>CM030359.1:138670451-141070451 GCA_017893485.1 Hemerocallis citrina | reverse complement strand
AATCAGATTGAGACACTTTCCTTTTTCACTACGAGATAAGACGAAGGCTTGACTACACTATCTACCACCCGGTAGTATTACTACTTGGGAGGGACTTGCACAAATTTGTTTGGCTAAGTATTTTCCTCCGGCAAAGACAGCAAAGCTAAGAAATGATATTACTACATTCAGTCATTTTGAGACTGAGTCTGTATGATGCATGGGAAAGGTATAAACAGTTATTGAGAAAGTGTCCTCATCATGAACTACCGAAATGGCTGCAAATTCAAATATTCTATAATGATTTGGGAGTTACAAATCGATCTATGGTTGACGCAGCAGCTGGTGGTGCACTTATGAGCAAAACACATGAAACAGCCTATGAACTTTTAAAGAAGATGGTATCAAATAATTACTAGTGTTCTTCAGAGAGAACAATGCCAAGAAAAGTAGCTGGAGTTTTTGAACTTGATCCTATTTTTACTTTAAATGCAAAAATTGATATTATATCTAGACAAGTAGGAAATATGAATTTTAATGCTATTCAATCTAATATGATTTTTGATCTTTGTGCAGAAAATCACTCAAGTACAGATTGTCAAGTGGGGAACCGTTTTGCTCCATCAAATGCCGAACATGAAAATTTTGTGTCAAACTTTCAAATGCAAAACAATCATTATGCAAACACCTACAATTCAGGATGAAGAAACAACCTCAATCGTCCATGGAATAACAATCAAGAAGTGATTAGACCACCTCAAAATTTTTCACAGCAAGAAAAGAAGCCAACGCTCGAAGATATGTTTATGCACTACATGCAAAAGACTGAACAATACATACAAACGACAGATTTGGCAATCCAAAATGTTACAAATTCAACTTCGGCTTCCATTCACAATCTTGAGGTACAAATTGGTCAAATTTTAAATATTCTTAACGAAAAAACTGCAGGAACATTACCAAGTAACACAGTTGTTAATCCCGAGGAGCATGTCAAAGCAATAACACATAGAAGCGGAAGAACAATTGAGCAACCACGAGAAGAAATTGTCGAACAAAAGGTGGTTACAAAGTACGAATAAATTGTGGAGGAACAAACGCTGCATGAGCAAGTAACATTTGATGTTTTTAAGTCCATTGAGGTTCCTACTGAAGAACAGTCATCTTTTCAAGTAAGTGTAACTGATTTAATTATGGACGAGGGACATAGTGCTGAAGCTGAAAAGTTACCAACCGAAGTGTGTCCAATAAATTCAGCAAGTCTTGAATCTGAAAAAGAAAAATTTTTAGAATGTGTTATATATTTGGTGTTACACCCCCTTATTCATTCATTCTTTCAGAATAAATTCAAAGAGGTGGGGGAATCAAAGACATCATCATCATGGAAGAAACGACTCAAACTAGAACTTGAACCTGATCCACACCTAAAGAGAAGAATTAGAAAAGATGTTTTGATGTTGTTGGATCTTGGCGTTACATAACCATCTCACCTCTATGCCTGGCGGAAGACTTAAAACTTAGCGCATCTTGGGAGGCAACCCATGTTTTCTTTTACTGCATTTATATTTTCTTTTTATTTTTAGTTTACTTTAATTTTAATTTTTTATTTTATTTTGTAGGATTGCATAAATTTTGAAGTCGTCGGGCGAAGCTGTTTTGTACACCCACATTGATGGTTGTTTTTTAGCAGTATGGAGTCAGAATCTGGAAAACTGATTCAAAGAGAAATTGTAGACAATTGTCTTAGCTTTCCAGCATAAAACAAATCAGCCAATTTGGACATCTACAGCTCTAGATATCACAAAAATACTGAACGCCATGCGTGCAAAATTTTTAAGACGAATCAGGGGAAAAATTCTGAACTTTTTGCATTCTTTTTGTTTTTCTTTTTCCTTTCCCGTTGAGGACAATGTGATATTCAAGTTTGGGGGGAAGGTTTACAAATTTATTATTTATTTTTGAAAAGAAAAACAAAATAAAATGGATTTTAATTAGGCTTAGCATTACACTTTTGAGTTCTTTATTGTGATAAGTATTGAAATAATTTTTTTTAGGATTGACATTGCTTTTAATGCAAGATTAAGCATACTTATTTACTTTAAGATTATTGAATTTTACAATTCCTTACAAAATTGTATGAGTCATGTGATTATATATAAAAGAAAAATGTGATACTTTTTCTTGTGATTATCCCCTTTGATTTAGTCCTAAACAGAGTAATAATGAAAAAAAAAAATATTATGAATAAAGTCACTCTACTCCAATGTTTTGAGTTGCTTAGTAACTAGGGGTATTCATCACCAATATTTACTTTTACGTCAAACGACAACTTGAAATATGAGTATGCAAAGCACTCTAAGTTTGTGACTTGTTGAGTAACCGGGTGAATTCATCACAAATATTTGCATCCGCGTAAAAAGGCAAGTGACAACTTAGAGCAAAAAAAAAAAAAAACTTTAGTTTGCTGCTCGGTTTGTATTAGTGAGAAGGGGAAATCACAGATGAAGTTGTTGCATACTATAATTACATTAACTACATGACAATTATGATTGGGTTTGGAATTATGAATAAATAATTGCACTGGAGAAAGTGGGTATGCTTGATTTTACTTTATTTGTTATTGTTTATATTTTTAATTTTGATGCTTACATGATGAGATCTCTTACTGTGATGAGTTGAGTTATTATTAATTATTAATCCCTTATTCATGATTTTACTTTTTTCTCGAGGACAAGCAAAATCTTAAGTTTGGGGGTATTTGATGTGTCTAATTTTTATACCAATATTTGTACTCATTTACCCATTAAAATTGCTTGTATCCGTCTATATTGTGTTTAATTGGTCTTATTTCCATAACATTTCAAGTAATTAATTATTTTTGAAAAAATAAGATTTTTGATGCAAAACGTGAAGATTTTTGGTAAAAATCAACAAACAAAACAAACTTAATGATTTATTTATTTTTGTTGATTTGTTGAATTTAAATTATATATTTTTGCTGTGAGAAATGAAAGATATAAATTTTAATTTGCCAGTTGAGACGAAAATGCAATAAACAATTGTAAAGGAGGTTTAAATGAGCTAATATGATTTTTAGTTAGTTTAATTAATTTTAAACTAATTAATTTTTATTTTTAAACCCTAATTTCTGATTTTATTTTGTGTATGCAGCACGTGTTTTCAAGAAAAGGAAAGAGAAGAAAAAGAAGAAAGAAATAAAGAGCAAATCATGGAAGAAAATAAATAAGTGAAAAGAGGAAATTTTTCTTCAAAAAGTAAACCCTAATTCTCCTTCCCGTTTGTCTATAAATACATACCAGGCATGCACATCAACTTCAAGAGGTGACAGCTAGTACAAACAAATAAAAATAATAATAAATGGAGAGAGAGAGAGAGAGAGACAGCTCTCCTGGCGTGCAGTTCGAAACGAAAAAGGGAGAGAAAGAGGATGGCGTGACCAGAAGAAGCTGACGTGACGGCGTGCAGGAAAGCTGTGCTGACCTGGCGCACTACTACGCTGACAGGCAGCTTAGCTGCTAGCGCGAGTTCCGAAGCTGCTGACGTGACGTTCCTTCTCCCTTGCACGTGCTTCGACGCTGACGACGTGGCTGTGGTCCCCTGGCAGCGTGGTTTTCGAGACAAAGACAGAAAGAGAGAGGAATTGATTGTATTTACTGATTTTGCTTTTCGGACTGCGGTTCGAAGCTTTTCGTTTTGCAAATTCTTTTAAAAAGCAGTCCTTTTTGTATCTCTTTTCTCTCCCTAATTTTTATCATGCAATCCAAGACAGTGTTTGTTAGTTGCAAAACAATTATGAACTAAATATTATTTTTCTAGGGCTTCGATGTAGCCTGGTTTGGAGAACACAATTTTAATTCCATATTATTTTTCTATTTTTCCTTGGTTGTGTGTTGATTTTTATTCTTAATGCGTATAATTGGTTGATAGACATTTGTATGATCTATTAAATTATGAAGAGACCGAACTGGTAATTTGTGATTAATAAAAATTAAACACCGTTATAGGAGCGAACTGCTGTTAATGTGACCATTAAGAAATTCATAGATCTTAATGAATTTTCAATTGATAATTTGTGAATGAACTGAGACAAATAATTAGTTGAGAATATTTTTGATACCGCTTGAGAGAGAGTGTTGAATAATTTTGGAAAATTTGGTCTACAACTTGGAAAAATAATATTCTTATTCATATGGAGTTATAAATTGTATGTGATAAACTAGGTGAAGTCAAAAAGTCCTAGAATTAATTTTGCCATTGACAATTTACAAAAATTTCACAGCCCGCTCCATCTTCACTAATTTAGTTAGTTTTCTTTAGATTAAATTAATTTAGTTTTTTTATTTTATTAATTTCGATTTTTCCAAATAGTGATTCATCTAGTAAATTCGGTACTCAATAAAATAATTAGTCTATGTGGGTTCGACACTCTATTCACTAAAACTATACTACTTGTTGCGATTTTGTACACTTGCGAATATTCACATCAGCACGTGCCTACGGCAAGTCTTTAGAACGATACAGCATATGAAAAGCTTTGTAAACAGTAAATCAACAATTATATAGCTCAAGTTTGAATAGTATGACTGTAATTAGTTGTAAATAAAATTTCATGTTTTCATTAGTATATGTTGAAAAATAATTATGAATTGGGGTATAAAAGTCCATGTTTCCATAAGTGTATATTATATATATATATATATATATATATATATATATATATATATATATATATATATATATATATATATATATATATAAAGAGGGAGAGAGAGATAATTAAATAATTAAATAAATAAAGGAATTGTTTTGGGGATTGAATTTGAGTTTTGGGAGAAAACTTTTTTTTTGGGGGGGGGGGGGGGTGTGTTTTGTGAGGTTAGATCTGAGCCTTTAATTTTGGGGGATTGAAGGAGAACCACTTGATAGCTTTCTTTGTATTTTATTATATAGATATGAAATTTTATTTCATATAGGGTAATTTTTTATTAAAAAAAGTTTTAAAATTCAAAAAAAAAAAAAATATCCCGGCGTTTTTGATCAAAAAAGTCGGGATAGATTACCTTTTCTTTTTTTTTCTGGCAAAAGCTCAATACTGGAGTTTTTTAAATAAACGCCGGGATAGATACAGGCTATAGCGGCGTTACTAAAAAACACCGGGATAGACCCTATATCAGTCCCGACGCTCGCCATAGCAGCATTTCTGATGGCATTTTCAGAAACGTCGTTATGGTCTATCCCGGCATTTTCAAATACCGAGATAGCCCAAAAAAAAATGCCGGGAAAGCCTGTGCAGTCTGTAGTGCAAACAAGTTAGTTTAAAGGGTTTATATTCAACAAATTCTGAAAACTATGTTTTATCCAAAATCTGAAAGTTATACCTTCTTATCCTTCAGAACAGTTCATTCAAAAATGAAAAAATTGTGTTAAATTCAGCACATATCAAAGAATTCACCATAAAAATCTGGACTCAAACAAATTAATTTAAAGGGTTTAAATTCTGCAAGTTCTGGAAACTATCTTTTATACAAAATCTGAAAGTTATCAACTTCGAAACTTCATAAAAATTCAATCAAATCTCTGTTAAATATTTGTTTAACACATTTATATACACTTCTATATGTATACTAGGGTCCCCCCATCATAGCATACTCTATACACAAAAACCAATCAACAACGCCAAAAATCCAACCGAAACTAAAAAAAAAAAAACAACAAATGCTGCTACTTACTGTTCGGGTCTGAACAGTAACCCCCAGTTACTATTCACCAAAAACAACACTGTTCGGGTTTGAACAGTAACCTCGGGTTGTTGTTCACCCGAACCCTAACCCTAGTTGTTGTTTTCTTTCTTTTTTTTTTAAAAAAAAAAAATTCAAAACCCCAGCCCCAAATAAATTTTGATTTTATTATTTCTCATATAAATTACTTTCCTTAGCCACTTTGCATGAACAACAATTAGGGTTTATCATCCAGAATTTTGTTTGTATTAAAACTGTAACGCCTCGGATCCCAGTTACCGGACATCCATGATGCAACCAGAATCTTTGCCTTCAAACGCATCTTAACACAGTAATAACACGGAAATTTAATAACTTTTTATTGCCAAATAAAGTCATTATATCATTGATTACAACAAATATCTAGTTCTTAAATAAGAATACAAATCTATCAGCTGTCAGTTGTCTCCCAGAATGGTAATCGACTGATCACCGTCGAAGCTCCGCTGAATGGTCAATCTGCTTCCCTATGGCTTGCTCCTTGGCTTGAGTATTCTGCTGTGCGGCTCTGATACTTTTGCACTTGCTCGAAAGGTAGGACCGGTACCTAAAAGGTGGGGAACGTCAGTACTTCGACTGATGCAATGCTGATAAGAAACAGCGATCTCCAAACTGGCAACCACAAACCATCTTGACTAGAAAAAGAAACGTGCATCCAAATTTTCTAGTGTTCGTGTATGCCATGGTCTAACAACTAAATGCATCAACCACATGCCTTATTCTAATGCAAGCAAGACTTTGGGACTCTGGATCCGCATGCATCCCATACTACATACATTCCAGAATCAAGCATGGCCTAATCTAATGCACAAAACAAAGAATGCTCACGATGCACCTTCTCTAATGCAATTCATTTGGGAACGTATGCATTCCATACTACATACTTTCCAAAGAGTTTGCCTCTCCTGATTGTAGGGTTCAATCCCTCGCCATGCATCCTACTCTTGTACCCAACATGTTCCCAATAGATGTCCGTGTCTGAGGAGGTTGCAGTCACTCGGTCTAGTCTCGTACTGCAGTCCCTAAAGTGGTGGTTGCGTTCGCCACTTAGTACCCGCGTACGGACCTCACTCAAAAAGCTGTGTCAACCGTTTCGGTACAAAACCATGTACCCAAATGACGTCAATGATTCATATATAAAACAAACCCACACGCCTAGGAAAATGACGGTCTCGATGGTCAAATCCCCCTATCCGACAGGAGATGCTCTCCCGTTCCTTACCCCGACTCTTTGGGAATTAACAGATCGAGATACGTGACCCGCGAACTCAGCACCTGAGAACCAAATTCGTATCCCTACGACAGGAAAAGTACAACCCCCGACTATGGTCTGCTAGTATTAATGCAATTGTACAAACTCCTAATACATCCCTATAATCCAAGACTCACTCTAACCATTTAGGTAAAAGATGCTTGCTTTCAAAACTCTGCCCATCGACCACTGCCCCCGGCGACACAATTCCCGCTTGCCACTTACCCTAGCTTAGAATTGTCCCTCATCATAGCCCGCGTTCATCCTTAACCGGCATGAATACACTCGACGGCACCAACTCGGACGTTCAACACCTCGGCGGAAGTTCAAATCTGGGGTCGATAGACGTAGGGTATCACCCTACCCTAGTGACTAACTCGAGTCACAACAATCCTCAACAGGAGGCACATCAACAAGACTAGCAAAGACACCATTCATCCCCAAGCAATGAGTTATCAACTCTTAGGTACACAAGGGGAATGGTTCTCCCAACACTTAGTCAAAAACCATGACTAAACAACTAATGGTGTTCTGCGTGAAACTTAAAAATATCATAACTCCCACAATACAACACAGATTTGGGTGTTCAAACCCAATATGGAAAGGTAAAGACCTAGGTTACAACTCTCTAGTTGATCATTACCTCAGATTCAGTCATTTAAATTCTCAAATTTGCCTCACAAGCCTCAGCCTACGTACTTCCTATACACTGGCTGCACCTTACCGATAGCACAAAACCTTACATGCTCATCGAAATGATACAAATCCAGGTTTTGTGGAAATGTGTGATTGTCCTCTACAAATTTCTAGTTGATCCCCAATCCATATTATATCATTTGATCACCCTAAAACTAACATTACTCTCAGGTATACAGAACCACACACTAAGCCTTACTCAAACAGAGACTTCAGCTCAAAACCTGGTTTCTGTCCAATCTTGCAAAAACCATATTTAATAATCTAATCACAAGAATTTCTTCAAATAGGTCTCTTTGGAAAGCTCTTGATGTCTACTACAAATTCCTAATAGAACACTTCCTCAAATTCTGCTCTTACAGAGCAACAAAAGTACCATCTTATCAAAGTGTCAAAACTGACTGAGTTAAGCACAGTACATGCTAAAATATCCATCATAAATCACATGTTTATCAAATGGTCACCAAACTTGTATTACGGAAACTAGACATCATTATGAGTAACATGCAAAAGTTTCATATCCAAATTCTAAGTATTCACTGAGTTCTCCTAGTTACAAACATGCATAAAGATTCTGCTGTTCTTCAGTTGCTGTCTTGACTACTATTGATTGATTAATTTTGAACATGCATGAAACTTAATCCAAATAATTTCATGATTTTTCCGTAGAGTCTAGATGCATACAAGAAATCATGGTAAAAATTTCAGAACTATAACATAAGCCAATTAATTCTAAGAATTCCCACAAGTTCAGTTATCACAATAGACAGATCCAGTCTCTGCCTTACGACTTAGTCCTCAAAATTGATTTAATTAAAATATTAAAGGTCATCAGAATATTCCGAAATAAATCATGCATCTTCTAGACATGTATGAGATCAATCTGGGAAAACTTCATCATCAAATTCCAAGTAATTTGCTCTCTGGAAATTCGGAACTAAGGCATACAGATCAAGTTTTCTATCCTCATTTCCAGATTCTAATAAACTACTCTTAAATCAACCATACACAACTAATATTACTCATGCATACAAGAAATTTAAACAAGAATGAACAAGAACAAGATTAGAGAACTCCCCACCTAAGTTGGCTTGAGAGATGAGGTATGTCTTGAGCTTGCTCCCCCAAATCTAGCTCCAAAGCTTGAGAACTTCCTCTTCTTTTTGCTCCTTCCAATCTCTCCTTCTCTTTCTCTTTTTCCCCTTTTTTTCTTTTGAAATTTCTAGAGCTCAAGAGTGAGAAGAGGAGTTTTGTCACGCCCCGCTTCCCAAAAATACGGAATACGAGTACGTAACAAAAGCCCAGCGAATAATTTTCATCATCCTTAAGCTGTTTCAAGAATCTTTGCAACACATCACAGAATATATCAGAGTCGGCAGCAAAAGGTGGAACCAACATGCAACATTGAAACAAACTCACCAGCAGAAATTTACTTGAAACCAAATACCATATTCTCAAATAAAACAGAGTCCGGAAAAATAAATATCCTGGGTCACATCGTCCAAATACAAATAATATCCAAGTCTCAAAATACAAAAATAATCCAAGTCTCACAAATACAAAATATTGTTCTAGCACGATACAAATAATAATAATAATAATCAAAAGCAACTAATACTTCAATTCTCCGTTACCACCTTGAACCTGTTCTCCATAATCTGCAATTCATCGAATGCAGGAAAGAGGAAAAGAGAAAACACAAGTACCCGTCAATTGCAAGTCGCGGGTCACAAATAGACTGGATACAAGCACATGGGCAACTAACTAAAACCATGATATACTAACAGGTATGGACAATAAATGTCAAGTGTTAAGTCAACAGGTAAACAGGTAAACATGTATAATTATCAGGTAATCAGGTAATCAAGTAAATATGTACCAAGTATCAGGAAAATCAGGTAACAGGATAATCAGGTAACAGGTATCAGGTAACAGGTAATCATGTATCAGGTAAACAAGTATCAGGTATCAGGTAACAGGTAATCATGTAGCAGGTAAACATGCATCAGGTATCAGGTATCAGGTTATGTTAAGTCTAATCTTGTTATTTACTATCTAGGTAGCACTTCATGCACCCCAAATTATATCACATGATTGCTACAACAAACAATTTCGCTTACTAGGATTTTCATAGTGGAGTCCATAGGGCAGTGTACTTAGGTACAGGAAATAGGAACAGGCAGAACCTAATGGTTCTCTTCTACTCTACACCTTCTTACATAAGAAGCAATGCAGACAGGATCAGAAACAGGTATAACATAGTGGTTATCTTCCGAGAACACCTTCCGATAGGGAAGCATGCAATCAGGTACAGGTAAACAGGCAGGCAGGACACTAGTCCTCTTCCAAGTATAAGTTTCTCTACTAGATCTTCCCTTAAACCTCGGCTTAGTTTTATTATTATGGTCATCAACAGGCATGAGTGAGTACGAAATAATGTCAAACTAATATGGTATAATCAGGTTTAGGCTCAGGGAATCAAATCAGCATGCATGGATAATATACATTCACATATACGAGCAAAATAGTTTATGTTTGTAATCAGGACAGCACGACCAGTCAGTACTAAAACAGGGATTCTAAGAGCTACAGACATGCAAATCATGATCCGTCAAAGGATCTGGAAAATAGACATCCACACACATCCAACGAGTATAATTAAGTCACATACTAGTTCACAACATCTCAGCTCAAAACTGGTTTGAATACAGAATTTATGTTCAGCCAGAAAACAAGGGAACGACTTCAAAAGCATGAAAACAGCATGAAAACATATCAAATAATTTCACAAAAAATCTGGGGTAATCCCCTATAGATATAGACTCAAAATAACAAGTTTCATAATATTCCAGTAAGTATAGATAAGTCATCAAAAATAAGAAGCAACACAAAATCATAGTTTGACGAATCTGGAATTTCTCAACACTGCTGTACGAAAATAAGAATATCTCGCAATCAGTGAATCAAAATCCAATTCTGCCAAAACAAAGTGAAAATAGATAGATTTTTCCAACTTTCATATCTCACAAATAATTTTCATAAAATATAAGGAATTAGAGTGAAAACTGCGTTCAATATAGAACAGCACGCAAATTACAGCACAAGGTGAATTTAGAAAAGAACATGAAACACTACACAAAACTCATCTTTAAAATACAATAAAAATCTGGGAAGTCCCTAGTGTCATGGGAAAACACTGAATAAAATATTATATCAAGATATTATGTATAGTCTAGTTCTTGAAAATAAATTGTTAACAAAATTGACACAAAACTGAATCTGAAAACTACTGACACATCTGTACTAAAATTATCATATCACAGTCATACGAACTCCAAATACAGTAAAACCAGTGGGGTTTAGAAATAGACACAATTATCTACAATTTAATTTGAAATATCCAAGTTGAGATTCGGACTCTAGAATAGGTGAAAACAGCAAACAACACAATACAACCCGCAATTTTCAGATTTCACACTTCATCTTAAAAACGTCATAACTTCCACAATAATGAACCAAACTTAACCAAATTTGAAACACAGCCTACCAACCATCTAAACATCATGTTTTAGGTCTTCTAACATGTCCAAACCTATTATTTCTCATACGGACAATCAATCAAACACATAGCATGCAATTATCACTTACACAATCAAAAATCAAGTTTAGGGTAAACCTAGGGCATAAACCTATCAAGTTTCATGTACTAAGTCATCTACGGCCAAATTTATCACAATAGAGACAAACCCATCAATAAAAATATGATTTTTGGCCGTCTCTAGACCCAACTACCCTATATGTGAACTTTTTGACTTGTATTAACCTAATGAAATTATGTTCAAGTTACTTGCCTCTAATGGAGTGAATCCGATGCCAATGAGCCTTAGAAAGAAAACCCACGAGCGAAAAGCCTCCACACGTGATTTCAAGCGAACCCACGAACACAAAAAGCACCTACGATCGAACTCCTTAATGCACGAACCAAAGTGGGGATACCCACTTGACAAATCAGCAAAGGACAGGGTTTGGTGCTGTTTTGGATGGTGGAGGTTCTGGTTTGGAGATGCCGGCCACAAGAGAGGAGGTAGGTTTAGGGTTTGTATGGTTGGGTTTTTGATGGTTGGGTTTTTGATGGTTGGATGGATGGTGGTTTGTATGGTGGGATTTGCAAGGAGTAGGAGAGAGGATGGCTCAGTTTTGGAAGGGAAAAGATGCAGGCCGGGAGTAGATGGAAGGGGGGGAGAGCCGGATGTGATCAATAAGGAGATGGAGAGAGTAATTAGGGATTAGGGTTAAGGGGAGATTAGAGGTTATATATATGGGTTAATTGTGGGTTAATGGGTAGTGGATATGAATATAAATTAATAGGTATACAGATGGATAATGGGTATTGGGTAGATTTCAAATGGGGATACAATATATACTGAATTCTATACTTCCTAAAAATCTCCTTAAGGGCCAAAAATCACAATTTGGGCAAATCACCACAAAAAATCCACCACATCACCAAAATAAATAATAATAAGGAACGAGACCAACAAAATGAAAAAAAGAACTCAAAGTGGTGAAAATGAACAAAACGACGAACAATTAGCACAAGGGGGTCAAATGTAAAGAAAAAGAATATGTATTGAAAATAAATCCAATAAGGAAATTAAAATAAATGCAAATAGAAAAATAAGATAAAATAAAATAACTAAGTAATAAAAATATACAATTTGGACTTTATACTAATAATAATAATAATAATAATGACAAAACAATAATAAAATTAGGTTTAAAACAACAGTAATGATAAGACTAATAATAACAATAAAAAATTTGAATTGGGTTTCAACATAAAACCATTGAAAATATTTACGAATAAAGTCATTGATCGAAAACACATTTTAATAAAAAGAATTTGAATAACGGAAAAATAATTTGCAAAAATTTTTAAAATACAGGAAAATAGACTAAAATACATTTTTTGGAAAACAGGGGTTACAACCAAGTATCAGGAAAATCAGGTAACAGGTATCAGGTAACAGGTAATCATGTATCAGGTAAACAGGTATCAGGTATCAGGTAACAGGTAATCATGTATCAGGTAAATAGGTATCAGGTTATGTTCAGTCTAATCTTGTTATTTACTATCTAGGTAGCACTTCATGCGCCCCAAATTATATTACATGGTTGCTACAACAAACAGTTCCGCTTAGTAAGATTTTCATAGTGGAGTCCATATGGCAGTGTACTTAGGTACAGGGAATAGGAACAGGCAGAACCTAGTGGTTCTCTTCTACTCTGCACCTTCTTACATAAAAAGCAATGTAGACAGGGTCAGAAACAGGTATAACCTAGTGGTTATCTTCCGAGAACACCTTTCTATAGGGAAGCATGCAATCAGGTACAGGTAAACAGGCAGGCAGGACACTAGTCCTCTTCTAAGTACTCGTTTCTATATTTTCCACTACTAGATCTTCCCTTAAACCACGGCTTAATTACTTTTATTATTATGGTCATCAACAGACATGAGTGAGTACGAAATAATGTCAAACTAACATGGTATAATCAGGTTTAGGCTCAGGGAATCAAATTAGCATGCATTGATAATATACATTCACATATACGAGCAAAATATTTTATGTTTGTAATCAGGACAGCACGACCAATCAATACTAAAACAGGGATTATAAGAGCTACAGACATGCAAATCATGATCCGTCAAAGGATTTGGAAACTAGACATCCACACGCATCCAACGAGTATAATTAAGTCACATACTAGTTCACAACATCTCAGCTCAAAACTGGTTTGAATACAGAATTTATGTTCAGCCAGAAAACAGAGGAACGACTTAAAAGCATGAAAACAGCATGAAAACATATCAAATAATTCCACGAAAAATCTGGGGTAAATTCCCTATAGATATAGACTCAAAATAACAAGTTTTATAATATTCCAAAAAGTATAGATAAGTCATAAAAAATAAGAAGTAACACAAAATCATAGTTTGACGAATCTGGAATTTCTCAACAATGCTGTACGAAAACAAGGATATCTCGCAATCAGTGAATAAAAATCCAAGATATTATTTATAGTCTATTTTTTGAAAATAAATTGTTAACAAAATTGACACAAAACAGAATCTGGAAATCTATCGACACACCTGTACCAAAACTATCATATCTCAGTCATACGAACTCCAAATCAGGTAAAACCAGTGGGGTTTGAAAATAGACAAAATTATCTACAATTTACTTTCAATTTTGTAGTTGAGATTCGGACTGTAGCATAGGTGTAAACAGCAAACAACACAGAACAGACTGCACAATACAGATTTCACACCTCTACTTAAAATCAACATAACTTTCATAATATTGAACCGAACTCACCCAAATTTGAAATACAACCTACCAAACATCTAATCATCATGTTTTAGGGATTCTAACATGTCCAAACCTATTATTTTTTACTCGGGTAATCAATCAAACACATAGCATGCAATTATCACATACACGATCAAAAATCAAGTTTAGGGTAAACCTAGGGCATAAACCTATCAAGTTTCATGTACTAAGTCATCTATGGCCAAATTTATCACAATAGAGACAAACCCACCAATAAAAATACAATTTTTTGCCGTCTCTAGACCCAACTACTCTAGGTGTGAACTTTTTTGACTTGTATCAACCTAATAAAATTTTGCACAAGTTACTTGCCTCTTAATGACGATGAACGCGAAGAAATAAGACCTAGCAACGAAACCCACGAGCAAAATCCTTCAAGCGCGAATCCAAGCGAACCCACGAACAAAAACGCCTTCACGAACAATCTCCTTGATGCACGAACCAAAGTGGATGATACCCACTTCAAAAACACCACAAAGGGAGGGTCTTGTGCTGATTTGGATGTTGGTGGTGCTGTTTTGGGATAGCCGGCCACAAGGAAGGAAGCTAGGGTTTGTAGGGTTGTAGGATTAGTATATATGTAGATGGAGAGGGATGAGATGGTCGGATTGGATGGCCGGAATAGGGTGGAGGGCTGATGGAAGGGTCGGTTTGAGGAGGGAAGATGCAGGCCGGGAGCAACTTTGGAGAGGAAAGGAGGCCGGGATTACAAGAGGAGCTAATTAGGTTTAGGGTTAAGGTTTAAGGGATTATGGGGTTATATATATAGGGTTTAATTGTGGGCTAATGGGTAGTGGGTATGAATATGTAGTAATAGGTATACAAATGGGTAATGGGTATTGGATAGATTTAAAATTGGAATACAATTTATAGTGAATTCTATGGCTCCTAAAAATCTCCTTAAGGGTCAAAAATCACAATTTGGGTAACACAACACCAAAAATCCCCCTCATCACCAAAATAAATAATAATAATTAACGAGGCCAAGAAAATGAGAAAAAGAGCTCAAAATGGTGAAAACGAACAAAAACGACGAACAACAACACAAGGAGCTCAAACGAAAAGAAAAAGAATATATATTGAAAATAAATCCAATATACGGTTCCGAAAAAATACAAGAGATATAAAAATACACAAAAATACATTTTTAGAAAAACAGGGGTTACAATCCTACCTACCTTACAACAAAATTTCGTCCTCGAAATTTGCGTAGGCGGTACATAGGACAAGGCAAAGCAACAAACTAACTGGGGGAAGGGTAACAAAACAGAGGGCTAATGGAGAAAGAACAGAGCAAAGGCAACACCAGAAAAAGAAGGAAGGGGATAACAATGAGGTCAAATGGAGTGCAGGAAAGAGAACAAACAGTATCAAAAGGAGAGAAAAGACAGATTGAATCAAACAATAAGTCAACGGATGAGAACAAATACAAGAGATAAGGGGAATCA
Organism: Hemerocallis citrina; assembly: GCA_017893485.1. NCBI lineage: Eukaryota > Viridiplantae > Streptophyta > Magnoliopsida > Asparagales > Asphodelaceae > Hemerocallis > Hemerocallis citrina. Next base: position 141,054,886 of record CM030359.1, on the reverse strand, counting down.
AATAATACAAGGAAAAGAAGCAACAAGAGGATCTTGGGACCTGTGGATTATGGGCCCACCACGCTTCCGCTGCGCCACTCTGATCGGAAAGACTCTCCCAAAAGCATCCAGGGATGCCAACTGACGGACCAAGCAACAAAGAAAAGAATGGATAGCACCAGAACCAAAGGAATATGGGTACGAAAGAATGAATTCATACCCAACAAGAAATCAACAAATGAGAACGACTAAAAGAGACGGAAGAAATAAGGAATCAAGGAATTGAATAAGAAGGGATAAAAAACAAAGGAATAAGACTAGTATCCAGAATCTGAGTTGGAATAAGTTTCATTTATGCAAGCATGGTTGGTGACGTGTTGTGCAGATCCCAGTTCGAGCCAAGCTTGTCTAACATATTAGGTAACTAATACATTAGCCAAACCTGGTGCTCATATACCACTAAAAACCCTGTCACTCCCCGCTTCCCAAAAATACGGAATACGAGTCCGTAACAAAAGCCCAGCGAATGATTTTCATCATCCTTAAGCTGTTTCAAGAATCTTTGCAACACATCACAGAATATATCAGAGTCGGAAGCAAAAGGTGGAACCAACATGCAACACTGAAACAAATTCACCAGCAGAAATTTACTTGAAATCAAATACCATATTCTCAAATAAAACAGAGTCTGACAAAATAAATATCCTGGGTCACATCGCCCAAATACAAATAATATCTAAGTCTCAAAATACAAGAATAATCCAAGTCTCACAAATACAAAATATTGTTCTAGCACGATACAAGAAATAATAATAATAATCAAAAGCAACTAATACTTCAAGTCTCTGTTACTGCCTTGAACCTGTTCTCCATAATCTGCAATTCATCGAATGCAGAAAAGCGGAAAAGAGAAAACACAAGTACCCTATCAATTGCAACTCGCGGGTCATAAATAGAGTAGGATATAAGCACATGGAAAACTAACTAACAACATGGTATACTAACGGGTATGGGCAACAAATGTCAAGTGTCAAGTCAACAGGTAAACAGGTAAACATGTATAATTATTAGGTAATCAGGTAATCAAGTAAATATGTACCAAGTATCAGGAAAATCAGGTAACAGGATAATCAGGTAACAGGTATCAGGTAACAGGTAATCATGTATCAGGTAAACAGGTATCAGGTAACAGGTAATCATGTAGCAGGTAAACATGCATCAGGTATCAGGTATCAGGTTATGTTAAGTCTAATCTTGTTATTTACTATCTAGGTAGCACTTCATGCACCCCAAATTATATCACATGATTGCTACAACAAACAATTTCGCTTACTAGGATTTTCATAGTGGAGTCCATAGGGCAGTGTACTTAGGTACAGGAAATAGGAACAGGCAGAACCTAATGGTTCTCTTCTACTCTACACCTTCTTACATAAGAAGCAATGCAGACAGGATCAGAAACAGGTATAACATAGTGGTTATCTTCCGAGAACACCTTCCGATAGGGAAGCATGCAATCAGGTACAGGTAAACAGGCAGGCAGGACACTAGTCCTCTTCCAAGTACAAGTTTCTATATTTCCACTACTAAATCTTCCCTTAAACCCCGGCTTAGTTACTTTTATTATTATGGTCATCAACAGGCATGAGTGAGTACGAAATAATGTCAAACTAACATGGTATAATCAGGTTTAGGCTCAGGGAATCAAATCAGCATGCATGGATAATATACATTCACATATACGAGCAAAATAGTTTATGTTTGTAATCAGGACGGCACGACCAGTCAGTACTAAAACAGGGATTCTAAGAGCTACAGAGATGCAAATCGTGATCCGTCAAAGGATCTGGAAAATAGACATCCACACGCATCCAACGAGTATAATTAAGTCATATACTAGTTCACAACATCTCAGCTCAAAACTGGTTTGAATACAGAATTTATGTTCAGCCAGAAAACAAGGGAACGACTTCAAAAGCATGAAAACAGCATGAAAACATATCAAATAATTTCACAAAAAATCTGGGGTAATCCCCTATAGATATAGACTCAAAATAACAAGTTTCATAATATTCCAGTAAGTATAGATAAGTCATCAAAAATAAGAAGTAACACAAAATTATAGTTTGACGAATCTGGAATTTCTCAACACTGCTGTACGAAAATAAGGATATCTCGCAATCAGTAAATCAAAATCCAATTCTGTCAAAACGAAGTGAAAATAAATAGATTTTTCCAACTTTCATATCTCACAAATAATTTTCATAAAATATAAGGAATTAGAGTGAAAACTGCGTTCAATATAGAACAGCACGCTAATTACAGCACAAGGTAAATTTAGAAAAGAACATGAAACACTACACAAAACTCATTTTTAAAATACAACAAAAATCTGGGAAGTCCCTAGTATCATGGGGAAACACTGAGCAAAATATTATACCAAGATATTATGTATAGTCTATTTTTTGAAAATAAATTGTTAACAAAATTGACACAAAACAGAATCTGGAAATCTATCGACACACCTGTAATCATATCTCAGTCATACGAACTCCAAATCAGGTAAAACCAGTGGGGTTTGAAAATAGACAAAATTATCTACAATTTACTTTCAATTTTGTAGTTGAGATTCGGACTGTAGTACAGGTGTAAACAGCAAACAACACAGAACAGACTGCACAATACAGATTTCACACCTCTACTTAAAATCAACATAACTTTCATAATATTGAACCGAACTCACCCAAATTTGAAATACAACCTACCAAACATCTAATCATCATGTTTTAGGGATTCTAACATGTCCAAACCTATTATTTTTTACACGGGTAATCAATCAAACACATAGCATGCAATTATCACATACACGATCAAAAATCAAGTTTAGGGTAAACCTAGGGCATAAACCTATCAAGTTTCATGTACTAAGTCATCTATTGCCAAATTTATCACAATAGAGACAAACCCTCCAATAAAAATACAATTTTTGGTCGTCTCTTGATCCAACTACTCTAGGTGTGAACTTTTTTGACTTGTATCAACCTAATGAAATTTTGTACAAGTTACTTGCCTCTTAATGACGATGAACGCGAATAAATTAAACCTAGCAACGAAACCGAGCGAAATCCTTCCAAGCACGAATCCAAACAAACCCACGAACAAAAATGCCTTCACGAACAATCTCCTTGATGCACGAACCAAAGTGGATGATACCCACTTCAAAACACCACAAAGGGAGGGTCTTGTGCTGATTTGGATGTTGGTGGTGCTGTTTTTGGATAGCCGGCCACAAGGAAGGAAGCTAGGGTTTGTAGGGTTGTAGGATTGGTATATATGGAGATGGAGAGGGATGAGATAGTCGGTTCAAATTCTTGTTCTTTACAGATTACATGTTCAGGCAGCAGGTAAGAGTTAAATACTTATGAACATAAATAACTTGAAAATTCATTTAAAAATTTCATAAAAATCATATTTAAACTTCTAACAATGTTAAGTATTAGTACAATTAATCTCAAATTTTAATACTTAAATTAATCTACTGTTTTAGCTAATTAAGTAGGGTGATGTATATTTTAGAATGCGTTTTGGAATTCAGACGTCACTGTATGAAAATTTGAATATCTTGCAACTCGTAAATCGAATTGCAAAATCGTCAGTTGTTCTGAATTACAGACACACAGAGCTACGATTCTTATTTAATAATTTTTAATCAATGACAAACAGAATCAGGTCAAAACTGAGGTTCTTTACTGAACAAACATGCACGCAGCAATTATATAATCATGTTTGCATAAATATATTAAGTCAGAAAAATTATCAAATAATTCTACAAAAAATTAGGGTGACTCCTAACCATGTATAGTCATATCTAGATTAATCTAAAGTCTAAATCTTACTGTTAGCATCTATTTTAATCAATAATTCATGTCAATAATCTTGTAACAAGAAATCTGGAAATTGCGACACAACAGTATTAAAAGTGTGATATCTCACAAGTTACAGATCGAATTTTAGATCCGTCAAAAGTTCTGGAAACTGGAAACTAGAAACAGAGGCATAAATTTCATATTCACAAACTTAGTTATTATTCTGACATTAACAAGGTTTAATTTATCATACCAAGATAGGACAACAGTAAATGAGATTTCTTCGCATGAATTATAACATAATTATTAACTACGATGGATCTAAGTTGATGTGTGATGCAAATCAGAATTCAACAGGTATTCAAATCAGCACGCCATGTCCACTCTCAAACTCATTAAGCATTATCAACATGGTTAACATACAAACAAAACATCTAAAACTCATGGTGACTCATGGACATGCATTCATATAGACAAATACTTAGATCTAATTCATGTTTGAGTAATGGGTGTAATAACGAATGTTGTGACCTTTTAAGATTACGATTTGATAGAAACAAATTGTAACGTCCCGAATTCCAAATACAAATGAATTCGAGAGTTCTACAGGATCTTTTCGTCTCATTCGGTACAATTTTACAAGGAATTGAAAACTTTCCATTTTACATCAGAGTTACAAAAGATTTTACACTTTATATTTTACAGCGGAAGCATATAACACAGTAATTTACATGTAATAACAGCGGAAGCAATTTACATCATTTAAATAAATGTACATCAACAATGAATAATTTGTAAACATCAGTTCTTCTTTCGCTTTTATCAAGCCATTTATCCTGCATACAAAACTGTGGGTACGTCAGTTTATTCAACCGACGAGAATTATACATGGCCATCCTCTCTATGCCAGAAACAGTATAACGATTCTCATTTCTTAACAAATCACAAACTTGTTCGCATATCAAATTAAAGGGCATACCCTATTGATGTCGTGTTGTGATTGTGCACTTAGTCCTTAATGCAGTCGTTTATGTTATATGACACTAATGCACACTTGTTCGGATTCTATGCATCCCATACTACATAGGTCCGAGAGTAAGCCCTTATTCGCACTTCATTTTATAGGGTTTAATCCCTCGCCATGACTTAATCTACTACTGTAACTACGGTGAGTGTCCTAGATGTTCTATGAGTTACGAGCTCATGTCCAGACAGCCTGGAGGGGAATCCCACATTATGTCACGACGCATCGTGAAGACAGCCTGTGGTCAATTCAGCCTCCGTCATGGGACATGACACCACCCGCAGTCACCAAACACCCCACAAGCGTCGCCACCGGGACGGTACCCTGGAGTAGTATCCACGTCATGTCACGACGCATCGTGAAGACAGCCTGTGAAATACTCTCACGCCGCCAATCCGATAGCCCTCATACTCATGTTTTTCTCTTACTTTTATCACATCTCCACTATGTGTCTAGTCCTTAGTTTATTAGAATTATGAATAAAATCAAAGCTCTAGAGTTAGCCGCTCCACTATACCGGACTTAATCATTTATTCAACATGACCCAACCTTGGTCTTTCATTTCATTTCTTTCCAATTGCCGGTGGGAGACTTAGCTACTCTTTTGTTTCAATTTCAATTCACAATTACCAAAAATTGAGCATTTCCAGCTCGTGAGTTCGTTTTCATAATCACAGTAGATTTCCCTTTTCATGTTCATAGCTTTTACATTCATATAACTTTCACAAATTCTAATAAATGATTCACTTCATATAAATTCATGCAAAGACAAATTGAGTTTACTTCTTCTAAACTGTCACAAACAATATTCAACATAAGATTCACAATCTTTATCATAACACAAATCATAGAATTTCTGATATGCCAAAAAGTGATCTGGACAGTCGACTTAGAGCATACTCGGTCGACTTGTTCAGCCAAAGAAAGTTCTTCAATAAACGCTCGGAAGAGTCGACTGCTGCACATGGCCAGTCGACTGTTCCGCAGCATTCGAAGTTAAAATATAAATTACGGAGAAGTCGACTGTCGTTCATATCGGTCGGCTGTTCTGGGTAATTCAATTACACAACTTATCATGTTCAGTGCAGTCGACTGCTACATATATTTGGTCGACTGAATAGAGTTAAATTTCAAATTAAGGACTTATCTCTTCCTTCTGTTCTTCAAATAGCACATAGCATTTTTATTACACTATAGTATGTTCAATGTCAGCACAAACATGTGATTCTTATTCATTTACCAACATCACAATATAGCTTACGATTAAATGTAAATTTCACATAGCTAGTATTTTCTTTCATCCAAATAAAATTTCTAGTCGTACATTCATCTTTTACTCATTATTTGTCTACGGAGATGGGTATCAACTCCGAATTTAACATACTAGGAAAGTCAAGATACGACACACATTAAAAACATCATTTCATGAAATTCCAAACTGTACACATTTTATTTCATCGTACCAGTCGACTGTTCACATGATCGATCGACTGTACAGGCAATTTCCAGTTCTCTAAACATCTTTAGTGCTTTTTCATATGTTCATAATTTCTACACTATGTACAGCATGGAAGATATCAATTTAGCAATCATTATATCACTTTAGTTTGCACATACCTACACAATTAAATCCTGGATCTTAACATGAATTTTAATTTAGAAGTCATGGGAAACATCCACCTCGTACCAGTCGACTTATTCACATGACCGGTCGACTGTACAGGTCAGGTCCGATCCTTTAAATTTCATTAATTCAGTTCATTCATTCACATCTTTCATACTAAGTATAGCACAACGCATTTTAGTATAATGATCACCATATCAATCCACATTTCACAAGCATGATAACAATCAAAATTGCCCTAGCATGATCTCTATATTAGAAGTCCTGAGAAACACCCACCTTATTGACGAAATAAACAAAATCCCGTAAATCCTTCTAGTGCGATAGTATGACTCCTCCTTGCTCCTTGCCACACACCGAAAGCTCCCTCTGAAGTGATGGCCGACCTCCAAAAGCACTCACTCTCAACTCTCTTAAAAATATATTTTCTTCTCACAATGAAATTTAGTGTAGAATACAAGTAAGTGAGGGGGTATTTATACACAATTTTGGGTGGATTGGAGGGCTAGGATTTAGTAGATAGTTATAGGATGGAGGGCTAGGATGAAATAGGGAATTGTGGTAACTACCCACACACTCAAATAACTACCCACATCTCCATGCACAAACCGGCCCATTGAAAGAGTGTGCATTGCACACCATAGTGCAAGCACGTGCCACCTAGTCCCCATATAAAAAGTACAATTTTAATAAATCAATTTGGTCACATTTTGTCCCTACATGACAAGTGTGAGTCCTTTAATTGATTAATTAAATTGTGGGCTTCATAAATAGTGGGCTTAGGTCATGGGCCAAAAAAACACAATTAATAGTTAATTAAAATGGGCTAGAGAAAAATAGTGTTTTAGAAAAAATGAAAACAATTGCTCATGCCAAAAATGAGATTCTTATAAATAGTATGTTTATTAACTTCGCACGTGCTCAACACGTGAGAAAAGAAAATAATAAAAATAGATACATAATTTTCATAAATGAAAATCGGGGCATTACACAAATCAAACGGGTAGGGCCAAGATCATCAATAGGGAAAACATGAAGAATGAATCACAACGAAGATCTACTTACGGTATTTCAAAAAATTCCTTGTACGGGGAAACAAAAGGAATTCATACAAGATACTTGCCTTACGAGATGATGACTCAGATAAAAATTAGAATAACGAGACTAGGATCCCGGGCAACGAAGCATGTGCGAGTTACGTGCAACCACAACACATACACAAAGAGGTAGCAACTATACGTGCAGTGCACGTACAATCAAGATAGCCACAATACAAGTGATAGCAGCAACACAGGCATCGACGGTGGTCAGCAGTGGTAGGGGGGACAGAAAGTGGGAACGGCAGCCACGGGGAAGGTCCGCCATTGGGTTGGCAGCAGTTGGCAGCGATGCACAGGCGACGTTGACTCTACACTGCGATGGACGAAGACAGCGATGATGGGGGGTCGTAGTGGTGAGGAGGTCGACTGAGGCGCAATCGAGGGACGGCAATGGTGAGGGTCGACGGGATGGGTGCCTGCAATGAGGGGCTCGACGACGACGGGATGACTGGCAGTGGGTTGAAGAGGCGGTGGTCGATGGGTTCGCAGAAGAATAGTAGAGCGGCGGGATGGTGAAGTGGAAGATGGTGCAGAGGTGGTGTAGGCGAAAGCGATGGGCATTCGAGAGTTGGGGTTGCAGGATGCAAAGGTGATCGCGGTCGGGAAGCAACGGCGACGGAGGGTCAGGGCAGGCGATGGATTCTGCGGAGCTTGGAGGGTGGCGAGGTCGAGCAGTCAACGGATTGGAGGACGAGGACGAGGACTGGGGGCGACGGAGGCTCGACGGTGGGATGCAGGCGAGAGGGCGGTTGTCGAGTGCGGTGGTCACAGCATAGGGGCAGGTGACGGTGGCAATGGCAGCGCAGCGATGGTGAGGTGAGCAGGAGGCACTCAGGGTGGTGGTGACAGAGGTGCTATGAGGGGCTCGACGAGGGGTTGCAGGAGGGAGATGCGAGCGGGGGTGGGTTTCGAAATGAACAGAGGAAGGAGGAGATTGTTTAGGCGGCGGGTTTAATAGGATTAGGGTTAAGTGGAGATTAACAAGGGTATAAATAGGGTTAAGTGAGAGTTAATGGGTGGCGAGTACTAAAAAAGACCCATTTAAAATTAACAAAATTGTCATTTGTTTTCTTACTAACTCCAATAAGAATGGGTTTGGGTTAAAAATTTATTTAAATAAATCAATAATAATATAGTAGTACAAATAAATCAATTCGTATGCATTAAATTAATACTCGAATACTGATAAATACAATAGAGTGTATGGATCTCATAAAATAATTAAGACTATATTCGATTTGGACTAGAATATAATAAAGAGCAATGCAGTAGTACATATTAATTAATTAAATCAAATAGTGTACATAAAATCCACTCCAATAATAATAAAATATAGATCACGATCTATAGGCTTTCAAAAATTAATAATCAATAATTTTAATGATAATAATAATAATAATAATAACAACAACAATAATAGGTTTTGTATTCCAATATAAAAATTATTGGAAAATAGGTCCATGGCGGCCCTGTCCTTCGGCATAGCGAGGTGCCGAACAGCTTGCATACTGGATGACGAGTCCCCTAGAAACCCGTCAAGCTTGCGGATTTGCCAGTCCAGGACGAAGATTTTCTTGTGATCCCTGGTCAGGAACACCTCGGACTCGGCTGTCATCGGCGGGGCCTCCAAACCAAAAGCCGCTACTAAGGGGAAGGCCCCTGCCTCTGCCGCAGCCGACACCGCTGCGGGGGTCGACGACCGCTGAACAACGATGGCCTGCACCGCCGCCTGCTCCACAGCAGCGGCGACTATCTTCACCCTCGGTGAGGACACCTTGGAGACCACCCTCTTCCTCTTCCTCGGGGCCCCAAGCATTGGGCGCCACGTCATCAGAGCACACAGAGAAGCACTAAGTGCTGTTCTCATTCACGTGGGTCCCCATTCAATTCATTTTCAAGTTTTTTTATTACAACATTGCCATCATGCATTATTACCAAACAACCAACTCTTTTCATATATATATATATATATTATATATTTATACTCTTTTGAAAATTACGGGGTGTTACATAGTGTAACACCCCGCAAAATTGGAAACGACAATTTTGCCCTCGTGTGTTACGCACGTGTATTTTGTAATATGTTTTCACTACGTATTTTAATTACCGACTATTTATGCATTTCCCGTATTGATTTTATCCTATTTGAGTCAACTAAAATATAATATTTCAATCTCTGTATTTTTATGTGCTTTTTATGTGATTTCGATGCACGTATCAATTACGTATTTTTCACTGTTATGTGTGATATTCCTGTGTTTCAATTATTTATTTTATTTATTCGAATTCGTTTTATAAAACGAAAATTCATTTTGCCCTATTTTGATTAAAATGATTTTGTATGTGTAATGCACGTGTTTTCTATGTACGTAGTGATTACAAAATTAGTAAATATATTTTTATTATGTTTTTTTCGATTATATTTAATTATTTTCCATCGATAAAGTCGATTTTCGTATTTTGATATTTTACGTGCAATGTACGTGTTTTCGGCGAACATATTTGAGCGTATTCATTTTCAAAATAAATTTTTGGGAGTGTGTGTATGTTTATTTTATTTGTGCATGAAAAATTAGAATTTTCAAATTAAACTAATTTTATATGCATCTTATATATTATATACATGTGTTTTAATTTAAATAAAAATATTTAATTGAGGAAGGATGTGCAAGTGCATTGCACGTCCAAATTTTTTCCATCTTTATTTTTCTTACTCTCAATTGTTATTTTAGCATGCATGAGTCTTTTATTTAGCCTTTCTTTAAACCAATGGACCTAAGAGTAGATTCTAGCTCACTAGACTAATTAATTAATTAACCAAAAAGCAAGCCCACAAGACAAGCCCATTAATTAAATCTATTTTTTAGTTGTGCATGGACTCACACATGACATGTAACAACTTTTAATACACATATCAAAATTATAGGAATTGTATTTAATTTTGTGTGTGTGTGCACTAGTGCACAACACGTGCACGTGTACTAGGTGAGAGAGTGGGAGTGGTCGGTTATGGGAAGAAAGAGAGTACGCCAATTTTGAAGATGAATGGCCGGGAGTTTATAGGAGTTGAAAGGTGGGGTAGTGGGATAATGAAAAGAGTTAGTGGGTAATTATTAGGTGGTTGAAATTTGCATTTTAGCCCTTATTTTGTCTATAAATATACCCATATTTTCTTCTCTTTTCACACCAAAAACAAACAAATTAGAGAGAGGAAAAAGAAAGAGAGTTAGAGTGTTCTTGTTGCTTGTTGGAGTGCTCTTGCTAGGAGGAGAAGGACCAGGTGTTGCTTGTTGGAGCTAGGAGTTATGTTCCATCATCTTGTTTGCAATTCTTCATAAGAGGTGGGTGCTCTTGTGCTTTCTAAATGTAGGAAATGCATGCTAGTATGTTAAATGAGAAGTATAGATAAATTTGATGTGATAATTGTAGAACAAATCCATGCTTTTGTATGTGCTATGAATAGTAGTAAATTTGTTATGATTAAGACTAATGGTCATCATGAGAAAATGAAATAATGAGTTAACACCATGAACAATATGCATGTTAATTTACAAATGTCAAAGATATATAATTGCTTGAAAATTGTGAGATTTTCCCTTGTGGTTAAAAATGAATTTTTGTAAAGTTAATTTGGTACACCAAGATTTATTTAATTGGTTGTAAGAGATAAACAATTGCTATTTTGATTCAATTGAAGAAATGAAATTTCATGTTCATTAATGAGAAAAAATAATTTGAAATTTAGATATAATGTCCAAAATATTAGTTAAAAATTCGTGAGTTGCTGTTTGAAAGTAAACTCAGACTAGATGAACTAATTATAGTCTAATGAAAGATTAGATCAAATGAAAAATCGAGTTTTGTGAACAAAATTGAATAACAGTAAGATTGAACAAAAGCATAACAGTGTAACTTGATATCAGTAATCACACTTGGACTTATTGGCTAGCCAGTGCACCACAGAGCGCTACTGTAGCGTGCGGGGGTCTTGGGTTCGAAACTTGTTGGACCCATTTTATTTCTGTTTTCGTTTAATTTAATCCGAAATCCGAGAACAAGTATATGGGGATTTAGTTATGGCTTCATGACACCAAGTCCACTTGGACTTATTGGCTAGCGGAGTGGACCTTGGGTGTTCACTGTGTGGGCCGGGGGTGCTTGGGTTCGAAACTCGATGGTGCCAAATTGTTTTATTTTTATTTTTGTGTGGATTTAAGTGAGTTTTCATGCAAATAAAAATTGGGAAAAATATCCAATATTCATATAAATGGATATATAATTTATTTAAAATAGTTTTAGAAATTTTCAGGCATATTTTGAGAAATAAAAAGTGGAATTGAGATAGAAAATGAGTGATTGATTTCAAAATTGTTTATTTGAGTATATGACATTTATTTTAGAAGAAAAGTAAATTATTCATGTGAATTGATTTCTCTTGATGAGATTATACATTTAATTGATTTAAGGAATACTTGATGTGGGTTGAGATATGAATTGTTATATGAGCTTAATTTGCTAATGAGACTTAAAGTGGATGAATCTATATTCATGAAAAGCAATATTGTTTTATTTTGAATTGTGAATGAATAAATGAATCATGAATGGTGTTAAGATAATACATTGATCACATTGTGAATAAGTTGAAGATAAGAATACATTGAGTTTAATACATGACAATTGACGGGTATGAGTACCCGTGGATTCTTGTACATGAAAGGTTGTGATCTATAGTTTAGTGAGACCTCGGGTACCGACATTGTTGAATTAAAAAATTTGAGTTATATTTTTGAGATATGGTCATGGAGCTATCTCGGTATTTGTGATTAAGTCCGGTAGGGGGTAAAACTAACTCTAGGTATGATAATTTATTCATGTCTTGAACTTAAGAACTAGGCACATAAGTGAAGATGTAGTAAAACTTGGGCAAACGTAAGTGGGGCACTCTATATAGTCGGGCGGTGGATTCCTGGACTGTGGTTGCTTCTTAGGAGACGAGCTTTTATTTTAAATCAGGGACTATGCGTAGTCGGGCGGATGGTTTGTCGTACTCCAATGTATATACGTATACCGGGGCTAGAGGGGCACTTGCGGGAAGTTCGCACGATGAGGAGTCTGTTATAACAGTCGGGCGGTGGACTCCGGGACTGGGATCCGTACTCGTGGAATAATCTAAACCTTGCTTTATTACTGGGTGGTTGTCATGGCGGAGGATCGAACCCTCAGACCTATGTAGTATGGAATGCATAGAATCCGAACAAGTATGCATTAGTGTCATTTTAGTCTAAAATATTTGCATTAGGCATTAAGGCATTGCATACACTTACATGTTTAGAGTTGTCATATTTTGCATTCAAGTTTGTGGTTTGTTAAAGTATTAAGATCGTTATATTTTCGGCATAGAGAGGATGGCCGTGTATAACATTTTTGTCGGTTGTAAGCAATTGACGTGCCCACAGTTTTATATGCAGGAGTTGGATTTTCATGAAGATATAAAGTTGTTATGCTGCTATTGATTTATTTAAATGTTAAAGATGTTGCAATTGTATAATTTTTCATTATTGTACTTCATTTTACCTTCCGCTGTGTAAATAATTGTAAAGAATTCTGTTGTATTATAAAAAGTTCAAATTTTCTTGTAAAATTTTTCGAAGTAAAGTGTAAAGATCCTGTAGAACTTCGCATTCGGTCGTATTTGGAATTCTGGGCGTTACACTGGAAACATCAGTTTGAACTCTTCAGGGATCTGAAATCACTCCCGAATCGACGCCAGATCCGCCTCGTTGAGTATGGAAATCGTCTCGTTGACCTCCGAAGTCTCTCTGGCGGCATTCTCCTCGAAGCTTCGCCCCATGCCGTACATTATATCCTCGGCCTGTTCGTCCGGAAGGTCGCTAACCCTCTGAAGTGCGGTCAACACCCTGGGCATTCTGCCGAACTCCCCCAGCCTCCGCTGATTCTCAACCACTGTCTCCACTACGACTGAAGAAGACCCTACTACGGCTTTGCCTTTGTCGATTGAAGGAAGTTGGCTCGAGGTCGGCTCACGAGCGAGAGTAGGGGAGGTCTCCTGCCTCGGAGGAAAGCTAGACATTCTCTAAAAATAAACTAAGTGTGAGATTACCTTGATGTGACAACGACAGTCGGAAAAATCACCGAAAATCGGTAAAATCTCGCCTGAAGCTTCCGCTAGTGAAATAGAACACCTGAGTAAAAACTAGAAAGTGAACAAATGAGAAATGGGGTGAAGTTTTATAGAGGGGCACACTAATCGAGACTAAAAGGCCTAAAAAAAACTCAAAGGCCCGGCCCATTTACAGCAAGATGACAAAAAATGGAGAAAACTAAACAGGCCTTTGACTGGTCAACAGTCAAACGGTCAGCGTGCCACATATCATTCTCCTGGACTTCGGCAACCTGTGCCGAGCAATCTTGCCACTGACGTCCAAATGCGAGAAAAAATCTCTCCTGGACTTCGGCAACGTGTGTCGAGCACTCTTGCCACCGACGTCCAAATGCGAGAAAAATCTCCCCTGGACTTCGGCAACCTATGTCGAGCACTCTTGCCACCGAGTTCCAAATGTGAGAAAAAATCTCTCATGGACTTCGGCAAAGTGTGCCGAGCACTCTTTCCACCGACGTCCAAATGCGAGAAAAAATCTCTCCTGAACTTCGGCAACCTGTGTCGAACACTCTTTCCACCGACGTCCAAATGTAAGAAAAATCTCTCTTGGACTTCGGCAACATGTGCCGAGCACTCTTGCCACTGACGTTCAATTGCGAGAAAAATCTTCCCTAGACTTCAGCAACCTATGCCGAGCACTCTTGCCACCGACGTCCAAATGCGAGAAAAAATCTCTCCTGGATTTCGGCAACGTGTGCCGAGCACTCTTGCCACCGACGTCCAAATGCGAGAAAAATCTCCCCTGGACTTCGGCAACCTATGCCGCGCACTCTTGTCACCGACGTCCAAATGCGAAAAAAAATCTTTCATGGACTTTTGGCATTGTGTGCCGAGCAATCTTGCCACCGACGTCCGAATGCGAGAACAATTCTCCTGGACTTCGGCAACGTGTGCCGAGCACTCTTGCCATCGTCGTCCAAATGCGAGAAAAATCTCTCCTAAACCTTGGCAACGTGTGCTGAGCACTCTTGCCGCCGACGTCCAAATGCAAGAAAAATCTCTCATGGACTTCGGCAACGTGAGCCGAGCACTCTTGCCACCGACGTCCAATTGCGAGAAAAATCTCCCGTGGACTTCGGCAACGTGTGCCAAGAACTCTTGCCACCGACATCCAAACGCGAGAAAATGTGTTGACTGGTCAACGGTCAACGGTCAAAGTGCTCTTGCCACCGACCCCCAATGGTGGAAAACTGCTTGCCTCCCGATGCGTGCTCCAAATCCGACCGCCCAGATCGAGCCACGTCAGCAACGTACTGATCCGACCTCAGATCGTTCAGAAATTCGCGCTAGCAACACGATGGACGCCCCAGATCGCCGATTAATCCTTTTATTTTAATTATAATTCGAATTAATTGTTTAAAAAGTGCAAAAAATAATTAAAAATTCAAAAAAAATTAATTAAAAATTCTAAAAAATAATTATAAATTTAGGAGAATATTTTAAGCTCCGTGAAAAATAATTTTTGAATAGAATAATTAATTGGTGCCTTTTGAAACTAGATTGTTACTTCGCAAAATTAAATAAATGATTCGAAAAATAGTTTAAAAATCGGAAAAATTCACCAAAAATCCAGAAGAGCCTAAGAATGATTTTGGGTTTGTAACTAGCTCAGAAAAACACTGTTACTCCTCAAACAAGATCCGAACTCCCTTTTTAGAACTCTGATAAAGTCCCGTACTCCATTGAAACAGTAAAACTACTTCCTAAAAGCTGCAAAACGCAGTCTTTAGGAGTGGGGGGCTCGTGATATGGCTAAAAATAGGACTAAATCGGAACCGTTCAAATCGGGTGCGAATCTTAAAGCTTTCAGAGGTAAAACGGTAATTTCACCTGCAAACGGGTCCGAAATGGGAACTGGGTCTCTTCTCCAAAGCCCAACAACCCATGAATGGATCTGTCATAGTGGACACGAGTACCAACCCGTTTCAAACCAGTTCAGAAGGATAAAGAGGGATTCAGATCCGTAATTATCAATAAGAGGTGGTTTTAACCACTTCATTATCCATAAGAGGTGGTTTTAATCACTTCTATCCATCTACACCGGGAAGTAGAGATTTGTTCTTATCTCGAAATAGATACCTAAGGCGACTATAAATACCCATCTCCCCCCACCGTTATAAGATAATGAATCTTTTCCTACCTAAAGCTCTTTCTTAATCTTCCTGGTTATTGACAAGAGCGTCAGAGGGTTCGTCACCGGGATCCATTCCGGTGTATCGAACTTTGTACAGGTTCGTGGCAGCGGCAAGGAATGAGTCAACACATAGGCGGAGTCAACAGGTTCGCTTTACTGTTTTTCTCAAAGAACTTCCAAATTCGTCTGTTTGCTCCCACACCCGAAATCAGCAGCAACATCAGCCCAATCCATACTCGACAAAAGACCTTGGCCGGTAATATTGTGAAGTCTTCGGTTGTACATCCTATTCTCCGGGATAAATTGTTGTGCATTGAATTGTTAGAGAACTCGATCGGCGTAATAGAACTCCACGATAGAGAAATTTATAAGTGGAGCTCGTGTCAACCAAAGTTGATTGTTTGTCGTGTAGTGTAGCGCCCCGAATTTCTAATAGTTAAAAATCAGAAAATACGTGGCACAAATTCAGAATCAACTTCAATGTAATAGTAAACATATCAAAACACAGAGAATTTCCAACTTTTATTACATCAATTCTTTACATAGCACAGCGGAAAATTAACACCTTGAATTACATTTTCTTTCTTTTACAATCCATTCTTTTACAATTTGCATAAGCCATATATTCATTCTACCACATGCATCCAATCACAAGCTAACGGTACCTAACTGTAAAACATTAGGCTAGAGATAAACCTAACCCCCAAAACTATAGGGGAAATGAAACATAAAGAATAAATTTGTAATCAATACATTCCCACAGAAGTAACAATGAAATATGAAATGACGATAAATAAAGCATAAAACATTAAGTGAAACTAGGCTAAGTGTCAAGTGCAGGAAAAATAGAAAACATCATGCATAATACAAGTCAAGGAAATACAAATGCAATATGATGACTCTCTAATGCATACTAGTCAGATTCTATGCGTCCCACAACACATAGGTCCGGTGCAACCCCTTATCGTTCTCCACTTTATAGGGTTTAATCCTGCGTTATGCAACTAATCCTACTATGATAACTACTTCGAGATTTAGATAAACTGTGAGTATCTAGCCCATGCCCCGATAATTCCGGAGGTCAATCTCTATCCATAGATAATTTCGGAGACTATTTTCACTCTCACATGGGAATTTTCGAGAATACCCCACACCGCAAGCTATGGCACCTCATCACACGAATACCCCATGAGCATCGCATCGACCCTGATAATTCTGGAGATCAATCCCACACCGCAGGTAATTTCGAAGACTATTTCACACCACAGATCATACTGAGCTTATTAAGTTTAATTAATTAATTTCAATTCTCCTAGAGTTGGTGTACCATACAGGACTTAACTCAAATGATCAACAACAAGGCCCAAACTGACCAAACCACAAAATTTCAACTGTTAGTAACTAGGGTCCCACTCAACCTCTAGAGACTCATAACTCAACTATCATCATAAATCTTTCATTAAAACTCATGATTCCATTTTCAATTCGCTCATATTAAGAAAACTTCTTTAAATCAAATATATCCAAATTAACCTGAATACTCACAAATTTCCAGAACTGAAATTTGATATTAAATCCATTAAATAACTGAGTTTCACATTTTGAAGTCATAGAAAAATCACAAAATATTAATATCTTGAAGTCCGTATATATTTCGCTTTCTAAAGTCATAGAAATACAAGTTAAACACTATTATAATCAAAATATAACTCTCCGTAAAATACAGTAATATGTAGCAAAAACTTCTCTAAAACAGTAGTTCAATAATCCATAAGTACGAAGAAATAATCGTTCAAGAATAATAGCAAAACTCAACAAAAACAATAAATAGCACAACTGTCTGTTGACCGACATCTCAGTTCAAAAAGCAACGGCCGACTGACATGCTAAAAATCCAAAATTAAACAATTGACAGTCGACCGACATCCCAAGTGTCAATTATGGGTGGTCGACCATCATGTAAAAAAAACAGCTTCTTTAAATTTTGTGCACTTTTCAACTGATACATGGTTGATAATCTTTAAAAGCATAAATTTGTAAAGTTAAAACCCTGAGATGATCAAATACAACTAGTCTAACATTCTGGGGTTCATAAATCAAATCAAACTCTCAATAATTTCGCAAAAAGAGTAATTTTTTATCAAATTTCTCTATATCAGGAAAATATGAATGTATATATATATATATATATATGTATATGTGTATAAGAATCAGTTAAAGCATCAAGAAATCACTGTATATGAGTAGTGTGGTGTTCAATTCAATCTCAGCATTAATATAAATTAAAATCCTCTTGAAATTTCATAAAACTAAAAAAAAAAACAATTTTTTGGTTGCACATTAGATCCGAAATTCAAAACCAACTTCAACACATGAAGACTTGATCCGTTGATCCCAAAAACCCTTCTTACAACTTGATTAAACACATATACAACTAATTAGATCAATATAAATTCAAAATCCATTGGAAACTTCACAAAACTCAAAAATTCAAATTTCGGTCTACATAGCATCAGACCCAAAAATCAAAACTCCTTTTTACACTTCTGGGCTTGATTTTTGATCTCAAATCTTCTTCTTGCGACTTGTACACAACTACAACTAGTTATATCAGTTTTCCAGTGATTATATGCTTCTACAACATATATTAGTCAAGTTTCTTCATCCAAACATCAAAACAGTAGGTTTACATATATACACGGTAAAAAATCCATCTTTATTCAATTTTATGCATCTTACATCATATAATCTCATTATATACAATCAAGTCAGTTAGAATATGAAAGAAAATAGCATATCCATGATTCCTACTAAGTTCTTAACGTTCTAAAGTCATATATATAGAGATTTTATTCATCAATTGCATATCATTCATAAAAGTTTCACTTTTAATTATCCATCCATCAATATATGCATTATATCACCACACAATCATATAACATGCATTTTACTAGATAAATCATCATATGTAACATGCATAGATCAATAAGAAATCAAACATCTGTCACTCACCTCAATGAAGATTCAACGAAAGTAATAAAGAATAAGAAAAACTCCTTCTGTAGCAAAAATCCAAGATCCTTGCTTCGAAACTCTAAGAAATCAATAATAAAAATATAATTTTGTTTTTGTACAGAAAAGAGACGGCTGTAGCAGCCCCTATATAGCCGAAATCTGAAGTGTTAAGGTTTTGAGAAGATTTTGCAAAATATTCTTTTAGAATATATCTTTACATATATGGATCCTTTATACTAGGTAACTAGATTAACCAATTTATTTGAGATTAAATCAAAAGTATCCTCCCCAGATCTGGACGGCATCTATATCAAACTAGAAAAGTCGATTTTGTAATTTTTGGCCTCCAAGTGGTAATTTTGCAAAAATACAATTCTTTTAATAAATTAGCAAAATAGCTCAAATCTATTAGAATAAAAATAAGTCTCTTTACCTCTGAGTTGATCGGCCATCATGCTCAGCCCAGAAAATCGAAAATCTGGAGTTTTTACCTCAAGTAGTAATTTTGCAAAAAAACCCATCTTTTTGTAATATTTGCAAACATGCCAAATGAATATAAAAAAAAAATCCAGAAAATTCATAAATAATACCTACTAATAAATGTTAGGTTTCCCCAAAATATTTTTCTGACTTTGAGTTTCTCAAGAAAATATTTGCACGTGTTTTGCATGTGTAAAATTGACAAATTCATAAAATAATCCAATTAATTCAAATAAATCTGAAAATTAAGATATCATAAATAAATGAGGAAGATAAATTATTAACCATGAAATTTTAAGAATTCAAAATTTCTAACTTTGCACGTGTGTTGCACGTGCAAAATTACAATTTCAAGAAATCAGTCAAAATAGTCAACTTTACCAATTTAATATTATTTAATAATGTAAAATAAATTATTTTATTTTGTGAGGTGTTACATGTAAAGTGGGGGTAGCCGTTGTAGCCTTTCGGCCGTGTACGATGTCTAATTGACATACTCTTCCCGAAGCTGATCGAGTTAATCCCTATAATACGTCAACACACTACGTGGGTTATCTCTCCACGTGAGGCTACCGGTCCAATACATACCCAAAGGAGCCCTCATTACTAAATTCTCCTCAACCACTCTCTAATTAGTTGAAAGAACCGTTACTTAGGGCCGACCGAGGTGTATTCGTTCCCAACACCAAATTTGTAATATCCCCATCGATCCCGTTTTTTTGATCAACCCCATTGAACAATTGCACAGGCACGGTAAAAAGAAGACAACACCGCACTTCCCCAACTATATCAGCTGGCTCTATATATGTCGGCAATCAAGGAAAGGTACATTAAATGGACTACATCACTAGACGAATTCGGACAGAGAATACCTCCGATCATCGACAGAAGATACGCCCGCGTGTAACATTGAATTTCAAAGTCGATTGGTTCCTCTCCCAAACTATTGTTGAACTCTGAAAATAGCCACGAACGTCGGATTGATTCGGTAACGAATACACCTTTGTCGTCCTCTTCAACCTCCTTCCCAAGGTAATCTTTAATCAACAGGCTTTATTGAACAAGAGGTTTTCGGTCACAACCACCCCATCGATTGGAAGACTCGATATGATGGCTATATCTTGTAGTGTGACCGTCATCTCACCAACGGGTAGGTGTAAGGTGTATGTCTCCGGCTTCCATCGCTCTACAAGAGCGATAAGTAATGAATGGTTGCATTTAACTTTGGGCAACATGAACATTCCATAGAACCTGTAATTTACCAAGTAGTTGTGTATACGTGGGTGCATCAGCAATATCGTGTACATTCGGTAACTAATATTCTTGGTCTCTCCCTTCCACACTGCCTGAGACCTATGATCTTCTTTCAAATAGAGTATGATTGGGTCTAATGGACTCGAAATTCCTTCTTGTGCGTGCAAAGATGATGCACCCACGGCATGGGAAGAAGATGGTTGGCTAGCATCCATTTATCTGTGAACATAAAAAAACCATGTGTCAACAACAATATTAATAAACGATGTATCAAGATAAAAAAATTAATAAGCCATGTTTCTTCAACAAAATTAATAAATGATGTGTGAAGATAACAACAATTTCACAATACTCGTATCGAACTACTACTCTTAACCATCCCCACCACAACATCTCCACACACTACACATTTATCTATATAAACAAATCTCATACGAACATCTATTCATACATACACAACTATGAATATAATGATTAAAAATATAGCAATTCGTATATATGACAATTTTTCCATAGTTGTCTAATATAGAATATTGTCAATTATAGAATACATAAACTACAATAATCCATTCAAACTAGTACTTAAATGAATCTCCTCAACATCTCATATACTATACTACAATTTTGGATTTTGAATGCCTACCACAATTTAGATTTTAGAAGAGCTGTAGAAGAAATCAATGTCAAATATCAAAGTGAACGGAGATAGGAGAGAATCACAATTACGGTTTATGGATGATAATTTAATGAATTTGTTTGGGATGTAAAAGAGCACTCTTGACAGTGGGATTTGAGATTTTAGGGTTCTAGGGATTTTGGGTTTCGGGAGAGAGAGGAGCCAGATTTAAAGTGAAAGGAGAAGGAGAAGAGGGGGTCATTATTTATATGCAAAAAATCCTATAACTGATGCTGTTATCCCTAACAACGACATCTGTCACGAATGTCGTTGTTGGAAATAATGGCATCATCGGTTTTTCTTCACACTTGCAAATTTTAGTCCAAGTCAGAGAGCACCCGATTGAGAATAAGATATCTGATGCCGTTACTCCAAATAGCGACATGTGATTTTTTTTTATTATAAACAGATGCCTCTATTGGAAACAACGACATATAAATAACCTCTGTCGTTATTTCCAATAACAATTTATGCTGACGCGTCCAAAACTGGGTCAGATCGCTAAATATTTTTGAAAGTGCGTCAGATCGCTCAATATTTTCAAAGAGTGGGTCAGTACTGCAAAAAATTCGATAAAAATACCCCTAAAAAGAAAAGAGTAATGCTACATCCACTATCTATTTTACTATATTCATCTTAACCAACTTCGGTGGCATATTGCAATAGATAAGAGAAGAGTATGAGAGAACTTCCAATAGAAATCTAAGATAATAAAGAGAAAATTAGCGGGGAATGATGCATTTCTAAAGAAAAAAATGGAAGTGCAAATGCTGAGATCTGAATAACTCCCAAGTGGTCCCCAGAAAGCAGATGCACCTGGCCATCCCCACACTCTGTCAGTGGGCCCCATCAGTCGGTTCAATATCAATTAAACCCCCACCTAACCCCCATCTACCAAAAAGCGCATAGAATATATTCTTTCTTTTTTCCTTCCCTCCTCTGCGTTTCGTGTCGCACGAGGCGATTACATCAAATTAAAAAAAAATCCCCCAAATTTTCCGCTGCACGCTTTCCAAAGCACCTTTTTGGGGCCCGACGGCGGCGGTGGATTCCGATCTCAGCCGCCGCCAAATCCGGCCAGATCAGGTAATCCCTTCTCCCTCTCTCTCTCTCTCTCTCAGTTTTCAGATCTTATCGGATTTCGAAGCTTCTTCCGATTTTGAGGAATTTGCTTCGTAAAACCTTAAACCCTCGCTATTTGGGAATCGGTTAGGTTTTGTAATTAGTTCGGTGGAATTTGATTGGGTCCCGAAAATTATAGCAGATCGAATTCAGGAATAGTAATCGTCGTCTTGCGTTCTCTTTCTGCCATCAATTTATTGTGCTGACGTGGAGAGGAATCTAAAATAATTTTCTAGGAATTTTGATTGGTTAGTGAAGTGCAACATTTTCGATTCTTGAAGAAAAACATTATCAAGAGCCGAAAGGAATACATGAAATTCTCAAATACTAATCTTTTTCGTCCTTTCAACCTGTTGTTAGTTTTTGGATGTTAGAGCATCCACTATCGTTTGCTTAAAAACCTAAAATATGAAAATTTTAGCAAAAGATCTTCCACTATCGTTTGCCAAATACCTATTTTTTAGCAAAATCGGGAACAGTGGATTGCTATATATAGCAGAGAAAATAACAATTGCCAAATATAGAAGACGGCTCAATTTTTTTCAATTATTTTGAATATTAAAATAAGACAGACGAAAGATCTTCTTCCGTCTGGCGACTTTGAATGGTCAAAAGTTGAGAGAAGGAAGACGTCTCCATTTTAATTTTTAAAAAAAATAAAGGAGAGAGACGAAAGAAAATCCTCCATCTACCAAAAATTTTCAAAAATATTTACGAAAATGCCACTCATTTAATTACCATATTGTCATTTTCACTAATTAAAAAAAAAGCTATAAAGGTGGGACGGAAGATCAACTTCCGTCCACCAAATTTTTTCTAATTTTAATTACGATATTGCCATCAATTTAATTACAAAACTGCCATTTTACTAATAGGAAAATAAAAAAAATCCAAAAAAACCCAAAGAAATTTTGGCCATCTGGCAATTTTTTTTAAAATTATTTAAAAAGGTGAAACGGAAGATGATCTTCCGTCTATCCATTTTTTAGTATTAAAAAAAGTTGAATATTTGTTAGACGGAGGATGTTCTTCCGTCTCTGTATTTAAATATTTTTTGGGCCAAATTTTGGCTTTTAACGATAGCAGCGCAACTTTTTCATTTTTATTTTTCAATTGCCAAATACCTATTTTTTAGTAGCAACAATAGTTTATGCTCTTAGGCTTGGTTTAGCGTTGCTTTTGGTGAGTGCTTGCGGCTCTAAAAGCACTTTTAGGACCCGCCAGTGTGTGTTTAGCCTAAAGCACTTGTCCAATACTGCAGTGTTTGGCAAATTTTTCATCACACATCAAGAGGCGCATTACTAAAGCAAGAATTTTTTTCTTTGCAACACTTTCAGCAAAAGCTCTTTTCATTTCATTGACAGGAGTACTAAACAGAGCCTTTGATTCTAAAAAGTTATTTAAATCCACTCTTAAACTAGGTTGCAAAGAACATGTGAAGAATGGTATGGTGACAATTCGTTTTAATCCCTGTTCTTCCCCGTCCAGTCACCGCTTTTGAAACGGGCTGGTGACTGTTTTCGTTGAATACCTGTTCTTTCTTGTGTTCTTTTTATCTAGGACTTTTGACCATAAAAGCTAAATTTTTGCTACATAATATTTGTTTTTTTTCCGGTGGTAGAGCTTGCTTCATCTGTATTACTCCTATTAGCTACCATATCCTTCGTCATGAATTTTTTCTGGTGGCGTCTTTAGCTGAGGACCCTCAGGTCATTTTGGATGGGGTTGATGTAGGAGTGTGAATGTGACGGAAGTTGAGAAGCTTCGTAAGAGCTTAAATCAAGATTTATGTCTGATTGTCAACCTGGTTTTAAGCAAAATATTATATCTATTAATTGGTTCTTTTGCAATATTTGTTAACAAAAAAACCATGAGTTGGTTGCAATAAGTTCTATTATTGAAAACCTGCTTCTTTACAACCACTTGATGGATGAGAAGAGCTCTCTAAACTACTAGACTTTTTTGCGCAACCATTTTATCAAATCAAGAATTTGAGCTCATGATGGATAGTGTAAATTGTTGATTATGCGGCTCATCTAGTGATTATAACACTTTATATGATACACTGATACAGTTTTCTGATATAGATAATTAGATATGAGGTTCCCTTGTATATATCCATATTAAAGCATGTAACCTATGTATGAGTTGACTATGGAACAGAAGAGTCCGAAAATAATTTTTTGTAGGTTCTAGAGAGATTTTGTATCAGGCTGCCAATGCCTCATCAACACTATTTTAAAAAATAAAGACCTAGCTAGTGGAAGTTAGGGCACGTAGTCAACCTGGCTCTTTGCAGCACGTAGTAAAGCCTAACGTCACTTTCAAAAATCATAGAAATAGTTCAATTTAGGATGCTGTCAAAAATTGTATTCCATCTTAAGAGTTAAAAAATAAACCAAGTTTTTGAAACTAATTTGTGTTCCAAAAAACTGGCAAAATCACCTTCCAATATCTGGTTTATTTAAAAAATTTCCTCATATAGATCATGGTGTTATGCATGGTTTAAAATTCTATATCAGGAGCATAGAAATAGAGGTTGAAGAGGATTGAGAGGTTGAACATGAATGAGAATGACATATATTAGATGATAAAAAAATTCCCAAAAATAGGGTTTTTATACGAATACTAAAAATGCAGCCGTTATTGGAATGTGTCCAATAAGGAGTCAAATAGTCAAAAGAAACAAAACTCAAATATGGGAATTCGTTTTTGTATCATGCTGGATATGCCGCCTGGCATGCGGCATAAATACAACTTCTGTACACCAATGGCATACCGCATGGCATGCGAAGATGCCTTGGTCGAAAGATTTGAATTTTCAATACCTTTTGATATATATATATATATATATATATATATATATATATATATATATATATATATATATATATATATATATATATAGGGGAGTGATCATGTGAGAACTAGTCCTCATGATAAGCTTCATGGGAACTTTTTACATAGCCATCACATGGATGATCTGAACCGTTCACATTGTTTAGAATGACAAAATTAGTCAAAATATGCAAAATCAAGTTATTTGAAGTTCATTTGTCCATTCATCACGTCATTATAAAAAATAACAATATTCAGTTATATAATTTGTAACAGTTAAATGTATGGATAAACAAATCTCAAATGACTTGATTTCTCATCCGTAGACTAATTTAGATGTGTAGATCAAAATGAACTGTTTGGATTTTTCAATTTATATCTCAAAAAAAAGTTCACACTTGGTTCTCACATGATCATATCCCTATATATATATATATATATCAAAAAGTATTGAAAATTCAAATCTTTCGACCAAGGTATCTTATATATATATATATATATATATATATATATATATATATATATCAAAAAGTATTGAAAATTCAAATCTTTCGACCAAGGTATCTTATATATATATATATATATATATATATATATATATATATCTATATAATAAAACACAAAGAAAGCTATCAAGTGGCTCTCCTTCAATCCCCCCAAAAATTAAAGGCCCAGATCTAATCTTACAAAACATATTTTTCCCCCCAAAAGTTTCCCCCAAAACTCAAATTCAAATCTCCCACCCCAAACAAATCCTATATTTATTTAATTTTTTTTTTCTCTCTCTCCCTTCCTCTTCTGTTAAAAAAATTAAGAAAATAAAAATTTTAAAAATTTTAAAATATTAAAAAACTAAAAAAATTAAAATTTTAAAAACATTAAAAATAATTCAAAAAAATTCAAAAAAAATCATATAATATGTTTTTTCCTCTATGTTTGCTACTTCAATTAATTGGCTGGACCTCCAAAACTATTTTATATGATCAAACAAGGTGCACCGTTCTGAAGACGTGCCGTAGGCACGTGTCAACGGGCAAACCTAGTGTGTGTGTATATATATATATATATATATATATATATATATATATATATATATATTGGGGGGGGGGGGGGGGAATTTTTGAAATACATGATTTGTACTTTTGTCATGTATTGATGTATAAAACTTGGAAATTATAGGGAAGATTCACTACAATAATATCTAATGGGTTTATAGGAATTAGAGCACTTATAACTTGCAAAATTAACTCCTATACTTTAGAGTTAACAAAACTTTACCTATAAAGGGAAAGTTACATGAATAGAATATTCCTTCATGATCCAATCTTGATACTTTCACCACATTTATGTTACTTTGAAAAGCGTGCATAACTCGTAAAATCTCCATTTTTGCACATAAATAGAATAAAACGTTAGTAATATAGGAAATTAAGCACCTTGGGCCAATATATATTACTTGACTATTTTAAATGTGGATTTTCTACTTGAAATTGCGTAATTAGGAATGCCCATGGACGATGTTTGCAAGTACTGTTTTCTTTAGTTATGCTCTTTGGAGCTCCTAATTCTTTATGAATTTCTGATAAGGATTTCTGATCTTACTAATCATTGTTTTTTCCCAGGAAAATCCATTAACCTTTTTTTGAAGTTCCAGTAAGGAATGGATTCTGATGATAAGATCTTCCCTAAAGGTATAGACAATATCTTTATGTTTCAGTGTTTTCTCGCTAAAATTCTTAAATAGAGCGCAGAACTGTCTAGTTTGTTTAAATTGCTACATCAGCACGTGTCTTTGTGTTTGGATATGTTATTCCTACATGAAAGTGAATATATTGTTTAAACCTTTACCTCTGCAAATTTATACATTAAGTTGGTTATACTTGTTAACTTTATATAGTGGTACTCTAAAAGAGTTTGTACTTTTAAGATTTAAAGAAGTTCCTTTCTTTAGGTTTTGGATAAATAGTCTACCTTTGGTGGTTACTTGAAATGAAACTAATATTTCCTTGTGCTTGAATTAGGATTTTTTGTGATTTCTAGGGATACTAAATTCTAATTTGAAATTTGAACCTTTTTGTGGTTTGATTGGTTGAAATGGTTCTCTCTCAAGATGGGCGCCTCAACACTTTTATTGATTTTGAAATTTGTGTGGTTCAAATTAATTGGTGCAGTGAGTTGTCTATAAAGAGCAAAATGATTTGTGTTTTCCATTTATCAGCATTTTTCTTTCTCGGTGATCTTCTTCCCTCTGTTGCTCCCTAAGCTGACATTTTGTGAGGGCTAAAGCTCTTTTGTATATTAAGCTTTTACACAGGCTCTGAATTCCTACCTTTTATTGAAAAATCTGCCGTATTATAATTTATTTTATAATTTGATGAATAGTTTTCCTTTGACTTTCAAGTTTTCTTGAGAAGAATGTGGCCTGCACGGTAGGCTCGCCTGGTCCTTGAACCTCACTTTGATATTTTTTGGTCCATTGGAGTTACTTTGAATGGTAAGCACAGAGAGTTAACTAAACTAAATGCATTAACAATTCAATTTGTGGAGTTGCTTAACTTATTATGGAAGAAGTATTTGCATGCATAAATGGGTTGCAAAGTGAACAAAGAAAATCTGTTGCACGTTGGATGTTGTTGGGAGGATGTAGGGTTGTTGTAGCAAGGAGCAGGATAAAAAAGAAGAACAGATTCAAGAAAGGAATTTTGAATTATAAAATTTGTAATTTGTAGATTGACTAGGTTTACCCGTGGACACGTGCCTATGACACGTCTTCTGAACGATGCAATATATGAAAAACACTGTAAACAGTAAAATATATGCAATCCTATTTGACTAACAAATCACATAGGTCAATATTTATATGCAATACCATCTGGCTAGTGACTACACGATAAGTTATAAAAAATATTAGAACGTCGTAAAATAATTACATACTAAAATAATTAGGGGTGGTTTGGTTGGTTGTAAAAAAAAAAATTAGAATGTCGTAAAATAATTACATACTAAAATAAGTATGGGTGTTGGTTGTAAAAAAATGAAGAGAGGGAAAAACACTGGAGCGAAAGCAATTCCTTGGATTTGATTTCTTAAAAGTAGCTTTGGTTGAATATAGGTCTACTGTAGCAATAATTAAATGTTAGCTGTAGCAATAATTAAATGTTAGCTTTGTTTTGGTTGTAGTAGTACTGTAGTGAAAGTAATTTAATTTTTTTTTATTTTTTGTTTTACATGAAATTAATCTAAAATTACGGATTAATTAATTTTAGCTTAATCCCCAATGTTTTGGATGTGTTAATTAAGCTTAATTAGATTGAAACTAATTAACTTCTAATCCCTAAATTTTAATTAGTTAAGAAAAGACTAATTAAACCACAACAATTAAAGCTTTTCTTAATTAAGATTAGTGTGATTTTAATTAGTCTTTTCTTAATTAATTAAAAGTAGGGATTAAAAGTTAATTAATTTCAAAACCCAAACAAATATCAACTACCTCACACAACATAAAGTATAAATCTGAATGTGGCCACTATGTGGTCACTATAGCAGGTACTCTAGCTACAATAACAGCTACAGTAACATGTACGGTAGCTACAGAACGGGTACTGTAGCTACACTAATGGGCAGAAAAATGTATTTTGTGAGCATAAATTTGGACCGTTGATTTCCTTCCAATTGAAGGAGAGCCACTTGATAGCTTTCTTTTGAATTGCCTTGTGTTTTATTATATAGATAAATTAAAACTGCTTATTCATTAAAAGGTAGGTAGCAAGTGTATGGCCCTCACTGATTATTAGAAAAATACTGGCCACTACAATTCACAAGATAAAGAGATGATTGATTAAAATCAATTCTAACTCTAGTCAGATTTAATCTAACTACTTGAAAATGAAAGTGAATTTGTTTTTTAACTAATATGTATCCCAAGTTAATCCCAAACTACTGTAGAGTTTAAACTAATGGAATAAGCAATTCCTTTTTGATAAGGTTTACCAAAGGAAAATTAGCAAAAAGTATCTTTATAATATTAATCGAAATCTTTTTAGGTAATCCTGCATCACTTCATTTGTGGTTGAAGAATACTTGTCCTGAAGTTTTAAAATGCAACTGTAAGAAGTTTTGAGAACAAATAAATATGAGATGATGTTGAGGATGCAATGAGGATGAGAACATGGCTGGACAGCTTGATGCTGAGTAGGAAGGATGATTAGTTATCTTGAATTCTTTCGAATTTTATGACTGAATATTGTTTGTCTTGAATTATATCTTCTCTTCTCGTGTTTCTTCTTCTTTGTGTTACGTCAAGGCTACCCACGGATAAAAATCTTCTTTCTTATTTACATTTGAGTATCATGAATAAGAAGTAGATTTGGTCCATTCCTGATTTCTCATGACTTCTTCAGAAACCTTGTAAAATCTCTGGCCCAAAGAAGAACCTCATGGATAATTCTTAATGGCAATGTTCTAAGAAAGGGGAAAAACGTGGAGTAAATTGAAAATGGCACCAATCCGTTTCGAAAACGATGATTAAGCGGTAAAGATTGTGGATAAACAGAGGAAAAGGGGGATTAAACGTAAACGCCACCTACCGGCCCTTTCCTTTTTCCGTTTTTGGAACCTTGCTTAGTAGCATGGTTCATTTGCTAGAGAAACCAATAATATTATTGCTCCATATTCCTTTAAAGGGTATATCCTAAACCATATTCTGTACGTTCATTTTTAATTTAAACAGCTACTTCAAATTGAATTTCTATTTGTTGTTATCTGTCTATTAGCTTTTTATCTACTGCTCAGGATCCTGTTCTGCTACTCTTGTTGGTTACCGAAACATCGTAGAATAGTTGTGACTTAAATCAGGTAATTAAGCATTGAACTTGCCCTTTCAGATACATCTACAAATCTTGACCATTTGTGTACATCATTATGTTGCAGTCGTCATGGCTCTGAGCATATTATTCTTTTTCTGTCCCGTGCCTTCCTTTGGTTTATGGTGCTTTTAATTTTTGTTTTGTTTAATGTAATACCTTTCTTTTGGGACATTCAGTATGCACCATTGCCAGAAATTGCAGTCCTTTTGTTTTTTGACATTATGTTTCATGCGCTGTCATGTGCTTTTCTCTTATTAATATTACATATTATGTTTCTTCAGCTTTTGGATCACATACATCTAGTGGTATAAGCACCCCAGAAGAAAATGGTGGCACACATGACAGTGCAAAGGGTCAAAGCCTGCAGGAGTTCTTGAAGTCTTATCCCAAGAAGGATCTTGTCCCAAATTTCGATAAAGAGAGGAAGTATGCTGTTCCTTCTAAATGTAAGACAACTGAGGAACTGTCCAAATCGTCAACCATCAAAGGTTGCAAAAACATCGAGTCAAAAAAAAACTCTTCACCCCATTCAACTTCCACCAACAGTCAGGGTCCTAGGAAACAACCAAGAAAGGGAGATCCTGTTCGAATTTCTTCTGAAGTCTCGACAGATCTTAGGAGCAGTAGCACATGGACTTGTAAGAATTCAGCCTGCAAGGCCGTTCTGATGGCAGAGGATACATTCTGTAAGAGATGCTCTTGCTGCATCTGCCACCTTTTTGATGATAACAAAGACCCAAGTCTTTGGTTGGTGTGCACTTCTGAATCAGGGGAAGGTGATTGGTGTGGGTTTTCTTGTCATATTGAATGTGCGCTCGAGCGTGGGAAAGCAGGTGTAGTTGATCATGGGCAATTTATGCAGCTTGATGGGAGTTATTGCTGTGCTTCGTGTGGAAAGGTTTCGGGGATAATAGGGTAAATTTACAGTTTTTCTAGTTCATAATAATATTACTCATAGTTGTCAAATTGTTAAACATATCGTGTATCATTTTCTTAGAATATCGTAGATTATCTCGTATCGTGTATCGTATGGTAAGATAAATTAATGAGTGTTCAAAAGTAAAGCAATCAATTATGCATCAATTTATATGATCATAATTAATCAAATTTAGTTAAATCTAGGACTTTTAAGGGACAAGAATATGCTTGTTGATTATTGATTCACCAAAAATTCTTAATACGTTAAAAAATAAACTGAGCAGGTCTTTTATATTAGGCTATTCATGATCCTTATTTTCTAATAGCGTTAAGTAGATTGAATGACCTTACTAATGTATTACTAACCTTGCACTAGTACTCTGGGCTACTATAGGAATTGCATATATGTGTATGACCAGTGTTTTAAATATCACCTGCTACAACCTTTATATCGTTTTGGACAGGCTACATTACCAAAACCAGTGTTTGCAACGTTATTCGTTTGCTATATCAATAGATATTTGAAATGTATCTACATGGTTTAATATCTGGTGTCTTGAAAGAAAGAATGTCATAGACCTTTGAGTTAGGGTTCAAATCCAAACCCGATTAGATCCTAACTCATCGTATAAAAAGAGAGAAGTGAAAAAATAGCTAAATTCCTTATAGTCTTCTAATTCTTATCGCTTACTCTCTCAAAAGTTTACCACACCATCGCCCATATCTTTGTTATTTATTGTGTAACACGGAGAGATGTGGTCCAAGTTTCCATTTATTGAATATGTGAAGAAGAGATTCACATGTAATCTCTAATAATAATGGACTATTAGAGGTTTGTAATTATATTATAGAAGAGAGAGAGATGAGAGAAACTAATACTGATTATGAAGGAGTTATGACAATGAATACATCATATTCATCCAAATCTCATTGACTATCTCTTCAAAAATTATAAATTTGATTTTATGTTCACTGTTTCCTTTTTTTATACAAGCTATTTCCTTCTGAGTGTCGCCAAAAAGAATAGTAAATTAATATCTCCAAGGTTAGCAAACAATAAATTAAAATATTACTTTAAAATAGTATGAGCAGATTGCTATATGGAGTGAACAAAGATTCCTTTTAACTTGTCTTCAAGTTTTCTTTCGAAAGATTACTTTTCTTGTCTTCAAATCATTAGTATGTAGATATCTTTCTATTATGTATTAGATTTCATGTAGGCAATTATACATTTTGGTTATATATATTATTTACTAGCATTAAGTTACTTGTATTTGTTATATACACAAGGTTTTAAGTCTCAAATTTCGGACTCATTTTGGCAAAGGGTATTTCGTCTTGGGTTGGAGATATTGTTAGAGATTTTGGAGAAATGTGATCATCTCGGATGTTCATTTCAGACACTCAATAAACATATTTTTTTGGTTAGTAAACAAGATATTATATGTTCTACATGTTATTTATCATATAAAATATTGTATAATATAACTAATGACATGAATCAATTACGATAAATATTCACAAAATTTAATAACAATATAAAAGGGAATATAATATAAGTATATAACTAAATTAAATTTGCATTGATTAGAAAAAAATATATTAGTTAATAGACTTGACTTTTATATATACACAAACAATAGAGAGAAAATCCTCACATTATCTTAGCTTAAGGTCCTATATTGAAAGACTTGTATGCACAAAGTAAAAAATAAAAAAAGTTATATATTCACAATAACATTAGTGTCTATTTCGTCTGATATTTCGGCAATTTCGGCAATTTTGGCCAAAATCTATACATTTCGGTCAAAATGATATGTAGTATAAAATCTGTGATTTCGTGTCGGCAAGCTAACCGAAACGAAATTTCGGTCGTATCGGCCGAAATTTAAAATAGTGCATATATAATGTGTAAAGTTCATCGAAATCACATTAATAATACATATTTTCATTCGATATGTTAACCCGATATTGTTTAAATATCATCGATATCCGGTATCCGATATAAAAGTTTACCTTTTAATACGATATCGATATCCGATATTATAAACATTGTGTATGACACTTTTACTGATGTAGACATGTTACATGCAGTCATCTAACCTAAATCTAAAGACCTTACAATTATATGTGAAGAAAAACTAGCATTAAATATGAGAATAATATGCTTTATGATCTAAAAAAAATTATAAATGATGTATCATTTATTAAAAAATAAAATTGATTTATCAAGAACTATATGATCTAACTAGCAACGCAAATCCATTGCTAAAGCTTAATTTTTTAAGAGAGAACTTGCTTATACACAAAAAAGTGGACTCAAAATTGCGTGAAAAATTAGCTTGAGAAAATATATAATTAACGAAAAAAGAAAGGAAGCGAGAAGAAAGGAGAAAAAGAGAGTAACAACATCTGAGAGTACTCCCAAAGAAGAAAAAGAAGCAACCAACATGCTATTGGCGATAAACCTAGAAAACAAGATGAACAAAAAGGAATAAATAAAGAATAAAGCGATAAAGCGAAGTAAACAAAGAAGAAATATTGTCGTGTGGGCGCAATACCCTAAAGATCTAGGTTTTGGACTTTAAAATGGACTTTCGGGTGAATTATGGGACAGACCCGAACCTAGAAACACATGCAAGCTATTTTTTTAATATCGAATCATATCGTATATTGGTGTGAAACGATACGTTTCACAAGATCTAATACAGTAAATTGAGATATTTTAGGTTATGAATAAATTACATGAGATACGTATTTAATTCATCAAATATCGTATTGAATCGAGATACACATCGTAAGATATGCAAGATACTGACAACTATGATATTATTAACTGTGCTTGTTGTTAGATGTATATAGAGAATGAGAATCTCATTTTCTTAGCCTAGTATAATTATTAAAATTTCTTACACATCAATATTGCAGTGACTACATATACACAAATATAGAAAAATTTAAATCAACAAATAATTATATTTTTAAAGCAAAAGCTATATGTGTATTATATTTAAAACTATACATATATATAGTCCCCTTCCGTTGTGCACTAGCCATGGTGTGTGCCTTCGGGCATTCATATCGATGATCCGAACCGTTCACATTGATGTACAATTTTAAATTAGTCTAAATATGTAAAATCAAGTCATTTGAAATTCATTTGCCATGCATTGAAGTGACTAATTTAGATGTGTATATCAATGTGAACGATTCAGATCGTCGATACGAAGGCCCGAAGGCCGAGTGCACACGGAGTGCATACCATGGCTAGTGCACAACGGAAGGGGACTCGCTCTATATATACGTTATTTGTGCGTCCAATGGTCTATCCTCTTATGACACCCTAAAAACTCTTACCCCTTTCTCCAAAATGCATGATCTATATTGTTCAAAGTGTTCAACATGCCATAAAATACAAGAGGACGAACAATGGTCAAAGTTGAATATGTTTTGTCCATGCATTAAGTGGCCGGGATTGTTCTTTTGCAACCTCGTGATGTTACTCCATTCCATGTTTTAGTGATTTTATGTCATTCTATGTTTTATAGTATGAAGATCAACTTGAACGGTGTAGATCATGAATTTTGGTTGTGGATATTGGATATTTAGTGCCCACCTATACCATAGCACCCCCCGTATCCTCGTACATATTCCTCTCGCACACATGCACACCCCGATATAATATTCAGGTTTTCAGGCTTGTTCGTGTTTTTCGGGTTTGAGTTGGGTTGGGTTGTACGAGATGATACTCATAGTAGATTTCTCTCTAGCGGTTTCAAAACCTCCCCAACATCCACCTGTTTCACGTTGAGATTGTACATGACCTGACTTGACCGAGGGCACAACCTCAAAAAGAAGTACAAGTATGAGAAGATGATAAATGTGGCTACTAAACCATGACAAGTGACATAAGTATTTTGCAACACCCCGGCCCCACCGTACTCTACATGAGGGTGCGTATTCGGAATCCAGACCACTTCTGTAGTTGTGATATGGTTTCCCACAACTTGGCCAGAGGACTAAAGTATCACCTAAAACTAGCTAGTATTGAAGGCAACTTGGGTTCATGGACTTTACTATTTAAGGAACTCTACATCTCCTAATTTTTCCAATATGGGACTAAATCCTTACTCACATCCAACCTATTTACCATCTAAGCCCACTAGTTAACTATTAGCCTAAGACCACCTAACAATTACCAAGCCCAACTAGGGATATTACATAATTTTTTTAAAAATTTGATGCATTACTAGTTTATGAAATTTCCAATATTGCTATTTTAAAAATGCTTGGTTCATCTCTGCGGATAATCGCGATTCATGACTCTTGTCATGATTTCCATCCCCTAATATAATTGAAGTATGAGTTTTGAGATGTCTCGCTAGTTATGTTGGCTAGGGTGGCACACTAGCCCCCTTATTCTTTTATATCTACGTCTGTATGTTTGATTTATGCGTTTTTATAGCTGATGGAAGGTCTGATCTAGAATAATAGCTTCATTGTTGTTGTTGCTGTGTATGTGTATAACTTCTGTTGTTGTGTTTGTCTTGTCTCGTGTCTGTATTATTGTTGGGCTAATGGTGATTTACGAGGTATTTCTTTGTTATAAATGATCAGATCCTTAAACTACTATAATGTAGTGCCATCAACAGGTATTACGTTCTTTCGGCAATGACAATGATTTGTTCAAAATCTGCTACCGATTGTGTAACGCCCCAGGCCCAAACTCAGACAATTTATACAATTTATTAGACAAATTATTTATTAATTAGTACAACTGCGAGACAGGCTGCCTCTTAAAAGGTGGTTAACCGCTTAAAAGGTGGTTAACCGAATTGGTGACTCTTGATCATAGGCAATATTATTTATATTTAATTATTCTACTAGTATTCCCGATATGGGACCATAATCAACTCTCCGCTGTTTCATTCCGCATCACGTGCATGAAGTCCCCCGGGTGGGCCCCCTTGCCACGTCGACACAGCACAGGAGCAACGGCTCCTCTGCAACGTGGGCCCCCACCCTGACGTCACCCAGATGCCAGCAGCAACAGCAGTTCGCTGCTGTTCTCTTCTCCCGCGGGCCCCCAGCACTAACAGCCCATGCAACTCCCCCATAGGAATTCCTATGGGACAAGCTACCAATTCTCTTATATATTTTATATATTATTATATTTTAACACGGGGTGTTACATATTGTCGGGAGCTCCATTTATTATCTCGTATACATGTTCGAAATAAGTGTTATGACCTCATTGGTCTCTATGGGCGACAAATGCAGTGAATATAGTATGGAGATTTTTGCTTTGCAGGACACCTACCTATCTATAATAGTCAAACTGAATGGGCCATTAAGACCCAACTTGGAGCTATGTTATTGGGTGTTTGTATATAGTCTGTTAAAGTCAAATTCTTGTGCAACCTGTTGATCTATATTCTGATTTTCTAGTTATTGAATCTTTGTAATATTTAGTTAGATGTTTCATAATTTCTTAGATGTTTATGATTTTCCCCAATCATTATATTCTAGTTATTGAATCTTTGTAATATTTAGTTAGATGTTTCATAATTTCTTAGATGTTTATGATTTTCCCCAATCATTATATATTGAGGTTATGCTATCTCAGATATGTTTCTACATTAATTGATTAAAAATGCATATCCAGAATCTTATAAGCCTTGTGGATGTTCTAACTCTTTTTCAGAAGCTGGAAGAAGCAACTGGCAACAGCAAAAGATGCACGTCGAGTAGATGTTCTCTGCTACCGAATATTTCTAAGTTATAGGTTATTAAATGGCACTTTTCGGTTCAAAGATTTGCACAATATCGTGGGTGAAGCTAAAGCAAAGCTTGAAACAGAAGTTGGTCCTTTAAATGGTGTATCAGCCAAGATGGCACGTGGTATTGTGAGCAGGCTGCCAATTGCTGCTGATGTGCAAAAGCTTTGCTCCTTTGGAATTGAGAAGGCAGATGAATGGCTCAGCTCCAATGATCCAGACTCGAAGCATAAAGGTTCATTTTCCTAAACTTTGCCATATAGTTTCCATCCTTAATCTATAGCTAACTATATAATGTAGGAGTTTTGAAATATCCAAAAGATTCTTTCTGTTAAATATCCTTTAACCCAAAAAACAATAAATATGGACATTGAAATTAGCTTATTAGTCATTATATATATATTTTTCCAATATGGGGGATCTTTCTCCTTTTTGTGGGAATCAGAGACCTTTGTCCTTAGTTACTCACATGTTTCCTGTAGAATTATCACTATATATTTATATCATGAAAATATATATATTTTAAATTTTTTAATAGCTTTAGGTACATATTAATTACTTTGTTTTAACTTTTGCAATATATTGCATGTATCACTTAGTATCACTTAGTAACTTTTGCTATATTTCATGTATCACTTAGTAGTTCCGACTAAAATTCTGCATTGGTCGATATTGTAGATTCTCTTCCTGCTGCTTGTCGTTTCCAGTTTGAAGAGATAACATCTTCTTCCCTTGTGATTGTCTTGAAAGAAACTACCTCCTCAACATCAGATTTAATAATGGGTTACAAACTCTGGTATTACAAAACAAGAGAAGAACCACGCAAAGAAGAACAATTGAAAAGTGAGCCTGCCACCTTTCCGAAAGCTCAAAGGAGAATTCTAGTTGAAGAACTTCAGCCGTGCACAGAGTACGCTTTCCGAATCATTTCATTTACAGCGGAAGGTGATTTTGGCCATTCTGAGGCTAAATGCTTCACCAAGAGTGTCGAGATCATCCACAAGCAGATGGGTCTTAATGGGACTGAAGGGTGCTCATCCTCTGTCAAGAGAGAGCCCAAAGTGCCAGCTTCTCGAACATCTGGTTTCAAAGTGCGGAACTTAGGGAAAGTCCTTCATTTAGCTTGGGCACAAGAAGATGATGGGTCCTACAATGAGTTCTACAAAGACGAAATAGATGAGGAAGAAACTGAAGAAGATCAACACCAAACAGAACCTCCTTCCGTTGCTCGTAGACTTGACTTGAATATAGCCTCAGTTCCTGACCTCAATGCTGATATCACTCTCCCTGCAGAAGAGAATGGATTCAGTTCGGAGAAAAATGGCAGTGGTGATTCACAAATTGGAGAAGTACCTGCTGTAGATTCCCGACCTGAGTCCAGGAAGCGACCAGTTAATGCTCATGATGAGACTTGCGATGGGGATAGCACTTTGGTGACTGGCTCACCTCTGAGATTCTCCAATGGGCTGGGTCAGTTGGATGAGAACTATGAGTACTGTGTGAAGGTGATAAGGTGGTTGGAATGTACTGACCACATTGAGAAGGATTTCCGGATGAAGTTCTTGACTTGGTTTAGCATGAGGTCAACTGAGCAGGAGAGAAGGGTGGTGATAACTTTTATTCGCACTCTTGTTGATGAGCCAAGTAGCCTTGCAGGTCAACTGCTCGATTCTTTTTCAGAGATTGTCACTTGCAAGAGGCTGAAGAATGGTTTCTGTAGCAAGTTGTGGCATTGAGTCCAGATATTGAAGATTAGTAGAAGTTACTATTTATGCATGCATTACTTGAAGGAAGATTTTCTGTTGAATGTTGTTATGTAAGGCTAGGTGAACTGATAGTGATATCCTTATTCTTTTTCTTGCTGAGATTGACATTTTTCAGAAACAAAACTGTTAGTTTCTGAAAATATTGGGGCCAGTTTTAAAGATTTAGCCCCGGGTTGGTGGGTGATTGGCAATAGAATGTCATTAATTTGTTTGTCAAGTTTGTGCCTAGATGTTCTAATGCTATCAGGTGGTTGATTTCATTTCCTGCACTTGTTTGATGGAGGCCGACTAGATTGATGATAACAGTTCTATTTTGACATTTTGTTTGTTGATAGTAATGTTTATGGATTTTTGACAATTTTATTGAAGAAATACGCACATCAGTTCCCTCTAATTTTGCATGACGGAACTCATGTTACGTGAAGTAGGATTCAGTCAGTGGAGCGTATTAAATTTCCATCACGTTAGGATTGTTATGGAGAGGATATTAAAAGTTATACCACCAGATTCACAAGTAGCAATCTATTATCTTTTATAATTATTGAATTAAACCCTCCAACAGAGCTGTGTACTACTTTCTCATAAGAGTGCCTCAAATATAAATCTAACTCTGTCATTCAGGTATGAGAACGGAATGGGAGGAGAACGGAATGGGAGGAGCAGGTGAACTTTTTATTTCTCCTCACATGGATATCACTTACAAGTTTTCATCCCCGGTCTTCCTGCTTCTGGTAGACTCGGCCTAGTCCAAAATTGCACTCTCCATTAGAGAACCATATCTAGCTTGATGTGTTTTATAAATTTTTTTTGTTTTACCGGAGGAAGGTAGTAGAGGAAGGTTCTCTCTCTCTCTCTCTATATATATATATATACTAGTAATTTACACGTGCGATGCACGTTTTAATAATTTCAAAAAATAAAAATAAAAACTCTACAGTAGACAGGATTTGAACCGGAATCCTCCTTTATATTAGTTATGTACGTGCGTTGCACATGTTGGTAGAATGACAAAATGACAAATGACACTAAGCCTTCTTCCATTATAATATTAGATATATACTAGTAATTTACACGTGCGATGCACATTTTAATAATTTTAAAAGATAAAAATAAAAACTCTTACGTAGGGAGGATTCAAACCGGAAACCTCCTTTATATTAGTTATGCACGTGCATTGTACATGTTGGTAGAATGACAAAACGACAAATGACACTAAGGCCTTCTCCCATTATAATATTAGAGATATATATATACTAGTATTTTTCACGTGCGATGCATGTTTTGATAAGAGTTGGAGGATTGTCACGTGCGATTTACGTGTTAAGAAATAGTTTTGGAGTTGGACGTGCATTGCACGTAATTGGTAAAAATATTTCGAAGAAAAAGTTACAATTTGTACGTGCGATGCACGTGTTTATAAGTAGAATTTGAGTTGTACCCCCCAAGAGTCTTATTGGAAGAAAAAGCAACATATCTGTATGTTTAGTGTTAAAAAAATATTGTAAAATTGTTTTGCACGTGCGTTGCACGTTTTGAATAGGTAGAATTTTTTTATTTGTTTATTTTT
Organism: Hemerocallis citrina; assembly: GCA_017893485.1. Taxonomy (NCBI): domain Eukaryota; kingdom Viridiplantae; phylum Streptophyta; class Magnoliopsida; order Asparagales; family Asphodelaceae; genus Hemerocallis; species Hemerocallis citrina. Next base: position 141,014,700 of record CM030359.1, on the reverse strand, counting down.
GTTGTAATTAATGGGAGAGTTTGAGTTGCACGTGCAACGCACGAGTTTGTATGTTGACAACATTACAACTCCAACTCTCCCATTATAATAATAATAATATATATATATATATATATATATATATATATAGGGAAAAAGGGGTATGAGCAACTTGCTCATTTAATAAATAAGCAATTGATGATGTGACATACATGTGATTGGAAAAGTCTTAAAAGGGTTAGTTGTCCAATGTATCACCTGCATACCACATAATCAATTGCTCATTTACTAAATGAGCAAGTTGCTTATATATATATATATATATACTAGATTTGCCCGTGGGCACGTGCCTACGTCACGTATTCGAAATGATACATCATATGAAAAGCCTTGTAAATAGTAAAACAACAATTATGTATCTCAAGTTTGAATAGTATGACAATAATTAGTTGTAAATAAAGGTCCATGTTTTCATTAGTATATGTTGAAAAATAATTATAAATGAGGGTATAAAATTCAACTTCTTAGAACTATGAGGGTGGAAAATGATGAAATTTAACTATTGAAGAAATATTTGTTATTTTCAATGTAACATGAAAAATAAAAAAAAAACTTAAAAAATTTGAAAATTTACAAACCTGAAATATGAAAAACTAAATTTCTGAGTAAATAGAGAGAGATTGAGAGAAAGAGAGAGAGAGAGAGAGAAATAATTAAATAAATAAATGAGTTGTTTTTTTTTGGGGGGGGGGGGGATTTGAATTTGAGTTTTGGGGTTAGAAATTTTGGGAAAAAAATGTGTTTTGTGAGGTTAGATTTGGGTCTTTAATTTTGAGGGATTGAAGAAGAGTCACTTGATAGCTTTCTTTGTGTTTTATTATATAGATATATAGAGTAATGTTCTGTTGTGCACTAGGCCTCCGTGTGCACTCGGCATTTCCGCCTTCGTATCGACGATCCGAACTGTTCACATTGATTTACACATCTAAATTGGTCTAAATATGTAAAATCAAATCAATTAAAATTTATTTGCCTGTCCATTGAAGTGTTACAAAATTGTATGACTGAAAATCGTTATTTTTTATAACCACATGATGGATGGGCAAATGAATTTCAAATGATTTGATTTTACATATTAATATGGCTAAAAACGGGGTTAAATCGGAACCATTCAAAGTGGACACGAATCTTAAAGTCCCAGGGGCAAGACGGTTATTTCACCTACAGACGGGTCCGAATTGGGAACCGGGTCCCTCCTCTTGGATCCGCTAACCCATGAACGGGTCTTTTCAGTTGAGAACGGGTCTCAACCCGATAGGGTCCAGCTCAACAGGATTGGAGGAAATCCTGGCTAGCCCTGATCTTGAGGAGGTGGTTATAACCACCCCTATCCAGCCTCACCGGGAAGTAGGGATTCACTCTTATCCTGAAAGAGATCCCCATGGCGACTATAAATACCCCCTACCTCCTACTGTCACAGGTGATCCCCATGGACTTCGGGAGCGTCGGAGGGTTCATCACCAGGATCCATCTCGGTGTTTCGAACGTTTGTGCAGGTTCGCGGGAGCACAAATGAGTCAACTTCAACAAGGAAGAAGCAAGGTTCTGCCCGTTCGAGTTCCTGTGAAACTACAAATTCTGTCTATTGCCCCCATACCAGATTCTGTGGCAACAGATTGACGCTGTCTGTGGGAACCCACTAGACAAGCAACCCCATCTTCCTCCTTCAGACAAAGCTACTCCTAGCTATGCCTCCCAAGAGGAAGCCCGCAAATTCCAACCGAAGAACAACCTCTTCTCACCCTCCTCCTCCGGAGGATCTCCCTCCACCCAGCTAGCAGAACCTACAGCTCGAGCAGCAGGCTCCCCAGTCTATTCTGCAGCCTACAGGGCCCCAGGCCTTCGTGGGGGAGCCCTCTAGGCAAAGCTACCACATGCAGCATGTACATCAGGTTCGGGTGTCCATCCACAATGCCTCCACGGATTCTATGGCCTCCCATAGTCCTCCTACCCCAAAGGATCTGCAGGACATGCTCAACAATCAACAGACCGAGCCAGGGCCCGATCTTCGGACTCATCTAGAGGAGAGGCGGACCCACGAGGCAAACCCTCGCTGGGAGCACCCGAGGGATCGGTCACCATGCTGATCAGATCGCAGGGGGTCCAACTCCCCCCCGGAGGTGGAGGGATTCACCCCCGCATTGCCCAAGGCAAAGTCGCTCCCCGGTGGCCGTCCTGCAGCTCGAACCGATTGCAAGCAGGAGGCCCCCGTCACAAGGGCGTAGTTTCAGCAATTTCAGGAGGTGGTCCTTCGGGCGCTCCACGCCGCGCCTAACAATGGTCCTCGGGCACCTAGCCCTCGGCCAGCTCCTCGTCATCCTCGCCGCTCCCGAAGTCCCGGGCTAGCTCCGAGCCATTGTCGCCCTTTTCCCGATCACCACCGCCGCTCCCAAAGTCCGCATCCTACTCCGGGTCACCCTCGTCGTTTGGTTAGTCCACCACCTACTCTGAGCCATCGCCGTCGCAGCCCCAGCCCTCCTCGACATGAGGACGAGTCTCGGGGCTCAGCCAGGCAAGACCGAAGGGAGGACTTGATCTACCTCCGTCTCCACGAAATGGAGAGGTGCCTCGGCCAGCTCGACCGAGACGAAGAGCGATGGGCGAGGGACCTCCGTCCAAGTAGACCGCCATTCTCCCGCGCCATCATGGAGGCCCCAGTTCCCTACAACTTCAAGCCTCTACACTTCGAGACCTACAACGGGGAGACAGACCCTGCGGATCACTTTGAGAGTTTCAAAACTCTAATGATAATCCATCATGCATCCGATGCCCTCATCTGCAAGACCTTTCCGGCCATACTAAAGGGGCCGGCTCGGAAGTGGTATTCTCGGCTTGCACCGGCGTCTATTTTCTCTTTCGACCAGTTCGAGGGTCTCATTCTCATGCACTTCGTGAGCAGTCGCTGTACAGAGAAGACGAGCGCCTCCCTATTGTTCCTCAGCCAAAAGAAGGGCGAACGGTTGAGGGATTACGTTAAGCGTTTCACTACTGAGGCCAGATCCATCGCCTCCTCGGTGGCCACGGTCGCCTTCCAGTCCAACGTCCTCAATGCGGATCTTAGGGCATCCATCGCCAAGAAGCCCCCTCGGGATTTCTCAGAGCTCCTACTCCGGAGTGAGAAGTACATCCGAGCGGAAGAAGCTATCCACCATCCCACCTTTGAGGCATCGACTTCCGGAAATAAGTGGAATGGCGAAGAAGAAGAAGGAGCTAAGAAGCTCCAAAAGGATAATGGGGGTCAGCAGCGTCCTCTCTCCTGCTTCGAGAAATTCGCACCGCTTAACGCAAGTGTATCTGATATCCTAATGGAGATCGGGGACGAAGGTCTCCTGCCGCCACCTCTGAAGATGAACACCCCCGGGAAGAAGAGATACCGGGACAAGTGGTGTCGTTTTCATCGGGACCACGGGCACGACACCGATGATTGTCGGGCCTTAAAGGATGAAATCGAGGCCCTCATTCAGAGAGGGCAGCTCACTCGGTTTGTGAGAAGGGACCGAGCCGATCTGCCCCCGCCGTCTAGGGGGGCTAAGGGGCTAATTGAGCAGTGCACGGAGGCTCCGGAGGCCGAAGTAGAGGGCATCTTGCACTTGATACATGGAGGGCCAATGGGAGGAGATTCTAACTCTTCTCGAAAAGCCTTCGTTAGGAAAGTCAGTACTGTACAGAGCCATCCTTCTCCCAAGGGCCTAGGAGTCCTGGTGACGTTCATCGATAGGGACTTGGAGGGCATCCGTACACCCCACTGCGATGCCCTCATCATCAATCTCTGAATGGCGAACTTCGACGTTCGTCGAATCTTGGTGCATAACGGTAGCTCCGTCAATATCCTTTCTTGGAAGCTTTCAAGGGCTTCCAGCTGTCGAGGGACCGGCTCAAGCCCGCAGGCTACACTCTTCATGGGTTTACTGGGGTCCCGGTGACGATCGAGGGAGTTATAACCCTCGACGTAACTGCTGGAAAGGCCCCGACAACCCGCACAGAGCCAATGGACTTTATGGTGGTAGACGTCAAGGCCGCCTATAATGTTATCCTAGGTAGACCAGGTTTGGCCGCACTTCAAGCCATCCCTTCGGCCTACCACATGAAGATGAAGTTCTCCATGCCCTCAGGAGTGGGAGAAGTGAGGGAAAGCCAAGAAGCGGCTCAGAAGTGCTATATGACCTCCATGGGGGGGCTAGTTCTCTCTTTGGATGCGCTCGAACTTCCTTATGAAGGCGGTCAAACTATCTCCGAGCCCGTAGACGAATTGGAGAAAGTGGCCTTCTCCGAAGAAAATACTACCAAGACGTTCCGCATCAACAAGGCTCTCTCCCCCTCAATTAAGCAAGACATCTCCCGTTGCATACGGGAGAGCCGCGACCTCTTCGCCTGGACTGCAACCGATATGCCGGGGATCTCAGAGGAGCTCTCAATACACCGTCTGAGCGTCACCCCTAGGGTCAAGCCTGTCCAACAGAAGAGACGGAAGTTTGCTCCCGAGCCGCAACAGACAATCAAAGAGGAGGTTGAGAAACTCCTCAACGCCTACTTTATCCAGGAGGTAAACTACTATGGGTGGCTCTCCAATGTGGTGATGGTGAAGAAGGCCAACGGGAGCTGGAGGATATGCATTGACATCACCGACCTCAATAAGGCTTGCCCAAAGGATCATTTTCCTCTTCCCAGCATCGACGCTCTGATCGATGCAACCTTCGGGCACGAGCTCCTCAGTTTTATGGATGCCTTCTCAGGGTACAACCAGATCTGGATGTTCCCCCCGACATTTCGAAGACTTCGTTAGTGACGGACCAAGGCCTCTATTGCTACCGTGTTATGCCATTCGGCTTGAAAAACACGGGAGCTACATATCAGCGCCATGTGAACAGGGTCTTCCGAGACCATATTGGCTGAAACATGGAGGTCTACGTCGACAACATATTGGTCAAGAGCACCCGAGGGCAGGAGTACACTCTCGACCTTCAAGAAGCCTTCGGGGTGCTCAGGAGGCATAATATGAGACTAAACCCGAACAAGTGTGCGTTTGGTATCTCATCGGGCAAATTTTTGGGGTTTATGGTCAGCTAGAGGGGCATAGAGGCCAACCCTAAAAAGATTCAGGCTATTCTCAAAATGGCTCCCCCCTCCAACGTCAAAGAAGTACAGAGGCTCACGGGGCGCCTCGCCGCGATTGGGCGATTCCTCTCCAAGTCCGGGGAGAAGTGCCTCCCCTTCTTCAAGGCCCTCAGGGGGGCTAAAGGCTTCGAATGGGGACAACAGCAATAGGAGTCCTTCGACAAAATCAATGAATATTTAGCTAACCCCCGCTCCTGAGCAAGCCAGCACCTGGAGAGGTCCTTTACCTCTATCTCAGCTTCGGAGCAGACGCTCAGCACGGTCCTAGTAAGGGAAAATGATAAGACGCAGAAGCCCATCTATTACGTGAGTAAGGTGCTCCGTGATGCCGAACTTCGTTACCCGAAGCTGGGAGAAGATGGCTCTTGCCCTGGTCATGGCGGCCCAAAAGCTCCGCCCCTACTTCCAATCTCATTCGGTGGTCGTCCTTACCGACCAGCCGCTGAAACAAATTCTCCACAAGCCCGAGACCTCCGGGCGGCTCATGAAGTAGTCCATCGAGCTGAGTCAGCACCACATCAGCTACCAGCCCAGAACGGCAATAAAGGCCCAAGCCCTGGCCGAATTTATTGTGGAGAACACCATCCCTGACTCATGCGAATCGTCTTCCGACCCCTTGATTTGGACCATTTATGTAGTCGGGTCCTCTTGCACCGATGAAGAGCCAATGCAAGCCTACCCCCTAACACTTGGGGAAAACTGGATGACGCCCCTCCTCGAGTACCTCCGAGATGGAGTCCTTCTCGAAGACCCGAAAGAGGCAAGGAGGATCAAGACATGAACCGAGCGGTACACACTCCTAGACGGGATCATGTACAAATGCTCCTGCACCCAGATAGAAGGGGGACCCTATTTGAGATGCCTCTCCCAGGAAGAAGCACTCTACGCCCTTAAGGAGGCCCACGATGGTCTATGTGGCGCGCACTTGGGAGCAAGATCCCTCGCTCGGAAACTCTTGAACTATGGCTACTTCTGGCCCACACTATTAAATGACTCTGAGGAGTACATCTGCCAGTGCGACTCCTACCAGAAGTTCTCCCCAATCCATCGCCTGCCCCAAGCACAACTCACTTCCTTGGCGAGCCCAATCCCCTGCGCAATGTGGGGAATGGATTTGCTCGGACCCTCCCCTCCAGCACCGGGCCAGCTGAAGTTCTTAGTGGTAGCAATAGACTACTTCTCAAAATGGATAGAGGCTGAACCTCTTTCGACAATCACCGAGCACAAGGTTCAGAAGTTCTTTTGGAAGAATATCGTATGTCGATTCGGGGTACCTCGCATCCTTATAACCGACAACGGGACTCAATTCACATCAGCGACCTTTCACAACTTTTGCGCCAACCTCGGTATTCAACAACGGTTCTCCTTGGTAGCCCACCCCCAGTCTAATGGTCAAGCAGAGAACACAAACCGACAAATCCTCTCTAGCTTGAAGAAGAGGCTTGACAAATCCACAAAGGGGCTATGGGTTGAACAACTCCCCAATGTGCTTTGGAACTATCGCACCACCAAAAGAACCCTAACGGGAGAGTCCCCCTTTAACCTCACGTACGGATCCGAAGCTCTCATCCCTTTGGAGGTGGGTCTGCCTTCACCCTGACTCATAGGTTACAGTGAAGCGTAGAACGCGAACCAGCTTCGCAACTGCCTAGACCTCATCGATGAGGTCCGCGAAAGAGCCGCAATTCGACAAGAGACCTATCGCCGTAGGATCACTTAAGCTTACAATAAGAGGGTATGGCCAGCCAACCTAAAGGAGGGTGACTTAGTGCTCAGAAAGTTGTTAATCTCCGATCCAAGCAAAAGAGGCAAGTTGGCACCCAATTGGGAAGGACCATATAAGGTCTCCAGAGTTATTTGCCCAGGAGCATATCAACTCGAAGACCCAGGGGGCAGGAAGATATCGAGGATGTGGAATGAAGAGCACTTGATGAAGTACCGAGAGGGTGTCTAAACACCGCTCCAAGCAACTTCTCCAAGAGCGTTCCAGAAGACATGTCTAAAGTCCTTACTTGTATTTTCTTTTTATCAAAGTGTAAAGGCGGCTCGCAACTTAGAAGCGGCTGCCCAATTATTTTCAATAAAAAGAGATCTCTACTTCTCAAGTTCTCTATTTTTGGGTAGTCTAACTTTACTTGCAAAAAAAAAAAATTGTAATCTAAACGATAAGCTTAAAGTCCAACACTTGGTTCGACTCCGCTTCAACTACTCGTTTCTAAGCGAGTATGAAGCGGATCACCATTCGGAATTGCTCCTACAGCTGTTGACAATCGCTAAACGACAAGCTTGGAGTCCAACACTTGGTTCGACTCTGCTTCAACTCCTCGTTTCTAAGCAAGTACGAAGCGGATCACCATTCGGAATTGCTCCTACAGCTGTTGACAATTGCTAAACGACGTGCTCGGAGTCTAACACTTGGTTCGACTCCGCTTCAACTACCTGCTTCTGAGCGAGTAAAGAGCAGATAACCATTCGAAATTGCTCCCACAGCCGTTGGTACTCTCTAAACGACAAGTTCGGAGTCCAACACTTGGTTTGATGCAACTTTTGCTACTCGCGAACGAGTAAGTACCAAGCGTCCTACCATTCAGAATTGCTTCTACAACTGTTGACAACTACAAATGCTAACAAAACATACAAGTGCGAAAAACCAGTATTATTTCATTGAAGTTTGAGGAACAAGTCTAATTACAAGACCAACTACTCATCTTTACAATGAGATACAAAACTTGTGAAACCAACAGCATAAGACTACAAACAGCTACTTCAATGCCTCTTAGGAGCGGGGACACTTCGGTTGAGAGACACCCAAGGGCGACGAATGCTGTACTGCCGATGCCCCACCTTGGCGCTCGTCTCTAGGCCGACGAGCCGAGAGGCATCATCCGCGCTCGTTCTAACGATGGCTCCAACAGACGCTCCGCTCGACGAAGCGGCCACACCACTTTGTGCATCGCCAGAGCTTCGTCGTATAGGGGGCGAGCGATGAGCGAGCTCGTGAAAAGTTATCCCTCTGTCACACTCCTCCTGAGTGCAAGAAGTGGATCTGACATTGCTCCGCTCAGATCGCGCTTGAAGACGGGCGACCTCCGCCTCAAGCTCGACAATTCATTCTTTAAGCAAAGTGTTGTTCATCTTTATCTTCAGACGAGGTAGTCGCATCGAGCCTGCCCCTCGAGAGCCATCGGTGATCGTCCGCCGAAGGTGAGCAACCTCCATACTTGTAACATCTGCTTTTTTTAATTCCTTAATTATTTGGTTTAAATTATTTTTTTAAATATGTTTTTGAGTATATTTACTCTTATTAATTGATTTTATGTGTATTAGAATGATTAAATTGAAATTTGAAGTTCAACAGGAAAAATTGGAAATATAGGAGTTTTGGGATGAGTTTTCTCGGAGGAGACGAATCCGATTTGACCCGAAATTTTTCTGGGGCGTTTATACATTATAGGGGGTCGATAAAATGCTAAAATAGTGGAGTTTTTAGTTTGTGGCATTTAGTTACAAATTTTGGTTGAAATAACCCAATTTGGGTCATTTTTCTTAAGTAAATGGGCTTAAAGCCCAAAACCCTAAACCCAAATTTTATTAAAAACCCTAATTAATTACTAAGTTACCATTTCCTTACTCTTTCTCCCCTTCCTTTGTAACGCCTCGAATCCCAAATACACTGAATTCGAGATGTTCTACAGGATCTTTTCACTTCTTTTAGTACAATTTTACAAGGAAATTTGAACTTTTCACTTTACATCAGAGTTTACATGAATACATTACAATTTACACTGCACAGCGAAAGTAAACTTTACAACAATGAAACGAATGTACAACAACATTGAATAATCTTTAAGCATCTGTTCTTCTTTAATCTTTATCATGCCATTTACCTGTATATAAGACTGTGGGTACGTCAGTTTATTCAACCGACGATCATTATACACGGCCATTCTCTCTATGCCGGAAATAGTATAACTTATTTTCCATATTTAGCAAACATAAACTTGTCACATATCAAACTAAATGGACTACCTTATTGATGTCGTGTTGTGATTGTGCACTTAGTCCTTAATACAGTTAATTATGTTACATGACACTAATGCACACTTGTTCAGATTCTATGCATCCCATACTACATAGGTTCGAGGGCAAGCCCTTAATCGTTCTTCATCTTTGTAGGGTTCAATCCCTCGTTATGACTTAATCTACTACCGTAATTACGGTAGGTATCCTAGATGTTCTATGATCTACGAGCCCATGTCCAGGCAGCCTGGAGGGGAATCCCACGCACTGACACGACGCATCGAGCAGGAAATCTATGGACAATTCAGCCTTCGCCATGGAACAATGGCACCACCCGTAGCCACTCAAACACCCCACAAGCGTCGCCGCCGGAATGATAATTCTGGAGTAGTGCCCACGCCATGTCTTGACGCATCAAGCAGGTAGCCTGTGGATCACTCTCACACCGCCAATCCGATGACCCTCATACTCGTGTTTTTCTCCTACTTTCATCACATCTCCACTATGTACTAATCCTTAGTTTTTATCAAAATCATGAACAAAAATCAAAGCTCTAGAGTTAGCCTCTCCACTAAACCAGACTTATTCATTCATTCAAACATGACCAACCTTGGTCTTTCTTTTCAATTTTCATTTCATTTATTCCCAAATGCCGGGGGAGACTTAGCTACTCTTTTTGTTTCAATTTTCAATTCACAATTTCTAATTTGAGCATTTCCAACTCATAAATTCTCATGTTGAGTTATCATACTCAAAATTATTTCTCTTTTCCAATCATGATTTCTAATTCGTTCAAATAGTCTATAACTATACATGAAATTCAACTATTCATCATGAACTCATGAAATGTTATTTTCACATAAAAACCCACATCATTAATTATTCAATCAAAGGTGAACATTTACACTTCATAATTTCCACACTATTCTCAAATGAGAATAATTCGCATCACATCACACAAAATAATTTCTTTTTGCCAAATTAATTTTCTAATCCTTCATTCTTTTTGCAAGATATAATTTCACAAAAATATAAATATAAAACCATAGTTCTATTTACACATTTTATTCTCAAATCATGTTTTATTTCATGCAAATAATTCCCAAATTATTTTTCATAAGTCCTACACATTTTTAGAAAAATAACCATATTTTTTCCATAATTTTTGGATCACTAAAACGTTAAAAAATAAATTTTTCCCAATCTTGCCGAGGGCAAGATTCGAACCCAGCACGCAGAGAACACAGCCAAGGGCACCGGCCACTAGGCCAACTGCGTCAGCGATATCAAAGGAAAACAGAGAGTATTTAATGCTCTCGGCCACTGATTCTTTGTTTTAAAAATTCATGAAATAAAATATGGTGCCACAGGGATTCGAACCGGCTACCACAAGGAACCCAAGGCTACTGTAGCGATCAGAGCCGTCCCGACCACTTGAGCTACGCGCTCAAGTTGTCAAGAACGCAACTCAACACTCATTTGAATCAATTCTCTCTGTTATTAAAACGTCTCGATGTTCAACTAGTCCTCATTTCACTTTGCTTTTATAAAAAATACTGTAAAATTCCAGATTGATTATTTTTTGTCTAATTTACATATCAGTATGAAATTTTTTTTTTTCAACAATTAAAACACATTTTCATACAATTTATTCGAATTCTACATTATAACTACCATATTCTTCATTTCGACATTTATTAACAAATAATACCACTAATCCCTTTATTAGCAAACTAAGGATTAATTCTCTGTTTTTAACATTTTATCATCCATACTAATCTATATCTTAATTCATTTATTTCAATATCACACAATAATCCATTTAATCACATGAAGTAGCATTGCCAATCTACTAACTTTGTGTATATAATTTGTGATGTAGATAATGAGACCTTCTTTAACAAACCATGGTTATAATTAATTCATACAAACTTAGAATTTTACTAATCAAATCACATACAATTGCACAACCACATTCCAATCAATTCATAGGTCAATTTTCCAATTAAAAGTGTACTCTTATTAATATTTTTCATGCCTCATTCATTCAATTTAATCTAGCATGCATTCCTAATTAGAATATAAAAAATTTACCCACCTTGTATGGAGAGAAAAAATACAACTAGCAATCCCTAGACGAATGTCCTTGCGATGAATTGCTCCTCCTTGAACACGTGCACACAAGCCTCCAAGCACACCCAAACAAACCGAGCTCCTCCTTCCTTGATGCCGGCCTCTCCCTCTTCTAGTTGCAAGCAAAAATCCCACACACTCTCAATCTTTTAACTCACAAAATCACTACTAGATAATATAATTTAGACTATAGGTTTGTAGAAAGTAATGGGCACAAGAATGACTAGCCATGAAGGGGGTATTTATACTAAAAATCTAGGGAAATGGATGGCTAAGATTGAAGTAGGAGTTAGGAACAAATGGCTTAGATTTAAGGAGGAGTTACACTAACTACCCATGATGAGTAACTATCTCCACCATGATCCCACTCAAAATTTCCCATTCCCTCCAAAACTTCCAAAACCAGCCAAGCTTAGAAAAGTGCACTTTGCACGTGTACGTGCAATGCACGTGCATGCAACTTGGTCTCCAAAAATTTGTACATTAAATTTTGTATAAAAAAATAATCTTTAAATTGTGTTCTACATGACAAGTTGTATTTAAAAATAAAATAGCTCATGGGCTTTAGTTTTTGGGCCAAAATAATAATTATAAAATAATAATTAAATTGAATTTTTGGGCTTTAAGAAAAAGGCTTTTTTGTCTAATTGAAAGAAAGCTTTGTGAAAATAATCTAAAAGCACATATTTAAAAATCCATACTCATCATAATGGAAATAATCATAACACTTAATTCAACCAAAATATTGCACGTGCACACTACGTGCAAAATAAATAATTTTTCATTAAATGAAAAATCTGGGTATTACAACATTCCCTCCTTAGAATAGTTCCGTCCCCGGAACTACCGTCAAGAGCGAGAAAACACAAACACTAACAACAAGAACAAAAGATACAAAGATACAAATCAAGCAAAAAACTCAAGATAGTCCTTCAACATCCTCTCCTCAGACTCCCAAGTAGCCTCTTCAACCAAATGATTTTTCCAGACTACCTTGACCATCGGTATCGTCTTATTCCTCAAGACTTTCTCTCGACGAACAACAATCTCGACAGGAGACTCGATGTAATTCAGATCCAACTGCAAACCTTCCGGCACTTCAGGCAAATGATGACTCGGATCTGGAATATAACCTCTCATCATAGACACATGGAAGACATTGTGCACCTGAGATAACTCTTCGGGTAATTCAAGCCGGTAAGCAGTTTTCCCGATTATTTTCAATACCTTATACAGGCCTATAAACCTCGGGGCTAACTTCCCGCCTTTGCCAAATCGAACCACACCTTTACTGGGTGACACTTTCAGAAAGACGAAGTCACCAACCTCAAATTCAAGGTTCCTTCTCCAGTTGTTTGCATAGCTTTTCTGCCTGCTCTGAGCTTCTACCAGCCTTTTTCTGATCAGAACAATCTTCTCAGAGGTTTGCTGCACAAGCTCAGGACCAAACAACTGATGCTCCCCAACTTCAAACCAACAAACAGGTGTTCTGCACTTCCTGCCAAACAAAGCTTCGTACGGCGCCATCCCAATGCTAGCCTGAAAACTGTTGTTGTAGGCAAACTCTACCAAAGGTAAATGCCTTTCCCAACTGCCTCCAAAATCTAGTATACAACACCGAAGCATATCCTCAAGAATACGGTTGACTCTCTCGGTCTGCCCATCGGTTTGCGGATGAAAAACAGTGCTGAAAACCGTCTTGGTACCCAAAGCTGTCTGAAGACTCCTCCAGAAATGCGAAGTAAACCGCGCATCTCGATCAGACACAATAGTTGACAGAACACCATGAAGCCGGACGATCTCGCCAACATACAACTCAGCCAACTTGTCCATCGAAGCAGTGAGTTTCATCGCCAAAAAGTGAGCGGACTTGGTTAGTCGATCGACTATAACCCAAATCGCATCATTGCCTTTAGAAATCTTAGGCAATCCCGTAATGAAATCCATACTGATGTTATCCCACTTCCATTCCGGAATAGGTAACGGCTGTAATAGACCTCTAGGTCTCTGATTTTCGGCTTTGACTTGCTGACAAACCTCACACTTCGCCATAAATTCAGCCACATCCCGCTTCAAACCTGACCACCAGAAATGCTGTTTGATATCTTTGTACATCTTAGTACACCCAGGATGTACCGACAAAAGAGTAGCATATGCCTCCTGAAGAATACTCTCTTTCAGGTCCGCCTGATTTGGAACGCATAGTCTATCTCCGAACCACAGCACTCCATCCCTGATTTGAAATCCGGGCAACCTGCCTGCACCAGCCTACTCCTTCATCTCCAAAATATCAACATCAACCTCCTGACTTGCAATAATCCTTCCATTCAGTGTAGGCTGAAGCCTCAACTGAGCCAAAGATGCTCCCAATCCTTACAAGACGACCTCAATACCTGCTCGGTCCAATTCTTCAATCAGATGCTTCTGAGTTGTAATCAAACTGGCTAAACTGCCCTTGCGACTAAGTGCATCAGCCACAACATTAGCCTTCCCAGGATGATACTTGATCTCAGGTCACATGTCCTCAAGCACTTCCAACCATCTCCGCTGCCTCAGATTCAGATCCCTCTGCTGATATATATACTTCAAGCTCTTGTGGTCCGTGTACATGTTCAACTTCTCACCGTACATGTAGTGTCTCCATTGCTTTAGGGCAAAGATAATCGCAGCCAACTCCAGATCATGAGTCGGGTAATTCTTCTCATGTGGTCGTAGTTGCCTAGACCCATAAGCGATTACTCTTCCTTCTTGCATTAAGACACAACCAAGCCCACGATGTGAAGCATCGCTATAAATGTCATACTCAACACCTGCTCTAGGCAAAGCCAAAATAGGTGCAGTAGTCAGTTTCTCTTTCAACTCCTGAAAGCTTGCCTCACATTGCTCAGTCCACTTGAAGTTCACATTCTTCTTGGTCAGATCAGTAAGCAGCACGACTATCTGGGCATAACCTTGAATGAATCTCATGTAGTATCCAGTCATTCCAAGAAAACTTCTGACTTCCTTCACTGTAGTAGGCCTAGCCCAATCTCTCACTGCCTCTATCTTCTGAGGATCAGTTGCCACTCCCTCCTTAGAAAGGATGTGACCTAGGAATGCCACTTCAGATTTCCAGAAATCACACTCGGATAGCTTGGCATACAACTTCTGCTCTTCCAGCTTCTTCAAAACTGCTGCCAGATGCTCGGTGTGCTCCTCCTCTGACTTGGAGTACACGAGGATATCGTCGATAAACACCACGACGAAAGAATCAATGAACAGCCTCAGAACTCTGTTCATCAAATCCATGAAGATTGCGGGTGCATTCGTCACTCCAAATGGCATAACTAAGAATTCGTAATGCCCATGTCGAGTTCTAAATGCAGTTTTGTGCACATCTTCAGCTTTCACTCGAACTTGGTGATATCCTGATCGAAGATCTATTTTGGAGAAAATAGCTGCTCCTTGTAGACGATCGAACAAATCATCAATACGGGGAATAGGATACTTATTCTGAACAATGACCTTATTCAGCTCCCGGTAATCGATACACATTCTCATCGATCCATCCTTCTTCTTTACCAAAAGCACTGGTGCTCCCCAAGGTGACGCACTAGGTTGAATAAAGCCTTTCTTCAACAGTTCCTCAATCTGCCGTTTCACCTCAACCTGTTCCACTGGAGCCATCCTATACGGTGCCTTAGAAATGGGTGCACTTCCCAGTTGAACAGTGATGCTGAACTCTACATCACAATATAGGGCTAACCCAAGAAAATCATCCAAGAACACAGTCGGATAGTCCCGAACCACAGGAATCCCTTGCACTTCCACAGGAGTCACTTCCTTGCAGATAGCTGCCACCAGCCTAGAACACTTCTTCTTCCTTTGGAAAGTGACTACAGGTCCACCTGGAGCCTTCACTGTTACGGTCTTGGTCTTGCACTCGATGCTTGCACTGTATACCGACATCCAATCAATGCCAATGATAATATCAACTCCCAAGATAGTCAGCTCGATCAGATCAATCCCGAAGAATCGATCTCCAATCACAATCTCGCAATCAGCATAATACCGATCAGTGGTTAAAGTTTTCCCTGATGGAGTAGCTACTGCTAAGATCTTGCCTGGAAAAATCTTCGGTTCAACTCCCAACACTTTAGCAAATTTAGGAGACACAAAAGTATGAGAGGATCCAGTATCGAACAACACAACAGCTTTCATTCCATATTCTAATGTAAAAAGGTATAAAAATTAAATATATTAAACGGTTTAAACATATTTTTACCCAGTGCATGTTTTGTGCATGTTTTTGGGTATATAGGCCGATATAGGTGATTTGGTATATGTGGAGCCTTGTGTATGGGCTAGCATGCTATGGATGGATGTTATAATATGTAATTAGATGAAATTAGTAATTGTGGTCATGTTTTGGAAACCCGTGTATTTATAGTGCATGTTTTGTGCAGGTTTTGAGGCATATAGGCCCTTTTAGGTGATTTTACTTACATGGAACATGGTGTATGAGCTAGTATGCTATAATTGGATATTATGAGATTTAATTAGAGGAAATAAGTGATTTTGGCCCCTTTTTCTTGGAAACCCGCATATGTGGTGCATGTTTGTGATATATATATCATGATATTGACTTGTGATGTGATAATTGATGAAATTAGTAAGTGGGTATATGTTTACATTATAATGATGTTCGAAGTGAATTCTTGGGCAATAATATGATATTATTATGTGATGAATTATATATTTTGATACACTTACGATCCGGAATAACATGATTTAATTCTTTTATTCATGATATAACCTGGCGGATGCCTATATATGATATAATGGGGTAATAAATAACATGGTATTCATAATGCGTGATGTTGTGGTAAAATAAATAACTTGGTGCATTCAGGTTATACAATAAGATGGTATGTTCTAATACAATGTGTTATTAATTCACATGATTAAAGTCAAGGTTATGACAATTATTGAATTCAAAAGTGAAATACTTGTGTTGATAAAGTAAGATGGAAAGATGAAATGATTAATGCTAATAATAGATGGTTTTGTTGACCAGTACCTACAGCAATCCTGGGGGTTTGGGCTAGACCTCCTAATACCCAAGGACCGGCTAGGGGTGCGGTGTTTATTACCCAAACTATGTGTTTGGGGTGCGGTATTTTTATCGTCCAAGCTATAGGCTTGAGGCCCGGTTATCCCCTCGATGACAGCTGTCGCGAGGAAGTACCGAGTTTACCTGGGGTGCAGTGTTTTTCCCTTCTGGCTTCGGTTAGGAGGAAGTACCCAGTTTATATGGGGTGCGGTGTTTTTCCCTCCAGGCTTCGGCTGGGAGGAAGTACCCAGTTTATCTGGGGTGCGGTGTTCCTTCGCTGGCACAGGCTGGGAGGAAGACGTAGCCTCGAACGTGTAAGACTCTATGTGAGCATCGGTCCGCGTGTTTTACTGGGCTGTCGGCTTTCAGTATAATGGGATACTGTGGCTCACTGGTCGACAAACTAATAAAATAACTAAGTGTAAATAAGAATGAGAAAGTAAAGAAAGTGAAATGTGAAAGAAAGTCGTTGTGAATGAAAATAAATATGAAGGATTACGAGTTATGAGTTGTGTATGGAAAGAAATGATAAATGCAGTATGTGGTTAATTATGAATGAAAAAGTAAAAGAGACCTGTGTTAATATGAATAGTATGAAGTAATTGTATTATGAAAGTGATTATTAAAGTAAAATACAGTATGATATGAGTTGATACACCTTGGAATTGTGTCGAGGAACTACCCGCCCGCTATTTATGTGGAAATGGTGGGAACTACCTGCCTTGGCATAATTCGCAGGGTGAGTTGGCATAATATTGGTAATGAATAATGGAAATGAAGAATAAGTAAAGTGAAGATGAAAAGTGTTACTGCTGATTTCGGTGTGGGGGTAAACAGATGAGATTTGTGAGTTCGAGGAAACCTGAACAGCGGATCCAAGCCTTCTGATTCCTGTCGCAACCTGCAAGGAAGTGCGAGACACCGGGGTTGATTCCGGCGACGCACCCTCCGACGCTCTTGTCAGTAACCAGTGGTGATTAAAGAAAGAGCTTAAGGTGGAAAAAGAGTGATTACCTGGTCACAGTGGTAGAGAGGAGGTATAGTCGCCAGGGGAGTGATTTAGGGACTTGATTCCCTGTGTAACTGCCAGGAGTAAATTCCTCACAGTCGGTTTAGGAAACTAATCCCTGATTCCCGGTGAGAGCAAATCAGGCCCGTTGACTTGGTCAAGTTAGTGACCCTGATTTGTCTCCTGTTGATCTGGGTTCGCCTCGGGTCGGGACCCGTACCCAATTAGAGTGGATCCGTTGGTGGTTTATTGGATCTGTGAGAAGGAGATCAATACCCGCTTTGGATCCATTTGTATGTGAAATTATCGTTTTACCCCCGAGCTTCAAGATTCGTGCCCAATCTGGACGGTTCCGATTTAACCCCATTTTTAGCCATATCACGAGCCCCCCACTCCTAAAGACTGAGTGTGATCAGCCTTTGATGAGTAGTTTAACTGTTTTAGTGGCTAGTGGAGTTGTATCGGAGTCCAAATGGAGGATTTTGAATCTCGAAGGGGGTAGTGAGGTAATTTTTTGATGCCACGTGCTGTTCTCTAGCCATATCGAGTATTTGACGGCTTTTATTTATTTTTTCGGACTATTTATTTAATTTTACGATGTGTTTACTAATCGTTCGGGGGCCTTAACAGTACATTCTAGGCAATAATTGTTCGTTCAGGGGTTCAAAAGTATACCCCCGAATTTTTAATTATTTTCCAGAATTTTTAGTTAATTTCTCCGAATTTTTAGCAATTTTTTCGCAATTTTTAAATAAATAAAATGATTTAAATAAATAAAAAATGATTTTAAATACCGATTTATGACGTGGCTCGATCTGGGCCGTTGATCATGGACGAGCACGAATTTTTGAGAGATCCATCGGTTGTTATCGCTCGGAAGCTTATTTCTTCGTTTGCGAGCTCGGGAAGGCGCTTGCTCGGCCGCCGACCGGAGGGATAGGGGTTCGGCAGGCCGAGCGACGTGGCGCAATCTGAGCCGTCGGATGATGGCGCGCCTCCCAAGAAAATGCTATCTTGTCTTTTAGCGTACGTGGCGCAATCTGGACCGTTCATCATTAGAAGCACGAATTTCTGAGAGATCCAACGGTCGTAGTTGCTCGGTGGCTTTTTTCTCCGTTTGTAGGATCGGAAAGGCACTTGCTCGGCAGCCAACTGAAGGCATGGGGTTTCGGCAGTCCGAACGACGTGCACGTCGCTTTGGTCGGATGACGTGGAGCAAGTGTAGGCTCGGAAAGGCACTCCCACGGCAGCCGATCGAAGGCATGGGGTTTCGGCTGTCCGAGCGACGTGGCGCAATCTGAGCCGTTGGATGACGACGCGCATCTCAAGACGGGCACGTTTCTCAAGAAAATACTATCTTGTCGTTTAGTGTTCTCGGCGAGATCTGGGCCGTCTGATCGAGATCTTACACGAAAGTTGAGGAGAAAGTGAGTTTTCTCCGTTTGCAGGATCGGAAAGGCACTTGCTCGGCAGCCGACCGAAGGCATGGGGCTTCGGCAGTCCGAGCGACGTGGCGCAATCTGAGCCGTTGGATGACGACACGCATCTCGATACGGGTACATTTCTCAAGAAAATACTATCTTGTCGTTTAGTGCCCTCGGCGAGATCTGGGCCGTCTGATCGAGATCTTACAGGAAAGTTGAGGAGAAAGTGAGTTTTCCCCGTTTGCAGGATCGGAAAGGCACTTGCTCGGCAGCCGACCGAATGCATGGGGTTTCGGCCGTCTGAGCGACGTGGCGCAACTAGTTTCGAGACGATCCTGTTCCCAAGGGCATTAATGGTGTCCCGGGATTTGTGCGGCATTCCATCTTCCCGGGGTCATTAAGAATGGTTCCCCTCAATTAATGCGTGGCGTTTCAACTTCCGAGGGTCATAATGGCCGGATCTTGGAGGGTAGCTTATAAGTACCCCATTCTCTTTGTCATTTTAATCGCAACAATGTTGAGTTTTAGCCCTCGGAGGCATCTATTTTGGGTGATTGCTCTTCGGAAGGACGGGTGGTCGTTCTTCCACCATGGTCTTCTCCTGACTCTGACGGCCCCGAAGTGGATGTCAGGGTCAGGGGAGATCATGGTGGAAGAAGTGATGATCAAAGTCCGGATTCGGGGGACCATATGTCTCGGAAGGACGGGTGGTCGTTCTTCCACCATGATCTTCTCCCGATTCTGAGTGCTCTGATGTGGGTGTCAAGGTCGGGGAAGGTCATGGTAGAAGAGGTGATGACCCAAGTCCGGATCCGAGGGACGAGTTTGCTTTGGGAGGATGGGTGGTCGTTCTTCCACCGTGATCTTCTCCCGATTCTGACTGCCCCGATGCGGGTGTCAGGGTCGGGGAAGATCACGGTAGAAGAGGTGATGACCCAAGTCCGGATCCGAGGGATTGCAGCAGCTTCGGAATGATGGGTCTCTTCCCATCTCTGTCTTCCTTCCGGGCTGATGGCTTCCGATGGTTATCAGCCCGAAGGAGTTAGAGATGGGGGGTGTGCTGATCTGCTTTGGACCGGGCCCCGTGGGTTGGCGGAATACCGACCGAGACCTGGGGCCTGGGGGGCTCGCTGAGGGCGGTGCCTTAAAACTTTGAATCTAAATTTTTTCTGGTTTCTTCAGACAGAGATGGGACGTCCGAGGGCACGGTTGTCCGAGCGACGTGGCAAAGTCTGAGTCGTCAGATGGTGTGGAGAATCTCGAGACGGGCTCAGTTCCCAAGAAAACGCTATCTTGTCGTCTAGCGTCGCTGGCGAGATCTGAGCCGTCTGATCGAGATCCTACACGAAAGTTGAGGAGAAAGTGGGTTTTCTCCATTTGCAGACTCGGAATGGCACTTGCTCGATCGCCGACCGGGCCCTTTGCTGCTGGGCTCAGATTGCATGTAATTCGGATTTAGATCCTGTCGTGCCGAGCTACTTGACTTGGTGAAAAGACAAAGTCGTGTTGGGCCTTCGCGACGTTTCAAGAGTGGCCCTAAAGTCGCGCCCTTACGCTTGGAAGTCCAAGGGACGTTCCTCTTTTACTATAAATCTTCACCCCCCTTAATCCAAGTCTCATTATTCACTTTTACTCTCTCTCCCCAGCTTTTACTTTCACCTTCGAAGTTTTTAGCTCCTTGGTGGCGGTGCTAGCTGTCGCGGTAAGGCGTTCTTTATCTCCGGTGAGCTTTTCCGACCGTAGCTGTCACTTCAAGGTCAGTCTCCTTCCTCTTTCTTTAGAAAATGGTTAAGATTACTTCCTCGGATGAGACCCCCGCCTCGGAGCAAGCCGTAGGCCGAGCGGGCAAAGGAAAGGAGGTAGTGGAGCCGACCGATCAGAGCATTGTTCGGCCGGATAGAGAGGGCGAAGTAGCCGAGCCACCTCAGGAGGTCGCGGCAGCGTCTCAGAAGGGTAAAGCAGTGGTCACGATCGTCGAAACGCCGAAGATGGCGGGGACATTCGGTCGGCAGCCCATTGCTCTGTCGAGCGTGGGAGGCATTCGGGACTACGCCGAGGATATCTTGGAGAAGGTGACCCAAGGCACGGCCAAGTCGGTGGAGGAGAATGAACCGAGAGAGCTGTCCGAGGTGGACCATACCATCTCGTCTCTTACGGAGGCCGATCTTCATCTGATCCGAAAGGGGTTCCGGATTCCTGCCGACTACGGGCTACTCCTCCCCGGGCCGGGTTTCCGAGCCAACATGAAGTCTTCGACAGACGTGTGCGTCTTTCCTGTCGACTCCCTAGTCGCCGGGCTTCGCTTCCCCCTTCATCCGTTTATAATTGATGTCTTGAATTGTATGGTTTAAGCCCCGCCCAGCTGATGCCGAACACGTGGAGGCACGTCCTGGTATTTGTTCTCCGGTGCCAAGAGGTCGGTGCCGTACCGAGCATGTTTCTCTTTCGGAGCTTCTACAACCCATGCCAGCCAAACCGAAACGAACAGAGGTTCTATCTTTCACCGCGGACGGGCGTGAAGTTGATCGAGAACCCTGGACTCGATCAAACATTGGAAGGAGAAGTATTTCATCATCCGAGCCCCCACGCCGTGGGCGATACCGATAGTTTGGGCGAAGGATGGCCTGCCCAAGCGAGCCAAGAAAGAGCCGGCGTTGAGTGACGAGGAAGCAGAGGTCCTCAAGAAGCTCCTCGCTCTGCCAGCGCTAAGCTGGAAAGATATTACCGAGGAGGCTCTGTTCCGAGGGGGTCTCAGTCCGATCGACCCTAGTACGCTTCTGGTATTTATACTCTTTGTTTAAAGTTCATGAAAATTTTTCTAAGTTTTTTCATTCGGCTTGTGCAGAGACGATGAAGATGGACTATAGGGCTTTGATGGCGAAGGCCAGGGCGGCGGAGCAGGAGACGAGGAAGAAGAGGCCTTCGGCGGGGCTTCAGGGCGGCCGAGCCCCGAAGATACCGTCGGTCGGGAAGACGAGCGACCTGCAGAAGACCGTTGTCCCAGGGACCGGCCCCGAGCAGGAGAAGTCTTCGGCTACAGATCCTCCGGCTTCCGGTGTGCCGGTGCCAGTGGTGGAGGGGGATGCAGCCGGCTCGTCGAGCGGTGCATTCGGGGTGAATGAGGTGCTGTCCCTCCAAGTTCCGCCCCTCACTGTCGAGGCGGAGAAGATCTTGACCGAGCAGCATAAGCAGATCTTCGTCCCTGACTGGCAGGTAATGAATGTCGACGGCTTCTTGGGCGACGACAACATCTGCATGGAAGCGGTGAGGTACCTGCCGACCCCGAAGGATCGAGCGGCCCTAAAGGCCGGGCTAGCAGGAGATGCCACGATGCAGATCGCTCGGAACACCATGTCGGTAAGTGGACCGAACTCTTTCTCATTGAAACTTTTTCTGAGATTTTTCTAAGTCCATGCGTTCGGACTTTGACAATTTGCTCTCTTTTCAGACCCTCTGTCACTTCAACTACTTGCTCGAGGAGTTTGCGAGCAAGGAGCAGGAGTATGA
The DNA here is from genome assembly GCA_017893485.1 of Hemerocallis citrina. Classification (NCBI taxonomy): domain Eukaryota; kingdom Viridiplantae; phylum Streptophyta; class Magnoliopsida; order Asparagales; family Asphodelaceae; genus Hemerocallis; species Hemerocallis citrina. The sequence continues at coordinate 140,992,361 of CM030359.1, read as the reverse complement.
GCGGGAGAGAACGGAGCGAGTCAAAGCCACGAAGTTGCTTGATGCTGAGCAGCTCCTCTCGTCAAAAAAGGCTGTCGAAGTGGTGGGGTTGGAGAAGCAGTTGGCCGACGCCATTCAGCTGTCGAGCTGAAGGAAGAGCTGGCCAATGCTCGATCGGAGACAGAGAGGGCTCGGAAGAGGGCCGAGAGGATCATGGCCAAGCACCGGTCTAAGGTGGCAAAGGCGAAGAAGGCTGTCCAGGAGGAGGCCGAGCTCCACATGTACAAGAACATGGAGGACGCCTACGGCCGAGCACTGCTCCACGTCGCTGCTCGGAACCCGGGTTTCGACACGTCCTCTTACCATTTCTACGACCCCGTGGAGGGGGAGGAGGAGGTTCCCCTGGGGATGCTCGGCCCCGAGGGACAGACGGACGGTGTCGAAGGCTTGGGCGAGACCGAGGCCGAGGAGGAAGAGGGGGACGACTCTGAGGAGGAGAGTGGGAGTGAGGACGGGGACGAGGACGAGGGCGAGGACAAGGACAAGGCCGAGGGGTCGACGGACCCGAACGACAAAAAGGTCGACCCCTGACTCGGTTGCCTCTTTTAGTCTTTTGCTGTTTTGTTTCTTTTTGTAAGCCTAACTGCGGACTGGCCACCGCTCTTGTAAAATTTTCTTCTCGGTTTTGAATGAAAACAGTTTGTTTGGCCAAAATTTATCCAAGTGTTGAGTCTCGGATTTTGTGTTTGATTCGGCGTAGAATTCTCCAAGTGTTGGGTCTCAGATTTATCTCTGATTTCAGGTGAAGTTCGGTCCGATCACGGAGGTCGCACACCTTCGTATGGAGCTGGCCAAAACGAAGGGCGAGCTTTCGGATAGCCGACAGAGGCGGTTTCTCATGTTCTTGAAGCTGGAGGAGACGAAGGCAGCTGTGAGGGGGCACTGTTGCGAGTTGAAGCAACTGCGGAAGCAACCCCAAGCCCCTTGTCCCGAAGGTGAGGTCGAGCGGCTTCGTAGAGAGCTTACCGTCGCCGAGCGGAAGAATGACGAGCTTTTGGCCGAGGTCCGACACTTGGAGTTAGCGGAGAAAGAACGCTCGGCGGCGGAAGAGAAGCTAACTTCCGAGCTGGAGAAGGCGTCGTCCGAGCGCAAGAAGTTGTTGGCCGAGGTCGACAGGCTTAGGAGGATCACGATAGATAGGGGGATCGAGGTCACCCACTTCCGATCGCTCGCAACCGATAGTGCCAACGTCTCGGGCTCGTCAAGGCCTCCTCATTTGAAGAAGTTGGTGAAGGACGACGCTTTGAGAGACAGAATCATCGAACTGGAGGAAGAGGTCGTGTCACTCAAGCCCCTGCCGGAGAGGGCCAACGTCCGCAGTACATCGTGCACCCGCGAAGAGAGCGAGAGAGGGATTTCATTTTATGAACTCGCAACACGTTTGCCTGTGGCTAGGCGGAGCCCTGCCGATGCTCAGAGTAGCGTGGCTGTGTCGTCGAGCGGTGCCTCGGTCGGCGCCACAGTCAGGGTCAGCGGCGAAGGGGGGTCACGCTTCGTTGGTTTGGGATCGAGCTCGGAGGTCAGGCCTCGTCGTCCTCGCGTTTCCTTGAACCGAAGCGTTCCCCTTCCGAAGAGACCCTGATCATGTCGTTTTGTGTTTCTTCTGATTGTTGCAAAACTTTGTTGTAGAGTCGGTCTTGTTGTATGTGGAGCTATTATATCTGAATACGAGTCTAAAAGTTTGATTGGAAAATTCTTCAAGTGTTGGACTTCGAAAGTGTATTGAAATTTTGCTATTCGTTTTCCCTTCTTTTCAGCTCGTGGTGTCAGCCCAATACACTAATCCCAACGGCTCGGACGATGAAGCTGAAACTGAGGTAGCCTCAGGGGCGACGAAGTGCCGAGAGCAGCTTCATGGTGTCGAGCTGGAGTTACGTCGAGCTGAGAGCGAGCGGGCCCACCTTCAGTCCGTCCTCGGCCAACGAGACGCCGAGATCCAATGTCTGGAGAGTAGGATCATCGAGGCGACCCCCGTAGGAGAGGACGAAGACTCGCAAACTGCTTTTAGCAATGCTCTTCGGGTTCGGTGTATTCGACACAACCAGTCGAAGATATTAGCCGAGCGGGACGATTTGCTCTCCGAGATCCATCACTTACAGACCGTGGAGGCGAAGCTTCGGAAGGAGGCGGAGGAGCTATCAGCTGAAGTGGATGGACTGGCGACCGAACGGATCAGTGAAGACATTTCTGTTTGAAGACCAAGTGTAGTGGGTCGGCGCTGTATTTTTTGTTTTCTAATACTTTGTAACCATGGAAAGATTGCTTTGTATTGTGTCCCGATCACTAATAAAATTCTTTTAAGAACTAGCATCTTTCGTTGCTCTGCGTATTTATCTCGCTTGTGAGTGTGTTGGTCGTGTCGAGGTTTACGAGCCGAGCGCATAGTGCCGTCGGCAAGAATCTCGAGGCGAACCAGTTTGTATGGGAACGCTATCTTGTCGTTAGTGGCACTGACAAGATCTGGGCCGTTAGATTTTGGCACGAATCTCAAGACGGCTCTGTTCCCAAGAAAACACTATCTTGTCGTCTAGCGTCGCTGGCAAGATCCTGGCCGTCTGATTGGGATCCTACGCGAAAGTTGAGGAGAAAGTGAGTTTTCCTCGTTTGCAGGATCAGAATAGCCCTTGCTCGGCATCCGACCGGAGGCAACGTGATCCGACCCTTCTTCTTGGGGCTTCCGTCTCCCTCTTTTTGCGAAGTCGAGGGGTGAGTCGAGCTCTTTTCCATGGTGAAGTTCGCCGGTCGTAGCGAATGTTCGACGGTTGTGGGAGCAATTCCGAATGGTGATCTACTCCTAACTCGTCGAGAAGCAAGTTTGGGGAGTGGAATCGGACCAAGTGTTGGACTCCGGAACCATCGGTGTAGTTCAACGGTTGTGGGAGCAATTCCGAACGGCGATCTACCTCTGGCTCGTCCGGGGGCGAGCCGAGGAGGTAAAGTCGAGCCGAGTGTTGGACTCCGAACCATCGGTGCAGTTCAACGGTTGTAGGAGCAGTGCCGAACGGCGATCTACCTCTGGCTTGTCCGGGGGCGAGCCGAGGAGGTAAAGTCGAGCCGAGTGTTGGACTCCGAACCATCGGTGTAGTTCAACGGTTGTGGAGCAGTTCCGAACGGCGATCTACCTCTGGCTCGTCCGGGGGCGAGCCGAGGAGGTAAAGTCGAGCCGAGTGTTGGACTCCGAACCATCGGTGTAGTTCAACGGCTGTGGGAGCAGTTCCGAACGGCGATCTACCTCTGGCTCGTCCGGGGGCGAGCCGAGGAGGTAAGGCCGAGCCAGACATTGGACTCCGAACCATTGGTTGAAATCAAATTAAAAAACAAAAGATAAGGGCGGAGAGAGGCATGCAAATCTATAAGTATGAAAGAGCATTCTTCATTGATAATCGACGGCGAACCGTTTTTACATATTACAACTTATGAGATAGATTACAAGTTAGAGGAGAGGAATGGCTCGATATCCTGTGATGCTTAGAGTGGCGTCGGGGCGCTTTCTTGGTATTTCAGGAGGTGGTCGGCATTCCAGGTCCTCAGAATCTCTCTGCCCTCTAGATCTTCCAGACGATATGCCCCAGGCTGAACTACCCTTGTGATCTTGTAAGGCCCTTCCCAGTTCGGAGCCAGCTTGCTCTTCTGATTGGGGAAGGATATGGCCAGTTTTCTCAAGACTAAATCCCCTTGCTTAAGGTTGGTGGGTCGGACCTTCTTGTTGTATGCCAACTCGACCCTTCTTCGGTAATTCTACTGCCGAATTGACGCTCTTTCCCTCAGCTCATCTACCAGATCTAAGTCTGCCCTGAGATCCCTGGCATTCTGTTCCTCATTGTAGGCTGCAAGGCGAGGGGAAGGTATGCTGACCTCGAGGGGTATCACCGCCTCGGACCCGTAGGTGAGGTTGAAAGGGGACTCTCCTGTAGGGGTCCGCTTGCTCGTGCGGTAGTTCCATAGGACGTTGGGGAGTTGGTCGACCCATAAGCCTTTGGAACATTTGTCCAGCCTTTTCTTAATGCCTGCGAGGATTTGCCGATTAGCGTTTTCTGCCTGTCCGTTCGACTGAGGGTGGGAGACGGACGAGAAGCGCTGCTGGATGGCAAGGTCGTCGCACAGAGCTCGGAATGCTGTGCCAGTGAACTGAGTCCCGTTGTCCGTCACAAGGACACGGGGGATGCCGAATCTGCAGATAATGTTCTTCCAGAAAAATTGAACCACCTTGTTCTCGGTTATAGTGGCGAGGGGCTCGGCCTCGATCCACTTTGAGAAGTAGTCGATGGCTACGACCAAGAACTTGAACTGACCCGGAGCTGGAGGGAAAGGTCCTAGTAAATCCATCCCCCACATTGCGAAGGGGATAGGACTTGATAGGGAGGCGAGGTTGGCTTGAGGGAGGCGACGAATGTTGGAGTGTCTCTGGCAGGAGGTACATTGCCGAACGTGTCGCTCGGCGTCTTGAAGGAGAGTCAGCCAGAAGTATCTGTAGTTCAAAGCCTTCCGGGCCAATGACCTAGACCCTGAATGCGCCCCGCCGATGCCTTCGTGGAGCTCTTGCAGGGCATAGTCGGCCTGTTCTGGGGAGAGACACCTTAGGTATGGTCGGCCGTCAATTTGCGAGAAGGAGCGCTTGTACAAGATCCCCTCAATCAAGACATACCACTCGGCCCGGGTTCTGACTCGGCATGCTTCTTTGGGATCCTCGGGCAGGAGCCCATCCCTTAAGAACTCCACCAATGGCTTCATCCAATTATCTTGCAGCATGACCGGCAATGACTCCACCGAGCCGGATGTCTCGTCTTCTATGCTCGGCCTTGTGAGGACCTCGATCAGAACGGTCTGTTCAAGACCTTGTAGGGAGGATGAGGCCAACTTGGAGAGGGCATCGGCCTGCGAATTCTCCTCACGAGGGACCCGTTGGATGAGCGCCTCTTCGAACCGGCTCATGAGGGCCCGGACCTTAGCGAGGTACTTCGCCATCCGCTCGTCTCGCGCCTCGTACTCTCCCAAGACTTGATTCACGATAAGCTGGGAGTCTCTATGGATTCGGAGGCGCTGTGCCCCAGCACTTCGGGCAAGTCCGAGGCCTGCGATGAGTGCTTCGTACTCCGCCTCATTGTTCGAGGCCTTGAAGTTCATACGGATCGCATACTGGAGGACGAAGTCGTCAGGGCCGTTCAGGATGATACCGGCGCCGCTTCCTTCGTTACAGGAGGAGCCGTCCACGAAGACCGTCCAAATGGGGGGTCCATTCGGGACGTGGCTGACTTCAGGAATGGTGGACTCTACGATGAAGTCGGCGAGGGCCTGTGCTTTAATTGTCGTCCGAGGTTGGTAGGAGATGTCATGTTGGCTCAGCTCTATGGATCACTTCATTAGCCGGCCCGAGGTCTCAGGCTTGTGGAGGATTTGCTTTAGAGGTTGGTCGGTGAGGACAACGACCGAGTGGGATTGAAAGTACGGCCGGAGCTTCCTCGCAGCCATGACCAGGGCGTAGGCCATCTTCTCTATCTTCGGATAGCAGAGCTCGGCATCCCGAAGTACCTTGCTCACGTAGTAGATGGGCCTTTGGGCCCGGTCCTCCTCTCTCACCAAAACAGCACTTAGAGTCTGCTCGGAGGCAGCCAAGTAGATGAAGAGGGTTTCCCCCGGAACAGGTTTGCTGAGCAGAGGGGGGTTCACCAAGTAGGCCTTCAGTTGGTCGAACGATTCCTGTTGTGGTTGGCCCCATTCAAAACCCTTAGCCCCCCTGAGTGCCTTGAAGAAGGGGAGGCACTTTTCTCCAGACTTCGAGAGGAACCGGCCAATAGCGGCAAGCCGACTCGTAAGCTTTTGCACCTCCTTGACGTTCTGGGGCGGGGCCATGTCTAATATGGCCTTAATCTTCTCGGGATTGGCTTCGATCCCTCGCTGGCTCACCATGAAGCCGAGGAATTTTCCCGAAGAGACCCCGAACGCACACTTGTTCGGGTTCAGTCGCATGCTGTGCCTCCTCAACACGCCGAATGCCTCCTGGAGGTCGGCCACGTGGTCAGTGCCTCGGATGCTCTTGACGAGCATGTCGTCAACGTACACCTCCATGTTGCGGCCTATCTGGCTCTGGAAGACCTTGTTGACGAGGCACTGGTAGGTGGCACCAGCGTTCTTCAACCCGAACGGCATGACCCTGTAGCAGTAGAGGCCCTGATCGGTGATGAAGGAGGTCTTCGAAATGTCCGGAGGGAACATTCGGATCTGATTATAGCCGGAGAAGGCGTCCATGAAGCTGAGGAGCACATGGCCCGAGGTGGCATCAATGAGGGTGTCGATGTTCGGAAGAGGGAATGGGTCCTTCGGACACGCCTTATTCAGGTCGGTGAAGTCGATGCATATTCTCCAAGAACTGTTGGACTTCTTGACCATTACAACATTGGAGAGCCACTCGGGGTAGTTTACCTCCTGTATGAACTTAGCCTTCAAAAGTTTATCCACCTCCTCCTTGATGGCCTGCTGTCACTCGGGAGTGAATTTTCGTCTCTTATGCTGAATCGGTTTGCACCCCGGTTCGACACTTAGGCGGTGGACTAGCAACTCCTTGGAGATGCCGGGCATATCCGCGGCTGACCAAGCAAACAGGTCGCGGTTATCCCGGATGCATTTAACCAAGTCAGAGCACAGTGCAGTCGGCAAGGACTTGCTGATGAGGAACTTTCGGCTCGGATCTTCGTCCGAGAAGAGCACTTCTTCTAACTCGTCCGCCGGCTCGGACATGGGTCGGACTTTCGGCTCGGGGATTTCTAGTGTCTCGAGGGAGAGCACCGGTCCCCCAGTGGAAGTCATGTTGCACTTCCGAGCCGTCTCTTGGCTTCCCCTGACTTCCCCTACTCCCGACCGAGTAGGGGAACTTCATTTTAAGGTGGTACGCTGAGGGGATCGCTTCCAGGGCAGCTAGGCCGGGTCGGCCTAGGATGACATTATATGCGGCCGGGACGTCGACGACCATAAAGTCCATCGGCTCGGTCCGGGTAGTAGGGGTCTTTCCAGCAGTTACGTCTAGGGTTATCACTCCCTCGATAGTTACTGGGACCCCCGTGAACCCGTGAAGTGTGTAACCGGCCGGCTTGAGACGGTCCCGAGACAGCTGCAGCCCTCGGAAGGCCGAGAGGAAGAGGATGTTCACCGAGCTCCCGTTATCTACCAGGACCCTCTACACCTTGAAGTTTGCCATGCGAAGGTCAATGACGAGGGCGTCACAGTGGGGAGTTTGGACCCCCTCGAGGTCTTCATCGGAGAAAGTCACCGGGACTCCGAGGCCTTTGGGAGGAGGGGCGCTGTGAACTGAGTTGTCCTCTCGGACGAAGGCCTTCCGAGAGGAGTTGGAGGAGCCCCCCATAGGGCCTCCGTGGATGAGGTGCAGGACCCGTTCTTCCTCGAACTCGGGCGTCTCCTCGCACCGCTCGGAGCGCTTGTTAGCCCCCCGAGGCGGAGGAGTGTTGCGATCCGCCCGATCGTTTGCCTTAACAAATTTGGCCAGTTGCCCCCTCTGGATGAGGGCCTCTATTTCATTTTTCAATGCCCGGCAGTCGTTGGTGTCATGGCCGTGGTCCCGGTGGTAACGGCACCATTTTTCCTTATTCCTCCTCTTAGCCGGGGTGTTCATCCTCGGAGCTGGAGGGATGACCCCCTCTTTCTCCACTTCCATCAGGATGGTGGAGACATTGGTGGTGAGGGGAGTGAACTTCTCGAACCTAGGGGGAGGACGGCGCTGACCGCCGTTGTCCTTCTGCATCTTCTTCGACCCCTCCTCCTCTGTCGCCTTCCTTTTCGATCCGGAGGTCGATCCTCCGAAGTTCGGGAGGCACTCGGTCTCTTCCGCCCAAATGTACTTCTCGCACCTTAGGAGAAGGTCGGCGAAGTTGTGCGGGGGCTTCTTGGCGAGGGACGATCGGAGGTTGGAGTTGAGGACGTTCGACTGGAACGCAACAGTCGCCACTGACTGGTCTAGGGAGGCGATAGACCTGACCTCTGCGGTGAATCTCTTCACATAGTCCCTCAGCTTCTCTCCCCTTTCTTGCCGCAGGTTGAGTAGGGAGAGGCTCGTCTTCTCGGCTCGCCTGCTACTCACAAAGTGAGTTATGAACGGCATTTCGAACTGCTCGAACGAGAAGATGGAAGAGGGTGCGAGCCTGGAGTACCATTCCCGAGCCGACCCCCTGAGGGTGGCGGGGAAGGTCTTGCAGAGCATGACGTCGGAAGCTTGATGGATCAGCATTAAGGTCTTGAAGCTTTCGACGTGATCAACTGGGTCGGACTCCCCTGAGTACGTTTCAAACTGCGGAGGTTTGAAACCCCTCGGTATGGGGGCCTCCATGATCGTCCGAGAGAAGGGGGGTCTGCTGGGACGGACGGTCCCTGCTCTAGACTCCTCCTCTCTGTCCATGCGGCTAATGCGCCTCTCCACCTCATGGAGACGGTGGTTGAGGGCATCGTCCCTCCGCTGGTAATCGTACGATCCCCTGGACTCTTCTTCATAGGAAGGGGAGAGGGGACTGCGGCGCCGGTAGTCTTGGGATCGGCGGGGACTGTAGTGATGCTGCTGGCGACTGGGAGCCGGGAGAGGACTTCTGGATCGGTGGCGAGGACTGGGAACCCGCGGGGGTGTTGGAACCCTCTGGGCATTTTGGTTGTTGGGGCGAAGGTTGAGGGCCTGGAGCACGGTCTCCTGAAATTGTAGGAACTCGGCACGAGTGATAGGTGCCTCATTGTTCCTCGGATGATGCCGATCTGCAGGGGAATGCGGCCTCCTCCTGCGTCGCTCGGGAGATGCCGCTCGGCCCCGTCGGTCTGGAGACCTCCTACTGTCTCGACGGTGAGGAGATCGCTCACCATGATGCTGGTGGGAGGCTCCCTCTCGGGCCCGCCTCTCATCTAAGGTGGGTGCGAAGGTCCTCCTCTTTTTGGCGGTTCAGGACTGTGTTGCGGAGGTCGGGGTGATGAGAAGCCATTGAATCCGAGGATTCATTATGAACCGAGACATGGTCTGGGTTAAGGGGCTGCTTCTCCCTCCGCCCGTTGTGGCCAGAAGGGCCATTGGGGGGTTGTTGTTTGGAAAGAGGAGGTTGGCCCTGCTGGACCGGGGGAGGAAGTTCAGGCTGTGGAACAGGATTGATAGGGACTTCCTCTGTCTGATTGGCGGGATTGGCCCCGCAGTTGGACCCTCTGGATCTGACCTTCTTTGGAGGCATGGTTGGAGCAGGGCTAGACGACGAGGAAGAGACGGAGGCTGTTCGTGTGGTGCTTCCCACAGACGGCGCCAATCTGTTACCGCTGATTTCGGTGTGGGGGTAAACAGATGAGATTTGTGAGTTCGAGGAAACCTGAACAGCGGATCCAAGCCTTCTGATTCCTGCCACAACCTGCAAGGAAGTGCGAGACACCGAGGTTGATTCTGGCGACGCACCCTCCGACGCTCTTGTCAGTAACCAGTGGTGATTAAAGAAAGAGCTTAAGGTGGAAAAAGAGTGATTACCTGGTCACAGTGGTAGAGGGGAGGTATTTATAGTCGCCAAGGGAGTGATTTAGGGACTTGATTCCCTGTGTAACTGCCAGGAGTAAATTCCTCACAGTCTGTTTAGGAAACTAATCCCTGATTCCCGGTGAGAGCAAATCAGGCCCGTTGACTTGGTCAAGTCAGTGACCCTGATTTGTCTCCTGTTGATCTGGGTTCACCTCGGGTCGGGACCCGTTTCCAATTGGAGTGGATCCGTTGGTGGTTTATTGGATCTGTGAGAAGGAGATCCAATACCCGCTTTGGATCCATTTGTATGTGAAATTACCGTTTTACCCCCGAGCTTCAAGATTCGCGCCCAATCTGGACGGTTCCGATTTAACCCCATTTTTAGCCATATCAAAAAGTAATTGAAGCAAATTAATAACCAAGCTCTCGGCTTAAGATGTGATGTGATATTACCCAGACTATGTGTTTGGGGTGCGGTGATTATTACCCAAGCTATCGGCTTTGGGGTGTGATATGTTATTGCCCAAATTATGTTTGGGATATGGAGTATAAATTGATGAGAATGAAGTGAAGTTAATGGTAACTTGAGTTATAAGTGAAAATGAAAGTAAGTTAATTATTAATAAGATTAAGTAGTAACTAAAGTGATATAACGGGTTGAGAATGAGTTATAAAACATGCTTTTGATGCAATAAGAATGAGTATTCAATAAGTGATGTGTTAATGATGTGATGAAATGCGAGTAAATTGCAATGTGCAATGAGATGTTATATTTGTGTCACAAGACATGAATGAATGTGGTATTATGAGAATAGATGCATATGTTTACGAGGTGATACGTGATATAATACAAGTAAATTAAGTGCATGGCTAAATAAAGATGAAGAAAAGATGTAGTAACATCATGTGAATATATATATATATATATATATATATATATATATATATATATAAAGAAATGCTATTGTGACGATAATTGTGGAAGGATGAATATTTGTGTCAGGAAATTCAAATTGAAAAGTAATGGATTGTATGTGAATGAGTATTATGTAAATATAAAATAAGGATATATATGAGGCTAGTGTGATGTATATAGTAAAATGTGTGAAGTTATGGATATGTGTATAGTTGGATGCAGAATTGGAAGGTACTTTGATATAAACTCGTATTGGTGATGTTTTTATGTTTCGGCTCCAGGTTAAATCTTCTTATCCATATGTTTGTAAGTTCAATTCATTTTCTTTATACAATTTAATTTATTTATTAGACTAATAATTAGACTTACACCAGAAATGGCTAACCCCTGTTGTTTTCTGGGGGTTAGGGGGGTCCCTCCTTGAGGGTGGACAACCCTAACTCTCCTGCAGGTTTGCTAGCAGCCCGATGAGGTAGATATAGATTTATATATTGTATTCTTGTTGAAATGATAGATTCTATGTATTTAGCATATGAAGAAATGTAGACAGTTAATGTATTATTTTGTATTAAAGTGAAAATATATAGATATAGTACTGTGATAAGGTAAGAAAGCCCGTACCCACCTCGTTGTGGAGTACTGGCATCTGTGTTTGGTTTTTGGAAAGTTTTTCTACAGTTTTTCTATTACTTATATAAGTTTTCAAAGGAAATTTATGGTTTTTAATTTATAATTGATGTTCAGTTATGAGTTTCGCCCTGTAACGCCCCGAATTCCAAAGTACACTGAATTCGAGATTCCACAGGATCTATATACTTCATTTAGTACAATTTTACAAGGAAATTAAAACTTTTCACTTTACATCAGAGTTTACAAGAAAAACTTTACACTTTACATTGTACAGCGGAAGCAAATTTACAACATTTATATAAAGGTACAACAACATTGAAAAATCTCTAAGCATCTGTTCCTCTTTCATCTTTATCATGTCATTTACCCTGCAAACAGAACTGTGGGTACGTCAGTTTATTCAACCAACGAACATTATACACGGCCATCCTCTCTATGCCGGAAACAGTATAACTGATTTTCCATATTTAACAAACACAAACTTGTCACATATCAAACTAAAGGGAATACCCTATTGATGTCGTGTTGTGATTGTGCACTTAGTCCTTAATGCAATTATTTATATTATATGACACTAATGCACACTTGTTCGGATTCTATGCATCCCATACTACATAGGTCCGAGGGCAAGCCCTTAATCGTTCTTCATCTTGTAGGGTTCAATCCCTCGTCATGTCTTAATCTACTACTGTAACTACGGTAAGTATCTTAGATGCTTTCTGACATACGAACTCATGTCTAGGCGCCCTGGAGGGAATCCCAACGCACTGACACATGACTCATCATGCAGGCATCCTGTGGTAATTCAGCTCCTACCATAGACATGACACCACCCGCAGTCGTCCAACACCCCACGAGCATCGCCACCAGGACGGTACTCTGGAGCAGTATCCACGCCCTATCATGACTCATCATGGGACATCCTGGGATACTCTCTCGCCGCCAATCCAATGGCCCTCATACTCAATGTTTTTCTCTTACTTTCATCACATCTTCACTATGTAACTAATCCTTAGTTTAATGAAATCATGAACAAAATCAATCTTTTAGAGTTAGCCCTCTCACTACTACCGGTCTTATTTCTTCCATTTCACAATGACCCAAACTTGGTCTTTTCAATGTCAATAATCATAATTCATCATTTTTCACTTGCCGGTTTGAGTTTTGGCTACACTCTAATTTTCAATTTCAATTCATAAATTCACATGTTTGAGTTGTCATACTCAAAAATATTTATCTTTTCCAATCATGATTTCTAAATTATTCATGAGTCCATAACTATACATGGAATTCAATTATTCATCATGTAATTCATCAAATATCATTTCCACATTAAAATCACATCACTAATTACATGGTCAAAATGAGTATTCACAACTCATAATTGTCACACTATTCTTCAATAAAAATAATTCATACCACTTCATTTCATATAATTTCTTTCTTCATTATCCTTCCATTCTAGCACTTTATTTCAAGTTCCTTTGCGAATTATAAACTCCACGAAATATAAATGTAGAACCATAGTTCTATTTATACATTTGTTCTCAAAATATACTCTATTTTATTTTGATAACTACCAAATTATTTTTCATAAGTCCCACATATTTTCAGAATAATAATCATATTTTTTTCATAATTTTTTAATCATTAAAAACACCCAAAAAAAATATTTTTTTTCCACAATTAACTACTGGCCGAGACCAGGATTCGAACCCACAACCCCCGAGAAGCAAGCCGCACGCTCTGGCCGCTGGGCCACATGCGCCGAACGATATAAAAGATGTCGAGAGCATTAAATGCTCTCGGCTGCAGTTAACTTAATTTTTTAAATGTGCACAAAAGAATGTGTTGTTCACAGGATTCGAACCATCGACCTGTACTGAACCCCGCACACTGTAGCAATTAAGAGCATCCCGACCACTTGAGCTATAAGCTCAGGTTGTCAATAGTGCAACTCGAAATTTAATTAAAACCATTCTTTCTGTCTAATAAAACATTTCGATGTTCAAAAGCTTTCATTTGATTTTGCTTTTACTAAACTTACTGTAAATTTCCAGATTGATTATTCCCATCATAACTTATACTCCAGTATATTAAAAATAATTTTTTCAATAATTAAACACATATTTTCCATACAATTTGGTTAAATCATAAGCTATTACTAACTCATTTCTTTTTCGACATTTCTTATCAAATTTTGATTTCAATAATCTCTACATCAATTCTCTGTTTTTAATCCTTTCACAAACCCACAAATTATATTTTTAGTCATTCATCACAATATTATCACACAAGGTCCATTTAAGCATACAAAGCTACATTGTCGTCTACTAATTTTTGCTTATAGTTCTTGATGTTAATAATGAATTTTTCTTCAAGCAAATCATAACTATAATTTATTTACACACAACTTAAATTAAATGATAGAAACACATACAAGCCATTGATTAACATTCCAATCAATTAATAAGCCATTTTTTCCAATTAAAAAGTACTCTTTATTAATCTTTTTCATGCATCATTAATTCAATTTAATTCTAGCATGCTTCCTAATTAGAAATACGGAAAATCACCCACCTTAATTTGGAGAGAATACAATTAGCAACACCTCCTAAACAAATGTCCTTGCCAAGAGAGTGATCCTCCTCCACGCCGTAGTGCACACGCGCCTCCAAGATGCAATCCGAGCTCCAAAGAATGCCGGCCTCTCCTTTTGATGCAAGCACAAACTCCTCACACACAATCTCAATCTATAACTCACTTGCTATACTACTAGTAATGTATTTTAAACTATAGGTTTTGGAGGAATAATTAGTACAAAAATAACTAGGCTAGGGGGGGGGGGGGGTATTTATACTAAAATTTGGAGTGAATAGAAGGCTAAGATTGAACTAGGAGTTGGAAACAAAGGGCTAGGATTCAAGGAGGAGTTACAATAACCAACCATGATCAAGCAACCACCACCCACGACTCCACTTGAAAATTTCCTTTCCCTCCAAAGATCAAAACCGGCCACACATATGCATGTGCACGTGTACGTGCAATGCACGTGTACGTGCAATGCACGTGCATGCAACTTGTCCCCATTTAACAAAAATTGAACATTATATTTTTCATAAAAAAAATCTTTAAAATGTGTTCTACTTTACAAGTTGCATTTAAAATAAAAATACTCATAGGCTTTAGTTTATGGGCCAAAATAATAGTTTATAAAAGATAATAAATAAATTAAATTTGGGCTTAAAGGAAAGGCTTTTGTTTATTTGAAAAAGACTCTTTATATAAAAAAAAGAATAATTAAAGAGCACATATGCATATACCCATCATCATACAATAATTGTAAAATTTAATATTACAAAAAATATTGCACGTGCACACTATGTGCAAAATAAAAAATTTTCATAAATGAAAATCGGGGCATTACATGCCCCCAGTGCATGATATTTATATTGCCTATGTGATTCTGCTTATTTTGGCCTGGGGTGCCTATGATTATATTGCTTGGGTTGTGAGCTACGGAATTTAGAGCAGAATTTCGTAAGCTTTTTTGTGTTTCGGGACAGAAATTTCAGGGGAGACTCTGCCAAAATTTTATTTAAAATATACCTATCTTAGTTTATGTTTAAAGTGACATAGAAATTGAAAGAATTGAATTTAGAGGTTAGTTTTCAAAAAAAAAGGGGTGTTACAATACTCTTGTCGAGGGTCACCTTCTTCAGCTCGTCCCTCTCCGCCATCACTTTAGACATAGAGTGGCGAAGGCGCTTAAGCTTCAGGCCAAGGTTGGCTTCTACGGACGAGCTCACATCATCACCTTCAGGGTTTCTCTCTTTGATCCGCTCCTCTAATCGCCTCCTCTCTATGTCTAGGCGAACTAGGGTCGACCTCAGGTGATTTAGCTCATACTTCGCCTTGCGGAGATCCGACTCCGCTTCAAGAAGCCGCTCTTGGTTCCTCGCAATTCCCAATCTCGTCACCCCTAGACTAGCCTTGAGACAAGCCACTTCGGCTATACGAGGCACTTCGGCGATCTGTAGCGCTTCGACAATCTAAAAAGAGACAGAGTACAGAGCTATTGAGTTCTCACGACTCGACACTTAGACGAAAAGAGCTCGAAGAATTCTCCAACACTTAGCCAAAAGAGTTCAAAGATTTCTACAACAGTCAAATGAAAAGCGCTAAAAAATTTTCAACACTTGCTCGGCAAAGTGACGAGCGCCCCCTCGGGACTAACCTTCTCCTCGCCGTCTCGTCGGCTTCATCGCCTTCCTTTTCGGGCTCGATCTCCGCTAGCGGAACGAACTCTCCGCCCTCCACCGGGTCGTAGAAGTAGTATGGGCAAAGTCCGGGAGACAAGCTGCTACAGGCTTCAAGGCCCGAGCATAGGCCTCCTCCATGTTCGTCATCATGTGGGCCTCCGCCTCGTCCTGAATTGTAACCCCTATTTCCACAAGTACGTATTTCCTGGGTATTGTTCCGTATTTTGATATTTATAAATTTGTTATTGTTAAATTCGTTTTGAAATTTATTGTTAACGCTTTTCCAAAACAATAGTTGTAATTATTTTGAATAAAACTTGTCTCTATTTCTACTTGATCAACCATTTGCATTTTATTCTCAAATCAAAAATATTATTATTACTGTTTGGACTATTTCAACCAATTCCTATTTTTAATATTCAGATATTGCTATGATAATTGTTATGGTTATTTTATTATTTTTATTATTATTATTGTCACTATTATTATTATTGTCAGTATTTTATTCTTAGTGTTATTATTCTTACTAATTGTTATTATTAGTATTATTATTTTTATTTACATGTTTATTTCTATTCTTATTGTTACTATGGTTATTTATTGTTATATTTGATTATTTAAAAACAAATCAATTCTTATTTAATAATTGTGTTTATAATTATTTCAAATAATTTACGTGGTACAAATTGTATTTTTTTATGAATCATATTTTATCGGATATCTCATTCTTTTGTATTTGGGTTTATGTTGATCTTTATATTCATATATAATGTATTTTTATCTATTGGATTTTATACCCAAATACCCAAATGCCCAATATCCTATTTCCCACTATAAATACTCTAATCCCTTAACCCTAACCCTAATTAATACCATACCCTAGCTGCCTTAACCCTACATCCCCAGTACTGTTAAACCCCAAAACCCTCTCCCTGTTCATCCCCTCTCCGACTCCCGCTCTCTCTGTTTCCTCCTCCAACCAGAACCCATCGCTCTCCCGTCCACCCTCCGACCACCTTCGAGCCATCCCCTCGTCATCCTCGTCACCATCACCCTCTGATCATCTCCCCGTCCTCGCCCAGTCTTTCACTCGAGCCGAACCCAATCCACCGATGTTTGCCACTGCCATTTCCCCCACTCCGTGCACCCCATCGTCATCGGCGTCCCTCTCCGCTCACCCCCCTACATCCACCGAAGGTCCATAGCACTGTCGTCGCCACCGTCCAAGCCTCGTCAAAGATAGTTCCGTCGCCCTCTGTTTTCAACGCAAAGCAGAGCCGCCGTCGGAGGTTCTCGCCGTCGTTGCGTCGCTCCCCAACCAGTGCCGCCGCTCGTTGCTCCGCCAGTAGTCCCGAGCGCCTTGCCACAGTCGCCACAGTCTCCCGCGCCATTCTCTCTCTCCGATTGAAGGAAGAAGACGATATGCAATTGGCTCACCTAGTGTTTGCTATTTTGAGCTCCTGGGATCCGATTACCACTGTTCTGTGTGTGTGTTTGGATCTGGTGTGAAGCGATCATCCATTGGTTGGTTACGGTGTACGGTGTTGTGTGCACAGCGGATCCGATCCTGCTGTCCGCTATTTTGGGCCAGATCCATTGTAAGGAAGGCTTTCCATTGGTGGGATTCGCTGTTTTGTGTTTGGCGTGTAGCGGATCCAGTTACGGTGTTTGCTGTTTTGGCCAGATCTGGTGTGGAATTTGTGAGTTGCTGATCTCTTATTTGCTGTTGATTCTTCGCGCATGTTTTTGGGAGTTTTCGTCCGGGATTCTGATCCTGTTATTCTGTTTTAATTATATCTGCAATAACAGGCAAGTCGCTTCTTGAACCCCTTTCATTATTTGTGTTCAAGATTAATTGATCTCATGCAAGTAGATCCATCATTTTTGTTATCAAAAATCTATTTTGACAATTCTGTTAAGATTATCTAGGGTTTACACGAGCTAACCTGACATACTCTTAACTTCGTGCTATCTCCTTGATCTTTAACCCAGTCCTCAATGTTTCATGCATATGCACAATTAAAATAACTAGATTTGTACTTAGAACTGCTTTTTAAAATTGACGTGATTAATTAAATGCACTGAATCGGTTTTTAATTGATGAATTAACACCATGACTGTAATGAATGTACCATGAACCTTAGAAATTGCATGTTGACACCTAGGATTCACTTGATTACAAATTTGCATGCTTTATATGATCATATGATTTATTTAATTGCCTATTCATGCAAAGACAAATTTCTGGACTGCTAAATGTTTCATTTTGAAATAGATTTTTGACCATGTTAATGACATATTTTGAAAGAATTTACTAAACATAAAATGTAGCCCTTGATGTCTAGATAATTTTTCCCTACTCTGGATTTAAATTCCAATTTGTCATCTGTTAGTTTTCATCACTTTAATGCAACTGTATTAGTAATTTCAGACTCAGATTTTTATGCATTTTCTGCTGTTCTAAATTTTATTTGACCCTGTTAATAGTACAAGAAAAATATGAAATAATTTAGGCTGGACCTAGACATGTATAGGTATCGCCCAGAATTTTTATAGATTTTATTATTGAATTTTCTGACCTGAAATAAATAGTTGAACACAACCTACTGCTTGCTGCCTGAACATAAAACTTGATTATAATATAGTTTTCACCATAGTTCCTATACCTTTCATATACCTTAATTATACTTGTTGGAACCGTGCGGAAGTCTACTTTCTAGAACTTCCGGCGGATTCAGATTTGCTATCTTGTAGTGGTTGGATCCATGTTTTAGTACAGCAAGGTCATGCTGTCCTGATCATGTGATGTGTGTATATGACTTGTTTGCTTCATGCTTTGTCTGTAATGCTTAGAATTAGGCACACATAGTAATGAACAACATTGACACTTTCTTGCATGCTCACATAGGATTAAAATAACTAATAAAAAGTCGGGGTATCATGGGTTGACTAGGTAGTGAACGATCGAAAATTGTACTCGGTCGGGCCCTACTGCCTGAACTGCACTGACCAATACTGATGGCCATAAACTACTGCCCGATAAGCACTGCTCGAGAAACACTGATACTGAACATGAAATACTGATTACTAGGCCGAGTACACAGACCGAGAATTTACCATCAGTCTAAAACGTTCACTATGTGTTTGCGCAGAACCTGTAGTATGGGATGCAGTAGTACGTGCACTAGATAGATTAATAAAATACTTAATAACCTGCATTTCCTGCTTGATCCTGACATCCTGCATTACATGCGTGATTTACTGTAGACCCTTGATATTTTGCCTACCTTTGCTTTGTTCTTTGATTTTGACCATGTCCCTTTTCTTTGATATTCATGCTTTCCTTTATCCTCTGTTTTCTCTACTTGCTGCCCACGACTTGCTCTAAGGGCTCCCTTTTCTTTCCTTTTAAATCAAGTATTAACATGTACCGAGGGAGCAATCCCAGAAGTAATTGGTGAGCAAACTCTTTAAAGATTGGAGCTGGACTATTAGACTGCTTAGCTATCTTTTATCATTTGCTTATTATATTTCTTTTTATCATACTTTGTATTCTTGGGCTTTATGACCCGAAGTTGTTTTTATCCCAGATAGATTATTATTTAGTGAATTTATTTCATGATTATCTTTGAGTTTATTTATTGTTTATGAGATTATATTCTTTGCCTGCGTGGTTGTTTCTCTTGTATATTGTTGAGTTAGACTGGTACAGCTTATGGATGATGTATAATCATTCACTGGGCCTAAGTTACGTGCTCGTATTCCCGTATTTTGGGAAGCAGGGTGTGACATGAATGGCTTTCTTCGCCTCTTCCACCTTCGTCTCCTGCTCCTTCAGCACCTCCTCAGACGCCTTCAAAGCCTTTGCCAGCTCCTCCTCGAGGCGAGCCTTCTCCTTCTCCAGCCCCTCAACCTTAGCCGCCTTGGTCGCCAAGCACTCGAGTGCCTCGGCAAGTTTAGTCTCGAAGGCCCCAACCTCGGCAGCTCGCGATGCCGAAAGCTGTTGTTCGGCCTCGAACAACTTCACCGCCTTGGCACGCTCCGCCCGCTCACGATCGTTCGTCGCTTTCATCTCCTTCTCCTGCTCGCTAAACTGCTCAAGCATTTGGCTGAAGTGGCAGAGGGTCTGAAAGCAAAAGAAGAAGAACGTGAGAATCCAAAATCACTAACTCCAAAACTTAAGAGGGCAGAGTAAGATTACTTACCGACATTGTTGACCAGGCGATCTCCAACGCGTCGTCGCCGACCGTGCCGGCCTTCAATGCCGCGCGATCCTTCGGGGTCGGCAAGTGGCGCATGGCCTGCATGCACATCCCCGCGTTGCCGAGGAAGCCATCGAGCTTCATCACCCTCCAATCTGGGATGAAGAGCTTCTTGTGCTCTTCGGTGAGGATGGCCTCCGCTTCGGCCATGAGCGGCGGCACCTCAATGGCCAGAGCAACACCGACCAAGAATGCCCCACTCGAAGATTCGGGGGTATCGACCGAGGGGAGCGTGACCTGCGGCGCCGAGGGGGAGTCGCCGACCAAGTCAACGACTGAACTGCTCGGCTGGAAGGGGGCCCTGTCATCGTCCTCTTCCTCTTCTTACTGTCCACCCCCTTCGCTGCCGCCGCACTCCTCTTTGCCATAAGAGCTCTATGATCCATACCGGGGGCTTTTGAACAACGGAAAGCAGAGGAAAAGAGTTAGCAAAATAAACACAAACACATATAAACTAAGGAAAAAGAAGTACACATGAGCGTACTAGGGTCGATTGGACTGAGACCCCCACCGAACAGAACCTCCTTGGTGATATCTTTCCAACCGAGGGTCGGAAGACCGAGGATCTTCGACACGACCTTCCTCTTCTTCCTTAGTGAGCACCGGCTCGGCCTTCGCCCACTCCGGAACCTCCTCTTTCCGCACCATCGGAAAGCCCCACGGCTCAGGACCTCGGATCAAAAAGTACTTCTCCTTCCAATGTTTGATGGAGTCCGGGTTCTCGATCAACTTGACCCCCTTCCTCGGCGACAGGTAGTACCGATACTCCATCTGGATCATGATCTTCCAAAATATCATCTTCAACATTATCTTTCAGAATATCATCTTCCGGAATATCTTTGATGATTTCATCTTCAACATTATCTTTCTTTTTATCCAACGACACCTCCAAGTCGATACCGAGCAAATCACGAACAAGTTCGACTCGGTTAAACTCCATGTTCCTCATCACGGTGATCCCATCTATTGGAAGCCCAATAATTAGTGCTACATCTTGGAGAGTGACGGTCATCTCTCCTATCGATAGGTAGAATGTGTGGGTCTCCGGCCTCCATCGCTCGACAAGAGCTGTAAGTAGAGAGCGATCAAGCTTCACATCCCCCATAAATTGAGCTTCGTAGAAACCGGCTTCAACTAAGTACGGAGTGATACGAGAGTCCATGGGAAGAACCGCGTGCTTCCAGAAGTTACACTTCTTTGCGGACCCATTCCACACGGCTTCAGATCTGTGTATGGATAGCAACGCAAGTATGCTTGAGTCCAACGGTCCAGGAGGTGTAAGGACAACTGAAGACGACAGACTGGCATAGGTAGATGAAGATTGACGGCCACCAAACTACACAAACAAATACAAATCTTGTTATTATTGATACAATGTTACATACTCGTATTTAAAACTAATAATAATAATCAATCTTACCTCTGTAAATGCTACACCACTAGTGCTGCCAGAAGGGCTTCTCGGTCACCTCATTCTAGCCATTTATCTATTAATCATAAATATAAGGTTAATTGATAAGTGATACATTTATTTCTCTATCATTAATAAACAAAGGGAAAATGTGGAAAAAATGCACAAATGGCAACGAAAAATAACAATACTTTTGCACGTGGTCAGACTCACCTAATACAAGCCAACACAACTTATAGAAGTGAGTTTTGACTCGTGGTTTGCGAGATAAGGACGTGTATCGCTTTATTTTGGTTTTCGTTGATCAAAATTGATACACGACTGTATCTCGCAAACCGTGATTCAAAAAACACTTCTATAAGATGTGTTTGCTTGTGTGGTGTGAGTCCGACCAAGTCACAAAGTTTCATAAATTTTGGATACCATTTGTGCGATTTTCTAGACTAACTGCACTCAAATTGTTTGAAGTTAGAATTGTTGTTATTCGAGATACGTGAGAAAACCGCACGAACGGCATCAAAAATTTCAAAAACATTGCGAGTTGGTCTTACTCACGTAACACAAGCCAACGCAACTTCTAGAGTTGAGTTTTGCCTCACAGTTTGCGAGATACAGCCGTGTATCGCTTTATTTTTATTTATCTTGACCAAAAGCAATACTCGGTCGCATCTCGAAAACAATGAGTCAAAACTTACCTACACAAGTTGTGTTGGATTGTGTGACATGAGTCCATACTACTAACAAAGTTTTAAAATTTTGGATATCGTTTGTGCGGTTTTTATGATTTTGTACACAAAATATCCAAAATTAGTTGTTTAGGTTGAAAAATTGAGCAAAACGAGATAAATAATGCACAAATGATATCCAATAAATCTGAAACTTTGCGAGTTGGTCGGACTCACCAAATACAAGCCAACGCAACTTGTACAAGTTACTTTCGACTCACGGTTTACGAGATAGGCTGAGTATAGCTTAATTTTAAGAATATCCAAATAAAAGCGATACACGGGCGTATCTCTCGAACCGTGAGTCAAAATCACTTCTACAAGTTGCGGTGGCTTGTATTATGTGAGTCCAACCTACCAGCAAAGTTTCGTAATTTTTTGAGGTCGTTTGTAGGATTTTCCAGTGTAACCGTACTAAAAAAATACTAACTTTGTTTCTTCTTGTTCGAGAAACATGACAAAACTGTACAAACGACTTCAAAAATTTATAAAAATTTGTAACATGATCGAATTCACGTTACACAAGTCACCCCAACCTATAGAAGTAAGTTTAGACTCACGGTTTGTGAGATACGGCGTACCGCTTTATTTGGATTCTTGTTCACCAAAAGCGATACACGAGCGTATCTCTCAAACCGTGAGTTAAAAATCACTTCTACAAGTTAAAGTGGCTTGTGTTAAGTGAGTCCAACATACTCGCAAACTTTCGTAATTTTTGGAGGTCGTTTGTAAGGTTTTCTAATGTAACCGTACTAAAAAAATTCTAACTTTATTTATTCTTGTTCGAGAAACGTGACAAAACCCCACAAACGGCATTATGAATTTATAAAATTTTGTAACCTGGTCGAATTCACATAACACAAGCCACCCTAACTTGTAGAAGTGAGTTTCCACTCACGGTTTACGAGATACGGCCATGTATCGCTTTATTTTGGTTTTTATTAACCAAAACCGATACATGGCCATATCTTGCAAACTGTGAGTCGAAACTCACTCCTACAAGTTCTGTTAGCTGGTGTGTCGTGATTCTAACCCACTCGCAGAGTGTGGGAATTTTTTTTAAGGTTTAAGCGGATTTACTAATAGCGAACACTTATAAATCCGACTAAATCTACAAATTCTACGAGCGAACAACAACAACTACAACTAAAATTCCACCGTCTAAAATCATGAAAATACTACGTACAAACTACTACATCTACAAAACTACGCATCACAATAATCAATTCAATTAATTAGAAAGTGACATAAAAACCACAAATAACAACATAAATATATAACTACGAGGCCAGGGATTAAGTTATTACCATGCAAAACTGTGAAATTTCCAAATGTAGGTGTTTTCAAAGAACTAGGGTTTCCACTTCCCGATTTGCGTTCGAAGATTGGAGGAGGGCGGGTTTCGGAGATTGTAGGAGAGATTGGGAGTGAGAGAGAGAGATTGAATATAGAAGCTGCAACAGCGGCCGTACATTCAGTGGGAGATGGCTAGGATAAGGGTTTTGCAAAGTGCTTCGTGAGATGGAGAGAGGGAGAACGGTTTGAGAGTTAGTGAGAGAGTGAAGTGAGAGAGGAGGAGTCGCCAGAGTTAGAGGGGGTCGGATTAGGGTTGGGTTTCGTTGCTTCAGATCGGGGAAGAAGAGTTACAGAGAATGGAGAGAGTGAGAGAGATAACATACAGTTAAAAAAAAGGGATATTTGCCTTAGCCAGTCATTGCCAACGACGGGCTAAGTTATAACTTAACCCATCGTTGGGAAAGATGGGCTAAGGCAAAATATTCACACAAAAAAAGGCGAACGGATCGATGAGATTACCGTTCGCAACAGGTCCATGCAAACAGACTCGTTTGCAATGGATGGAATAAACCTCACACACACACACACACACACACACACACACACACACACACACATACATATATATATATAGATTTTCTATTGCAAACACGTGCAAACCACTGAAGCCGTTGTTTCAAACAACTGTCTAGGTTATAATGAAGCCGTTAATATACCTCAGGTCGTTGTTTCAAACAACTACTTCAGTGTTTTGCATGCGTTTGCACGCTACGGTGCATTTGCAATGGAAAATCTCCACACACACACACACACACACACACACACACACACACACACACACACACATATATATATATAGGAAAAAAGGGGTATGAGAAACTTGCTCATTTAGTAAATAAGCAATTGATGATGTGGCATACATGTGATAGGAAAAACCTTAAAAGGGTTAGTTGTCCAGTGCATCACATGCATGTCACATAATCAATTGCTCATTTACCAGATGAGCAAGTTGCTCATATCCCTTTTACCCATATATGTGAATGGAAAATCCTTAAAAGGGTCTAACCCTTTTAAGGATTTTCCATTCACATATATGGGTAAAAGGGATATGAGCAACTTGCTCATCTGGTAAATGAGCAATTGATTATGTGACATGCATGTGATGCACTGGACAACTAACCCTTTTAAGGTTTTTCCTATCACATGTATGCCACATCATCAATTGCTTATTTACTAAATGAGCAAGTTTCTCATACCCCTTTTTCCTTATATATATATATTATTCTCTTCATCTTCTCCTTTCAAATCCTGATTAAAAGATATTATTTGTTTCATTTGATTAAAAGATGTAAAAAAAATGATAGATGTAGGATGTAGTTCTTACTATTATTTTCGTTAATCGACTACTTGCTATTATTGTACAAGTTGTTGCATCTTTATTTGCTTTAGTATTTGAGTGTTAAATTTTTTTAAGATGAAAGATATATGAGAGTAGGATGTAGTAATGAAGAGTCTTGGTTAGTTCATGGTTATGACTTATAAAGTTATGATAGATGTAGTTATGATATTGATTTTATTGAATAGGTTTAAGACTATTCTACTTTTATTTGAACATTTCGGTCATGTAATATTAGTATTGGTGTTGTTGGAAACTTGGAATGATCCATTATTATATTTTGTTTGACATTGGCTTGTATTAATTTTAATTACCATTTTCTTGTTTATTATTTTTTCATGATCGTATTGAATTGAATATTTTAGTTTACTATTTATATATCTACAATATTCACTTTTTAAAATTATTTTAATTTAGCGTATCCGAACATACCTGTATCCTAGTTTTTGAGAAATTGGCATATCTACATACCGGATACATACGGTATCGGATACATGTAAATGTATGTATGCTTCATAGGTGCTGACATGCAGGTGATGAAGAAAAAAATTGATGCACTAGTCCTTATTGAGGTTCAAAACCTTTCAGAGAGGTGGTGGACTACAACACTCCTTGGCAGGAAAAAGTATGATGTTCCAGTGCTCCTGGTTGGCCAACCTATACTAGTTGAAGATGTGGAAGCAAGGAGAGTACAACTGTTCACTACTTAACAAGATCCAAATGTTCTTAGGTGCCAGGGTGCTGGCACTAGCCTCTAGAGGAAGAAGTTAATGGAAGAGATGAAGGATATGGAGGAGCAACTGCCTGAAAATGATGTTAACTCTACTTCTCATGGTGTGGCTGCCCCTGCCAACACATTAACGACCGGAATCGAAAAAAATCTTTTTGGAAAAAAACCAAAGAATGAAAGGTTGTTATTGTGGAATTTGGCAAGGCGGATTCTCTTAGGAAGATTCTCAAAAGGATTCTTCGCATCTTCTAAATTAGGCAAAAGAGAAAATCAAGGAAGCAAATATGGAATCAGCCAATTCTGCTAATTCTGAGCGTATTTTAATAACAATCCAGATAGCTTTGGCCATGATATTGATGATGATCTAATGGAGATTGATGGCTTAATCCCCCCTATTTCCAAGGAGGCAGCCAGGGGAAGGACAAAGCAGAAACAAGTTCACCTAGCAAAGGAGCCACTGCATCCCTCTCTCTTTGGAGTCTCCTTTTCAATGAGGATGTTGGTTAACAAATCTCCTAAGAAGGCTTCTTCAAGATCTATCTCTAGCTCAGCTACAAAAATTTAAAATTCTTTTGATTTGCTGTCAAAGGAAGAACTTATTGGTGTTGCTCAGTCTATGGGAGTGGAGGCCAAAGGGCCTCCTGCCATTGTGAAGATTGGGAACTCTGATAAGAGTGATGTTGGCTCTAAGCCAACTGCAACCTCTAGATGAGTTCCATAGCCTTTGTTTTAGTTTTTTATGTTGATGTGCTTGTTATTTATCATCATGAAGATAGAAATATGTAATGTAGGAGGGCTGGGTATTAGATATTTATCTAATATGTGGGCCTACATATATTATAAATTATGTATTGTAAATTATTAAAAGGATTATCCCATTTAAAGTGATCTTATATGAATTAAGCTATTGAGATTAAAGACATCTCATTTGGTATGGACTTTGTAATGTGTAGATACAAAATGTCTTATTTTATTTTTATGATGGGTCAAAATAGATATAAGAAAGGTTTAAAGGTCATGACTCTTCATGAAAGAGTTATGAACTCAAAAGTCATGGCTCTTAATGAAAGGTTATGAACTCAAAAGTCGTAGGTTATGAACTCAAGATTCATATGTTATGAACTCAAAAGGCATAGGTTATGAACTCAAGAGTCATGACTCTTTATGAAAGGGCATGTATTTACTATAAATATAAGGGGTTATGATCCCCAATTGTAGAAAAAATATACAATGCTCTTCATCCAATTAAAAGAGGAACTAAGGCAAAATTAAGAAAAATCTACAATTGGAAGATCACTAATTCATCAAGAGCATCATCCTTTCATCAAAGTCTCATGGATCCTTCAGGTACGCTTCTGCATTCATTAATCATCTTAAATGACATGGGATTATAGATAGAAATTGATTTTATGTTTGTGCTTGATAAAGAAAATGTTTTTTTGTTTATCTTGTTTTTTTCTACATGATGTCTGAGAATTAGAAATATGTTAATGGGCACAAATAATTTCAGTTTACAAGTGGTATCAGAGCAACCCATGTTTCACTCATGAATGATTTAATGGTTTGTTTAAAGGTTTAGAGTTTCGACAGTGGAGTTTTCAATTTTCGTTTTCATGATCTTCCATTGTGATTTTTTTTTAAAATTGTGTTCACTGTTTTTAATGTACATCCACTTATGCGTTCATTTTTTATTTTATTTTTGGGCTTGAATTAATTTTGGGCTTGAATTTGGGTTCAGTTTTGGATTTTTTAAAAAAAACCAACCAATTTTCTTCATTTCTCAAATTCTCGCAAGTTATCATTTTAGGATTAAAGTTTTCAATCAAAATTCAAATAATTGGTCACATTTTTAGATTATATAATTGTTTAACATTTTAAGTAAACTAATTAAAACAAGAAGTCACCAAAGTGACCCCTCTTGTGTAGATTGTTCACGAGATATGTTGAATGTTAGTGTGTATGTGTATCCATGCGAGTATTAATCAGCCCAAAGGAAGATTAATATTTGACTGGATTGCATACACACCTGTGATGGTAAACATGTGATAATTATAAGGTTGTACATGTGAATGATAAATCAATCCAAAGATGGGTTTATTACATGCATTATTGTCAATGTTTGATCATTATAGCAAGAGTACCACTAGCAATTAATATTATTGTCCAAAGGCTTGATATTAATGTTGCACTAGGTATCTTGAGATGGGTTATGCCATTATTTGAATTTTTTGATGATTAAATTTTGATTATGATGTGAGTATATTGATGTTGTTTATTTATTATTTTTCAGCTACTATTGCTACTGTATCTGCTAACCTGAATTCGGTTCTGGTCCTTAATGGTACAAACTTTAAGGACCAGAAAGATAACATTTTAATTGTTCTTGGTTGCATGGATCTTGACTTTGCACCAAGCATGGAGCAACCCCTTACTCCTACGGACTCCAGTACCTCTGAAGAGAGAAAAAATCACGAGAATGGGATCGCTCCAATCGCATGAGTCTCTTGATCATTAAGCGCGGCATTCCAGAGGCATTTAGAGGTGCTATATCCAAAGGGATAATAGGTGCCAAAGAATTCCTTGACGAAATTGAGAAACGCTTTGCCAAAAGCGATAAGGCAGAAACAAGCACACTTCTTCAAAGCTTAATTTCTATGAAGTATAAAGGCAAAGGAAACATTAGGGAGTACAGGAAATGTCTGAAATTGCTTCCAAGCTTAAGGCCCTAAATCTCAAGTTGTCAGAAGACTTACTCGTGCATTTGGTGTTGATATCTCTTTTTGCACAATTCAGTCAATTTTTAAGATCAGTACAACTGTCAGAAGGAGAAATTATCTCTTAACGAGTTCATTTCATACTGTGTACAAGAGAAAGAGAGGATGAAGCGAGAAAGGGCAGAAAGTACTCACCTGGCAATCACCTCTAAGAACAATGGCAAAAAGAGAAAAAATGAGACTACTAAGAATGAAGCTACTAAAGGTCCAGCACAAAAGAAGCAAAATAAGAGTGACAATAGTTGTTTCTTCTGTGGCATGACTGGACATGTCAAGAATGAATGTACCAAGTACCATCTACGGCGTACAAAGAAAGGTATGTTCCTTAATTTGGTCTGTTTTGAGGTAAATTTAGCTTTACTAACTAGAAACACTTGGTGCTTAGGTTCTGGTGCTACTACTAACATTAGTGTTTCGATGTAGGGTTGCCTGAGCTACCGAAAGCCAAATACAGTGAAAGACACATCTTCGTGGGCGATGGAAAATCGGTAGAAATTGAAGCAATTAGGCACTTTAGGTTATTGTTAGGGACTGGTTTTTATTTGGATTTGAAATACACTTTTGTATTGTTAGGGACCGGAATGAGGAATGCTATTCCGGATGATTATATTGTATTTCTCTAGGAACATGAGGAAAATGATGGTATGATGGAGATTGATCCAATCAACATTTGTCAAGCCATGCAAGATTCCAACTCGGAGAAATGGATTGAAGCGATGAATCAGGAGTATAAGTCCATGCAAGACAATAAGGTTTGGAAAATTGTCCCATTACCAGAAGGTGCGAAACCCATTGGTTGCAAATGGATATTTAGGACCAAATGAGATTCCAAATGTAATGTGGAGAGGTATAAGGCTCTTCTTGTAGCCAAGGCTATACTCAAAAAGAAGGGATTGACTTTAAAGAGACTTTCTCTCTAGTGTCATCAAAACACTCTTTTAGGACAATCATGGCTCTTGTTGTACATTATGATTTAGACCTTCAACAGATGGTTGTCAAGACGGTGTTTCTCAATGGCAACACTGATGAAATGATCTATATGGTGCAGCCGGAAAAATGTGTCGGGTGACCCAAAGAAGATGGTTTGCAAATTGATAAAATCCATCTATGGGCTAAAATAGGCGTCTCGTCAGTAGTACCAAAAATTTCATCAGGTAGTTCTCTCATTTGGTTTCAAGATGAATACTGTTGACGATTGTGTGTATCGCAAATTCAGTGGGAGCAAATGTATTTTCTTGGTATTATATGTTGATGACATATTGTTTGCCACTAATGATATATGCATGTTGCACGAAACCAATAGATTTCTATTAAGAAATTTCGAGCTGAAAGATCTTGGTGATGCCTCCTTTGTATTAGGTACCCAAATACCCCGGGACTAATCTCGGGGTACTCTAGGATTTTCATAAAGGAGCTATATCGATAAGGTGCTCAAAAGGTTTGGCATGCAAGACTGCAAACCAAGTGATACCCCAGTTGCTAAGTATAACACCCCGCAAAATTGGAAATGGCAATTTTGCCCTCGTGTGTTACGCACGTGTATTTTGTACCATTATTGGTAATATTTGTAACGTGTTTTTACTACATATTTTGGATTTTGATTATTTATGCATTTTCCGTATTGATTTTATCCTATTTAAATCAACTCAAATATTAAATTTCAATCTTTTTGTTTTTACGTGCTTTTTACGTGTTTTTGATGCACATATCGATTACGTATTTCCACCGCTACATGTAATATTTTTTGTGTTTAAATTATTTATTTTATATTCAAACCCATTTTTATAAAACGGATGTTCATTTTTTCCTATTTTGATTAAAATACTTTTGTACGTGTAATGCACGTGTTTTCCATGTACGTGAAGAATATATAAAAATTAATAAATATATTTTTCTTATATTTCATTTTTATTATCTTTAATTTTTTTCCATTGATAAAAACTGAATTTCGTATTTTAATGTTTTTACGTGCGAAGTACGTGTTTCTTCGGTGCGCGTATTTGAGCATATTCGTTTTCAAAATAAATTTTGAAATGTGCGTGCGTTTATTTTTGCATGAAACATTATAGTTTTTAATTAAACTAATTTTTACGTACATATTATGTATATATATAATTTATGTTTTTTAAACATAATTAATGAGGAAGTGTGTGCTAGTGCACGCACGTGCATATGTTTTACCATGAAGAAAGAGTCAAACTGGGCTGTTGTTGTGCAATCTAGTTACCTAAATAAATAGATAAACTAGACACAAATTAAAAACTTCGCAAGTGTACGAATCGTTTATAGAAGCGTAGCAATAGCAAGGGTCGATCCCACAGAGATTGTAGAAATTAACTTACTAATCAATAGAAAATGTGAGAATGATAAAGAGTTGTTCTAAAGGTCTAAAAGAAATGAAAAGATTAAGATATACTGAATCACAAATATTTATTAAGTAGTTGGGTTTAGATCTCCACCGATAGTCAATAATGCTAAGTTACCTTCTGAACTTCTTCTTATTACTCATGTTTGTTCTCTTCAAGGGCATGGTATCTACTCCTTAAAGTAATGTTTCCCTAAGCCAAGAATTAGGCATGGTATCTACTCTAATTCGTTTCTTTCATTAAGTATTTAGCATGGTATCAACTAAGTTGCACTTAAAGAAAACATAAGAACAGTGGAAACGAACAAACACTCAAGGTTCTAGAAATTGGTATCAGATCTAGATCCCTTAAGTTGATTAAACCAAGAACCCCTAAGGATTCCCTTGTTACAAGTTATGAACACGAGATACGGGTCGTCTCAATATGCTTATATAACAAATTCAGATAGATGGTAATGCAAACTTGATATTCTCAAGTTCTGTATGTCAGTCGACTGGCTGTCACCTCAGTCGACTGCTCTCAGAACTTGAGAACAAGTTTGATTATCATCAATCTATACCAATTCAATCAAATTCAATCAATAAGTAAAGTAGAAGGATTCAGAAGAATATAGCACTACATAACTACGGCTTCAATCTACCCAACTATGAAATTAGTTCCACATAATAATACTTTTATTGATCAACAAGTTCGAATACATGGTTAACATAAAAGAATTAGAAAGAGAAGGAATAAACTCATGTAGTTCGGCTAGATGACTCGGCTGGCTGTCACACAGTCGATCGGCCGTTCCTTTCCTTATGCTTGATCTCCTCTCTCCTTCTTCAATGCTGATACCGTACTGCTCTTTACTTGATGATTCAGAAAGTTGTGTGATTTTGTGATTCGGGAGCCTCCGTGTATATATCCAGAATAATGCTTCTTCGTTGGTATTTATAGAACACGGCTAGAGAATTAGGGTTTGCACTCTTCTTTTTATAGAAAAGTCCTTTTCTTTTATTTATTTCCCCCCTTGTTCCTCTGCGTGTTATTTCTTTCTCTTTTCTTCTATTCTTCCTTTTCTGTTCTGATTTGGATTAGATTTGGACGAATCTTCAAATATATTATCTTTCAACTCTGCCGCCTACCAGTCGACTTGTCAGCGAACCAGTCGACTGTGCCGAGACTTCTGAAGATTTCATAATTGATCATACAAGTCGACTGTGCTTTGGAATAAGTCGACTGCAACGAGCGGCTGTGGAAAATCAACTTCTCTGTCCAGTCGACTGCTGTGGGGAACCAGTCGACCGATGATCTGCAGTTTTCTGTGTATCATCCTTAAAATCCTGAATCTGCTTTGTTTCTCCATTTTAGGTTGTTCCCTATGGAAAAGAGAAAATAAGAGTTAAATACCACATATAGAGCTTTTAAATGTCTAATTGCATTAAGATTATTGCTCCTAAATGTGGATAATATTGTGTTCATCAGCTGTTTTTGGAAGTTGGAGGGAAACACAAATTTTGAAACGTGTGAGTGGAGTGAGTGGAGTTGTGGAGAGTAGTTATTATAACTACTCTATTAAGATCCTATACATACCCCTACTCTTTCACATTTCTCCTTATCTTCTCCTTCCTTTCTCTTTTTGTCTGCCGAAAGCCACATCCAGCATGTCCTATTTTGATTTCTCCACTCTTTTCATCATTCAATGCATATACATATGTATATTAGCATATATACATATATATGTACATGGATGTGAATGGGTGATGAATGCTTTTTTTCTCCTATTCTTCTTTTCTCCCCTGTCACTTCCGAACCCCAAAATCCAGCAAGCAACCAAGCCAGCAAAGATCCACTTTTCACTTCTCCACCTATTCACCTTTATAGTTACTATATACTTATATATATAAATATGTATATACATATATATACACAAGTAGAATGTGTTTGTGGAGGTGAAGTTGGTACTTCGCTGTGGCATGCCGAATGGCGTTAATGCTCACACTGTTTGCTTGGCCGAATGGAGAGTTTGGGAGTTCTCTTGGTGCGCGGAATTCGAGGAGCCGAATCGGAGTTTCTAGGAGCTCTCATTCTAGGAGTGCAATTGCTAGGAATTAAATTTCTTTGGGTGGGTGTTTCTAAAATACTTTTTAATATTAGGAGTAAAAATTGCATGCTAGATATTGTAGAATTTAATTTGTTAAATTTTGATAGTTGTAGATTACTTAATCTTAATTATTTTGTGTCATGATGTGTTAATTTAATGGTGTGATTCACATAAACTATTAGAATTCATGTTAAATAAAAAAGTGAAAATTGATATATCATCTAGAAAATTGTTGGTATGATAGTTGATGCATGTTAGAATATAAAAATGATTTCTTTCTGCTAATGTGATAAAGAAATGCGAGTTTAGCCTCATTAGTTATTTTATGAGTATAGAAATTTCTATAAAGGAGTTTTTGATGAAAAAGAACATTTTAGTAGAAAATTGAATAATATGTGTTTTTCTAATACAATTTGGGAAGTAAGTTTTTGTGATATTTTCAAAAGAACATTTTATAAAAATTCCAATAAATATATTATACTGCATTTGATAGAAATATATTCTGGAAAAGAATCAAGTTTTTGTACAAGTACAAATTGATTTAAGAATCGAATTTTGTAAAGGAAAACTAATCACAGTACAGTATACACAAAAAGAATTTAACTCATTTTACATCGATTAGCCACTTTGGACTTACTGGTTAGTGGGTGCATTTTAAGTGTGTTACTATAGCAGAGCAGAGCTCTTGGTCTTGGGTTGGAGTCTCTCCAGAAACTCTATTTTTCTCAAATATGATTTTTACTCAAACCCCGAGAGCCAAACATTAGTATAGTTTAACTCCCTTCTATATCAGTTAGTCACTGTGGCTGTTTTGGTTAGCGGGTGCGCACTAAGACTGTTACTGTTCATGCGAGTTTGGGTATTGGGCCTGGGTTCGATCCCGACTGTGGCCACTTTATTTTTTTTTCTTTGTGATTTTTTTGGTATTTGAGTTTTAAATGAAATAAAAGTTAGGAAAAATCCTATTTAATTTTTTAAAATTGTTTAGACTTAATAAAAGTTATTTCTACAATATTTGGATATATTTTGTGAGATAAAAATGTCATTTTATATTAAAGGACTCGATTTTTATCGATTAAAATTGTGACTATGGTTAATTTAAGAAGAATGAAAGTTGGAATGCAATTAGAGTTTCTCTTAACGAGATTTTATGATTTTAAGTACTTGATTGAGATTATTTGAAATGCACACAAGGGTATGAATGATTAATTTGATAAAGAGGTTGAATTGACTTATGTTGTGTTATGAGATTATAAAGAAATATACTTTGGGAAAGAGATTTGAAATAAAGGAATTGAATTATTATTTTGAGATTGATTATGAAATATTGTTGATCTTTAGAAAGAGATAGTTGTTGGAATCTAGAGGCTAGGCAAGACCCTAGTGACTGGCAGTTTTTATTAATGAATTTGAGAGCTAACTAGTGTGGGTTGAGTATTTCTTGAGAAGTAGCCAGGTAGACTGATTGTCTCCTTTATTTGATTTAAGTCCGGTAGGGTAAGCTAGCTCTAGGTTGTGATGATTTTCTTTTAAAACAAACAAAATCATAAGGACTACACTATAGTGGAGTTGTGATGAAAGTAAGAGAAAAATATGAGTATGAGGGCCATTGGATTGGCAGCGTGAGAGTGTTCACAGGATGTCCTTATGATGCGTCATGATTAGGGTGTGGATACTATCCAAAGCACTTCCCGGTGGCAACGCTTGTGGGGTATTTGGTGACTACGGGTGATGCCATGGTCCATGGCGGGGGTGAATTGACCACAGGATGCCTGCATGATGAGTCATGTGTCAGTGCGTGGGATTCTCTCCAGGATGTCTGGATGTGGGCTCGTAACTCATAGAATACCTAGAATACTTATTGTAGTTACCGTAATAGTTTAAGTCATGGCGAGGGATTGAACCCTACAAGATGAAGAACGATTAAGGGCTTACCCTCGGACTTATGTAGTATGGGATGCATAGAATCCGAACAAATGCGCATTAGTGTCATGTAATATAAATAACTGCATTAAAAACTAAGTGCACAGCACCCACGACATCAATAGGATAATCCCTTTGTAGCTTTGTTTGTGATCAAATTTGTGTTTGCTAAAGTGCTCAAGAATCGTTATACTATTCGGCATAGCGAGGATGGCCGTATATAATATTTCGTCGGTTGTAAGTAATTGACGTGCTCACAGTTTTATATGCAGGACTTGGAGTTTAGAAGAAGATATAAAGATGAATTTGTTGTAGATGATTATTTAAATGCTAAAGTTGTTACAATTGTATATTTATCATTGTTGTATTTATTTATTCCACTGCGTATTGATGTAAAAGACTCTGATGTAATCATTGTTGTAATAAAAGTTTTAAATTCCTTATAAAATTGTACGAAATAAAGTGTAAAGATCCTGTGAAACTTCGAATTCAGTCTTATTTGGAATTCGGAGTGTTACACTAAGGGAGACAAATTTGGTCTCAGTCAATCCCAAAGGGAAACCTTGAGATTCAAGAGATGTAGAAGATTCCCTATGCATCAGCTGTAGGAAGTCTAATGTATGCTCAAGTTTGTACATGTCTGAACATAGCATACATTGTTGGAGTGTTAGGCAAATACTTAAGCAATCTAGGAATGGATCATTGGAAAGCAGCCAAAAGGGTTATGAGGTATTTGAAAAGAACAAGGGATTATATGCTCACATATAGGAGGTCAGACCATTTGGAGATCATTGGGTATTCTGACTCCGATTTTGTCGGATGCCAAGATAGTAGAAGATCCACTTCGGGCTACATCTATCTGTTGGCTGGTGGTGCAGTTTCTTGGCGTAGTGCCAAACAAACTCTTATTGGTTCGGCCACCATGGCAACAGAGTTTGTAGCATGTTATGAGGCATCTAATCATGGAATTTGGCTAAAAAACTATGTCACTAGGCTGCAAATTGTGAAAGGAATTGAAAGACCACTTAAGTTATACTGTGACAACAAGTCAGCCGTCGTATACTCCAATGACAATAAGAGCTTGACCAAGTCAAAACACATTGACATCAAGTTCCTAGTTGTCAAAGA
Organism: Hemerocallis citrina; assembly: GCA_017893485.1. Taxonomy (NCBI): domain Eukaryota; kingdom Viridiplantae; phylum Streptophyta; class Magnoliopsida; order Asparagales; family Asphodelaceae; genus Hemerocallis; species Hemerocallis citrina. The sequence goes on along the minus strand of CM030359.1, from coordinate 140,956,936 downwards.
GAGTGTACAAAGTGGACAGATTTCCATAGAACACTTAGGGACAAACTCCATGATAGCTGACCCTCTTACAAAGGGCCTTCCATCCAAGATTTTTCATGAGCACGCTGCTCACATGGGTGTCTTAGAGTATGAGAAATCTTTGGTTTAGTGGGAGTTTATCACTTTTGCACTTTATGTTCTGTTTAATTTTGTATATATGAGTGCTTTTGTATTTGGATACTTTTCTGATCAGAAATAATGTTTGGTATTCAGTTTATTACACTTTGTACGATATTTTGTTTAAATGATCTTAGTAAAGTAAAGTTGGACCAGTTGGAAATAGGCATGTTTAGATCACATTACATGTAATTTTCATGCTACACATCCATACTTGATCTATGTCGTTGATTATATTGATATACCATTGATGAGTCTAGTTACGATAATGTAACAAAGATCACCTTGATTCTTATATTGATATGATTGATGGACCAGATTATTTGAGATGACAGATAAAGATAACAGTTTTAAGCTCATAAGGTTATTTTGAATACACGATTATATAATGACATATGTGGTCCAAGTGGAAGATTGTTAGATATTTATCTAATATGTCGGCCTACATATATTATAAATTATGTATTGTAAATTATCTAAAGGATTATCCCATTTAAAGTGATCTTATTTGAATTAAGCTATTGAGATTAAAGACATCTCATTTAGTATGGACTTTGTAATGTGTAGATACTAAATGTCTTATTTCTATTTTTATGATGGGCCAAAACAGATATAAGAAATGTTTAAAGGCCATGACTCTTCATGAAAGAGTTATGAACTCAAAAGTCATGACTCTTAATGAAAGGTTATGAACTCAAGAGTCATGACTCTTCATGAAAGGGTATGTACTTACTATAAATATATTATGGTCCCCAATTGTAGAGAAAAATATACAATTCTCTTCATCGCATTAGAAGAGGAACTAAGGAAAAATTAAGGAAAATCTACAATTGGAAGATCACTAATCCCATCAAGAGCATCATTCTTTCATCAAAGTCTCATGGATCCTTCAGGTATGCTTCCGCATTCATTAATCATCTTAAATGGCATGGGATTATAGACAGAAATTGATTTTATGTTTATGCTTGATAAAGAACATGTTTTTTTGTTGATCTTGTTTTTTGTTTTGAGGATTAGAAATATGTTAATGGGCACAAATAATTTTAGTTTATACTGGGACACCCTGATAAATGTGTTATAATCAAAGATGGCATTCGAATTACAAATCTTAGTGTAGTGTGCATCCAGGATTCCAAATTATCCAAGCCTTCCCAGAGAAGACTTTCATCCATTGGAGGAACTCTCATAACTATTTGGATTATCTTAAATGCACTTGACCCCTGTGGAGGTGTTATGGTTGGGTGGAATGATAACCTATATGACCTGGTATACTCAGCAATTCATATATTTTCATTATCCATTTCTCTACAAGATAAAGCAATAAATCAGTAGTCTGTATCTTCAGTTTATGTACCTTTTGAAATAAAAGATAGGGAGGCTTTTTGGCATGATATAGCCAAGAGAAGACCCAGGTTATTTGATAAGTTGACTCTATGTGGGAACTTCAATGCCACATTATCATAGGCTGAGAGAAACCAGAGAAGAAACTCCATGAGAGATACGCAGGTCTTCGCCGATATTCAATCTTATTGACCTGCCTCTCTCATGCAGTAATTTCATCTGGTCCAATCAAAGAGAAGACTCACCTATGGCAAGACTAGATAGGTTCCTGATTACTCATGAGTGGGATGCTTCCTTTCCTAACTCTATTCACTTCTCCTTGCTCATAATTGCCTCTAATCATTGCCCCCTAGTGTTGGACGCTATGGCCATCACACACAGGACCTTCTACTTCAAGTGTGAAAAGCCGTGGATATCAAAACCAAATTTCACTTCCTGATGGATCAATATTAATTGCAGTGGCTCCCCAATTGGTATATTTATTAAGAAGCTCACCTTCATGAATAGAAGACTCAACAGCTAAAGCACGAACTCTTTTGGCAGCATCAAGCATAAAAAGAAAGCACAGAAAAATTCACCTCCTGGATGTCTTGAATGATACTAGGCACCTAACCCCAGCAGAGAAGGAGAAGATGGCAACTCTAGTCTTGGTATATTAGTCTTGTGTGCAGATTGAGACAGATGTCAAGAGTTACCTGGTCAAAGAAGAGCATGCAAATTCAAAGTTCTTTCATTGCATTGCAAATGGTAGGAGGACCAGAAATCTCATTCATTCTCTCATTCATGATGAAGAACTAGTGACATATAAGGCTCTGATCAGATTACTACTCGCACGGCACTTCTAGGCTATTTGTGACACCATAGTTACACCTTCATTTTATGTTGATTGTCAATCTCTATACCCTACTCCTTCTACGCAGAGTACACTAGAGGAACCTTTCTCCCTGGAGAATATCAAGAGTGGTGTATGACACGAGTGGAGACAAAGCTCCACGACCTCATGGATTCTCCATGAATTTCTACCAAACTCTCTGGGAAGTACTCCCAACCTGAACTTCTATCTATGTTCAATACTTTGCATGTTGGCACAGGTGATATCTCAAACCGCAATTAATATGATATTGAACTCATCCCAAAGTGTGAAGGAGCCAACAAGGTGCAGGAATTTAGACTTAGTGAAAAATCTTCACTAAGGTGTTAGCCAATAGATTGAGCCTCATAGTGAATTCCCTTGTATCCTTTTCTCTGGGTGCTTCAAGGGCAGATATACTCTAGATTGCTTTCTGGTAGCTCATAAAGAAAGCAGATGTCCTTATGATGAAAGATTGTTTTTAAGAAAGCCTTTGATTCAGTGCATTGAGCCTTCATTGAAGGCATGTTGGTAGCTAGGGATTTTGGACCCATGTGGTGTAGATGGATAAACATGATTGTTCATTTTGCAAAATCTTCTATTCTGATCAATGGAGAGAGAGAGAGGCACAACTATTCCTTGTAAGAGAGGGCTCAAACAGGGAGATCCCCTAAATGCTTTTCATTCTAGCAGTTGACTCACTTGCACATATGCTGAGATTGGGCAGTGAAAATGAGATATTCTCACTTCTGAATGTGAGAGGCCCTCTAGCAAACTTGCTGAAGATACCTTAGTCTTTTGCAAGGGATATGAGCAAGAGGTGATCCATCTTAAACTTCTTCATTTATTTGCTGATGTTGGCTTAGATATCAACTTCCCCAAATCATCTCTAGTCTACTGTGGATCATCAAGATCCAAAAAAGCTTCTTCATTTATTTGCTGATGTTGGCTTAGATATCAACTTCCCCAAATCATCTCTAGTCTACTGTGGATCATCAAGATCCAAAAAAGCTGCTTTTGCATCCATCCTTGAAGAATGCCCACAAGACAAGCTGCCAATTAAGTACCTGGGTTTACCATTGGCTAGGGGAAAACCCAAGAAGAGGGAATGATTGCCAATTATTTAAAAAAATGGAGAGAAGGTTGGCATCTTGGGAGGGAAGGTTACTGTCAAGGGGTGGTAGATTAGTGCTCATAAACTCTATCATTACATCCCTTCCTATCTATTTGAAGCCTAATAAGCTTCCACCTTCCAACCTAGGTCATTAGGAGGATTGATCATATTAGGACCAGGTTCCTTTGGGCTAGTACAGATTCCGCCTGCAGAGGTCAGGCAAATGTGCACTAGGGAAATAAATTATACTAAAAGAATCTAGGGGATTGGGGGTCCTAGATATGAGAATTTTCAATAACTCTACTCATGAAATGGTGGTGGAAATTGGTATCATACACAGCCTAGTATCTGAAACTTTATATTACGTCAACACTGCTCTTGCAACTTTCCAGGCACCCACTTCATCTTCTGCCTTCTGGGAGGGTCTTCACATTCTTAAGCAACATTTCTTCTCCAACATCTCATGGCAGATCAGAGAAGGCTAAGGAAACATAACTGGATTCAGGGGTCCAATATTTAGAATTCCTTCCCCTCATTGGTGAATGCAACATGGAAAAAACCAAGCAACACTCCTCTCACAAGAAAGCTGGAATGACACAACCTCGGAATGAAGGCCAAGATTGAGGAGAGTGAATGTAGGGGATATAGCAACTGAGAGGGCCCAACTGGCCAACTTATTGAGATTATTAGCTCTATCTCCCATTCCTCATGTAGAGATATTCCACTATGGAAGCACTCAGCACCAGGGAAGTTCACAGTAAGGTCAGCCTATAAATTCTTCATTGATGGTGGCCTCGGATCCCCCATATTCTGCTGCAACATGGAAGACTTTTGCACCCCTCAGTGTAAATTTTTTTTCTGCCTTCTTAGCTAGGACGGACTCCATTCTAAGTCAACCCTATGCAAGAGGGGCCTAGCACTGAAACATGCACAATCTGTGCATGTTTATCTGAGACCTGCTTTCACATCATGTTTGAATGCCCTATTGCACTTGGGGTTTGGACTTAGGAGCCTATTTCATATTGATACCCTCCCTAGTTCTTTACATGAGAGCTTTTCCTCTTGGTATTTTGCACCATCTAAACCATCGTTAGCTCATGTGTGGTGTCTATTTCATATTGATACCCTCCCTAGTTCTTTACATGAGAGCTTTTCCTCTTGGTATTTTGCACCATCTAAACCATCGTTAGCTCATGTGTGGTGTATCATTACTTCAATTAGAATTCTTCTAACTTGACAACTAATGTCATATTCCATGTTTCCTATTAGATCAATTCAGCTACTCCAAGCAGAAAAAGGCCCAAGATTATCAGTATTTTAAAAGAGCATGGAGCTACTACCTTGCTGCAGAAATTGCTAAACCCAGTTCAAGAAAATGGAAGCTCTACTCAGATAGATGCCTGTGCTCCTAAGCAGCAGTGATGAGGATGAAGACCCTAGGGACTTCATCTTTCGTTGGGCTAGTGATCACCAGCAGGAGTACAACTGAATCATCCACTTGATTATTTCTGGAGCATCTGATATGCTCTCTGTTCCCAGTTTTTTTTATTTTTATTTTAAAGACTGCTTTATTTTCTGAACTGGCCTGTAATAACTAATAATTGCTATTGCTGTTTTATTTGTTTGGTTTTTTATCTACCTCTAGCCAATTTTGTTTAGATGGAACTATTGGGGATTGGAGAGGGGTAGAGGTCTAGCCTTTAGGGTAAGTAGAGGTGTACAATTCATTCTAGTGTCTATGCCATCTATGTCCCCCTTTTACCTTCTCTTGCTTCTCTTGCCGTGAAGTGATCTAAACCAATATCTTTTTTATGTAACTTTACTACTTGGTGTTTAATATATATATACTAGGTTTGCCCGTTGACACGTGGCTACGAAATGTCTTCGGAATAATGCATCTGGTTTGATTATATAAAATAGTTTGGAAGGTCCAGCAAATTAATTGAAGTGGAAAACATATTATATGAGAAAGCAGTATATCTACCTTTAAGCTCAACCATCGCCTTTTTGATCATTAGCTTGAACTTACTTGGAATGCATATAGTTTGTTAGAAACACTCCATAGAGTTTTTTTTTTAACTTCAGCATCACTTTTAGATACTTGTAATCGTTATGCAAGGACATTATCATATAGGTTTTATAAAGCTTACTCTAATCCCATAACCATTATGAGCATGTCTAAATACAATGGTAACTTAAGTGCCTGTGTGAATGTATCAATACCTCTTATTATTATTTCAACTAAAATGAAATACATGAAGTTCTCAAAACTCTAATCCAAACTAATCATTTCTTTTATCTCCACTTTTTTTCCCCATTGCACCTATATGAAAAAAATCAAAATGGATAAATAACAAATTTACTTTAGTTGTCTTTCTTGAGTGGAAAGTTTGCACCCTTCACTGGTAAACTCCAGTCATCCCAATTATATATATCCAAACATACACTAAAAGTTCTTATATGTTATGTTATTCATGGTTTCTAATAACCAGTGAAGGAAACACTTCACGATAGTATTTTCTCTAGTAGAAAGAATTTAATATTGCATATTTGCCAAGTTATTTTAGGTTGCTTGTCAACTTACCTGTCCTGCTATGGTTTGGAAGTCCAAATTGAGGCCACCAAATAATCCATTTCTCACTTGCGTACACCTTCAATCAAAACAAATAAAAAACTCATCAAATAAATCATCAAATTATAATTTTTTAAACCAAAAAATAAAACAATCATACCTCTCTGAACTTAAATACCATGCACAAACAAAATTCGAGTCAGGAAAAAATTGAGTAATCCCCGCACACAAAAAATTAAAAGTTAGAATAAGAATTCGGTTAATGAGATGAAATTAGAGTCGTCGCATCGCATATAAAGGCTCTCGATTCGGTGGAGAGGATTCGCCAATATGGAGTCGCTTGATATTCGTGCTCGATTTGGTGGAGGGGAGTCACCGATACAGAATCAGCAACGGATTAGATATCGGCGACGACATCTTGATTGGGGTTCGACATTGGATTTGGATTTGGATTTGCTTTGAGATTTTCAAAATTTAAAATTTTTCAAAATTTGAAATTTTTAAATTTTAAATTTTAATTTTTTTTTAAATTTTCAATATTTTCAAAATTTCCAAAATTTTTAAAATTTCCAAAATTTTTAAAATTTCAAATATTTAAAATATTTAAAAAATTTCAAAAATTCTAAAAATTTTCAAAAATTTTAAAAATTTCAAATTTTTTTTAAGTTTTAAATTTTCAAATATTTAAAAAATATTAATTTATTTTAATTAAATTTTTTTTTATAAGTTTTTGATTTTTTTGAATTATTTTAAAGTTTTTTAATTTTAAAATTTTTAGTTTTTTATTTTTTTTTAAATTTTTTTGATTTTTGTTTTCTTAATTATTTGAATAGAAGAGTTAGAGAGAAAGAAATAATTAATTAAATAAAAGAGTTGTTTTGGGTGGGGGATTTGAATTTGAGTTTTGGGGGAAAACTTTAGGGAGGAAAAATGTGTTTTGTGAGGTTAGATCTGGACTTTTGATTTTGGGGGGATTGAAGGAGAGGCACTTGATAGCTTTCTTTGTGTTTTATTATATATCTATATAAAAGAACACAAAGAAAGCTATCAAGTGGCTCTCCTTCAATCTCCCCAAAATCAAAGGCCCAGATCTAACCTCACAAAACATATTTTTCCTCCCAAAAGTTTTTCCCCAAAATTCAAATTCAAATCCCAAAACAACTCCTTTATTTATTTAATTACCTCTCTCTCTCCCCCCCCCCTCTCTCTCTTACTAATGGAAACATGGACTTTTATTTACAACAAATTATTGTTTTACTATTCAAACTTGAGCTACATAATTGTTGTTTTACTGTTTACAAGACTTTCTTCATATGATGTATCGTTCCGAAGACGTGCCGTAGGCACGTGCCCACGGGCAAATCTAGTATATATATATATATATATATATATATATATATATATATATATATATATATATATATAGATAGAGAGAGAGAGAGAGAGAGAGAGAGAGAGAGAGAGAGAGAGAGAGAGGTAACTTCCGTGATGTGTTTTATAATTTTTTTTTATACCTTGGGTAGGAATCTATCCTATCTTCCTCTACTACGTTCCTCTCATGTTTTTTACCAGAGGAAGGTAGTAGGGGAACAAGTTTTTTTTTTTACCTTGGGTAGGAATCTATCCTACCTTCCTCTACAACCTTCCTTTCAAGTTTTTAACCAGAGGAAAGGTAATAGAGGAAGGTAGGATAGATTCCTACCTATATATATATATATTTATTGAGAGTAATGTTACGTTGTGCACTAGGCCTCCGTGTGTATATATATAGGAAAATCTTCCATTGAGCACTCCTTTCCATGAGCACTCTGTGAGCACTCGCCCTTCTAGCCATCGTATGGATGATCCAAACCGTTCACATTGATCTAAACGTCTACATTAGTCTAAATATGTAAAATCAAGTTGTTTGAAATTCATTTGCTCATTCATTGAAGTGTTATAAAAATTGTATGGCTGAATATCGTTTTTTTCATAATGACATGATGGATGGACAAATGAATTTCAAATAACTTGATTTTACATATTTAGACTAATTTAAACGTGTAGATCAATGTGAACGGTTTGGATTATTCATGCAATGGCCGGAAGGGCGAATGCTCACGAAAGTAGTGCTCAACCGAAGGGCCCCCATATATATATATATATATATATATATATATATATATATATATAGTGGGGGGGGGGCTTAAGTTGCGCACTGCTCTTTGCGCACTCATCGTACGCACTCTTCCTCAGTCACACGATTTTGATCCTCATCATGATCAACATTGTATGGCTCTCCTTTCAACCGCTCTCTTAGTGAACTTAGAGAGGGGCACTATGGTCATTTCGAAAGCTATGTCCTTCTTCTGCTCTCTCTCTCTCCCGCTCTTTTCTGTCTTGTTCTCCAAAATCCCCATGTTAAGCGAAACCCTAGCTTCGAAGAATCCACCACCACCCCAGTGCCGCTCCAAATCCAGCTCTCAAATCGTTCAAACCCTCTCTTATCTTCTCTCTTCCCGCTCTCAACTGTCCTGAACGAAACCCTAACTGATCGATTCGAAGACGATCGGAACCCTAACTCCTGCTTCCGAAATTTCTCGATGCCCTGCTTTCGAAAATTCTCGACGCCCCTTCTCCTGCTTTCGAAATCCCCCTATATCCCCAAAAACCCATTGAAACCCTAACTCCACCTTTCTTCTCCACCCCGACTTCTTCGTTCAGGTATAATTTTGTATACATTTTATTACCAATATATATATATATATTTCAATTCCCATATTTTGTAATCTTCGTTAGTTTATGTTATGCAAAAAATAATCTTTAGGTTGATTTATGTTTGCATCGGGTTAGATAACCTTATAACAATTGTTGATATGCTAATGAATTTCCCTGCATTTAGGTTAATTAGACAATGTTTCTATGCTTTGACAATTGTTATATGTTTTCCATTCACTTGTTCAAACTCTTCATTGTTAATTACTATGTAAGGTAATGTTTGCATCTCAAGAATAGTGTGTGGAACAAGATGATCAACTACAATATGTCAGGGAAGTATTTGTTTCCCATTTATGCATTTTGGGGTTTGGTCTTTCTATATTTTTTTGTGTTGGTGTAGGCAGTGATGACACACCTTATTATCTGAAAACCCATTTGCTGTTGGTAACTGGGGGCAACTTTTGTTAGAATTTTGAGCATATGGTAGCATACTCTTTAGTTTTGCACTCTTTTTGTGTGCACCCCTGTGCGCACTCTCCTACATCTACCCGATATATGTTCGTGATCTTGATTGGGCAGCTCTCCTTCTCCCGCTCTCTCACTAATGTTGAAGGATGTATTTATGCATTTGAAGTGATGCCTGATTACTGATTATAAAATTGACGGAGGGTGTATTGATGCATTTATATGAAGGAGGGTGTATTTATGCAATTTAGCTGATGCTTGAATAGTTGGTAATTGATGCTTGATTATTTATGCATTTGAACCAGTTGGCATGGCACCGCAGTGCAGCCCTAATGTGAATAGTGTGTTTTGAGCCTACTAATATTTAAACAAGTTTTGAGCCTACTAATATTTAAACAATCATGTCTGAAAATGATATGAATAAACACTTGTATAACTCTTTTAATGAAAATTTTCCTAAAGAAAACCATCATGTCATCACTGCCTACACCAACACAAAAAAATATAGAAAGACCAAACCCCAAAATACATAAATGGGAAACAAATGCTTCCCTGACATATTATAGCTGATCATCTTGTTCCATACACTATTCTTGAGATGCAAACATTACTTGACAAAGTAATTAACAATAAAGATTTTGAACAAGTGAATGGAAAACATTAAACAATTGTCAAAGCATAGCAACATTGTCTAATTAACCTAAATGCTGGGAAATTCATTAGCTATGCAAGTGAACGGAAATTCATTAGCATAGCAACAATTGTTATCAAGTTATCTAACCCGATGCAAACATAAATCAACCTAAAGATTATTTTTTGCATAACATAAACTAACGAAGATTACAAAATAAGGGAATTGAAAAAAAAATTGGTAACAAAATGTATACAAAATTATACCTGAACGAAGAAGTCGGGGTGGAGAAGAAGGTGGAGTTAGGGTTTCGATGGTTTTTTGGGGATATAGGGGATTTCGAAAGCAGGAGAGGGGGCGTCGTGAATTTTCGAAAGCAAGAGTTAGGGTTCCGATCGTCTTCGAATCGATGAGTTAGGATTTTGATCAGGAGAGTTGAGAGCGGGGAGAGAGAAGATAGGAGAGGGTTTGAGCAATTTAAGAGCTGGAATTGGAGCGGCACTGAGGTGGAGGTGGATTCTTCGAAGCTAAGGTTTCGCTTAACATGGGGATTTTGGAGAAAGAGACACAAGAGAGCGGGATAGAGAAAGAGAGCAGAATGAGGAGATAGCTTTCGAAATGACCATAGTTCCCCTCTCTAAGTTCACTGAGAGAGCGGTTGAATGGAGAGCCACACGATTTTGATCATGATGAGGATCGAAATCGTGTTGCTGAGGAAGAGTGCGCAAAGTGTAGTGCGCAACTGAAGCCCCCCCTATATATATATATATATATATATATATATATATATATATATATATATATATATATATATATATATATATATATATATATATAGTAATGTTCCGTTGTGCACTAGGCCTCCGTGTGCACTCGGCCTTCCCACCTTCGTATCGACGATCCAAACCGTTGACATTGATCTACACATATAAATTAGTCTAAATATATAAAATGAAATCATTTGAAATTCATTTTTCCATCCATTTAAGTGTTACAAAATTGTATTGCTGAAAATCGTTGTTTTTTTAGTCACATGATGGACGGACAAATAAATTTCAAATGGTTTGATTTTACATATTTAGACTAATTTAGACGTGTAGATCAATGTGAATGGTTTGGATTGTTGATACAAAGGTGGGAAGGTCGAGTGCACACGAGTGCATACGTAGGCCTAATGCACAACGGAACATTTCTCTCTCTCACTCTCTCATTATCCAAGAGTATCCCAACGTATCCGAGAGTATCCCCAGAGTATTCGATTTTTTTTTCTTTTTTTGAAAATAATTACTGGGATACGTATCCAGCGATCATCCGGTAAGTATCCCACCGGATACGTATCCGGTATGAGATGCACATTCCCAGGAGAGTATCCGTGCTTCCCAGGTTAGCACTCTTTGTCAACAGTTTAGCGAAGGCGCTCAGAAAATCTAGAGGCAATGAGGGGTTCCAAAGGTGGTATGGGAGTTGGCAGATTTTGATCCAAGTAAAGCAAGGCTTGGGTTTCTGTTTCCCTCCGATATCCGGTGTCCAAGGAGTGATTGCCGCTGTTATCCCGACAAAGTGAAGCAATCCCTCCATGACCACCTCCTGAACCATTTGCTTCAGTTGGGCATCGCATGAAGTACACTCCTACTATGTCAAGCTTCCACCACCACCCCTTCTTCTCCTAGTACCAGTTGAGTGCCTATTCGAGGTCATGCTATGAACATTTCCGTGATGACATGCAAGTACCCGCAGACATAGAGTTCCACCGTTGCCGCTGCCTCTGAATTGTAACCGGTCTGGACCTTTAGCATCAGATGCCTATTGAAGGTGAGGTAGTCTTTCGCTTTGTGTCTAAACCTCTTACAATTGAAGCTGTAAATCCCCACCCTTCGACATTCGGCAGTGAGGTGCTTGGTTTCTCCACACTTCATGCACTACACTTCCATCTTCTGGCTAGATCTAGTTTTGGGTAGGGTGTTGAGGCAATGCTGGCTAATAATTATGAGAAGGTGGGAGTGTAGGGGTCCTGAGAGCCTCTCCAAAAGATTTGATTCGTGGCTTTTCTACATGGGGGCGCAAATAGCAAGATCTCTCTATCTCTCTCATTTTTTATTGGTTTGAAGTGTTTTATAATGTAAGACTTCAAGTTTCAAGCTCATATATGTGACTTTCAATATATATATTCAAGAACTCAGTGATGTGGATGCTTCTCTGCGTGATCTGTTAATACTGATTTGGGGAAATTAGGGTTAGGGTTAATCTCTAGCCGCTTAAGATATTATACCCTGCTTATCAGTATTGGAATATCATAGAGCACTACCTCTAGACCAGCTTATATAGAGATTAGACTGGGTTTAGGGTACTGGGCTTTTAGTCCACTCAACCCGTTCCAATAATTAATACATAACACGTGTAAATCCGTGTTGCCCCATAGAATAATATACATAATATTATCCTATTATACTGAGAATATACATATACATCCAACAATCTCCTCCTATATTCTCAATATATTAGGCTAAGCAATGTTATAATATTGGATCACAAAGATTCAAACATTATTGAATCATAAAGAACATGGATAATAGACTAAATCAATTATAACTTGAATAGTTCAAATATGGCTAAACCAAAATAATCAAATAGTTCTAAAACCATATCAAAACAGAATAGTTCACAATGACTAAACCAACTAGAGAGACTGTCATAGTTTCAAAATCAACTAAAGCAAATAAACTTCAAGAACAAAATATGAGTTTTAAGCTCATGAACACAAGAGTCTTAAACTCAACAGAAGTTTTATCAAGCAAGTGGCAAATTTATTCTTTCGATAAATAAACCAAAACTATATCCTCGCAGACTGCTTTATGTTTACTCCTCCATTTTGAGTAAATCATTATTCTGAAATCTATGTTGACAGATTTAACTCCTCCATCTTTGCTAGCTTATTGAAGACAAGAATATCAAGAGACATATCTCTAAGAATTCTAGCAAATTTCATAAAGTATCTGGTTCTACTAAAGAACTCAGTACAATTCAACGATAGCTTAGCAAAATGTAACGCAAGCATCACAATCAAGTTTCTTTAATAAAATAAAGAACAAGAACTATTATAGTTTCCATACAAGAACTATATTATGCTTCATATTGGAATGATAGAACAGTCAAATCAATTATGGTTAATTCTGAATCATCAAAATTGGAATGAAACATGAATCCATAAAAGAGTTATATCATCAGAATTGGAATGATATAACAACCATTCTAAACATCGGAAACACATCGACAAGTTTTCATGCTTTCTTTTGGAATAATGAGATGATTCTAAGTAAATTATGAAAATATATAGCATCATCAAAATTGGAATGAAATTATATATTAACAGAATTTACATAGAACTTTTCAAATTATCTAAAGCATGTCAACTGCCTAAAATTGATGCTTCAGTTTGAACTTCTCTATGGCTCCAATTGGATTCTAAATTTCAAAACAACTTGGATGTTAAAGCTTTTGACTCAATAGCTTTTAACTCCATTTCCCCCACAGTTTTGATAATTAGATCACTTTCAAGTCTCTTAGCAAGAGCATTGGCCATACTTGTCACAATTGTACTTTATCTAAGAAAAAGTTCAACTAGGCTTCTTTCAGCCTTAATATACTCCTTTTACTATTATAGAGTGAGTTATGAGCTACAGTGCATTATAGCTTGATAGTCGCATAACAGAATAGAGAATTTACATTAAACTTCTCAAATGGATAATTAGCAATAAGTCATTCAATCCACTCAGCCTCTTCCCCTGCAGAGGATAACACATAGAGGTCTGATTTCTTGGATGAGAACGCAACACTTGTTTGCCTATTTGTAATACCCTGATTTTTTTCAATTAATGAAAAATTATTTATTTTGCACGTAGTGTGCACGTGTAATATTTTGTTTGGATTATTTTTATCATGATGTGTATATTTAAATATATTTTTCCTCAAATTATTTTAGTACAAAAAGCTTTCTTTAAAAGCCTTATTTTAGTTTAATAAAAAGCCCTTTTCTTAAAAAGCCCAAAAGCATTTTATTTTATTTATTTTTATAAAATATTTTGGCCCAAAAAGAAAGCCCATGAATTAATTTATTTTAATTAAACTTGTCATGTAGAAGATTTTTTTAACTAAATTATTTTTATACAAATTTAAGAATGTACAAATTTGGCCTAGTTGCATGCACGTGCACTACACGTACACGTGCATTGCACACTCTTCTACGGTGGCCGGGTATCAATCTTTTGGAGGGATTTTTGATTTTGGGTGTGGAGAACATGGGGGTAGTTTCAAGAAAGTGGGTAGTTCTTCTAACTCCTACTTTGATCTAGTCCCTTCATCTTACAACCACCAAAACGATCTTGGCCCTCCATTCCACTCATCTTTTGGTATAAATACCCCCCTTCTCATGGCTAATTTTTCATATGCAAAGTATAATGTCTAAAACTATAGTATTATAATTGTGTGAGTTATAAAAGATAGAGAGTTGTGTGGGCTTTTGTTGCTTGGAGTGGCCGGCATCACCAAGGAGGGAAGCATTCGGTGTGGACTAGAAGAAGCATTCGGCATTGGCTTGGAGGCTTGGAGCTTGAGCGCTTTTTGCTAGGAGGAGGTGCTTTCATCTACAAGGACTTGGTTGCTTTTATTTGGGTTTTTTCTCTCCAATTAGAGGTGGGTAAAACATTTTATATTTCTAGTGTAAGAATCCATGCTAGTTTGATTATCAACACTATACATGAAAAATACTAATAAGAGTCCACTTTAATTGAAAAGTTAGTATATGAATGGATTGAATTGGTGTGATTAATTTGGGTGTGAAATTATAGCATGAAATTAAAGTATATGTAGCACTTTCTATGATTATTAGTTTAATTGAATGATGGTGGAATATGGCTAGTATGATGTGTGAAAATCTCCATTAAATTGCTTGTTAATTGAATGGTTGAAACATGAAATTGATTAAGGAAATGACACACTTTAAAATTGGAATAGGGAGTTTGCTTGGATGTTTGAGTTGCAATTATGTTAATCAATGAGTAGTAGTATATTTTGACATAGATGAACCAATGAAATTACTTGGTTGCTACCAAGTAGAACTACTCAAAAGTTAGTATTTTGAGTTTTACTTATTCATGTGCTAAATGAATCTTTTATTGATGCGGGTATGGACAAATCCAAAAATATATGTAATGGTGAATAAAGATTAACAACAGTAAGCTATCATAAGAGAATTGTGAAAGAAAAAGGGATTAGGAGACAAATTGATTTTTCAATGTCGAAAATAAAAGAAATAGTAGATTTAATGAGTAATTCATTGATTTATGGGAAGAAATACATTTTTTTTAGTACAAAAATTATTTTTATCTTACTGGTTTGAGTGAAAACTAATCCGGAAGTTTTCAGTAAATTTTACCAAAGCAATAAGAAACTATGGTTATGTGAACATCGAGTTATTTTTCAAACTGTACGAAAATAATACATATGGACTTTTGTTTGGGTTTGTGACAACCCGAGCCAGTGGCTCAGGCGGTCTGTGACTGCGGTTTGCTTCTCTGAGCGGCGCGGTTCGAAACTGGCCTTCACCACTTTTTTATCAAACTGAGTATATATATATATATATCTGTTCGACCGAACCCTATGTACCCAATTCGCCCCTTACTTACTGCTAGCACAGTTCGGCCATACGGCGGGTGCTCTGGGCTCTTTTCCTGTTGTGACTGGGTTCGATTCTCACCCTTCGCGTTATAAAAAAATATTTTTTTTGGGAGTTGTAGAGGTCCAAAAAATGTGAAAAAAATATGGTAATTCTCAGAAAAATATAAGGAATTTTATGGGAATGATTTGAGTATTATTTGAACGAATTTAACTATGGTTGTAGTTAAAAATGCATAGATTGATATATGAGTTCATATAGATTAATGTTATGGGATTAAAATTTGATAAAAGAAGTGAATGAGAACTTTAAGCATTAATTGGTAAAAGAGATGTAGTTGTGTGACATGATGCAAGTATGTTCTCACTTATGGAATAACATGAAATGTGTACATCGTTTAGTAATGTAGAATTATCATGATGTGACAATTGATAAGTATATGCAAAATTTGTGTAATGATGGACTTGTGAACAAAGTGAATTCATGAATTGAAAGAGAATGTACATATGAGTTTGAGAACTCGACATGGAAATTATATAAATTGAAGATTGTGAAATGAAATTTGTTGTAGAGTAGCTAAGTCTCCCCGGCATCGAGAAATGAAATAAAATGAAATTAGACCAAGGTTGGTCAAGATGAAATGAATGAATAAGTCCGGTTGATGGAGAGGCTAACTCTAGAGATTATTTTTGTTCATGATTTTTGATAAAACTAAGGACTAGTGCATAGTGAAGATGTGATGAAAGTAAGAGAAAAACACTGAGTATGAGGGCCCTGGGTAGCGGCAAGAGCGTATCCCAGGAATTCCCATGACGAGTCTGGGTGAGGATACTGTTCCAGAGTACCGTCCCAGCGGCGACGCTCGTGGGATGTTTGAAGACTACGGGTGGTGTCATGTTTATGGTGAGAGCGTATCCCAGGAATTCCCATGATGCGTCTGGGTGAGGATACTACTCCAGAGTGCCTAAACATGAGTTCGTAGGTCAGATAACATCTAGGATACTTACCGTAATTACAGTAGTAGATTAAATCATAACGGGGGATTGAACCCTATAAAGATGAAGAACGAATAAGGGCTTGCCCTCGGATCTATGTAGTATGGGATGCATAGACTCCGAATAAGTGCGCATTAGTGTCATATAACATAAGTAACTGCATTAAGGACTAAGTGCACAATCACGACACGACATCAATAGGGTAGTCCCTTTAGTTTGAAATGTGACAAGTTTGTGTTTGCTAAATATGAAATGTTAAGTTATACTATTTCCGGCATAGAGAGGATAGCCGTGTATAATGTTCGTCGGTTGAATAAACTGACGTACCCACAGTCTTATATGCAGGTGTATGTCATGTTAAAGATTAAAGAAGAATGGATGCTTAAAGATTGTATCATTGTTGTTGTACTTTATTTCAATTGTTGTAAAATTTACTTCCGCTGTGCAAAAGAAAAGATGTAATTCAATGTAATCTCTGATGTATGATGAAAAGTTTTAATTTCCCTGTAAAATTGTACTAAAGAAAGTGAAAAGGTCCTGTAGAACATCTCGAATTCAGTGTATTTGGGATTCGGGGCGTTACACTATTAATCTCCATAATTTTTCTGCTCCTCCTAGTGTGAACACATATCCACTAGTTGTCGACTTTCACTAAACTTTGAGTAGCACAAAGCAAACTCTTGAGTACCACTCAGGTATCTCATTAGCCTGTTAAGGGCATTCAAATGTGTATGAGATTATTAATGAGTCTGCAGATCATACCTACCTCAAAGGCTATTTCTTTTCAACATGTCTCATAGTTGCACCATCATTAGGTGTCAACCCTTTTATCATAATCATAAGGTGTTTCAAAACACACATTCAATCACTATATCCACACTTTTGAAACACATTATTGATTTATCGAGTTTGACTAAGGGTTATCCCTTGCCAACCAAAACTCACCCTTATACGTAATATGGTGACCACAATACTTAGGTGTTTCAAGCTAAATTTATTTGGATAGCACAATTTTAACTCCATTTATAATAGAGATGTCACTTCCAATCAACAATCATGTCAATAAAACCAAGTAAATAATAGCCATTATATTTGACACACCACAAAGTTAAAGGCACTGATCTGAATTACTTGATTCATATACTAGGCTCTTTGACAAATTTGTCAAATTATTTATACGATAGCTATATTACATGTTTCAAAGCATACAATGACTTACTAAATTGTAAATCTTGTTCACTAAACATATTAGTCCAAAACTTTCCAGTACAAAACTGTTCAGTACAAAATATCAAGTACAAAACTTTTAAATATCTTTTATGAATGACAAAATTTTCTATAGATGTAAGGGTAAGAAGAATACTTATTGTAGCAATATGACAAACATGTGAGTAGACATCAAATAAATCTACCCCATTTTTTCAGTCAATCTGTTAGCTACTAAAAAGCATTAAGATTGCTACTGAACAATCAAAATTAAGTTTCTTCTACAAAACCCCACTTACTTACTATAGTTTTAGCCTCTTTCGGCAGATCAACTAAATTGAAGTATTATTGTATGACACATAATCATCTCACTGTCTACTAAAACTCTTCTTAGCTTATTTGTCATTCAGGTTTTTAAGTGTCAGTAGGACTAGTTCTTGATTCCAACTGTGAATCATTGAGCATGTCTGTATGACTAAATTATTTCATACATTAATCTTTGATGAACACATCCTAAAAAAACTCTGCAAGTCTAGATTCTTCTAATACAAATTAGATAGATCCAACATCTGTCCACCGAACTACATTTTGCACTTTCTAAACACACAAATATCTGTTGTAGGTCCTACTTTAAGCCTTCTAGGGTTATGTATTCTAACATAAGTATCACAACACAAAATCTCACTTTAACAAAACTATTTGTGTTTTTATGCCTTGATCTACAAGGTGTATTCAATTTAGAGTGTAGTAACACATTTAGAGATGTGATTAACAATACAACATCAAACAACAGTCAATAATATAGAATTCAACATTTCACTAAGAGTTTGATTCTAACTTTTTTCAATACTGTTTGATTGTTGTAAGTAGAGTGCAGTAGAGATTATGCTCAATGCAAACTTCTCTAAAGTTGTTAAACATATTCACCACCTCTATCAAATCTGAACCCTTGATTTTTAGCATTCAACTATAATTTTAATTCATTAAGAATAATAAGTGCTTCATTCTTCATATATATGACAGAATTATATTAATCATCTACAAAAGCGATTAAATACTTCTGACCAATAATCGTCTCATCTAGTTGCAAAGCTACTGAGATCACAAATATCAGAATGTATTGACTCAAGTAGTTGTGTGCTCCTAGAGACCATACTAAATGATTTTCTAGTGATCATAATCTGAGCACAACTTTCATATTTGTCATATTTAATGGAGTGTCATTTAGCGGAGTTATGAGTTTTAACAAGAACAAACAATTTAATATATAGTTCATAGTGATTCTAAATCTCAAAACAACTTGGATGTTAAAACTTTTGGCAAAATAGCTTTTAACTCCATTTCCCCACAGTTTTGATAATTAGATCACATTTCCTCACAGACAATTGAATATATAGTTCTCAAATCCTAGCCAAATATGCTATTGTTCAAGAACACAATTAGAACTATTATTATTAATTGTCTTATTTGTTAAACTCAGCTTATACATGCGATTGACAATATATGCACCTTATGAGAGCTAATACAAGATTACTCTATCACAAAATTGTTCGCTTTCTCTAGTGATTCTAATAATGTCCCCATGCTCAAACAAATTGAGCTATATTTTCTTTATTCGTTCTTCATCATCTTCGAAACACTAAGCGAGATAATGACCCATATTTTATAATTCAATTTTGCACACACAGTACAATGAACGATAAAGAACAAAACGTAAATAATGGAGTCATATTCTGCATTACAGGATGCTCCTATCTAAGTTACGGACATTTGTCATAAATCTTATACAAAAATTTTAATTATTAGAGAAGCAAATATATAATCTCACACAAACTGCAAACAATGGATTTGTCAAAATATTTATACACATAGTATGATAAAATACTTAACAACCCTAAACATGCTAGTTTTCCAAAGCGAGAATAACTATGATCTAAAACTCTCAATCATATGATCAAACGCATAGAACGTTAACACATTCATCACATGAAAAATACTAAGAAAGTTAGAGTAGATCATACCGACACTTCAAGTTAGAAGTGTTTTCCAAATTCGATGGAGAAGCCTGCGTAGTGCAGACTTATTCAACCGTGATGCATATCCATCGTCTCCAACACACAATTTGTAGGTAACTTTGAAGTTCCTACATTCATCAAATTGTTAAAGATTAGCCAATAAAACAAATTATTGACACCGTTTAATTCTAGCAACAATTTAATTTGGAGATCCAAACTTTATAGTCAAAACTATAATTTATCAAAATAAATATTTGATCCATAGCACGTAGCCAAAGCAGTTATTCAGATTTGTATTTAATTAAACAATGCTTAATACGGTTTTGAACTTTAGCACTTAGCAACAAAATTCAAACAAATAATTAGATAACAATTTAAATTTGGTGAATAACTTATCTTTAATTTATATCTGCAGCAAATCCAGTCTTCTGCCCAAACACAGACTACAAATCAATATCCAATGGGTTGTCTGTACTAGTTTGATCTAGATTTGATTCATTTTGACTGGATCTGGATCTGATCCAACAGTCCAAACACCAAACAGCAGTCTCCAACCAATAGAGTAGCTGTTGGTCTGGATCTGAATCTGGATTTGCTCCAACCATCCGAACACAGAACACCATAATTTACCAATTGAAAAAATCAAAATTTTGGATCTGAGTAGTCTCCTTCTTCTCCTTCAATCTCACACAAAGATCAATGGATATAATGGTGGAGGAAGAGGCAGCACGGACTACAGTCTCCAGAGGGTGGTTCGACGGCAGCGATGGCAGCTCGCGCCCCCTGCGATGGCAGCGACGGCGGCTCGCTGCTCGCGCCCCCGCGACGGCAGCGACGGCGGCTCGCGCCCCCTGCGACGGCAGCGACGGCCGGGGTGTCTGCAGCGACGATTGGGATACGTGACGACGACTGGAATGCGACTGTCTTCGATCATCAACGACGGTGACAACAGATCCAAGGAGGAAGACGACTAGATCGAACGACGACGGCGCTCTGCCATCGCGACGGCTGCGGTGTTCGGGATCTGCGACGACTCCCACAGTGGTCGGAGGCAGCAGGGTTGGAGGTAATGATATCTAATATCTTAAGATTGTTAATACTGATTTGGGGAAATTAGGGTTAGGGTTAATCTCTAGCCGCTTAAGATATTATACCCTGCTTATCAGTATTGGAATATCACAGAGCACTACCTCTAGACCAGCTTATATAGAGATTAGACTGGGTTTAGGGTACTGGGCTTTTAGCCCACTCAATCCGTTCCAATAATTAATACATAACACGTGTAAATCCGTGTTGCCCCATAGAATAATATACACAATATTATCGTATTATACTGAGAATATACATATACATCCAACATGATCTTGGTGATAGTGCTGATTTTATTTTGAGTGCCATAGCAAAGATAAGGCGAGAAAATATGATAATATTGGGGGTCGAAATGATTTATTTGATGATCTTTAAGTGAGAATGCAATTGAGATTGAGAAAATTCCATCTTCAAATGCACTTGAAAGCAACAGATCCAAGATGGAGAATGTGTTGAAAAAATGGTTTAAGAATAGACTGAGAAAATTCCATCTTCAAATGCACTTGAAAGCAACAGATCCAAGATGGAGAATGTGTTGAAAAAATGGTTTAAGAATATGAAAGCTTTAGTGGGTGGTGAGGAGAGCAAACAAAATTAGACAAGTATTTGAGTGAGGATGTTGAACCTGAACCTGAACCCGAAGATGGTGTTGTTTATGATGTCTAGGACTATTGGAGAATTAATTGTTCAAGGTTTCCCATTGTCTCAAGCTTAGCTGGTGATGTGTTGGCGGTTCCAATTTCAATTGTAATGTCCGAGTCTGCATTTAGCACTGGACGTAGTGTTTTTGATCCATTCAGAAGCTCTTTGTGTCCAAGGTTGGTGCAAACGCTTATAGCACACAAGATTGAATTCACTCAACTATGTCTTGGCTAGTTATTAGTGTGTAAGATGATTTGGCTGATATCGAGAAGATGGAGATATTTCTATATGCATTTTTTATTTACATATGTTATTTAATAAGTTGCATATAAATAATAACAACCTCTCTCTCTCTCTCTCTCAATCTTCTTGGATTGGACAAGCTAGCTTTGAAGCCGGTCATCATCGATCTATGAGACGTTTCTACGATGTGGTTAGTGTCTTGAACAATGAGTCAATAAGGTTAGTTTCCTTTTTCGAAGAAGATCTATTTTTGCGGGGTTCTAATTATAATCAAACTTGGCCCCATTTGATGATTATCAATCAGCAAGTTGTAGGTGTAGGTCATGATTATTTTTTATTTATTTATTTTTTTAACAGGGCCGTAGCTGCATACCCACCCCTCACATTCATTGATATACACAAACTCATCATATAACTAGGGACATATGCAAGCAAGGGTTCGAACCCATGATCTCTTTGCTCATTAGTGATGAGATTTACCACTAAACTATTAGGTCACTAAGTGATGGCAATTGGGTTCACCAGGATGGGCCGGGCCCAACCCATTCAGGTTTGACCCGGTTCGGGTGGGCTCAGTTCTGGTTGGGCTAATAGCTGGGCCGGGCTGGGCCAAGTTGGGAAATGAAAAACTGACCCGGTCGACCTGTGAACACATTCAGGTTGAACCCGGGTCGGGCCGAGCAGGTTAGCCCCCTTTTTCCCCCTTTCTTTTAACATCAAAAAATAAATAAATAGAAATTGTACAGCAAATATAGGAGATTAAGAATTAAACAAAATTGTATATATTATTCATTTCAACTTCTATGAAATTTTTACAATTTTTTTTACATACAAATACTGTTATAAAAAATACAAATTCCTCCAATTACATGTTTAACAGGACAATCTAGAATTCGAGATAGCCTATAGTTAGATTAAAGAGAGGATATTGGACTACTGTCGTGCGCCTCTACTTAACCTAAACCTAGGATCTCATTACCCTAATTTTCCTAATTTTGTTGTTGGACTTAAGACGAGTTGCTTCAACTTGTTGATCTAGAAGCATCTTTTCCTTGAGTCTTATCTTTAGCTTTCATCTATTCATCAGTGCACACGAGCATCTCCAATGAATCCGACTTCAAGCGATTCCTGTAATCTGTTAGAACTCTGTCACTTGTAGAAAAAACACAATTTGAACCAACTGTGAAGACATGATGAGTTAGTAAATCTCTAGCTATATGTGAAAGAATAGGAAAAAGATTTTCATGTTCTTTCCACCATTGCAGAACTTCAATCTTAGTACCATCTTCTAATGTAGTCTTACCCTTACCTTTAGAAGTAGAAGAATAAGAAGTAACTATACTAGTTGTACTGCCAGATGAAAAGTTCTATGATAATCATACAAGTTATTCAATGTCGATTCAAAGCTAGCTAAAAATTTATTACAATTATATTCAGAATGATCTCCAAGTAAAGTAAAAAACAATTCAATCAAACTTCTCGTATCCGCTAATTTGATACGAGGATCCATAACAGTAGCAATACAATACAATAGAGGAGGAGGATTAAAATACTTTAAATATTTTGTATAAGCGGGTACAACAATATAACTAATGTTATTCCTCCGAAATTATTTCTTGAAAAGTTTGCATCATAGTAATGATTGAAATAAAAATACTACTAGAAGTAGAATAATCATAAGATGTAGAAAACTTCACAGTTGCGGTTTAAAAGGTTCCAATAATCGTAATAAATATTCGACAAAATACCATGAATAATCATAAGATGTAGAAAACTTCACAGTTGCGGTTTAAAAGGTTCCAATAATCGTAATAAATATTCGACAAAATATCATGATTGGGGAGTCATTTGAAAATTTTTCATGTTTTTTGCAAGACAAATATCGTTTATAATATCTTTGTATTGAGTAACAACATTTAGTAAATCGAAAGTAGAGTTCGATCGTGTTTAACATCTTTAGAAAATTTGCTAAAATATATTCCCCTAGCTTTACACCATTCTTTAAATTCTTGAAGTATAGGACCACTCAAAACAATCAAATGGACACAATTTTTAATTGCAATTATATATGAATCAACTACTTTCAATGCATCTTGTACACATAAATTTAAAATATGACATGCACATTTAACATGAAAAGTTTTATTACATGGAGGAGTTAATTGTGCTTTTAATGTACTAATTGAAGCATTGTTGTTAGATGCATTATCAAAACTAATAGTAAATTTTTTTATCACGAATATGATATAAATCACAAACTTCTAAAATACGTATTGCAATAACTAGTACGCTATGGGGATACAACAAAGTGGCAAGTGAGGTGATTCTCTTTTGAATCTTCCAATCACTATCTATCCAATGACAAGTTAAGCCCATCATTGAAATATCGTTACAACCTTTCCAACAATCCGAAGTTAACTGTAACCCCTGTTTTTGATTTTTTTGATTTTGTATTTTTTTGCATTTCTTTTCCTCTTCTCATCCCTGTAATCTGTTATTTTAACGATAAATGTTTGTTATTTATCTTCTTTTAATCCATTTTATTTTTCATTGTTGAACCCTGGGCTTCTTGTACACTCTATTTTTATTTATTGTGTATGAGGTGTTTGATCCATTTATTACATAATTTTTATTTGACTTCTTTCAATCTGACCCATTAATTAATTTATTTCCCTTGTTGGATCCTAACCGTTTAACCCAAACCCATTAACCCAATTCTCCTATTATCTGCCTGTTGACCAGATCAATCCCCTCTCCACGTTCACCCCCTCAATTCCCTACTTTACTGCCTCACCACTACCCCATTCTGCTAAATCCTAACAAAACCCTTTAATCTCTCAATCAACCTATTAATCACCCCCTTAATCAATCAGCTCTCTCTTTCTTTCTCTCTCATCACTCATCATCTTCCCCGTTCTCTCTCTCGAAACTAAACAGAACCCAACCCCGCTATTGCTTCTCCACCTCTTCGCTACTCCTCCTCGTCGCCTGAGCCACCGCAACCACCGCCCTGTTCCCCAGTCGCCGCCCTCGTCATCGCCGTCATCACCACCCCTGAGTGCTTGAGTTTCGACCATTGCCAACGCCTCTCCACCTTCGACACCCTTGTGTTCCCCACAACCTCGCCCTCCATGTAACTCCCTGTTCCAGTAGTAAGTATTTTACTACGTGAATTTTTGTACTTCAATTTTCAGATCAGTTTTATTTTTCTTTTTGGACTCTTTATCTAAAGCCAGAATATTTTTCTGATCAATTCTATAATTTTGTAATTTTTCGATCGGAGTTTAAATACAAATTTTAAACTCCGATTAATCCTAATCCTAATTCTAATCCTAATCCTGCCTAATCCTACACCTAACTTCTCATTTTTCTCCTACAACCTAACTTCAACTGACTTCTCCTCCTTAGTTTCCAACCTAATCCCCACTAACTCCCCTCATTTTTCCACCCTCCTATCCCTTCGTTGATTTTTCTACACCCCTCCTATCCCTTCCTTTGTATATACACACACACACACATGCAGAACCTCCGACCTCATTCCCTTCTTCTCTTCCTCTGCCTTCTTCACACCCTCTGCCTTCTTTACACCCGAGAGCTCAAGCAACACCCAAACTCCACTTTACCTTCCACCTTCGAGCCAACGACTCCGCTTCTACGATCCCGTGAACCCTGAAAAATAACCCGACGCCGCGCCACCTTATTGTTGTCGTCGCTCACCGTTGCTACCGTTGCTCGCTAGCTACCGTCTTGCCGCCATTCTCACCGCCGCTGTGCCGCCATCCGTTGCCGACGTCACTTCTTCTTTCCATGGTTAACACTACCACCGTAATCGTCACGTTATAAGGCAAGTACCTTGTACACTCTTTTTGTTCTCGTACAAACATTTTTCTTGGACTCGTGGCAAGTAGTCTAGTTATCATCATATTTTATTGTCAAACTCCGTTCTAGTCACTTGTTCCATGCTATATCAACTCAAGAGTGAACCATTAACACATTTCGAATCGTGTTATCGAATATCGAATATGCAACCTTACTATCTTTAAAATTTCTTGACCTTGCAATAAGAATTCGACCATGTTCCCGGTACTGGATCGAAAAACTTTCTACATAAAAATCGTAGCCCTTCAAGTCTAGATATCCGAAACATCCTACAGTTTCTCAATCCGATGTATAGATTGTGAGATATCGCAGTTTTAGTATTGTGACTCCGAATTTCCAGAATGCGTGCGAAACATCGAAACCAGCGAAGAATGCATTTGTACACATAGCTACTGTCTTTAGAATGTATCGTGTGAATATGTGTTGGAACCGGAAAAGATTCTACTTTCTAGAATCTCTGACGGAATCAGATTTGCTTTTCTATAACAACGGAAAAGTTGATTTGAATGCAGATATGTCAAGTTGTCTAAAAATTCATCTATACGTTTTTGCATATAAACCCATTACTTTTCATATTTAATGAACTGAGTGTATTATTGTTCTTGTAATAATAACTTGCATATATATAATAGGTTGATAGAATGCATTTTATACTACTTGATAATTTATAATAACTACTCTCGATACATGTACTCGTTATATCTCATGTCCATGATTACTGCCCTTGATATTTTTCTTGACTAAACTATTTGATTACACCGTTCCACTAGTCGTACTAACTGCATGTTCATAATTAATTATAAAAGAATAACAAGCCAGGTTTATAAGGGTACAGCTTAATAATGGACAATATAGGGGAGTATACTCGGAAGGGGGCCCATGTTTTCCGAAATAGTGATTCTTGATTCTTGATTACACAATACTTGATTACATAATTCTCGATTACATGATTCATGATTACATGTCTTGATACTATCACTGGAAGACCCGAGTACATAATCCTATAGAATTCACTACTTAAGTCTAAACGTCACATGATTGATATGCACCGAACTTATGGTATGAGACACAGGATTGCGTGCATTAGATAAGTTAATAAAACAGATAAATTAGAGATCTTCACTAAGCATGATTTTTGATTACATGACTCTTCGTTACATGACTCTTGATGCTTGATTACATGATTCTTGATTACACGACTCTCGATCCCTGATTACATGATTATCGATTAACTGAGCCTAGGTTATCAATTGCTTATACCTTGAAGTCTAGAATATACTAGTTACAGTTATTACTTACATGATCATATTGTCCCAGTTTCTTGTTTACTTCCATATTGTATTTGTACTTCTACTTCTTGTTTCTTCCATGTTATATCTTGTTATATTATCCCTTTTACTGCTTGTTGCTACTTGCTGCCCGAAACTTGCTCTAACGGGAACTTTTCTATTTTTCTTTGAGTTAATAATTATACATGTACTGATGGACCCGACGAGCAGACTCTCTAGATGATCGTTGCTACTTCCTTACTACTTCATGTTGTTTTTCTTCCAGTCACTATTTTATCTAGTTGTTATAGTGAACTGCTTATCATATTATTTTAATTTTGGCACCTTGTACTCCCGGGCATCTTGACCCGATATTGATGTATTATCCAAATGATGGTTATTCTATTTTCAGCTCATGTGATTATTATATCTGCCTGTGTGAATGTGTTATAAAGATCTTGTTGAGCTTATAATTGTACAGCTTATGGATGATGTATATCATTCGCTGGGCCTCAGTTGCATGCCTGTATTTCCGTATAGTGGA
This sequence comes from Hemerocallis citrina, assembly GCA_017893485.1. Lineage (NCBI taxonomy): Eukaryota > Viridiplantae > Streptophyta > Magnoliopsida > Asparagales > Asphodelaceae > Hemerocallis > Hemerocallis citrina. Next base: position 140,929,558 of record CM030359.1, on the reverse strand, counting down.
AAGCGGGGCGTGACCGGTTTTTAGTGGTATCAGAGCCTAGGCTCGAACCATGCTAAGCTCAATAATATACACACCACGTGGATCACATGAATGTTAATAACCAACTTGCCATCTGGAGATTTACCCCATTCAAATATGCATTTCAGATTATGATTCACGGAGGCTCTTCGACTTCTACACCCATGGATGAACTATCGGAGATTGTCGCCATTCTCCAGGAGATGCAACGAATGATGGAGTTACAACAAGAGCCAAATAAACTGGTGAGAGCTAATCTGGATAGGGTACAGGATGTCGCAAACTCCATTCAATGGGACTTGTTTGTGCACCAGCATAAGAGTTACACCGCCATGCTCGATACCCAGGAGCAGATCCGTAGAGAGTGGACTGCCGTTCAGGGGGCATTACAACTCCTTACTGTCGCACAGTCTGCAGGTGGACCGATACGGAGGCCAGTTCAGACCCCGACTATTAGAGCATCACCTTACTCATCGGCGACTCCGAAGAAGGACCAGAAGTGCTATTATTGCCTTCGAGTTGGACACATACGCAAGAACTGCTGGAAAGCCAACAACCTGTGTCTTGCATGCGGAGCGAATAATAACAAGGTTCGAGATTGCCCGAAGAGAAAGAGTGTCACACCAATAGGATGATCAAAACCCAGTGGAGGACATACTAGAGAGTGTAATCAGGCTCATAACTTGATTACAGAGGAGGAAGAGACCACCAAAGAAACAGTTGCTGGTATATTTTGATCTAGTCATACTTCAGTTCCTGTGTCGTTTGTTACCTTCTATACATTGCATTTATTCTCATCGATCAATACATTATTGAGAATCATACTAATTATTTCTTTCTATCCCTATTCTCTTGAATCTTTTGTTGGAAGAGAGTAGGAATTTTGTTTGGCTAAATGGCAAACAATTGGAAACTTGTGTTATATTTTATTATAACAACAAGAAGACTCTTCACTATTTTCTAAAACTGGTATTACTACACCTTACAAATATACACTCTATTCTTTTTCTTCTTTTCTGCTTGTTTCTTGTTCTTATCTTGCTTAAATTTTTCTTCTTCCTAAACCTCTCATTTATAGAAATGAGAAATGAGTAACTGACAAATTATTCATTCCCGTTTCTCCCATTTTTCTTTGTGGCACCAATCTTGTCACAATTTTTCAACATTGTTTGGTGGGTGGGACCCACTTTACCAAATAAGTTTGACAACCAACATCTTCGTGTTACCAATCTCTTAATTCTGCTCAATTCATCGATCGCTATCACGTGATATCAGCATCTAAAAACATCACGATCAGAGTGGCTCAGCGGAAGCGTAGTAGAGTCCCTTATTGATTCGTGGAATGAATTTCAAAGCAAATCGTCATTAACATCTTAGGGTTCGATGTTATATTTAGAATGGATAGGGAACAAAGTGCAAATATTGGCCATAGGCCGGTTATAGGGGGCGATGCATTAATGAAGAAAAGACAAGAAGAAGAAGAAATAAAAAGAAGAAAGAAAGAGAGAGAGAGAGGTCGGGGAAGAAAGGAAGAAGAGAAAGAAGAAGGCAACTCGGGAGCAAGCTTCGGAGAAGAGAGAAAGTGAGAAGCCGGTAGCAGAGGCGGGAGCAAGAAAGCAAGAGAGCTAGTAGTAGCTCGGATTTTCTTGTTAAATGGAAAGAAAAGATCAAGAATTGGTGGTAGGAATGAAGAGAAAATTGGTGCATGAAGAAGGAGAAGTGGGTATGAAGAAGTTTTCTTCATCTTCATCATCTTCATCGAGATTCAGCAGGATCTGTGTATTTTGTGGCAGTAGCTCTGGCAAAAGAGCTAGCTACCAAGAAGCCGCGATCGAGCTCGGCAAGGAGCTTGTAGAAAGGAATATCGATCTCGTCTACGGTGGTGGGAGCATAGGATTAATGGGTCTAGTTTCTGACGCCGTTCGTGCTGGTGGCCGACACGTTTTGGGAGTGATTTCCAAGTCGCTGATGCCGAAAGAGATTACTGGGGGAACTGTGGGAGATGTTAGAGTTGTCTCTAACATGCACGAGAGGAAGGATGAAATGGCTCGAGCTGCTGATGCTTTCATAGCCTTGCTCGGAGGTTATGGAACACTTGAGGAATTGTTCGAAGTGATCACTTGGGCTCAAATGGGGATCCACAACAAACCGGTGGGTCTTTTAAATGTTGATGGATATTACGACTCACTTCTGTCCTTCATAGATTCAGCTATAACTGAGGAGTTTATATCCAGTAAGGCCAGACGCATCTTAATTTCAGCTCCATCGCCTAAGGAGTTACTTAGAAAATTGGAAGAGTATGTGCCAGAGCAAGATGAGCTTGTGACACAGCTGAACTGGGATGTTAGCGATGTCGGTGGTTCAGATTCTGACCCCAAACATCAAATTGTTGAGTCCTCCAGTTAAGGATGCGTAATTGTCTTTAGTTGTTTTTCGTGCCTTTGTACTCTTTGTTTCTTTTATCTTTTGTTGTACTCTCAGTTGAAGACTATTGCATTCTTCTTAAGCTATCCTATATCTCGCCTAAGTAAATTTCGAGGACGAAATTTTTTTGTAAGGTGGGTAGGATTGTAACTCCCTGTTCCAGTAGTAAGTATTTTACTACGTGAATTTTTGTACTTCAATTTTCAGATCAGTTTTATTTTTCTCTTTGGACTCTTTATCTAAAGCCAGAATATTTTTCTGATCAATTCTATAAGTTTGTGATTTTTTGATCGGAGTTTAAATACAAATTTTAAACCCCGATTAATCCTAATCCTAATACTAATCCTAATCCTAATCCTAATCCTAATCCTGCCTAATCCTACGCCTAACTTCTCATTTTTCTCCTACAACCTAACTTCTACTGACTTCTCCTCCTTAGTTTCCAACCTAATCCCCACTAACCCCTTTCATTTTTCCACACTCCTATCCCTTCGTTGATTTTTCTACACCCCTCCTATCCCTTCCTTTCTATATACACACACACACACACACACACATGCAGAACCTCCCACCTCATTTCCTTCTTCTCTTCCTCTGCCTTCTTCACACCCTCTGCCTTCTTCACACCCGAGAGAGTTCAAGCAACACCCAAGCTTCACTTTACCTTCCCCCTTCGAGCCAACGACTCCGCTTCTACGATTCCGTGAACCCCGAAAAATAACCCGACGCTGCGCCACCTTATTGTTGTCGTCGCTCACCGTTGCTACCGTTGCTCACTAGCTATCGTCTTGCCGCCATTCTTATCGCCGTTGTGCCGCCGTCCATTGCCGACGTCGCTTCTTCTTTCCGTGGTGAACACTATCACCGTAACCGTCACGTTATAAGGCAAGTACCTTGTACACTCTTTTTGTTCTCGTACAAGCATATTTCTTGGACTCGTGACAAGTAGTCTAGTTATCATCATATTTTATTGTCAAACTCCGTTCTAGTCACTTGTTCCATGCTATATCAACTCAAGAGTGAACCGTTAACACATTTCTAATCGTGTTATCGAATATCGAATATTCAACCTTACTATCTCTAAAATTTCTTGATCTTGCACTAAGAATTCGACCATATTCCCGATACTGGATTGAAGATTTTCTACGTGAAAATCGTAACCCATCGAGTCCCGAATCCAGAACATCTTACGGTTTCTCAATCGGATGTATAGATTGTGAGATATCGCGATTTTAGTACTGTCATATTGTGAATTTCTGAACCTGCACGAGATTACTAACCGGTATCTGGTATTGAGAATTTGACCTGTACTGGATCGAAAAACTTTCTACATGAAAATCGTAGCCCTTCGAGTTTAGATATCCGAAACATCCTACAGTTTCTCAATCCGATGTATAGATTGTGAGATATCGCTGTTTTAGTATTGTGACTCCGAATTTCCAGAATGCGCGCGAAACATCGAAACCAGCGAATAATGCATTTGTACCCATAGCTACTGTCTTTAGAATGTATCGTGTGAATATGCGTTGGAACCGGAGAAGAGTCTACTTTCTAGAATCTCTGACGGAATCAGATTTACTTTTCTGTAACAACGGGAAAGTTGATTTGAATGCAGATATGTCAAGTTGTCTAAAAATTCATCCCTACGTTTTTGCATATAAACCCATTACTTTTCATATTTAATGAACTGAGTGCATTATTGTTCTTGTAATAATAACTTGCATATATATAATAGGTTTATAGAATGCATTTTATACCACTTGATAATTTATAATAACTACTCTCGATACATGTACCCGTTATATCTCATGTCCATGATTACTGCCCTTGATATTTTTCTTGACTAAACTATTTGATTACACCGTTCCACTAGTCGTACTAACTGCATGTTCATAATTAATTATAAAAGAATAACAAGCCAGGGTTATAAGGGTACGGCTTAATAATGGACAATATAGGTGAGTATACTCGGAAGGGGGCCCGTGTTTTCCAAAATAGTGATTCTTGATTCTTGATTACATAATTCTCGATTACATGATTCATGATTACATGTCTTGATACTATCACTGGAAGACCCGAGTACATAATCCTATAGAATTCACTACTTAAGTCTAAACGTCACATGATTGATATGCACCGAACTTGTGGTATGGGACACAGGATTGCGTGCATTAGATAAGTTAATAAAACAGATAAATTAGAGATCTTCACTAAGCATGATTTTTGATTACATGACTCTTCGTTACATGACTCTTGATGCTTGATTACATGATTCTTGATTACACGACTCTCGATCCCTGATTACATGATTATCGATTAACTGAGCCTAGGTTATCAATTGCTTATACCTTAAAGTCTAGAATATACTAGTTACAGTTATTACTTACATGATCATATTGTCCCAGTTTCTTGTTTACTTCCATATTGTATTTGTACTTCTACTTCTTGTTTCTTCCATGTTATATCTTGTTATATTACCCCTTTTACTGCTTGTTGCTACTTGCTGCCCGAAACTTGCTCTAACGGGAACTTTTCTATTTTTCTTTGAGTTAATAATTATACAGGTACTGATGGACCCAACGAGCAGACTCTCTAGATGATCGTTGCAACTTCCTTACTACTTCATGTTGTTTTTCTTGCAGTCGCTATTTTATCTAGTTGTTATAGCGAACTGCTTATCATATTATTTTAATTTTGACACCTTGTACTCCCGGACATCTTGACCCGATATTGATGTATTATCCAAATGATGGTTATTCTATTTTCAGCTCATGTGATTATTATATCTGCCTGCGTGAATGTGTTATAAAGATCTTGTTGAGCTTATAATTGTACAACTTATGGATGATGTATATCATTCGCTGGGCCTAAGTTGCGTGCCTGTATTTCTGTATAGTGGGAAGCGGGGCGTGACACTCCACCTTCGAGCTACCTCCGAAACCCGAGCAGCACCTCCACCTATAACTCCATCACCCCTGCTCCTCAGTCGTTGAGCCACCATCGATGCACCTGCCTCTGTCGACCACCACCCTGATCTTCCCCTGCCTCATCCCCACTGCACCGCAACCTCTTCTCCACTCGACCTTGCCATTCACAACAGCACCTCCACCACCAGTCGCAGCCCTACCTTTGCCGAAGCCTGCACCTCTTGCTACCGAACCACCTCTTACTGCCGTTGTTAAGTTGTTGTCTCACTGTCCCCATCACATGCACGTGCTCTCGCTGATCTCCGTAAGTTGCATGTATTGCCACCGTGGGATCTTCTCGAATCATCTTCATTAATATTTGGAATAATCGTCTAAAAGTCAAGTTTCCTCGTGAACTACTTTTTCTTTATTCCTGTTCAAGAAACTATTTTGATCCCCGCAAGTTGTTCTACTTGATAATCATATATTGATTTTTTGATTCCCTTCAAGAGACTCATACGGATTCATCGAAGAAACCAAGTAGTAGTTCTCTTCTCATGCCATCCCCTTGATTCAAACCCAAGCCTTGTTATATATCATTGTATGCATGCACCACACGAATACATTGATTAGAAATATACATGTAAAGAATGATGATTGAATGCTTGTTCGATTGGATATGATATTCATGCTATGATGTCTTGTTAATAGTAGAATCCCACCACAATGACTGAGTATAATACCCTGTTAATTGTTGCCATAGAGTTATATACTTGCGCACAATGTTTGTTGCTAATTATTGTTGAAATTAGATTAAACCTTGTAAATGAAAGTCAGAGTCCCTTGAATCTAGTTTCTAGAACATTCGACGGATCTGGATTTCGAGTTGAAGAAAATAAATTATCACATTTTTTGAATCGCTGGGTTTTAAATTCCAGATTGTTATTCATGAGCACTTCGACACATTTTTACTAATCGAAACACCATGTTAATAGCAAATTTAAACTTGAAATCAACTTGAATGTTACTAGACACGATTGGGAATCTTAAAATAAATTTTGTGAAATTTTTAGATAGATTTTCAGACCCATTATATATATGCTAACTTGACCCTAGACTTCTGTTAGAACAATAGACTAGTAAAAGACCCAAACTTTTGACCCGGCTGAGGTTAGAATCTTTAGAATTTGCTGAAAAAAGCAGTAACCCTCTGTGTTAGGAATTCAGACCATTTGACGGATTCTCAATCCGACTTGTAGAATACAAAATATTTAGGTTTTTCTACTGTACTGTCGAAATTTTAGATTCATTGTTTATAACTTCCTCGCCATGTTAAATTAGTTGGAACAGTAGGGTAACTTAAGAATTTCAGCCTGAGAATCGTGAAAATGCTAGTGACCAATGTCAGAAACTTAATTATAATTTTTGTGAGATTTTTAGTTAAGTTTTTAGTGGAATTATACGTATAATAACTTGATGCTGAGTTGTTGCCTGAACCGTAAACTCCTGAAGAACCAACTAGTAGACACATTTACTGCAGTCGAAATGTATCGTGTGAATATGCGTTGGAATCGGCATAGTGTCTAGTTTCTAGAATCTCTGTTAGAACCTGATTTGCTTCCCCGTGGCAGTGGGAAAGTTGACTTTTGTACAACAACGAATAGCTGTCCAGAAATTTCATTCCTAGTGTTTAATTGTAAAATTGTCTAAACCTTGCATTGCACTACATGCCATCCATTGTATAGTCATTGATACCTCGTTAACATTGCTTCTTGATACTTGTTCTATTGATTGCACACTCATGATTCATGTTAATAAATTGATAATAAGTTGGGTAATAAAGGGTCGACTTGGTAATGAACAACCAATGACTATACTCGGATGAGGGGCCCGTGTTTCCTTATATTATTCTTGTTATCTTGTATTGTACTGTGGATAAATTCTTGTTATGGATCGTGGATTGTGGATTCTTGTTATTGTTATCATGCCGAGTACATGATATGTGGAGTTCACCACTATAGTCTAAACGTTCACTGCTTGTATGCACTGAACCTGTGGAATGAGACACAGTACTACGTACATTAGATAAGATAATAAAATATGATAGACGTAGGATTGACACTGCATTGACTCGATTATTGTTACTGACTTGAAATTTTGTTTATTGTGTTGTTACTCGTTAAATCATTGACCATAGTGTAATGCCCTGAGTTCCCAATACCCGGAACCCGTGACACAAGCCAGAATATTTCCTTCAAATGAGTCGCAACACAACAAAATCAAAGAAAATTAAAAACTTTTATTGCATCAAAATGTTATTACATTATCCAATGATTACAACAATTACAATAAATTAATACATCATGAATATACAACAGAATTGGGCAGTAAACTTTCACTTAGATGCTTCCCACGGCTTGAGTTTTCCCGCACTCCTCACGATCAGATAATCCTGCAAACTCACCAAACTGTGGGAATGTCAGTTGTATACAACTGACGCAATGCTATAATACATCGATCCTTGCTATGCCATAATATAGCGATTCCAACCTCAGTAACCTAAATTTGATGCAAAGGAAAAGTGATGTCAAACAAGTTTTGGTGTATGCCATGGTCTAATCTAATGCACACTCAAGATGCACACGATGCTCTTATTATAATGCACGACTGATTGGGGAGAGATGCATCCCATACTACAGATTCCCCAACCAAACAACGTTCTTCAGTTGATGGAGTTCGATCCTCCACTATGCATCCTACTCTAGTGCTCTCTCCCGTCTCTGATACTCTAGTAATGATGAGTTTGCAGTCGTCTGGTTCACTCCCGTCACTGCTGTTAGTAGTAGTGTCAATACCATATGTTTTACCCACTATGCCCGGAATCGCAGTCGCACGGCTCGCGTCCGTCACTGCCCAAACAATTAGTAGAGATGCGGTAATTCTGCCGTCCAGACCTCACTAGAAACTGATGTACAGACATAAGGGCTCATGCCGAAGAACATAAAGCCTTTCCCATTGAGTCTCTCTCATAGGGCCTTTCTCTAAGCCTCCTGCCCGCATTGATCAGCATAGGACCTGGCGAATTTTTAGTTTTCCCTAATCTCTGCTCTACTCTCGTCCTTACACTAGACCTGACTTGCAGTCGAGATGACGGTGCCACTCCAGACCTCCTCAAAAGTTATTACATACATAAAGGCACTCCGGCCGAAGATATTAGAGCCTTTCCCACCGAGCCGCGTTCTAGCAAGGCCTTTCTCCAAGTCTCCTGCCCGCACTAAACAAACTTAGGATTTGGCCAGGCGTGATGACGCAATGTGTCCCCCTGACAGGCGAACACCACTTGCTACTGTCTGTCCTTACATTCAACCAAGACTCGATCTAGTCCTAGGAAATAATGAAGCTCAAGGTACTAAAGCTAAATCGACTAGGGACAAGGCTAAATGTGAGGGTAATTACACAGTTACAAAATACTATATGTTTATCTGATTATATGATTATCGGATTATCTGAATTATGTAACTCTAATTAAGCTCTACACCTTTTTTTTTTCTTCATTAACTCATTAGAAATGTGAATTTTTTAATGCGAGTGTAGGTCTAATTTTTCAAAACCAATTATCCCTTAGTTAGGTAATCTATCAAGTATTTCCTAACCCAAACTTAATAAACAACTGTGTTTATTATGCACAACTAGTTGAGTTCTACTTGTAGACTCTTTTCTATATTAGGACTTAACGATTCCACTAGGGCTCACCCTAGCCTTCAAAATCCAGCCCAAGGGTTGGCCCACCTCGGCCCACACTTGGCCTGAACCAACGACTAACCGGTTCCATTGATTGCTACGACTGCCATCTATGCTTGGAGTTCAATCGCAACCTCGGTCTGACCCAAACACATTACTCCTGCTATCCCTCACGCTCCACGGTCCTCGAAAAGTGATAGCAACAAACACAAATATGGAATCTTTCTATGAATGGCGAGCACGTCGGTGGCGAGTCGTCTTCTCCCACGTGTTCTATGCGACACGGGTCCTTATTCTGCCTGTCTAGATATACCATAGGACTTAATCCTAGAGTCTCAAACTCACTCAATGAAGCTCAATAGGGCAGACTATTATAGGAACAATCCCTACACCATGAATACCCAAAAAAGAGTGCTAAAAAGCCCTAAAAATGGAAATTACATTTCCAAATAGGAAACATACAATTGGCATTCATGCCAAAACTGAGCCGTTCCTGGTCCCATTTCATTGAAGAAACACGATCGGGTGCTCCCTATGCTTCTACTCAAAGTAGACAGCAAGCACAAGCACAAACTGAGCATGAATTTCATCCCAAAGTGATCAATAATAATACATAAACATCCATCACAATTCCTACTTCAAAACAGTGAACAAACATGTCTATATTGTAGATCTACAAGCACACATGAGCTACGCATAACATGAAACTTTAGATAATTTAAGTCCTAACTCATTTCCACATCCGCAACATGATTTATGACCCACAACAACAACTTAAAATTCAGGTTCTACAAGTTCAAACTCAATCTCATAAGCATAGTGCAAACAGTTAGCTTTGAGAATGAGAATCTGTGTCTCGGTCGTTACTTAAAAAATTCATTATAATTCGTGTATTGATTCAAATCTTGATTTCTTAGACATTACAGAAAGATCTATGTGTCTAATACAACTTTCTAGTTATATACTTCTTTAGATTAAGTCATTTAAATGGTCAAATAAGTCATTCTTTAACATGCATGCAATAATTTTCAGAACAGAGCAATAACTAATCAGTGCTAATATAAAAATACTTTTAAAATTGTAAATGATCTTTAAACTTCATGAAATTTGAAACATAAGTCCTTCATACATGGTAACAGAACATATTTAAATTTTAAGTGATTCTATCAAGTATTTTTCAAGTTATGGATTCTTGAAGATTAGCTAAAAATAGGACAGATCATCTTCACTATGTCTTTTCTTTTCAGAACAGCCAATGGTTTCGGATTTTATTAATATAGCAACCTTTGTCCAAAAATTATAAAATTTTATATTCGAGCACTAGAAACATATTATAAGCACATACTAAAATTGTAGCAATAGATCTCAAGTGGTTACAGAGTTATGAGATTTGGAATATCATAGTCAGAACCTATGCTAAAACTATTTTCTGCACAGTCAGTGTTCAAGTTCGTAATTAATTGAAATAGTAAATAAATTTCAAAAATTATGAAATTTTGAACCAAGGTGTATAACTTGCATAAGATCCTACATTTAAAATTTTAAACTCAAACTCAAGGTATTTTTCAAGTTACAGCATCTAGACCTAACACATTTTTCTGTTTAACTTTTTACTGGGTTTTTATCTAGTCTTCCACTAAGAAAACTAGCATGCAACGAATTTCTACCACTTAATTACACATTTCATGACCACTAATGTTGTCAAGACCACATCCAGAATTCACCACAAAAATTTAAATACCACAAAGGTTTAGAATCACCTAGCTTTTTTGTTTGTAGATGCAATGCACTCTCCAAGCTTTGCCTCCTTATTCTTGCTCCTCCTTGTTTGCACTCCTTGCTTCCTTGACTCCTTGTACTTAGCTCCTCCTCTTGGCTCCTTCTTGCCCTTCTTGCTTCTAAAACAACAACTCAAGTGTAGGGAAGGGATTTGGAGTGGTTTAGAATGGATAAGATAGCTTGAGATTGGAGTACAGATAAGAAAATGGAGTTAGTGTTTTATGAGGGGATTAAATAGAGAGGGGTGGGGGTCATGGCTGGGATTAGAGAGAGAGAATGAGGGTGAGACTAACATGCATTAGAGGAGAGGGGAGGTGGAGTGTAGGAGTGGTTTTGGTATCTTAGGGTTTCACAACACTCAAGTGCTTGAGTCCCATCAAGAAGAAACCCTAGATTCCACATGCAAAAATTAAAACCCTATTCTCCTTCCATCCAAAATTGGCCGGCCACCTCCTAGGGCTCCTTTCATCTTTGTGTGTGTGTGTGTGTTTGTGTGTGTGTGTGTGTGTGTGTGTGTGTGTGTGTGTGTGTGTGTTTGGTATCATGACATGCACAAGTCAAGTTAGGGTTAATTTGGGTCCATATGGATTAGTTTTTAGGTCTAGATGAGAACGAATGAAATATTTTGTACCAATAGTTTCATTCAAAATATAGTATTTAATGCTTAACATATCAAATATATATATTTGTAGAAATTTAGGGTTGTTACACATAGTCCTTACCTCGTTATCGATAATTTCATTGACAGTTGATATAGTGCTTTTCCTCGTTCATTGATATTTACATGTCCTATTTTATTGTTCCTTACTTGTACTACTTGCTATCTGTGACTTGCTCTACCGAACATTTTCCCCACTCTAGACTATCAGCTCACAGGGACAGAGGAAGAATTGCCTGAAGGACTTGGTCCGCAGACCTTCTAGAGATTGGAGCCGAATTATTGGCCCACAATAATTGTCTTGTCCTTGTCATTTAAATTCCAGTATTATAGTTATTATCACATTTTGTATATTGGGTCGTGTTGACCCAAAGTTTGTTTCATTCTAGTTGTTGGTTATATATTGAGACATTTCATGTAATATCTATGTTATGTGATTTCATTTTAGCATGCATAGTTGAAATTATATTGCATATTATTGAGTTAAATATTACAGCTTATTAATGATGCAAATCATTCACTAGACCTTCGTTATATGCTCGTATTTCTGTATTTTGGAAAGTGGGGCGTGACAGGTTTTTTGTGGTATCAGAGCCAGGTTTGACCATAATCAGATTGGGTTGTCCAGGTTTAACTCAACAATATGTATACCACGTTATCACATGAACATGTAGTAACCAACTTATAATCTGGCTACTAGTCATATTCGATCCATCTTAATCCCTTCATATTCAATCCTTTCATTCCTCATTTTCTTCCGTCCCTAGCAGTCGTCCACTCTCTTCTTGCTCATGTTCTGTTTGATTCCGGTGCTACTCACTCCTTTGTTTCTTCCCGCTTCGTGGATCAACATCGTTTGGCGAGCGACGTCCTACAAGCTGCTTGGAATATCACCACAGGTGGAGGTGTCATCATCTATTCCAAGGTGTGCAAGCAAAGCCCTTTGTTGATTAGGGCGTGTGGAAATCAAGGCCAACCTTATTGTGATCGCCAACTCCAGCTTTGATGTTATCCTTGGAATGGATTGGCTGGTGGTTACCCATGCTGTGATTGATTGGCAGAAGAAGAAGGTTGTATTCAAGCTCCCAGGTCACCAGGAGTTTGAGTTTCTCGTGGGTGAAACACCATCAAACCAGAAGGCTAGTGTGCTAGAGTCAATGCACACTGATGGTGATGTTGTGCTCGTGGTTGTGTAGAACTTTCTGGATGTTTTTCTGGAAGAATTGCCCGGGTTGCCACTAGACCTAGATGTTAAGTTCGGCATTGAAGTTCAGCCGGGAACAACACCAATCTCCAAGAGTCCATACTGGATGGCACCAGTTAAATTGGCAGAACTGAAGGTGCAAGTCCAGGAGTTGTTGGACAGAGGTTTCATCAGGCCAAGTCTTTTGCCTTGGGGAGCCCCGGTGTTGTTCGTCAATAAGAAGGATGGAAGTCGTAGGCTCTGCATTGATTATCGAGAACTGAACAGTGCCACGGTGAAGAATCGATATCCGCTGCCGAGGATCGACAATCTGTTCGATCAGCTGGGAGGTGCTTCAGTTTTCTCGAAGTTGGATCTTTGCTCTGGGTATCATCAGGTGAAAGTAAAGACTGAGGATATTCTGAAGACGGCGTTCCGCACAAAATATGGACATTATGAGTTCTTGGTAATGCCTTTTGGATTGTGGTGGTCTTCATCGATGATATCTTGGTGTATTCTCAGAATAAGTAGGACCATGCAGAGCATCTGAAGGCTGTCTTGCAGACTTTGAGGGAGAATCAACTCTATGGGAAGCTCAATAAGTGTAAGTTCTGGCTTGATCGTGTTGCTTTTCTGGGCCATATTATCTCAGGCGATGGAATTTTAGTTGATTCATCGAAGGTTACTGCAGTCATGGATTGGGCAGTACCAAAGTCTGCATCAGAAGTGTGGAGTTTCCTCGGGCTGGCAAGGTATTATCGGAAGTTCATCCAGGATTTCTCAAAGATTGCTGGACCCCTAACCAATCTGACGAGGTAGGAGAAGAAGTTTGTCTGGGATGGAGCTTGTGATGAAGCCTTCATGGAATTGAAGAATTGGTTGACATCAGCACTGTGTTGACTATACCAGACAGTTCAGGAGGTTTTGTGATCAATTGCGATGCTTCGGGCAGAGGGTTAGAAGCAGTGCTGACACAGCATGGCAAAGTTGTCACTTATGCGTCCAGGCAGTTAAGGCCTCATGAGAAGAATTACCCCACACATGATCTCAAACTTGCAGCTGTAATCTTTGCCTTGAAGTTATGGAGGCATTACTTGCTTAGGGATAGAATTGAGGTCTTCACAGATCACAAGAGTCTCAAGTACATGTTCACACAGAACGAGCTAAACATGAGGCAAATGAGATGGTTAGAGCTGATGGCAGATTATGACATCAACTTGTAGTACCACCCAGGCAAGGTGAATTTGGTGTCCGACGCCTTGAGCAGGAGGCCCGCCCTTTGTTCCTGACCTAACAGAAGGATATATTGGAGGATATGCAAAGACTGGACTTGGATTTGATTCTTCCCGGTTCAGCACAACAGTGCATGATGCTGCAGTCGCAGTCTTCGTTGGTGGAGTAGATTGAGGAGGTGACCAAGCAGGTGACCCGTTGTTGGTATGATGCCCAAGCAGGGGACTCGCAGTTGCAGGAATTCCGATATGAAGTTGAAGCAGGCCTGAGGACTGACTTGGTCATTCATTCAGACAGATCGCTTTGTTTTGGCACCAGAGTATGTGTGCCGAAGGGGGAAGTTAAGCAGAGGCTACTTGAAGAAGCCCATAGCTCGCCCTACTCTATTCATCTGGGAGGCACAAAGATGTAAATGGATCTGAAGCAGAACTTTTGGTGGCATGGTATGAAGATATCAATGGTAAGATTTGTATCCCAGTGCCTGGTCTGCCAGCAAGTGAAGGCAGAACATCAGAGGAGCGCTGGACTTCTGCAGTCTCTTCCAATACTGGAGTGGAAATGAGAGAACATATCCATGGACTTCGTGACGGCATTGCCAAGGAGTCCCAAGGGCCATAATGCCATTTGGGTAATTGTGGACCGGTTGACGAAGAGTGCTCATTTCATTCCGTTCAGAGTTGGTCAATCTATGGAGAGCCTAGCTGAGAAGTACATGCAGGAAGTTGTGAGAATGAATGGAGTTCCTGTCCGCATCAAATCTGATAGAGATGCACGATTTAGATCTCACTTTTTGGATAGTCTTCAGAAGAGTTTGGGGAGTAAGTTGAACTTCAGCACTGCTTTCCACCCACATACCGATGGGCAATCTGAGTGGACGATCCAAACACTGGAGGACATGTTGAGGTCTTGTGTTATTCAGTTTGGAGGTTCGTGGGAGGACCATCTGCACTTGGGTTGAGTTTTCGTAAAACAACAGCTACCAAGCAAGTCTCAAAGCAGCCCCGTACGAGGCACTCTATAGTCGCAAATGTCGATCTCCAATCTGTTGGGACGACATCGGCGAGAGAAAACTTTTGGGGCCTGAGTTGATCACCAGAACAGTTGATGCAGTGACTCAAATCAGGGCGCATTTACAGGCATCTCAGGACAGGCAGAAGAAGTGCGCTGACTGTCACCGGAGGCCATTAGAGTTTGTGGCAGTCGACCACATTTTCCTCAAAGTGTCACCATGGCGAGGTGTTATTTTCTTTGGTGGTGGGGGTAAGCTAAGTCCTCGATTCATCAGTCCATTTGATATCATGGAACGAGTGGGCAAGGTAGCTTATAGGCTCGCATTGCTACTGGCCTTGTCTGGATTCCATGATGTGTTCCACATTTCCCAACTCAGGAAGTACATAAGGGACGTCAGTCATGTGAATGACTACTCGAAGTTGTCCGTGAGACCAGACTTATCATGCGAGGTCCAACCAATCTCTATCTTGGATAGGCCTGAGAAAATCCTGAAGAAGAAAGTTATCAGGCTTGTTCATGTTTCATGGAATCCTCTCTCGCCCAGTGAGTCCACTTGGAAACTTGAGGAAGAGATTCAGAAGAAGTTCCCTTATCTCTTCGAGTAGATTTTTGTTCTTTTCTCGGGGTTCCCTATGACCCGCTTGAATGAATTTCGAGGACGAAATTCTTCTTGTAAGGTGGGTAGGATTTGTATCCCCTGTTTCTGATTTTTCGGATTTTCTTTTTTTTGCATTTCTTTTCCTCTTCTCATCCCTGTAATCAGTTATTTTAATGAAAAATGTTTGTTATTTATCTTGTTTCAATCCATTTTATTTTTGATTGTTGAACCTTGGGCTTCTTGTACACTCTATTTTTATTTATTGTGTATGGGGTGTTTGACCAATCTATTACATTATTTTTATGTGACTTCTTTCAATCTAATCCATTAATTGATTTATTTCCTTTGTTGGATCCTAACCCATTAACCCAATCCCAGTAACCCAATTTCCCTATTATCTGCCTATTGACCAGATCAGTCCCCTCTCCATGTTCACCCCCTCAATTCCCTACTTTACTGCCTCACCGCTACCCCATTTCTCTAAATCCTAACAAAACTCTATAATCTCTCAATCAACCTATTAATCACCCCCTTAATTAATCAGCTCTCTCTCTCTCTCTTTCTCTCTCTCTCTCTCTCTCCCCTTACTCATCATCTTCCGCCTTCTCTCTCCCGAAACCAAACGGAACCCAACCCCGCTATTCATTCTGTAACACCTTGGAAAATTGAGTTATGACAATTTTGCTCCATGTGTGTTATGCACATGTATTTTGTACCGTTACGGGTAATATCTGTAGCGTATTTTAATATAATAGCCTACGTATTTTGTATTCTAATTATTTATATACTTTTCCATCCTCTCAAAATTCATTTTAATCTTATTCTGAGCAAACTCAAATATTAATTTTAATCTTTGGTTTTTTTTATGTGCATCGCACGTGTTTTTAATACACGTGTCGATTACGTATATTTTACCGTTATGTGAAATATATGTAACATTATCAATATAAATTTTTTACGTTCGTTATATTTCGATTGTTTATAAACATTTCTCTGTTGCTCAAATCCATTTTTTTGTATTTGAATATTTATTGATACATGCGACACATGTGTTTGCAGTGCACGTGGTGGTTGTATTCTTTTTCAAAATAAAATTTATGAAGTGTGTATGTTTATTTTTATTTGTGCATGAAACTTTTTATTATAATTAATTTAAACTAGTTTTATTGAATCTATATTAAAATGTGTAACATATGATTTCATATTAAATTAAAACCCCTAAGAATTTTGTGTGCTTTTCTTCTATGCACGTGCTAACTATGTTATTTTAATTACAAATTTGTGCACTAAAAAGTTTTACTAGGATTAATTTATGCTAATTATACTAAATCTAATATAAGTATTTATTTAAAATAAGAATTCAAAAATAAAATAAAATAAAAATAAAAATGTATGAAACACGTACACGTGCACACACGGGCAATGCACACAAAAGAAGAGATTTGGCCAGCCAATCTCTTAGGAGGGAAAACAATTTTGATTTTGAGTTTAAAAGATTAGTGGGTAGTTTTATAGCTTCCCAACTTTCCTTCTCCTTTAAAATAATCTCCAACCGACCTTGTTTGAAAAAAGTCCCATTTTTTCTCCACTTTGCAAAATCAATAACAAATGGTAGGTCTGACCATTTTGAAGCTTTTCATTTCATTTTCTTTTGTTACAAATCCTATGCACTATTTCGTTTTTGGAGCTAGGAATTTTGGGGAGGCCTGGGGGATTATTTCTAGGAGTTGCTATTTGCTAATTGCAACAAGGAATAGGTGAGTATTTCTCTAACTCTTTAATATAATTTTATTAGTAGAATGCTAGACTGTAGAATATATATGCGTGAATTGTTAGATACATGATAACTTATATAGATTGAGTATTCATGTTTAGATTATGTATTGTTGATTAAAGATGTGAAATTATGATATGATTGATTTGTGGGCATTTTTATAAGTTTATGTTTTAAGTTTTAGTTGCACTTCAGAAAATCTTATCTATTAAACTAGTTGTAATATAGAGCTAAACTTTTTATATGAGCACCCTGTATATGTCAAGAAGATGTCCTTCAAATTTCATAATATTTGGATGTCGTTTACTATTTTAATAAAATTCAAACTTAGGACTGGTTGGCAGTTTGGCTAGTTGCTGAAAATTTGTATATATTTCAGATTTTGATCATTTCAGCATCTTAGATGCAATAATTTGTAACCCTCGTCCCCGCAAATACATTTTCTGTATTTTGATTATTTATAAATTTATTTTTGTTTTTAAATTCGTTTTGGATCTTCTATTAAATTCATTATGTATTAAATTCGGTTTCGATTCTATATTATAGTATCTTCTTATTGACAATTATATTTATTTTCGAATAGTGGTGTATTTTAACTTTGTTTTATAATCCTTATCGATCTACTATTTATATTTGAACCCAAATCAAATATATTATTACTATTTGGATTTTAATAAATTTGTTAAACTCAAATCCCATATATATATATATATATATATATATATATATATATATATATATATATATATATATATATATATATATATATATATATATATATATATATTATTGTTATTGTTATTATTATTACTTTTGAATGTTTATTAAAATTCATCTTTCATTATTTATGAATTTGTGAAAGTCTATTGATCTTAATCTATATTTTATGATTATTGAAGTATAGATTTTGTATACAATTTGGATTAATTAATTAATTGCTATTTACTACATTTTAGCTCAATTCAAACACAGTCTGATCTATTTTGTGAACCCATACATTCTATTGTATTTAGTAGTATTTGAGTATTAACTTAATGCACACTATTTGATTTATTTGTACTATGGTATTATTATTGATGATTTATTTATTATTTTAATCTAAAACCAATTATTAAACCCTATATATTTCAATTTATCTTTCTGTTGGATTTAAACCCATCAACTACCCTATAACCCATCTCCTTATTGAATTTGAACCCCATATTGAACCCTATACCTAATAACCCGAAACCCATTACCCTCAAACTCATTAACCTAATCCCTTATTAAAACCCCTGTTAACCTCTACCCTAACCCTAGATCTTGTTTAACCCTAGCCTACCAGCTACCTTTCTCCCCAACCCCATTCTCCTTTTCACCTTCCTCCTCCCGTCATCTTCATCCCCTACCCCCGCTCGCGCACCATGGCCTCGCCTGCCCTTGCTCCCTCGTCCCCTGCCTCCGATCTCCTCGCTCGATCCAATCCCGATCTCCTGCACACCCCTCATCCCCGTCCAGTTGCCGCTCTGTGCACCGCTCCACCCGTCACCCTGCTTCTCGTCGACTCCCTGCCACCGTCGAGCTTCGACTGCAACCTCCATGCCAACCACCTCACCTCCTCGCCTGTGCCATCCCGACTTTCTTGCGAGCCCCTGCTCGACCCGATCACCACCTCGCCACCCTGTGCATTGTCGACCACCGTCGACCAGTCCCCTGCAGCCGTCGTCGACTGCCGTTGTCACTGTGTTGCTGCCGTATTGTTGTATGTGCACCGCATGTATAACTTCTACCTCCTTGTGTTTGTGTTGTGGCTGCACGTAGTTCGCACGTGCTTCGTTGCTCGGGATTCTCATCCCGTTATCCATTCGTATCGGAATCGTCATCTCTTAAGGCAAGTAACTTGTATGATTGTTTTGTTTTCCCGTACAAGCATCTTTTTGAAATACCGCAGGTAAATTTTAGTTGTGACTTACCTTTTGTTATCGTTGATAATCTTGGTCCTACTCGTTCGTTCGTCTCTATGAATTCCATAATCGTAAGGGTCACAACCATTCGTTTGTACACTCATTTCACCACAACAAGTTAGATCTAACTAATCTAACTATTTGGCTACATGAATTTATGAATCACCATAACTTATCAATGTTGGTTGTACGATGTATATGTTGGTGTTGTCTCATTTTATGAGTTGAGAATAGAAATGGGTGCTGTTTGAATAGTTATTACACCCTGACTTGCATCACACATTAACTTAGACTCATGGTAGTTAATAATCGTGTTATATTTCATGCAAAGGAAATATGAGAATGCTGCTATCCTGGTTTTTCTTGATAATTTCGACCCTGTGTCACGCCCCGCTTCCCAAAAGGGAAATGCGAAATACGGATACGTGACTAAGTCCAGCGAATGATTTTCATCATCCATAAGCTGTCAGGATCTTTACAACTTTTCACAGGAATAACAAGAAGTAAACAAGGAGGAATCAACCATGCATGCATGAATGAATCAATATACCAACAGAATTTACTTGAAACAAACTTTATTAATTCTCAAATAAACCAGATTCGGAAACAAGTCAAAAATTATGGGTCAAACTGCCCAATACAAATAATCCAAGTAGCAGATACATTTATTCAAAATAAGCAACAAGAAATAATAATAATAGCAAGAACTCCAGCATCCAAAATCTCAGATCACCTACTCCATCGGACAGCTGATCACCATAAGCTGTAATTTGACAAATTGCAAGAAAAGGAAAGAGAATCAAAATGCCTATCAATGCAAGTTACGGGCCACTTGTAGTGCAGTCACAAGCACAGGAAAAGAATAAACAGCATAGAGTAACAGCGGAAGCAAACATAGCATGGAAGAGTCATGACAACAAGATAGAACAACTAGCATGAATCATGAACAGAATCAAGTAATGTGGTGAGATATCAGGTGTATATAACAGGTGACAGGTAACAGGTAGCATGCAAGCAGGTGAACATGTAACAGGTGTCAAGTAGCATGTACAGGTGAGCATATAACAGGTGTTATGTTATGTCAAGTCTTGTATTTATTTCTATCTAGGTAGCACTTCATGCGTCCCAAACTTTTACCACATTGTTGCTACATTCAAACAAGTTATGTTTAGATCTAGTGGTGGGTTTCTATAGGGCCGTGTACTCAGGCGTCATGTAGCAGGTAGTAGGAACATGTTCATGAATCAGACAGGTACACAAATCAACCAATTCATGCATCAACAGGTTCATGAATCAACAAGTAACAGGTACACGAACTAACAAGTCCATGCACCAAAGCATGAAGTACATTGATTCACGATTCCACAGATTCATGAATCAAACATAAAGTACAACAGGTTCATGTATCAACATGAATCAAACATACAATGGGAAACACGGGCCCCCTTCTTAGTACACATACCTATATTGTCCACTACTAAGGTCTTTCCCTAACCCCGGCTTGATTACTTGTCATTATTATCAAACAGTCATATACGTGCACAAAACAGGGCAAGAATAACATGGTATAAAAAGGTAACAGGTCCAGGTTGGAAGATAAATATGTACAGGTGATAGACAATACATAAAAGGGTAGGACAACAAAAATTCTAGTTCAGGACAGCAAGACAGTACTGCACCAAATATGGGATTCCCGTTGTCACAAATATGCAAACCTGGACCCGTCAGAAAATCTGGAAAATAGACTCTCGGCCGAATCCAGCAAATATGTATAAGTCATATAGTATTTCACAAAAACAGGACTCAAAACAAAATTGTATCTAGAAAACATGCTCAGCCAGTAATCAGGAGTTTGTATTCATAAATAGGAAAACTTACTGATTAAATCCAAGAAAAATCTGGGGTATTTCCTAGTATGTTTAGTATCAGAAAATAAAGTTTCATAATTTTCCAGCATATATTGTATGGTCGAATAAAATAAGAAAATAGCAAGATACAGCAAATTTGTAAATCTGGAATCATAAACACAGCAGTACGAAAACAGCCATAGATTACAAAATATAGATCGGAATCCAGATCCGTCAAAAGGGTGATAAAATAGATACAGTAGGATACATTTCATATTCACAATATTTTTTTAAAAAGGAAATAGAATCAGGTCGAAATTAAGGTTGTTTACTGAACAACATAAAAATTCTACAAGTACAGTAGTTGTTTGCAAGCATAGAATAGTTTATAAAAGTCATCAATTAAATTCACAAAAATTAGCAGTTAATCCCAATCAAGTCTAGTTGTACTCAGCAAAATATTGGATCAAAATATCATCTTTAACATCAGTATAAAAATAAATAACCATACATAATTCATATAAAACAGAATCTGGAATTTTTACAGATCTGTAGTATAACAGTAATAACTTGCAACTCACAAAACAAAACTGAGATATGTCAGAAAATCTGAAAAGTGGACAGAATTCTCTATAATTCATATTCACAAATAATTTTCATATACTGACTTTAATAGGATATGAAACACTGAACAAAAACGGGGTAACAACAAGGACAAAATTATTATTCATGCATAAAATCAACTGTATCATATGAAACACATCCAAATCATAAAGAAACGTAAAATAGAACATACTAGATGTCCAAGTAACATGGTAAATGATATTTAGCAAATCTACTGTGAATTGTACTACTCCTAACACAATCAAGCATACATGATCATACAACACTTCCTAATCCGCAAACAACATGCGTGCATACATCAAGAATTGGTTAGATCTAAGTCTCAATTCATGTCGTGTGTGAAATGAGACAGCTATGGCTGGATCAACACATAGAGACAAGATATAATAGGGATTTTGTACAAGAATTATCTCTAGAACACAACTACACCATAGGCTGTATTTAGTACTTGTATTTGCAACAAAATTAATACAAGTTACTTGCCTTATATTCGATGACAGAAATGGCGAAGCAAGAGCAAGAATAATGGGAACAAATTCCCGTGCAACGAACTCAACGAACGAACGAATACAAAATGCGAGCACTCGATCACACGAACGCACGATATCCACTCGCACACAAAAGCCAAGCAATGGCAAGCCTCGGTGAGCGCACGACGGGAGGGAAGACGGCGGACAGCGGCAACAGTGGCTGTCGACGCTGCTGGCTTCGGAAGAAGAAAAGGGGGGCATCGGCCTGGTGCTGCGCCGCTGTGGTCGGGGTCGCAGGGGGAAGGCAGGGAGGCGCTGAGGTGGCGGCTAGGCACTGGATGCAGCGGGGTTGCATCGCGATGGGGAGAGGGATCAGGGCGGGTCGCTGACGGGGCTGTTGGCACCAGTGTAGGGCGGCGCCGGGGGTGAGGTAGAGAGGTCGGGAGAATGGGTTTGGAGTAGGGGATGAATAAATACGGCTAAGGTTTTTGATGGGTTGAACAGGGAAGATGGAGTATGGGTATATATAGGAATAGGGTCTTAGGGTTTAAGCTGATGTGTAGGAGGGTTTAGTGGGCTAACGGGTATCAAGCTAATGGGTATTAAGACCCATTAGGCAAACAAAAAGAATACGATTTAATTGGGTTTTAATAATAAAATCCAATAAGGTGATGGGAACAAAATAAATAAATAAAATGGGACATGAACAATTATAAATGAGAATAAAAAATAATGGCTCGATTAAACAGAGATGAAATAATGGCAGACAATTGAATCCAGAAGAGCAACTAAAAAGAGGACAAATCAAGTAGATGAATATATTGAAAAAGTAGATCCAATACACGGTTCGAAAGAGTCGGAGAAATACAAGATGAATAAATACACCAAAGAAGAGAAAATACATCCAAAATACTAAAAACGGAAAACATGGGTTTCAAATCCTACCCACCTAACAAAAAGAATTTCGTCCTCAAAATTCAAACAAGAAGTATATAGGGTAACCTCGAAAAGAAAGAGAAAAAAAAAACAAACAAAAACTACTCAAACAGATGAGGAAACTTCTGCTGAATCTCCTCTTCCAACTCCCAAGTCGACTCACCCGACGAGTGAGGATTCCAAGAAACACGAACCAGCTTGATGACCTTGTTCTTAAGCACTTTCTCTCGTCGATCCAAAATAGCAACTGGCAGAATCTCACAAGTCAAATATGACCGAACAGTCAACTCAGAATAGTCGATCACGTGGCTCTCATCACGGATATATTTCCTGAGTTGTGAGACATGTAAAACATCGTGCACTCCTGATAAACCTGACAGCAATGCAAGACGATAGGACACCTTGCCTACTCGTTCAACGATATCAAATGGTCTAATAAACCTAGGGCCGAGCTTGCCCCCACCACTAAACCGAATAACACCTCGCTAAGGCAATACCTTCAGGAAAACATGGTCACCAACATGAAACTCCAAAGCTCTCCGATGGACATCTGCCCATCGCCTATGCCTATCCTGAGCTGCCTGAAGATGCTTTCTGATATGAGTCACCACATCAACTGTCCTGGTGATCAACTGTCCTGGTGATCAACTCCGGACCCAACAACTTCCTTTCACCAATGTCATCCCTGCACACTGGTGATCTGCACTTTCGCCCATACAGTGCCTCGAACGGTGCAGCTTTAAGACTATCCTGAAAGCTGTTATTGTACGAGAACTATACGAGAAGCAAATGGTCCTCCCATGATCCACCAAACTGCAGCATACAGGACCTTAACATGTTCTCTAGAGTCTGGATGGTCCTCTCTGATTGTCCATCAGTCTGGGGATAAAAAGCTGTACTGTACTTCAATTTGCTCCCTAAACTACTCTAAAGACTCTCCCAGAACTGAGACCTGAATCTCGTATCCTTGTCGGGTATAATACTGACTGGAACCCCATAAAGTCTGACGATCTCTTGCATGTACTTCTCAGCTAGGCTCTCAGTAGACTGTCTGACTCAGAAGGGAATGAAATGAGCACTCTTCGTCAGTCAGTCGACTATCACCCAAATGGCATTGTGACCCTTAGGACTCCTTGGCAAAGCGGTCACAAAATCCATAGTAATGTGTTCCCATTTCCACTACGAAATGGAAAGCTGTTGAAGAAGTCTGACGGTTCTCTGATGCTCTACCTTCACCTGTTGGCAATTCAAACATTGAGACACAAACCAAGCCACAACTCTCTTCATACCGTGCCACCCGAAATGAAGCTTCAAGTTCCGGTACATCTTAACTTCTAGGATGAATAGAATACGATGACTGGTGGGCTTCCTCAAGCAACCTTTGACGAACTTCACCCTTTGGGACACACAATTTGGACCCAAAACGAAGTGATCCATCAACATGAATAACCATATCCATTCAGGAACCAACCTCAACCTCTACTCTGAAATTCTGCAACTGCACATCACTAGCCTGAGCCTCCTTGATCTGATCAACAAGAGACGACTGAAACTGGAGCACCAAACAACTCCGATAAGAACTCAACAACAACACATCCAACTCCAACCTCCGCATCTGCTCAACCAAATCTCTCTGCTGAGTCAGGAACATAGTTGCCGGTCTCCTGCTCAAAGCATCTGGCACCAAATTCACTCTACCAGGATGGTATTACAAACTGATGTCATAATCGGCCATAAGTTCCAACCAACGCCTTTGCCTCATGTTCAACTCCTTCTGGGTGAAGATGTACTTTAGACTTTTGTGGTATGTAAAGATCTCCACTCGGTCCCCAAGTAAATAATGTAATCCCTATTTCCTGTATTTGTATTTTCTGTTGTATTTCATTTCACTGTACTCTTTTATCAATCCAAGATTCTGTATTTTGTTTCCAGTTCTAATAAAGTCATTTCTGTTGTTTTAACTCAAATTTATGCCCAATCTATTTCATTTGCATCTTGTCTTTCAGCTCAATTTGCTATTTTTTGAGGAGAATTGACTGATTCATCTCATCAAATCCATATGGCCTAATTATAGTGAATTTTGGCTCAATCTCCTTTTGGATCCTACTAAAACCCGCTATCCAATAACCCACAACCCGCAATCCCTACTATATAAAAACCCTAACCTAGGTTAACCCTAATCAACCCTAATATTGTTGAAACCTATTAGCCGCCAACTCCCTTTTCCCCTACTGTTCATCTCCCACCTTCGGAACCCAAGCATTGCCTTTCTTGTGCCTCCTCGCCGTCACCTTCGACCTCAGCCTCATCACCGCCTTAACATTCATCTCCTCACCCTTGTCTTCATCACCATACCCCCCTCACCGTCGCAGCCCATCGTCTTCTTCATCCTCGCCATTGCCGAAACCATCAACCTCGCCACTCGACATTGCCGAACCTATTACCCATCCCCTGGTGCTCCTCATCGCCATCGTCCCCTACCTCTACTCATTCCCATGTTGCCTCGCCATTGCCAAATCCCCGAAGCTTCCCCTTCATTGCTCCCCTGTTTTCCTCTCAAAACATAGCTCCGAACCCATTACCCATTGCCACCCCCATCGTCGTCACCACCTCTGTTGACGGCTCCACAGTCGAGCCTCGACGTCGCCGCCGTCTCGCCACCATAGCGCCGCCCACAATCATCGCCATCAGTCTCCAGTCGACGCTCCCACCTTGTCGCTGCTATTGATCAAGGAGGGAAGAAGGAGATTGATTGATTGAATCACAGTCCTCTGATCTGATCAAGATTGATGCCATCATCATATCTGACCTGATCTCCATTATCTTGATCATCAGATCAGATCTGATCTGAGCCGTCCGATTGTCTTGATCTTGATCGCCATCAAGATCCACGCCGATCCGATACATCCGATCTTGATCGTCGATCAAAGCCCTCATCCAATCAAGGTAAGTATCTTCTTATACAATTTGTTGTTCTAGTACAAGCCTTTAATTGAAAATACTGCAAGTAGATCGTAGTTGTGACTCCCCTTGGCTTATCGTTTGGTGATCTTATTTTACTCCTTATTAATTCCATGATCATAAAAGTCACATCCCTTCATTGATATATTTGTTTCAAAAATAGTTGGATCCATTTTATCTCATAATTATTCGAACACATTAAACTAAGAACCACCTTGACTTGTAGATGTATGTTGCATGATATATGTGTTGATCTTACCTTCTTTTGAGTTAAAAAATAAATGTGACTTGCTGATTTGATACCCATTACATCTTGATTTTTATCATACACTAATCTAGACTCATAATAGTCATTTATCATTCCAC
The DNA here is from genome assembly GCA_017893485.1 of Hemerocallis citrina. Classification (NCBI taxonomy): domain Eukaryota; kingdom Viridiplantae; phylum Streptophyta; class Magnoliopsida; order Asparagales; family Asphodelaceae; genus Hemerocallis; species Hemerocallis citrina. The sequence goes on along the minus strand of CM030359.1, from coordinate 140,903,086 downwards.
TTGTTATATAAAAGAATTCACATATGCTACTATTCCTGTCTTTGCTTGCTGTTTCGACCCTGATAACATTAGAATCTGGACTTGAGTTCTAAACATGAAATGTAGTCCCAGATGTCTAGTTTACTACCCTTTTGTCGAAATTAAATTTCGAGTTATAGTTTGTGAGTTATCGCAGTTTTACTGCTGCTGTGTCATAGAATTCCAGATTCATAAATTTGCTGCGACACTTTGTTTTACAATTAAATTAACCATACTACCTGTAAGATAATGACTTGAAATTTTGCATGCTGATACTAGACAAACTAGAGAATATTTCTAATTTTCCTAGAATTAATTAATGAAGTTTTAGACTGTTTCATATGTATAAACACAATTTTATAAATTCTGGCTGAACACGAATTCTGTGTAGTTTGCTGTTTTGACAACTGATGCTACAACTTTTATGTATCTTGTTTATATGCGCTGGATTCGATAGAGAGTCTAGTATCTATATTTTCTGATGGATCGAGGTTTGCATTCCTATGGTGGCAGGAATCGAAGTTTTGGTGCAGCAACGCCATGTTGTCCAGAATTGGAATTCTCGTCATTCTTAATAACTTTAATTTGTTTTGACTCTTGAATATGTATCCTACCTAGCCTAAACTTGTTCCCTGTTCTTGATCATGTTTACTTGCCCTATTTCGCATTCTTTCATGCTTGTCTTGATAATAATAATAAATAACAAGCCGGGGTTTAAGGGAAAGACCATAGTAGTGGACAATATAGGTAAATGTACTTAGAAGAGGGCCCATGTTTCCCACTTGATACTTGTTCATGAACTAGTTATATTATTATTTGATTCATGAACTAGTTACTATTGATTCATGAACTAGTATATTATTATTCGATTCATAGACTTGTTATTACTTGACTCATGAACTAGTATATTTTTATTTGATTCATGACTTGTCATGTTATTACTTGACACATGAACTAGTTATGATTACCCGATTCATGAACATGCTTGCTTAATACTTGATGCTTGAGTACACCACCTTATAAAATCCACCACTAGGCCTAAACGTAACTGTTTGTAAGTAGCAACCATGTGATAAATAGTTGGGACGCATGAAGTGCAACCAAGATAGAATTAAACATTAGACTTAAGAATAACTTGTTACTTGTTCACACTTGACAGCTGTCTTGCTTGAGTCTTGTTACCTGTTACTTGTTACTAAATGCTTGATACAATTACATGTTCACTTGTTACTTGTTCCACTACTAGTATTTGTTACCCAATTCTGTTACTTGAGTTGTCTTACTTGCTAGCTAGTCTCTTGAACTCCACTACTTGTTGCATCCCTATTATATCATGTTATATATTCTTGATTCCAAATCTTATTTTATATTTTCTTGCACTTAATTTCATATCCTTGCTTGTACTACTTGCGGCCCTAAATTGCACTAAAAGCGTTTGTCTTTATTTCTCCATTTTCTTCTGCATGATAATACAGACTTTGGAGACAAGTTGCCCACTAGAGTTGGTGAGCAAACCTTCTAGGCTTCGCTTGGGAAAGCTTGCTTCAATTATTTTGTATTTGAGTTTATTTAATTCTGTTGCTACTTGAAACTTATAACGGGCTTGTAGTCCCGAAGTTTTTACTTTTGATCCAGATCTTAAAATTATTTGGGATATTTATATTTTGTTTCAAATACTTTCTGTTGATTAATAAATTATTCATGCATGCGTGGTTGAATATATTTTGCTATATTTCTTTTTATGATGCTGAGTCGATCCTACAGCTTATGAATGATGAAATTCATTCGCTGGGCTTTGTCATGCACTCGTATTCCGTATTCCTTTTAGAAAGAGGGGCGTGACAAATAATGTCTCCACAGCTTCAAAGTGAAGATCATTACCGCTAACTCCAAGTCATGATTCGGATAGTTCTTCTCATGCAGCCTCAACCGCCTCGATGCATAAGCAACGACTCGGCCCTTCTGCATCAGAACTGCTCCAAGATCCTTACCCGAAGCATCATAGTGAACTACAAATCCGCGTGAACCGTCTGTAATAGTCAACACTGGCACTGACGGAAACCTGCTCTTCAACTCAGCAAAAGCCTTACCGCAATCCTCAGACCAATAGAACTTCTGATCCTTCCCTGTCAGCTTAGTCAATAGTCCTGCTATATTCGAAAAAACTTGGACGAATTTTCGATAATAGCCAGCTAGACCAAGGAAACTCCTCACCTCTAAAACTAACTTGGGAACTGGACAATCCTTCATAGCCTCAACCTTGGATGGATCCACAGAAATACCATCGCCCGAGATAATGTGCCCCAAGAAGGTAACTTTTCGAGCCAAAACTCACACTTGCTGAGTTTCCCATAGAGCTGATTCTCTCTCAAAGTCTGCAGAACCAACCAAAGATGCTCAGCATGATCCTCCCAATTCTGAGAATACACCAGAATGTTATTAATGAAGACCACCACAAATCTATCCAGGAACTGGAAAAAGACCATGTTCATAAGACTCATAAATGCAGCTGGCACATTCGTGACCCCAAATGGCATCACAAGATACTCATAGTGCCCATATCTGGTCCTGCAAGCAGTCTTCTGTACATTAGTCGGCTTCACATTGACCTGATGATACCCAGAATGAAGACCCAACTTCGAGAAAACAGCTGCTCCACCCAACTGATCAAATAAGTCATCGATCCTGGATAGCGGATACCGATTCTTCACAGTGACACTGTTCAGTTCCCGATAATCAACGCACAGTCGACGACTACCATCCTTCTTTTTGATAAAAAGGACTGGAGCACCCCACGGCGAAATACTGGGTCTGATGAACCCCAAATCAAGCAACTCCTAAATCTGCACCTTAAGCTCTGCTAACTCAACCGATGCCATCCTGTAGGGACTCTTCAATATCAGCGCCATACTAGACTGAACTTCAATAACGAACTCCACATCCCTATCAGGAGGTAAGCCAGGCAATTCATCTGGAAAAACATCCAGAAAATCCTACACTACTAGAGGCACAGCCTCATAGCCTGAATGCAATTCCATTGCACAAACCTCCTGATCAACTGCAGTCTTAACTCGGCCAAGGGGCATCTCCCCGGCATGGAACTCAAACTCTATGCGACCTGGGATTCGGAACACAACTTTCTTGGCATGGCAATCAATAATGGCGTGGGATTCACCCAACCAATCCATATCGAGAATAACGTCAAATCCTGAATTCCCAATTACAATCAGGCTAGCCTTGAAATTTGCACCGCCAATAACTACGGGACTCTGCCTGCACTCCCGGGAACAAATGACAATACCGCCACCTGTCACAATGTTCCAAGCCTCTGACATGATGCTGCACTCCAATTGATGATGAGCCACAAAACGAGAGGAGACGAAGGAATGGGTTGTCGTGGAATTAAAGAGAACATGAGCAGGGAAAAAGCGAACAAGCACAACACCTAAGATAGAATCAAAAGCAAGAGGGAAATAATTGATGATCAAGGGTGAGGAAAACACAATGCGGAAAGATAGTATGAAAGAATATGCAAGACAAATAAAAGAAATAAAAGGGAAACAACAAAACAATAAAATGCAAAATATACCTGCAATAACAACCTCTACTGTCTCAGCATCTGCAGCAGTCAGGTTGTAAGCCTGACCTCTCCTGGGGGCAGCAGTCCTCTGACCGAAAATCTGGCGCTGAGGAGGAAGCGATGGCCTGACTGGACCACGAGCTGGGGCTACCTGCTGAACTAGACCCCTGGCTGGAAGAGCCATCCTCCGCTGCGGGCAATCCCGCACCATATGGTCAGTAGCACCACATTCAAAATAGTGATGATTTGCGCGCCTGCAGTCTCTGCGCACGTGCCCTAGAATTTGGCAAAAGTTGCATAAACCAATGCCCATAGGTACAGCAGGTGGGTAGGGAGCTAACCTGATTGGATGGGCTGGGATAGGCCTCTGAATCGGCCCACCAGAAGGCCTAACAGGAGTACCAGGAACAGTCTGCTGGGGAGGAGCCAACCCACCACGAGCCTGCTCCTGAGCTCGAGCTGCCTCAAGGGCCTCAGCATAAGTACACAAGTGGAGGGAGACGAGCTGCACCTTAATATCTCGCTCAAGTTCCAGCGTGAACCTACGAGCCCTGTCCTCTTCGTTCGCCACAAGAACGGCTACGAAGCGGCTAAGTCTGGTAAATTCCGCTGCATACTCATCCACTGACCTGGAGCCCTGTTCCAAGAAAGTCTAATGTTACAACTTTGCATGAATAATATGTAACAAAATTTTAAAATAGAATAACGACCAACCTGTTTCAGGGCTGGAACTGTTGCTCCATTTCAACTCGAGTGCTGCTAGGGAAGAACTTCTCCAAGAAGCTCCTAGTGAACGTGGCCCAAGCAATAGGTTGTTCGAGCCTTTCGGACTCAGACTTCCACCAAATGTGGGCCAGATTCACCAACTGAATAGTTACCACATCCACTCTATCAGCATCGGCAACTCGCGCTGCCAAAAGCAATTGCTCAGTCCGGATCAACCGCTGTTCGGCCTCCAAAGGCGTCTCAGTGCCGAAGAATCTGTCAGGATGCAGCTTCATGAAATCCATAATTGTACCCGAACGAGGAGGGAGATTTGCCTGTAGGGGCACAGCGGGAGACGGAACCCGGGTAGCTTCCAAAGCAGCCATTACCAGGTCACTGTGGTTTTGCTGTATATTGATCAATCGTTCCAACACTTAGTAACGGCTTCAAGCCCGGGCTAATCTTCCTGAGAATGAGAAGTGAAACCTCTGCGAGCCATAGTCTGCACAAGAATAAAAAACAATTAGCATCCAGATCGAAGTTGATTATAATTTATTCATGTATGCATGGTCTGTGTACTGTTGAGCCAATCCTAGAAACTAATATATTAGCCAAACCTGGGCTCTGATACCACTAAAAACCTCATTATGCCCCGCTTTCCAAGAAGGAAATACGGAATACGGATACGTAACTAAGTCCAGCGAATGATTTTCATAATCCAAAAGCTGTCAGGATTTTTACAACATTTCACAGGAATAACAAGAAGTAAACAAGGAAGAATCAACCACGCATGCATGAATAAATCAATATACCAACAGAATTTACTTGAAACAAACTTTAATAATTATCAAATAAACCAGATCCGGAAACAAGTCAAAAATTCTGGGTCAAACTGCCCAATACAAATAATCTAAGTACCAGATACATTTATTCAAAATAAGCAACATGAAATAATAATAATAGCAAGAACTCCAGCATCTAAAATCTCAGATCACCTACTCCATCGAACAGCTGATCACCATAATCTACAATTTAACAAATTACAGGAAAAGAAAAGAGAAACAAAATGCCCGTCAATAAAAGTTACGGGCCGCTTGTAGTGCAGGCACAAGTGCAGGAAAAGAATAAACAACATAGAGTAATAGCAAAAGCAAAAATAGCATGGAATAGTCATGGCAACAAGATAGAACAACTAGCATGAATCATGAACATAATCAAGTAATGTGGTGAGATAACAGGTGTATCTAACATGTGACAGGTAACAGGTATCATGCAAGCAGGTGACCATGTAACAGGTGTCAAGTAGCATGCACAAGTATGCATGTAAAATTTGTCATGTTATGTCAAGTCTTGTATTTATTTCTATCTAGGTAGCACTTCATGCGTCCCACTTTTACCACATGGTTGCTCCATTCAAACAAGTTACGTTTAGATCTAGTGGTGGGTTTCTATAGGGCCGTGTACTCAGGCGTCATGTAGCAGGTAGCAGGAACGGGTTCATGAATCAGACAGGTACACGAATCAACCGATTCATGCATCAACAGGTTCATAAATCAACAGGTAACAAGTACACGAACCAATAGGTCCATGCATCAAAGCATAAAGTACAACAGGTTCACGAATCCACAGATTCATGAATCAAACATAAAGTGCAACAGGTTAATGTATCAACATGAATCAAACATAAAATGGGAAACACGGGCCCCCTTCTGAGTACACATACCTATATTGTCCACTACTAAGGTCTTTCCCTTAACCCCGGCATGATTACTTGTCATTATTATATACGTGCACAAAACAGGACAAGAATAACATGGTATAAACAGGTTAACAGGTTCAGGTCAGAAGATAAACATGTACAGATGATAGACAACACATAAAAGGGTAAGACAACGAAAATTCTAGTTCAGGATAGCAAGATAGTACTGTACAAAATCTGAGATTTTCGTTGCCACAAACATGCAAACCTGGACCAGTCAGAAAATCTGAAAAATAGACTCTCGTCCGAATCCAAAAAATATATATAAGTCATATAGTATTTCACAAAAACAGGACTCAAAACAGAATTGTATCCAGAAAATATGTTCAGCCAGAAATCAGGAGTTTGTATTCATAAACAGAAAAACGATATGAAAACTTATTGCTTAAATCCAAGAAGAATCTGGGCGTATTCCCTAGTATGTTTAGTATAAAAAAATAAAGTTTCATAAATTTTCAACATAGTATGGTCGAATAAAATCAGAAGATAGCAAGATATAGCAAATTTGTAAATCTGGAATCATAAACACAGCAGTACGAAAACAACCATAGATTACAAAACATAGATCGGAATCCAGATCCGTCAAAAGGGTGATAAAATAGATACAGTTGGTTACATTTCATACTCACAATGTTATTAAAAACAACAAATAGAATTGGGTTGAAATTAAGGTTCTTTTCTGAAATGTATGAAAATTCTGCAAGTATAGTAGTTGTTTGCAAGCATAGAATAGTTTACAAAAGTCATCAATTAAATACACAAAAATTAGGGGTTAATAGGAATAAGGTCTAGTTGTACTCAGCAAATATTGGATCAAAATGTCACGCCCCGCTTCCTAAGAAGAATACGGAATAGGGTTACACAACAAAAGTCCAGCGAATGATTTTCATCATCCATAAGCTGTTCAAGAAATCTTTACAACATTCACAAGAATCATCAGAGTCGAAAGCAAAAGAATCAACCACATGCACATAATGAGCCAAAATACCAACAAGAATACTTGAAACCAAATATATAAATCTCAAATAGTCATGATCTGAGTAAAACAAATATCTTAGGTCACATCGCCCAATACAAGAATAAATCCAAGTATCAAAAGACAATATTATTCAAGCAAGCTACAAGAAATAATATTAATAAAAAGTGTCATTAATACTTCATGTCTCCGATACCATCTGGAATCTGTTCTCCAAAATCTGCAATTCAACGAATGCAGGAAAGAGGAAAGGAGAAAAAAACAAGTACCCGTCAATTGCAAGTTACGGGCTACTTATAATGTAGGATACAAGCATATGGAAAAACTAACTAGCAACATGGTATAAGTGTGATGTCAAAATAAACAACTAGCATGGCAAAGTGAACAAGTGTAAATGACATGAATCAAGTGTCAAGTAATCAAGTATCATGTAAACATGCATCAAGTGTAAAGTATCATGTAATCATGTATCAAGTCTCATGTTTCAAGTCTCATGTATCATGTAGTCAAGTATCAAGCAAGCATGTATCATGTTCAATATCATGTTTCAAGTATCATGTTCAAGTCCTTTAGTGATTACTATCTAGGTAGCATTTCATGCAGCCCACCTTACATGGTTGCTACAACAAACAGTTTTGCTTTAGATTTCATAGTGGACCATAGAGAGCAGTATACTCGGGGACAAGTCAAGTAATCGAGCTCCAAGCTCCAAGTATCATGTATCATGTAATCACGTGTCAAGTTGTGCAAGTGGCAAGTATCGTGTCTTGCGTGCAAGTATTAAGTAATCACGTGTCAAGTATCATGTTTCAATTAATCACGTAGGATCAGTGGATCTCCTTTCGAGTACACGTTTCTGAATTATCCACTATTAGATCTGTCCCTTAAACTCCGGCTTGGTTATTTATTATTATTGTCAAACAAGCATGTATATGTGCAAAATATATCAAGAATAACATGGCATGATCATGTGACAAGTTCAAGTTGCAAGATAAACATGTACGAGTGCAAGATAATACATGAAAGAATAAAATATCCAAATCTCAAGTTCAGGACAGCAAGACCATACTGTAGTAAAACAGTGATTCCCAGTGTTACAGACAAGAAAATCTGGATCCGTTAAAGGATCTAGAAAATAGACTTCCACACGAATCCAGCGAATATAAATAAGTCATATATTAATTCCCAAAAACATAGCTCAAAACTGATTTGAATACAGAAAATATGTTCAGCCAGAAATCAGGAAAATAAATTCAAGAGCAAGAAAACAGCATGAAAACTTAATAAATAAATCCACGAAAAATCTGAGGTATTCCCCTATATTTCCAGTATCTAAATATAAAGTTTCATAATTTTCCAGTGAAATTAGACCTGTCATCAAAAATAAGAAAATATAAATAAACGATAGCTTGGCAAATCTGGAATTCCCAACACTGCTGTACGAAAACTATGATATTTCGCAACCAGTGAAATGAAATCCAATTCCGCCAAAAGGATACGAAAATAGATAAAATATAATAACTTTCGTATTTCACAAACATTTTTTAATACAATAAAAGGAATCATAGTGAAAATAGTGTTCTTCACAGAACAGCAAGCAAAATACAGCAAGTATAGATTTCATAAACGAGCATGAAACAACACATAAAACTCATCAATAAAATTCACCAAAATTATGGGTAATCCCTAACTAGATAAAGAAACACTGACCAAAATTTTGGATCAAAATAATATAAGTAGCATCAGTATCAAAATCATTCAGTCATCAAAATCATCGAAAAACAAAATATGGAAAAGATCGACACCTCTATAGTAAAACAGTCATAACTCACTCATACGAAAATGAAATCGAGCAAGGTCAGAGGTGTTTGAAAATAGAAAAAATTCTCTAAAACTCATGTTTTATACCGAAATTAAGATACTGATTTCAAGACATTCCACAACAGCAAACAAAACAGATCAGCGACAAAATACAGATTTTTCCCTCTAACAATGTAATGCCCCGATTTCCCCCTTAACTGGAAAACCGTGACACATGCCAAGATCTTTCCTTCAATTAGTCTCGAGACACAGAAAAACTGGAAAATTTAAAAACTTTTCTTCAACACAAAGTTACTACGCAGTAATTACAAATATCAGTTTGTAATACCAAACTGTACTGCCTGCCCCTTTTCTTTTCTTTTTGACTCCAAAATCAATTCTTCCAATTTCTATATCACTTTAAACATAAAATAAAATAGTTATGTTTCAAAGTAAATTTGGGCAGAGTCTCCCTTGTAATTTTTGCCCAAAACACAGAAAAGCTTACGGAATTTTGCTCTAAATTCCGTAGCTTACATCACAGGCAATAATAATACGGGCTCCCCAGGCCAAAATGAGCATCATCACACAGGAAATATATATATATGCTCTGGGGGCCAAACTCATAACGGTTTAACAAATATCAATTAAAAAGCATAAATCCTTTTGAAAACGTAGTAAGTTTTTTAGAAAATAACCTATAAAAACCTACCACGACGCCCGGCACTCCACGACGGAATGGGTACGGGTCCAAACCATATCCTGCTGCCTCACACTATACTCTTCATCATCATCCTCGTACTTATACATCAAAAATACAATTTAAAGCATAAATCTTTACTATTTACAATTAAAACATAACAACGAATTATAATTGGAGCTCCACTCCACGGAACCTGTACCTACACCTCACCTCTGCACTGCTGAGGACCTGTATCAGTAGGGACCTAGGGTAGTCCAGGGACTTCCTAACCCGCAAACACTAAGGGGTTAGCCATTTCTGGTGTGAGTATTATTTATTAAATAAGTAAATAAATTAAACTTACAAGTAAAAACATAACGAACTCACAATTACCAAGATAAACAAATCTTACTTGACATCTGAATATGTAAACATCATAAATGGGATTTCACATCAAATACTCTCTGAGTCATCACCTGTATGTATATCCATACGCGCTCATACCTACTTATATTTAGTAACCATTTGAATAACCGCTCTCATAATACAATATTGATTTTATTTCCTTATATCACGTATCACATCATAGACATATGCCTTCACTTTCATACTATCACATTCATTCATGTCCAACCTAACATGTCATTTCACCTTACCATTTACTTGAATTTTATCACAATATACCCCATATCCCAACATAGTTTTGGCAATAACATATCACACGCCAAGCCGATAGCTTGGGTAATAATCACGCACATCCCAAGCCCAACTTGGGTAATATCACATCACATCCCAAGCCCATAGCTTGGTTATTAATTTACTTCATTATCACATTCGCAATTCATCTCGAATGGAAAAGACACGTGTACATATAATTTGTGCTTGTGTACGTTATGACTTAAACTCTAATGCAAAATTACCAATACAACGATGCTCTTATTCTAATGCAAGATTACTAATGCGATGATGCTCTTATTCTAATGCCAACAAGTCTCTGAAGCAACATGCTGCCCATACTACATGCGCCCATCTCAAGCCGTTTCTCCATATATAGGGATTTGAACCTGCGTTATGAATTTCTAATTGTACACAACCTGTTCTTGACAGATACTACATGACTGATGAGGTTGCAAACGTGGTCAAGTCCCACCAATGCAGTATGCTCATGGTGTCTATGTTTGCCACTACTACCCGGTACACCGGACCTCACTCAAAAACCAGACGAACACAGGGTCTCCCGACCGCAGTATAGCATAAAGCCTATCCTGTGTCACCCCTAACTCATAGACCGTGATCTATGGCCTGTTCGCTCTCCCTGGCCAAGGACCCAACGAAGTTCCGAGGTCCATACCCCTAGCTCCGCCCGCCTTATCATGGCACTTTAGGAATTAACAGTGTGAGATACGCAATCCGTGCTCCCAACCCGTGAGAAGACACCGTACGTATCCCTTTGACAGGAAGGTACAACCCAGTAACACCACCTAAGGTCGGCCCCAAAGGGCGAGTTGGTCGTAAGGTGCCCCCTACTACCAACTCCTCCTTTCTGGCAAAATGGTTAAGTAAAAGATCTTTATAAGTCACTACCCTAACGATGTTACTAACCCTGAACAATCCTAGGGATGACAATATTATAAACACAACATGCTAGGTCTTAAATTAGACTTCGCAAGATAACTCTACTAGGCTGCTCAACCTAGACTTACCAGAATCCCTCAGGATCCGGTTCATGGCCTATTGATCCAAGACCCCGACAATACGAACGTATTCGCATGCTACTACCTGAACTTGGATTTCGTCACACTCCGGTCCGCAATCAACCAACGGTTAAGATCTAACGGCACCCGCGAAGTGACTCGTCCACAGTCCCTTAGGAGTAAGCTAAACACACGTCTTGATGTTCGATAGCCCTAAGGCAATGATATCACCCTAGATGAGCACAACAACTGTGTATTAGCTAAGAAGCTACATACGAGTAACCAAAAATACATACGGGCTAAACAGCTACATATGGGACCAACAGCTACATACGGGCCAGTCGAGCCGCGTATGAGACAACAACATGCATACGAGCCAAATAAGCTCCGTATGAGACCAACCTCTACATACGGGCCAGTCGAGCCGCGTATGAGACAACAACATACATACGAGCCAAATAAGCTGCGTATGAGACTCAAACATGATATTCTACTACAACTTAACCATGGGTTACTTTCTACAACAATTCAAGCATGGATTCTTACTATATCACAAGTGTGGGTTCTTTCTCTCCAACAATCCAAATCCATAGGATGGGTTCTTTTTACTCACTACTACTAACTAAAATGGGTTCTTTCTCAACCTACAACAAGTAATCGACATAAATGTGTGATCTTTTAACATCCTACAACTGACAACATCAAAAGATTGTTTCTTTATCATACTACAACTAACATAACATCAAGTTGGGTTCTTTTAGTATCCACAATTTACTCAGCCATCAAAATGGGTTCTTTCTCAACCTACAACAACTCATACCTAAAAGATGGGTTCTTTTAGCATCCACAATTTACTCAACCCTCAAAATGGGTTCTTTCTCAACCTACAACAACTCACACCTAAAAGATGGGTTCTTTTAGCATCCACAATTTACTCAACCCTCAAAATGGGTTCTTTCTCAACCTACAACAACTCACACCTAAAAGATGGGTTCCTTTCGTCACCTACACAAGTAGTAACCCTAAAGATGGTTCTTTCTACATATACATAAATAAATCAGGAGAGCAAACAACTAATTTGGAAGTAAAGAATCCCCACATACATAACTAATCCCTTATATCGGTTTTATATACTCAAAATAGTTAACTTCACCAAATATCACAAAAACCTATTTTCGGGCCAAAAAAATCCGTATTTTCCCTCAAAGTCAATCTTTAACATAACTTCTGCGAAGTATATCAAAAAGCCATAAAATTCGGCCACAACATAAAATATAAGTAGATACATCATACTCACATATTTCTCAACCACAAAATACATATAAATAAATTAGTACTCACATATTTCTTAAACCCACAAAATACGTAAATAAATCAACTCACATATATCTTTAAACCACGAAAATATATAAATAATATAACTCACATATATCCTTCTTAAATCACAAATACATAGATAAATTAATACTCACATATTCATCAACCCACAAAAAATATATATAATTAAACTAACTCACATATTTCTTAAACCACAAAAATACGTAGATAAATTAACTCACATATATCTCTAAACCACGAAAATATATAACTAATATAACTCACTTGTTTCTCAAAAAGTACATAATAAATCAATACTCACATATTCTTCAAACCACAAAATATATAATAAACCAACTCACCACATTTCGCGAAGATTCGAAGCGTCGCCATGCCACCCCGCATCCGAAGTCGTGAATATATCCTATCACCAAATTTCAAGCAATTAAAACTCAATCATTCAAACCAATCATAAAAGCTAATAACACTATCCCCAAATATCACACAAGCGTTTACTGAACGCTTGGGATATACACGTGCGATGCACGTGATAATCTAACGCTTACGGTATTTTCATTCCCAATTAATTACTAAAACCACCCCCAAATAATCTAATAGTCCAACTACAACTTCTATTACTATACGAGAATTAATCCATACCCATATAGTTCTCTTTTTCAAACCCAAAACCCTATTTTACTAACAATTTGAAATCTCTATAAAAATCCGCTAATTTCTCACATCCACAATTTCCAATATCTCTAAATCTCTCTACCATAACATTCCTACTCAATAAAAATTAATCCAACTAAATTTTATACAATAAAATAGTTAGAGTTTTACCTTCCCGAATCTATTCGAAAATCCGACGCTACCACCATGTAGAGAATCCCTCAATTAATCTAACCCTCAACTTAATTCGAATTTGACGAAGAATAGGAGGGGATTGAGGTGGGGAAAACGATCGGCGATGGGTTCTTTTGGGTTTGTTTTGATCGGGAATGGAGATGGGAAGGGAAGGAAGAAGGTGGAGGAGGGCGGGTTTCGTTTCCTTCAGTTGGGCACGAACGGGAGGAGAGGAGAAGGTGGAGGCCGGGGGTTCTCTGGGTCGGGATTGAACAGGAAGGGAACGAGGGAGAAGAAGAAGGGAAGGGAGAAGGAGTTGGGTTCTCTTTGGTTGGGAGTGAATGGGAGGAGGAAGAAGTAGGGGAAGGAGAAGAAGTGGGGGGAGCCGGGGGGGGGTATTATCTGGGTCTGGGTGGAACCAGACGGGGAGAAGGGAAGGAGAAGGAGAAGGGAAGGAGAAGGAGAGAAGGAAGGGGGTTTTTGTAAATAGTAATAATTTAATAAATAATGTAAAGGAGTATTGCGTATAAGCCCCCAAATCTCAATACATTTCAAATAAAACCCAACTCTCTACTTTAATAATCCCAACAATACAAAATACATTAAAACTACTTTGTAATAACCTGTATAAAACAATTTAATTTTGAAAATAATTAATAAAATAAAGTAGACAATAACTGATATTTCTTAATTAAAAATAGCTTTTATCAGAAAATACATACTCACGTGCAATTCTCAATTGTGCACAGATTACGATGCAAAATAGCCATATGCTATTTTTCGGGTTGTTACAAACAACAACTCAACATATATCATACAAAACTTGTTCAAAACACAACCAAATATGAAATCGAGTCCACCAAGTGTCCAAACATCATGAATTAGGGTATCTAGCATGTCTACACCAAATATATCACATGGATCCCAACCAAATCATGAATTCTCACAAAAGTCTCACATACATGATCAAAATCAAGAACGGGTAAAACCTATGTTAATTCATGTCCATATTGTGTCGTGAGTCATCTACGTTCAAATTTTCACAATAAAGACAAAATCCATCAAACATAACACAAACAAGAGTCGTCTCTAGACCCAACTACATTATAGGTGGTATTTTTGACTTGTATCGAACAAATGAATTGGAGTACAAGTTACTTGCCATAACCGAAGATAAAGAACAACGAAAATCAAGAGTAACGAACAAAACCCACGAACGAAAATTCGCGAATGAATGAATCCAAGCAACTTGAGCAAAAATCTCCACACGAACAAAACTCCACAAAAGGAGAGGTGATCCAAGAGGGATGATGACAATAGTGGCTTGTGGCCACAAGAGAACACACAAAGAGAGAGAGACGAGGGAATATGTGGTGGTGCGAGGTGGTCGGGATGGCCAAGGAGGGGGGATCGGGAGCAGGAGAGATGTGGGCTCGGGTGTACAGGCCGGAGAAGGGGGTAAGGGGCTATCGGGTTGGAGGCAGGTCGGGAGAGGGGTGTCGGTGGCCTGGGGGCTGATAGGGTCGGTTGTGAGCGGCGGCGCAAGCAAGCGGGAGAGAGAGGGAGAAGGGAGGCCGGGATGTAGAGGGGTAGAGTATTAGGGTTAGTGTTTAGGGAGAGAGATAAGAGATGTATATATATATATATATATATATATATATATATATATATATATATATATATATATATATATATATATATATATAAGGGGATTAGGATTAATGGGTAATTAGGGTGTGGGTAATTAGGAGTAGTAATAGGATTTGAATTAATGGGTTTCAAATAGGATACAAATTGGATTGGATTTCAAATGGGATTGTGGATTTTAATTTGGCTTTGGTAATCTTATTAGGGATCAACAAAAATAGGATTGGGAAGAGGATCACAACCACTCACCACCACAAAAAACCAAGAACAAAAAAATAAAAAGGACAAGAACAAAAGGAAAGAGAGAACAAAATAATGAAGAACGAAACAAAGAGACAACCAATCAAACACAAAGAGCTCAAAATGAAATAAAACTAATATATATTAAAAACAACTCTAATATACGGTTCAGAAAAAATATATGGGAGAAAATACACCAAAGCGAAAAATACACTCCAAATATATACAAAAATGAAAAATAGGGGTTACACAAAATATCATCTTTAACATCAGTATAAAAATAAATAATTATACAGAATTCATATGAAACAGAATCTGGAATTTTCTACACATCTGTAGTAAAATACAATAACTTGCAACTCACAAAACGAAACTGAGGTCTGTCAGAAATTCTGGAAAGTAGACAGAATTCTCTATTATTCATATTCACAAATAATTTTCATATACTGACCTTAATAGGGTCTGAAATACTGAACAAAAACGGGGTAACTACAAGGACAAAATTATTCTTCATGCATAAAATCAACTAAATCATATAAAACACATCCAAATCATAATGAAACGTGAAATAGGATATACTAGATGTCCAAGTAACATGGTAAAGGAAATTTAGCAAGTCTACTATGAGTTGTACTACTCCTAACATAATCAAGCATACATGATCATACAACACTTCCTAATATGCAAACAACATGCGTGCATACATCAAGAATTGGTTAGATTTAAGTCTAAATTCATGTCGTGTGTGTAATGAGACAACTACGGTCAGATCAACACATAGAGATAAGATATACCAGGGGTTTTGCACAAGAATTGTCTCTAGAATACAACTACACTACAAGCGGTTTTTAGTACTTGTATTTGCAACAAAAATTAATACAAATTACTTGCCTTATATTTGACGACGGAAACGGCGAAGTAAGAGAAAGAATAACGGGAACAGTTTCTCGGGAAACGAACTCAACGAACGAACGAACGAATACGAAACACGAGCATGCGATCACATGAACGCACAATATCCACTCGCACACAAGAGCCAAGCAATGGCAAGCCCCAGTGCGCTCACAGCGGGAGGGAATATGGCGGATAGCGGTAACAGTGGCTGTCGACGCTGCTGGCTGCTGCTGGCTTCAGAAGAGCAGAAGAAGGGCATCAGCCTAGTGCTGTGCCGCTATGGTCGGGGTCGCAGGGGGAAGGCAGGGAGGCACGGCTGTAGCGGGGTTGCGTTGCGACGGGGAGAGGGGACCGGGGAGGTGGGGGGGTCACTGACGAGGGTGTTGGCATCGGTGTAGGGCAGCACTGGGGGTGAGGCAAAGAGGTTGAGAGAATGGGTTTGGAGTAGGGGATGAATAAAGATGGCTAGGGTTTTTGATGGGTTGAACAGGAAGATGCAGTATGGGTATATATAGGAGTAGGGTCTTAAGGTTTAAGCTGATGGGTAGGAGGGTTTAGTGGGCTAACGGGTATCAAGCTAATGAGTATTAAGACCCATTAGGCAAACAAAAAGAATATGATTTAATTGGGTTTTAATAATAAAATCCAATAAGGAGATGGGAACAAAATAAATAAATAAAATGGGACATGAACAATTATAAATGAGAATAAAAAAATGGCTCGATTAAACAGAGATGAAATAATGGCAGACAATTTGTAACACCCCGAATTCCAAAGAAGTCTGAATTCGAAGTTCCACATGATCTTTACACTTCACTTCATACAATTTCACAAGGAATTTAAAACTTTTTATACAACAATGTTTACATCAACGCAGTAGAATTATAATTATAACATGATACATGAAATAAATAATAATTTGAACATTCTTTAAGCAACATTCCTTCTTTAGTCTTATCATTCAATTTATCATGCATAGAAACTGTGGGCACGTCAATTGCATACAACTGACACTAGGATATAATACATCAATTTCTCTTACTTGGAAAGCACACACTTGTTATCAAACAGAACTAAGGGGGACTATCCTATTGATGTCGTGTGTGAATGTGCACTTAGTCTTAAATGCAATTACTTATTATTTTATGACACTAAAGCACACTTGTTCGAACTTATGCATCCCATTCTACATAAATTCGAGGGCAAGCCTTAACCGTTCTTCATCTTGTAGGGTTGGATCCCTCGTTATGAGTTAAACTACTATGGTAACTGTGGAAAGTATCCTAGATGTTCTATGAGTTACGAGCCCATGCCTAGACAGCCTGGAGGGGAATTCCACGTCATGACATGACGCATCATGCAGACAACCTATGGACAATTCGCCTCCGTCATGGAACGATAGCACTACGTAGTCACCAAACACCTCACAAGCGTCGTCACGGACCAGATAATTCTGGAGATGTATCCACGTCATGACATGATGCATCATGCAGACAGCCTGTGAACACTCTCACACCGTAGATCTGAGGCCCTCATACTTGTATTTTTCTTTTACTTTCATCACATCTTCACTATGTGTCTAATCCTTAGATAATTGAATTATGAATAAAATTAATACTCCAGAATTAGCGTTACCTCTACATCGGTCTTAAACATCAATTGTTAACCACGACCCAAACTTGGTTCTTTATTGTCACATTTCTCTTTCTAAATTTCATTCATGCTTATGTAAGGACTTAGCTAAAACCTAGTTTCAATCTCTTTTCATGTTCATCAAATGAGTGGTCATACTCACAAATTTTCACATTTCATCATAATCTTTTTGTTTCATTTTCCATGCACACTTGCATAATTTAAACCACAATTTCATATTTAACTTACTCAAATTTTCCATGTCACAAATCTCAATTTTAATCTCTTCACAAAATTCTTTATATTCAAAATATTCATTTTCTTTAATTAATCAAGTCATAATTTAAGAATATTTATGAAGTTCTTCTTCTCAAAGTTCTTCTAATTCTCATTATATTAAGTCAAATATTGTAGAAATAATTTCCATGAAGTCTAGGTTATTTTAGAAGAATTCTAGTATTTTTTCTCAATTTTTTATAAACTTAAAATACTCAAAATATCAAAATAAGTGAAAAAATAAAAAAAACAACAAAAGGCCAGAGGTCGGATTCGAACCCAGACCGAACGCCCCGCCTGAGAATAGTAACTGACCCAAATCGCACCCAACGACCAGTAGGTCTTGAGTGACTAACCGTTATAAAGGGAACTCGAATTATACTTAAGGTTTGGTTTCGAGAATTGATAAAAAATCGAATTTTCATAAAAACAGAGTCTCTTGCGAGACTCGAACCCAAGACCAACACCCCCGTCTTCTACAGTAATAGATCCAAAGCGCACCCAACGACCACTTGGTCTGAGTGAGTAACCGATATAAGATCTAGTTAATTACATTTTGTATAAATTGCACTGTATCTAGTTATTTTCTTTAAATAACTTGATTTTCCAATCAATTTGTACTTTATAAAAATCTAAATTTTTTTTCAGAATGTATTTCTTTGAAAAATAGTATATTAAATTTTCTTAGATTTCCAAAATTCTCTTTTTTAACCACTTAATAGACTATTTCTCTTATTCTTTTGAAAAGTGGAACATTAATACATTTTTCGACATTGAAAAATTCCTTTTCTAGATGAATCTTTCTATCTACTTGTTCTCATTTATTCACATTGTGTTTGTACAATTTTCTTCATACTTTAACAAAATCAAGCCCTTAAGTTACTTTTTACCTTTTACAAACTAACTCATTTTTTTAAGATTCAAAGAGACAACATAATTGACAATCTAGTGAATATAATATTACTCATACAATACAATTAAAATCAACACTTATTGCAACTAATCAATTTATTTCACAAATCATAGGTGTTAATTTGCATTCTACAATCAATTCACAAGCACAATTTCATATAAGCAAGATTTATCAAATTCATATGTACTCTAGTATGAAAATATAGTAATAAAGCATCATAACAACTCTTAATTAACACATTTCAATTCACTCTACTAACTTTTTCATGTAGATAAACTAGAGCTTCCTCTCTTTCTTACTAGTCTCTTCAAACAAGTATATGGCAATTCTTTCTATTTATTTCTAACATATTCACAAATTAAATTCCTAGCTTGGTATCTAAACTAGAAGTAGAGAAATTACCCACCTTTTGAAGAAACAAAGAAAAAACTTCTAAGGAACTCCTTGAACGCACGAGTGCCTCCCTTCTCCTCCTAGTTTGGTGCAAATTTCGAGCTCCTCCTCCATGCTAGTGTGAACCCGAGACCTCCTCCTCCTTGCTGCTTTGGCCGGTCTCCAATTGGAAAGGAACACACACAAACACTCAATCTTTTACTCACACAACTCTTTCTTTTCCTCACAATTGCGTCTTTTCATTTCTCTTACACAAATGTCTTTCTCTTGAAAATTTCTAATGCAAGTGAAGAGAAATAATGACCAAGGGAGCTATTTATACACAACTCAAGACCAAATGGAGGGTTGAGATGAGTTTGGAAGAAGGGCTAGGATACATTTGGGAGTTAGAAGAACTACCCATTATCAAGTAACCACTCCTCCACTCCTCCACTCTCCCCACTCCAAGACCAAGGCCGACCACCCCCTTCTCATTCAATTTGCACGTGCCAACACATGCATACTACAAATTAGTTTGTTCATTTAATTGTTAATTTAATTGTTACTTGATTAAGTCTACACTACAAGTTGTATTAATTATTTAATAAAATTAAATAGTGGGCTAATTATATGGGCTAAAAGTCCATGGGCTCCTTAATTAATTAATTAATTTAAGTGGGCTAGAATTAGACTATTAGGCCTAAAGATTAATAATAAATAATAATAGGCTTTAATTTTAAAAGAGAAGAAATGTTTATTCATGACATTAAAATAATTTTTAGAGCTAAAAACACACATTAATTTGCACGTGCAAGACACATAAAAACAAATTTAATTATTTGAAAATACAGGATGTTACACAATTGAATCCAGAAGAGCAAATAAAAAGACGAAAAATCAAGTAGATGAATATATTGAAAAAGAAGATCCAATACACGGTTCGAAAGAGTCAGAGAAATACAAGATGAATAAATACACCAAAGAAGAGAAAATACATACAAAATATAGAAAATGGAAAACAGGGATTACATCCAGTTAATGACAGAATTTTTAATCAGTTTCTGAATATGAATTTTAGCCCTATGTGTCTAGTTTTCATAACATCTGACGGAATCAAATTCCGAGTTATGAGTTGTAAGATATTGCTGTTTTGGTACTTCTGGGTCAGGATTTCCAGATTCATAATTTTACTGTGTCGCCATGTTTTGCAATTTAATTTGAACATGGTATCAGTAATATAATAATATGAAATTTACCTTTCTGAGACTAGATATGCTAGAGAATCACCCTTAATTTTCCTAGATTTATTTGATGAGTTTTTCAGACCTGATACATGCATGTAAATACAATTTTAAGAATTCTGGCTGAACACAACATCTGTGTAAAATATTGATTTGAGCTTAGTTACTTTAACTTTTATACATCATGTGTATATGCGATGGAACCGGCAGAGAGTCTAGTTTGTAGAACTTCTTGCATTCCTGTAGCAATGGAGATTCCAGTTTTGGTGCAGCAACGTCCTGCTGTCCATAATCGAAATTCTCGTTGTTTCTAATAATTATAAGTTGTTTTGACCTACGAACATGTTTTCTACCCAGTCCGAACTTGTTTTCTGTTTCCTATCATGTTTACTTGCCCTGTTTGTGCATTTTTGTAATATCTCGGTCGGATATTATATTTATAATAATAATTTTTTAATTAAAATATTTTTTATGGAAATTTCTTGGTTTTACTAAATAAAAACTTACCTGTGAATATATACTAGTAAGTATATATATGTGTTGTATCGGTTTTGTGCACTTGGATAAAACCCTGTAAAATGCATTTTTGAGAAAATATCTGTAAAATCCCGGACTGGTATTTAAAATTATTATTTTATTATTATTATTTTCAGAATTGAAATATTTTTGGTGGATATTACCCAGTTTTGTTAATAAACATTACCTATGTATATATACCAGTCTGTATACATCTGTATTGTATCAAATTGGTACTGTAATCTTCCGAGCTGATAATAAAATTTATGTTATTATTATTTTCATAATTAACTTATTTTCATACGGATTGTACGGTTTAACAAACAAAAATTATCGATATATATATTAATACATACGTATGCGTATTGTACCGATTTCGTACGTTTGTACAAATCATGTAGTATGTGTTTTGGACAAAAATATCTTATTTTTTTCATAATTAATCAAAATTGGATGACTAGAATTTGTTTGGAGGCTTAAACCTAGGGTTTAGGATTAAATGAGATGCATAAGAGTTTAATATGTATATTCTACTAGAACCCTCTTCTCCACCTCATCCTATTGATGGCCGGCCAAACCTTACGCCAAGGAGGGTTTTGCAAAACCTTGGTGTATTTTGCACCCACACCCTTCTCATTCCATCTATATATACCCCTCCCCGTCACCCTTTGTCTCATTTACTAGAAAAAAAATAGAGAGGAAAAGAAAGAGAAGAAACCTTAAAGTGTTCTTCATTTAGGGGTTTTCCATAAGAGATTTTCTATAGGAGCTAGGAGGAAGGAGAAGGTTGGTAGTCTAGTTCTTCCTACTAAGAAAATCAAGGTGGCGGTTCTCTACTTCTCTTTTACATGATTTTTTTTTTCTTTATTTTGTTGTATGTGTATGTTGTGTGTTTTAATTACTTGAACTATGATCATGAGCATATAAATGGTAGTGGGGAATAAAAAATGATCACATAAAGAGTTAAATGGTAGAACTCAACAAAATAACATAAAGATAGAATCTTTGAACCTTGCTATGATTATTATGGTTATTATGGTTATTTTGAACTACTTGGACTAAGATTTGTGCATAAGAATGGTTGAAAATCAAGGTGGGGGTTCTCTACTTCTCTTTTACATGATTTTTGTTCTCTTTATTTTGTTGTATGTGTATGTTGTCTGTTTTAATTACATCAACTAAGATCATGAGCATAAAAATGGCAGTAAGGAATCAAAATGATCACATAAAGAGTTGAATGGCAGAACTCAACAAAATAACATAAAGATAGAATCTTTGAACCTTGCTATGATTATTATGGTTATTATGGTTATTTTGAACTACTTGGACTAAGATTTGTGAATAAAAATGGTTGAAAATCAAGGTGGGGGTTTCTCTATTTTATTTGTATTGATTCTTGCTCTCTTTTTGTTGTGTGTGTTTTATTGTATGTTCTAAAAATAACTTGGACTAAATCTTAAGCATAACCATGGTTGTATGGATCAAAATGTTCCAATGAGAAAGATGGATGGTAAAACTTAACCAAAATAATATAAAGGTGTAATCTTTAAGCTTTGTTATAGTTATTTTAATAACTTGGACTAATTATATGTGCATATGAGTAGTGTGAGTCAAAAAAGGACCACATGAAGAGTTTTGAATGTAGAACTTACTAAAAGCACATAAAGGTGAATTCTTTAACCTTGTTATGATTATTGTTGTTATTATGGTTATTTTGTTAACACAAAACTGCAACTTGGACTATAACTATGAGCACATAAACATTTGTAAGGTGAGAATGTTTACATACCCATTTTGGGGTTGTAGAACTCATCTAGCTAATAAAAGACAAGTCTTGTTGTATGATGTTTTCCTACCATGTTATAGATCAAGTCCTTACTAATTCTAGTTCATAAAAGATAAATCTTTTAGTAGTTATTGTATGTTTATTTTCATACTTGTTAAAAATCAAGTCCTTGGTAAATCTAGTTCATGAAAGATTAAGCTTCTATTTTGCTTCTAGATTGTAAAAAATTAGTTCTCTTTGTAGCATGTCTATTTTGCTTTTATGATAGAAAGGATTACTTCTTTTCTTGTTATGTGTAGGTACTAGCAGATTAAAGGAAAGTAGGTTTTGTAATATCTAGGATTTGTAGATTCAATAAAAATAAGTTTTGTAATATGTAGGGACTTGTAGATTTGATAAAATTAGATTTTTGTAATAAGTAGATAGTTATAATTCATAAAAGGAGTGGTCTTGTAATAATTTAGATAAATTCTTTAGTAGCATGTTCTAAATTATTCTTGATTAAAAAAGAATCCATGCTTGAGTTGTTCTAGTAAGAGAACCATGCTTGAGTTGCTAGTAAAGGACCCATGCTTGAGTTGTTAATTATTGTAGTAAAGAAACCATGCTTGAGTTGTTGTAGTAAGAAACCATGATTGAGTTGCTAGTAAAGAATCCATACTTGAGTTGTTGTAGTAAGAAACCCATGCTTAAGTTGTATGTGCTAAAGAAACCATGCTTAAGTTGTAGTAGGTTGTTGTAGTAAAGAATTCATGCTTAAGTTGTATGTGCTAAAGAACCCATGCTTGAGTCTTTGTAGTTATTCTAGTAAAGAACGCATGCTTAAGTTGTTGTAGGTTGTTGTAGTAAAGAAACCATGCTTGAGTTGTTGTAGTAAGAAACCATTCTTGAGTTGTTGTAGTAAGAAACCCATGCTTTAGTTGTTGTAGTAAGAGAATCATGCTTGTGTTGTTGTAGTAAGAGAACCATACTTGAGTTACTAGGAAAGAACCCATGCTTGAGTTGCTAATTATTGTAGTAAAGAACCATGCTTAAGTTGTTGTAGGTTGTTGTAGTAAAGAAACCATGCTTGAGTTGCTAGTAAAGAATCCATGCTTGAGTTGTTGTAGTAAGAAACCCATGCTTAAGTTGTATGTGCTAAAGAAATCATGCTTAAGTTGTAGTAGATTGTTGTAGTAAAGAATTCATGCTTGAGTTGTTGTAGTAAGAAACCCATGCTTAAGTTGTATGTGCTAAAGAACCCATGCTTGAGTTATTGTAGTTATTCTAATAAAGAACCCATGCTTAAGTTGTTGTAGGTTGTTGTAGTAAAGAAACCATTCTTGAGTTGTTGTAGTAAGAAACCCATGCTTGAGTTATTGTAGTAAGAAACCCATGCTTAAGTTGTATGTGCTAAAGAAACCATGCTTGAGTTGCTAGTAAAGAACCCATGCTTGAGTTTCTAATTACTGTAGTAAAGAACCATGCTTAAGTTATTGTAGGTTGTTGTAGTAAAGAATTCATGCTTGAGTTGTTATAGTAAGAAATCCATGCTTGAGTTGTAGTTCTAGTAAAGAACCCATGCTTGAGTTATAGTTCTAGTAAAGAACCCATGCTTGAGTTATTGTAGTTGTTCTAGTACAGAACCCATGCTTGAGTTATTGTAGTTATTCTAGTAAAGAATCCATGCTTGAGTTATTGTAGTTTTTCTAGTAAGGAACCCATGCTTAAGTTGTTGTAGTTGTTCTAGTAAAGAACCCATGCTTGAGTTGTAGTTCTAGAAATGAACCCATGCTTGAGTTATTGTAGTTGTTCTAGTAAAGAACCCATGCTTAAGTTGTTGTAGTTGTTCTAGTAAAGAACCCATGCTTGAGTTGTTGTAGTTGTTCTAGTAAGAACCCATGCTTGAGTTGTAGTTGTTCTAGTAAAGAACCCATGCTTGAGATGTGTAGTTGTTCTACATTTAAAAGAACCC
Organism: Hemerocallis citrina; assembly: GCA_017893485.1. Taxonomy (NCBI): domain Eukaryota; kingdom Viridiplantae; phylum Streptophyta; class Magnoliopsida; order Asparagales; family Asphodelaceae; genus Hemerocallis; species Hemerocallis citrina. The sequence goes on along the minus strand of CM030359.1, from coordinate 140,878,238 downwards.
ATGCTTGAGTTTGTATGGTTGTTTTAGATTCAAAAGAATCCATGCATGTTTAAGTTATATGTTGTAGTGGTTTTAATTAAATTCTAAAAGGAACCCATGAGTTTAGCTTGCATGCTAATCCAATTGAACTATTGAAATGAACACATGTTCCATATTTGTTATAGTTCGATTTTTAAGAAGATACCCATGAAACTAGCTTCACGATAGTTCTAGCTCAAATTGGCAAGGAACTCATGCATTTAGGTTCTATGTGGTTCTAGCTCAACCTTGAGAAAGAACCCATGAACCTAGTCGCATGTTATCCTAGTTCAAATTGGGAAAAAGAACCCATGAATTCTAGTTGTATGTGGTTCTAATTGAAATTGGACCATATAATATGAACATGCTTCATCTTCAATATATGGGTAATAATGGTTGGGAAGTCACTAGTATTGTTAGCTCGATAAAAGCTCGTCTAGGGTCTTATAGTTACCCTAGGGGTCATCGACCATCAAGACTCACATCTTACCACCTTGGAAACTATGGATAAATCACACCTCGTGTACCGACGGATCTTAACTGGTGTGGGTTGATCGCGGGCCAAGAGTGTTGACGAGATCCGAGTTAGGGGTAGTGATGAGTGAAGGAGAATCGCTGTTTGTTTAAAGTAGAGAATCGCTGCTAGTCATCAGCCTTAAAGCGTCAGTATATGTACTGACGTCCCCATTTCAATAGCTACTGAATTGCAAAGTTACAGGTACAGGATTCAGGAGGACTTAAGGCGAGAGAAGCAAAGTCGATTTTATTTTCCGCTTATTATATGTTGGTTACCATTGTTTCATTGTAACATTTGTTGTAATTTATTTTATGTTGGGAAGCATCCAAGTGAAATACCAAGTGTTGTTCTTTATTCATTATACTCTGATGTAAATTTGTTGAAAGTTGTAACACTTGGGCTTTTAAAGATATTATTGTAACACTGATGTAATGTATTTCAGTTTTATGACATTCAGACTTTTAATACATTTGTGTTGAATAAAAAGTTTTATATTTTCTTGTATTTCTATGTATTGTGGCTAATTGAAGAAAAAGATTCTGGCTTATGTTGCGGTTTCCCAGTAGATGGAAATCGGGGCGTTACAATTTTCATGCCTGTTTGATCATAGTAATAAGTAATCAAGCCGGGGTTTAAAGGAAAGGTTTAGTAGTGGACAATATAGAAAAGTGTACTCGGAAGGGGGCCCGTGTTTCCCATCTGTTTTGCGTGAATACATAATTACATAATTTATAAGTCTATTTATCGGTTCGGTTTATCTGTTTAGCCTGACTTCATTCTTCCCTATAGGAAGGTGTACTCGGAAGGGGACCCATAGGTCCCATCTGTTTATCCGATTCGGTTTATCTGTTTATCTGTTTTGCCTGAGTACACGGACCTATAGAATTCACCACTATGTCTAAACGTAACTTGATTGTATGCATCAAACATGTGGTATATATATGGGACGCATGATTGCTGCATTAGTTAGGATTAAATAAAAGATTTAACAATAATATGTTTCACCTGCACATTCCTGTTACTTGTTACTTGTTATCTGTTACATGTTACCTGTTACCTGATACTTGTTACCAGTTTACATGTTTATCTGATACTTGTTACATGTTTGTATGTCTACTTGTCACCTGAGCCTGTTTACTCGCTTGCTAGCTTATTTGACTACATTTTCCTGTTGCACCCCTTTCATGCTAAGTTCTGTTCTATGTTCTTGTTCCTGTTTCCTGCTTTATATCTCGTTTACCTTGTTCCTGTACCCTTTTGCTTGTACTATTTGCGGCCCGTAACTTGCACTAACGGGCAGATTATTTTTCCTGTTTATCTATTTTTGTTACTTAATAAATACATAGATTTTGGAGATCAGCTACCTGACGGAGTGAGTGACCAAGTATTTTGAGCTTGGGCTGGAATCTTTATGCTTTAGTTACTTTTGTTTTGAGTTTGTAATTTCTTGTTGCTACTTGAACTTGTATTGTACATGTTGTCCGAAAGTTTATTTTTGTTCCAGATCTTATATTTATTTGAGGATTATGTATTGTTTTCAAATAATTCTGTTGATTATGAGTTTCGTTTTATGCATGTTTGGTTGTATATTTCTTGTATATTCCTATTGTGTTGTTAAGTCGATCCTTACAGATTATGAATGATAAAAATCATTCACTGGGCTTTGTCAAGTACTCGTATTCCACACTCTTTTGGGAAGCGGGGCGTGACATATTTTGAGAAAGGTCAAAACTAAGAAGTTGAAGTAGACTCGTTAAGCTTTCTTTGGAGTCTAAGAAACCAACTTTTCATGAAGAATATAATTTATAATGAATTTTACAAGATTGAACAAGTGGCAGTCTGTATGACATTTCGACCATACTGTAGATTTCGAAGAGTTTAGGGTTATAGACACAATATTTTGGAGAAACTTATAACTACAAAGTTATAGTAGACTTGTATACCTTTAGTTTGAGCTAAAGAACACAAAGTTTCATGAAGCATAGAATTTTCGGTGATTTTTACAAGTAGCGCAGTTTTCGGATTTTGAACCTACTATTTTACAAATGAGTTTAGATGAAGCAATTAAGGATGAATTTAGATGATGTTCACTACAAATTTGTAGTAGACTCATTTATGTTTTCTATGAAACAAAGAAATCTATTTTAGGAGTAGTATTGGAATTTATATGATTTTTACAATACCATTGGGTTGCTGTCTCAAGTTGAGCATTCAAATAGTGGATTATATATATATATATATATATATATATGTTGTTACCTTGAATCGAAGTTGATAAAGAAATAGTCTAGGATTATTGGTTAGTGCATATGGCTTAGGATCTTTGAGATTGCAGGTCTGAGTCTTGGTGAGCTCAAATTTGGTAGTATTTCTTGTTTTTGAGTATATTGGATATATAAATTAATTTTTAGGGAAACATTTTTGTTGCTGCTAATTTTGGTGTGGGAGCAAACAGATAGAATTTGTGGATTCTTGAGAAAACGAACAAGGCAAACCTGTTGACCTTCACCAGGGTGTTGACTTGGTCTCTTGCTGCTGCTGCGAACCTACAAAAAGTGCGAGACACCGGGATGGATCCCGGCGATGCACCCTCCGACGCTCTTGTCAGTTATTTGAATAATTAAGCAAGAACTTAAACTGGAAAAGTATTGATTACCTGGTAAAAGTGGGGGGGGAGAGGGGTATTTATAGTCGCCTTAGGGATCCGTTTCCAGATTGAATATATCTCTACTTCCCGGTGTGAATGGATAGAAGCAGTTAAGATCACTTCTTAGGGATAATTATGAATCTGAATTCTTCTTTATCCTTCTGAACTGGTTTGTAACGGGTTGGGACCCGTACCCAGTAAGACAGATCCGTTGATGGGTTATTGGGCTTCGAATAAAGACCCAGTTCCCATTTTAGACCCATTAGTAGGTGAAATTACCGTTTTACCCTTGAGCTTTAAGATTCGTGTCCGATTTGAAAGGCCCCGATTTAATCCCATTTTTAGCCATATCACGAGCCCCCCACTCCTGGAGACTGAGTTTTACAATCTTCGAGGAGTAGTTTTGTTGTTCTAATGGCGTACGGGATTTTATCGGTGTTCTTAAGGGAGTTTGGATCTTGCTCAGGGTGTAACGGTATTATTCTGGACTTGTAAAATGCCCAAAAATATTCTCCGAATTTTCTGGATTTTTTGTGATTTTTTCAGATTTTTCAGAATTTTTTACTCATTTTCCGAATTAAATAATTAATTATCGAAAATATTAATTAATTATTCTAATTAAATAATTATATTTTTCCAGATTTTAAAATAATTTTTCTGAATTAATAATTATTTTTAGAATTTTTAATTAATTTTTTTCGATTTTTAAATATTTTTTCGGATTTTTTTAAATAATTAAAACAAATAAATAAATAAATAAATAAATAAATTAAATATTACCTGGACACGTGGCGCATTTCTGAGTGTCGATCATGATCAGATGTGCGTGCATCGCAGAGCAGATCACGTTCTGGACGCGTAGCGCGTTTCTGAGCGTCGATCGTGTCGTAACGTGAATTTTGAGAAGATCGGACGTCTTGTATAGGTCGATAGGGTTTTTTCTCCAATTTCAAGGTCGGTGCGTCGGCACCTCGGCAACAGCCGACCCTTGGAGATGAAGCCATCGCCATGTGGCAAAATTTTTTTTATTTTTTATTCTTTCCTTTCTTTCTTTCTTCTTCTGCTTCTTTCTCACCCCGCTCTGTTTCCTTCTCTTCTTCTTTGTCTTCAACTCTCTTCTTCGACCTTCGTCAGCTCGCGAGAGGTCGACGGGGAAGCTCGGAGCTTGCTATTGGAGCTCAGAGTTGGTGTCGACGAGGAGAGCTCAACGAGGAAGAAGAGGAGTTCGGCTTGAGAGCGTCGAGCTTGGTGGTCGGCACGCGCGACGTGGTGGTCGGCGAGGAGCTGTGGTTGAGCTCGGTGTAGGGGGAGAGGAATGTGGTCGGAGCTTCGAAGAAGGAGCTCGATGAGTGGAGTTCGGAGCTCGAAGGTGGTCTTCGAAGAAGGAGCTCGATGAGTGGAGTTCGGAGCTCGAAGGTGGTCGTCGGAGGTGGAGCTCGGCATGGCAAGGGGTTCGGAGCTCGATCATGCAGTGGTCGGAGCTTTGACGAACGAGCTCGACAGTGGCGATTGTGTCGCTCGACGAAGAGGGGCTCGAGCTCAGCCACGGAGCTTGACGAAGCTCGGTGGAGGAGCTTGGTGATGGCGAGGTCGAGCTCGCGCGAAGTGGCGAAGCTCGAAGGTGGGTTAGAGCTTGACGAAGCTCGGTGGAGGAGCTTGGTGATGGCGAGGTCGAGCTCGTGCGAAGCGGCGAAGCTCGAAGGTGGGTTCGGAGCTTGTGCTTCTTGAGTTCGTCGAGGTAGAGGAGAGCTCGGCATGGCGAGGAGGAAGTAGAGCTCGGCTCGATGGGTTCCGCGTAGAGCTTGGAGTTGGGTTGGAGCTTGACGAAGCTCGGTGGAGGCGTTGGCCATGGCGGAGCTCGCTCGAGGTGGGAGCTCGACGGAGCTTGGTGGCAATCGGAGCTCGCGCCGTGGAGGAGCTCGGCGGAGCTCGATGTTGAAGGAGCCGGCCTTGTTTTCCCAAACCTGAACCCTTTCTTCATTTTTTTCCCCGCTGCTTATTGTTCGGCAAATCCGAGCACGGATTTTGAGGCGTGTTTTTTGCCACTGTGTAGTTCGGTAGATCGATAGCTCAAATTTCAGATCGGAGCTACGTGGCTCAATCTGGATGGTTGATCACGATCATGGCACGAATCACGAGACAGGAGGCTCAGATTTCGAGAAAACGTTATCTTGTCGTTTTGTGGAGACGTGGCGCGATCTGAGCCATTCATCATGTCCTAGCACATTTTTTGACATGATCCAATGGTTGAGGTAGTTCGGCATCATTTTTCTTCAAATGTGAGGATCGGTACCTCGTCACTTCGACCCGATGACTCGGTAGCTCGTCCTCTGCCCATAGTAGCTCGGTAGCTCGGCTAAACTGTTTGGAGATCCACTTTCCCGGGGCTACGGAGGTCCGATCGGGGCATGTGACCCCTCGTTTCGAAGCTAACTTGAAGGTCTACGACTTCTCTTTAGGAGTGGGATGAAGATTCACCCTTCTTCATGGTCAAAATAGCCCCACAACATCCTTGTCTTGATGAAGTTGAGGAGTGTTTTGGTCTTGGGGATGTTTGAAGAGGAGCTCCACTCCTAGGGGTGGAGAAGATGTGCTCGGAAGATCCTTGTAAGAGCCATGGGAAGACCCATTCTTTGAGATGAGTGCATGGAGTAGCTCTTGGGGAGAGTTCTAGCTCGGAGCCCATTGAGAGGAAGGGCACTCGTAAGGCGAACGGAGTGAAGAGCTTGACTCTAGTAGAGAGCCATTTGGGAGACGAGTGTGAGGAGCAACGCTAGGAGAGGGTTGTGAGTTCCGAACTAGTTTAGAAGAGGCCTGTTTTGGAGGCGAGCGGAGCGAAGAGCTTGGCTCTAGGAGAGAGCCATTTGGGAGACGAGTGTGAGGAGCAACTCTAGGAGAGGGTTGTGAGCTCCGAACTTGTTTAGAAGAGGCCCGCTTTGGAGGCGAGCGGAGTGAAGAGCTTGGATTTAGGAGAGAGCCATTTGGGAGACGAGTTTGAGGAGAAACTCTAGGAGAGAGTTGTGAGCTCCGAACTCGTTGAGAAGAGGTCCGCCTTGGAGGTGAGCGGAGCGAAGAGCTTGGCTATAGGAAAGAGCCATTTGGAAGGCGAGTGTGAGGAGGAACTCTAGGTGAGAGTTGTGCTCCGAACTCGTTGAGAAGAGGTCCGCTTTGGAGGGGAGCGAAACGAAGAACTTGACTCTAGGAGAGAGCCGTTTGTGAGACGAGTGTGAGGAGAAACTGTAGGAAAGAGTTGTGAGCACCGAACTCATTGAGAAGAGGTCCGCTTTGGAGGCGAGCGAAGCGAAGAGCTTGACTCTAGGAGAGAGCCATTTGTGAGACGAGTGTGACGAGGAACTCTAGGAGAGAGTTGTGAGCTCCGAACTCGTTGAGAAGAGGTCCGCTTTGGAGGTGAGCGGAGCCAAGAGCTTGGCTCTAGGAGAGAGCCATTTGTGAGACGAGTTTGAGGTGCAACTCTAGGGGAGAGCTTTAGCTCCGAACTCGTTGTTTAAGTGAGAGAATCAACGGTTGTGGGAGCAGTTCCGAATGGCGAACCACTTCTAACTCGCTTAAGAGCAAGTTATTTGAAGCAGAATCGAGCCAAATGTTGGACTCCGAACTCGTCGTTTTTAAGAGAGTATCAACAGTTGTGGGAGCAGTTCCGAATGGCGAACCACTTCTAACCTGTTTAAGAGCAAGTTATTTGAAGCGGAATCGAGCCAAGTGTTGGACTCCGAATTCGTTGTTAGAGCTTAGTAAGTTGCGGGAGCAGCCAGGTAGAAGAAGCTGGACTCTGAACTCACCATTTAGCAAGTCGTGACTCGGAGAGATAGAGATGAAGCAAGAGCAATAATTTTCAATGAAAAAATGTAAAGTTTTTTGAGATAAACTAAGTGGCCGCTTCAATAGGGCAAGCCATTATTACATGCTATTGGCCGGGTTACAAGCATCAGCCTTATTGAAAATCAAGATCCTACTTCTACGATAAGGTGAAGACCTCTTGGGAGGAGCTGAGTCTTGAAGCTCGACGGACCTTTCTGTTCATTTGTTGGCTCCTCAGGGGGGAAGCTCGGCCCCCTCTTTTTAGACGAACTTGGTCAGGTACCCCCGCTTTATGAGTTCTTCGATCTCCTCCTTGAGAGCTCGACAATCATCTGTGTCGTGGGCCGTGGTCCCCGTGAAAGCGGCACCACTTATCCTTGTTCCTCTTCTTGCCATGGGTATTCATTCTAGGGGGAGCACGGAGTAGTCCTTCCTTTTCCACCTCCATAAGAACTTCTAATATATTGGCAATGAGGGGGGTGAACTTCTCAAAACGAGGAGTCGGGCGGCGCTGGCCATTGCCGTCCTTCTGGGATTTTTGGGACCCCTCTTCGCTTGTGTTCTTCCGTTTGTTCCCGGAAGATTTCTCCTCAAGAGTAGGGGGGTCGAGAGCCTCTTCCGCTCGTATGTACTTCTCCACCCTAAGTAGGAGTTCTGAGAAGTCCCGAGGAGGGTTCTTGGCAAGGGACGCCCTGAGATTGGCATTAGTGACGTTGTGCTCGATTGCGGCTGAGGCTACTGATTGGTTGAGGAAGGGAATGGACCGGGCTTCGGCGGTGAAGTGTCGAACGTAATCCCTTAGGCATTCACCCTTTTCTTGGTTGAGGGTCACCAGGGATACACTTGTTTTCTCGGCCCGGCGGCTACTCACGAAATGAGTAAGGAAGAGCCCTTCGAACTGATCGAATGAGAAGATGGAGGCCGGGGCGAGTCGAGAGTACCATTCTCTTGCAGGCCCCTTCAACGTGGCAGGGAAGATCTTGCAGAGAAGGGAGTCTGAAGCATGGTGGATCATCATGAGAGTTCTGAAACTCTCTATGTGACCCGCAGGGTCCGACTCCCCGGTATATGACTCGAAGTGATGCAGCTTGAAGTTCTCTAGGATGGGGGCCTCCATGATGGTGCGGGAGAATGGAAGTCTGCTCGGGTAGAGGTTCATCGCCCGTTGCTCTTCTTCCCTGTCAATTCGGCCGAGGCGCCTCTCCATCTCGTGGAGACGGTGGTAAACCAGGTCTTCTCTTTGATCATATCTTGCTGAGCCCCGGGACTCATCTTCGTACGAGGATGGGCTGGGGCTGCAGTGATGGTAGCTTGGAGAAGGACGAGGACTGAGAGTGTGAAGGCGGTGGCTCCAAGCTAGCTCATGAGTAGGTGGCCTCTGGTCGTTCTTTGGGGCAATATTGAGGGCCCGTAAGACTGTCGCTTGGAAGTCTTGAAGATCTACCCTTGTGACTGGTGCCTCTCCAGCTTGGCGGTCCCTATGTGTGGCTCGACTTACTGGAGAATGAGTTCTCCGCCGATGACGCTGAGGGGACTCTCTTCGCCTCCTCAGGGGAGGGGATCTTCTAGTCCTCGGTCTGCGGGGGGTCCAGATTCTTGAGGCCCCTAGGTGCTCGGGTTGATGGACTCCACCAAAGGCTCGCCATCCATTCAGGCGAGTTCTGAGGTCGACCCCCTTTTGGTATCGTTGATGAAGTTAGGTCAGGTTGCTTTTTTGATTCCCACAGACGGCGCTAATCTGTTGCTGCTGATTTTGGTGTGGGAGCAAACAGATAGAATTTGTGGATTCTTGAGAAAACGAATAAGGCAAACCTATTGACCTGCTGACATTCACCAGGGTGTTGACTTGGTCTCTTGCCACTGCTGCGAACCTGCAAAAAGTGCGAGACACCGGGATGGATCCCTCCGACGCACCCTCCGACGCTCTTGTCAGTAATCTGAATGATTAAGCAAGAACTTAAACTGGAAAAGTATTGATTACCTGGTAAAAGTGGGGGGAGAGGGGTATTTATAGTCGCCTTAGGGATCCGTTTCAAGATATGAATATATCTCTACTTCCCGGTGTGAATGGATAGAAGCGGTTAAGATCACTTCGTAGGGATAATTATGAATCTGAATTCTTCTTTATCCTTCTGAACTGGTTTGTAACGGGTTGGGACCCGTACCCAGTAAGACAGATGCGTTTATGGGTTATTGGGCTTTGACTAAAGACCTAGTTCCCATTTCAGACCCTTTAGTAGGTGAAATTACCATTTTACCCCTGAGCTTTAAGATTTGTGTCCGATTTGAACGGCCTCGATTTAATCCCTTTTTTAGCCATATCAATTTTGATGGTAATTTGTACAAACATTTTTGGGTTAATTTCCCCACTTAGATTAATGATTAAACACATATTTGGTGATTAGATTTGAAGAATTTGAATAGAGATGATTTTAAAAGATATTGGTATTTTGGAGAATTAATATTTGATGGAAATTAGTACAATTGTTTTGAATTAAATCCCAGGTTTGAATAAATGATTTTAGTACAAGTTAGGTTTGAATAAATGATTTTAGTACAAGTTTTGGAAATTTGAATTGAAATGTTAGGACAAGATGATGTTGATTATATTGAGACTGTTGAAGTCTTATTATAACATTTTGAGAAATTTTGTCTAGTTATTTAAGGATGACTAGTTGAATGAGATTTATATTGATTGAGAAATAAATTTCATCCTAGAATTTGTGTAAAATGATTGATATGACAAATTACGAAATGAACGAAGACTGTATTTTGGAAAATAAACGTACGATATTGTAAGGGTTTTATCAAGTTGAATTGATTTTGAGATGTGTTATCTTGAAATGTGCAATTTAAAGAGAATTTGAATGATTCTTTAATGTCTGAGGAAATTTTTATGAAGAGATTAGATGAAACCTAGTTGATCTCTATGTTGAGATGGCTGGATTATAGAGACTGAGTGAGACATAGAGTGCCGGCAGGTCATGATATGTGAAAATTTGAGAAGTAGCCAGTGTGGGTTAACTTTCTCTTTGAGAAGTATCTAGTGTGGGCTAACATTCTCAGTGTTTTGGTTTAAGTCCGGTGGGTAAACTAGCTCAAAGTCCTAGTAACTATAATTATACTTAAGGACATGCACTAGTTGGAGATATGATGAAACAAGAGCAAACATGAGTATGTGGGCTCTAGGATGATCCGTGGAGTGAGATGATCAACAATATTCCGAGACGGTGGATGAAATAGGCCATAGAATGATGTGCGGAGGGGGATTGATCTCCAGTATTCTGCGAGAGCGACGCTCATGGGATATTTGTGCAATGAGGGCTCCAGGATGACTTGCGGAGTGAGATGATCCCCAGTATTCCGGGACGATGGATGAAATAGGTCGCAGAATGATTTGCGGAGTGGGATTGATAACCAGTAATCCGGGGCAAGAGCCAATACTTGCCAATTATCTAAATCTTGTAGTAGTCATGGTAGTAGGTTGCATAGCGAGGGATTAAACCTTATATTGTGGAGAACGTTTAGGGCTTTGCCCTCGAACCTATGATGCATAGAATCTGAACAAGTATGCATTAGTGTCATCATAAGTATAAATGTCTGCATTAGGCATTAAGTTCATATCATACATTGACATGTTTAGGATAGTCACTTCTCACAATTTATTTCGCATTCAAGTTTGTGTTTGCTAAAGTAGAAGAATCACTGTTTATTGCATTGTGTCACTTGTATGCAACTGCAGTGCCCACAATTTTCTAGTTGCAGGATTGGTCTTGGCCTGGGTTTGAAGACTCTGTGAGAGATGTCACAAGATTGAAGAGTTTTCATTATCATATATGTACTGTACTTATTTATTTCCACTGTGCTAATGTAAAGAATGATGTTGTAAATGAAAAAGTTTTAAATTCCATGTATTTTTGTGCGAATTTGAATTGAAAGATCCTGTTTATGCTACGAATTACATATGTTTGGAATTTGGGGTGTTACAGCTTCTCCACCTCCTCGCTCCTCCTCCTCATCGCCTAAGCCACTACAACCACCGCCCTGTTCCCCAATCGCCGTCCTCGTCATCGCCGTCATCACCACCCCCGAGCGCCCCAGTCTCGACCATCGCCAGCGCCTCTCCACCCTCGACGCCCCTGTGTTCCCCACAACCTCGCCCTCCACCTTCGAGCTGCCTCCGAAACCCAAGCAGCACCTCCACCTCATCACTCCATCACCGCTGCTCCTCAGCCGTCGAGACACCCTCGACGGACCTGCCTCCGTCGACCACCGTTGTGCTCTTCCGCTGCCCACCCCCTGCCTCGTCTCCACTGCACTGCAACCTCCTCTCCACTCGACCTCGCCATTCACAGCAACACCTCCACCGCCAGTCGCAGCCCTGCCTTTGCCGATGCCTGCACCTCTCGCTACCGAGCCACCTCTTACTGCCATTGCTGAGTTGCTATTTCGCTGTCCCCATCACGTGCATGTGCTCTCGCTGATCGCCTTAAATTGCACGTATTGCCAATGTCGGATCTTCTCAAATCATCTTCGTTAATATTCGAAATAATCGTTTAAAAGTTAGGTTTCCTCTTGAACTAATTTTTCTTTATTCTTGTTTAAGGAATTATTTTGATCCCCGCAAGTGGTTCCATGTAACGCCCCGATTTCCATACACTGGGAAACCGTGACATGAGCCAGAATCTTTTCCTTCTGTAACACCCCGAATTCCAAATAAGACTGAATTCGAAGTTCCACAGGATCTTTACACTTCACTTCGCACAATTTTATAAGGAATTTAAAACTTTTATTACAACAATGATTACATTTTACACAGTGGAAGCAAATTACAACATAATACTTGAATTGAACATCAACCTGAACACTTCTTTATAAGCAGCAATCACTCTTTAGTCTTGTCAATCATTTATCCTGCATAGAAACTGTGGGTACGTCAGTTGCATACAACTGAGGCTAGCATATAATATATTAATTTCTCTTACTTAGAAACCACACACTTGTCACAAAACAAAGCTAAGGGGGACTATCCTATTGATGTCGTGTGTGAATGTGCACTCAGTACTTAATGCAGTTATTTATATTACATGACACTAATGTGCACTTATTCGGATTCTATGAATCCCATACTACATAGGTCCGAGGGCAAGCCCTTAATCGTTCTTAATCTTGTAGGGTTGATTCCATCGCCATGACATAAACTACTACAATAACTACGGTAAGTATCCTAGATGTTTTATGAGTTACGAGCCCATGTCCAGACAGCCTGGAGGGGAATCCCACGTCGTGACATGACGCATCATGCAGAGCCTATGGAAAATTCAGCCTCCGTTATGGAACGATGGCACCACCGGTAGTCACCAAACACCCCACAAGCGTCGCCACGGTTCCGATAATTCCGGAGCAGTATCCACGCCATGACATGACTCATCAAGCAGGAAACCTATGAATACTCTCACACCGTGGATCCGAGGCCCTCATACTTATATTTTTCTCTTACTTTCATCACATCTTCACTAGTGTATTGTCCTTAGTTGTTTGAATCATGAATAAAAATCAACACCCTAGAGCTAGCACTTCCTCTATACCGATCTTAACCATCAATCAACAATAACGACCCAAACTTGGTCTTTCATTTCAATATTTCATCCCAAAGAATTTATTCAATCCCGGTATGAGGACTTAGCTACACTATAGCCTTTAATCTCATTTCATGTTCATAAAATTGAGTATTCACACTCACAAATTTTCTCATAGCTCATCATGATCTTTATTTCATTTTCATGTTCAATTTCATGTATAATGTGACGAATTCAAACTTACCTCATTCATAATTTAATTCCACACAATTTCTTTTATTTCATAACGTCATTCTTTCACTTATTAAGCCAAACCACAACTATCTTTATTTAAAATTTTCCATGACACATTTCATTTAAAATCTTTATTCAAAAATTTCCTTTAAAAGAGAATTTTTTTTTTTTAATTAATCCATATCTCATTCTCATAATTTGTATTAAGTTCTTTTCTAAAAATAGCCCTTAATTCTCATCATAATAAGTCAAAAAGCTATAGAAAAATTCTCGTGAAGTCTAGGCATTTTTTTGATATTTCTAATATTTTTTTTCTTAATTTTTATATACTTTAAAACTATTACAACTAATAAAATATATAAAAAAATCACTTTTTCAAAAAAGTGGCCGAAGCCAGGCTCGAACCCACGCACAACAGACCCCGCCTAGCTACAGTAACCGCCTTAAGGCGCCACCGAAGACCAGGAAGACCAAGCCGACTAACTGCTTGATAGTGAACTTGAATTATAATTATATTCTGGGTTTTGGTATTTGAGTTTAAAATTGATTTCAAAAAATTGATGTCTCTGTAGAGACTCGAACCCAAGCACACAGTGCCCCGCCTGCTACAGTAACATTCTAAGGGCGAACTCGAAGACCAGTAAAGCCACAGTGAACAACTGATGTGAGATGAGTTGGGTTATTTTTGACTTGACTCTCTGTTTGTTATTAATATTTCATATTTCAAAAACTCTTAAACACTTTTCTCTTCTAATTTGTTCCATGAAAAATTCCAGATTACTGATCTTATAGTTTTCCAACATAACAGTATTTTAAGATTATTATTTTGACATAAAAACATGAATTTTTCATTATAATTTGTATTCTATGTCTATAGTTTCGACATTTAAAAACAACCATGATTCCTACATAATTTGTTACCACAATTATCAGACAAGTTTGTTTTCTTGCTTTTTTTTTTCTTTCTACAACATTTCTAGAACATAATCTCTTTCATCATACTTGTGTCACAATAATTAATATAGTATATAACCAATATTTCAATAAATCAACTAGCCATTCACCAACATATATTCTACATCTAGCATGGTTCAAAATTCACATTTTTATAGCAACATGATAATTCTAATGTAGAAAATCACAATTTATAGCAACTATTAAACAATTCATCAAGCATTCACTTCATTTCTAATTAGTCTCTTTTAAAGCAATACATGGCCAAATTAACTAGTTTCTTCTTAGCAATTTCATCAATTTAATCCCTAGCATGATATCTACATTAGAAGCTTGAGAAATCACCCACCTTAATTGAAAAAAACAAAAGGACTCCTAGGAAAACTCCTTGAACACACGATCCCCTCCTAGTTGTAAGCCTTCTCCTCCTTGCTTGTGCACACCAAAACGCCTTCTCCTTTGTGTACTAGATGAAACCCGAGCACTTCTCCTCTCCTCTAGGTATAGGCCGGTCTCCAATGGGTGCAAGAACACACCACAAAACACCACTCAATCTTTTCTCACAATTGCACTCAATCATTTCTCACACTTGTTTCTTTCTTTCGTTTTCTTTTACCAATTTTTCTAGTGTATTTCATGAAGAGAGTGAGAGGGTATTTATACATTTTTCAAAGCAAAATGGAGGGTGTAGATTGAACTAGATGGTTGTAGATTAGGGGCTAGGATGAATTAGGAAGTTGGAGCAACCACCCATGAACAAATAACCACTCATCCACTACTCGATCTCTCCCACTCTCCCATGCTTGAATCCGGCCACCCCGTAGTGCAAAAGGCTCGTGCAAGTGCAATGCACGTGTCACAGAAGGCACCCCTAGTTACTAGTTGTACATGTTCATTTAATTAATTGGTTACAAAACTAGTCTGCCTTACAAGTTGTGATAATTAAAAGTGAATTAAATTAGTGGGCTCAATCTAGTGGGCTAAAAGTCTATGGGCTTCTAATTTAATTAATTAAATTAATTAGTGTGGGCTAAAGTTAGAAAATTAGGCCTAGTGTTTAAATAGGCTTTTTAAATTAAAAAGAGAAGAATTAAATTACTTGTTCATGATAAGAAAATAAATAATTTTTTAGAAAAAAATGTACATAAATTTGCATGTGCAAAACACGTGAAATCAAACAAACTCTTATTTATTTATAATAGAAAATTTAGGATGTTACACCTTTAATTAGCCATAATACACAGAAATAGCAGGAAAATTTTAAAACATTTTATTCAACACAAATGTATTACAAGTTCGACTGTTATAAAACTGCAATACATTACATCAGTGTTACAATAATGACATACAAGCCCAAGTGTTACAAACTTTCAATCAGAGTACAATGAATAATATATAACACTTGGTACTTTCATTTGGTTGCTTCTCAACATAAATAAATTACAATAGATGTTACAAAGTGATATGGCTAAAAATGGGGTTAAATCGGAACCGTCCAAATTGGGCACGAATCTTGAAGCTCAGGGGTAAAACGGTAATTTCATATACAAACGGGTCCGAAACGGGTACTGGATCTCCTTCTCACAGATCCAATAACCCACGAACGGATCCACTCCAACAGGGTACGGGTCTCGACCCGAGACAGACCCAGACCAGCAAGAGAAAATCAGGGTCACTGATTTGACCAAATCAACGGGCCTGATTTGCAGTTACCCTCTCACCGGGAATCAGGGGTCAGTTTCCTAAACAAACTGTGAGGATTTTACTCCTGACAGTTACACGGGAAATCAGGTCCCTAATCACTCCCATGGCGACTATAAATACCTCCCACCTAACACTGTGACCAGGTAATCACTTTTTTTCCAGCTTAAGCTCTTTCTTAATCATCACTGGTTACTGAAAAGAACGTCGGAGGGTGCGTCGCCGGAATCAACCCCGGTGTATCGCACTTCCTTGCAAGTTAGCGGCAGGAATCAACAGGAGTGGATCCGCTATTCAGGTTTTTCCACGAACTCACAAATCTCATCTGCTTACCCCCACACCAGAATCAGCGGTAACAGATTGGCGCCGTCTGTGGGAACACCATACGAATAGCAGCCTCTCCTCTTCCTCGTCGACCAGCCCTTCTCCAGCCATGCCTCCCAAAAAGGTCAGGTTTAGGGGGTCCAACCGCGGACCCAATCCCGCCGATCAGCAAGAGGAAGTCCCCGTGCATCCTGCTCCGCAGCCCGAACAACTTCCTCCCCCGGTCCAACAGGGCCAGCCTCCTCTTCCGAATCAACAACCCTCAAATGGTCCTGCTAGTCAGAACCAACGGAGGCAGAAGCAACCTCTCCACCCAGACCATGTCTCAATTCACAATGCATCCTCGGACTCTATAGCTTCCCATAACCCCCGAGCCTCCGACCTCCGCAACACCGTTCTGAATCGCCAAAAGGATGAGGACCTTCGCAACCATCTAGATGAGAGGCGGGCCCAGCATCAAGGTGAGCGATCTCCTCATCGCCGAGATGGCAGGAGGTCTCCGGACCGAAGAGGACGGGGGGAATCTCTCGAGCGTCGTAGGAGGAGGCCACATTCCCCTGCTGATCGCCATCATCCGAGGAACGATGAGGCACCAATCACTCGTGCCGAGTTCCTACAATTCCAGGCAACTGTGTTACAGGCCCTCAACCTTCGCCCCAACAACAATAACGCCCAGAGGGTTCCAACACCCCAACGGGTTCCAAGTCCTCGCCACCGATCCATAAGTCCTCCCCCGGCTCCTAGTCACCGGCAACACCATCATAGTCCTCGCCGATCCCAGGGCTACCGACACCATAGTCCCCGCTCCCCTTCCTATGAAGAGGAGTCTAGGGGATCGTTTGACTACCACCAGAGGGACGATGCCCTCTACCGTCATCTCCACGAAATCGAGAGGTGCATCGGCTGTATGGACACGGAGGAGGAGTCGAGAGGGACGACCGTCCACCCCAGCAGACTGCCCTTCTCTCGGACTATCATGGAGGCTCCCATCCCGAGGGGTTTCAAGCCTCCGCAGTTTGAAACGTACTCAGGGGAGTCGAACCCTGCTGATCATGTCGACAGCTTCAAGACATTGATGCTGATTCACCAAGCTTCCGACGCCATTCTTTGCAAGACCTTTCCCGCCACTCTTAAGGGTTTGACGCGGGAATGGTACTCCCGGCTCGCTCCCTCTTCCATCTTCTCGTTCGAGCAGTTCGAGACGCTATTCATAACTCACTTTGTGAGTAGCAGGCGAACAGAGAAGACTAGCCTCTCCCTACTCCACCTCCGACAGGAGGGGAGAAAAGCTGAGGGACTATGTAAGGAGATTTACTGTGGAGGTCAGGTCCATCGCCTCCCGCGACCAGTCGGTGGCGACCGTCGCGTTCCAGTCGAACGTCCTCAACTCCAACCTCCGGTCGTTCCTCGCCAAAAAGCCCCCGCACAACTTCGCCGATCTTCTCCTTAGATGCGAGAAATATATTCGGGCCGAGGAGGCCGAGTGCCTCCCAAGTTTTGGAGGATCCGCCTCTGGGTCGAAGAGGAAGACGACAGAGGAAGAAGGGTCCAAGAAACTAAGAAGGACAATAGCGGTCAGTGTCGTCCTACCCCCAGGTTCGAGAAGTTCACTCCCCTCACCACCAATGTCTCCACCATCCTGATGGAAGTGGAAAAGGAAGGGGTTATACCTCCCGCTCCGAGGATAAACACCCCGGCCAAAAGGAGGAACAAGGAGAAATGGTGCCGTTACCACCGGGACCACGGCCACGACACCAACGACTGCCGGGCGTTGAAAAATGAGATAGAGGCCCTCATCCAGAGGGGGCAGTTGGCCAAATTTGTGAAAGCAAACGATCGGGGGGATCGCACCACTCCTCCGCCTTGGGGGGCTAACAAGCGCTCCGAGCGACGCGATGAAACCCCCGAGTTCGAGGAAGAACGGGTTCTGCACCTTATTCACGGGGACCCAATGGGGGGCTCTTCCAACTCCTCTCGAAAGGCCTTCGTCTGAGAGGTCAACTAGTTCACAGTGCCCCTCCAACCAAAGGCCTCGGCGTCCCAGTGACTTTCTCTGATGAAGACCTCGAGGGGGTCCAAACTCCCCACTGCGACGCACTTGTTATCGACCTTCGTATGGCAAACTTCAAAGTGCAGAGGGTCCTGGTAGACAACGGGGGCTCGGTGAACATCCTCTTCCTCTCGGCCTTCTGAGGGCTGCAGCTGTCCCGGGATTGCCTCAAACCAGCCGGCTACACGCTCCATGGGTTCACGGGGGTACCAGTAACTATCGAAGGGGTTATCACCCTGGACGTAACTGCTGGGAAGACCCCTACCACCCGGACTGAGCCGATGGACTTTATGGTCATCGATGTCCCGGCTGCATACAACGTTATCTTGGGTCGGCCTGGCCTAGCTGCCCTGGAAGGTGTCCCTTCGGCGTACCATCTTAAGATGAAGTTCCCCACCCGGTCGGGAGTGGGAGAAGTCAGGGGCAGCCAAGAGACGGCTCGGAAGTGCTATATGACTTCCACTGGGGTCCGGTGCTCTCCCTCGAGAGTTTAGAAATCCCCGAGTCGAATGTCCGACCCACGTCCGAACCGGCGGACGAATTGGAAGAAGTACTCTTCTCGGACGAGGACCCGAGTCGAAAATTCCTCATCAGCAAGTCCTTGCCGACTTCCCTATGCTCCGACTTGGTGCAGTGCATCCGGGGGAACCGCAACCTATTTGCTTGGTCCGCCGCGGACATGCCCGGGATTTCCGAGGAACTCCTAGTCCACCGCTTCAGTGTCGAACCGGGGTGCAGACCGGTTCAGTAGAAGAGGCGTAAATTCGCTCCCGAGCGACAACAGGCCATCAAGGAGGAGGTGGACAAGCTCCTAAAAGCTCAGTTTATACAGGAGGGAACTACCCCGAGTGGCTCTCCAATGTCGTCATGGTGAAGAAGTCCAATGGTTCCTGGAGGATATGCATCGACTTCACAGACTTGAATAAGGCGTGTCCGAAGGATCCGTTCCCTCTCCCGAACATCGATACCCTCATCGATGCCACCTCGGGCCATGAGCTCCTCAGCTTTATGGACGCTTTCTCCGGCTATAATCAGATCCAAATGTTCCCCCCGGACATTCTGAAGACTTCCTTCATCACCGACCAGGGCCTCTACTGTTATAGAGTTATGCCGTTCGGATTGAAGAACGCTGGAGCCACCTACCAGCGCCTCGTCAACAAAGTCTTCCAAAGTCAGATAGGCTGCAACATGGAGGTATACGTCGACGACATGCTCGTGAAAAGCGTCCGAGGTATCGACCACGTGTCCGACCTACAGGAGGCGTTCGGAGTATTGAGAAGGCACAACATGAGGCTTAATCCGAACAAGTGTGCGTTCGGGGTCTCATCAGAAAAGTTCCTCGGCTTCATGGTCAGCCAATGAGGAATTGAAGCAAATCCTGAAAAAATCAAGGCCATACTGGACATGGCCCCGCCCCGGAACGTGAAGAAAGTGCAGAGACTTACGGGTCGCCTCGCCGCTATTGGGCGATTCCTTTCGAAGTCTGGGAAAAAGTGCCTCCCCTTCTTCAAGGCTCTCAGGGGAGCCAAGGGTTTCGAGTGGGGCGAACTGCAGCAGGAGTCGTTCAAACAGCTGAAAGCCTACTTGGTCAATCCTCCCCTGCTTAGCAAGCCCGTTCCTGGGGAAACCCTCTTCATCTACTTGGTAGCTTCCGAGCAGACTTTAAGTGCCGTCTTGGTGAGGGAAGGGGACCGGGCTCAGAGACCCATTTACTATGTGAGCAAGGTGCTTCGGGACGCCGAGCTCCGCTACCCGAAGGTTGAAAAGATGGCCTACGCCCTGGTTATGGCGGCAAGGAAGCTCCGCCCATACTTTCAGTCTCACTCGGTTGTGGTCCTCACCGACCAACCGCTGAAGCAGGTCCTCCACAAGCCGGAGACCTCAGGGCGACTTATGAAATGGTCCATCGAGCTGAGTCAACACGACATCTCCTACCAGCCTCGGACTGCGATCAAATCTCAAGCCCTCGCGGACTTCATCGTCGAGACCACCATTCCCGAGGTCAGCCATGTCCTGAACGGACCCCCGATCTGGACCATTTTTGTGGACGGTTCCTCTTGCAACGAGGGAAGCGGTGCCGGTATCATCCTGACAGGTCCAGATGACTTCGTCCTCCAATATGCCCTCCGCATGAATTTCAAGGCCTCGAACAATGAAGCAGAGTATGAGGCACTAATCACGGGCCTCGGACTTTCCCGAAGTGCTGGGGCGCAGCGTCTCCGAATCCATAGTGACTCCCAGCTGGTTGTGAACCAAGTTTTGGGCGATTACGAGGCACGGGACGAACGGATGGCGAAGTACCTCGCCAAGGTCCGAACCCTCATGGCACGGTTCGAAGAGGCACTCATCCAACGAGTCCCTCGAGAAGAGAATTCACAGGCCGATGCCCTCTCCAAGTTGGCCTCATCCTCCCTCCAAGGTCTCGAGCAGACCGTTTTGATCGAGGTCCTATTGACGCCGAGCATAGAAGATGAGACCCTCGGCTCAGTGGAGTCACTGCCGGTCCTACTACATGATAATTGGATGAAGCCGTTGGTGGAATTCTTAAGGGACGGACTCCTCCCCGAGGACCCCAAGGAAGCACGCCGAGTAAGAACCAGGGCTGAGCGGTACGCCCTGATCGAGGGAATCTTGTACAAGCGCTCCTTCTCGCAGATTGATGGCCGACCGTACCTGAGGTGCCTTTCCCCGGAACAGGCCGACTATGCCTTACAGGAGCTCCACGAAGGCATTGGCGGAGCACATTCAGGATCTAGGTCTTTGGCTCGGAAAGCCCTGAATTACGGATACTTCTGGCCGACTCTCCTCCAAGACGCCGAGCGACACGTTCGGCAATGTGGCTCTTGTCAGAGACATTCCAACATTCGTCGCATCCCCCAAGCCAACCTCACCTCCCTATCAAGTCCTATCCCCTTCGCAATGTGGGGGATGGATTTACTAGGGCCTTTCCCTCCAGCTCCGGGCCAGTTCAAGTTCTTGGTCGTAGCCATCGACTACTTCTCGAAGTGGATTGAGGCCGAGCCCCTCGCCACTATCACCGAGAACAAGGTGCTTCAATTCTTCTGGAAGAGCATCATCTGCAGATTCGGCGTCCCCCGTGTTCTCGTAACGGACAACGGGACTCAGTTCACTGGTGCCGCATTCCGATCTCTGTGTGAAGACCTTGCCATCCAACAGCGCGTCTCTTCCGTCTCCCACCCTCAGTCGAATGGACAGGCGGAGAACGCTAACCGGCAGATCCTCTCTGGTATCAAGAAGAGACTGGACAAGTGTTCTAGAGGCTTATGGGTCGACCAGCTCCCCAATGTGCTGTGGAACTACCGCACCAACAAGCGGACCCCCACAGGGGAGTCCCCGTTCAACCTCACCTATGGGTTCGAGGTAGTGATACCACTCAAAGTCGTAATACCTTCTCCTCGCCTCGCAGCCTAAAACGAGGAACAGAACGCCAGAGACCTCCGGGCGAACTTAGACCTGGTGGACGAGCTAAGAGAAAGAGCATCAATACGCCAACAGAACTACCGGAGGAGGGTCGAACTGGCATACAACAAGAAAGTCCGACCCACCGATCTCAAGGAGGGGGACTTGGTCCTCAGAAAGCTAGCCATCTCCTTACCCAATCAGAAGAGAAAACTAGCTCTGAATTGGGAAGGACCCTACAAGATCATAAGGGTCGTTCGGCCCGGAGCTTATCGTCTGGAAGACCTAGAGGGCAGAGAGATTCTGAGGACCTGGAATGCCGACCACCTGTTAAAATACCAAGAAAGCACCCCGGTGCCTCTCTAAGTATAGCAGGATGTCGAACCATTCCTCTCCTCTAACTTGTAATTCATTTCTTAAGTTGTTATATGTAAAAACGGCTCGCCGTCAATTATCAATGAAGAATGCTCTTTCATACTTATAAAATTGCTTGCATCTCTCAGACTTTATTTTTTATTTTCAACCAATGGTTCGGAGTCCAATGTCCGGCTCGACTTTACATCCCCGGCTCGCCCTTAGGCGAGCCAGAGGTAGATCGCCATTCGGAACTGCTCCCATAACCGTTGAACTACACCGATGGTTCGGAGTCCAACACTCGGCTCGACTTTACTTCCCCAGCTCGCCCTTAGGCGAGCCAGAAGTAGATCGCCGTTCGGAACTGCTCCCATAACCATTGAACTCTAATGATGGTTTTGGAGTCCAACACTTGGTTCGATTCTACTCTGCAAGCTCGCTCCTCAGCGGGCTAGGAGTGGGTCGCCATTCGGAATTGCTCCCACAACCGTTGAACTCTAATGATGGTTCCGGAGTCCAACACTTGGTTCGATTCTACTCCGCAAGCTCGCTCCTCAGCGGGGTAGGAGTGGGTCGCCATTCGGAATTGCTCCCACAACCGTTAAACTCTAACGATGGTTCCGGAGTCCAACACTTGGTTCGATTCTACTCCGCAAGCTCGCTCCTCAGTGGGCTAGGAGTGGGTCGCCATTCGGAATTGCTCCCACGACCGTCGAACTCTCACGAGGATCGGCGAGCCCGCCATTGGGTAAGACTCGACTTGCCTCGCAACTTCGCGATAAGAGGAGACAGAAGCACCGCTCGGCACCTCCAGCCGAACGCTCTTGTCGCCGAACCGCGAACGAGCGAGAGGTATGCTCCGAGCACACCACGTCGCTTGAACTCTTAGACCTCCGGTCGGCTGACCGAGCAAGTGCCCATCCGAGCGTCAAAACGGAGAAAACTCACTTTCTCCTCTACTTTCCTGTAAGATCTCGATCAGACGGCCCAGATCTTGCCAACGACGCTAAACGACAAGATAGCGTTTTCCTTGGAACTGGGTCCGTCTCGAGATTCGTGCCCCCATCCAACGGTTCAGATCGCGCTACAGCGCCGAACCACGAACGAGAGAGGGGCCGGGTTGGAGACCTCGGCGCGACGAACACAGTCAGAACCAAAACAACTACGCAGAGCTACAAAGGACGTGCTAGTTCATGAAAGAAATATTATTAATAATTGGAACACAGTTCAAAGCAACTTTTTCATACAACAAGGTCACAAAGCCTTAAAGAACAAAAGATACATTGCCGACCCGCTACACTTGGTGTTTAAATGAAAAATCATCACCATCCTATTCGGTCGTCAGCTCGGCAACCTCGGCCACCAGTTCCTCTTCCTCCTTCCGAAGCTTTGCCTCTACGGTCTGCAAGTGACGGATCTCGGAGAGCAAATCGTCCCTTTCGGCTATTATTTTCGACAAATTGTGCCGAACACACTGAATCCGAAGGGCGTTGCTAAAGGCGGTCTGCGAACCTTCGTCCTCTCCTATAGGGGTCATCTCGGCGATCCTGCTCTCCAAACGACGGATCTCGACGTCTCGCTGACCCTGGATGAGCTGAAGGTGGCCCCGCTCGCTTTCAGCTCGGCGTAATTCCAGCTCGACTTCATAGAGCCGCTCCCGGCACCTCGCCGAGCGCAACCTCGTCACCCCCGAGCCAGCCTCGGTTCGAGCGTTGTCGCCCGAGCGATTGGGGTCGGCGTCTTGAGCTACCACCACGAGCTGAAAAGAGAAAGAAAAACGAACAACAGAATTTCAAACATTGCCGAAGTCCAACACTTGAAGAATTTTTCAAAACAAACTATCAAGCTTTTATTCCAATGAAGTAACTCTACATACAACAAGACTGACGCTACAACAAGAGTTTGACAATATAAGACAACTTGTTTAGTGCCTCTTCGGAAGGGGCACGCTTCGGTTCAAGGAAACGCGGGGGCGGCGACGCCTAACCTCCGAACTCGATTCCAAACCAGCGAAGCGAGATCCCCCTTCGCCACTAACCCCAACTGTGGCGCCGACCGAGGCACCGCTAGATGAGACGGCTACACTACTCTGAGCGTCAGCAGGACTCCGCCTAGCCGCAGACAAACGAGTCGCAAGTTCGTAGAAGGTAATCCCTCTCTCGCTCTCTTCGTGAGTACACGACGTACTACGAACGTTGGCCCTCTCAGGCAGAGGCTTGAGCGACGCGACCTCTTCCTCCAACTCGATAATCCTATCCTTCAGAGCATCATCCTTCGCCAGCATCTTCAAACGAAGAGGTCTTGACGAGCCCGAGACATTGGCTTTATTGGTCGCGAGCCGTCGATAATGGGTGACCTCGATCCCCCTGTCTATCGTAATCCTCCTAAGCTTGTCGACCTCGGCCAATAACTTTTTGCGCTCGGATGACACCTTCTCCAACTCGGAAGCTAGCTTCTCTTCTTCCGCCGAACGTTCTTTCTCTGCTAACTCCAAGTGTCGGATCTCGGCTAAGAGCTCGTTATTCTTCTGCTCGACGATGGAAAGCTCTCTACGAAGCCACTCAGTTTCACCTTCGGGACAAGGAGCTTGGGGTTGCTACCGCAATTGCTTCAACTCGCGACAGTACCCCCTCGCAGCTACCTTTATCTCCTCCAGCTTCAAGAACATATAAAACCGCTTCTCTCGGCTAAGTGAAAGCTCTCGCTTCGTTTTGGTCAGCTCCTTACGAAGGTACGAAACCTCCGTGATCGGCCCAAACTTCACCTGAAAAGCAGAGATAAATCCGACGCCCAATGCTTGGAGAATTTTAAGCCTAATCAAACACAAAATCCGGAGACTAACACTTGGAGAATTTTTGGCCAAACAATGAGTGTTTTCATTCAAAACTCAAAAAAGTGTTACAAGAGCGGTGGCCAGTCCGCAGTTAGGCTTACAAAAAAAACAAAAGACTAAAAGATGCAACCAAGTCAGGGGTCGACCTTTTTGTCGTTCGGGTCTGTCGACCCCTCGGCCTTGTCCTCGCCCTCGACCTCGTCCTCGTCCCCGCTCTCGCTCTCCTCCTCAGAGTCGTCCTGCTCCTCACCGTCGGCCTCAGTCTCGCCCGGGCCTTCGACACCGTCGGTCTGTCCCTCGGGGCCGAGCATCGCCGGGGCAAGCTCCTCCTCTCCCTCCACAGGGTCGTAGAAGTGGTAGGAGGACGTGTCGAACCCCGGGTTCCGAGCGGCGATATGAAGCAAGGCTCGGCCGTACGCGTCCTCCATGTTCTTGAACATGTGCTACTCGGCCTCGTCCTGGACAGCCCTCTTCGCCTTCGCCACCTTAGACCGGTGCCTGGCCATGATCTTCTCGGTCTTCTTCCGAGCCCTCTCCGCCTTCGACCGAGCATTGGACAACTCCTCCTTCAGCTCGGCATTCTCCTTCTCCGAGGCCACGAGCTTGGCGGCCGCGTCCTTCGACTGCTGAATGGCGTCAGCCAGCTTCACCTCCAACCCTGCCACTTTGGCTCCGCGCTTTGCCGAAAGGAGTAGCTCAGCATCGAGCAGCTTCACTGCTTTTGCGCGCTCCGACCTCTCCCGGTCGTACTGTGCCGTCAGCTCTTGTTCTTTGCTCGCAAACTCTTCGAGCAAGAAGTTAAAGTGGCAGAGGGTCTGAAAAGAGAACAAACCGTTAGGGTCCGAACCTAGAAACTTAGAAAATTTCATAAAAATGCTTCAATAAGAAAGCGTTCGACCCACTCACCGACATGGTGTTCCGAGCAATCTGCATTGTGGCGTCTCCGACTTGCCCGGTCTTAAGGGCTGCTCGGTCCTTTGGGGTCGGCAGGTGCTTCACCGCCTGCATACAAATGTTGCCGTCGCCCAAAAAACCGTCGACTTTCATCACTTGCCAGTCGGGGACAAAGATCTGCTTGTGCCCCTCAGTCAGGATCTTCTCCGCATCGGCAGTGAGGGGCAGAACTTGCAGGGATAACACCTTGCTCACGTCGAACGCGCCGCTCGACGAGCCGGGAGCATCTCCCTTAGCCATTGGTGTCGGCGCATCCGAAAGAGGAGGGTCCGAGGCCGTGACATTCTCCTGCACGGGATCGGCCTCCGGAACGACGACCTTCTGCAGGTCAGCGGTCTTCGGGACCGAAGGTATCTTCGGCGCTCGGCTGCCCTGAGGCCCTGTCGAGGGTCTCTTCTTTCTCATCTCCTGCTCCTTCGCCTTGGCCTTCGCCATCAACGCCCTATAGTCCATCTTAGAAGACCCTGCACAGGCCGAATGAAAAAACTTAGATAAATTTTTCAAGAACTTCAAGCAAAAAGTAAAAATACCAGAAGCATACTAGGGTCGATCGGACTGAGACCCCCCCCCCGGAACAAAGCTTCCTTGGTAATGTCTTTCCAACTTAGCGTCGGCAAGGCGAGGAGTTTCTTAAGGACTTCCGCCTCCTCGTCGCTCAGTACCGGCTCCTTCTTCGCTCGCTTGGGTAGGCCTTCCCTCGACCAAGCTATCGGAATTGCCCAGGGTGCAGGAGCCCGGACAATGAAATACTTCTCCTTCCAATGCTTGATCGAGTCCGGGTTCTCGATCAACTTCACGCCCGTCCGCGGCGAAAGGTAGAACCTCTGCTCGTTCCTATTCGGCTGGCAAGGGCGGTAGAGGCTCCGAAGGAGAAACATGTTTGGCTCGGTGCCGATCTCTTGACATCGAAGAACAAACGCCAAGACGTGCCTCCAAGTGTTCGGCATCAGTTGGGCGGGGAACAGACCGTACCAATTAAGAACATCGACGATGAATGGATGAAGGGGAAAACGGAGCCAGGCAGCTAAGGAGTCGAGGGGAAATATGCATGCGTCAGCCGAGGACGACGTGCAGGCTCGGAATCCCGGTTCGGGGAGAAGTAACCCTTACTCGGCAGGGATCTGGAATCCGGTCCGGATCCGATGCAGATCAGCCTCCGTGAGAGACGAAATGGTGTGGTCCACCTCAGACAACTCTCTCGACTCGTTCTCCTCCACCGACTTGGCAGTGCCGTGGGTGACCTTCTCCAGCATCTTTTCGGAGTAGCTCCGGACACCCCCCACACTCGACAGAACGATAGGCTGCCGACCGAACTCCCCTGCCGTCTTCGGCTGTTCGATTATCGTGACCACTCCTTTGCCCTTCTGAGACTTCGCCACAACCTCCTTGAGTGGCTCGGCGACTTTGCCACTCTTGCTCGGCCGAACGACGGTCTGCTCGGTCGACTCTGTCACCTCCTTTCCTTTACCCACTCGGCCGACGACTTGGTCCGAGGCGGGGGTCTCATCCGAAGAAGTAATCTTAACCATTTTTCTAAAAAGAAAGGAGAGAAACTGACCTTGAGGTGACTGTTACGGTCGGAAAAGTTTGCCGGAGCAAAAGAACACCTTGCCGCGACAGCTAGCAGCACCACCCAGGAGCTAAAAACTTCGATGGTGAAAAGTAAAAACTTGGGAGAGAAAGTGAAAGTGAATAATGAGATCTGGGGTGGGGGAGTGAAGATTTATAGTAAAAAGAAAAGTCTCTTGGGCTTCCTAACGTAAGGGCACGACTTTTGGGCCGCTCTTGAAATGTCACGAAGGCCCAAAACGACTTTGTCTTTTCACCAAGTCAAGTAGCTCGGCACAGCAGGATCTAAATCCGAACAACGTGCGATCCGAACCCAACAGCAAAGGGACCGGTCGGCTAACTGAGCAAATGCCCATCCAAGCGTCAAAACGGAGAAAATTCACTTTCTCCTCAACTTTCGTGTAAGATCTCGATCAGGCGGCCCAGATCTTGCCAGCGACGCTAAACGACAAGATAGCATTTTCTTGGGAACTGGGTCCGTCTCGAGATTCGCGCCACCATCCAACTGTTCAGGTCGCGCCACATCGCCCGGACGAAGCCCTTCGGACCCAGACGCTCCACCTTTGTCTGAGGAAGCCAGAGAAAATTTGGATTAAAAGTTTTAAGGCACCGCCCTCGGCGAGCCCCCCAGGCCCCAGGTCTCGGTCGGTTCCCCTCTCACCCGTGAGCAACTCGAAGCCTACGGCCTCGGAGCCGAAACCACGAATCGTTCAAGGGTTGGAGAGAAACCACCATCTCGCGGGGCCCGGTTAGAAAGCAGATCGGCACACCTCCTATCTCTAACTCCTTCGGGCTGACAACCATCAGAAGCCGTCAGCCCGGAAGGAAGACAGAGGTCGGAAGAGACCAATCCTTCCGAAGCAACTTGTCCCTCGGCTCCGGACTTCGGTCGTCACCTCTTCTGCCCTGATCTCCTCTGACCCTGACATCCGCATCGGGACCGTCAGAATCGGGAGAAGATCATGGCGGAAGAATGACCACCCATCCTTCCGAAGCACCTTGTCCCCCGGGTCCGGACTTCGGTCGTCAACTCTTCTGCCCTTATCTCCCCTAACCCTGACACCTACGTCGGGGCCGTCAGAATCAGGAGAAGATAACGGCGGAAGGATGACCACCTATCCTTCCGAAGCACCTTGTACCCCGGGTCCGAAGCACCTTGTACCCCGGGTCCGGACTCAGGTCATCACCCCTTCTGCCCTGATCTCCTCCGACCCTGACATCCGCATCTGGACAGTCAGAATCGGGAGAAGATCACGGCGGAAGAGTGACCACCCGTCCGACGACCTCAGGGTTAGGATTTTTCAAAAGAAGACAGGCATCCGCCTTGACTCCGGTCGTCACCTCTTCTGCTCTGATCTCCCCCGACCCTGACATCCGCATCGGGGCCATCAGAATCAGGAGGAGACCATTGCCGAAGAGCAACCACCCAAGGCAGACACCTCCGATGGCTAAAACTCAACATTGTTGTGACTGAAACTACAAGGGGAGTGGGGTATTTATAACCTCCCCTCCAAGAACCAGCCATTATGACCCTCGGGAGCTAAAACGCCACGCATTAATTAGAGGGCGCCATTCTTAATGACCCCGGGAAGTTGGAACGCCGCACAAATCCTGGGGCGCCATTAATGCTCTTGGAAACCGAACCGTCTCGAGATTCGTTCCGCCATTCAATGGCCCGGATCGCACTACCACGCTCGGATTGCCGAACCTTTAGACATCCGGTCGGCTAACCGAGCAAGTGCCCATCCGAGCGTCAAAACGGAGAAAACTCACTTTCTCCTCAACATTCGTGTAAGATCTCGATCAGACGGCCCAGATTTTGCCAGCGACGCTGAACGACAGGATAGCATTTTCTTGGGAACGGAGCCCATCTCGAGATTCGCGCCACCATCCGACGGCCCAGATTGCGCCACGTCGCTCGGACAACTGAGTCCTCAGACCTCCGGTCGGCCAACCGAGCAAGTGCCCATCCGGCGGCCCAGAACTTCGCTCGACCAAACCGAACTCCCAGATCCCCGGTCGGCCAACCGAGCAAGTGCCCATCCGAGCGTCAAAACGGAGAAAAAAAGCAGCCGAACAATTACGACCGTTGGATCTTCCAGAAATTCGTGCTCCTGAGGATGTACGGTTCAGATCTTGCCACGTGCGCTAAACGACAAGATAGCGCTCTCTTGGGAAACGTGCCCGTCTCAAGATTCGTGCCACCATCCAACAGCTCAGATTGCGCCACGTCACTCGGACGGCCGAACCCTTACACCTCCGGTCGGCCAACCGAGCAAGTGCCCATCCGAGCGTCAAAAGCGAGAAAATGAATGCCGAGCGACTACAACCGTCAGATCTCTCAGAAATTCGCTGCTCCCCCAAGATCAACGGTCCAGATCAGGCCACGCCATAAATCAGTATTTAAAAATTAATTTTTATTTATTTAAATCATTTTATTTATTTAAAAATTGCGAAAAATTGCTAAAAATTCGGGAAAATTAACTAAAAATTCTAGAAAATAATTAAAAGTTCGGGGGATATTTTTGAGCCCCTGAACGAACAATTATTGTCTAGAATGTACTGTTAAGGCCCCCGAACGATTAGTTAACACATCGCAAAATTAAATAAATAGTCCGAAAAATTAGATAAAAATCGTCAAATACTCATCAAGGCTTCAGAACAGCTCACGGCTTCAAAAATCACCTCACTACCCCCTTCGAGATTCAAAACCCTCCATTCGGACTCCGATACAACTCTACTAGCCACTAGAACAGTTAAACTACTCCTCAAAGGCTGATCACACTCAGTCTTTAGGAGTGGGGGGCTCGTGATATGGCTAAAAATAGGGTTAAATCGGAACCGTCCAGATTGGGCACGAATCTTGAAGCACAGGGGTAAAACGGTAATTTCATATACAAACGGGTCCGAAACGGGTACTGGATCTCCTTCTCACAGATCCAATACCCACGAACAGATCCACTCCAACTGGGTACGGGTCCCGACCCGAGAAAGACCCAGACCAGCAAGAGGAAATCAGGGTCACTGATTTGACCAAATCAACGGGCCTGATTTGCAGTTACCCTCTCACCGGGAATCAGGGGTCAGTTTCCTAAACAAACTGTGAGGTTTTACTCCTGACAGTTACACGGGAAATCAGGTCCCTAATCACTCCTATGGCGACTATAAATACCTCCCACCTACCACTGTGACCAGGTAATCACTCTTTTTCCAGCTTAAGCTCTTTCTTAATTATCACTGGTTACTGACAAGAGCGTTGGAGGGTGCGTCGCCGGAATCAACCCCGGTGTATCGCACTTCCTTGCAGGTTAGCGGCAGGAATCAACAGGAGTGGATCTGCTATTCAGGTTTTTCTACGAACTCACAAATCTCATCTGCTTACCCCCACACCAGAATCAGCGGTAACACAAAGGTAACCAACATATATTACAATTGAAATAAATCAACACTTTGCTTCTTTTGCTTTGAGTCTTCCTGAATCCTGTACTTGTAGCTTTGCAATCCAATACCTATTGAAATGGGGATGTCAGTACATATACTGATGCTTTAAGGCTGATGACTAGCAGCAATTCTCAACTTTAAACAAACAGATTGATGAAAAGAGAAACGTGTATATAAAATTGACGTGTCGGTGTATGCTATGACTCAGACTCTAATGCACGATTAACTAATGCAATGATGCTCTTATTCTAATGCAAGCAAGTCTACGGAACAGTATGCGTCCCATACCACATATGCCCAGAACAAGCCATTTATTCATATATAGGGATTTGAACTCGTGCCAGGAATTCTACTCTTGTACTCAACATGTTTCTGAAGATACAACGTGACTGATGAGGTTGCCCTGAAATGGTCTAATATCGCCATTCGCAGTCAGCTCATTTGAACCCGTGCCATGAATTCTACTCTTGTACTACCCGGCGTACCGAACCTCATTCAAAAATCTGACGAACGTAGGGTATCCGCAGTGCAGGTTAGCTCGAAGCATCCCCTGTGGCCCACTTAGCAGATAGACAGTAGTCTATGGCTTGTTCGCCCTTCTTGATATAGAGCATGACGGAGTTCCGGGGGTCCATCCCCTAGCTCCGACAGGAATCTCTCCCGCCCTTATCATGGCACTTCAGAAATTAACTGACGAGATACGGATCCCATGCTCCCAACTCGTGAGAAGGCACAGACCGTATCCCTTTAATAGGAAGGGTACAACCAATAACACTGCCTAGTGTCAGCCTATTGGACGAGTTGGATCATAGGGTATCACCCCTAATACCAACCCTTCCCTTTTGGCAAAAATGGTTAAGTAATGATCTTTATAAGTTACGACCCTAATGATGTCACTAAACCTAAACAATCTTATGGGATTTTTCAATTTAGAGTTTCTTTAAGATTATCATCGTCCAACTCATGGCCTATCGATCCAAGACACCGGTGACGGAATCTCCCTCACTCATCACTACCCCTAACTCAGATCTTGTCAACATTCTCGGCCCGCGATCAACCCACACCGGTTAAGATCTGTCGGTGCACGAGGTGTGATGTATCCATAGTTTCCAAGGTGGTAAGATTCGAGTCTTGATGGTCGATGACCCCTGGGGTAACTATAAGACACTAGACGAGCTTTTATCAAGCTAACAATAATAATGACTTTCCCAACCATTATCACCCATACATTGAAGATGAAGAATGTTCACATGATATGGTCTAATTTTAATTAGAACCACCTAGAACTAGAATTCATGGGTTCTCTTTCCCAAACTGAACTAGAACAACATGCAACGAGGTTCATGGGTTCTTTCCCAAATTTAAGCTAGAACACATGCCACTTGGTTTATGGGTTCTTTCTCAAATTTAAGCTAGAATCACCTAGAAACTAAATGCATGGGTTCTTCATCGAATTGAGTTAGAACTGCCATGGAACTAATTTCATGGGTTTCTTTTAGAATTTGAACTAGAACAATCATTGAACTCTAACATTCATGGGTTCTTTTTAATGGTTTAACTAGATTAGCATGCAAGCCGAATTCATGGGTTCCTTTAATAGTTGACTAGATTAGCATGCAACTATAACATACAACTTAAACACGCATGGGTTCTTTTAGCAACCTAGAGTAATTAGAGCATGCTACTACAACATATAATTAAAGCATGCATGTGTTCTTTACTAGAACAACTACAACTCAAGCATGGGTTCCTTTTGAAATCTTTACTAGAGCAACTACAACTCAAGCATGGGTTCCTTTTGAAATCTTTACTAGAACAACTACAACTCAAGCATGGGTTCCTTTCGAAATCTTTACTAGAACAACATAAGAACTACTAAAGCATGCATGGGTTCTTTTTGAAATCTTTACTAGAACAAATACAACTCAAGCATACATGGGTTCTTTACTAGAACAACTACAACTCAAGCATGCATCGGTTTCTTTTGAAATCTTTACTAGAACAACTACAACTCAAGCATGGGTTCCTTTTGAAATCTTTACTAGAACAACTACAACTCAAGCAGGGGTTCCTTTTGAAATCTTTACTAGAACAACTACAACGACTCAAGTATGGGTTTCTTTTGAAATCTTTACTAGAACAACTACAACAACTCAAGCATGGGTTCCTTTTGAAATCTTTACTAGAACAACTACAAAAACTCAAGCATGGGTTCCTTTTGAAATCTTTACTAGAACAACTACAACTCAAGCATGGGTTACTTTTGAAATCTTTACTAGAACAACTACAACAACTCAAGCATGGATTCCTTTTGAAATATTTACGAGAACAACTACAACTCAAGCATGGATTCCTTTTGAAATCTTTACTAGAACAACTACAACAACTCAAGCATGGGTTCCTTTTGAAATCTTTACTAGAACAACTACAACTCAGGCATGGGTTTCTTTTGAAATCTTTACTAGAACCACTACAACAACTCAAGCATGGGTTCCTTTTGAAATTTTTACTAGAATAACTACAACTCAAGCATGTATGGAAGTAAAGCTTATAACAGTTATTAAGGACCTTACCTACATATTACAAAGACTACTTCTTTCATGAATTACAAGCCTTACATATTACAAAAATCTAATTTTATTGAATCTACAAATCCTACATATTACAAAACCTACTTTCCTTTAATCTACAAGTTCCTACATATTACAAAACCTACTTTTCTTTAATCTACAAGTTCCTTCATATAACAAAACCTACTTTTCTTTAATCTACAAGTTCCAACATATAACAAGGTCCACTTTTTATGAACTAGGGTTAGTAAAGACTTGATCGTTAACATGGTAGAAAACAACATACAACAAAAAAACTCATCTTTTATTAGCTTGTTGAGTTCTACAATCCCAAATTGGGTATGTAAGTATTCTCACTTCACTAATCTTATATGCTCATAGTTTTAGTCCAAGCAGTATAGTTTTTTGTTAACAAAATAACAATAATGACAACCATATCCTACCAAGCTAAAGATTCTTCTACTCTTCAAAACTTTTCATGTGATCATTTTTTATCCACACTACTCATATGCACAAATCAATTAGTCCAAGTTTTTAGTTTAGCAAAATAACCATAACAAGAAGAATAACCATAGTAAAGTTTAAAGACTCAACCTTTATGTTATTTGTTTAAGTTCTACCATCCATCTTTTCATGTGATCATTTTGATCCATACAACCAATTTTATACTTAAGATTTAGTCCAAGTTGTTATAGAACATATCACGTACAACATACAACAAAAAAGAACAAAATCAATAATAAAATAATAAGAAGTAGAGAATCCCCCACCTTGATTTCTTCGTAGGAAGAACTAGACAAGATCCTTCTCCTTCCTCCTAGCTCCTATAGAAAACCTACAAATGAAGAACTCTCTAGTTAGGGTTTCTTTCATTCATTCTTTTCCTCTCTATTTTTTTCTTTTGGCAAATGAGGCAAGAAGTGGGGGGGGGGGGGGTATTTATAGGAGGAATGAGAGGGTGAGGGTGCAAATTTACCAAGGGATTTTGCAAAAGCCCCCTTGGATCAAGGGGTGGTTGGCCATACCCTATGAGGTGGAGGGGTAAGGTGGAGGAGTGTTCTAGTAGAAATACAACTATTAACACTACAACACAGAACCTATTCGCCGGCGTTTTTTTAGACCTTCACCGGCGGTTTTTTACGCCGGTGAAACATTCACCGGTGTTTATAAAACGCCGTTGCAAATACCGCCGAATCGAGCGTCGTGGAAAGATAGGCGCATTCACCGGCATTTTTACTGGACGCTGGTATATCTTTAAAATACACCGGCGGCTAGACAAACGCCGGTATATAGCGATTTCTGGGTGCCGTTCTTTCCCCCAAAATACATTCACCGGCGGTCACATACCGCCGATATATATCATTTCACCGGCGATTGTACAAATGCCGGGGAATGTGTAATATTTACCGGCGGTCATAGAGCGTCGGTGTATGCTTGTTTCTAAGTGCCCTTCTTTCCCTACTTACAAACACCGGCGTGTCGTAAAACGCCGCTATATAGATATTTACCGACGTTTTATAAAACGCCGGTATATCTTAGGAGTGCTGCAACTTACGGGTACACCCGCTTGTGTGGAAATGTCTCTCTAACGAAATTTTGAACTAAACAATTAGATACACCGGCGTTCTATGAAACGCCGGTGTATGCCCGTTGGTTTTTCCTGCTCC
The DNA here is from genome assembly GCA_017893485.1 of Hemerocallis citrina. Classification (NCBI taxonomy): domain Eukaryota; kingdom Viridiplantae; phylum Streptophyta; class Magnoliopsida; order Asparagales; family Asphodelaceae; genus Hemerocallis; species Hemerocallis citrina. The sequence goes on along the minus strand of CM030359.1, from coordinate 140,843,587 downwards.
AATTTATCTTTCGATTTCAATTCACAATTTCATTTAAAAAACCTGTAAACTAATTCACAACTGAATCAACCAATTTCAGGCATACTAATGCACAAATCACAACCAAACACAAGAATTAATTAAGATAATAAAGTTTCACGCATAGTCCATCAATCGTCCAAATTCACTGCTTAATTAACATCATAATTAACAAATACAATAATTAACATCCCAAATATCTCAACAACTACCTAAAACAACAATACAGAACATAACAACAACAAGAACAATATAACAACAACAACTAGAGGCCGCAGACCACAGATCCATACCCCTTGAGTAGCTTCAGTGCTGATCATCAGAATTTCCTTGATCTGGGTGACCGCTCTATGAAAAAAAAAACAATAATTTAGTTCAACAGTAAACCAAATATAAGAAAAATAAGTAAAATAAGAAGGGGCTCATATCAAGTGTAGTTTTAAGGAACTGTCATCGTGGAAGGAAACCAAATATAGAAGCCAGAAATGGAAACAGAGAATGGTAGAGAATGAGAATACACCAGGCTAACATAGCGGCATTTTCCTCATCTCTCTCTCATCCCTGCTTTCTCTTCAGCAAACGCACATAAAGAGACATCAGCAACAACAGCAAGGGCGACAAGAACAACAATAATAATAAATTATTATAAACGAGATGTCTCTATATGGGTTTCCAGATCTCTACTCGAGCCCTCTCTTTCTAATCACAGCCCAATTAAGAACATAGACGACAGCCACTAAACAATCCAATCACAGCCCAATCAAAATTTGCCATCCTGGATCTTAAATCTTCAGATGCATGAATTCAGCTTCTTTAACAGTAAAAGAAAATAAAAATGACAATCGAAAACATGCTAAGATGACAATCAGATGCATGAATTCAGTTTCTTTGACAGTAAAAGAAAATGAAAATTTCCAGTATCTAAGCATATATGTTTCTCCATTAATTCATCATCCCAACTAAATCATGATGATTGTGGCTGCAAAAGAAACCTGCACAAGGTTTGTTCAGCCCAATTCTTGTACAGATTTGGAGGATTTTGGTATACATACAACAACCTCTAGTTGACAGTTAACACATTTTGGTAAAAAAATCATGCTAAGATGACAATCAGATGCATGAATTCAGTTTCTTTAACAGTAAAAGGAAATGAAAATTTCCTGTATCTAAGCATATATGTTTCTCCATTAATTCATCATCCCAACTAAATCATGATGTTTGTGGCTCCAAAATAAACCTGCACAAGGTTTGTTCAGCCCAATTTTTATACAGATTTGGAGGATTTTGGTATACAGCCAGCATCCTCTAGTTGACAGTGAAACCATTTTGGTAAAAAAATCATGCTAAGATGACAATCAGATGCATGAATTCAGTTTCTTTGACGGTAAAAGAAAATGAAAATTTCCAGTATCTAAGCATATATGTTTCTCCATTAATTCATCATCCCAACTAAAGCATGATATTTGTGGCTCCAAAAGAAACCTGCACAAGGTTTGTTCAGCCCAATTCTTGTACAGATTTGGAAGATTTTGGTATACATACATCATCCTCTAGTTGACAGTTAACACATTTTGGTAAAAAAATCATGCTAAGATGACAATCAGATGCATGAATTCAGTTTCTTTAACAGTAAAAGGAAATGAAAATTTCCAGTATCTAAGCTATATGTTTCTCCATTAATTCTTCATCCCAACTAAATCATGGTGTTTGTGCTTCCAAAATAAACCTGCACAAGGTTTGTTCAGCCCAATTCTTGTACAGATTTAGAGGATTTTGGTATACATACAGCATCCTCTAGTTGACAGTTAACACATTTTGGTAAAAAAATCATGCTAAGAAGGCAATCAGATGCATGAATTCAGCTTCTTTCACAGTAAAAGAAAATGAAAATTTCCAGTATATAAGCATATATGTTTCTCTATTAATTCTTCATCCCAACTAAATCATGATGCTTGTGGCGACAAAAGAAACCAGCACAAGGTTTGTTCTCACCCAATTCTTGTACAGATTTGGAGGATTTTGGTATACATACCGCATCCTTAGTTGACAGTCAACCCATTTTGGTAAAAAAATCATGCTAAGATGACAATCAGATGCATGAATTCAGCATCTTTGATAGTGAAAGAAAATGAAAATTTCCAGTATATAAGCATATATGTTTCTCTATTAATTCTTCATCCCAACTAAATCATGATGTTTGTGGCTACAAAAAAAAAACTGCACAAGGTTTGTTCTCACCCAATTCTTATACAGATTTGGAGGATTTTGGTATACATACAGCATCCTTAGTTGACAGTGAACCCATTTTGGTAAAAAAAACATGCTAAGATAACAATCAGATGCATGAATTCAGTTTCTTTAACAGTAAAATGAAATGAAAACTTCCAGTATCTAAGCATATATGTTTCTCCATTAATTCATCATCCCAACTAAATCATGATATTTGTGGCTCCAAAAGAAACCTGCACAAGATTTGTTCAACCCAATTCTTGTACAGATTTGGAGGATATTGGTATACAGCTAACATCCTCTAGTTGACAGTGAAACCATTTTGGTAAAAAAATCATGCTAAGATGACAATCAGATGCATGAATTCAGTTTCTTTGACAGTAAAAGAAAATGAAAATTTTCAGTATCTAAGCATATATGTTTCTCCAATAATTCATCATCCCAACTAAATCATGATGTTTGTGGCTCCAAAAGAAACCTGCACAAGGTTTGTTCAGCCCAATTCTTGTGCAGATTTGGAGGATTTTGGTATACATACAGCATCCTCTAGTTGACAGTTAACACATTTTGGTAAAAAAATCATGCTAAGATGACAATCAGATGCATGAATTCAGTTTCTTTAACAGTAAAAGGAAATGAAAATTTCCAGTATCTAAGCATATATGTTTCTCCATTAATTCTTTATTCCAACTAAATCATGATGTTTGTGGCTCCAAAATAAACCTGCACAAGGTTTGTTCAGCCCAATTCTTGTACAGATTTGGAGGATTTTGGTATACATACTGCATCCTCTAGTTGACAGTTAACACATTTTGGTAAAAATATCATGCTAAGAAGGCAATCAGATGCATGAATTCAGCTTCTTTCACAGTAAAAGAAAATGAAAATTTCCAGTATATAAGCATATATATTTCTCTATTAATTCTTCATCCCAACTAAATCATGATGTTTCACTACAAAAGAAAGTAGCTTTCCCGGCAGTTTTTTCCCGGCGTTTTACTAGTAGCGCCGGGGTAGGGAGCCAGTAGGAATTGGGTGCCAGATGGGATGGCCATACACCGGCGGTCTATTTAAAACGCCGGTGAATGTTAGTATTCACCGGCGTTTTAGCTGAACACGCCGGTGAAGTTTATTATTCACCGGCGTTTTTTATTATAAACGCCGGCGAATATACTGGCACATTCACCGGCGTTTCCAATTAAAACGCCGGTGAATAACTGGGAATAAAACCCGCGAACCCTAATCGTTCGCTCGCCATTTACCCATTACCCCCCCCAAAAAAAAAGCGAAAAAAGGCGCTTCCTTTCCCTCCTTCCCCGCTCTATTTCCCGCGCGTTTGCCTCCGCCGCTTCGTCCTCTTCGACGGCCTTCGACCATTCGAAATCGTCCCTTATTCCCTTCGTCCTTTTCGATTTCGTTCTTCCCTCTCTCGATCTGGAGGTGAATCGGCGGTCGCCCCCTCTCTCTCTCTCTCCTACGCCCCCGCCCTCGTCGCCCCGCTCCCTCCCTCTCTCTTCGGTATGATCTCTTGATTTCCCTTATTTTCCCAAAAAGGCAGCTTTTTTCAGTTTGGCATGAAAAAAATATGCTTAGATAATGAAAAATATATGCCTGTTACGTGTTCGATTTCCTTAGCATGAACGGTTTAGTTGAGATGAAGAATTAATAGAAAAATATATGCTTAGATAATGGAAATTTTCATCTTCTTTTACTGTTAATGAAGCTGATTTCATGCATCTGATTGTCTTCATGGCATGTTTGTTTTTTTACCCAAAATGGGTTCACTGTGAACTGAGGATATTGTATAGGTACGTATGCCAAAATTCTCTGGCCGGATATGCACCACACTTGGGTTTTAGATTTAGTTGGGCACAGTGAATTAGTAGAGCAACATATAAGCTCAGTTAATGGGAAATTTTCATTTTCAGATACTATTAAAGTAACCTGATTGCAATCTTTGGCATGGTTTTTTAACACAAAATGGGTTCACTTCCAAACTAAGTATGCTGCATAGCATACCCGTTTTCTTTCACTGTTAATGAAGCTGATTTCATGCATCTGATTGTCTTCTTGGCATGATTGTTTTTTACCCAAAATGGGTTGACTGTGAACTGAGGATGCTATAGGTACGTATGTCAAAATCCTGCGGCCGGATACGCACAACAATTGGATTTTAGATTTAGTTGGGCTAAAGAAGTAGTAGAGCAACATATAAGCTCAGATAATGGGAGATTTTCATTTTCAGATACCGTTAAAGTAACCTGATTGCAATCTTTGGCATGGTTTTTTTACACAAAATGGGTTCACATCCAAAATGAGTATGCTGCATGCATAGCATCCCCAGTTTGTATAGGTTCACTTCCAGACTAAGTGAACTGAGGATGCTATAGGTACGTATGCCAAAATCCTTCGGATACGCACAACAATTGGGTTTTAGATTTAGTTGGGTTGAAGAAGCAGTATAGCAACATATAAGCTCTGATAATGGAAAATTTATCATTTTCAAATACTGTTAAAGTAACCTGATTGTCAATCTTTGGCATGGTTTTTTATACGAAAATGGGTTAACTTCCAATCTAAGTATGCTGCTAGCATCCCCATTTTCTTTTTTTGTTGTTAGTGAAGCTTATTTTCATGCATCTGATTGTCATCTTGGCATGAATTATTTTTACCAAAATCGGTTCACTGTGAACTGAGGATGGTATAGGTACGTATGCCAAAATCCTCCGGCCGGATATGCGGCTACAATTGGGTTTTAGATTTAGTTGGGATGAAGAAGTAGTAGAGCAACATATAAGCTCAGATAATGGGAAATTTTTCATTTTCAGATACTGTTAAAGTAACCTGACTGGAATCCTTGGCATGGTTTTTTAACAAAATGGGTTCACTTCGTAACTAAGTATGCTGCATAGCATCCCCAGTTTCTTTCACTGTTAATTAATTGAAGCTTATCCCCTGCATCTGATTGTCATTTTGGCATGTTTTTTTGACCAAACTGGGTTCACTGTGAACTGAGGATGCTATAGCTCTATGCCAAAATTCTCCGGCTATGTACAACAATTGGTTCAGTCTGCAAAATATATGCTTACATACTAGACATTTTAATTTTTCTTTTACTGTTTCTTTTGTTTAGTATTATTATTATTATTATTATTATTATTATTATTATTATGAGATAAGTGATTATTAGTAGTCATGAACAGAATAGTTCATGAGTCATCAGATCTTCTTGTTACCGTAGTTACAACAGGACGCACTCATTATTCGGCCGATTCCTCTTCATCAGCAAAATACCCTTTACCATCATCATCTCCTTGAACGGAAAGCCAAATACAGGAGAGACTATAGTCGATTTTTTTTTATGCTCGAACACAGGGTGTGTGATAAAATACCGTCTAAGGTGGTTGTGATCATTTCCACAAAAGGTCGTTTAGGGTTTGGTGAATAGAGTAGATTGTATTAAGAAGTAGTTTTTTTTTGTACATTTTTTGGAGCCATAATTTCTTTATTTTACAGTTAGAGATTATATCGTTCATTTATTTGCAGCTAGGGTTGATTTTCAAATAGGTGAAATTTAATATACAAAATGCCTTTTACTGTTATTACTATTTAATATATAAAATTTTAATTTCAGACTGTGTGCTATTGATATAATGGATAGAAGTTGGATTAGTAAACCACGATTATCCAAGGAGTACCGTGATGGTATTAAAGATTTTATTATCTTTGCCAAACGACATTCCCGTGATCCCAACCTAATCCTTTGTCCATGCCTTCGCTGTACAAATTGTATGCTGAGGACATGTGACGTAGTACATACACACTTGGCTGTCAACGGTTTTCTTCAAGGGTACACAAGGTGGTTTTGTCATGGAGAGGATCATACGGCAGCTCCTGTTCGTCCGGTTGTATTAGAAAATGAGGCTGAGCCCTTAGTGAACGAAGACTTAAGCGTTCCCGATGAGATGCATGCTTTGTTACAAGATGCCATGGGAAATCATAATGTTCCTTTCCACACCAATGACCCAACAACCGAAGTTCACAATGAGTCAATAGAAACAAACCAGATTGGTGGTGGGGTGGACGAGGAAATGTCTGGCCCCACCCATGAAAATAATAAGCAGCAAGAATCCTTCGCTAAGTTACTTGAAGATGCTAGTATCCCGTTGTACCGTGACTGCACCAAATTTTCTAAGTTCTCATTCATTGCCAGACTATTTCAGATTAAATGTTTAAACGGGTGGTCTGCTAAGTCCTTCACTATGCTACTTGAATTGTTGAATGAAGCATTTCCTGAAATCTGTATTCCAAACTCAGCCTATAAAATCAAAAAATTCCTAAGTTCTCTCGATCTAGGATATGAGAAGATAGCAGCATGTCCAAATGACTGTATGCTTTTCATGAGTGGTAAGGAAAGTATGGATAATTGCGAAGTGTGTGGTTCTTCGAAATGGAAAGAAAGACCAAATCAAGACGAGGGAGCCAGCGGATCTACTAAGCGAAGTAGGAAAAAGAAGCCTGCCAAAACATTGCGTTACTTTCCTCTGATCCCTAGGTTGCAAAGGTTGTTTATGTCCACGAAAACTTCTTCTGATATGAAATGGCATGCTGAAGGCCGCACTAATGATGGGATTCTTAGACATCCTGCTGATTCTCAATCTTGGAAAAGATTTGATGAAAGATATCCTGATTTTGCGGAAGATCCTCGAAATGTGAGACTTGGACTAGCTAGTGATGGCTTCAACCCTTTCAGGCAAATGAGTAGTACATACAGCATATGGCCGGTTGTGTTGATACCATACAATTTGCCGCCTTGGAAATGCATGAAGCAGTCCTCATTTATTTTGTCCATGATAGTTCCTGGACCGAAAGGTCCTGGAAATGATATAGATGTGTACCTACAACCGTTAATAGATGAACTTCAGAAGTTGTGGGTGGGTGTTCCAACCTATGATGCTGTGGCTAAAGAAACATTTTCTCTTCGTACCGTGTTGTCTTGGACCATCAATGATTTTCCAGCATATGCAAATTTATCTGGATATAGTACTAAAGGACGTTATGCATGTCCATGTTGTGCTGACCAAACTAGTTCAAGGTGGTTGTACAATGGCAGAAAGTTTTGCTATATGGGTCATAGGAGATGGTTGCCTGACACACATATATTTCGGGCAGAGGCAGCGACATTTGATGGTACCGACGAGTGGGAACATGCTCCTGGGTCTTCCTCTGGTTCAGATATTTTGAGGCGGGTAGATGGTCATCAATTCAAATATGGAAAGGAACCAGAAGTCAGGACAAAGGGCAAGAAAAGGGCAAGGCCGGAGCAAGATGAGGAGACCGATCTATATGGAGAGGATGAGGATCAAAACTTGACGAGTTTAGGTGCATGGAAGAAGAAGAGTATTTTCTTCAAGTTGCCGTATTGGGAATTCAACTTACTGAGACATAATTTAGATGTGATGCATATCGGCAAAAATATAGGTGAGAATTGTATAGGAACAGTTATGGGAGATGATCGGAAGACAAAGGACAATCTGAAGAGCTGACTTGATTTGAAGTCAATGGGCATCCGACATGAGTTGCACCCAGAAGAATTGCCGAACGGGAAAGTGCTCCTACCTCCTGCAATCTATTCAATGTCAAAATCGGAGTTGGAGTTGTTTTGCAAAGTACTACTTGAACTGAAAGTCCCCGATAGCTATTCTTCTAACATGGCAAAATGTGTCAACTTTAAAGAGAAGAGGCTTCAGGGGCTAAAGTCACACGACTACCACATCCTAATGCAGGATCTCCTTCCTGTGGCCCTAAGGTCTTCAATGTGTGAGCAAGTCACTACTGTCCTGAAAGATCTTTGTAGCATATATAAAGGTATTTGCTCAAGAATGCTTCGTGTTGAAGATCTGGACCAATTGGAGCAGCAGGCGGCATTGACACTTAGTAAAATGGAGATGATATTTCCTCCATCGTTTTTCACTATTATGATTCACTTGATAATCCACCTTGCTGGTGAAGCCAGAATCGGTGGTCCTGTTCACTATCGGTGGATGTACCCCATTGAGAGGTAAAATAATTCGTTCATCTTACGAAATTGAATTTTCAAAAGCTCATTTCTTTTAATCCACTAATCCGCTCTAGTTTATTAATTGTACATGTTCAGGTACCTATACCGGCTAAAGGGTTATGTGAAAAATAGAGCATATCCTGAAGGGTCAATAGCCCAGGGATATCTATCAGAGGAGTGCTCACATTTTTTTTCCAGGTATATGCCTGGTGTGGAGACATCTTCCAGTAGACCACGTAGAAATCCAGACATTTCCAACCTTGATGGTGCACAATATCTTTTTGATACCGCTGGCACCACTGTTGGTAAAGTTGATGCATTTGAGCTCGATAGCTTAGCGTAGGAACAGGCACATCGATATGTGCTAGACCATCATGCATCAGTGGAACCATTTCGAAAGTAAGTTGCTTTTAAATGTAAATCGAATACAGTGAAAACCGCGGAGTTCGATATTTTTGATACTTTTCTTATTCCTAATTTCAATTGCTTGTTTTTTAGCGAATTTGTCAGGGACATCAAACGAAGGGCTAGACGAAGAAGACTACCACCACGTGAACAAAACAAGCTGATGAATGAAAAATTTCATAAGTGGTTTGAATCTCATGTAGGTGAATTACAGTTATGCAAGTTAATCTTTATTATATCTATATTTTCTATGGTGTTGATACGATTTGCGCAAAATTAATAGGTACATTCTTTGGGTCCTGAAGGTGCGTCATCTGAAATACAAGTACTTGCCAAAGGTCCCTATCAGATGGCCAAAAGATACGGAGGATACATATTCAATGGTTTTAGATTTCGTACTAAGGATCGTGAATCTAATTTGAAGTCTCAAAATAGTGGAATGGTAGTGACGTCTAAGACTAGAAGTTATGCTTCCAAATCGGACACGAGGCCTGTAGATGGGGATCTCGACTTCTATGGAGTGCTCACGGATATCATTGAGTTGAATTATTTTGGCCATTTCCGTGTTGTCTTATTTCGTGGGGATTGGGCTGAGTTTGATAGGAATTTTGCTAACAACAAGGACAAGCTTGGCTTCACAGTTGTGAACTTCTCAAAATTGATTCACATCGGTACACACATTAGCCATGAGCCATTTGTGTTTCCATCCCAAGTCCAACAAGTGTTCTACATTGCAGATCCAACCCTGCCAAAATCGTATGTGGCTATCCCTATGCAACCAAGAGATGTATTCCAACTGGGCGATACTTCAGACGATGAAGACGGTGAAGACATGAACAGTTACATTGCTTCTGAGTTTCCTGTGTTTGATGTAAACACAACCGATCTTGGAATTTGCGGGACTTGGCTCCGCAAGGATGGAGAAGAGGGCGATGTACTGGAAGATGTCGTATTGTAGTTTACATGATTTTTTATGCAAGTTTATTATATGTCTGTAATTTTATGTCTTAAATCTTGTTGTAATATTATGTCTGTAATTTCGAATATGTTCATTATGAATTTAATACACTGGTTTAATTGTCTTTCTATTTTCTACTGCTTGGTATTATTTACATTAAACTATGCTTAGTGTCATTTGAACCAAACTATCATTTGAACCAAGTTATCGGATCCTTGACAGGTACAACATGCCGAGGCGTGGAAAGAGGGTAAATATAAATGATGGCAACGAGAGCCATGGGGATGAGCAGCCACTAAATAATAGTGGCAGGCAAACATATGAGAGTGAGGGTGGCACGCCGCCCACTGTCAAAAAACATCGGTAAGTCTTGAAATTGGTATTTTTAAAGAGATTATGTTACTTGAATGCATGAAAGACACGTACTAGTGTCTGTGAGTCTGCATTGTGGCTGTCGTCTATGTCGCATTTCGTCTATGTTTCTTAAGTGGGCTGTGATTAGAGAGAAAGGGCTGGAGTGGAGATCTGGAAACCCAAAATAGAGACATCTCGTTTATTATAATCTACACTTATTGTTGGACCAATCCCCTCTTGCTGTTGTTGCTGATGTCTCTTTGTGTGCGTGTGGTGAAGAGAATGAAGGGATGAGAGAGAGATGAGGAAAATGCCGCTATGTTAGCCTGGTGTATCCTCATTCTCTACGATCCCTCTTTCTGGCTCCATATACGGCTTCTATATTAAATTGGTTTCCTTCCACGATGACAGTCCGTAATACTACACTTGATATGAGCCCATGTTCATAGCTGCATCCTACTGCATACTCACAAACAACTAATACTTGTCGGCCTTGCATCGTATGCCCAATCCCATTTTGGCACATAACCTGGTATAGATGACATTGTACTGATTTGGAGGAGGTGAAAATGGGACCATACAATAGCTTAAGAAGACCATCAGGTTTGTGAAATAAGCTTCACTAACAGTGAAAGAAACTGGGGATGCTATGCAGCATACTCATTTTGGAAGTGAACCCATTTTGTGTTAAAAAAACCATGCCAAAGATTGCAATCAGATGCATGAAATCAGCTTCTTTAACAGTATCTGAAAATGAAAACTTTTCATAATCTGAGCATATATGTTTCTTTAACAGTGACTGTGAACAATTGTTCTTAATTGGGCTGTGATTAGAAAGAGACGAGTTGGAGTGGAGATCTGGAAACCCATATAGAGACATCTTGTTCATAATAATTTATTATGGTTGTTGTTCTTGTCGCTCTTGCTGTTGTTGCTGATGTCTCTATGTGTTCGTGTGCTGAAGGGAAAGAAGGGGTGAGAGAGAGATGAGGAAAATGCCGCTATGTTAGCCTGGTGTATCCTCATTCTCTACCATTCCTCTTTCTGGCTTCTATATTTGGTTTCCTTCCACGATGACATTTCCAGTTAAAACTACACTTGCTATGAGCCCTATTCGTATTTTTATTCCATCAAGAATTGATCTATGACTACAATCTCCATTCAAAACCCAATTGTTCACTCAAACATGCTCCTTGTATCTGAACTCAAACATCACATTAATAAACATCTTTTCTGATAATGGCTACAATTGTGGAAGCTCTCTCTAAGTCTCAATTCATCAAGGTTTTGTTGCCTACTTCTTTACAGAAGCTGGTACTCTATTCTTCTTTAAAGAGAGGAGAATGGAGTACCAACTTCTGTAAAGAAGTAGGCAACAAAACCTTGAAGAATTGAGGCTTAGAGAGAGCTTCCACAAGTGTAGCCATTATTAGAAAAGATGTTTATTAATGTCATGTTTGAGTTCAGAAACAAGGGGCATGTTTGAGTGAACAATTTTCCAAACAAGCTTCACTAACAGTGAAGGAAACTGGGGATGCTATGTAGCCTACTTAGTTTCTTTAACAGTGACTGAAAATTTCCATAATCTGAGCATATAAATTTTTCATAATCTGAGCATATATGTTTCTTTAGCAGTGACTGTGAACAATTGTTCTTAATTGGGCTGTGATTAGAAAGAGACGAGTTGGAGTGGAGAAGGGAAAGAAGGGGTGAGAGAGAGATGAGGAAAATGCCGCTATGTTAGCCTGGTGTATCCTCATTCTCTACCATTCCTCTTTCTGGCTTCTATATTTGGTTTCCTTCCACGATGACAATTCCAGTTAAAACTACACTTGTTATGAGCCCTATTCGTATTTTTCTTCCATGAACTGAGGATGGTGCATAGGCTGGTGCCTGGTGTATCCTCATTCTCTAGCATCCCCAGTTTCTTTCACTGTGAGTGAAGCTTATTTCACAAACCTGATGGTCTTCTTCAGCTATTGTATGGTCCCATTTTCACTAACTGTTAGTGAAGCTCATTTCAAGCACCTGATTGTCTTCTTGGCATGTATGTTTTTAAACCAAAAATGGGTTCACTGTGGTCATCAGATGATGGAGAAATTTTCATTTTCAAATACTGTCAATGTAACCGGTTTTTTTAACACCAAATGGGTTCACTTCCAAAATGAGTATGCTGCATAGCATCCCCAGTTTCTATCACTGTTAGTGAAGCTTACTTCACATATCCTGATGGTCTTCTTAAGCTATTTTATGGTCCCATTTTCACTAACTGTGAGTGAAGCTCATTTCAAGCACCTGATTGTCTTCTTGGCATGTATGTTTTTATACCGAAAATGGGTTCACTGTGAACTGAGGATATTGTATTGGTACGTATGCCAAAATTCTCCGGCCGGATATGCACCACACTTTTCATTTTCGGGCACTGTCAATGTAACCTGATTGCAATCTTTGGCATGGTTTTTTTAACACAAAATGGGTTCACTTCCAAAATGAGTATGCTGCATAGCATCCCCAGTTTCTTTCACTGTTAGTGGAGATTATTTCACAAACCTGATGGTCTTCTTAAGCTATTGTAGGGTCCCATTTTCACTAACTGTTAGTGAAGCTCATTTCAAGCACCTGATTGTCTTCTTGGCATGTATGTTTTTAAACCAAAAATGGGTTCACTATGGTCATCAGATGATGGAGAAATTTTCATTTTCAAATACTGTCAATGTAACCGGTTTTTTTAACACCAAATGGGTTCACTTCCAAAATGAGCATGCTGCATAGCATCCCCAGTTTCTATCACTGTTAGTGAAGCTTACTTCACAAACCTGATGGTCTTCTTAAGCTATTTTATGGTCCCATTTTCACTAACTGTTAGTGAAGCTCATTTCAAGCACCTGATTGTCTTCTTGGCATGTATGTTTTTATACCGAAAATGGGTTCACTGTGAACTGAGGATATTGTATAGGTACGTATGCCAAAATTCTCCGGCCGGTTATGCGATATAGTTGGGCTAAAAAAGTAGTAGAGCAACTTATAAGCTGAGATAATGAAGAAATTTTCATTTTCGGGCACTGTCAATGTAACCTGATTGCAATCTTTGGCATGGTTTTTTTAACACAAAATGGGTTCACTTCCAAAATGAGTATGCTGCATAGCATCCCCAGTTTCTTTCACTGTTAGTGGAGATTATTTCACAAACCTGATGGTCTTCTTAAGCTATTGTAGGGTCCCATTTTCACTAACTGTTAGTGAAGCTCATTTCAAGCACCTGATTGTCTTCTTGGCATGTATGTTTTTAAACCAAAAATGGGTTCACTGTGGTCATCAGATGATGGAGAAATTTTCATTTTCAAATACTGTCAATGTAACCGGTTTTTTTAACACCAAATGGGTTCACTTCCAAAATGAGTATGCTGCATAGCATCCCCAGTTTCTATCACTGTTAGTGAAGCTTACTTCACAAACCTGTTGTTCTTCTTAAGCTATTCTATGGTTCCATTTTCACTAACTGCTAGTGAAGCTCATTTCAAGCACCTGATTGTCTTCTTGGCATGTATGTTTTTATACCGAAAATGGGTTCACTGTGAACTGAGGATATTGTATAGGTACGTATGCCAAAATTCTCCGGCCGGTTTTGCGATATAGTTGGGCTAAAAAAGTAGTAGAGCAACATATAAGCTGAGATAATGAAGAAATTTTCATTTTCGGGCACTGTCAGTGTAACCTGATTGCAATCTTTGGCATGGTTTTTTTAACACAAAATGGGTTCACTTCCAAAATGAGTATGCTACATAGCATCCCCAGTTTCTTTCACTGTTAGTGAAGATTATTTCACAAACCTGATGGTCTTCTTAAGCTATTGTATGGTCCCATTTTCACTAACTGTTAGTGAAGCTCATTTCAAGCACCTGATTGTCTTCTTGGCATGTATGTTTTTAAACCAAAAATGGGTTCACTGTGGTCATCAGATGATGAAGAAATTTTCATTTTCAAATACTGTCAATGTAACCGGTTTTTTTAACACCAAATGGGTTCACTTCCAAAATGAGTATGCTGCATAGCATCCCCAGTTTCTATCACTGTTAGTGAAGCTTACTTCACAAACCTGATGGTCTTCTTAAGCTATTCTATGGTCCCATTTTCACTAACTGTTAGTGAAGCTGATTTCAGGCACCTGATTGTCTTCTTGGTATGTATGTTTTTATACCAAAAAATGGGTTCACTGTGAACTGAGGATATTGTATAGGTACGCATGCCAAAATTATCCGGCCGGATATGCACCACACTTGGGTTTTGCGATATAGTTGGTGCTGAAAAAGTAGTAGAGCAGCATATAAGCTCAGATAATGGAGAAATTTTCATTTTCGGATACTGTCAATGTAACCTTATTGTTTAACACAAAATGGGTTCACTTCCAAACTAAGTATGCTGCATAGCATTCTCAGTTCTTCTTTTGTTGATAGTGAAGCTTATTTTCATGCATCTGATTGTGATCTTGGCATGTTTTTTTGAGCAAAACGGGTTTACTGTGAACTGAGGATGCTATAGGTACGTATGCCAAAATCCTCCGGATACGCACAACAATTGGGTTTTAGATTTAGTTGGGCACAGTGAATTAGTAGAGCAACATATAAGCTCAGTTAATGGAAATTTTCATTTTCAGATACTGTTAATGAAGCTGATTGCCATCTTTGGCATGATTTTTGAACAAAAATGGGTTCACTTCCAAACTAAGTATGCTGCTAGCATCCTCATTTTCTTTCACTGTTAATGAAGCGTATTTCATTAAGATCCAGGATGGCAAATTTTGACTGGGCTATGATTGGATTGTTTAGTGGATGTGGTCTATGTTCTTAATTGGGCTGTGATTAGAAAGAGTGGGCTCGAGTGGAGAACTGGAAACCCATATAGAGACATCTTGTTCATAATAATTTATTATTATTGTTGTTCTTGTCGCTCTTAAGGTGGTTGCTGATGTCTCTTTCTGTTCGTGTGCTGAAGGGAAATAAGGGATGAGAGAGAGATGAGGAAAATGCCGCTATGGTAGCCTGGTGTATCCAAAGTCTCTACCTTTCTTCTTTCTGTTTCCATTTCTGGCTTCTATATATATTTGGTTTCCTTCCACGATGACAGTTTCCTAAAAATACACTTGATATGAGCCCTATCTTATTTTTTCTTATTTTTCTTATATTTGGTTTCCGTCCACGATGACAGTTTCATGGATTGTCTGAACAATCCATGAAGGACATGCTTAGATACTGAATTTTCATTTGTTTTATTGTTTTAGATAGTTGATATTCCCAATCAGAGGAGAATATAAAGGTTTCAAGTTAGATACTGAATTTTCATTTGTTTTGTTATTTTAGATATATTTAAAAACAAAATTAAGTACGAAATTTTTAGCATTGCAATGTAATTATTTTACCTCTATATATAGCATTAACAATTCCATTTGCAGTTGGCACTTTCATCTTATAATTCGAGACACAGGTAGTTCTTTTTGCAAGTTCAAAAAATATGTATATTCTGTATTGTGATCTACTGTTCAATTAAACTATTATTTTTTATTCACAGAGTGGTCGTCAAGATGAAGGAAATGCAGATGATCAGAGCTGAAGCTACTCGAGGGGTATGAATCTGCGGTCCTCCTTGCTGTTCTTATGTCCTCCTTGCTGTATGGTTGTTGTTCTTATGTCCTCCTCCTTGCCGTCGTTATGTCAGACTGGTTTTTTTTATGAGAGTTATGTCATACTT
Source organism: Hemerocallis citrina (assembly GCA_017893485.1). Taxonomy (NCBI): domain Eukaryota; kingdom Viridiplantae; phylum Streptophyta; class Magnoliopsida; order Asparagales; family Asphodelaceae; genus Hemerocallis; species Hemerocallis citrina. The sequence goes on along the minus strand of CM030359.1, from coordinate 140,827,817 downwards.
TGAATTTGGGATATTTTGGATATTTGTCAGACTGGTTTGTTTGGATATTTTGGATGTTAGTCTCTATATTAATTTGTTAATTATGACATTGTTAATTAATCAATGAATTTGGACGTTGATATGACACGTGTGAAACTTGATTATCTTTAATTATTCTTGTGTTTGGCTGTGGTTTGCGCAGTAGTATGCAACGAAATTGATCGAATCAGTTGTGAGAATTAGTTTACAGGTTATGTAAATGAAACTGTGAATTGAAATCGAACGGAAAAGCGGAGTATCGAAAATAAACGGGCATAGCCAGAACGGCGTTTTAAAAAACGGCGGTGTATATAATTTAATTGTTGGAGTGTATGATACACCGGTGTTTTAACGTACGCCGATGAAAGTATTCAGCTGTAACGGCACAGGTATATACCGGCGTTTTATAAACGCCGGCGTATATAACTACACCGGCATTTTTAGTCGCGCCGGTGTTCGTAAACAGGGAAAAACAGGCGCTTACAAACGGACATACACCGGCGTTTCTTGACCGCCGGTATACTTTCGATATACACCGGCGTTTTTATTTACGCCGGTGAATGGATAAATACCGGCGGTTTACAACCGCCGGTGTATGTATATAGGCACACAAACACGGCACCCAGAAACGGACATACACCGGCGTTTTATGACCGCCGGTATACTTTCGATATACACCGGCGTTTTTATTTACGCCGGTGAATGTATAAATACCGGCGGTTTACGACCGCCGGTGTATGTATATAGGCACACAAACACGGCACCCAGAAATGGACATACACCGGCGTTTTATGACCGCCGGTGTAGTCCTAGTATTTACCGGCGTCCACCAAAAATGCCGGTGTAGGACCCTTCGTTTTAGCGACGCCCGCTTCGGCGGCAGTTGGACCGGCGTTATTGTAAACGCCGGTGAAAGTTTCCCCGGCGTAAAAAAACGCCGGTATAGACGGAAAAAACCGCCGGGAAAGCTACTTTCTTTTGTAGTGTTTGTGGCTACAAAAGAAACCTGCACAAGGTTTGTTCTCACCCAATTCTTGTACAGATTTGGAGGATTTTGGTATACATACAGCATCCTTAGTTGACAGTGAACCCATTTTGGTAAAAAAATCATGCTAAGATGACAATCAGATGCATGAATTCAGCATCTTTGACAGTAAAAGAAAATGAAAATTTCCAGTATATAAGCATATATGTTTCTCTATTAATTCTTCATCCCAACTAAATCATGATGTTTGTGGCTACAAAAGAAACCTGCACAAGGTTTATTCTCACCCAATTCTTGTACAGATTTGGAGGATTTTGGTATACAACCAGCATCCTTAGTTGACAGTCAACCCATTTTGGTAAAAAAATCATGCTAAGATGACAGTCAGATGCATGAATTCAGCATCTTTGACAGTAAAAGAAAATGAAAATTTCCAGTATATAAGCATATATGTTTCTCTATTAATTCTTCATCCCAACTAAATAATGATGTTTGTGGCTACAAAAGAAACCTGCACAAGGTTTGTTCTCACCCAATTCTTGTACAGATTTGGAGGATTTTGGTATACATACAACATCCTTAGTTGACAGTGAACCCATTTTGGTAAAAAAAAACATGCTAAGAAGGCAATCAGATGCATGAATTCAGCATCTTTGATAGTGAAAGAAAATGAAAATTTCCAGTATATAAGCATATATGTTTCTCTAGTAATTCTTCATCCCAACTAAATCATGATGTTTGTGGCTACAAAAGAAAACTGCACAAGGTTTGTTCTCACCCAATTCTTGTACAGATTTGGAGGATTTTGGTAAACATACAGCATCCTTAGTTGACAGTGAACCCATTTTGGTAAAAAAAACATGCTAAGAAGGTAATCAGATGCATGAACTCAGATTCTTTAGCAGTAAAAGAAAATGAAAATTTCCAGTATCTAGGCATATATGTTTCTCTATTAATTCTTCATCCCAACTAAACCATTGATGTTTGTGGCTCAAAGAAGATTTTAGATTCAGGATGACAAATTTTGATTGGCCTTTGAATGGAGATTCTAGTCATAGATCGATTCTTCGGAGTCCGACTTTCTAAACGAAATGCCATTTGAAAGTATGCGGGTACATGTTTGTTGGATAACCTAAACTCCCATTTTTATTGAAGAAAAATAAGAATAGGGCTCATATCAAGTGTAGTTTTAAGGACCTGTCATCGTGGAAGGAAACCAAATATAGAAGCCAGAAAGAGGAATGGTAGAGAATGAGGATACACCGGGCTAACATAGCGGCATTTTCCTCATCTCTCTCTCATCCCTGCTTTCTCTTCAGCAAACGCACATAAAGAGACATCAGCAACAACAGCAAGAGCGACAAGAACAACAATAACAATAAATTATTATGAATGAGATGTCTCTATATGGGTTTCCAGATCTCCACTCGAGCCCTCTCTTTCTAATCACAGCCCAATTAAGAACACTTGTTGATAGTCACTAAAAAATCCAATCACAGCCCAATCAAAATTTGTGATCCTGGATCTAGAAACATATATGCTTAGATACTGCTAATTTTCATTTTCTTTTACTATTAAAGAAGCTGAATTCATGCATCTGATTGTCATCTTAGCATGATTTTTTTACCAAAAATGGGTTGCCTGTCAACTAAGGATGCTAGCTATATACCAAAATCCTCCAATTCTGTACAAGAATTAGGCTGAACAAACTTTGTGCAGGTCATAGAATGTCATCTAAGCATGCTATATGCCAAAGTGGGGTTGGTCATAGAATGCATGAACGACACGTATTAGTGTTTGGAGAACAATAAGAACAAGACTCATATCAAGTGTAGTTTTACGAAACTGTCATCGTGGAAGGAAACCAATTTAATATAGAAGCTATAAATGGAGCCAGAAAGAGGAATGGTAGAGAATGAGGATACACCAGGCTAACATAGCGGCATTTTCCTCAACTCTTTCTCATCCCTTCCTTCTCTTCAACACACGCACACAGCAAGAGGGGGTTGGTCCAACAATAATAATAGATTATAATAAACGAGAAGTCTCTATATGGGTTTCCAGATCTCCACTCGAGCACTTTCTTTCTAATCACAGCCCAATTAAGAAACATAGACGACAGCCATAATGCAGACTCACAAACACTAATATGTGTCTTTCATGCATTCAAAATTATAATATCTTCTAAATTACCAATTTAAAGACTTACCGGTGGAATTATCCGTGGGTTCCTTGCTATTACCACAATAAAGGATGAGAATTTGCTTGCATTATCACCAACCGGTTGCCCGACACCGTTTTTCTCCACCACAATCCTTTCGTCATTCTTAAGTTTCCATATGCCCGTCATCTTAGTTCGCCCTTGATGTTTTTTGACAGTGGGCGGCGTGCTACCCTCTCCCTCCTCTGTTTGACTGCCACTATTATCTAGGATTAACAAACCAACATAATTACAAAAAATTAAAAAAAGTGAGATTTGTAACAAATTCAACTACAATGATAGTTTGATGCAAATGACACTAAGTATTGTTTAATGTAAATGACACCAAGCAGTAGAAAATAGAAAGATAATTAAACCAATTATTAAATTCACATACAACATGTTCGGAATTACAAGATATAATATTACAACAAGATTTAAGACACGAAAATTACGGGACATATAATATTGAGCTATGAAAATCAAGTAAACTACAATACGACATCTTCCAATACATCGCCCTCTTCTCCATCCTTGCGGAGCCAAGTCCCGCAAATTCTGCCGTCGGTTGTGTTTACATCAAACATAGGTAACTCAGAAGCAATGTAACTGTTCATGGCTTCACCGTCTTCATCGTCTGAAGTATCGCCCAGTTGGAATACATCTCTTGGTTGTATCTCAAGAGCCACATACGATTTTGGAAGGGTTGGATCTTCAATGTAGAACACTTGTTGCACTTGGGATGGGAACACAAATGGTTCATGGCTAATATGTGTAACGATGTGAATCAATTTTGAGAAGTTTACAACTGTGAAACCTAACTTATCCTTGTTATTAGCAAAATTCCTATCAAACTCCGGCCAATCCCCACGAAATAAGACAATACGAAAATGACCAAAATAGTTCAACTCAATGATATCCGTGAGCACTCCATAGTAGTCGAGATCTCCATCTACCGGCCTTGTGTCCGACTTGGAAGCATAACTTCTAGTCTTAGAAGTCACTACCATTCCACTATTTTGAGACTTCAAATTACATTCATGATCTTTAGTACGAAATCTAAAGCCATTGAATATGTATCCTCCGTATCTTTTGGCCATCTTATAGGGACCCTTGGCAAGTACTTGTATTTCAGATGACACACCTTCAGGACCCAAAGAATGTACCTATTAATTTTGGGCAAATCGTATCAGCACCATGGATAATGTAGATATAATGAAGATTAACTTGCATTTTCTTAATTCACCTACATGAGATTCAAACCACTTATGAAAATTTTCATTCATCAACTTGTTTTGTTCACGTGGTGGTAGTCTTCTTGGTCTAGCCCTTCGTTTGATGTCCCTGACAAATTCGCTAAAATACAAGCAATTGAAATAAGGAATAACAAAAGTAAGTTAATATCGAACTCTGCAGTTTTCACTATATTCGATTTTGTAACTCCTGTTTCCCGTATTTGTATTTTATACCGTATTTTTCACAATTGTACTCTTTTGTCTATTTGAGATCCCGTATTTTATTTCAGTTCGAATAAAATCATTATTTTTGTCTCAACTCAATTGTGGGTCCTTTTATCAAATTCAATTGTGTGCCATTTGTACCGTTCTTCATGAAAATGGACCGATTCTTCTCATTTATGTTTTTAATCCTCATTTTTAGTGCATTTTGACCATTTCTCTTGTTGGGCTCTTTTTGAAATGGATCCCCTAAACCCACGAACCCGCAAACCCTATTATATAAACCCTACTCTAACCCTAATCAACCCTATTACTGTTAAACCCTAAAAACTAACCCCGCCGCTAATCACCTTCTTCACCCGTTTCCTTCTCCACCTCTTTCGCACGCCAACCAACCCATCTTCGATCCATTTCCGATCGCCTCGCCACCTCCGACCACCACCTACTCGACTCCCGCTCCTCGTCAACCCCACATCACCACCACCGCCTGCATCCTCCATCATCAACAGCGAACCCATCCATCCTTTGAACCCAAAGCTTCGAAACCCATCCAAACTCGTCGGCACCCAACTCGACGCCTCCCTCACCTTCGCTCTCAACCTCCGACCATATCCCCATCGCCTCGACCGCTCTACCCTCTCCGCTGCTTCGCCAGACGCCGCCGAACCCCAACGCCACTCCCGCTCTCACCCTCTGTTCGAACCCACGAACAGAGCAGCCTCGCCATCGCCGCGCCGTCGCTTCTCGACGCCGTCGCCGCCGTCGCCGCACTCCGTCGCTGCCCCAGTCGCCGCCAACGAAGCACCCTGCCGTTACTCTCTCTCGCGCTCTGCTCGATCGAATGAAGAAGAAGAGGATTGGGGCGGGATCGAATCTCAAGCGTCTGATCGCTTTAAGATCCGTGCGATCGAGCCAGTGAGATCGCTGTTCGGTGTTTCACCCACAGGCGATCTGAGATCCGCTGTTCCCTGTGTGGATCAATCCGCTGCGGAGGAGCTTTTCCATTGGCCGGCTTCGCTGTTTCCTGTTTTGGCCGCACCAGATCCGAAGCCGCTGTACGCTGTTCTGGGCCGATCATGTGTGCGGGAAAACGCGATCTCCGATCAATTTTTGCACGCGCTTTTTGAGGACATCTTCGGGGATTTTTCTACTTAAATTGCTTCAACAAGCGGAGCTTATAATCGTCGATTAAGGCAAGTAACCTTGTACATCTTATTGTCCTAGTACAAGTCTCCTTGAAATACCACATATAGTTAGATTGTGACTCCCTTTGAAATATCATAGTAAATCAATTTGAACCTTCAAACTCACAAATCTAAGAGTCACAAAACTTCCTCGTATTAAATAATAATCAATTGGACTCTTTTATCTCCTTGAACACATGAATCACATGGACATATGAATTAAGGACCCCTAAAATTTGTAGACGCATATAAAGTTAGTATTTTGACGAATTTGCGACTATTATGACTTGAAAAATATTTATTAATTGCTGTTTGATCTCCATGATTATATATTTATGCTACTTAACAACTTAGACACCAAATTACATATTTCCATGAAACCTACATTAGTAAATAAATTCTGAATGTTGCTGTCTGAATATTCTTTTGCGGTTTCGACCCTTTTATCATTGGAATTTGGGCCCGAGCCCTGAATATGAAATGTAGATCCGGATGTGTAGATATCGATAGACTCCAAGTTAATCGAATTTGGAGCTACGGTTTAGGAGTTATGGCAGTTATACTGCAGCTGTGTCAGTAGACGCAGTTTTGCGAAACTGCTGTATATATTTACTTTACAAATTATTTTCGCTGTGTAAACAGCGAGCGTTTGACCCCAAATTTTATATGTAGCTTCTGGACACCCTATAGGACATCCCCAATTTTTCTTAGAATTAATTTATATTATTTCACCCCTGTTTCACATGTATAAATACAAGAACACAAAATCTGCCTGAACAAATGTAACAAGCCGGGTTGAGGGAAAGACTATAGAGTGGACAACATAGGGAAGTGTACTCGGAAGGGAGCCCATGTTTCCCAAAGTTGTATGTTAAATGGAACTAAGTGCCACGTAGAACTAAGTGCCACGTCATGGTGACGGGGGCCACCTCTAGAGCCTACGGGGGCCACCTCTAGAGCCCATTACAAGGTTACATGATATATATTTGCGATCACATGGCACTAAGTGCCACGTAGAACTAAGTGCCACGTCATGGTGACGGGGACCACCTCTAGAGCCTACGGGGGCCACCTCTAGAGCCCATGGTTGATCACCTGCTTGTTTGATGCCTGAGTACACCGCCCTATAGACTCCATCACTAGGTCTAAACGCAATTGATTTGACTGTAGCAACCATGTAGTAAAAAGATGGATGCATGTCGTGCTACCTAGATAGTAATCACACAAGACTTGAACTTAATACCTGATACATGATTATCCTGTTACCTGATTATCCTGTTACCTGATTACCTGGTTACCTGATATCTGATACATGAAACTTGAACATGACACCTGTAACTCGAAACATGGAACTTGATACATGAAACCTGACACATGAAACATGATACTTGATGTTAGTTACCCCTACAGGTTCACCTGATATATGTTTTACCATTAGCAGTTGTTAACTAGCCTGTTTACTAAGAAGTCCTCTCTTGCTAGCTAATTCCTGGTTGTTCCCACTACTTGTTGTATCCCTGTTACATTCTTGATTCCAGTTCCTGTTTCCCATACTTGTACTTGCTTTCACTATTTGTGGCCCTAGCTTGCACTAAGGGCATTCTCTCTTGTTTTCCCTGTTTTCCCTTTTATATTTATTAAGCAGACTTTGGAGACGAGGTTCCTGCTGGAATTGGCGAGCAGACATTTCAGGTTTTGCTTGGAGCAAGGACCTGTTTAAATAGTTGCTTTTCTTAAGGTATTTATTTCTTCTGCTGTATAAGACTTGTTTCCGAGTTTACACTTGATCCAGACATGAGAACTATTTAAATATTATTATTTGTTTAAATTGTTTCTGTTGCTTAATAAATTATTCATGCATGCTTGGTTATATATAAATCTGGTTATATTCTTGTTATGATGCTGAGTCGATCCTACAGCTTATGGATGATGTAAAAATCATTCGCTGGGCTTCGTCACGTGCTCGTATTCCATATTTTGGGAAGCGGGGCGTGACAGATTTAAATTCAAAAGCAACTTACTTTCGAAATGGTTCCACTGATGCATGGTGGTCTAGCACATATCGATGTGCCTGTTCCCACATTAAGTTATCTAGCTCAAAAGCATAAACTTTACCAACAGTAGTGTCAGCGATATCAAAAAGATATTTAGCACCATCAAGATTGGAAATGTCTAGATTTCTTCTTGGTCTAGTCAAAGATGTCTCTACACCCTGCAGATACCTGGAACAAAAATGTGAACACTCCTCTGATAGATATCCCTGAGCTATTGACCCTTCAGGATATGCTCTATTTTTAACATAACCCTTGAGCCGGTATAGGTACCTGAACATGTATAATTAATGATTTAGAGCGAAGTAGGGGATTAAAAAAAAAGAGCTTTTGAAAATCCTGTTTTGTAAGATGCATGAATTCTTTTACCTCTCAATAGGGTACATCCACCGATAGTGAACAGGATCGCCGATTCTGGCTTCACCAGCAAGGTGAATTATCAAGTGAATCATTATAGTGAAGAACGATGGCGGAAATATCATCTCCATTTTACTAAGTGTCAATGCCGCCCGCTGCTCCAATTAGTCAATATCTTCAACACGAAGCATTCTTGAGCAAATACCTTTATATATGCTACAAAGATCTTTCAGGACAGTAGTGATTTGCTCACACATTGAAGATCTTAGGGCCACAGGAAGGAGATCCTGCATTAGGACGTGGTAGTCGTGTGACTTTAGACCCTGAAGCCTTTTCTCTTTAAAGTTGACACATCTTGCTATGTTAGAAGAATAGCCATCAGGAACTTTAAGTTCCAGTAGAACTTTGCAAAACAATTCTAACTCCGATTTTGATATTGAATAGATTGCAGGAGGTAGGAGTACTTTCCCGTTCGGTAATTCCTCTGGGTGCAACTCATGTCGGATGCCCATTGACTTCAAATCAGGTCGGCTCTTGAGATTGTCCTTTGTCTTCCTGTCATCTCCCAAAATTGTTTCTATACAATTTTCACCAATATTTTTTTCGATATGCATCACATCTAAATTATGTCGCAATAAGTTGAATTCCCAATACGGCAACTTGAAGAAAATACTCTTCTTCTTCCATGCACCTAAACTCGTCATGTTCTGACCCTCATCTTCGCCACATAGATCAGTCTCCTCACCTTGCTCCGGCCTTGCCCTTTTCTTGCCCTTTTTGCTGACTTTTGGTTCTTTTCCATATTTTAACTGATGACCATCTACCCGCCTCAAAATATCTAACCCAGAAGAAGCTCCAGGAGCATGTTCCCACTCGTCGGTACCATCAAATGTCGCTGTCTCTGCCCGAAATATATGTGTCAGGCAACCATCTCCTATGACCCATATAGCAAAACTTTCTGCCATTGTACAACCACCTTGAACTAGTTTGGTCAGCACAACAAGGACATGCATAACGTCCTTTAGTGCTATATCCAGATAAATTTGCATATGCTAGAAAATCATTGATTGTCCAAGACAACGCAACCCGAAGAGAAAATGTTTCTTTAGTTACAGCATCATAGGTTGGAACACCCACCCACAATTTCTGAAGTTCATCTATTAATGGCTGTAGGTACACATCTATATCATTTCCAGGATCTTTCGGTCCAGGAACTATCATGGACAAAATAAATGAGGACTGCTTCATGCATTTTCAAGGCGGTAAATTGTATGGTATTAACACAACAGGCCATATGCTGTATGTACTACTCATTTGCCTAAAAGGGTTGAAACCATCACTAGCTAGTCCAAGTCTCACATTTCGAGGATCTTCCGTAAAATCGGGATATCTTTCATCAAATTTTTTCCAAGATTGAGAATCAGCAGGATGTCTAAGAATCCCATCATTAGTGCGACCTTCAGCATGCCATTTCATATCAGAAGAAGTTTTCGTAGACATAAACAATCTTTGTAGCCTAGGAATCAGAGGAAAGTAACGCAGTATTTTGGCAGGCTTCTTTCTCCTACTTTGCTTAGTAGATCCACTAGCTTGATCGTCTTGATTTGGTGTTTCTGTCCATTTCGAAAAACCACATACTTCGCAATTCTCCAGACTTTCCTTACCTCCCGTGAAAAGCATACAGTCATTTGGACATGCTGCTATCTTCTCATACCCTAGATCGAAAGAATTTAGGAATTTTTTGATTTTATAGGCTGAGTTTGGAATACAGATTTCTGGAAATGCTTCATTCAACAGTTCAGGTAGTATACTGAAGGACTTAGCAGACCACCTGTTTAAACATTTAATCTGAAATAGTCTGACAATGAATGAGAATTTAGAGAATTTGGTGCAGTCGCGGTATAGCGGAGTACTAGCATCTTCAAGCAACTTAGTGAAGGATTCTTGCTGTTTATTATTTTCAGGGGCAGGGTCAGGCATTTTCTCGTCCACTCCACCACCAATGTGAGATGTTTCTGTTGACTCATTATGAACTTGGGTTGTTGGATTATTGGTGTGGAAAGAAACATTATGAATCCCCAAGGCGTCTTGCAACAAAACATGCATCTCATCGGGAACACTTAAGTCTTTGTTCACTAAGGGCTCATCTACATTTTCTAATACAACCGGACGAACAGGAGCTGACGTATGATCCTCTCCATGACAAAACCACCGTGTGTACCCTTGAAGAAAACCGTTGACAACCAAATGTGTATGTACTACGTCACATGTCCTCAAATTACAATTTGTACACCGGAGGCATGGACAAAGGATTAGGTTGGGATCACGGGAATGTCGTTTGGCAAAGATAATAAAATCTTTAATACCATCACAGTACTCCTTGGATAATCGTGGTTTACTAATCCAACTTCTATCCATTATAACAATAGCACACAATCTTAAATTAAAATTTGACATATTAAATAGTATTGACAGTAAAGGGCATTTTGTATATTTAATTTCACCTTTTTTAAAACCAACCCTAGCTGCAAATAAATAAACGATATGACAATTAACTGTAAAATAAAGAAATTGTGGTTCCAAAAATGTATAAAAAACAATTAAATCTTAATACAATCTACTCTATTCACATAACCCTAAACTACCTTTGTGAAAATTATCACAACCACCTTAGTGGCATTTTATCGCACACCTTGTGTTCGAGTCTAATATCGATTCGACTATAGTCTCCCCTGTATTTGGCTTTCCGTTCAAGGAGATGATGATGGTAAAGGGTATTTGCTGAGGAAGAGGAATCGGACGAATAACAAGGGCGTCATGCTGTAAATACGGTAACAAGAAGATCTGATGACTCATGAACTATTCTGTTCATGGCTATTAATAATCAGTTACTCATCCCAAAATAATAATAATAATAATAATAATAATAATAATAATAAACCTACACAAAAGAAACTAATATGGCTACTAATATGTTGCTCTATTAATTCTTCATCCCAACTAAATCATTGATGTTTATAGCTCCAAAAGAAACCTGCACAAGGTTTGTTCAGCCCAATTCTTGTACAGATTTGGAGGATTTTGGTATACAGCTAGCATCCTTAGATGACAATTAGATGCATGAATTCAGCATCTTTGACAATAAAGGAAAATGAAAATTTCCAGTATATAAGCATATATGTTTCACTATTAATTCTTCATCCCAACTAAATCATGATGTTTGTGGCTCCAAAATAAACCTGCACAAGGTTTGTTCCACCCAATTCTTGTACAGATTTGGAGGATTTTGGTATACATACAGCATCCTTAGTTGACAGTGAACCCATTTTGGTAAAAAAATCATGCTAAGATGGCAATCAGATGCATGAATTCAGCTACTTTAATTGTAACGCCCCGAATCCCAAATACACTGAATTCGAGATGTTCTACAGAATCTTTCCGCTTCGTTTAGTACAATTTTGCAAGGAAATTTAAACTTTTCACTTTACATCAGAGTTTACATCAATATTACACTTTACATTGCACAGCAGAAGTAAAATTTACAACAATGAAACAAATGTACAACAACATTGAATAATCTTTAAGTATTTGTTCCTCTTTAATCTGTATCAAGCCATTTACCTGCATATAAGACTGTGGATACGTCAGTTTATTCAACCGACGATCATTATACACGGCCATCCTCGCTATGCCGGAAATAGTATAACTTATTTTCCATATTTAGCAAACACAAACTTGTCACATTCAAACTAAATGGACTACCCTATTGATGTCGTGTTGTGATTCTGCACTTAGTCCTTAATGCAGTTATTTATATAATATGACACTAATGCACACTTGTTCGGATTCTATACATCCCATACTACATAGGCCCGAGGGCAAGCCTCTTAATCGTTCTTCATCTTTGTAGGGTTCAATCTCTCGCCATGACTTAATCTACTACTGTAACTATGGTAAGTATCCTAGATGATCTATGAGTACAAGCTCGTGGACAGAAAATTCTGGAGGAGAATCCCACGCCATGTCTTGACTCATCAAGCATGCATTCTGTGGCAATTCAGCCTCACTTCATGGCACACGATCCTCTTGCAGTCACCAAACATCCCACAAGCGTGGCTAGAGTCCGATCATTACTGAGTTGTGCCCACGCCATGTCTTGACTCATCAAGCATGCATTCTGTGGCTCACACACCCGCACCGTAAACCCTAGTTCTCATACTCGTGTTTTTCTCTCACTTTCATCACTTCTTCACTATGCACTAATCCTTAGTTTTTATTAGAATCATGAACAAAAATCAAAGCTCTAGAGTTAGCCTCTCCACTAAACCGGACTTATTCATTCATTCAAACATGACCAACCTTGATCTTTCATTTCAATTTTTCATTTCATTTCTTTCCAAATGCCAGGGGAGACTTAGCTACTCTTTCGTTTCAATTCCAATTCACAATTTCAAAAATGAGCATTTCCAATTCATAAATTCATTATGTTGAGTTATCATACTCAAATAGTATTTCTCTTTTCCAATCATGATTTCTAAATTGTTCAATAGTCAATAACTATACATGAATTTTAATTATTCATCATGAAACTCATGAATTGTTATTTTCACATTAAAACTCACATCACTAGTATTCAATCAAGATGGATATTCACGCATCATAATTTGTCGCACTATTCTCTAACGAGAATAATTCACATTTCATAGTTGTCACATTATTCTCAAATGAGAAATACTTTACATACTAACGAATATTCACCATTCATATTTTTCATACTATTCTCAATTAGGAATAAATCACATCCATCACATAATATCACTTCAATCTTTACTAAATTAATCTTCTAATCCTTCATTTCAAGTTCTTTTTGCAAGGTATAATTTTTCACAAAGTATACATATAGAACCATAGTTCTATTTATGCATTTTATTCTCAAAGCATAGTTTATTTCATGCAAATAATTTCCAAATCATTTTTATAAAGTCTCTTATATTTTTAGAAGAATAACCATATTTTTCTCATAATTTTTTGAGCCCTAAAACCCTCAAAAAAAATGTTTTTCAATCTTGCCGAGGACAAGATTCGAACCCAGCACCACAGAGAACCCAAACAAAAGCCACAACCACTAGGCCGAATGCTACTGGCGTCATAAAGAGACGCTGAGAGCCATAAGAGCTCTCGGCTACTGCTATTCTTGTTTAAAAAAAAACGAAATAAAAGTATGGCGACCAGGGATTCGAACCAACAACCTCATGAGACCCAGCCGCACACTGTAGCGGAAGAAAACCCTCGACCACTTGAGCTACGTGCCCAAGTTGTCACTAGTATAATTCCAATTTCATTTAACCCATACTCTCTGTTATTTAGAACATTTCGATGTTCAACTCGTCCCCATTTCATTTGGTTTTCATAAAAATTACTGCACAACTCCTAATTAATTCTTCCTCACATAATTTACATACTAGTATGAGCAAAATAATTTTTGTAATAATTAAAACATATTTTCATGTAACTAATTCGAATTCCACATTATAATACTACATTTCTTCTTCTTTCGACGTTTCTTCGCATTTAGCATTCTAATCTCTTTATCAATAAATTTTCACCTTAATTCTCTGTTTTTAACCATTTACCCAACATACAACACATATTTTAAATTATTCATGCCCATATTAACACAAGAAATGGTATTATCAAACTACAAACTTTTGTGTGTAATTCTTGATAGTAATAAATGTGTTTTTATCAATCAATCCAAGATTCTAATCAATTCATATACAACTTAAATAATAGAACCACATATAAATTTGTATATCCACATTTCAATCATTCAAGAAGTCATTTTTCCCAATTAAAGTGTGCTCTTCTTAATCATTTTCATGCTTCATTCATTCATGTCTAACATGCATTTCTAATTTAGAAATAGGGAAAATCTACCCACCATGTATGGAGAGAAAACACAATAAGCAACTCCCTAAACAAAAGTCCTTGGAACCGAATACTTCTCCTCCAAGAAGCGCGCACACAAGCCAATCCCGAGCACCCAAACTGTGAGCTCCTCCTTTGCTAGCCGGCCTCTCCTTCTTTGATTGAAAGCAAGCACAACTCCCACACACAACTCAATCTTTTAACTCACAAAAATAACTACTAGATAATGTATAATAGACTATAAGTTTGGAAGAGAATAGTTTTGCACAAGAATAACTAGCCATGGGGGGGTATTTATACTAAAAATCAAGGAGAATGGAGGGCTAGGATCAATTGGTTGGTTGTAAGATGGAAGGCTAGGATGCAAGTAGGAGTTGCAATAACTACCCACAACCAAGTAACCACCACACCATGATCACCACTCAAAAATTTGGTTTTCCCTCCAAAGAATGCAACCGGCCTACATAGGAGACTGCATTTTGCACGTGTACGCGTAGTGCACGTGCATGAAACTAGGCCCAAAAATTGTACATAAAATTTTTCTATAAAAATAAAATAGTCTTTAAATTGTATTCTACATGACAAGTCGTATGAAAAATAGATTAATCCATGGGCTTTAGTTTATGGGCCAAAATAAAAAAACGACAAATTTAATTAACTTTGGGCTTTTAAAAGAAAAGGCTTTTTTGTCTAATTGAAAGAAGGCTTTTGTATAAAATAATTAAAAGCACATATTAAAATATCTTTACTCATCTTGATGAAGATATTAACCAAAAATATTGCACGTGCACACTACGTGTAAAATAAATAATTTTTCATAAATTGAAAAATCAGGGCATTACATTAACAGTAAAATAAAATGAAAATTTCCAATATCTAAGCATATATGTTTCTCTATTAATTCTTCATCCCAACTAAACCATTGATGTTTGTGCCTCCAAAAGAAACCTTCAAAAGGTTTGTTCCGCCCAATTTTTGTACAGATTTGGAGGATTTTGGTATACATACAGCATACTTAGTTGACAGTCAACACATTTTGGTAAAAAAATCATGCTAAGATGACAATCAGATGCATGAATTCAGTTTCTTTAACAGTAAAAGGAAATGAAAATTTCCAGTATCTAAGCATATATGTTTCTCTATTAATTCTTCATCCCAACTAAATCATGATGTTTGTGCCTCCAAAAGAAACCTGCACAAGGTTTGTTCTGCCCAATTCTTGTACAGATTTGGAGGATTTTGGTATACAGCCAGCATCCTTAGTTGACAGTTAACACATTTTGGTAAAAAAATCATGCTAAGATGACAATCAGATGCATGAATTCAGCATCTTTGACAGTAAAAGAAAATGAAAATTTCCAGTATATAAGCATATATGTTTCTCTATTAATTCTTCATCCCAACTTAATCATGATGTTTGTGGCTCTAAAATAAACTTGCACAAGGTTTGTTCAGCCCAATTCTTGTACAGATTTGGAGGATTTTGGTATACAGCCAGCATCCTTAGTTGACAATTAACCCATTTTGGTAAAAAAAACATGCTAAGAAGGCAATCAAATGCATGAACTCAGATTCTTTAACAGTAAAAGAAAATGAAAATTTCCAGTATCTAAGCATATATGTTTCTCTATTAATTCTTCATCCCAACCAAACCATTGTTGTTTGTAGCTCCAAAAGAAACCTGCACAAGTTTTGTGCAGCCCAATTCTTGTACAGATTTGGAGGATTTTGGTATACATACAACATCCATCTTTGACAGTCAACACATTTTGGTAAAAAGATCATGCTAAGATGACAATCAGATGCATGAATTCAGTTTCTTTAATAGTAAAAGGAAACGAAAATTTTCAGTATCTAAGCATATATGTTTCTCTATTAATTCTTCATCCCAACTAAATCATGATGTTTGTGGCTCCAAAATAAACCTGCACAAGGTTTGTTCCGCCCAATTCTTGTACAGATATGAAGGATTTTGGTATACATACAGCATATTTAGTTGACAGTGAACCCATTTTGGTAAAAAAATCATGCTAAGATGCCAATCAGATGCATGAATTCAGCATCTTTGACAGTGAAAAGGAGAGAAATCAAGAGTAATTACCGAAGAGAGAGAGGGGGCCGACCAGCAGGGCGACGAGCGGTGGCGTAGGAGATAGAGAGAGAGCGGGACGACAAGCGGTGGTTTTCGATCACAAATTACCGCGAAATAGTGAGAGGGAGGAGGGAAATCGAATTGGGCTGTCGAAGATGACGAAGAGTCGGAGGCGAAGCGCGAGAAATAGAGAGAGGGATGAGGGAAACGAATGCGGCGAAAATTAGGTTTGGGAATTAGCGAGCGAAATGTTAGGGTTCGCGGGAATTTATCTCAGTTAATTCACCGGCGTTCGAAGTTACGAACGCCGGTGAATGTATCTATATATTCCCCAGAGTTTGTTATTAAAACGCCGATGAATAATACCATTCACTGGCGTTTATAAATAAAACGCCAGTGAATATCATGATTCCTCGACGTTTTATAGAGGCCGCCGGTGTATAACCATCCAATCTGATGCCCCATTCCTGGTCACTCCCTACCCCGGCGCGAATGGTAAAATGCCAGGGAATATACTCCGGTAAATCGTACATGTTTTGTAGTGTAATCCTCTTATGTATTTCCATTAATCCTAAACCCTAGGTTTAACCCTCCAAACCAATCCTAGCCATCCATTTTTGATTAATCATGAAAAAAATAAGATATTTTTATCCAAAATACATACTACACGATTTGTACAAACGTACGAAATCGATACAATATCATACGTATATATTAATATATATACCAATATTTTTTGTCTGTTACAATCCGTATAAAAATAAATTAATTCTGAAAATAATAATAAAAATAAACTTTATTATCTACTCGGAAGATTTCAGTACCAATTTGATTCAATACGGATGTATACAGACTGGTATGTATATATAGATAATGTCTATCAGTTAAACCGGGTAATATCCACCAAAAATATTTCAATTCTGAAAATAAAAATAAAATAATAATAAACTATTAATTTTTAATATCAGCCTGAGATTTTATAGAAATTTTCTCAAAAACGCATTTTACAGGATTTTGAACAAGTACACAAAACCGATACAATACATATATATACTTACTAGTATATATATACATATAACTTTTTATTAGTAAAACCAAGAAATTTCCATAAAAATATTTTAATTTTAAAAATAATTATAATATAAATATAATATCTGACCGGGATATTACATTCTACTTGATCATCGTATATTGATTGTTTGATACCCTTCAAGAGACTACTATGGATTCATTGACGAAACCAAGTAGTGGTTCTTTGATTCAAACCCAAGCCTTGTTATATATCTTCATATGCATACACCACACGAATACATTAATTAGAAACATACATGTAAAGAATGATGATTGAATGCTTGTTAGATTGGATATGATATTCATGCTATGATGCTTGTTAATAGTAGAATCCCACAACAATGACTGAGTATAATACCCTGCTAATTGTTGCCATAGAGTTATATACTTGCACATAATGTTTGTTTCTAATTAATTATTAATCAACTTGCTGGTCTGCTGGTTACTCCATGTTATTTTGAGATTTTAACCCGGTTGTTTGAATTTGGTTATACCTTGTAAATGAACGTTAGAGTCCCTTGAATCTAGTTTCTAGAACATTCGACATATCTAGATTCCGAGTTGAAGAAAATAAATTATCACATTTTTTGTACCGTTGGGTTTTAAATTCTAGATTGTTACTCATGAGCACATCGACACATTTTTGCTAATCGAAATACCATTTTAATAGCAAATTTAAACTTGAAATGAACTTGAATGTTAATAGACACGATTGGGAATCTTAAAATAAATTTTGTGAAATTTTTAGATAGATTTCCAGACCCATTATATATATGCTAACTTGACCATAGACTTACGTTAGAACACTAGACCAGTAAAAAAACCAATCTTTTGACCCAGCTGCGGTTAGAATCTTTTAGAATTTGCTGAACAAAAGCAGTTGCCCTCTGTGTTAGGAATTCAGAACATTTGACAGATGTAACCTCCGTTCCCGTAAATAAATATTTTTTGAATATCTTCTGTACTTCAATTATTTATAATTTACTTTGTGTTAAATTCATTTTGGATTTTCGATTAAAATCCTTTCTAATTGAAAATTATATTTATTTCGAATGATAGTATATTTAAACTTGTTTTCTATTCATAATTGATGAACTATTTACATTTTAGCCCAAATTAAATATATTATTACTATTGGATTATGTTAATCTAATTATTATTATTGTTATTACTTTAATTGCAGCTATTATCATTATCATTATTATTGTTATTATTATTATTATTATTATTATTATTATTATTATTATTATTATTATTATTATTGTTATTATTGTTAATATTTTCATAAAGCTTGAACATTCTCCATCTATATGTATCTTATTATTTGATTTAATGTATATGTATATGTATATTTTATAACCCCCTATAATGCTTATTATTTCTCCCCTGTTGAATTTAAACCTATTAATTGATTTATAACCTAAAACCCAATACCCAATCTCTTATTGGATCCAAACCCGCTACCCTATAACCCCAAACCCATTAACCCTATATATAAATACCCTAATCTTCTCCTAACCCTAATTACCCTAATTCACTGTTGAAACACCCCTTAGCCGCCTAACCCTTTCCCCACTGTTCATCGTCTCCTACCTCGCACCTTGCCGAAACCCTACCATCACCCTCTCCTTCTAGCCATCTCGACCATCAATTGCTACCATGATCCTCACCATCGTCGAGCTGCAAGCCTACAACTCGTCCACACTACACCGTCAAGCCCTGTCATCTTCCTCCCGTACCCCATCGCTGCCCCGCTCGACCACCACAGTCGAGCCTCGCCTGTACCCCATTATTGCTGTTCATCCCGTCAATTCTGTACTCCTCACCCTCTGCCAGTTGCCCAGCCAGCCGTCAAGCCTGTGCCCTCGTTAACTTCCCTGTTTCCGCAAAGCCATCATTGCCATCTCCTCCCGCCTAAGCCTCGCGCCACCCTCGCCATAGGCACCAAAGTCGTCGACTACCCTCGCTAACTAGTCAACCACCACACGGCCTTCTCCCGTAGCCACAGTGCACCGCCACCGAAGCCCACATTCACCACCCAAGTCCCTTGTTTTTTATCATGACAGTGAGTCACAATGAATCTCAGCCGTCCGATCCCCTCCCGATCATGATTTCGATCACCATCATCATCATCCTTGGATCGTGACCTTCCGATCGATTTTGATCATCTTCATCATCATTAGGATGATCTGGGCCATCCAATCGACCCATCAGATCATCATCACCATCATCATCATCATCAGATCAGATTTGAGCCGTCGATCACCTTGATCTTGATCTTTGATCTTGACCGTTGAATCTCAGTCGTCCGATCATCTTGATCTTGATCATCATCAAGATCCGTGCCAGATCTGATCCATCCAATCTCGATCGCCGATGTCACGCCCTGCTTTCCAAAAGAAATACGGAATACGGATACGTGACTAAGTCCAGCGAATGATTTTCATCATCCATATGCTATCAGGATCTTTACAACATTTCACAGGAATAATCAGAGTAGGAAGCAAGAGAAGTCAACCACGCATGCATATATGAATCAATATACCAACATGAATTTATTTGAAACAATATTTAATAATCTCAAATAGATCAGATCTAAACAAGTCAATAATTCTGGGTCATATTGCCCAACAAAAAATAATCCATGTAACAGATACTTTTATTCAAATAAGCAACATGAAATAATAATAGCAAAACCCCAGCATCTAGAATCTCATATCACCTATTCCATATGGCAGCTAATCTCCAAAATCTGCAATTTAATAAATTGCAGGAAGAGGAAAAAGAAAATCAAAACTCCCGTCAATGCAAGTTACGGGCTGCTTGTAGTGCAGCATAAGTACAAAAATAAACAGGTACAAAGTAACAACGGAAGCAACATAGCATGGAATAGAGTCAACAAAATAGGATAACTAAAATGAATTAGGAAACAAAATCAAGTAAGGTACAGGTAACATGCATCAAGTATCAAGCAAGCAGGTAAACAGGTAATCAAGTATCAGGTAAACAGGTATACAGGTAGCATGTATAGGAAAGCATGTAACAGGCATCATGTAAAGGTAATCATGTACAGGTAATCATGTAACAGGTATTATGTCATGTCAAGTCTTGTATTTATTACTATCTAGGTAGCACTTCATGCTCCCAAACTTTTACCACATGGTTGCTACTTACATGCAAATTTTGTTTAGGCCTAGTGATGGGTTTCTATAGGGCCGTGTACTCAGGCGTCAGGTAACAGGTAGTAGGAACAGGTTCATGAATTAGACAGATACACGAATCAACCGATTCATGCATCAACAGGTTCATGAATCAACAGGTAATATGTACACAAATCAACAGGTTCATGCATCAACAGGTAACAGGTACGCGAACCAACAGGTCTATGCATCAACAGGTATCAGGTACACGAACCAACAGGTCCATGCAGCAAAGCAGAAAGTATAACAGGTTCACGAATCCACAGATTCATGAATCAAACATAAAGTGCAACAGGTGTTAGGGTTATATACTGAAAGTATCACTTTTGTATTAACTTTATTTCTTTTTTTTTTGAATGAGAATCATATGGGCATATGTTTGCATATTGTGTTTATTATAATATTAATGCAAGTATCTGATATTCTATAAGGTTGATAATATGGTGTGAGGAGACACAGAAGATCATATTATCAGTTCCCTATGAAATATATAAATAGTTCACAACCTAAACGGACTTGGACAATCCATTGGAAAGGTTGTAGTGTAATCTGGTATTAGTCTATCTTGACTATAGGTTTACACTAGTACACTTTGTGTGTATTGAACAGGACCACTTGAGGTTGTTCTCTTTGTACTGACTACAAAAGAGAACAAACACCTCTGTTATTATGGATGCTTATGCTCTTAATCCAGATATAATAACAGACATGTATATGCAGTGTGCATTACTTTGACTCATAAAAGAGTGAGATTCATTATGGATCAACAACCTCTATGAATTGGGTAATAGCATTGTATGTATGATGGGCTGTTGATTGTAAAAGGAATCCATGTCCCGATACGTCGGGTTGATGATGTCCCCTTAAGGAGCTCATAAGGATTGTCAAGTAAACCCTGCAGGTGGATTACATCCGACATGACAAATAAAGTTGAGTGGTACTACTTAAGGATAAAAGATGTTGATCAATATAGTTGTCAGTAACTTAATTTGATCGACGGGCATTCGATATCTTAACATGGGGAGCTGAACGAGCATATAATCAAAGGAGCCCATAAATATAATTTGGAATTAGGAAGGTAGTGCAACAATAGCTCTTTAGTGGACCGAGCTATTGTTAATGGGTCTGGGTTGTGTGCTCGGGCTGAACACGGGATACCCAGATTCGTTAGGAGACCTAACTCTAATTTCTCCTCATGGTCCCTGCCGTAGCCTTATATATATATCCTCTATTCTCTGGCCGTCATATCATTATCAGAGATAAGAAGTTTTCTCTAAATTCGTGATTCACGTAAGGAGAGAAAGAGAGGTCAGCCAAGGAGAAGAAAGGTTGGTAGATCGTTGCCCACACGACGTCCAACCCGAGGAAGGAATACGTGCAGAAGATCTTGGGGTCGCTGACGGCTCGAGATTGCTAGAAACTATCGTCTTCTTCTCATCGCAGGTATATTTCGTGAACACTAGATTCCGCTATAAAGGGTTAGATCACGTATTAAATCTTTTAAGGTTTTATGATCGATACGCACACCAATCCGTGGTCCTGGGAATCATCGCAGTTCCATCAACAGGTTCATGTATCAACATGAATCAAACATAAAATGGAAAACACGGGTCCTTTTCTGAGTACACATACCTATATTGTCCACTACTAGGGACTTTTCCTTAACCCCGGCTTGATTACTTGTTATTATTATCAAACAGGCATATACGTGCACAAAACAGGGCAAGAATAACATGGCATGAATAGGTAATAGGTGCAGGTTGGAAGATGAACATATTCAGGTGATAGACAACATATAACAGGGTAGAACGACAAAAATTCTAGTTCAGGACAGCAAGACAGTACTGCACCAAATCTGGAATTCTCGTTGCCACTAACATGCATATCGGGATCTGTCAGAAAATTTGGAAAATAGACTCTCGACCGAATCCAGAAATTATATATAAGTCATATGGTATTTCACAAAAATAAGACTCAAAACAGATTTGTATCCAGAAAATATGTTCAGCTAGAAATCATAAGTTTGTATTCATAAACAGGAAAACAGCATAAAAACTCACTAATTAAATCCAAGAAAAATCTGGGGTACCTAGTAAGTTTAGTATCAGAAAATAAAGTTTCATAATTTTCCAACATAGATAGAATAGTCAAGTAAAATCAGAAAGCAGCAAGACACAGCAGTTTTGTAAATCTGGAATCATAAACGCAGCAGTACTAAAACAGCAATATCTCACAAAATATAAATCGAAATCCAGATCCGTCAAAAGGGTGATAAAATAGATATAGTAGGCTACAATTCATATTCATAAATATTTTTATAGACAGCAAATAGAATCAGTTTGAAATTATGATTCTTTACTGAACAGTATGAAAATTTTGCATGTATAGTAGTTGTTTGCACGAATAGAATAGAGTATAAAAGTTATCAATTAAATCCACAAAAATTAGGAGTTAATCCCCATCAAGTCTAGTTGTAACCAGCAAAATATTGGATAAAAATATTATTGTGTCATGCCCCGCTTCCCAGAAAGAATACGGAATACGGGTACGAGACAAAAACCTAGCGAATGATTTTCATCATCCATAAGCTATTCAAGAATCTTTACAACATATCATAATATAATCAGAGTCGAAAGCCAGAAAAGTCAACCACATGCACATATGAACCAAATACAACCAAGAATACTTGAAATAAAATATATTAATCTCAAATATTCATGATCTGAATAAAACAAATATCCTGGGTCACATTGCCCAAATACAAGAATAAATCCAAATACAAGAATACAATTATTGTTCAAGCAAACTACAAGAAATAATAATAACAAATTCCAGCACTAATACTTCATGTCATCGATACTATCTGGAACCTGTTCTCCAAAATCTGCAATTCAACGAATGCAGGAAAGAGAAAAAGAGAAAAACAAGTATCCATCAATTGCAAGTTACGGACCACTTATAATATAGGATACAAGAACATGGAGAAACTAACTAGCAGCATGGTATAGGCATGATGCCAAAAGAAACAACTAGCATAGCAAAGTGAACAAGTATAAATGGCATGAATCAAGTGTCAAGTAATCAAGTATCATGTAAACATGCATCAGGTGTCAAATATCATGTAATCATGTATCAAGTGTCATGTTTCAAATCTTAAGTAACCAGGTCTCATGTACCATGTAGTCAAGTATCAAGTAAGCATGTATCATGTTCAAGTATCATATTCAAGGATCATGTATCAAGTCTTATAGTGATGACTATCTAGGTAGCACTTCATGCATCCATCGTTTTACTACATAGTTGCTACAGTCAACGCAATTTCATTTTAGATTTCATAGTGGACCATAGAGGGCAGTGTACTCAGGGATCAGAACAGAAACAGGAAACAGGTTCATGAATCAAAATAGGTATACGAATCATTCGATTCATGCATCAACAGGTTCATGAATCAACAGGTACACGACCAATAGGTCCGTGCATCAACAGGTAATAGGTACACGACCAATAGGTCCGTGCATCAACAGGTAACAGGTACATGAACCAACAGGTCCATGCATCAACTGTAGAACCCCATATTTTCAAATATTACTTTAATTATTTGAAAATGAATTTAAATGATTTTTTGGAGATTTAATTAATATTTTCTAAGAAATTTATCTTTTGTACACGTGCAAAACACGTGCAAATGACTTTTTAGAAGTTTGAAAAATTAAGATTCCTTTATAAAAAATCATTATTTATTATTTAGGATTTATGTAGTATTTTTCCATATTTTTCTGAAATTAATTGATACTATTTGCAATTTTTGAGAAAAGGACTTATTTGCAAAATTGACACTTTCAAGGGTTGAAATGCAAAATCGGTATTCTGAACGTTTTGAGCAGTATTGGCTGAAGTTTAAAAGTATATTTTCTATTAGATCCTAATTTAAAGGAGTTTTATTGAATTTACAAGAATAATGGATATATATGAAAGTTGTGTTCTTGAAAGGATTGTTTTGCAAAGTGTGGTAAAACCCTAATAATTATCCGGCATATATAAGGGATTTTTATTCCCAGCCGTCATTGAGAGAATATTCAGATTTTTGAGATTTTGTTTGAGGAGCAAGAAGAGACTTTTGGATCTAGCAAGGAGAAGAGCTTTTTGTGGATTTTCTTCAAATCAATGTGAGTGGTTTGTTTTGTTTTGTTGTTTGGTTTAATTGTTTGATTGATGAATGACGTAAGATCTTTGTTACACTTTGTTTGGTCATCGGTATGATACTATTTGTTTGTCTCATTGTATGTATGATATGGATCTTTTAATTGGATATGGATGATGAGCATACTTATTGGTATTCGGACTATATATGAGAACTATCAAGAATTGTTGAGGAAATATTGATCTATGAAATCGTCTTGTTGGAAATGATGATGAGAACTGATTATATTGTGATCGGATGCTAGACATTGAAATCTTATGATTGTTAGATCAGATTTAATTAGGAGTTGAGGAAGAAGTTTTGTTGAGAAACCCTAATGGAAGATTTGTGGTTTAGATCTTGAGAAGTTGAGATTTGAGGGATTGATTTATGAGTAATGCAATCGTATTGGAGATTATTTGAGAGTTATCTTTGGCTTGTGTATGAACTATTGTTTGATAAATAATGAACCAGGATTCTTTAGAAATCTTTAGTTTGATTTTGTATTCCAGATCTTATTTTTGAAAACTGTAGGCCGACAGTCGACTTACCTACGGAGTAGTCGACTGGTACGAGCCCACTACTGTACTTTCAGTCTTTGAGAATTGTTCGGGACAGTCGACTTAGACTGTGTCAGTCGACTGGTCTGCTGTTTGTAAATTTGTTCAGTCCTTTCGGGACAGTCGACCTATGAACCTTTCAGTCGACTTTTATATACTTAAAATATTTTGATAAGAATTATTTGTATTTGTCTCGGGGCAGTCGACTGATGACTTCCCAGACAACTGATTATGCCTTAGTTTATTTTTGCAAAATGTTGGAAAATTGTCCTCTGGACAGTCGACTTACCTCAGCATGAGTCGACTGGTCCTGAAGGATCTTCGTATTTAATTGTTGGATATTCAGTTCAGTATTGGAATTTAAGTTATTCAGTTCAGTAATTTGTTTTTGAGATATTCTTTAAGAATATGATTTTGGAGATATTCAGTTGAGCCACTTGGTTAGTGGGAATTTGTTCAGATATTTGTTTTTGAGTCTCTAGAGGTACGTGACCCTAGTATACCGGTGTTGAGATATTTGTTGAGTTATTTGTTGTGGCCCATTGAGGCAAATTTTCAGTTATTCAGATTTTTAGTCCGGTAGGGTACACTACTCTAGGAGATTTTGTTCAGTAACCCAAATTTATAAGGACAGGCATTAGTGGTGTCATGACGAATGGGAACATGAGTTATGCACCTCAGTAAGACTTTAGATGTGAGACTTAATCTCCTGAATTATCCAAGTAGTTAACTTGAGATGTGGGATTTATCTCCTGAATTATCCAAGTAGTTAACCTGAGATGTGAGGTATATCTCCTGAATTATCCAAGTAATTATCTTGAGATGTGGGATTGAACTCCTGAATTATCAAGGTCGAGGCGACGCTTTTGTGGTATTCTTGTGATGATGAGACTGTGTTTAGATGTGGGAAGATCTCCTGAATTATCCAGGGAAAATACCTGAGGTGTGGGATCTATCTCCTGAATGATCAAGCATGGGCAAATTATCATAGTTTATCTTCATCTCTTAGTAGTCATCGTTGTCAGCATTTGGTCATCATGTTTTCTTGACTCACTTTTCTGCATTTGGATTTCCTGCTTTCCCACACTTGACTTTTGGTTTTGGATACCACTTGTTGTTACATTTCTTGCTATTTCACACTTTACACCTTTGGTTACTATTGGTTGGATACTATGTTTTAAGTTCATTTATATTGTTGTTTGATTTTTATGCCACTCACACCATTTATGGCTGACCCCTTTAGTTTGGGGGTTAGGGTTCAACTCTAGTCTCACTGGTTGCAGGTTATCGCTTAGAGTTGGAGAATGGATGCTTGAGTTAGCTTTTTGGATAAATGGATTATTAAGTGTTCAGTGTTGAGTTGTAAAGACTTGTTTTTGGTTGTTTAGTCTTCCGCTGTAATATGTAAAAGCTATGTAGTAATAAATGTTGAAAATTCTAGTGGTGTTTGGTTGTGTTTATTGTTATATTGAAGTGGATCACTGGGAATGTGCCACGTATTTTCTATGCTATTCATCTAGAAATTCGGGGCGCTACAGAGATTGGTATCAGAGCTCTGCTTCAATGGTAATAATAGACATAGTAAGAAAACCAACCTAGGTGTGGACACTAGAGAGTGAGTACCTAGGTGTGGACATCAGAGTGTGAGTATCACATAGAGTTAAAATATGATGTTTGGTTTGAAATTATGGTTTGAGATATGGTTATGGTTTTGCCATAGGGCATTGATATGAGTTTGAATTGTGTATTACTCTAACTTTACCCTCGTTTTGCAGTATTCAAAATGGTTGCACCCAGAGGTAGAAATGGTGGCAACAATGAGGATGGATCGGGTAGTTCCCGAGGAAATGGGATCGACCTAGAGGCTGAATTCGCCAAGGTGTATCAAACACTGAATACGTTGATGGCATTCAACGTGGCGCAACAGCAGTTAGCTCAGCAGCAGCAGAATCTGCCGCCCAATCATGGAGCTGGACATGGATTGGTGAATGCCGACCCCATCAAGCAGATCGAATCCTTTAAGAGGATGAGGCCGCCAGTCTTTGAGGGGCAAGCTGATCCAACAGCAGCAGATGATTGGATTAGGAAGATGGAGACGATCTTCGAGGTGTCAGAGACTCCGGCAGCTAGCAAGGTGAAGTTAGCTTCGATGCAGCTCGAGAAAGATGCTGGTGTCTGGTGGGAGTCACTGAAGAGGAATTTGGGAGATCAGCAGTTGGCATGGGAAGCTTTTCTGGAGGAGTTTAGAGATCGCTTCTTTCCTCTGGATGTTCAAGAGAAGAAGGCGACCGAGTTCATGAACCTTCAGCAGGGCAGCATGACTGTTCGGGAGTATGAGACGAAATTTGCTCAACTTTCGAGGTATGCACCAGAGTTGGTCATGGACGAAGCGAAGAAGGCCAAAAAGTTTGAGCTGGGTTTGAGGCCAAACTTGAGGTCAAGGATGGTTCCATTGGGTATCAGAAGATTTGACAAGCTGGTCAGAAGAGCAGCGATGACTGAGGAGGATATGGACCTATTTCAGAAGAAGCAGGACACATGGAACCGGAACAAGAGGCCAGCATCAGGCCAGAGTGGGAAGGGATTTCCCGCGAAGCAGGCAAAGTTCAGTGGATCGGTGCAGAAGGCACCTGCAGCTCAGGGAGTGACCTGTTACTACTGCAAGGAGGTAGGACATTACAGGTCAGCATGTCCGAAGTTGGCAGAGCATATTTGTTCTCAGTGTGGGCAAACTGGACATTCCAAGCTCCGTTGTCCAAAATTGAAGGAAGATGGTTCGGGTGGAAGCAAAGTCCCGAAGAGGCAAGGGCGAGTATTTGCATTGACCGAGGAGGATGCGAGAAACTCGGAAGATGTAATACAGGGAGTTGTTTTAATAAATGGAATTAAAGCAAAGGTTTTGTTTGACACTGGTTCATCGCATACATTTGTATCGCCAAGTTTTGCAAAGATCTTAGGTTTGGAACCTAAGTTATTTCCAGGCAGAGTTTTGTCGGTGGCAACGCCGTCAGGTGAAGAGCTAGTAGCGGATCGATATTACGAGGGCTGTGATATCGAGATTGGTGGAAGGATGTTCGGCATCGACTTGATCGAACTTCAAGTGTTGGGAGTAGATGTCATTGTAGGCATCGATTGGATGGCTATATATGATGCCACAATTGATTGCAAGCAGAAGGAGGTGTTGGTGAAAGCACCAGGTGGACCTGTAGTAACTTTCCAAGGGAAGAAGAAGATCCCGAAGGTGGCTGCAATGGTATCAAAGATGGCAATCTCGGATGAAGTCAAGGGCATTCCGGTTGTTCGAAATTTCCCTCAAGTGTTCTTGGATGATTTTCCAGGATTACCGCCGCAGAGAGATGTAGAGTTTTGCATCAATGTTCAGCCGGGAAGTGCGCCGATTTCCAAGGCTCCATACAGGATGGCACCTGTAGAGCAAGATGAAGTGAAGAAGCATATTGAGGAGCTTTTGAGCAAAGGGCTTATCAGACCAAGTTCTTCTCCGTGGGGGGCGCCAGTATTGTTGGTCAAGAAGAAGGATGGGTCGATGAGGATGTGCATTGACTATTGGGAGTTGAATAGGGTGACTATTCAGAACAAGTACCCACTGCCACGGATTGATGATTTGTTCGACAGGCTTCGAGGACCAGCGGTGTTTTCGAAGATTGATCTGAGGTCAGGGTATCATTAGGTGCGAGTCAAGGAGGAAGATGTGAGTAAGACAACGTTCAGGACTCGTCATGGGCTGTATGAGTTTTTGGTGATGCCATTCGGATTGACGAATGCGCCAGCAGTTTTCATGGATATGATGAATCGGGTGCTGAGACCGTTCATTGATTCCTTCGTAGTGGTCTTCATCGATGATATCTTGGTATATTCGAAGTCGGAAGAGGATCATTCGACGCACTTGACAGCAGTGTTACAGACGTTGTAGGAGCACAGTTTGTATGCTAAATTGTCGAAGTGTGAATTCTGGAAGTCTGAGGTAGCTTTCCTTGGCCATATTCTTTCTAAGGAGAGAGTGGCTACTGATCCTCAGAAAGTGGAAGCAGTGAAGGATTGGCCCAGGCCGACGTCAGTGAAGGAAGTCAGAAGCTTCTTGGGATTAGCTAGGTACTACAGGAGATTTATTCAGGGGTATTCTCATATTGCAGTTCCGATGACAGGTTTGACCTGGAAGAATGTGGCATTTGTATGGACCGATAAGTGCGAAGAGAGTTTCCTTGAGTTAAAGGAAAGGCTGACTACTGCACCTATATTGGCATTGCCGCAAGCTGGGAAGGATTATGATATCTACAATGATGCGTCTCTCAGAGGTTTGGGTTGTGTCTTGATGCAAGAAGGCAAAGTCATTGCTTATGGTTCGAGGCAGTTGCGTCCGCATGAGAAGAATTATCCGACGCATGATCTGGAGCTAGCAGCTATCATATATGCCTTGAAGCTATGGAGGCATTATGTCTATGGTGAGAAGGTCAATATGTACACTGACCACAAGAGCCTGAAGTATATTTATCAGCAAAGGGATTTGAATCTTCGGCAGAGAAGGTGGTTGGAGGTATTGGAAGACATTCGTCCCGAGATCAAGTATCATCCGGGCAAGGCGAATGTAGTGGCTGATGGACTTAGCAGGAAGAGTAGTTTATCGAGATTGATCACTACTCGAAGGGAGTTGGCAGCAGAGATCGATCAGGCAGGTATCGAGGTGGTACTGCGAGGTTTAGGGGCATCTTTGGCTCAGTTGAGGCTGCAGCAGTCTTTGAGAGAGAAGATTGTGGAAGGCCAGAGATCGGACCCAGAGATTCAGAAGATGTTGTAGCAGGTTTCAGAAGGCAAGTTATCAGAATTTCGTGTCTAAGATGGAGTTCTTTGGATAGGTGAGAGGTTGTGTGTTCCAGATGATGCAGAGTTGAGAGAAAGTATCTTGCAGGAGGCACACAGTACATTGTTGTCAGTTCATCCAGGAGGCACGAAGATGTACAGGGACATCAAACCACATTTTTGGTGGTCTGGTATGAAGCGGGATGTAGCAGATTTTGTGGCAAGATGTCTGACTTGTCAGCAGATCAAGGCAGAGAATCAGAGACTTGGAGGCTTGTTACAGCCATTACCCATTCCGGAGTGGAAGTGGGAGAATGTCAGCATGGACTTTATCACAGGTTTGCCGAGGAGTTCAAAGGGCAATGACTCGATTTGGGTCGTTGTGGACCGATTGACTAAGTCGGCACATTTTCTAGCCATGAAGATTACTTGGTCAATGGAGAAATTGGCTGAGTTGTACATTGGAGAAATTGTGAGACTTCATGGAGTTCCTGTGTCAATTGTTTCTAACAGAGATCCGAGGTTTACTTCAAGGTTTTGGAGAAGTTTACAAGCAGCTTTGGGCACCAGAACTGATTTCAGTACAGCATTTCATCCGCAGACAGATGGTCAGACGGAGAGGGTGAATCGAGTGCTGGAAGATATGTTGAGAGCTTGTGTTATGGACTTCGGTGGTAGTTGGGAGAGATACTTGGCATTGGTTGAGTTTGCTTATAACAACAGTTACCATGCAAGTATAGGGATGGACCGTATGAGGCTTTGTACGGGCGGAGGTGCAGGACACCTGTATGTTGGTATGAGGTTGGCGAGAGGAAGATGTATGGTCCTGAGATCGTGCAGCAGACGTCAGAGCAGATTGAGCTGATTCGCAAGAGGTTAGTTGAAGCTCAGAGTCGGCAGAAGAGTTATGCTGACACTCGACGAAGAGATTTGGAATTTGAAGTTGGGGATGCAGTTTTCCTCAAGGTTTCTCCGACCAAAGGAGTGATCAGATTTGGTAAGGGAGGCAAGTTGGCGCCGAGGTATATTGGGCCATACAAGATCGTGGAGAGGATTGGCAAGACAGCATACAGATTGAAACTTCCTGAGGAGTTAGCGCAAGTACATGATGTGTTTCATGTGTCGCTATTAAGGAAGTATGTGGCCGATCAGAATCATCAGTTGGTAGGAGTTCCTGAAGATCTACAGGTGAACTTGAGCTACAAGGAACAGCCTGTTGAGATCGTTGATCGTAGGGAGAAAGTCCTTAGGAGCAAGGTGATACCTATGGTCAAAGTGTTGTGGAGAAATCAACAGTTCGAGGAGGCTACGTGGGAGCCCGAGGATCGCATGCTGAAGGAATTTGCTGAATTGTTTGTATGAGTGTATTTCTTGTATGTGATTGGAATTCTTTGGATGATTTTACTATTGACTGATATATGATGTATTCTTTTGTTTTCATTGTGATGTTATGAGAAATTGTTTGGATTATATTCTATATATATATGAAACACTATTTTCTTTTGCTTGGTATGTGTTTGAACTCATTGGTCGTAGTTCTGAGGACAGAACTCTTCTAAGGAGGGAGTGATGTAGAACCCCATATTTTCAAATATTACTTTAATTATTTGAAAATGAATTTAAATGATTTTTTGGAGATTTAATTAATATTTTCTAAGAAATTTATCTTTTGTACACGTGCAAAACACGTGCAAATGACTTTTTAGAAGTTTGAAAAATTAAGATTCCTTTATGAAAAATCATTATTTATTATTTAGGATTTATGTAGTATTTTTCCAGATTTTCCAGATTTTTCCAGATTTATTTAGGATTTATGTAGTATTTGCAATTTTTGAGAAAAGAAGGACTTATTTGCAAAATTGACACTTTCAAGGGTTGAAATGCAAAATCGGTATTCTGAACGTTTTGAGCAGTATTGGCTGAAGTTTAAAAGTATATTTTCTATTAGATCCTAATTTAAAGGAGTTTTATTGAATTTACAAGAATAATGGATATATATGAAAGTTGTGTTCTTGAAAGGATTGTTTTGCAAAGTGTGGTAAAACCCTAATAATTATCCGGCATATATAAGGGATTTTTATTCCCAGCCGTCATTGAGAGAATATTCAGATTTTTGAGATTTTGTTTGAGGAGCAAGAAGAGACTTTTGGATCTAGCAAGGAGAAGAGCTTTTTGTGGATTTTCTTCAAATCAATGTGAGTGGTTTGTTTTGTTTTGTTGTTTGGTTTAATTGTTTGATTGATGAATGACGTAAGATCTTTGTTACACTTTGTTTGGACATCGGTATGATACTATTTGTTTGTCTCATTGTATGTATGATATGGATCTTTTAATTAGATATGGATGATGAGCATACTTATTGGTATTCGGACTATATTTGAGAACTATCAAGAATTGTTGAGGAAATATTGATCTATGAAATCGTCTTGTTGGAAATGATGATGAGAACTGATTATATTGTGTTCGGTTGCTAGACATCGAAATCTTATGATTGTTAGATCAGATTTAATTAGGAGTTGAGGAAGAAGTTTTGTTGAGAAACCCTAATGGAAGATTTGTGGTTTAGATCTTGAGAAGTTGAGATTTGAGGGATTGATTTATGAGTAATGCAATCGTATTGGAGATTATTTGAGAGTTATCTTTGGCTTGTGTATGAACTATTGTTTGATAAATAATGAACCAGGATTCTTTAGAAATCTTTAGTTTGATTTTGTATTCCAGATCTTATTTTTGAAAACTGTAGGCCGACAGTCGACTTACCTACGGAGCAGTCGACTGGTTCGAGCCCGCTGTTGTACTTTCAGTCTTTGAGAATTGTTCGGGACAGTCGACTTAGACTGTGTCAGTCG
Source organism: Hemerocallis citrina (assembly GCA_017893485.1). Taxonomy (NCBI): domain Eukaryota; kingdom Viridiplantae; phylum Streptophyta; class Magnoliopsida; order Asparagales; family Asphodelaceae; genus Hemerocallis; species Hemerocallis citrina. Next base: position 140,794,870 of record CM030359.1, on the reverse strand, counting down.
ACTGGTCTGCTATTTGTAAATTTGTTCAGTCCTTTCGGGACAGTCGACCTATGAACCTTTTAGTCGACTTTTATATACTTAAAATATTTTGATAAGAATTATTTGTATTTGTCTCGGGGCAGTCGACTGATGACTTCCCAGACAACTGATTATGCCATAGTTTATTTTTGCAAAATGTTGGAAAATTGTCCTCTGGACAGTCGACTTACCTCAGCATGAGTCGACTGGTCCTGAAGGATCTTCGTATTTGATTGTTGGATATTCAGTTCAGTATTTGAATTTAAGTTATTCAGTTCAGTAATTTGTTTTTGAGATATTCTTTAAGAATATGATTTTGGAGATATTCAGTTGAGCCACTTGGTTAGTGGGAATTTGTTCAGATATTTGTTTTTGAGTCTCTAGAGGTACGTGACCCTAGTATACCGATGTTGAGATATTTGTTGAGTTATTTGTTGAGGCCCATTGAGGCAAATTTTCAGTTATTCAAATTTTTAGTCTGGTAGGGTACACTACTCTAGGAGATTTTGTTCAGTAACCCAAATTTATAAGGACAGGCATTAGTAGTGTCATGACGAATGGGAACATGGGTTATGCACCTCAGTAAGACTTTAGATGTGAGACTTAATCTCTTGAATTATCCAAGTAGTTAACTTGAGATGTGGGATTTATCTCCTGAATTATCCAGGTAGTTAACCTGAGATGTGAGGTATATCTCCTGAATTATCCAAGTAATTATCTTGAGATGTGGGATTGAACTCCTGAATTATCAAGGTCGAGGCGACGCTTTTGTGGTATTCTTGTGATGATGAGACTGTGTTTAGATGTGGGAAGATCTCCTGAATTATCCAGGGAAAATACCTGAGGTGTGGGATCTATCTCCTGAATGATCAAGCATGGGCAAATTATCATAGTTTATCTTCATCTCTTAGTAGTCATCGTTGTCAGCATTTGGTCATCATGTTTTCTTGACTCACTTTTCTGCATTTGGATTTCCTGCTTTCCCACACTTGACTTTTGGTTTTGGATACCACTTGTTGTTACATTTCTTGCTATTTCACACTTTACACCTTTGGTTACTATTGGTTGGATACTATGTTTTAAGTTCATTTATATTGTTGTTTGATTTTTATGCCACTCACACCATTTATGGCTGACCCCTTTAGTTTGGGGGTTAGGGTTCAACTCTAGTCTCACTGGTTGCAGGTTATCGCTTAGAGTTGGAGAATGGATGCTTGAGTTAGCTTTTTGGATAAATGGATTATTAAGTGTTCAGTGTTGAGTTGTAAAGACTTGTTTTTGGTTGTTTAGTCTTCCGCTGTAATATGTAAAAGCTATGTTGTAATAAATGTTGAAAATTCTAGTGGTGTTTGGTTGTGTTTATTGTTATATTGAAGTGGATCACTGGGAATGTGCCACGTATTTTCTATGCTATTCATCTAGAAATTCGGGGCGCTACATCAACAGGTTCATGTATCAACATGAATCAAAATGGGAAGTATGGGCCCCCTTCCGAGTGTACGTTTCTGAATTATCCATTATTCGATCATTCCCTTAAACCCCGGCTTGGTCATTTATTATTATAATCAGGCATGCATGTATGTATCGCAAAACAAAGCAAGGATAACAGGATATAAACATGTATCAGGTTCAGGGTGCAAGATAAACAAGTACAGGTACAAGATAACACATAACAGGGTAAAACAACTAGTTTTCTAGTTCAGGAAAGCAAGACAGTGTTGTACAAAAACAGTGATTCCCACTACTACAAACATCCAAATCTAGATCCGTCGAAGGATCTGGAAAATAGACTTCCACACGAATCTAGCGAGTATAAATAAGTTGTATAGTAATTCACAACATCGTAACTCAAAACAAATTTGAAAACAGAAAATACATTCAGCCAGAAATTAGGAAAACGAATTCAAAATCAAGAAAACAACATCAAAACTAATCAAATAAATCCCCGAAAAATCTGGGGTATTCCATAATATTCCAGTAAAATTAGTTCAGTCGTCAAAAATAAGAAAGCATCAAGAAAACATAGTTTAGCAAATCTGGAATTCTCAATACTGCTGTACGAAAACTAAGATATCTCGCAACCAGCGAAACAAAATCGAAATCTGCCAAAGGGAGGTGAAAATAGATAAAATATACTAACTTTCATATTTCACAAACATTTTTCATACAGTAAAAGAAATCATAGTGAAAATAAGGTTTTTTACAGATCAGCGAGCGAAATACAACAAGTATAGATTTCATAAACGAGCATGAAACATCACATAAAACTCATCAATAAAATTCATAAAATTTTCGGGTAATCCCTACATAGGTATAGAAAAGCTGACCAAAGTTTCAGATCAAAATAATATATGTAGCATAGTTCTTTAAAATGATTTGTCATCCAATTTACCGAAAAACAGAATCTTGAAAAGATCGACACCTCTGTTGTAAAACAGTCATAACTCAGTCATACGAAAACAAAATTCAGCAAGGTCAGAGGGGTTTGAAAATAGACAAAATTATCTAAAACTCGCGTTTTATATTGAAATTAAGATACTGACTTCAAGATAGTCCAAAACCGTAAACAAAACAGAATAGCGACAAAATACAGATTTCTCCATTGAAAACAAAATCGACATAGATTCAAGAAAATTGATCCAAACACACCCAAATATGAAATCGAGTCTACCAAGTGTCTATATATCATGAATTAGGGTATCTAACATGTCCACACCAATTATATCACATGGGTCTCAACCAAAATACAAATTCTTGCACAAGTCTCACATACATGATCAAAATCAAGAACGTGCAAATCCTAAGTTAATTCATGTCAAGATTGTATCGTGAGACATCTATGGTCAAGTTTTCACAATAGAGACAAAACCCATCAAGGAAAACACAAACAAGAGTCATCTTTAGACCCAACTACACTATAGGTGAACTTTTTGACTTGTATCAAACAAATGAATTGGAGTACAAGTTACTTGCCTTGACTGAAGATGAAGAATGACGAAAATCAACAGTAACGGGAATAGATTCCCGACAACGAGAAAAATCCACGAACGAATGAATCCTAGCAAACTTGAGCGAAAATCTCCACACGAACAATTGCACCAAAAGATAGATGATCCAAGAGGAATAATGACAATAGTGGCTTGCGGCCACAAGAGAACACCAAGGGAGAGAGAATAGAGTGGTATATGGTGGTGTAGGAGGTCGGATGGATGAGAGAGATATATATATAAGGGGATTAGGGTTAATGGGTAATTGGGTTGTGGGTAATTAGGAGTAGTAGTAGGATTTGTTTAATAGGTATGGATAATGATTAATTTCATCGGATAACAAATAGGATTTAAATAAAAGATCAAATCGAATAGATAAAGTAATAAATAAAAGTAGGATTATATATCAAAATATATATTGATCTACAAGATAGAAATTATTTGAAATACTACAAATACAAATAACAATAAAAATAGATTTTTAAATCAACAATCAAGAGTAAAAGATAAAATAACACGAATAACAAAAATAACAATAATCATAAAAAATCATAAACATAAACATAATAATCCAAAGCATAATAAAAATATTTATATTATAAAAAAAATAGCATTGGGAACTAGTTATAAATAAACTATTGATTAAAAATAGGTTTTTAACAGAAGATTTAACAACACATTTTAACAAAGAATTTGAAAGTAGAAAAATTAATGTAAAAAAATTTTAAATATAAAAAAATACACATAAAATACGAGTTTGGAGAAACAGGGGTTACAATTATCTTTAACATCAGTAGAAAAATAAATCACCATACAGAATTCATATAAATCTGGATCTGGAATTTTAAACACATCTGTAGTAAAACTGCAATAACTTGCAACTCATGAATCGAAACGGAGATCTATTAGAAAATCTGGAAAGTAGACAGAATCCTCTATAATTCATATTCACAAAGAATTTTCATATACTGACCTTAATAGGGACTAAAATACTGAACAAAGACGGGGAACCGGCAAAACAGAAAATATCATTCATGCACAAAATCAACTAGTTCATATGAGACTCATTCAAAACATAACGAAACGTGAAATATAGTGTACTAGATGTCCAAGCAAAAAGGTATAGGGTATTTTACATGTCTACAACAAGTTAACGAACATATCATGCATACAAGATCATACAACAAGTCCTGAATCATGAACAACATGCATGTATACAACAAGAAGTGGTTATCCCTAAGTTATTTCATGTCATGTGTGTAATGAGGCAACTACGGGCGGGTCAACACAATAGAGACAACATATAACAGGGGTTTTGCACAAGAATTGTCTCTATAACAAACCTACACTACAGGCGGTATTTAGTACTTGTGTTACACAAAGAAAAGAATAAAAGTTACTTGCCTTATAGTCGACGACGAAAACGATGCAAAGAACAAGAATAACGGGAACAGATTTTCGGGCACGAACACGATACCAATGATCATGAATGAGATGATCATGAACAAGATGAACAGCCGATCGTGAACAAGATGAAGACGATCGAGATCCCGAACACAATCAGAAGGCTAGATCTAAGAGATCAAGATCAAGATCAGATCGGATGGATCAGATCGAAGATCAATATCAAGATGATGAAGAACGGACGGCCTAGATCAAGGCTGATGATGATGGAGATCATGATGATCTGATGGTGAAGAAGATGATGATGATCAAAAGAAGATCGGACGGCCAAGATTCAATGTGTTCAAAACTCCCCCTGATGGTGATCGATCAAGATAGGGGAGGGGCTGTCATGGCTGCTGGTCGGCAAGGAGCATCAGGGTCGCGATGAGAGGCGACGGCGGCCAGGAGACACGGCAACGGACGGTCGTCGCATTGGCCTCGCGACCGAAGGAGGGCGGCACTGCGGCTGGCATTTGCTGCTGCACGGTGGAGGGAACAGCACGGGGAGCGACGATAGCGGCTGACTGGCTGTCGCGGGGCGTCGGGTTTGTCGCGTCGCAAAGAGGAGGGCAGGGCAGCGCGATAGGAGGAGCACTGGTTACTGGGGCTGCTGCGGTCGTTTGTGGAGTCACGATAGGTTCGCGACTAGGCTGCGGTGGCTACGTCGTCGAGGAGAGGTTTGTGAGCAGGGAGGCATGAGGGTGCGCACAGGGGCCGCCGGCGATGGGGTCTGCAGTTGGAGGGCGCGACATAGTGGCAGGATGCAGGGACAAGAGATGAAGACGATAGGGTCACTGCAGTGGGGCGCAACGCAGGAGGGAGAGGGTGCAGGGAGGTCGCCACTACTGTCTGTCAGTGCATCAGAAAGGCAGTCGGGTGTTGCAGCTGTAGAGCGGACCATAGAGTGAAGGGAAGCAGGGAGGAAGGGAGGAGGGGGCAGTGCTGCGGGCGAGGCACGAGGCAAGGAGAGGGGAGAGACAGGAGGGATGGGTTTGTTGCAGTGATAAGGAGGAGCAGTTGGGGTTGTAAAGGTTGGGGATGAATAGGCGGCTGATGGGTTGAAGAGGGAGGCTGGGGGTGAGGGAGATGAAGCGGCTGGGGTGAAGATGATAACAGGGTTAGGGTGTATTGGGCTAAAGGGGTTGGGTTTTAGGGTTAATGGATAGTTTATTGGGTAGTTGGTTTTTTAAAAAAATCCAATAAGGAAAATAGGATTTGGGTTTTGGGTTTTAAAACCAATAAGAGGTAGGAAAATATATAACAAAAATATATTTTGTACTACAACGGGGAAATAATTTGAAATAACTACTAATACTGTCATGCCCCGCTTACCAAAAAGAAATATGGAATACGGATATGTAACAAAAGCCCAGCGAATGATTTTCATCATCCATAAGCTGTTCAAGAATCTTTACAATATTTCACAAAATAATCAGAGTCGAAAGCCAGAAAAGTCAACCACATGCACATATGAACCAAATACCAACAAGAATACTTGAAATAAAATGTATTAATCTCAAATAGTCATGATCTGAATAAAACAAATATCCTGGGTCACATTGCCCAAATACAAGAATAAATCCAAATACATATTGTTCAAGCAAACTACAAGAAATAATAATAACAAGGTCCAGAACTAATACTTCATGTTACCGATACCATCTGAAACCTGTTCTCCAAAATCTGCAATTCAACGAATGCAGGAAAGAGGAAAAGAGAAAAATAAGTACCCATCAATTACAAGTTACGGGCCACTTATAATATAGGATATAAGCACATGGAGAAACTAACTAGCAACATGGTATAAGCATGATGTCAAAACAAACAACTAGCATGGTAAAGTGAACAAGTGTAAATGGCATGAATCAAGTGTCAAGTAATCAAGTAAACAGGTAAACATGTAACAGGTATCAGGTAACAGGTATACAGGTAAATAGGTAATCATGTAACATGTATCAAGTATCAAATCTCCTATATCATGTAGTCAAGTATCAAGTGGGCATGTATCATGTGATCAAGTAGCATGTTCAGGTCTCATATGTCAAGTCTTATAGTTATTACTATCTAGGTAGCACTTCATACATCCATCCTTTTACTACATGGTTGCTACAGTCAAAGCAATTTCGTTTTAGATTTCGTAGTGGATCATAGAGGGCAGTGTACTCAGGGATCAGAACAGAAACAGGAAACAGGTTCATGAATCAAAACAGGTACACGAATCATCCGATTCATGCATCAACAGGTTCATGAATCAACAGGTACACGACCAATAGGTCCGTGCATCAACAGGTAATAGGTACACGACCAATAGGTTCGTGCATCAACAGGTAACAGGTACATGAACCAACAGGTATCATGCATCAACAGGTAACAGGTACATGAACCAACAGGTCCATGCATCAACAGGTAACAGGTACATGAACCAACAGGTCCATGCATCAACAGGTTCATGTATGAACATAAATCAAAATGGAAAACACGGGCCCCCTTCCGAGTACAAGTTTATGAATTATCTACTATTCGATCTTTCCCTTAACCCCGGCTTAGTTATTTATTATTATAATCAGGTATGCATGTATGTGTCACAAAACAAAGCAGGGATAACAGGATACAAACATGTATCAGGTTCAGGGTGCAAGATAAACAAGTACAGGTACAAGATAACACATAACTGGGTAAAACAACTAGTTTTCTAATTCAGGACAGTAAGACAATGTTGTACAAAAGCAGTGATTCTTGCTACTATAACATCCAAATCTAGATCTGTTAAAGGATCTAGAAAATAGACTTCCACATGAACCCAGCGAGTATAAATAAGCCATATAGTGGTTCACAACATCTTTACTCAAGACAGATTTGAAATCAGAAACATGCTCAGTTAGAAATCAGGAAAACAAATTCTCAGTCAGGAAAACTGCATCAAAACCTCTCAAATAAATTCAGAAAAAATCTGGGGTATTTCCCTATATGTCTAGCATCATAATATAAAGTTTCATAATATTCCAGAGAAATTAGTTTAGTTATCAAAAATACGAAAACATCAAGAAACGACGCTTTGGAAAATCTGGAAGTCCTAACACTGCTGTACGAAAACTAAAGTATCTCGCAACCAATGAAACGAAATCCAAATCTGCCAAAGGGAGATGAAAATAGACAAAATATATTAACTTTCATATTTCACAAATATTTTTTATACAGTAAAAGGAAACATAGTCAAAATAAGGTTCTTTACAGATCAGCGAGCAAGATACAGCAAGTATAGATTTTATAAACGAGCATGAAACGACGTATAAAATTTATCAATAAAATCCACCAAAAATTCTGGATAATTTCTAAGTAGATAAAGAAACACTGACCAAAGTTTTGGATCAAAATAATTTATGTAGCATAGTTCTTTAAAATGATTTGTCATCAAAATTACCGAAAAACAGAATCTAGAAAAGATCGACACTTCTGTACTAAAACAGTAATAACTCCCTCATACGTATTAAAAATCAAGCAAGGTCAGAGGGATTTGAAAATAGACGAAATTCTCTTAAACTCATGTTTTATACCGAAATCAAGATACTGACTTTAAAATAGTCCAAAACAGCAACCAAAACAGAACAGTGACAAACTACAGATTCTTCCCTTAAAAACAAAATTAACATAGATTCAAGAAAATTGATCCAAACACAACGAAACATGAAATCGAGTCTACCAAGTGTCTAAACATCATGAATTATGATATCTAGCATGTCCACACCAAATATGTCATATGGGTCTCAACCAAAACACAAATTCTTACCAAAGTCTCACATACATGAATCAAATCAAGAACTGGCAAATCCTAGGTTATTTCATATCCAAATTGTGTCATGAGTCATCTATGGTCTTATTTTCACAATAGAGACAAAATTCATCAAGGAAATTACAAACAAGAGTCGTCTCTAGACCCAACTACACTATAAGTGAACTTTTTGACTTATATCAAAAAAATGAATTGGAGTACAAGTTACTTGCCTGCGAGACGAAACGACGAACCAACAAACAAGAATAACGGGAACAGGTTCTCGAGGTGCGAACACAACACACGGATGGATCACGAACAAGAATCACGAACCAAACGGATCACACGAACCGAAGCGAGCAAACGAACTCAAACGAACCAACGAGAACACACCCCACAATTGAAGATGAGATCAAAACCAAGATAGATGATGATGATGAGATCTGACTGCCATATCACGACTTGATGATCATGATGATCAAGATCAAACCAAACGGACGGCTCACGATCGAAGTTGATCAAAACCAAAGATCAAGATCAAGATCCACGGACGGCTCACAACAAAGCTGATCAAACACTTCATGATCAAGATGTGATCAAGATGAGATCGAAGGCCCATATTCAAACCACCAAACTCCATGGCAATGGCTTGGCGACCACCGGTGGCAGCTCACGGTGGCAGTGCCGGCGAGGCCTGACTGGCAGCTATCTCAACAAGAGGGCGGTGCGGCATGGTGGCAGAACGGCGCGACGGGAGGTGCAAGCAGGGTGGACAACGGCTACACCAGGCTGAGGTGACTGCATTGTGAAGGATCGATGCTATGGCTAGCATCGCAGCGAAGATAGGAGGGAGAGCGGAGTGGAGCGGAGAGGCAAGGCATGCAGGGTGTCGTCGCGACTGGGCTGAGCAACATAGGGGGGTGCTGTGCCTACTGGTGCCAGTCGAGAAGAGCACAGGGCGCGTTGCTGCGTCGTGGTGCGACGAGGAGAGGAGGAGGAAGAGAGGGAGACGGAGCGGCTGGGGGTCTGGGCACGCGCAAGGGAGGAAGAGGGAGAGCAGGACGGGGAAGGTGAACAGGCGATTTACATGGGTTTAAATATAGGGTAGGATGGAGATAGGTTTTAGGGTTAGGGGATTAGGAGAATGACGGCTGAAGGGGGGTGTGCTAATGGGTCGGGTTTGGGGTGTAACACATATTGGGATTTGGTTTAACTAAAAGCAGGGAAACGAGTTTTGGGTGGTTGGGGTTAAGTAGTTGGCTTATAGGGTAATGGGTTTGCAAACGGGTATTGGTTTAAAATCCAATAGGGTTTAATAAAATATCTAATAAAATAATGGGTTTATAAATACTACTACTAATAATAAAAACAATAACTATAAAATAATAATAATAACAGTATTAAAATAACAGTAATAATAATAAGAATTGTATTTCAATATAAAAATCACAGAAAATATTTACAAATAAAATCATTGATTGAAAACAGCTAATAAATAGAAGATCCAAGAAAATACATTTGACAAAAGAACTTGAAAACCAAAAAAAATAATTTGCGAAAAAATTTAAATACAGAAAATACACAAAAAATATATTTTTGGGGAAATAGGGGTTACAAATACAATTAACAATATAAATGGATTTTTAAATAGACAATCAAAGTTATAATAATAATAACAATAATAACAATAATCAATAATAATAAAAATAAAAATAACCGTAATAATAATAATACTGAAGAATAGTAATAACAACAATACTAATAGGGTTTGTATTTCAATATAAAAATCATTGTAAATAGTTACAAATAAAATTATCGATTAAAAATAAACTTTAATAGGAGATCCGACAATACACTTTAAGAAAAAGAATCTGAAAGCGGAAAAATAATTTACAAAAATTTTAAATACAGAAATACACAGAAAATACGTATTTACCAAAACAGTGGTTACAGTCGATCAACATCATCACCCAATCAAGGCAAGTATCTTCTTGTACAATTCGTTGTTCATGCTTTTATCATTTTGGTTTATCATTGATGATCTCAATTTTACTCGTTGCCGTATTTATCAACTCCACAATTATAGGGGTCACAACCTTTCGTTGATACATTCGTTTCTCAACTAGTATAATTATAATACATTTCATGCAAAAATATCCTTGTTTACTGCTATTCTGTTTTTAGTCTGCTATTTCGACCCTGATAACATCTGAATCTGGACTTGAGCTCTAAACATGAAATGTAGCCCCGATGTCTAGTTTACTACCCTTTTTATGGAATTGAATTCCGAGTTATAGTTTGTGAATTCTCGCTGTTTTAGTGCTGCTGTATCTGAAATTTCATATTCTTAAATTTGCCGCGTCACTCTGTTTTCCAATTTAAATTGAATATGCTACCTATAAGATAATGACTTGAAATTTTGCATGATGAGACTAGACACACTAGAGAACCTTTCCTAATTTTTCTGGATTTATTTGATGAAGTTGTAGATCTGTTTCATGTTCCTAAACACAATTTTACAAATTCTGGCTGAACATGAATCCTGTGTAGTTTGCTGTTTTGACACTAGTTGCTACAACTTCATGTATCTTGTTTATATGCGCTAGAACCGGAATAGAGTGTAGTTTCTATAACTTCTGACGGATCTAGATTTGCATTCTTGTAGCAACAAAAATCTCAGTTTTGGTGCAACAACGTCATGCTGTCCAGAATTGAAATTCTTGTCGTTTTTGATAATTATAATTTGTTTTAGCCCTCGAATGTACTTTCCACCTAGCTTAAACTTGTTCACTTTTCTTGATCATGTTTACTTTCCCTGTTTTGCATACTTTCATGCTTGTTTGATAATAATATTAAATAATAAGCTGGGGTTTAAGGGAAAGACCGTAGTAGTGGCAATATAGGTAAGTATACTCGAACAGGGCCCGTGTTTCCCATTACTTGGTTTATGAACTTGTTGTATCTTTAGTGTATTCATGAACCCATTGCTCGGTTCATGAACTTTTTGTATCTTTAGTGCATTCATGAACCCATTACTTGGTTCGTGAACTTGTTAAATTATTATTGCATTCATGAACCATGCTTGCTTGATACTTTATGCCTGAGTACACCACCCTATAAAATCCACTACTAGGCCTAAACGTAACTTGTTTGTATGTAGCAACCATGTGGTCAAAATTTGGGACGCATGAAGTGCTACCTAGATAGTATTAATCAATAGACTTACGAATAACTTTTTACTTGTACACACTTGACACATGCCTCGCATGATACTTGTTACTTGATACTTGATACAAATTACATGCTCACTTGTTACCTGTTCCTGTTATTTGTTCACTTGTTATTTGATCCATTTACTCGATTCGTTTTACTTGCTTGCTAGTCTCTTTGATCTTTGTCACTTGTTGCTTCCCTGTCATATCATGTTGTATACTCTTGATTCCAAATCTTATTTTATATTTTCTTGCACTTGTTTTCATACCCCTTACTCGTACTACTTGCGGCCCGTAACTTGCACTAACGGGCGTCTGTTTCTTGTTTCTCTATTTTCTTCTTCATAATGTATACAGGTTTTGGAGGTCAACTACCTACATAAGTAAGTGAGCAGGCATCTTAAGCTACGCCTGGGAAATCATGCTTTAGTTTTATATATTTTGAGTTTAATAATTTCTTGTTGCTACTTAATACTTGTAACGGGCTTGTAGTCCCGAAGTTTTACTTTTGTTCCAAAACTCATTTTATTTGAGGAATTTATATTTGTTTCAGATAATTTCTGTTGGTTAATTATTTGTTCATGCATGCATAGTTGAATATATTCTATTATACTTCTTGTTATGTTGGTTGAGTCGATCGTTACAGCTTATGAATGATGAAAATCACTCGCTGGGCTTTGTCACGGTACTCGCATTCCGTATTCCTTTTGGGAAGCGAGGCAAGACACAAATTTCCAATCTGACTTGTAGAATAAAAAATATTCAGGTTTTGCTACTGTACTGTCGAAATTCCAGATTCACTATTTATAGCTGCCTCGCCATGTTAAATTAGTTGGAACAATAAGATAACTTAAGAATTGCAGTTTGAGAATCATGAAAATGTTAGTGACCAATGTCATGAACTTAATTATAATTTTTGTGAGAATTTTGGTTATGTTTTAAGTGGAATTATATGTATAATAACGTGATGCTGAGTTGCTACCTGAATAGTAAACTCTTGAAGAACAAACTTGTAGACACATTTACTCTAGTCAAAATGGTATCGTGTGAATATGCGTCGGAACCGGCATAGAGTCTAGTATCTAGAATCTATGACGGAACCTGATTTGCTTTCCCGTTGTAACGCCTCGGATTTTAAAATACCGGAAAAATTCGTTTTTATATTTTGTAGGGGTGAGAATTATTTTAAAGCTATAATTTATTATTATTTTAATATCTATACTGGTATTGAATATTTGTGGTTGATTGGTATTATTGATATATTAGAGTTGAGAGTTGAGATTTTGTGTGAGGAAATATAGTTTATTTTATTTTATCATTATGGGGCATTGTTATAAGATAATTTTAATGTGTTTTGTATTGTTTGTATTATGATAGAAAAGAGTTGGGGTTTATTTATAATATATTGGTTTTGGAGGGCTCATATGTGAATATACCATATTATTATTATTATTATTATTAAATTTATTACCAAAGTAACCCCTTCCCCATATTCCCCTTCTTTTCCTTCTTTCATTCCTTTCCGTTTTCTTCCACCCGACCGAAGCAGCCGAGCCCCCCCATTTCGGCCGACTTCTCCTCACCCAAATCTCGGTCGATTCTCCATGGTTTTCCAATCAATTCAAGGGGATGTCTAATTGAAGGGTTCTCTTCCTCATGGTGGCTTCAATTTGGGGAAAAAGCAATGGAAAGGTATACCCTATTTTGTTTTATTTGTATAGAACTAAATGATTTCAATTTCTATTGAGTAGAACGGTTGGGGTAGGGAGATTAGGAGTTGTTGGTTATTGTAGAGGCAAGAGATTAGCAAATTATTGGGGATTTTGCAAGTTGCAAAAAAATAGGGTTTTGGGTTTGTAAAATATATATATATATATATATATATATATATATATATATATATATATATATATAAGAATTATCTCTGTATGGTGGTAACAATTATAGTGAGCCATTAGAATAAAATGGGGAGTAGTAATTTTGGCATAAACTCGAACTATAGGGTTTATGAAATCGGGTAGAAAACTCGATCCAAATAATTGTAGAAAATGCATATGAGGGTGTAGAGTATCATGAAAGGATTAATATGAATTTAGGATGATTTTTATAGACTTCCAGCTCAATTAAATTGAGTAAAATAGACTATAGGTGTAAAGTGCACGCCGGATGTTCGGTGAAATGCCTGCGCGATATAGAAGTGAAAATTTGATGAATTCGGAGGTATAGATGAGTTCCATTATTGGTGTTAACCCTAATTTGGGAAATTAGGAAGAAGGGATTGAAGAAATTAGGAAATAGGAAATTTTCCTATTAGAAAGCCTCCGACCAATAAGGGAGTGTTTGTATTAGAACCCGAATTCGAAATCTATCGATGTAGCTCACCTACATATGTCATTTGTGACGCGTGGGTGAAGACGGATTGAAATTTGGAGGTCCGAAGGTTGAGTTTTGAGCTTTAAACTAATCGGTTCTATAATTTTTCAATTAGGAGGAAAAAGTCGAACTTCGACTGGCTACAGGACGGACGTGGGACATCGTTTGCTCGATCCGTCAGGTGAGTATGTTGTATTTATAAATATTTTATATTGTAGCCGAATTCCGTGGCTTTGTGATGTATTTCGTAGAAGTTATATTAAAAACTGATTTTGAATAAAAATACGGATTTTTAAGGGTCTGAAACTGAGTTTTTGCGAAATTTGAGGAAATTAACTATTTTAAGTATACAAGACCTATATTATGGGTTAATGTGACATTTTGAAGCATAAAAATTAAATATATTAAATCGTTTATGCATATATTTACCCCGTGCATGTTTTGTGTATATTTTGGTGCATATAGGCCCTTATAAGTTATTATAATTACATGGAACATGGTGTATGAGCTAATATGCTAGAATTGGATATTATGAGATTTAATTAGAGGAAATATGTGATTTTGGCCCCTTTTTCTGGGAAACCCGCATGTGTGGTGTATATTTGTATTATTTATATATCTTGATATTGACTCAGGATGTGATAACTGATGAAATTAGTAAGTGGGGATATGTTTGCATTATAATTATGTTTGAAGTAAATTAATGGGTAATAATATGATATTATAATGTGATGAAGTATACATTTTGATACTTTTACGATATGGAATAACATAATGTAGTTCTTTTATTACTATTATAATCTTGGCGCATTAATAATATGCATTGATATGATATGATGGTTTTATATATTGAATGACAGAATGTATGCATAATGTGGTATAATGATGTGATGATTAATATTGTGGACACTGGATATGCATTAAATGGTAAGATAAAAGATAAAATGGTACGTGTTAATAAAATGTATTATTAATTCACGTGACTAAAGTCAAGGTTGTGGCAATTATTGAATTCATAAGTGAAATGCGTGTGTTGATAAAGTAAGCTGAAAAGATGAAATGATTAATGCTAATAACAGATGATTTTGTTGACCAGTACCTACAGCAATCCTGGGGGTTTGGGCTAGACCTCCTAATACCCAAGGACCAGCTTGGGGTGCGGTGTTTTTCCCTCCTGGCTATCGGCTGGGAGGAAGTACCCAGTATATCTGGGGTGCAGTGTTTTTCGCCTAAACTATCGGCTTGAGGCCCGGTTTCCCTCGATGACAGCTGTCGCGAGGAAGTACCCAGTTTACCTGGGGTGCGGTGTTTTTCCCTCCTGGCTATCGGCTGGGAGGAAGTACCCAGTTTACCTGGGGTGCGGTGTTTTTCCCTCGATGAGAGACGTCGCGAGGAGGTACCCAGTTTATCTGGGGTGCGGTGTTCCCTCGCTAGTTCGGCTAGGAGGAAGACGTAGCCTCGGACGAGTAAGACTCTGTGTGAGCATCGGTCCGCGTGTTTTACTGGGCTGTCGGCTTTCAGTATGTTGGGATACTGTGGCTCACTGGTCGACAAACTAATAAAATGACTAAGTGTTAATAATAAATGTGATAGTAAAGAAAGTGGATAGTGGAATGTGAATTGTGGATGAGAAAGAAAGTGGTTGTGAATGAAGTAACTGTGAAAGAAAATGAGTTACGAGTTAGTGTATGAAAAGAAGTGATAAATGCAGTGCGTGGTTAATTTAAAATGATAATAATAGAAGAGACATGTGTTCTTATGAATAATATGAAGTAATGGTATTATGTGTGTGATCATTAAAGTAAAATACAGTTGATGTGAGTTGTACCTTGGAATTGTGTCAAGGAACTACCTGCCTGCTATTTCTGTGGAAATGGTGGGAACTACCTGCCTTGGCATAATTCGCGGGGTGAGTTGTTATAATAGTGGTAATGATTGATGGAAATGAGAAATAAAGTAAAGTGTAGATGATAAGTGCTTGAAGTGATTAATAACCAAGCTATCGGCTTGAGATGTGATGTGATATTACCCAAACTGTGTGTTTGGGGTGCGGTGATTATTACCCAAGCTATCAGCTATGGGGTGTGATATGTTGTGGCCCCAGATTGTGTTTGGGGATTAAGTGAAAATGATAATAAGATTTATTGTTTATAAGAATGAGAAATTACTAAAGTGATATAATGAGATGTGAATGAGCTATAAAACATGGTTTTGATGCAATGAGTATAAGTATTCTAATTAATGATGTGTTAATGATGTGATGAAATGTGAGTAAATCGCATGGGCAATGAGATGTGTTTATGTCATAAGGCATGAAGGAAGGTGGTATTATGAGAATAAATGCATATGTTTATGATGTGATACTTATTATAACACAATAAAATAAATACCTGTATTATGAGATTGGGTATGAAAATGGTTATTAAAGAAAGTATGTTGTGATATGAGTTTGTGTACCTTGGAAGTGTGTCGGGGAACTACTCGCCCGCTATTTCCGTGGAAATGGTGGGAACTACCTGCCTCGGCACAACTTCCAGGATGAATGTGTGTGTTGATGACATAATATAAGTAAATGAAATGCATGGCTTAATAGAGTTGGAGAAATGATGTAATAACATCATGTAGTTATATTAATATAAATAGTGAAATGTTGATGTGACGATAAGTATGGAAAGATAAATACTCGTATTATGTGAATGTAAGACAAGGTTATATATGAGGTTGATGTGAAATATATAGCAGAAAGGTGTGAATTATGGGAAATTTTGTGATTCGATGCTTATTTGACGAGTATTTGGATATAATTCGTATTGATGATGTTTTTAAGTTCAGATATTCCAGGTGTACCTTCTTACATGATGTTTGTAAGTTTAAATTATTTTCTTTATGCAGTTTAATTCATTTGTTAGATTTTTTAAATTATACTCACACCAGAAATGGCTGACCCCTTAGTGTTTGGGGGGTTAGGGGAGTTTGAGGACTACCCTAGATTCCCCACTGTTGCAGGTTCTCATCAGTGCAGAGGTGAGGCGTGGATTGGTAGGATAAATTTTTATTTTAAAACTTTGTACTATTTAGTTATAGGAATAGTAAAATTTATGATCTAAATTGTATTATGGGTGTATAAGCATGTATATGACGATGATGAGTATAGTGTGAGGTGGTGTGGTATGTTTGTGACCCGTACCCATCTCGTTGTGGAGTACCGGGCTCTGTGGTAGGTTTTACAAGGATTTTTCTAAAATTTTACCTTGTTTTTCAAAGAAATTTATAGTTTTTAATTGATATTTGATAATCCGTTATGAGTTTGGCCCGCAGAGCATTATATTATATTGCCTGTGTGTATCTGCTCATTTTGGCCTGGGGAGCCCATGAAAATATTATGTGGATTGTGAGATACGGAATTTTGAGCAGAATTCCCTAAGCTTTTTGTGTTTCGGGGCAAAATTTATAGGGGAGACTCTGTCAAAATTTTTCCTGAAATATAACTTTCTTAGTTTATGATTAAAGTGATATAGAAATTGAAGGAATTGAATTTGGAGACTTAGTTTTGAAAAAAAAATTGGGGTGTTACAGTTTGGTATCAGAGCTTAGGTTAACTAGAAATTTGTTAATCCTAGTGATCTTGCAATGTGAGTATGGGTTCATTATCGCTTAGTTGGAGATAGAGAGTGTATTTTATGTAGGTGTTTTGTTGAAGAATAGATTCTATCGTGGAGTGGTATGATCCCCATTAGACTTTGGTCTGACCTTGAGTCAGCATTTCCATTCATGACCCTGCGTATGGGTTGATCTCTGTAGAAATCCCGGTGTGAATTTGCGCACTATTGGAGTATTCCATTATATTGATTGCTGTGTGCCGTAAGGGGCTATTCCCAGGAGATCTGGTGTAGGTCCAATGGACATATGTTTTATAGGTGTATATTTTATAGATTGAGGAATGATGTGTGGTTATGGTTTTATCCCATATTTGGGAAGATTGATTGGTTGTAGAAGGTTATGTAGGTCATCTGCGTAGTTGGGGTATGGTGCAGGGAGGATTCAGGGTGAGACAGCCCGATGAAACCTAGTTTTGATTGTATGTAGCGCCTTGGACGATGAAGATTATGCCCGTTGGGTTTGGTGGAAACATTTAAGGCAAAGATTGAGATTGTTGATGTGGTTTGCAAAGTTTCTGGTATATTCGATAGGGTTTTTGGTCCCCCACCTTGGTGAACTCGGGAGTTCAAGATTGATTTGATATTTGGTACGACTCCAATCTCTAAATCAACTTGTGGTATAGTACCTTAGGAATAGGTAGAGATAAAAAGAGTTTGAGGTGATGTTTCTAGAAAAGGATATCGGTTCAAATAATATGCCGTGGGGCGCGCCGACAGTTTTGTAACAAGGAAGATGGTTCATAGAGAAGGTGTACTGAGTAAGGTGACTATTAAGTATTCATTGTTGAGAATAAATAATTGGTTGGATTAGTTATGAGGAATGTCATTAATCTCCCGATTAGAGTTGCACACCGAGTACTATCAGATAATCCCTATAGAGGGAAAACATCTCAGGAATTATTTTTCGTACTCGGTATGAATTGTATGAGTTCTTAGTGATATTTTGGGGCTGGCGAACGTCCCTACAATTTTTATGAATTTGACGAATTGGGCCTTTCACCCTTATATTAACAAGGTGTGATTGTAATTGTAGATGATATTTGGTGTAGTTTCGCAGTATGGAGGGGCAGAGAGGGAACCTCAGAACTGAGTTGTAGACTCGTTGGGACTAGAAGCGGTATGATATGTCTGTAAATTGTCATTTTTGGGAGTGGAAATTGTGATTTTTGAAGACACATTGTGTCTGTTGAAGGCGTATCTGTGGATCTGAAGGAAATTTCGAAAGGTGAAAAGACGGGAAATAACCCTCGGATGTGTTAGAAATTCAGAGTTTCTTGGTTCTAACTGACTATTATCGGAGGTTCATTCCTCAATTTTCTATTATTGCGGTACCGATGACTCATTTTATCATAAAGAATGAGCCGTTGGTATGACCAGAACAGCGTGGAAAGATATTTTCAAGAATTAAAGGAAGATTGACGATAGCTCATGTTTTGATCATCCCGAGAAGGGAGTGCATGTAGTACGGGATCAGGTGCAGTTTGATGCATGAAGGCAAGCTTGTGGCTTATACATTGAGGCAGTTGTGGTTATACGGGGTGCGTGAATTACGCAGATTTGAAATTAGTGACAGGAAGGCATGTATTGAAGGTGTTGAGAAATTAGTTTTTCAAAAAACAGTTTTAGCTTTTTCTTTGATCGTAAGAGTTTAACGCACTTGTTCTGGTAAATGATTTGAGCAGGAGGCACTAAACGTGGCTTGAGTACTATGGTAGCTTGGTATGGAAATAAAATACCACCCTGGGGAGGAAATAAGGTGATGAATGCTATAAATGGAAAGAACGTTTTGTCTTATTGACATCCCAGAAGTGGACGGTGTTCAATTTAATAGATCAATTTGATTATGTTTCAGTAGTAGAGGTTGATCCGACCCTATATATCGGTAGTTTATCAATACAGTTGTTTATCCTACAGTTGACTAGTCAAACTTGAATACAAAATTTCTGTTTGTGATAAAGGATGCACGGTTGAATTCTGGATGAGATTAATGAATGTGATGGAGATTGATCAGTAGGCAGTAGGAAATTCTTGTTATTATTGTAGATTTGCTGTTCTTGATGTGGATGGCTTGTGGTAGTAGGTGATAGAGATTTCTCATTATATTCAGTATATTGTCTATCACGGTGGCATGAAGATGTATCAAAATTCTAGGAGAATATTTTATTGGTCCAGAGCGAGGAAAAACATTAATTATTGGGTGAGCATGGATAAGCCTCTTTTGAGGTGTGTAGTCGACAAAAGAAAAGGTGACGCCCATCAGCGGCGAAAGCCTCTTGAAGTTAGAAATTGAAGATTTGGGTATTCTTAAAATTATCCTTTATTCATGGAGTACGTCGTTTTAGGAACTGGAAAAAAGTTAGACCCGAAATATGATGGCCCGTCAGAGCTATAGAAAGAATTGGAACCGTGGTATATCGTTTGACGCTTACTTCTGAGATGCCAAGCGTTCTCAAGGTATTTCTTGTTATATGTTAAAAAGTGTGAATGATCTATCTCAAGTGTGGAGCTGTTGTAGATTGAAGTCCAGCTGGATGTGGCATTAGTTGTGGCAGATCCTATGAAACCAGTGGTTATTATAGATCGATAGTGCGATCGACCAGACGACGAGTTGTTCAGTTGTTAATGGTGCAATGAATTAGTGATGCTGATAATGTACCTGGAAATCCTAGGTAATGGTGTGGAGGAGGTATCTTGAAATCGTTTGGGGAGTTTTCTTAAACCCCATAGCTCGAGGACGAGCTTCTTTTGAGGTGTTTAGAATGTAACACCTTGGATTTTAAAATACCAGAAATATTCGTTTTTATATTTTGTAGGGGTGAGAATTATTTTAAAGCTATAATTTATTATTATTTTAATATCGATACTGGTATTGAATAGTTGTGGTTGATTGGTATTATTGATATATTAGAGTTGAGAGTTGAGATTTTGTGTGAGGAAATATAGTTTATTTTATTTTATCATTATGGAGGATGGTTATAAGATAATTTTAATGTGTTTTGTATTGTTTGTATTATGATAGAAAAGAGTTGGGGTTTATTTGTAATATATTGGTTTTGGTGGGCTCATATGTGAATATACCATATTATTATTATTATTATTAGTAAATTTATTACCAAAGTAACCCCTTCCCCATTTTCCCCTTCTTTTCCTTCTTTCTTTCCTTTCCGTTTTCTTCCACCCGACCGAAGCAGCCGAGCCCCCCCATTTCGGCCGACTTCTCCTCACCCAAATCTCGGTCGATTCTCCATGGTTTTCCAATCAATTCAAGGGGATGTCTAATTGAAGGGTTCTCTTCCTCATGGTGGCTTCAATTTGGGGAAAAAGCAATGGAAAGGTATACCCTATTTTGTTTTATTTGTATAGAACTAAATGATTTCAATTTCTGTTGAGTAGAACGGTTGGGGTAGGGAGATTAGGAGGTGTTGGTTATTGTAGAGGCAAGAGATTAGCAAATTATTGGGAATTTTGCAAGTTGCAAAAAAAATAGGGTTTTGGGTTTGTAAAATAGATTTATATATATAAGAATTATCTCTGTATGGTGGTAAAAATTATAGTGAGCCATTAGAATAAAATGGGGAGTAGTAATTTTGGCATAAACTCGAACTATAGGGTTTATGAAATCGGGTAGAAAACTCAATCCAAATAATTGTAGAAAATGCATATGAGGGTGTATAGTGTTATGAAAGGATTAATATGAATTTAGGATGATTTTTATAGACTTCCAGCTCAATTAAATTGAGTAAAATAGACTATAGGTGTAAAGTGCACGCCGGGTGTTCGGTGAAATGCCCGCGCGATATAGAAGTGAAAATTTGATGAATTCGGAGGTATAGATGAGTTCCATTATTGGTGTTAACCCTAATTTGGGAAATTAGGAAGAAGGGATTGAAGAAATTAGGAAATAGGAAATAGGAAATTTTCCTATTAGAAAGCCTCCGACCAATAAGGGAGTGTTTGTATTAGAACCCGAATTCGAAATCTATCGATGTAGCTCACCTACATATGTCATTTGTGACGCGTGGGTGAAGACGGATTGAAATTTGGAGGTCCGAAGGTTGAGTTTTGAGCTTTAAACTAATCGGTTCTATAATTTTTCAATTAGGAGGAAAAAGTCGAACTTCGACTGGCTACAGGACGGACGTGGGACATCGTTTGCTCGATCCGTCAGGTGAGTATGTTGTATTTATAAATATTTTATGTGGCTTTGTGATGTATTTCGTAGAAGTTATATTGAAAACTGATTTTGAATAAAAATACGGATTTTTAAGGGTCTGAAACTGAGTTTTTGCGATATTTGAGGAAATTAACTATTTTAAGTATACAAGACCTATATTATGGGTTAATGTGACGTGTTGAAGCATGAAAATTAAATATATTAAATCGTTTATGCATATATTTACCCCGTGCATGTTTTGTGCATATTTTGGGGCATATAGGCCCTTATAAGTAATTATAATTACATGGAACATGGTGTATGAGCTAATATGCTAGAATTGGATATTATGAGATTTAATTAGAGGAAATATGTGATTTTGGCCCCTTTTTCTGGGAAACCCGCATGTGTGGTGTATATTTGTATTATTTATATATCATGATATTGACTCAGGATGTGATAATTGATGAAATTAGTAAGTGGGGATATGTTTGCATTATAATTATGTTTGAAGTAAATTAATGGGTAATAATATGATATTATAATGTGATGAAGTATACATTTTGATACTTTTACGATATGGAATAACATAATGTAGTTCTTTTATTACTATTATAATCTTGGCGCATTAATAATATGCATTGATATGATATGATGGTTTTATATGTTGAATGACAGAATGTATGCATAATGTGGTATAATGATGTGATGATTAATATTGTGGACACTGGATATGCATTAAATGGTAAGATAAAAGATAAGATGGTACGTGTTAATAAAATGTGTTATTAATTCACGTGATTAAAGTCAAGGTTGTGGCAATTATTGAATTCATAAGTGAAATGCGTGTGTTGATAAAGTAAGCTGAAAAGATGAAATGATTAATGCTAATAACAGATGATTTTGTTGACCAGTACCTACAGCAATCCTGGGGGTTTGGGCTAGACCTCCTAATACCCAAGGACCGGCTTGGGGTGCGGTGTTTTTCCCTCCTGGCTATCGGCTGGGAGGAAGTACCCAGTATAACTGGGGTGCGGTGTTTTTCGCCTAAGCTGTCGGCTTGAGGTCCGGTTTCCCTCGATGACAGCTGTCGCGAGGAAGTACCCAGTTTACCTGGGGTGCGGTGTTTTTCTCTCCTGGCTATCGGCTGGGAGGAAGTACCCAGTTTACCTAGAGTGCGGTGTTTTTCCCTCGATGACAGACGTCGCGAGGAAGTACCCAGTTTATCTGGGGTGTGGTGTTCCCTCGCTAGTTCGGCTAGGAGGAAGACGTAGCCTCGGACGAGTAAGACTCTGTGTGAGCATCGGTCCGCGTGTTTTACTGGGCTGTCGGCTTTCAGTATGTTGGGATACTGTGGCTCACTGGTCGACAAACTAATAAAATGACTAAGTGTTAATAATAAATGTGATAGTAAAGAAAGTGGATAGTGGAATGTGAATTGTGGATGAGAAAGAAAGTGGTTGTGAATGAAGTAACTGTGAAAGAAAATGAGTTACGAGTTAGTGTATGAAAAGAAGTGATAAATGCAGTGCGTTGTTAATTTAAAATGATAATAATAGAAGAGACATGTGTTCTTATGAATAATATGAAGTAATGGTATTATGTGTGTGATCATTAAAGTAAAATACAGTTGATGTGAGTTGTACCTTGGAATTGTGTCAAGGAACTACCTGCCCGCTATTTCTGTGGAAATGGTGGGAACTACCTGCCTTGGCATAATTCGCAGGGTGAGTTGTTATAATAGTGGTAATGATTGATGGAATGAGAAACAAAGTAAAGTGTAGATGATAAGTGCTTGAAGTGATTAATAACCAAGCTATCGGCTTGAGATGCGATGTGATATTACCCAAACTGTGTGTTTGGGGTGCGGTGATTATTACCCAAGCTATCGGCTATGGGGTGTGATATGTTGTGGCCCCAGATTGTATTTGGAGATTAAGTGAAAATGATAATAAAATTTATTGTTTATAAGAATGAGAAATTACTAAAGTGATATAATGAGATGTGAATGAGCTATAAAACATGGTTTTGATGCAATGAGTATAAGTATTCTAATTAATGATGTGTTAATGATGTGATGAAATGTGAGTAAATCGCATGGGCAATGAGATGTGTTTATGTCATAAGGCATGAAGGAAGGTGGTATTATGAGAATAAATGCATATGTTTATGATGTGATACTTATTATAACACAATAAAATAAATACCTGTATTATGAGATTGGGTATGAAAATGGTTATTAAAGAAAGTATGTTGTGATATGAGTTTGTGTACCGTTGGAAGTGTGTCGGGGAACTACTCGCCCGCTATTTCCGTGGAAATGGTGGGAACTACCTGCCTCGGCACAACTTCCAGGATGAATGTGTGTGTTGATGACATAATATAAGTAAATGAAATGCATGGCTTAATAGAGTTGGAGAAATGATGTAATAACATCATGTAGTTATATTAATATAAATAGTGAAATGCTGATGTGACGATAAGTATGGAAAGATAAATACTCGTATTATGTGAATGTAAGACAAGGTTATATATGAGGTTGATGTGAAATATATAGCGGAAAGGTGTGAATTATGGGAAATTTTGTGATTCGATGCTTATTTGACGAGTATTTGGATATAATTCGTATTGATGATGTTTTTAAGTTCAGATATTCCAGGTGTACCTTCTTACATGATGTTTGTAAGTTTAAATTATTTTCTTTATGCAGTTTAATTCATTTGTTAGATTTTTTAAATTATACTCACACCAGAAATGGCTGACCCCTTAGTGTTTGGGGGGTTAGGGGAGTTTGAGGACTACCCTAGATTCCCCACTGTTGCAGGTTCTCATCAGTGCAGAGGTGAGGCGTGGATTGGTAGGATAAATTTTTATTTTAAAACTTTGTACTATTTAGTTATAGGAATAGTAAAATTTATGATCTAAATTGTATTATGGGTGTATAAGCATGTATATGACGATGATGAGTATAGTGTGAGGTGGTGTGGTATGTTTGTGACCCGTACCCATCTCGTTGTGGAGTACCGGGCTCTGTGGTAGGTTTTACAAGGATTTTTCTAAAATTTTACCTCGTTTTTCAAATAAATTTATAGTTTTAAATTGATATTTGATAATCCGATATGAGTTTGGCCCCCAGAGCATTATATTATATTGCCTGTGTGTATCTGCTCATTTTGGCCTGGGGAGCCCATGAAAATATTATGTGGATTGTGAGCTACGGAATTTTGAGCAGAATTCCGTAAGCTTTTTGTGTTTCGGGGCAAAATTTATAGGGGAGACTCTGTCAAAATTTTTCCTAAAATATAACTTTCTTAGTTTATGATTAAAGTGATATAGAAATTGAAGGAATTGAATTTGGAGACTTAGTTTTGAAAAAAAAATTGGGGTGTTACACCCGTTGCAGCGGGAAAGTCAACTTTTGTACAACAACGTATTGTTGTCCAGAAATTGCATTCCTTGTGTTTATTTGTAAAATTGTCTAAATCTTGCATTATACTACATGCCATCATTGTATAATCATTGATATCTCGTTAACATTTCTTCTTGATACTCGTTCCATTGATTGCACACTTATGATTCAAGTTAATAAATTGATAGTAAGCCGGGGTAATAAAGGGTCGACTTGGTAATGAACAACCAGTGACTGTACTCGGATGAGGGGCCCGTGTTTCCCTATATTGTTCTTGTTATTGTGGATAAATTCTCGTTATAGGGTCGTGGTGGATTCTTGTTATTGTTATCATGCCGAGTACATGATCTGTAGTGGTCACCATTATAGTCTAAACGTTCACTGCTTGTATGCACTGAACCTGTGGTATGGGACACAGTACTACGTGCATTAGATATGGTAATAAAATATGATAGACCTAGGATTGACACTGCATTGATCTCGATTATTGCTACCGACTAGAATCTTATTTTATTGTATTGTTACTCATTAAATTGTTGACTATAGACCTTACCTTGTTATCGATAATTGCATTGACAGTTGATATAGTACTTGTTCCTCGTTCATTGATGTTCACATGTCCTGTTTTATTTTTCCTTGCTTGTACTACTTGCTGTCCGTGACTTACTCTAACGGATATTTCCCCATTCTAGACAATGAGCTCGCATGTACACAGGAAAAATTAACCGAAGGACTTGGCGAGCAGATCCTCTAGGGATTGGAGCCGAATTGGCCCACAATAATTGTCTTGTCCTTGTCATTTTAAATTCCAGCATTATTGTTATTATCACATTTTGTATATTGGGCCTTGTTGACCCGAAGTTTGTTTCTTTCCAGTTATTGGTTATTGTTGAGATATTTCATGTAATATCTATGTTATGTGATTTCATTTTAGCATGCATGGTTGAAATTGTATTTCATATTGTTGAGTTAAATATTACAGCTTATAATGATGGAAATCATTTGCTAGGCCTTTGTTACGTGCCCGTGTTCCTGTATTTTGGGAAGCGAGGTGTGACATTAACGATTCTCTACAAGTTAAAGAATACAAGAGTGCAATTAAAGTATCTCTCCTTTCATTGTAAAGTTTAAAATAATCACACTTTAGTGTGTTACTAGTCTTTTAAAATCTGGATTTAGTGCATTTTGGTTGAAAGACTCTGCATTCCTACTATCGGAATAGGAAATAGGTAGCTCATCCGTAATAACTAGTCGGGCCATTTTCCGACGAACAAGTTCAGGATCATAGGGATAACTATCTATTTTTCCGGTCCGAGGGTTAATTTTTTGTTGGCCTTGTTGGTCTTATACTAATTCTTTGTGTAGATTTAAAATGCATCGTTTAATTGTACCTGTTCCCTCACCCTTCCTCCATTTGTTACTTTTGTCACAAGTTTCACAAATCTTATGTCCTACACCCGGATTGCCCTCATAGGGATATAGTCATAAAATCTATGCCAATCACTTGTTTTCCCCCTAGTTTTTCTACTACTAGTAGGTTCGGTTTATTGTATTTGTGTGTCAACATTATGCATTTCTTCTTCTTCTATGTCGTACCGAGGGACATCGTGAGAACTGACCATAGGATTCGGTATAAGTTCGGGTTCTACATGTGGAACTATTGGAGGCCGACATGAAGTGCCGGTGAAATCTTGTCCACTTTGCCTATGACCGCTACCTCGTGATCTAGACATGGTAATAGTGTATGTGAAAAAAAATGATTTCTAGTGTTTTATTAGTGTATATGAAATAATACAAAACAATCTAGGAGGTATATGTTAAAAAATAAAATCTAAAACAATAGGAGGGTTGAGAGAGAGAAAAGCGAAAAACCAACAAACAAATAGGATACAAAAAATTAGAACTACAACAAAAATTAAGACAATAGGAGGGTTGTGAAATTTTGACCGTACTTCGCCGATAATCGTATATAGAAATGAGAGAGAAAATAAAAGTAGGAGTAGACGGAGTCGATTGAGAAATGTAATAGATGTAGTCACGATGTCCGGTAGTCGTTGAAAGAGAGAGAGAGAGAGAGCTTGTTTGTTGGAGGAGTTGAAATAGATGTAGTTAAAGTTGAATCAACACAATCGATACGATCGAAAATTTTCACTTCTTTGTTGAAAAAACTTGAATGAATTGAGATTGAATTGAGTACTAGTAGTAGAGAGAGTAATAGAGTAAGGTGTGAAGTTTTTTTGATTAAATTAAAGTGATGTTTATAGGAAAAAAAGCCAAAACACAGCCAATGTCTCTGTTTTCTAAGTTTCAGACCGTTCGACCCGCGGGTAGAACGGGTCCAAACCTGCAGGTTGAGCGGGTGGGTTTGACCTGGTGTAACACCCCGAATTTCAAAACAGACTGAATTCGAAGTTCCACAGGATCATTACACTTCTCTTCGTACAATTTTACAAGGAATTTAAAATTTTTTGTTACATCAGAGTTTACATTTACATTACATATTTATAGCGGAAGCAATTTACAACAATTTACATGAATTGAAATGTACAACACTTGAATCATTCTTTAATCAGCATGCATTATTTAGTCTTGTTAATCACTTTACCCTGCATAGAAACCGTGGGCGCGTCAGTTGCTTACAACTGACAAAATATTATACACGACTATCCTCTCTATGCCGAACAGTATAACGATTCTCAAATACATAAACAAAACACAAACTTTATCACAAACAGAACTATCCTTAATGCAGTTATGTATGTTACAAGACACTAATGCGCACTTGTTCAGATTCTATGCATCCCATACTATATAGGTCTGAGGATAAGCCCTTAACCGTTCTTCATCTTGTAGGGTTCAATCCCTCGTCATGACTTAAACTACTACGGTAACTACGATAAGTATCCTAGATGCTCTATGAGTTACGAGCTCATATCCCGACAGCCTGGAGGGGAATCCCATGTCATGTCACGACTCATCGTGAAGAACCTATGGACAATTCAGCCTCCGTTATGGGACATGACACCATCCGCAGTCACCAAAAACCCCACGAGCGTCACCTGTGGTACAGAACCCTGGGACATATCCACATCATGACACGATGCTTCGTGTAGACAGCCTGTGAATATTCTCACACCGTAGCTCCGAGGCCCTCATACTCGTGTTTTTCTCTTATTGTCATCACATCTTCACTATGTATCTAGTCCTTAGTTATTTGAATCACGAACAAAATCAATTCTCTAGAGTTAGCCCTTTCACGATACCGGTCTTAACCATTTATACAACATGACCCAAATCTTGGTTTTTTCATTCCAAATTTCATTTCAACATATTTCTTTTCAATGCCGGTATGAGGCTTAGCTACACTCTAGTTTCTCAATTTCACTTCATAATCAAAAAATTTGAGTCTTCATACTCATAAGTTCATTTTAACAATTAACATGATTTCCATTCTTTTATATGAATCAAATCTCATATATCAAGTTCACTTTCAATTCATGCATTTCATAGTCAAAATTTATTCCAATAAACACATGTTTTTCACTTGTTATTTCTTTTCTTTACTTGATTCAACTACAAGGTCGTATTTTTCATTCATATACAATACCCAAATTAGGCAATAAAAGTCTATAAATAACACACCTAAATTTTCTTCCATTCAAAATCCTCTTTTATAACTTAGTATAATCTTCTCATGAAAAATAATCGCTTTTCATATTTATACAAATGTCAACTTCATGCAATTCTACTTAATTTTTACTTCTAAATCACCTTTATTTTAGTCAAATCATGCACAAATATTTTTCATAAGATCTACATATTTTTAGAATAATTATAGTATTTTTTTCCGAACTTTTAAAAGCCAAATAATCAATTTAAAACCCAAAAAAATCAAAAAGTTTTAAACCTGCCGAAACCAGGAATCGAACCCAAGACCTGAGACTAGCCAACCGCCACCGAAAGCCAACTTGGCTAAGGCACAACCATGATATGGCATGGGGTTTAATGGATAAGGGATTTAGGTTTCGGTTTGGGGTTTTATTCAAAAACAAAAACAAAAGGGCAGAGCCCAGTTTCGAACCCAATACCACAGACACCCGCAAGCTATAGTAAGCGCCCAAAGCACCCATTAACCAAATGGTCTAAGAGAACAAACTGATACAGAGTGGGGATTTTAGGGGTTTAAGTCCGAGACTCAGTTATTTCGAATTTTTACAAAAAATGAATGTTTTTTAGTTCTCTTTTTCTCCAAATTTATTCAAAAACTCCATATTTTATTTTTTATCTTATTACATTATTTCAGTATAATAAAATTTGATTTTTGATACAAAAACATTATTTTGCTCTCTACTTGCATATTGTTCAATTTTCGAAACTTTGGGAAATGAGCATATTCTTTTTATAGAATGCAATTAAAATTTCCCCAATTCCCTTATAAAATTTTTCATTAATGTTATACGTTTATTTCAGTAATAAATTTCCTTTTTCATGCCATTTAACAATCAAGTAGTCAAATCACATTTTCCTATGGTTCTTATTTCAATTATTTAACATACAAGCACATCTTCTTAATTTAGCACATAACAAACAAATAAAGCATGGTAGCATGGTAAATTCTAAACTAACAAACACAATTTTTGCAATTTATTAACATTGTTTTAGCATACATTCAAACCAATAGCAATTTCTCTCATTCTCATAACACATGACTAAATTTGTTAATGTTTCTTCTTAATTTATCAACCATATCCTAGCATGATGTCTAATTAGAAGTTTAAGAGAAACACCCATCTTTAATGGAGAGAAAACACACAAAATTTTCTAGGGATATCCTAGAATGAACAAGGAAAGCCTTCTCCTCCTAGTTTGAGCCACCAAGTTGCTTCTCCTCCTAGTGCTAGGTAGAACCCGAGCCTTCCCTTCTTGACCCTTGAAAATGCCGACCTCCTCTCCTTGGTTGAAGTACACACTAGCACTCAATCTTTTCAACTCACAAACTCCTCAATCTTTTGTCTCCCTAACTTGAATTTCTTTTCTCTCTTTCTTTTTTTTCAATTTTAGGTGCATGGATAACTAGTGTAGGGGGGGGGGGAGATATTTATACAAATTTTTAGGGTAAATGAAAAGACTAGGATGAGATCATATGGTTAAGGATCAAGGGCCAAGATGAAGTAGGGAGTTGTAATAACTTCCCATGATGAAAATATCCACCCCACTATCTCATCCACTCTCCCACCTTCCCAAGCACCATCTGGCCTACAACAGAGTGCAATGTTAGTGCATGCACGTGCAATTCTAGTGTCCTCCACTTATAAATTTGTTCGTGTGAAAAATTATAATTGTTCATGAAATGAGTCTACACTACAAGTTAGGCCATTTAAAAGAGGATTAAGTTAAATGGGCTCACTAATGGGCCAATTAACCATGGGCTCTACCAATTAATTTAATTAATTAAATAAGAATGGGCTAAAAGAGGCAAATAGGCCTAGAATTTAATTAGGCTTTTTAAAAAATAATCTTTTGGAAAATAAAGAGAACAAATATTATATAAGAAATATTTTTATAAAGGAAATTATACAAATGAAATTATACGTGCAAAACACATAAAATCACAAACTCTTCAGAAATAAAAATTCAGGGTGTTACAACACTCCCTCCTTAGAATAGTTCTGTCCCTGGAACTACACTTAAAGAGTGAGAAAACAGGAATACTACAAAAAGATAAGAAAGGGAAAAAGATACAAATCACACAAAGAGCTTAGGATGATCTTTCATCATCCTCTCCTCAAATTCCCAAGTAGCCACTTCAACCAACTGGTTCCTCCAGACTACTTTGACCATCGGTATCGCCTTGTTCCTCAAGACTTTCTCCCGACGATCGACAATCTCAACTGGAAGCTCAATGTAACTCAGATCCAACTGCAAACCTTCTGGCACTTCGGGCAAATGGTGACTTGGATCTGGAATGTACCCTTTCAGCATAGACACATGGAAGACATTGTGCACCTAAGATAACTTTTCCGGTAACTCTAACCGATAAGCAGTTTTCCCAATCCGCTTCAATATCTTGTATGGGCCTATGAACTTTGGGGCCAACTTCCAACCTCTGCCGAAGCGAATCACACCCTTGCTAGGTGAAACTTTCAGAAAGACAAAGTCACAAACCTCAAACTCAAGGTCCATCCTCCAGTTGTCTGCATAGCTTTTCTGCCTATTCTGAGCATCCACCAACCACTTCCTGATCAAATTGATCTTTTTAGAGGTCTGCTGCACGATCTCAGGCCCAAACATCTGTCGCTCCCCAACTTCGAACCAATAGACAGGTGTTCTGCACTTCCTGCCATACGGAGCTTCGTACGGTGCCATCCCAATACTAGTTTGAAAACTATTGTTGTAGGCGAACTTCACCAGAGATAAATGCCTTTCCCAACTGCCTCCAAAGTCTAGTACACAACAGAAGTATATCCTCAAGAATATGGTTGACTCTCTCGGTCTGCCCATCGGTCTGCGGATGAAAAGCAGTGCTGAAATCCGACTTGGTACCCAAAGCTGTCTGAAGACTCCTTCAGAAATGCGAGGTAAACCGCGCATCTCGATAAGACACAATGGTTAACGGAACACCATGAAGCCTGGCGATCTCACCAACATACAGCTCGGCCAACTTGTCCAACGATGAAGTGAGTTTCATCGCCAAGAAGTAAGCGGACTTGGTTAGTCGATCGATTATGACCCAAATAGCATCATTGCCCTTTGAACTCTTAGGCAAACCCGTGATGAAATCCATACTGATGTTATCCCACTTCCATTTCGGAATAGGTAACAGTTGCAATAGATCTTCGGGTTTCTGATTCTCGACTTTGACCTGCTGACAGATCTCACACCTCGCCATAAACTCGGCCAAACCTAACCACCAAAAATACTGCTTATTGTCCCTATACATCTTGGTACTCCCAGGATGTACAGATGAAAGAGTAGCATGTGCCTCCTGAAGAATGATCTCCCATAATTCTGCTTGATCTGGAACACACAGCCTCTCTCCAAACCACATCACTTCATCCTTGAAATGAAACTCAGGCAACCTGCCAGCACCGACCTGTTTCTTCATCTTCTGAATCTCTGCATCTTCCTTCTGACTTGCGATAATTCTTTCATTCAGCATTGGTTGAAGCCTCAACTGAGCTAAAGATGATCCCAAGCCTTGCAGAACGACCTCAATACCAGCCCGATCTAACTCCTCTGCAAGCTGCCTCCGAGTTGTAATCAAACTAGCCAGACTGCTCTTGCAGCTAAGTGCATCAGCAACAACATTAGCCTTCCAGGAATGGTACTTAATCTCTGGACGAATGTCCTCAAGTACATCCAGCCATCTCCATTGCCTCAGATTCAGATCCTTCTGCTGATAGATGTACTTCAAGCTTTTGTGGTCTGTGTACATATTCAATTTCTCACCATACACATAGTGTCTCCATTGCTTCAAGGCGAAGATAATTGCAGCCAACTCCAGATCATGAGTCGGATAATTTTTCTCATGCGGTCGTAGCTTCTTAGACCCATAAGCGATCACTTTCCCCTCTTGCATTAAGACACAACCAAGACCATGATGTAAAGCATCGCTGTAGACATCATACTCAACACCTGCTCTAGGCAACGCCAGAATGGGAGCAGTAGTCAGCCTCTCTTTCAACTCCTGAAAGCTTACCACGCACTGCTCAGTCCACTTGAAGTTCACATTCTGCTTGGTCAGACTAGTGAGCGGCACGGCTATCTGAGCATAGCCCTGAATGAACTTCCTGTAGTATCCAGTTAGTCCAAGGAAACTCCTGATTTTCTTCACTGTAGTAGGCCTTGCCCAATCCTTCACTGCTTCTATCTTCTGAGGATCAATTGCCACTCCCTCCTTAGAAATGATGTGACCCAGGAATGCCACTTCAGATTTCCAGAAATTGCACTTGGATAACTTGGCATACAACTCATGCTCCTGGAGCTTCTTCAAAACTGCTGCTAGATGCTCCGTTTGCTCTTCCTCTGACTTGGAGTACACAAGGATATCGTCGATAAATAGCACGACGAAAGAATCAATAAATGGCCTCAGAACTCTGTTCATCATATTCATGAAGATTGTAGGTGCATTCGTCACTCCAAACGACATAACTAAGAATTCGTAATGCCCGTGTTGAGTTTTGAATGCAGTCTTATGCACATCTTTAGTCTTCACTCGAACTTGATGGTATCCTGATCGAAGATCTATTTTGGAGAAAATAGCTGCTCCTTGTAGACGATTAAACAGGTCGTCAATTCGGGGAATAAGATACTTATTCTGAACAGTGACCTTATTCAGAATGCACATCCTTATCGAACCATCCTTCTTCTTTACCAACAGCACCGGTGCTCCTCAGGGTGATGCACTCGGTTGAATAAAGCCTTTCTTCAATAGTTTCTCAATCTGCCGTTTGATCTCATCCTGCTCCACAGGCGCCATCCTATACAGTGCCTTGGAAATGGGTGCACTCTCTGGCTGAATAGTGATGCTGAACTCCACATCACGATGTGGGGGTAACCCAGGTAAATCTTCCAAGAACACAGTCGGATAATCCCGAACCACAGGAATTTGCTGCACCTCTACAGGAACATCCCTCTTGCTGATAGCTACCACTAGACCAGAACATCTCCTCTTCCCTTGGAAAGTGACTTCAGGACCTCCTAGAGCCTTCACTGTTACTTCCTTGGTCTTGCACTCGATGCTTGCACTGTACACTGACATCCAATCAATTCCAATGAACATATCGACTCCCAAGACATTCAACTCGATCATATCAATCCCAAAAATTCTGCCTCCAATCACGATCTCGCAGTCTGCATAGTACCGATCAGTGGTCAAAGTCTCCCTTGATGGAGTAGCTACCGCTAAAAGCTTGCCTGGAAAGATTTTCGGTTCGACTCCCAAAACTTTAGCAAACTTAGGTGATACAGAAATGTGAGAGGACCCAGTATTGAACAAAACAACAGCTTTCTTTCTATTCAAAATAAGTTCTTATGTTACATAACACACACTCGTTACATAACAGTTCACCATATAAAGCAGGAAAAAGAGAACAACAAAAACACTCCTAAACATCCTCCCTCGTACCAGTGATGACGTGATCCACCTCATCAGCGTCAGCTTTAGTCAAGACAAATACTCACCCCTGCTGGTACGACTTCTTCCCAACTTGCTGCGTTGGTCCACTACGGGTGACATTCTGTGGCTTGGGGCATTGAGACTTGTAATGTTCCATCTCACCACAGTTGAAGCAAGTCACTACAGGAGGTATCACCCAATTGTTTTCGGGTCTTCCAGCTACATTGACAGCATTCGCTCCCGTCGGTTTGAACCTCTAGGCTGACGGCTATCCCCTGAAATTGCCAGAAACTGCGGACCTTGCCAACATTCCAGTTGGTCATCCGATTCTGAATAGCATGGAACTGCTCCATGTCTGCCTCAGTGGCTGCAGCTCGTTTGACCAACTTGTCAAACCTTCTGATACCAAGGGGTATCATCCTGGATCTCAGACTGGGCCTCAAACCATGCTCGAACTTTTGAGCCTTCTTCGCCTCGTTCATCACCAGTTCGAGAGCATACCTTGAGAGTTGAGTGAACCTTGTCTCATACTCCCTAACCGACATACTGCTCTGCTGCAGTGCCAAAAACTCCATGGCCTTCTTCTCTTGGACGTCTGATGGAAAGTAATGACTGCAGAATTTCTCCAAGAATTCCTCCTAGCCAAGAACAATATCTCCCATCGTCCGCTTCATTGACTGCCACCACACAGCCACATCCTTCTCGAACTGCAGCGCAGCCAGCTTCACCTTGCTGCCCTCCGGAGTCTCTAAGACTTCGAAGATAGTCTATACCTGTCAAATCCAGTTGTTATCCGCATCAGGGTCTGACTTCTCCTCAAATACGGGTGGTTTCATCCGCTTGAATGATTCCACGAGTTTGATTGCTTCGGGTACTGGATTCACAGGCACCCTCCCTTGGTTCTGATTCATGGCAATGGCATTGAGTGTGTTGTAGACCCTCGCTAGTTACGTTTCCAAGTCCAGATCTTCTCCGCTTCTAGCTCTTCTTCCAACTATATTCTGATGCGAAAGATCCATTAAATTCGAAGTATAAAACATCAATTTAAATCAACTTTTTATTTCATTGAATTCCAAACTTTATACATTCGAATTTAAAACATTTCTAACATCAAATAAAAGCAGTAAGAAGATACAACAGTCTAGTTCCTACGGTTCCTCTTGGCTTCTCGAAGATCTTTCCGTAGTTCTGCAACTTCTCCTTTTAATACATCGTACATGTTTTTCCTCTTCTCGAGTTCCCAAACACGATGACTGAGAGTTGCAATACTCTCTTTGCACTTCGCACACTGTGCCTGCAGGAGCTCCGCTCTCTCCATCTGAGTCTCTACCTGCCTCTGAAGAGACACAATGAGACTACTCGGAACTGGTTCTTCCTCTTCGGAGGAATCATCAGATGAATCCGGAGGTGGAGTGATCTCTCGGGACTTAGGCCATTCCTCTTCAAATTCTTCAGGATCTTCTTCGTGTGAATCAGCTTGCCCGTGGTAGTAATCCTCCTTAACTATGTGCCAGTCTTCATCTCCAGCTGGGTCGAAGTGGTCCGCCATCTTAGAGAAAGGAGAAGAAGAAGAATAAATCATAAGCAACACAAATGTAAGTGACTTACATTTGAATCCCTAGACTCAACACATGCCCTAATGTCCACTTCTAGGGTGTCGTTCCTTATAAATTTATACTACTTGGAAGCGTGGCTCTGATACCACACTGAAACACCCAGAATTCCAAAACAGATTCAATTCGAAGTTCCACAGGATCTTCACACTTCTCTTTGTACAATTTTACAAAGAATTTAAAAACTTTTGTTACATCAGAGTTTACATTTACATTACATATTTACAGCAGAAGCAATTTACAATAATTTTCATGAATTGAAATGTACAACACTTGAATCATTCTTTAATCAGCATGCATTCTTTAGTCTTGTTAATCACTTTACCCAGCATAGAAACTATGGGTGCGTCAGTTGCTTACAACTGAAGAAATATTATACACGGCTATCCTCTCTATGCCGAACAGTATAATGATTCTCAAATACTTAAACAAACCACAAACTTGATCACAAATAGAACTACAAGGGACTATCCTATGGATGTCATGTTGTGCGGTGCACTTAGTCCTTAATATAGTTATGTACTTTACATGGCACTAATGCGCACTTGTTTAGATTCTATGCATTCCATACTACATAGGTCTGAGGGCAAGTCCTTAACTGTTCTTCATCTTGTAGGGTTCAATCCCTTGTCAAGACTTAAACTAATACTGTAACTATGATAAGTATCCTAGATGCTCTATACGTTACGAGCTCATGTCTAGACAACCTGGAGGGGAATCCCACATCATGTCACGACGCATCGTAAAGAACCTATGGACAATTCAGCCTTCGTCATGGGACATGATACCACCCGCAGTCACCAAACACCCCACGAGCATTGCCTGCGGTACGGACTCCTGGGACATATCCACGTCATGACATGATGCATCGTGTAGACAGCATGTGAATATTCTCACACCGTAGCTCCGAGGCCCTCATACTCGTATTTTTCTCTTATTTTCATCCATCTTCACTATGTATCTAGTCTTTAGTTATTTGAATCATGAACAAAATCAGTTCTCTAGAGTTAGCCCTTCCACTATACCGGTCTTAACCATTTATACAACATGACCCAAATCGTGGTCTTTTCATTTCAAATTTAATTTCAACATATTTCTTTTCAATACTGGTATGAGGCTTAGCTGCACTCTAGTTTCTCAATTTCACTTCATAATCACAAAATTTGAGTCTTCATACTCATAAGTTCTTTTTCACAATTAACATGATTTCCATTCTTTTATATGAATCAAATCTCATATATCAAGTTCACTTTCAATTCATGCATTTCATAGTCAAAATTTATTCCAATAAACACATATGTTTTTCACTTGTTATTTCTTTTCTTCACTTGATTCAACTACAAGGTCGTATTTTTCATTCATATACAATACCCAAATTAGGCAATAAAAGTTTATAAATAACACACTTAAATTTTCTCCCATTCAAAATCCTCTTTTATAACTTAGTATAATCTTCTCATGAAAAATAATTGCTTTTCATATTTATAAAAATGTCAACTTCATGCAATTCTAGTTAATTTTCACTTCTAAATCACCTTTATTTTAGTCAAATCATGCACAAATATTTTTCATAAGATCTACATATTTTTAGAATAATTATAGTATTTTTTTTTCGAATTTTTTAAAAACAATTAATCAATTTAAAACCCAAAAAAATCAAAAATTTTTAAACCTACCGAAACCAGGAATCGAACCCTAGACCTGAGACTAGCCAACCACCACCGAAAGCCAACTGGGCTAAGGCACAACCACGATATGGCATGGGGTTTAATGGATAAGGGATTTAGGTTTCGGTGTGGGGTTTTATTCAAAAACGAAAACAAAAGGGCTGAGCCCAGTTTCGAACCCAAGACCACAGACACCCGCAAGCTACAGTAAGCGCCCAAAGCACCCATTAACCAAATGGTCTAAGAGACCAAACTGATATAGAGTGGGGATTTTAGGGGTTTAAGTCCGAGACTCATTTATTTCGAATTTTTACAAAAATGAATGTTTTTTAGTTCTCTTCTTCTCCAAATTTATTCAAAAACTCCAGATTTTATTTTTTATCTTATTATAGTATTTCAGTATAATAAAATTTGATTTTCGATATAAAAACATAATTTTTCTATTTGCTTGCATATTGTTCTTCAATTTTCGAAATTTTGGAAAATGAGCATATTCTCTTTATAAAATGCACTTAAAATTTCCTCAATTCCCGTATAAAATTTTTCATTAATGTTACACGTTTATTTTAGTAATAAATTTCCTTTTTCATGCCATTTAATAATCAAGTAGTCAAATCACATTTTCCTATGATTCTTATTTCAATTATTTAACATACAAGCATATCTTCTTAATTTAGCAGATAACAAACTAATAAAGCATGGTAGCATGGTAAATTTTAAACTAACAAACACAAAATTTGCAATTTATTAACATTCTTTTATCATACTTTCAAACCAATAGCAATTTGTCCCATTTTCATAACACATGGCTAAATCAGTTAAAATTTCTTCTTAATTTATCAATCATATCCTAGAATGATGTCTAATTAGAAGTTTAAGAGAAACACCCACCTTTAATGGAGAGAAAATACACAAAATTTCCTCGGGATCTCCTAGAATGAACAAGGAAAGCCTTCTCCTCCTAGTTTGAGCCACCAAGTTGCTTCTCCTCCTAGTGCTAGGTAGAACCCGAGCCTCCCCTTCTTGATCATTGAAAATGCCGGCCTCCTCTCCTTGGTTGAAGAACACACTAGCCCTTAAGCTTTTCAACTCACAAACTCCTCAATCTTTTGTCTCACTAACTTGTATTTCTTTTCTCTCTCTCTCTCTCTGTTTTTTTAATATATTTTTTTATTTTTTATTTTTTATTTTTTATTATTATTATAAATTTTAGTTGCAAGGATAACTAGTGGGGGGGGGTATTTATAAATTTTTTTAGGGTAAATGAAAGGCTAGGATGAGATCATATGGTTAAGGATCAAGGGCCAAAATGAAGTAGGGAGCTGTAGTAACTTCCCATGATGAAAGTAACCACCCCACTATCTCATCCACTCTCCCTCCTTCCCATGCACAATCCAGCCTACAATAAAGTGTGCACATTGCACATGCTAGTGCATGCACGTGCCATTCTAGTATCCTCCACTTATAAATTTGTTCGTGTGAAAAATTATAATTGTTTATGAAATGAGTCTACACTACAAGTTAGGCCATTTAAAAGAGGATTAAGTTAAATGGGCTCACTAATGGGCCAATTAACCATGGGCTCTACCAATTAATTTAATTAATTAAATAAGAATGGGCTAAAAGAGACAAATAGGCCTAGAATTTATTTAGGCTTTTTAAAAAATAGTCTTGTGAAAAATAAAGAGAACAAATACTAAGAAATATTTTTATAAAGGAAATTATACAAATAAATTATACGTGCAAAACACATAAAATCACAAACTCTTCATAAATAAATATTCATGGTGTTACTCCTGGTCAACAGGTTCAAGGGTCAGGTCGAACGGGTTGGGTTTACGAAATTTGAGACCCGGGTCGACCCTGAATGACCCTGTGGGTTCGATCCAGACCCGAACCGCTTAATTGCAGGCCGGGTTTGAGTGGGCAGGTCGAGGGTCAACCCGGCCCAGTTGCCATCTCTAAAGTCACTTGAGATTGTATATTAGGTAAATTTCTCTTAGGCCCCTGACCAAAAAAGTTATTCCTTTCAAATCTTTTGAAAAGTTAAACTACTCTTTAGCTTATAGGATTTGAAAACTTCCTAATAAGCACCTAGAATACTCTTAACTATATTAAATCTGTATAATTGTGAATGCAGTTTTCGTTTTTTCTAACCGTAGTTATCTTATGTCTAAACTACCCTTCTTTAATGCGCTGATAAAATACACGCTCCGCCCAATCACCTTCTTCTTTTTGATTCTGCTTCCCAATCACTCCACAATCTTAGTCTGTGATTTGTTCGCTCATTTTCTGACAGAAACTTCTCATTGTCTCTCACCTCCTCCTCTTCCTCCTTCATCATCTCTCACCTCTGGTACCTCTAAATCTCCGCCTTGAATTTCCCCAAATCTCGTGACATTGAATTTCGTTCAAATCGACCCCGTCAACTCCCTCTGAAAGCTCCCTCAAACATGTCATTGTTGTGTAAGTTATATTTCTAAATGTTTTTAACCGAATGAACCATTTTTGGTTGGGATGCACTATTCACTATTCATACTTATAGTGTTCGGATTGATGCTGCTTATTTCTGTGTGGGAGCAACCACGTAGTGAGTTCTTTGGTACAAAGAGAAAGTTTAGATCTTACTTGTTGATCAGATCTGATGTGAGGCTGATATTTGTGGATGGATTTGAATGGATGGCTGAGATACCACCGAAAACCTACAAAAAAGCTTGATACACCAGGAGTTTTCCCGATGACAGCCCCCCCCCCCCCCAATGATCAAGTCAGCAACCCAGAGTATTAACTCAATTTTAGTGAACAAAATTTCATTACTTGGTAATGGTGGTGGAGGAGCTGTATTTATATGCCTGAGATGGAGTAGTTTTAGGAAGATTCCTAACTGATTTGGGAGATTTTCTCTAATTCAGGAATCAAATCAGTTATTATCTTCCTATTTTCGAGGATTTGATTGCCAGCCATGATTGGCTGGTTAATCTCCCCTGTTTGGGGTGCAAATCTGTCTCATTCATAGGCTGAGCAGAGACGGTGGGCCTGAGGATGGCTCGTATTCTCGCTGTGGGCCTGTCGCTATTGTGAAGTTACTGTTTTGCCCGTAGGAACTCCGAGATCGCTGGGATTGTACGTCCCTGATTAGTTGTAATTTTTACCCACATCATAAGCCCCCTAGTTCTGGAGGTTGGGTGTTGTTGCCTTCGAGGAGTTGTTCTCTGTTGGAAATGTTTGAGATTATATCAGGAGTTCCTAAGGGCAGTGACCATTTTTCGGAGCTCAAGAGTGACCGCTTCTGAATTTCAGGGGTCTTGTGACCAGATCTCTTAAAATTGTAGTTATTTCTTCGGGATTTTAGTTTTTCTAACAATTTTTTTTCAAATTTATAACTTCTTTTTGGGATTTTAATCCCCCTATCCGGGTGGACGCAAATTTTTAATTGATCAAAAGAGCCATCCCATTGCTATCTCTCTACGTGGTTCAGTGGGCCGAGTCATGAAGGTTCGAATGATTCACCGAGGGACGAGCCTTAACATGGTTTAGCGACCAAGGTCGGAATGCTTGGATGACGCACCGAGGGATGAGGCAAGCATAATTGGAATTTTTTTGGAGTGACTCGGATGATGCCCTGAGGGATGAGCCAAGCAAAATTGGAGTTTTTCGTGAATGGCTCGGATGACGTGCCAAGGGAAGAGCCACATCGGCCATATATCATAGACTTAGGATTTTTCTTTGAGGTTACATTTGATATGTGCGTGCAGGATCGTGGCACACTTGGATTGGGCCATGTCATCGTTGTGGCAATCAAGGAGTCTTCCGCGTTATGTCTTCTCAGTCGTTAGATGGGTGGATCCGTGGAGGGCTAGGATTAGGCTACGTGGCCTTTACAATTATTGTGGAGCATCTCCCACTATATTTAAGTCCCACATCTCTTCATTTTCTCTTTACTCTCTCTATCATCATCAAGAGATTCTCTCTCTAGACCATTCTCTCTGACTTTTAGACCACTTTCATGGCAACTTTATCATCACTTTCACTTTCCTTCCCAGGTAATGGTTTTATTTAGTCATGTCTAGAATTCGGTCTAGTGACTCCACCTCTACCTCCAGTAGTGGTAGTTTTTTGTTGGAGTCTTGGTCCCTTCACGAGGATGATAGGGATGTAGCAGTTGGAATGGAGGAGGAATAAAAAATAAGTTTTTTTTACTAGTGCACAAAGAAAATATTTTGTTGCGAATGAATAAGATATTGAGAAATTGTGATGCATCATGGAGTCTGGAAGAGGAGGGGGAAGTGGAAGAAACCATGGTGGTTCCCTAAAAACTGTGGTGATTCCCTCGGAAGAGAAGGATAAAAAGGAGGGCGATGGTGATGACTTGTTCTCATCCTTCGGTGGTGTTGATGATGTGATTGCCCCCAAACCCCGTCTAGCTCTGAGGTCGGCATGGAAGAAAAGGAATTTCGTTTTGCCTGAAGATGCAGAGCCTTTTCCGATCGAGTATGCAATAGAGGTCGACCTTAGTCGCACAACTCTTCATGACCATCTGACCATCCGCACGTACCCGGACGACATCAAGCACTTTCTTAAGTCTGGCTTCGTCCACCGTCCCCTAGTCGTTCGATGATTGAGGCGCATCAACATAGAAGGGCTTAATAGCTTTTTCCTCGATGCTCGGATTGACTGGGACCTCAACGAGCCCTGTTCAGTCCAGTCCTTTGATAGAGGAGGAAGCCAATTTGTAGGGAGCATCTGCTTGCTCATTTTCTTCATGGGGACTTTGAGCGAGTGGGGCTTATTGAAAAGTAGCAAGGAATTCCTTGACGTAGGCTAGGTACCTGACCATACAGGCGTCTTAGGCATTGTACTCCCCAAAGATCTGGTTCACCACTGATTGGGACTCACTAAACACCCTCACCTATTGAGCCCTGGCTTTCTAGACCAGAAGTAAGTCTGCCACCAATGCTTTATACTCGGCCTTGTTGTTGGCGGCACAGAAATTTAGGCAGAGGGAATATTGGACGACAAACTTGTCTTGTCCAAGCAGTATTACCCTTGCCTCGCTTCCTTCTTTGCATGATGACCCATTGATGTAAACAGTCCAGATGGGAATGTCTTCCTGTACCTCGGATGAGTCAGGGATATTGCTCTTAATGATAAACTCGGCCAAGGCCTGGGCTTTGATGGGTGTCCTCGGCTTGTAGCTGTTGTCATGCTGGCTCAGCTCGATAGATCATTTCACCAACTGTCCGCAGCTTTCAAGTTTTTGAAGGACCTGCTTTAACGGCTGGTCGATGAGGACTTAGATGTAATGAGATTGGAAGTAGGGACGAAGCCTCTGGGTGGTGACAATCAATGCATACACCATTTTCTCCATTTTGGTATAATGGAGCTCAAAGTTGCGGAGGACCTTATTTACATAATAGAAGGGTTTCTGAACCCTATCTTCCTCCGCACCACGACGATGCTGAGATTTTGCTCTGATGGGGCCAGATAGAATAGAGGGTCTCGCCCGGTTTGGGTTTACTCAAGAGAAGGGGGTTCACTAGATACTCCTTCAATTGGTAGAAGGCCTACTGCTGTGGTTCCCCCCACTCGAAGTTTTTGGCCACACGGAGAGACTTAAAGAAGGGAGGAACTTCTCATTGGATTTGGAAAGGAATTGTTTGATCTCCGCCAGGTGACCTGTAAGTCTCTGAACCTCTTTAACAATGGTGGGAGGCATCATGTCGAGGATAGCCTAGATATTCTTCGGGTTAGCTCAGAATCTAAAAAAATTGGACTTCTGGAAAGCTAAGAACATATAATACGACTTCCTAGTTAACAACTTTTTCCAATTCTGTATGGAACTCAAATTCCTTCTCTTTAAACATAAGTCAAGAACAACTCAAGACAGCAGTTTTGCTGAAACTTGTAAAGCTCATAACTGGTACTTACATATCGGAATCTAACAAAATTAGACTTTTTTTGGAAAGCTAAGAACATATACTACAACTTCCTAGTCAACAATTTTCTCAGCTTCCGTATGGAACTCAAATTACCGCTCTTTAAACACAAGTCAAGAACAACTCAATACAGCAGTTTTGCTGAATCTTGTAAAGCTCATAACTGGTGCTATACTTATTAGTATCTAACAAAATTGGACTTTTTTTTGGAAAGCTAAGAACATCTACTAAATCTTTCTTGTTAATAACTTTCTCAGATTCCGTATGGAACTCAAATTACTGCTCTTTAAACACTAGTCAAGAACAACTCAATACAGCAGTTTTGCTGAATCTTGTAAAGCTCATAACAGGTTCTATACTTATCGGAATCTAACAAAATTGAACTTTTTGGAAAGCTAAGACATCTACTACAACTCTCTAGTAAACAACTTTCTCAGATTCCGTATGGAACTCAAATTTCTAGTTTTTAAACACAAGTCAAGAACATCTCTAGACAATAGTTTTGCAGAAACTTGTAAAGCACCTAACTGCTGCAATAGTTACAAGAATCTAACAAAATTGGACTTTTGGAAAGCTAAGAACATATACCACGACTTCCTAGTTAACAACTTTTTCCAATTCTGTATGGAACTTAAATTCCTGCTCTGTAAAAACAAGTCAAGAACAACTCAAGACCTTGCTGAAACTTGTAAAGCTCATAACTGGTGCTTACTTATCAGAATCTAACAAAATTAGACTTTTTTTTAGAAAGCTAAGAACATCTACTACAACTTCCTAGTCAACAGTTTTCTCAGATTCCGTATGGAACTCAAATTACCGCTTTTTAAACACAAGTCAAGAACAACTCAATACAACAGTTTTGCTGAATCGTGTAAAGCTCATAACTGGTGCTATACTTATCAGTATCTAACAAATTGAACTTTTTGAACATCTAAGAATATCTACAACAACTCTCTTGTTGACAAATTTCACAGATTCCGTATCGAACTCAAATTCCTGATCTTTAAACACAAGTCAAGAACAACTCAAGACAGGAGTTTTGCTGAAATTTGTAAAACTCATAACTGGTGCTTTACTTATCGGAATCTAACAAAATTAGACTTTTTTTTGGAAAGCTAAGAACATCTACGACAACTTTCTACTTAACAACTTTCTCAGATTCCGTATGGAACTCAAATTACTGCTCTTTAAACACAAGTCAAGAACAACTCAATACAGCAGTTTTGCTGAATCTTGTAAAGCTCATAACTGGTGCTATACTTATCAGTATCTAACAAATTGAACTTTTTGAACATCTAAGAATATCTACAACAACTCTCTTGTTGACAAATTTCACAGATTCCGTATCGAACTCAAATTCCTGATCTTTAAACACAAGTCAAGAACAACTCAAGACAGGAGTTTTGCTAAAATTTGTAAAACTCATAACTGGTGCTTTACTTATCGGAATCTAACAAAATTAGACTTTTTTTTGGAAAGCTAAGAACATCTACGACAACTTTCTACTTAACAACTTTCTCAGATTCCGTATGGAACTCAAATTACTGCTCTTTAAACACAAGTCAAGAACAACTCAATACAGCAGTTTTGCTGAATCTTGTTCAT
Organism: Hemerocallis citrina; assembly: GCA_017893485.1. Classification (NCBI taxonomy): domain Eukaryota; kingdom Viridiplantae; phylum Streptophyta; class Magnoliopsida; order Asparagales; family Asphodelaceae; genus Hemerocallis; species Hemerocallis citrina. The sequence goes on along the minus strand of CM030359.1, from coordinate 140,749,905 downwards.
AACGGGTGCTATACTGATCGGAATCTAACAAAACTGAACTTTTTGGAAAGCTAAGACATCTACTACAACTCTCTAGTAAACAACTTTCTCAGATTCCGTATGGAACTCAAATTCCTGGTTTTTAAACACAAGTCAAGAACAACTCAAGACAGCAGTTTTGCTGAAACTTGTAAAGCTCATAACTACTGCAATAATTACCAGAATCTAACAAATTGGACTTTTTGGAAAGCTAAGAACATACACTACTACTTCCTAGTTAACAACTTTTTGCCAATTCTGTATTGTAATGCCTGTTTCACCAAACCCGTATTTTATGTGTATTCTTTCTATATTTAAAATTTTTGTAAATTAATTTTTCTGCTTTCAAATTCTTTGTTAAAATGTGTTGTTAGATCTTCTTTTAAAACCTATTTTTAATCAATTGTTTATTTATAACTAGATCCCAATGATATTTTTTTTATAATATAAATATTTTTTATTATGCTTTGGATTATTAAGTTTATGTTTATGATTTTTTATGATTATTGTTATTTTTGTTATTCGTGTTATTTTATCTTTTACTTTTGATTATTGATTTAAAAATCTATTTCTATTGTTATTTGTATTTGTAGTATTTCAAATAATTTCTGTCTTGTAGATCAATATATATTTTGATATATAATCCTACTTTTTTTGATGACTTTATCTATTCGATTTGATATTTTATTTAAATCCTATTGTTGATCCCTAATAGATTTACCAAAGCTAAATTTAATCCAATCCTATTTTAAATCCTATGCCATTAATCCATATCAATACCCATTAAACAATCCTATTACTCCTCCTAATTACCCACAACCCAATTACCCATTAACCCTAATCTCCTTATATATATATCCCTAACCTCAAACCTAACCCTAACATCTAAACCCTACACCCTACCACCCGGCCTACCCTTTCTCTCTCTCTCCCCCTTGGCGGTGCCGTACACACTCGACGCCCACCCCCCAGGCCGAGACCCCCCTCCCTTTGGACGCACTCCATCCACTCATCCATCCGACCTCCTACACCACCATATACCACTCTAGTCTCTCTCCCTTGGTGTTCTCTTGTGATCGCAAGCCACTATTGTCATCATCCCTCTTGGATCATCTCTCTATTGGTGGAGTTAGTTCGTGTGGAGATTTTTGCTCAAGTTTGCATTCGTGGGTTTTGCTCGTGGGTTTTCGTTCGTGGGTTTTGCTCGTTGTCGGGAATCCATTCCCGTTACTCTTGATTTTCATCGTTCTTCATCTTCGGATAAGGCAAGTAACTTGTACTCCTATTCCTTTGTTTGATACAAGTCAAAAATACCACCTATAGTGTAGTTGACTCTTGTTTGTGTTATTCTTGATGGGTTTTGTCTCTATTGTGAAAACCTGACCATAGTTGCCTCACGACACAATATGGACATGAATTAACTTAGATTTTGCCTGTTCTTGATTTGATCATGTATGTAAGACTTCTTGTGAGAATTTGGATATTTGTTGAGAACCATGTGATAGGCTTGATTTAGATATGTTAATAACCCTAATTCATGATGTTTAAATACTTTGTAGACTCGATTTCACGTTTGGTTGTGTTTTGAACAAGTTTTGTAGGATATATGTTGAGTTGTTGTTAAAGGAAAAAATTTGTATTTTGTCGCTGATCTGTTTTGTTTGCTGTTCTGGACTGTCTTAAAGTCAGTATCTTAATTTCAGTATAAAATAGGAGTTTTAGAGAATTTCGTCTATTTTCAAACCCCTCTAACCTTGCTTGATTTCGTTTTCTTATGTGTGAGATATGATTGTTTTACCACAGAGGTGTCGATCTTTTTCAGATTTTGTTTCTTGGTGTTCTTGATGACTAAATCATTTTAATAACTATGCTAAATATATTATTTTGATCCAAAACTTTGGTCAATATTTCTTTATCTACTTAGCGATTACCCAGAATTTTTGGTGGATTTTATTGATAAATTTTATACGCTGTTTCATGCTCGTTTATGAAAACTGTACTTGTTGTATTTTACTCGTTGTTCTGTAAAGAAACGTATTTTCACCCTGATTCTTTTTACCGTATGAAAAATATTCGTGAAATATGAAAGTTAATATATTTTGTCTATTTCCATCTCCCTCTGAAGGATTTGGATTTCGTTTCACTGGTTGTGAGATATTATAGTTTTCGTACAGCAGTGCTAGAAATTCCAGAGTTGCCAAACTACCGTTATCGATGTTTTCTTATTTTTGATGACTGATCTAATTTTACTGGAAAATTCTGAAACTTTATATTATGATACTAGACATATAGGGGAATACCCCAGATTTGTAGTGGATTTATTTAATGAGTTTTCATGCTGTTTTCCTGCTCTTGAATTCGTTTTCCTGATTTCTGGCTTAACTTATTTTCTGTATTCAAATTAGTTTTGAGCTATGTTTTTGTGAATTAATATATGACTTATCTATTCTAACTGGATTCGGTTGGGAGTCTATTTGCTAGATTCTCCAACGGATTCAGATTTGGATTTCTGTAGTAACGGAAATCACTGTTTTAGTACTGTACTGTCATACTGTCCTGAATATGAATATACACTGTTTTGCTCGTTTATGTGACTGTCTATCATCTATGCATGCTTATTTGTTACCCTGGACCTGATACTAATTATAATATATTAGTTTGATACTGTTTCATGATTATACATGCCTGTTTGAGAATAATAATAAATAATCAAGCCGGGATTTTAATGGGAAAGATCTAATAGTGGATAATTCAGAAACGTGTACTCGGAAGGGGGACCGTATTTCCCACATTTGGAATTTGGTATATGATTTGAATTATTTGGAATTTGGTATATGATTTGGTTAATTTGGAATTTGGTATATGATTTGGATTACTTTTCTTTGAGTACACTGCCCTTTATGGTCCCCTACGAAATCTAAAACGAAATTGCATTGACTATAGTAACCATGTAGTAAAAGGATGGATGCATGAAGTGCTACCTAGATTGTAATCACTATAAGACTTGAACATGATACATGCTTGCTTGATACTTGATTACATGATACATGAGACTTGATGCTTGAACATAATACTTGACACTTGTACGTGGCTCCTTGACACTTGTTACTTGATACTTATTTTCGTGACACTTGATTCGTGACACTTGACACTTGTTTACATGATACTTGATTACTTGACACTTGATTCATGCCATTTATACTCTGTTTACTTTGCCATGTTAGTTATTTATTTTGACATCATGCTTATACCATGTTGCTAGTTAGTTTCCCTTGTACTTGTATCCTTCATTATAAGTGTCCCGTAATTTGCAATTGACGGATACTTGTTTTTCTCTTTTTATCTCTTTCCTGCAATTGTTGAATTTCAGATTCTGGAGAACAGGTTCTAGACGGTATTGGTGAGATGAAGTATTAGTGCTGGATTTATTATTATTATTTCTTGTAACTTGCTTGAACAATATTGTATTTTGAGACTTGGATATTTATCTTGTATTTGGGCAATATGATCCAGGATATTTGTCTTATTCAGATCATGACTATTTGATATTTATATATTTGGTTTCATGTATTCTTGTTGGTATTTTGGTTCATATGTGCATGTTGGTTGATTCTTTTGCTTCAGACTCTGATGATTCTTGTAAATGTTGTAAAGATTCTTGAACAGCTTATGGATGATGAAAATCATTCGCTGGGCATTTGTCGCGTATCTGTATTCCGCATTCTCTTTTGGGAAGCGGGGCGTGACATGTAAAGAACTCAAATTCCTGCTCTTTAAACACAAGTTAAGAATAACTCAAGACACCAGTTTTGCTGAAACTTGTAAAGCTCATAACTGGTGCTTACTTATCGGAATCTAACAAAATTGAACTTTTTTTGGAAGGCTAAGAACATCTACTACAACTTCCTAGTCAACAATTTTCTCAGATTCCCTATGGAACTGAAATTACTACTCTTTAAACACAAGTCAAGAACAACTCAATACAGCAGTTTTGCTGAATCTTGTAAAGCTCATAACTAGTGCTATACTTATCGGAATCTAACAAAATTGAACTTTTTGGAAAGCTAAGAACATCTTGTACAACTTCCTAGTTAAAAATGTTTTCCATTTCTATGTGGAACATTAATTCTTCCTCTTTAAACACAAGTCAAGAACAACTCAAGACAGCAGTTTTGCTGAAACTTGTAAAGCTCAAAACTGGTGCCACACTTATAACAATCTAACAAAATTGGACTTTTTTTTTTGGACAGCTAAGAACATCTACTACAACTCTCTAGTAAACAACTTTCATAGATTCCGTATGGAACTCAAATTCATTGTTTTTAAACACAAGTCGAGAACAACTCAAGACAACAGTTTTGCTGAAACTAGTAAACCTCACAACTGCTGCAACACTTACCGTAATCTAACAAAATTGGACTTTTTGGAAAGCTAAGAACATATACTACGACTTCCTAATTAACAACTTTTTCCAATTCTGTATGGAACTCAAATTCCTGCTCTATAAAAACAAGTCAAGAACAACTCAAGATAGCAGTTTTGTTGAAACTTGTAAAGGTCATAACTGGTGCTTTACTTATCGGAATCTAACAAAATTGGACTATTTTTTTGGAAAGCTAAGAACATCTAATACAACTTCCTAGTTAACAATATTCTCAGATTCCGTATAGAACTGAAATTCCTGGTTTTTAAACACAAGTCAAGAACAACTCAAGACAACAGTTTTGCTGAAACATGTAAAGCACATAACTGTTGCAACACTTACGAGAATCTAACAAAAATGGACTTTTGGAAAGCTAAGAACATATACTACGACTTCCTAGTTTACAACTTTTTCCAATTCTGTATGGAAATCAAGTTCCTGCTCTTTAAACACAAGTCAAGAACAACTCAAGACAGTAGTTTTGCTGAAACTTGTATAGCTCATAACTGGTGCTTTACTTATCGGAATCTAACAAAATTGAACATTTTTTTGGAAAGTTGAGATCATCTACTACAACTTTCTAGTTAACAACTTTCTCAGATTCTGTATGGAACTCAAATTACTGCTATTTAAACACAAGTCAAGGACAACTCAATACAACAGTTTTGCTGAATCTTGTAAAGCTCATAACTGGTGGTATACTTATAAGAATCTAGCAAAATCGAACTTTTTGGAAAGCTAAGAACATCTAATACAACTTCCAAGTTAACAACTTTTTCAGATTCCGTATGGAACTAAAATTCCTTGTTTTTAAACACAAGTCAAGAACAACTCAAGACAGCAGTTTTGCTGAAACTTGTAAAGCACATAACTGCTACAATACATATCAGAATCTAACAAAACTGGACTTTTTGGAACGGTAAGAACATATACTACGACTTCCTAGTTAACAACATTTTCCAATTCTGTATGGAACTCAAATTCCTGCTCTTTAAACACAAGTCAAGAACAACTCAAGACAACAGTTTTGCTGAAACTTGTAAAGCACATAACTGCTGCAATACTTACAAGAATCTAACAAAGTTGGACTTTTGGAAAGCTAAGAACATATACTACGACTTCCTAGTTAACAACTTTTTCCAATTCTGTATGGAACTCAAATTCCTGCTCTTTAAACACAAGTCAAGAACAACTCAAGACAACAGTTTTGCTGAAACTTGTAAAGCACATAATTGCTGGAATACTTACGAGAATCTAACAAAATTGGACTTTTGGAAAGCCAAGAACTTATACTACGAATTCCTAGTGAACAACTTTTTCCAATTCTGTATGGAACTCAAATTTCTGCTATTTAAACACGAGTCTAAAACAACTCAAGACAACAGTTCTGCTGAAACTTGTAAAGCTCATAACTGGTGCTTTACTTATCAGAAACTAACAAAATTGGAATTTTTTTTGGAAAGCTAAGAACATCTACTACAACTTCCTAGTCAAAATTTTTCTCAGATTCCGTATGGAATTCAAATTACCTCTTTCTAAACACAAGTCAAGAACAACTCAATACAGCAGTTTTGCTGAATCTTGTAAATCTCATAATTGGTGCTATCCTTATCGGAATCTAACAAAATTGAACTTTTTGGAAAGCTAAGAAATTCTACTACAACTCTCTAGTAAACTACTTTCTCAGATTCCGTATGGAACTCAAATTTCTGGTTATTAAACACAAGTCAAGAACAACTCAAGACAGTAGTTTTGCTGAAACTTGTAAAGCACATAACTGCTGCAATACTTACCAAAATCTAACTTAATTGGACTTTTTGGAAAGCTAAGAACGTATACTACGGCTTCCTAGTTAACAACTTTTTCTAATTTTGTATGGAACACAAATTCCTGCACTTTAAACACAAGTCAAGAACAACTTAAGACAATAGTTTTGCTCAAACTTGTAAAGCTTATAACTGGTGCTTACATATCAAAATCTAACAAAATTGGACTTTTTTTTGGAAGGTAAGAAGATCTACTATAACTTACTAGTCAACAATTTTCTCAGATTCCGTATAGAACTGAAATTACTGCTCTTTAAACACAAGTCAAGAACAACTCAATACATCAGTTTTGCTGAATCTTGTAAATCTCATAACTGGTGTTATACTTATCGGAATCTAACAAAATTAAACTTTTTGGAAAGCTAAGAACCTCTTATACAACTTCCTAGTTAAAAACGTTTTCCAATTCTGTATGGAACTCTAATACCTGCTCTTTAAACACTAGTCAAGAACAACTCAAGACAGCAGTTTTGTTGAAACTTGTAAAGCTCGAAACTGGTGCTACACTAATAAGAATCTAACCAAATTGGACTTTTTTTGGAAAGCTAAGACCATATACTACAACCCTCTAGTGAACAACTTTCTTAGATTCCGTATGGAACTCAAATTCCTTGTTTTTAAATACAAGTCAAGAATAACTCAAGACAGCAGTTTTGGAGAAACTTGTCAACCACATATGTACTGCAATACTTACCGGAATCTAACAAAATTGTACTTTTTGGAAAGCTAAGAACATATACTACGAATTCCTAGTTAACAACTTTTTCTAATTCTGTTTGGAACTCAAATTCCTGCTCTTTAAACACAAGTCAAGAACAACTCAAGAAAGCAGTTTTGCTAAAACTTGTAAAGTTCATAACTGGTGGATTACTTATCAGAATCTAACAGAATTGGACTTTTTTTTTGAATAGCTAAGAACATCTACTACAACTTCCTAGTTAAGAACAATCTCAGATTCCGTATGGAACTCAAATTTCTACTCTTTAAACACAAGTTAAGAACAACTCAATATGGCAGTTTGCTGAAACTTGTAAAGCTCATAACTGGTGCTAAACTTATTGGAATCTAACCAAATTGGAATTTTTTGAAAAGCCAAGAACATCTACTACAACTTCCCAGTGGACAACTTTCTTAGATTACGTATTCAACTCAAATTCCTGCTCTTTAAACACAAGTCAAGAACAAGTCAAGACAGCAGTTTTGCTGAAAGTTGTAAAAGATCATTACTGGTGCTGTACATATCGGTATCTAAAAAAAAAGGACTTTTTGGAAAGCTAAGAACATCTACTACAACTTCCTAGTTAAAATCGTTTTCCAATTCTGTATGGAACTCAAATTCCTACTCTTTAAACACAAGTCAATAACAAATCAAGACAGCAGTTCTGCTGAAACTTGTAAAGCTCAAAACTGGTCTATACTTATCAGAATCTAACCAAATTGAAATTTTTTGGGAAAGCTAAGAAAATCTATTACAACTTCCTAGTTATCAACTTTCTCAGATTCCATATGGAACTCAAATTCCTGCTCTTTAAACACAAGTCAAGAACAACTGAATAAAGCACTTTTGCTGAATCTTGTAAAGCTCATAACTGATGCTTTACTTATCGGAATCTAACAAAATTGAATTTTTTCTGGAAAGCTAAGAACATCTAATACAACTTCCTAGTTAACAACTTTCTGAGATTCCGTATGGAACTCAAATTACTGTTGTTTAAACACAAGCCAAGAACAACTCAATACAGCAGTTTTTGATGAATGTTATAAAGCTCATAACTAGTGCTATACTTATCGGAATCAAACAAAGTTGAACTTTTTCAAAATCTAAGAACACCTACTACCACTCTCTAGTAAACAACTTTCTCAGATTACTAATGGAACTCAAATTCCTTGTTTTTAAACACAAGCCAAGAACAACTAAAGACAGCAGTTTTGCTGAAACTTGTAAAGCACATAACTGCAGCGATACTTACCGGAATCGAGCAAAATTGGACGTTTTGAAAAGTTAAGAACATATACAACGACTTCCTAGTTAACAACTTTTTTCAATTTTGTTTGGAACTCAAATTCCTGCCCTGTAAACACAAGTCAAGAACAACTCAAGACAGCAGTTTTACTGTAACTTGCAAAGCACACAACTGCTGCAATACTTAGCAGAATCTAACATAATTGGACTTTTTGGAATGGAAAGAATATATAATACGACTTCGTAGTTAACAACTTTTCCAATTCTGTATGAAACACAAATTCCTTATCTTTAAACACAAGTCAAGTACAACACAAGACTGCAGTTTTGCTGAAACTTGTAAAGCTAATAACTGGTACTTTATTTATCGGAATCTCACGAAATTGGACTTTTTTTAAAAGCTAAGAACATCTATTACAACTTCCTAGTTAACAACTTTCTCAAATTCCGTATAGAAATCAAATTACTGCTCTTTAAACACAAGTTAAGAACAACTCAATACAGCAGTTTTGCTGAATCTTGTAAAGCTCAGAACTGGTGCTAGACTTATTGGAATATAACAAAATTGAATTGTTTGGAAAGCAAAGAACATCTACTACAACTCTCTAGTTGACAATTTTCTCAAATTCCTTATGGAACTCAAATTCCTAATCTTTAAACAGAAGTCAAGAACAACTCAAGACATCAGTTTTGCTGAAACTTGTAAAGCTCATAACTGGTGCTATACTTATCGGAATCTAATAAAATTAGACTTTTTTTTGAAAGCTAAGAACATCTACTACAACTTTCTAGTCAAAATTTTTCTCAGATTCCGTATGGAATTCAAAGTACCACTTTTTAAACACAAGTTGAGAACAACTCAATACAACATTTTTGCTGAATCTTGTAAAGCTCATAATTGGTTCTATACTTATCGCAATCTAACAAAATCGAACTTTTTGGAAAGCTAAGAACATCTACTACAACTCTCTAGTAAACAAATTTCTCAGATTCCGTATGGAACTCAAATTTCTGGTTATTAAACACAAGTCATGAACAACTCAAGACAGTAGTTTTGCTGAAACACAAGTCTTGAACATCTACTACGACTTCCTGGTTAACAACTTTTTCATATTCTGTATGGAACTCAAATTTCTGCACTTTAAACACAAGTCAAGAACAACTCAAGACAGCAGTTTTGCTCAAACTTGTAAAGCTCATAACTATTGTTTACATATCGGAATCTAACAAAATTGGACTTTGTTTTGGAAAGGTAAGAAGATCTACTATAACTTAGTAGTCAACAATTTTCTCAGATTCCGTTTGGAACTGAAATTACTACTCTTTAAACACAAGTCAAGAACAACTCAATACAGCAATTTTGCTGAATCTTGTAAAGCTCATAACTGGTGCTATACTTATCGGAATATAACAAAATTGAACTTTTTGGAAAGCAAGGAACCTCTTGTACAACTTCCTAGTTAAAAACGTTTTCCAATTTTGTATGGAACTCTAATACCTGCTCTTTAAACACCAGTCAAGAACAACTCAAGACAGCAGTTTTGTTGAAACCTGTAAAGCTCAAAAGTGGTGCTACACTAATAAGAATCTAACCAAATTGAACTTTTTTTCGAAAAGCTAAGACCATCTACTGCAATCCTCTAGTGAACAACTTTCTTAGATTCTGTATGGAACTCAAATTCCTTGTTTTTAAACATAAGTCAAGAACAACTCAAGGCATCAGTTTCGGCGAAACTTGTAAACCACATAACTACTGCAATACTTACCGGAATCTAACAAAATTATACTTTTTGGAAAGTTAAGAACATACGACTTCCTAGTTAACAACTTTTTCCAATTCTGTTTGGAACTCAAATTCCTGCTCTTTAAATACAAGTCAAGAACAACTCAAGAAAGCAGTTTCGAAACTTGTAAAATTCATAACTGGTGGATTACTTATCAGAATCTAACAAAATTGAACTTTTTTTTTTGGAAAGCGAAGAACATCTACTACAACTTCTAGTTAAGAACATTCTCAGATTCCGAATGGAACACAAATTCCTACTCTTTAAACACAAGTTAAGAACAACTCAAGATAGCAGTTTTGCTGAAACTTGTAAAGCTCATAACTGGTGCTAAACTTATCGGAATCTAACAAAATTGGAATTTTTTGGAAAGCTAAAAACATCGACTACAACTTCCCAGTAGACAACTTTCTTAGAGTACGTATTGAACTCAAATTCCTGCTCTTTAAACACAAGTCAAGAACAAGTCAAGATAGCAGTTTTGCTGAAAGTCGTAAAAGATCATAATTGGTGCTGTACATACCGGAATCTAAAAAAGTGGACTTTTTGGAAAGCTAAGAACATCTACTACAACTTCCTAGTTAAAATCGTTTTCCAATTCTGTATGGAACTCAAATTCCTGCTCTTTAAACACAAGTCAATAACAACTCAAGACAGCAGTTCTGCTGTAACTTGTAAAGCTCAAAACTGGTGCTATACTTATCAGAATCTAACCAAATTGGACATTTTTAGGAAAGCTAAGAAAACCTATTACAACTTCCTAGTTAACAACTTTCTCAGATTCCATATGGAACTCAAATTCCTGCCCTTTAAACACAAGTCAAGAACAACTGAATAAAGCACTTTTGCTGAATCTTGTAAAGCTCATAACTGATGCTTTACTTATCAGAATCTAAAAAAACTGAATTTTTTTTGGAAAGCTAAGAACATCTAATACAACTTCCTAGTTAACAATTTTCTCAGATTCCGTATGGAACTCAAATTACTGCTGTTTAAACACAAGTCAAGAACAACTCAATACAGCAGCTTTGCTGAATGTTATAAAGCTCATAACTGGTGCTATACTTATCAGAATCAAACAAAATTGACCTTTTTGAAAATCTAAGAACATCTACTACCACTCTCTAGTAAACAACTTTCTCATATTACCTATGGAACTCAAATTCCTGGTTGTTAAACACAAGTCAAGAACAACTAAAGACAGCAGTTTTGCTGAAACTTGTAAAACACATAATTGCTGCAATACTTACCGGAATCGAGCCAAATTAGACTTTTTGAAAAGCTAAGAACATATACTACAACTTCCTAGTTAGCAACTTATTCCAATTCTGTTTGGAACTCAAATACCTGCTCTTTAAACATAAGTCAAGAACAACTCAAGACAGCAGTTTTACTGAAACTTGCAAAGCACATAACTGCTGCAATACTTTCCGGAATCTAACATAATTGGTATTTTTGGAAAGCAAAGAATGTATGATATGACTTCCTAGTTAACAACTTTTTCAATTCTGTATGAAACACAAATTCCTTCTCTTTAAACACAAGTCAAGTACAACACAAGACAGCAGTTTTGCTGAAACTTGTAAAGCTAAAACTGGTGCTTTGCTTATCAGATTCTCACAAAATTAGACTTTTTTAAAAAAGTTAAGAACATTTACTACAACTTTCTCAAATTTCGTATGGAAATCAAATTACTGCTCTTTAAACACAAGTCCAGAACAACTCAATACAGCAGTTTTGTTAAATCTTGTGAAGCTTTGAACTAGTGCTATACTTATCGGAATATAACAAAACTGAATTGTTTGGAAAGCAAAGAACATTTACTACAACTCTCTAGTTGACAATTTTCTCAAATTCTGTATGAAACTCAAATTCCTAATCTTTAAACAGAAGTCAAGAACACCTCAAGACATCAGTTTTGCTGAAACTTGTAAAGCTCATAACTGGTGCTATACTTATCGGAATCTAACAAAATTGGACTTTCCTTTAGAAAGCTAAGAACATCTACTACAACTTTCTAGTTAACAACTTTCTCAGATTCGGCATGGAACTTACTGCTTTTTAAACACAAGTCAAGATCAACTCAGGACAGCAGTTTTGCTGAAACCTGTAAATCTCAAAACTGGTGCTATAATTATCGGAATCTTACAAAATTAGACTATTTGGAAATCTAAGAACATCTACTACAACTTTCTTGTTAAAAATGTTTTCCAACTCTGTATGGAACCCAATATCCTGCTCTTTAATCACAAGTCAAGAACAACTCAATACAGCAGTTTTGCTGAAACTTGTAAAACTCATAACTGGTGCTATACTTATCGGATCTAACAAAGTTTGACTTTTTTTTGGAATGCTAAGCACATCTACTACAACTTCATAGTTAACAACTTTCTCAGATTCCGTATGGAACTCAAATGACTACTCTTTAAACACAAGTCAAGAACAACTCACCACAGTTGTTTTGCTGAATCTTGTAAAGCTCATAACTGTTGCTATACTTATCAGAATCTAACAAAATTGAACTTTTTGGAAAGCTAAGAACATCTTGTACAACTTTCTTGATAAAATTGTTTTCCAATTCTATATGGAACTCAAATTCCTACTCTTCAAACACAAGTCAAGAACAACTCAAGAAATCAGTTTTGCTGAAACTTGTAAAGCTCATAACTGGTGCTATACATATCAGATCTAACCAAATTGGATTTTTTTTGGAAGCTAAGACCATCTACTTCAACTCTCTAGTGAAAAACTTTCTTAGATTGCGTATGGAACTGAAATTCCGGGTTTTAAACACAAGTCAAGAACAACTCAAGACAATGGTTTTGCTGAAACTTGTAAAGCACATAATTGCTGCAACACTTACCGGAATCTAACAAAATTGGACTTTTTGGAAAGCTACGAACATATACAATGACTTCCTAGTTAACAACTTTTTCCAATTCTGTATGGAACTCAATTTCCTGCTCTTTAAACACAAGTCAAGAACAACTCAAGACAGCAGTTTTGCTGAAACTTGTAAAGCTCATAACCGGTGCTTACTTATCGGAACCTAACAAAATTGGACTTTTTTTTGGAAATCTAAGAACATCTAGTAGAACTTTCTAGTTAACAACTTTCTTAGATTCTGCATGGAACTCAAATTACCGCTCTTTAAACACAAGTCAAGAACAACTCAAGACAGCAGTTTTGCTGAAACTTGTAAAACTCATAACTAATGCTGTACTTATCGGAATCTAACAAAATTGGACTTTTTTTTGGAAAGCTAAGAACATCTAAAACAACTTTCTAGTTAACAACTTTCTCAGATTCCGTACGGAACTCAAATTCCTGCTCTTTAAACTCATGTCAAGAACCACTCAATACAGCAGTTTTGCTTAATCTTGTACAGCACATAACTGGTGCTATAGTTATGGAAATCTAACAAATTTGAACTTTTGAGAAAGCTAGGAACATCTTATACAACTTCTTGGTTAAAAACATTCTCAGATTCCGTATGGGACTTAAATTCCGACTCTTTAAACACAAGTCCCTTCCAACTCAAGATGACAGTTTTGTAGAAATTTGTAAAACTCATAACTGGTGCTAAACTTATCGGAATCAAACAAAATTGGAATTTTTTGGAAAGCTAAGAACATCTACTACAACTTCCAAGTTAACAACTTTCTTAGATTTCGTAAGGAACTCAAATTCTTGCTATTTAAACACAAGTCAAGAACAACTCAACATAGCAGTTTTGCTGAAACTTGTAATGCTCATAACTGCCCCTATACTTATCAGAATCTAACAAAATTGGACTTTTTGGAAAGCAAAGAACATTTACTACAACTTCCTAGTTAAAAACATTTTCCGATTCTGTATTGAACTTAAATACCTGCTCTTTAAACAAAAGTCAAGAACAACCCAAGGAAGCAGTTTTGCGGAAAGTTGTAAAGCTCATAACTGGTACTATACTCATCGGAATCTGACCAAATTGGACTTTTTTTTGGAAAGCTAAGAACATCTTATTCAACTTCCAAGTTAACATGTTTCTCAGATTCCGTGTGGATGTCATAGTCCTGCTCTTTAAACACAAGTCAAGAACAATTCGAGATTGCAGTTTTGCAGATGCTTGTAAAGCTCATAAGTGGTGCTATACTCATCGGAATCTAACAAAATTAAACTTTTTGGAAATCCAAGAAGATCTACTAAAACTTCATAGTTAAAAACGTTTTCCAATTCTGTATGGAACTCTAATTTATGCTCTTTAAACACAGGTCAAGAAGAACTCAAGACAGCAGTTTTGCTGAAACTTGTAAAACTCATAACTGATGCTATACTTATCAGAATCTAACAAAATTGGACTTTTTTTTGGAAAGATAAGAACATCTACTATAACTTTCTAGTTAACAACTTTCTCAGATTCCGTATGGAACTCAAGTTCCTGCTCTTTAAACACAAGTCAAGAACTGCTCAATACAGCAGTTTCGCATAATCTTGTAAAGCAAATAACTGGTGCTATAGTTATGGAAATCTAACAAATTTGAACTTTTGGGAAAGCTAAGAACATCTAATACAACTTACTGGTTAACAACATTCTCCGATTCCGTACGGAACTCAAATTCCTACTCTTTAAACTCAAGTCCAGAACAACTCAAGACGACAGTTTTGCTGCAATTTGTAAAGATCATAACTGGTGCTAAACTTATCTGAATCAAACAAAATTGGAATTTTTTGGAAAGCTAAGAACATCTACTACAACTTCCAAGTTAACAACTTTCTTAGAGTCCATCGGGAACTCAAATTCCTGCACATTAAACACAAGTCCAGAACAACAAAAGACAGCAGTTTTGCTGAAACTTGTAATGCTCATAACTGCTGCTATAATTATCGAAATCTAACAAAATTAGACTTTTTGGAAAGCTAAGAACATCTACTACAACTACCTAGTTAAAAACGTTTTCCAATTCTGTATTGAACTCAAATTCCTGCTCTTTAAAAGAAAGTCAAGAACAACTCAAGACATCAGTTTTGTTGAAACTTGTAAAGCTCATAAATGGTGCTATACTCAACGGAATCTAACCAATTTGGACTTTTTTTTGGAAAGCTAAGAACATCTACTACAACTCTCTAGTAAACAACTTTCTCAAATACCGTATGGAACTTAAATTCTAGGTTTTTAAACACAAGTCAAGAAAAACTCAAGACAGCAGTTTTGCTGAAACTTGTAAAGCACGCAACTGCTGCCGTACTTATCGAAATCTAACCAAATTGTACTTTTTGAAAACCTAAGAACATAGACTATGACTTCCTACTTAACAACTTTTTTCAATTCTGCATGGATCTCAAATTCCTGTTTTTTAAACAGAAGTCAAGAATAACTCAAGACAGCAGTTTTGCTGAAACTTGTATAACTCATAACTGGTGCTTTACTTATCAGAATCTAACAAAATTGGACTTTTTTTGGAAAGCTAAGAGCATATACTACAACTTTCTAGTTAACAACTTTTTCAGACTCCGTCAGGAACTCAAATTACTGATCTTTAAACACAAGTCAAGAACAACTCAACACAGCAGTTTTGCTGAATCTAGTAAAGCTCATAATTGGTGCTATACTTATCGAATGTAACGAAATTGAACTTTCTGGAAAGCTAAGAACATCTACTACCACACTCTAGTAAACAACATTCTCAGATACCGTATGGAACTTAAATTTTTTGGTTTTTTAAACACAAGTCAAGAACAACTCAAGACGACAGTTTTGCTGAAACTTGTAAAGCACATAACTGCAGCAATACTTACCGGAATCTAACAAAATTGGACTTTTTGGAAAGCTGAGAACATACACTACGACTTCCTAGCTAACAACTTTTTTCAATTCTGTATGGAACTCAAATTCCTGCTCTTTAAACACAAGTCAAGAACAACTCAAGACAGCAGTTTTGCTCAAACTTGTAAAGCTCATAATTGGTGCTTAGTTATCGAAATCTAACAAAATTGGACTATTTTTTGAAAATTTAAGAACATCTACTACAACTTGCTAGTCAACAATTTTCTCAGATTCCGTATGGAACTCAAATTACCGCTCTTTAAATAGATGTCAAGAACTATTCAAAAGAGCAGTTTTGCTGAATCTTATAAAGCTCATAACTGGTGTTACACATATCGGAATCTAACAAAATTGAACTTCTTGAAAAGCTAAGAACATCTACTACAACTCTCTAGTTGACAAATTTCTCAGATTCCGTGTGGAACACAAATTCCTGATCTTTAAACACAAGTCAAGAACAACCCAAGACAGCAGTTTTGCTGAAACTTGTAAAGCTCCTAAATGCTGCTATAGTTATCGGAATCTAACAAAATTGGAATTTTTTTTGGAAAGATAAGAACATCTAATTCAACTTCCAAGTTAACAAGTTTCTCAGGTTCCGTGTGGAAGTCATATTCCTGGTCTTTAAAGACAAGTTAAGAACAACTCGAAATTGCAATTTTGCCGAAACTTTTAAAACTCATAACTGGTGCTATACTTATCGGAATCTAACAAAATTAGACTTTCTGGAAATCTAAGAAGATCTACTACAACTTTCTAGTTAAAAATGTTTTTCAATTCTGTATGGAACTCAAATTCCTGTTCTTTAAACACAAGTAAAGAACAACTCATGACAGCAGTTTTACTGAAACTTGTAAAACTCATAACTGATGCTACACTTATCGGAATAAAAAAAAAATTGGACTTTTTTTTGGAAACCTAAGAACATTCTATACAACTTCCTAGTTAACAACTTTCTCAGATTCCATATGGAACTCAAATTCCAGCTCTTTAAACACAAGTCAAGAACCACTCAATACAGCAGTTTTGCTTAATCTTGTAAAGCACATTATTGGTGCTATAGTTTTGGAAATCTAACAAATTTGAACTTTTAGGAAAGCTAAGAACATCTAATACAACTTCTTGGTTAACAACATTCTCAGATTCCGTATGGAACTCAAATTCCTACTCTTTAAACACAAGTCAAGAACAACTCAAGACGACAGTTTTGCTGAAATTTGTAAAGCTCATAACTGGTGCTAAACTTATCGGAATCAAACAAAATTGGATTTTTTTGGAAAGCTAAGAACATCTACTCAATTTTCAAGTTAACAACTTTCTTAGATTCCGTAGGGAATTCAAATTCCTGTGCTTTAAACACAAGTCAAGAACAACTCAAGACATCAGTTCTGCTGAAACTTGTAATGCTCATAACTGCAGCTCTACTTATCAGAATCTAACAAAATTGGACTTTTTGGAGAGCTAAGAACATCTACTGCAACTTCCTAGTTAAAAATGTTTTCCAATTCTGTATTGAACTCAAAATCCTGCTCTTTAAACAAAAGTCAAGAACAACTTAAGACAGCAGTTTTGCTGAAACTTGTAAAGCTCATAACTGGTGCTGTACTCATCGGAATCTAACCAAATTGGACTTTTATTGGAAAGCTAAGAACATCTAATACAACTCTCTAATAAACCAACTTTCTCAGATACCGTATGGAACTTAAATTCTTGGTTTTTAAACACAAGTCAAGAACAACTCAAGACAACAGTTTTGCTGAAACTTGTAAAGTACACAACTGCTGCAATATTTACCAGAATCTAACAAAATTGGACTTTTTGGAAAGCTAAGAACATATACTACGACTTCCTAGTTAACAAGTTTTTCCAATTCTGTATGGAACTCAAATTCATGCTCTTTAAACAGAAGTCAAGAACAACTCAAGACAACAGTTTGCTGAAACTTGTGAAGCTCATAACAGGTGCTTTACTTATCGGAATCTAACAAAATTGGACTTTTCTTGGAAAGGTAAGAGCATCTACTACAACTTTCTAGTTAACAACTTTCTCAGATTCCGTCTGGAACTCAAATTACTGCTCTTTAAACACAAGTCAAGAACGACTCAATACAACAGTTTTGCTGAATCTATTAAAGCTCATAACTGGTGCTATACTTATCGAAATCTAACAAAATTGAAAGCTAAGATCATTTACTACCGCTCTCTAGTAAACAACTTTCTCAGATTCCTTATGGAACTCAAATTCCTGGTTTTTAAACACAAGTCAAGAACAGCTCAAGACAGCAGTTTTGCTGAAACTTGCAAAAGCACAAAACTGCAGCAATACTTACCAGAATCTAACAAAATTGGACTTTTTGGAAAGCTTAGAACATACACTATGACTTCTTAGCTAACAACTTTTTCCAGTTCTGTATTGAACTCAATTTCCTGCTCCTTAAACACAAGTCAAGAACAACTCAAGACAGCAGTTTTGCTGAAACTTGTAAAGCACATAATTGGTGCTTAATTATTGGAATCTAACAAAATTGAACTTTTTTTTGGAAAGCTAAGAACATCTACTACAAATTCTTAGTCAACAATTTTCTCAGATTCCGTATGGAACTCAAATTACCGCTCTTTAAACAGAAGTTAAGAACAAGTCAAGACAGCAATTTTGCTGAAAGTTGTAAAGCTCATTGCTGGTGCTATACCTATCAGAATCTAACAATGTTGGACTTTTTGGAAAGCTAAGAACATCTACTACAACTTCCTAGTCAAAATCGTTTCCCAATTCTGCATGGAACTCAAATTCCTGCTCTTTAAACACAAGTCAAGAACAACACGCTACAGAAGTTTTGCTGAAAATAGTGCTATACTTATCAGAATCTAACCAAATTGGACTTTTTTTTGGAAAGCTAAGAACATCTACTACAACTTACTAGTTAACAACTTCCACAGATTCCGTATAGAACTCAAATTCTTGCTCTTTAAACACAAGTCAAGAACAACTGAATAAAGCACTTTTGCTGAAACTTGTAAAGCTTATAACTGGTGCTTTACTTATCGGAATATAACAAAATTGGAATTTTTTTGGAAAGGTAAGAACATCTAATACAACTTCCTAGTTAACAACTTTCTCAGATTCCCTATGGAACTCCAATTACTGCTGTTTAAACACAAGTTTAGAACAACTCAATGCAACCGTTTTGCTGAATCTTGTAAAGCTCATAACTGGTGCTATACTTATCAGAATCTAACAAAAATGAACTTTTTGGAAAGCTAACAACATCTAATATAACTCTCTAGTAAACAAATTTCTCAGATTCCGTTTGTAACTCAAATTCATGGTTTTCAAACACAAGTCAAGAACAACACAAGACAGCAGTTTTGCTAAAACTTGTATAAAACATAACTGCTGCAATACTTACCGGAATCTAACAAAATTGGACTTTTTGGAAATCTAAGAACATATACTACGATTTCCTAGTTAACAACTTTTTCCAATTCTGTATGGAACTCAAATTCCTGCTCTTTAAACACAAGTCAAGAACAACTCAAGACAGCAGTTTTGCTGAAACATGTAAAGCTCATAACTGGTGCTTACTTATCAGAATCTAACAAAATTGTACTCTTTTTTGGAAAGCTAAGAACATCGACTACAACTTCCTAGTTATCAACTTTCTCAGATTCCATATGGAACTCAAATTACTGCTCTTTGAACACAAGTCAAGAACAACTCATTACAGCAGTTTTGCTGAATCTTATAAAGCTCATAACTGGTGCAATACTTATCGGAATCCACAAAAATGAACTTTTTGGAAAGCTAAGAATATCTACTACAACTCTCTAGTTGACAAATATTTCAGATTCCGTATGGAACTCAAATTCCATATCTTTAAACACAAGTTAATAACAACTCAAGACAGCAGTTTTGCTGAAACTTGTATTGCTCAAAACTGATGCTACACTTGTCGAAATCAAAAAAAGACTTTTTTTTGGAAAGCTAGGAACATATACTACGACTTCCTAGTTAACAACTTTTTTCAATTCTGTATGGAACTCAAATTCCTGCTCTTTAAACACAAGTCAAGAACAACTCATCACAGCAGTTTTGCTGAAACTTGTTAAGCTCATAACTGGTGCTTACTAATCGGAATCTAACAAAATTGGACTTTTTTTTGGAAAGCTAAGAACAACAACTAAAACTTCCTAGTTAACAAATTTCTCAGATTCCGTATGGAACTCAAATTACTGCTCTTTAAACACAGGTCAAGAACTACTCAATACAGCTATTTTGCTGAATCTTGTAACGCTCATAACTGGTGCAATACTTATCGAAATCTAACAAAACCGAAATTTTTGGAAAGCTAAGAACATCTAATACAACTCTCTAGTAAACAACTTTATCAGATTCCTTATGGAACTCAAATTCCAGGTTTTTATACACAAGTCAAGAACAACTCAAGACAGCTGTTTTGCTGAACCTTGTAAAGCACACAACTGCTATAATACTTACCGGAATCTAACAAAATTGGACTTTTTGGAAAGCTAAGAACATATACTATGACTTCCTTGTAAACAACTTTTTCCAATTCTGTATGGAACTCAAATTTCCGCTCTTTAAATACAAGTCAAGAACAACTCAAGATAGCTATTTTGCTGAAACTTGTAAAGCTCTTAACTGGTGCTATACTTATCGGAATGAAACAAAATTGGAATATTTTCGGAAAACTAAGAACAACTAATTCAACTTCCAAGTTAACAACTTTCTCAGATTCCGTATGGAACTCATATTCTTGCTCTTTAAACACAAGTCAAGAACAACTAAACAAAGCACTTTTGCTTAATCTTGTAAAGCTCATAACTGGTGTTGTACATATCGAAATCTAACAAAATTGAACTCTTTGGAAAGCTAAGAACATCTACTGCAACTTCCTGTTTAACAACATTCTCAGATTCCGTGTGGAATTCAAATTCCTACTCTTTAAACACAAGTCAAGAATAACTCAAGACGGAAGTTTTGCTGAAACTTGTAATTCTCATAATTGGTGCTAAGTTTATCGGAATCTAACAAAATTGGAATTTTTTGGAAAGCTAAGAACATCTACTACAACTTCCTAGTTAACAACTTTCTTAGATTCTGTATGGAACTCATATTTCTTCTCTTTAAACACAAGTCAAGAACTACTCAAGACAGCAGTTTTGCTGAAACTTGTAAAGCTCAAAACTGGTGCTATACTTATCGGAATCTAACCAAATCTGACTTTTTTGAAAGCTTAGAACATCAACTACAACTACCTAGACAAAAACGTTTTCCAATTATGTATGAAACTCAAATTCCTGCGCTTTAAAAACAAGGCGAGCACAACTCAAGACAGCAGTTTTGCTGTCACTTATACAGCTCATAACGGGTGCTATACTTATCGTAATCTAACCAAATTGGGCATTTTTTTGGAAAGCTAAGAACATCTAATACAAATTCATAGTTAACAAATTTCTCAGATTCCGTATGGAACTTAAATTACTGCTCTTTAAACACAAGTCAAGAACAACTCAATACAGCAGTTTTGCTGAATCTTGTAAAGCTCATAACTGGTGCAATACTTATCGGAATCTAACAAAATTAAACTTTTTGGAAAGCTAAGAACATCTACTACAACTCTCTAGTTGACAAATTTCACAGATTCCGTATGCAACTCAAATTCCTGATCTTTAAACACAAGTCAAGAACAACTCAAGACAGCACTTTTACTGAAACTTGTAAAGCTCATAACTGGTGCTACACTTATCGGAATCAAACAAAATTGGACTTTTTTTTGGAAAGCTAAGAACATATAATACAACTTCATAGTGCCACTTTCTCAGGTTCCATGTGGAACTCAGATTACTGCCCTTTAAACACAAGGCAAGAACAACTTAAGGCAGTAGTTTTGCAGAAACTTGTAAAGCTCATAACTGGTGCTATACTTATCGGAATCTAACAAAATTGGACTTTTTTGGAAAGCTAAGAATATCTAATACAACTTTCTAGTTACCGACTAAGTCAGATTCCGTATAGAACTCAAATTACTGCTGTTTAAACACAAGTGAAGAACAACTCAATACAGCAGTTTTGCTGAATCTTGTAAAGCTCATAACTGGTGCTATACTTATCAGAATCTAACAAATTCAAACTTTTTCGAAAGCTAAGAACATATAGTACAACTCGCTAGTAAACAACTTTCTCAGATTCCGTATGGAACTCAAATTCCTTGTTTTTAAACACAAGTCAAGAACAATTCAAGACAGCCGTTTTGCTGAAACTTGTAAAGCACATAATTGCTGCAATTCTAAGCGGAATCAAACAAAATTGGTCTATTTGGAAAGCTAAGAAAATATACTACGACTTCCTAGTTAACAACTTTTTCCAATGCTGTATGGAACTAAAATTTCTGCTCTTTAAACACAAGTCAAGAACAACTCAAGACAACAATTTTGTTGAAACATGTAAAGCTCATAACTGGTGCTTACTTATCGGAATCAAACAAAATTGGACTTTATTTTGGAAAGCTAATAACATCTTCTACAACTTCCTAGTTAACAACTTTGTAAGATTCCGTATGGAACTCAAATTACTGCTCTTTAAACACAAGTCAAGAACAACTCAATACAGCAGTTTTACTGAATCTTGTAAAACTCATAACTGGTGCAATACATATCGGAATCTAACTAAATTGAACTTTTTGGAAAGCTAAGAACATCTACTACAACTCTCTAGTAAACAACTTTCCTACATTCCGTATGGAACTCAAATTCCTGCTTTTTAAACACAAGTCAAAAACAACTCAAGACAACAGTTTTGCTGAAACTTGTAAAGCACATAATTGCTGCAATACTTACCGGAATCTAACAAAATTGGACTTTTTGGAAAGCTACAAACATATACAATGATTTCCTAGTTAACAACTTTTTCCAATTCTGTATGGAACTCAATTTCCTGCTCTTTAAACACAAGTCAAGAACAACTCAAGACAGCAGTTTTGCTGAAACTTGTAAAGCTCATAACTGGTGCTTACTTATCGGAATCTAACAAAATTGGACTTTTTTTGGAAAGCTAAGAACATCTACTACATCTTCTTAGTTAACAACTTTTTCAGATTCCGTATGGAACTAAAATTACTGCTCTTTAAACACAAGTAAATTACTGCTCTTAAAACACAAGTAGAGAATAACTTAATACAGCAGTTTTGCTGAATCTTGTAAAACTCATAACTGGTGCAATACTTATCGGAATCTAAAAAAATAGAACTTTTTAGAAAGCTAAGAACATCTACTACAACTTTCTAGTAAACAACTTTCTCAGATTCCGAATGGAATTCAAATTCCTAATTTTTAAACACAAGTCTAGAACAACTCAAGACAATAGTTTTAGTGAAACTTGTAAAGCACATAACTGCTGCAATACTTACCGGAATCTAACAAAATTGGACTTTTTGGAAAGCTAAGAACATATACTATGACTTCCTAGTTAACAACTTTTTCCAATTCTATATGGAACTCAAATTCTTGCTCTTTAAACACAAGTCAAGAACAACTCAAGACAGCAGTTTTGCTGTAACTTGTAAAGCTCATAACGCGTGCTATACTTATCGTAATCTAACCAAATTGGACTTTTTTTTGGAAAGCTAAGAACATCTAAGACAACTCTCGAGTAAACAACTTTCTCAGATTCTATATGGAACTCAAATTACTTCTGTTTAAACACAAGTCAAGAACAACTCAATACAGTAGTTTTGCTGAATTTTGTAAAGCTCATAACTGCTGCTATACTTATCGGAATCTAACAAAATCAAACTTTTTGGAAAGCAACGAACATCTAGTACAACTCTCTAGTAAACAATTTTCTCAGATTCTGTATGGAACTCAAATTCCTTGTTTTTAAACACAAGTCAAGAACAACCCAAGACAGCCGTTTTGCTGAAACTTGTAAAGTACATAACTGCTACAATTCTTACCGGAATCAAACAAAATTGGTCTATTTCGAAAGCTAAGAAAATATACTACGACTTCCTAGTTAACAACTTTTTCCAATTCTGTATGGAACTAAAATACCTGCTGTTTAAACACAAGTCAAGAACAACTCAAGACAGCAATTTTGCTGAAACTTGTAAAGCTCATAACTAGTGCTTACTTATCGGAATCTAACAAAATTGGACTTTTTTTTGGAAAGCTATGAACATCTACCACAACTTCCTAGTTTACAACTTTCTCATATTCCGTATGGAACTCAAATTACTGCTCTTTAAACACAAGTCAAGAACAACTCAGCACAGCAATTTTGCTGAATCTTGTAAAGCTCATAACTGGTGCAATACTTATCGGAATCTAACAAATTTGGACTTTTTGGAAAGCTAAGAACATGTACTACGACTTCCTAGTTGACAACTTTTTCCAATTCTATATGGAACTCAAATTCCTGCTCTTTAAACACAAGTCAAGAACAATTCAAGACAGCAGTTTTGTAGAAACTTGTAAAGCTCGTAACTGGTGCTATACTTATCGGAATATGACAAAACTGGACTTTTTTCTGGAAAACTAAGAACATTTAATTCAACTTCCAAGTTAACAACTTTCGCAGATTCCGTATGGAACTAAAATTCCTGCTCTTTATACACAAGTCAAGAACAACTCAATAAAGCACTTTTGCTTAATCTTGTAAAGCTCATAACTGGTGCTATACGTATCGAAATCTAACGAAATTGAACTTTTTGGAAAGCTAAGAACATCTACTGCAACTTTCTGTTTAATAACATTCTCAGATTCCGTGTGGAATTCAAATTCCAACTCTTTAAACACAAGTCAAGAACAACTCAAGACGGAAGTTTTGCTAAAACTTGTAAAGCTCATAAATGGTGCTAAGCTTATTAGAATCTAACAAAATTGGAATTTTTTGGAAAGCTAAGAACATCTACTACCACTTCCAAGTTAACAACTTTCTCAGATTCCGTATGCAACTCATATTTCTTCTCTTTAAACACAAGTCAACAAGAACTCATGACAGCAGTTTTGCTGAAACTTGTAAAGCTCAAAACTGGTGCTACCCTTATCGGAATCTAACCAAATTTGACTTTTTGGAAAGCTAAGAACATCTACTACAACTTTCTAGTTAAAAAAAATTTCCAATTCTGTATGAAACTCAAATACGCTTTAAAAACAAGTCAAGAACAACTCAAGACAGCAATTTTGCTGTAACATGTAAAGCTCATAACGGGTGCTATACTTATCGTAATCTAATCAAATTGGACTTTTTTTTGGAAAGCTAAGAACATCTACTACAACTCTCGAGTAAACAACTTTCTCAGCTTCTGTATGGAACTCACATTCTTGCCCTTTAAACACAAGTCAAGAACAAGTCAAGACAGCAGTTTTGCTGAAACTTATAATGCTCAAAACTGGTGCTATACTTATCAGAATCTAACCAAATTGGATTTTTTTTAGAAAGCTAAGAACATCTACTATAACTTCTTAGTTAACAACTTTCTCAGATTCCGTATGGAACTTAAATTACAGCTGTTTAAATACATGTCAAGAACAACTCAATACAACAGTTTTGCTGAATCTTGTCAAGCTCATAACTGGTGCAATACTTATCGGAATCTAACAAAATTGAACTTTTTAGAAAGATAAGAACATCTACTACAACTCTCTAATTGACAAATTTCTCAGATTCCGTATGGAACTCAAATTCCTGATCTTTAAACACAAGTCAAGAACAACTCAAGACAGCAGTTTTGCTGAAACATGTAATGCTCATTACTGGTGCTACACTTATCGGAATCTAAC
Source organism: Hemerocallis citrina (assembly GCA_017893485.1). Lineage (NCBI taxonomy): Eukaryota > Viridiplantae > Streptophyta > Magnoliopsida > Asparagales > Asphodelaceae > Hemerocallis > Hemerocallis citrina. The sequence continues at coordinate 140,724,285 of CM030359.1, read as the reverse complement.
AAAATTGGACTTTTTTTTTGGAAAGCTAAGAACATCTACTAAAACTTCCTAATTAACAACTTTCTCAGGTTCCGTGTGGAACTCAAATTACAGCTGTTTAAATACATGTCAATAACAACTCAATACAACAGTTTTGCTGAATCTTGTCAAGCTCATAACTGGTGCAATACTTATCGGAATCTAACAAAATCGAACTTTTTGGAAAGCCAAGAACATCTACTACAACTCTCTAGTAAATAACTTTCTCAGATTCCGTATGGAACTCAAATTCCTACTTTTTAAACACAAGTCAAGAACAACTCAAGACAGCCGTTTTGCTGAAACTTGTAAAGCACATAACTGCTGTAATTCTTTCCGGAATCTAACAAAATTGGACATTTTTTGAAAAACTAAGATCATATACTACGACTTCCTAGTTAACAACTTTTTCCAATTCTATATGAAACTCAAATTCCAGCTCTTTGAACACAAGTCTCGAACAACTCAGGACAGCAGTTTTCCTGAAACTTGTAACGCTCATAACTGGTGCTAACTTATCGGAATGCAACAAAATTTAACTTTTTTTTAGAAAGCTAAGAACATCTACTACAACTTCCTAGTTAACAACTTTCTCAGATTCCGTATGAAACTCAAATTACTGCTCTTTAAACACAAGTCAAGAACCACTCAATATAGCAGTTTTGCTGAATCTTGTAAAGCTCATAACAGGTGCAATACTTATCAAAATCAAACAAAATCGAACTTATTGGAAAGTAGTTTTGCTGATACTTGTAAAGCTCATAACTGGTGCTAAACTTATCAGAATCTAACAATGTTGGACTATCTTCTGGAAAGCTAAGAACATCTACGACAACTCTCTAGTAAACAACTTTCACAGATTCCGTATGGAACTCAAATTCCTGATTTTTAAACACAACTCAAGAACAACTCAAGACAGCAGTTTTGCTGAAACTTGTAAAGCACATAACTGCTGCAATACTTACCGAAATCTAACAAAATTTGACTTTTTGGAAAGCTAAGAACATATGCTACGACTTCTGAGTTAACAACTTTTCCAGTTCTGTATGGAACTCAAATTCCTGCTTTTTAAGCACAAGTCAGGAACTACTCAAGACAGTAGTTTTGCTGAAACTTGAAAAGCTTGTAACTGGTGCTATACTTATCGGAATCTAACTAAGTTGGAATTTTTTTTGGAAAACTAAGAACATCGAATTCAACTTCCAAGTTAATAACTTTCTCATATTTGATATGGAACTCATATTCCTGCTCTTTAAACACAAGTCAAGAACAACTCAATAAAGCACTTTTGTTTAATCTTGTACAGCTCATAACTGGTGCTATACATGTCGAAATCTAACAAAATTGAATTTTTTGGAAAGCTAAGAACATCTACTACAACTTCCTGTTTAACAACACTATAAGATTCCGTGTGGAATTCAAATTCCTTCTCTTTAAACACAAGTCAAGAACAACTTAAGACGGAAGTGTTGCTGAAACTTGTAAAGCTCATAACTGGTGCTAAGCTTCTCGGAATCTAACAAAATTTGAATTTTTTCGAAAGCTAAGAACATCTACTACAACTTCCAAGTTAACAACTTTCTTAGATTCCGTATGGAACTCATATTTCTTCTCTTTAAACATAAGTCAAGAACTGTTCAAGACAGTAGTTTTGCTGAAACTTGTAAAGCACATAACTGCTGCAATACTTACCGGAATCTAACCAAATTTGACTTTTTGGAAACCTAAGAACATCTACTACAACTTCCTAGTTAAAAACTTTTTCCAATTCTGTATGAAACTCAAATTCCTGCGCTTTAAAAACAAGTCAAGAACAACTCAAGACCGCAGTTTTGCAATAACTTGTAAAGCTAATAACGGGTGCTATACTTATCTAAATCTAACCAAATTGGACTTTTTTTTGGAAAGCTAAGTTTATCTACTATAGTTCTCGAGCAAACAACTTTCTCAGACTCTGTATGGAACTCAAATTCCTGCTCTTTAAACACAAGTCAAGAACAACTCAAGACAGTAGTTTTGCTGAAACTTGTAAAGCTCAAAACTGGTGCAATTCGTATCAGAATCTAACAAATTGGACTTCTTTTTGGAAAGCTAAGAACATCTACTACAACTTTCGAGTTAACAACTTTCTCAGATTACGTGAGAGAAATCAGGCCCGTTGATTTAGTTAAATCAGTGACCCTGATTCCCTCTTGCTGGTCTGGGTTTGTCTTGGGTTGGGACCCGTACCCAGTTGGAGTGGATCCGTTCGTGGATTATTAGATCTATGAGAAGGAGACCCAGTACCCATTTCGGACCCATTTGTATGTGAAATTACCGTTTTACCCCTGAGCTTCAAGATTCATGCCCAATCTGGACGGTTCCGATTTAACCCCATTTTTAGCCATATCACGAGCCCCCCACTCCTAAAGACTGAGTGTGATCAGCCTTTGAGGAGTACTTTAACTGTTAAAGTGGCTAGTGGAGTTGTATCGGAGTCGGAATGGAGGGTTTTGAATCTCGAAGGGGATAGTGAGGTGATTTCTTGAAGCCGTACGCTGTTCTCAAGCCTTGTTTGAACATTCGATGGTTTTTATCTATTTTTTTCGGACTATTTATTTAATTTTGCGATATGTTAACTAATCGTTCGGGGGCTTTAACAGTGCATTCTAGGCAATAATTGTTTGTTCAGGGGCTCAAAAATATCCTCCCAAATTTTTAATTATTTTCTAGAATTTTTAGTTAATTTTCCCGAATTTTTAGCAATTTTTCGCAATTTTTAAATAAATAAAACGATTTAAATAAATAAAAATTAATTTTTAAATACTGATTTATGGCGTGGCCTGATCTGGATCGTTGATCGTGGGCGAGCGCAAATTTCTGAGAGATCTGACAGTTGCAGTTGCTCGGCAGCCATTTTCTCGCTTTTAACGCTCGGATGGGCACTTGCTCGGTTGGCCGACCGGAGGGGTGAGGGTTCGGTCGTCCGAGCGACGTGGCACAATCTGAGCCGTCGGATGGTGGCGCGGATCTCAAGACGGGTGCACTTCCCAAGAAAACGCTATCTTGTAGTTTAGTGCACGTGGCAAGATCCGGGCCGTTCATCATCAAGAGCGCGAATTTCTGGAAGATCCAACGATTGTGGTGGTTTGGGTGCTTTTTTCTCCGTTTGCGAGCTCGGAATGGCACTTGCTCGGTTGGCTGACTGGAGGTGTGAAGGTTCGGTCGGCCGAGCAGCTTTCTGGGTCGGCCGGATGTGTACTCGCTCGGTTGGTCGACCGGAGCTCTGAGGGTTCGGCTAGTCGAACAACTTTCTGGGCCGCCGGATGTGTATTCGCTCGGTTGGCCGACCGGAGCTCTGAGGGTTCGGCTGGTCGAACAACTTTCTGGGCCGCCGGATGTGTATTCGCTCGGTTGGCCGACCGGAGCTCTGAGGGTTCAGCTGGTCGAACAACGCGGCACAATCTGAGCCATTGGATGGTGTCGCAAATCTCGAGATGGGCGCGTTTCCCAAAACAATGCAATCTTGTCGTTTAGCGTCGCTGGTAAGATCTGGGCCGTCTGATCGAGATCTTACATGAATGTTGAGGATAAAGTGAGTTTTCTCCGTTTTGACGCTCGGAATAGCACTTGCTCGGTTGGCCGACCGGAGCTCTGAGTGTTCGGTGATCCGAGCGTGGTATGGCGATCCGGGCCTTTGACTAGCGGAACGAGTTTCGAGAAGGTTCAGTTCCCATGAGCATTAATGGTGTCCCGAGGTTTGTGCGGCGTTCCAACTTCCCGGGGTCATTAAGAATGGTGCCCTTCAATTAATGCGTGGCATTTCGTCTCTCGAGGGTCATAATGGCTGGTTCTTGGAGGGGAGGTTATAAGCACCCGTTCCCCTTGTCATTTCAGTCGCAACAATGTTGAGTTTTAGACCTCGGAGGTGTCTGCCTTGGGTGGTTGCACTTCGACCATGGTCTCCTCCTGACTCTGACGGTCCCGAAGCGGATGTCTGGGTCGGGGGAAGATCAGGGCAGAAGCGGTGACGACTGGAGTCAAGGCGGATGCCTGTCTTCTTCTGAAAGATCTTAACCCTGAGGTCGTCGGTCGGGTGGTCACTCTTCCGCCGTGATCTTCTCCCGATTCTGACGGTCCCGATGTGGATGTCAGGGTCGGAGGAGATCAGAGCAGAAGGGGTGATGACTGGAGTCCGGACTCGGGGTATAAGGCGCTTCGGAAGGATGGGTGGTCATTCTTCCGCCATGATCTTCCCCCTGACTCTGATGGCCCCGATGCGGGTGTCAGGGTCGGCGGAGATCATGGCTGAAGAGGTGACGACCGAAGTTGGGAGCCGAGGGACAAGCTGCTTCGGAATGATTGGTCTCTTTCCCATCTCTGTCTTCCTTTCGGGCGACGGCTTCTGATGGTTGTCAGCCCGAAGGAGTTAGAGATGGGAGGTGTGCCTGATCTGCTTTTTGACCGGGCCCCGCGAGATGGAGGTTTGTCTCCAATCCTTGACCGATTCGTGGTTTCGGCTCCGAGGCCGTAGGCTTCGAGTTGCTCATGGGTGAGAGGTTAACCGACCGAGACCTGGGGCCCGGGGGGCTCGTCGAGGGCGATGCCTTAAAACTTTTAATCAAAATTTTCTCTGGCTTCTTCAGACGGGGGCGGGGCGCCTGGGTCCGAAGTGTCTCGTCCGGGCGATGTGGCGCGATCTGAGCCGTCAGATGGTGGTGCGAATCTCGAGACGGGCCCAGTCCCCAAGAAAATGCTATCTTGTCGTTTAGCATCGTTGGCAAGATCTGGGCTGTCTGATCGAGATCTTACACGAAAGTTGAGGAGAAAGTGAGTTTTCTCCGTTTTGACGCTCGGATGGACACTTGCTCGGATAGCCGACCGGACCCTTTGCTGATGGGTTCGGATCGCACGTTGTTCGGATTTGGATCCTGTTGAGCCGAGCTACTTGACATGGTGAAAAGACAAAGTCGTTTTGGGCCTTCGCGACGTTTCGAGGGCAGCCCAAAAGTCGCACCCTTACGCTAGGAAGCCCAAGAGACTTCTCTTTTTACTATTAATCTTCACTTCCCCACCCCAAATCTCATTCTTCACTTTTACTTTCTTACTCAAGTTTTTACTTTTCACCTTCGAAGTTTTTAGCTCCTGGGTGGTGCTGCTAGCTGTCGCGGCATGGCGTTTCCTTACTCCGGCAAAGTTTTCTGACCGTAGCAGTCACTTCAAGGTCAGTTTCTCCCCTTTCTTTTTAGGAAAATGGTTAAGATTACCCCTTCGGATGAGACCCCCGCCTCGGACCAAGTCGTCGGCCGAGTGGGTAAAGGAAAGGAGGTGATGGAGCCGACCGAGCAGACCGTTGTTCGGCCGAGCAAGAGTGGCGAAGTCGCCGAGCCACACCAGGAAGTTGTGGCGAAGTCTCAGAAAGGCAAAGGAGTGGTCACGATAATTGAGCAGCCAAAGACGGCAGGGGCGTTCGGAAGGCAGCCTATCGTTTTGTCGAGTGTGGGGGGTGTTCGGAGCTACTCCGAAGAGTTGTTGGAGAAGGTGACTCAGGGCACCGCTAAGTCTGTTGAGGAGAATGAGCCGAGGGAGTTGTCCGAGGTGGATCATACCATTTCGTCTCTTACCGAGGCCGATCTGCATCGGATCCGAGCTGGATTCCAGATTCCAACCGAGTTCGGGCTACTCCTCCCCGACCGGGATTCCGAGCTTCCACGTCGTCTTCGCCTGATGTGTGTGTTTTTCCCCTCGACTCCTTGCATGTCGGGCTTCGTTTCCCGCTTCATCCATTTATCGTAGAGGTTCTCATTTGGTATGGTTTGAGCCCTGCCCAGTTGATGCCGAACACTTGGAGGCACGTCCTGGTGTTTGTTCTCCGGTGTCAAGAGATCGGAGCTGAGCCGAGCTTGTTCCTCCTTCGGAGCCTCTACCGCCCCTACCAACCGAGAGAAGAAGGAGCCGGTACTGAGTGACGAGGAGGCAGAAGTCCTCAAGAAGCTCCTCGCCCTGCCAACGCTAAGTTGGAAAGACATTACCGAGGAAGCTTTGTTCCGGGGGGGTCTCAGTCCGATCGACCCTAGTACACTTCTGGTATTTTTACTTCTTTGAGTAAAGTTCTTGAAAAATTTATCTAAGTTTTTTCATTCGGATTATGCAGAGTCTTCTAAGATGAACTACAGGGCGTTGATGGCGAAGGCCAAGGCGAAGGAGCAGGAGACGAGGAAGAAGAGACCCTCGGCAGGGCCTCAGGGCGGCCGAGCCCCGAAGATACCTTTGGTCGCAAAGACCGACGACCTGCAGAAGGTCGTTGTCCCGGAGACCGGCCCCGAGCAGGAGAAGGTCGCGGCCCCCGATCCTCCTATTTCAAATTCGCCGACACCAACAGCGAAGGGGGATGCTCCCGGCTCGTCGAGCGGTGCGTTCGGCGTGAAAGAGGTGCTATCCTTCCAAGTTCTGCCCTTCACTGCCGATGCGGAGAAGATCTTGACTGAGAGGCACAAGCAGATCTTCGTCCCCGACTGGCAAGTGATGAATGTCAACGGTTTTTTGGGCGACGACAACATTTGTATGGAAGCGGTGAAGCACCTGCCGACCCCAAAGGATCGAGCGGCCCTTAAGGCCGGGCTGGTTGGGGACGCCACAATGCAGATCGCTCGGAACACAATGTCGGTAAGTGGACCGAACACTTTCTCATTTAAACTCTTTCCTGAAATTTTCTAAGTTCCTGGGCTCGGACCCTAACGGTTTGTTTTCTTTCCAGACGCTCTGCCATTTCAACTTCTTGCTCGAGGAGTTTGCGAGCAAGGAACAGGAGTTGACGGCGCAGTATGACCGGGAGAGGTCGGAGCGCGTCAAAGCTACGAAGCTGCTCGATGCTGAGCAACTCCTCTCGGCAAAACGTGGTGCCGAGGTTGCAGGACTGGAGACGAAGCTGGCCGACGCCATTCAGCAGTCGAAAGACGCGGCCGTCAGAGAAGGAGAATGCCGAGCTGAAGGAGGAGTTGGCTAATGCCCGGTCGGAGGCAGAGAGGGCTCGGAAGAGGGCCGAGAAGATCATGGCCAGGCACCGGTCTAAGGTGGCAAAGGCGAAGAAGGTTATGCAGGACGAGGCCGAGCATCACATGTTCAAGAACATGGAGGATGCGTACGGCCAAGCCCTTTTTCACATCGCCGCCCGGAACCCAGGGTTCGACACGTCATCCTACCGCTTCTACGACCCTGTGGAGGGGGAGGAGGAGCTTCCCCCAGCGATGCTCGACCCTGAGGGACAGACCGAAGGTGTCGAAGGCCCGGGCGAGACTGAGGCCGAGGGTGAGGACGAGGCCGACTCCGAGGAAGAGAGCGGGAGCGAGGACGAGGACGAGGACGAGGTCGAGGGTGAGGACAAGGCCGAGGGGTCGACAGACCCGAACGACAAAAAGGTCGACCCCTAACTTGGTTGCGTCTTTCAGTCTTTTGTTCTTTTTTTTTTGTAAGCCGAACTGCGGACTGGCCACCGCTCTTGTAACACTTTTCTTGAGTTTTGAATGAAAACATTTTTAGTTTGGCCAAAATTTATCTAAGTGTTTGTCTCCGGATTTTGTATCTGGTTAGTCGTAAAATTCTCCAAGTGTTGGCCGTCAGATTTATCTCTGCTTTTCAGGTGAAGTTCGGTCCGATCACGGAGGTTTCGTACCTTCGTAAGGAGCTGACCAAAACAAAGCGAGAGCTTTCACTTAGCCGAGAGAAGCGCTTTTATATGTTCTTGAAGCTGGAGGAGATAAAGGCAGGCTGCGAGGGGGTATTGTTGCGAGCTGAAGCAGCTACGGAAATGACCCCAAGTCCCTAGCCCCGAAGGCGAGATCGAGCGGCTTCGTAGAGAGCTTGTCATCGTTGAGCAGAAGAATGACGAGCTCTTGGCCGAGATCCAACACTTGGAGTTAGCGGAGAAAGATCGTTCGGCAGAAGATGAGAAGCTGGCTTCCGAGCTGGAGAAGGTGTCGACCGAGCGCAAAAAGTTGTTGGCCGGGGTCGACAAGCTAAGGAGGATCACGATAGAGAGGGGGATCGAGGTCACCCACTACCGACGGCTCGCGACCGGTAGCGCCAATGCCTCGGGCTCGTCGAGACCTCCTCGTTTGAAGATGTTGGCGAAGGACGATGCTCTGAGAGAGGATTATTGAGCTGGAGTAAGAGGTCGCGTTGCTCAAGCCTCTGCCTGAGAGGGCCAACGTTCGCAGTATGTCGTGCACTCGCGAAGAGAGCGAGAGAGGGATTACCTTTTACGAACTTGCGACTCGTTTGCCCGTGGCTAGGCGGAGTCCTGCTGACGTTCAGAGTAGTGTAGCCATCTCGTCTAGCGGTGCCTCGGTCGGCGCTACAGTTAGGGTCAGTGGCGAAGGGGGATCTCGCTTCGTTGGTTTGGAATCGAGCTCGGAGGTCAGGCCTCGCCGTCCTCGCGTTTCCTTGAACCGAAGCGTACCCCTTCCGAAGAGGCACTAAACATGTCGTCTTATGTTTCTTCTGGCTGTTGTAAAACTCTGTTGTAGGGTCGGTCTTGTTGTATGTATAGTCACTATATCTGAATAAATGTGAAAGTTTGTTTGGAAAATTCTTGAAGTGTTGGACTTCGGCAATGTTTTGAAATTTTGTTATTCGTATTTTCCTCTTTTCAGCTCGTGGTGGCAGCTCAAGACGCCGGCCCCAATCGCTCAGACGACGACGTTCGGACCGAGGTTGGCTCGGGGGTGACGAGGTCGCGCTCGGCGAGGTGCCGAGAGCTGGCTCTATGAAGTTGGGCTGGAATCATGCCGAGCAGAAAGCGAGCGGGGCCACCTTCAGCTCGTCCTCGATCAGCGAGACGCCAAGATCCAGCGCTTGGAGAGCAGGATCGCCGAGACGACCCCCATAGGAGAGGACGAAGATTCGCAGATTGCCTTTAGCAACGCCCTTCGGGTCCAGTGTATTCGGCACAATTTGTCGAAAATAATAGCCGAACGGGACCATTTGCTCTCTGAGATCCGTCACTTGCAGACCGTGGAGGCGAAGCTTCGGAAGGAGGCAGAGGAACTAGCGGCCAAAGTTGCCGGACTGGCGACCGAGCGGGACGGTGATGATTTTTCGTTTAAAAACCAAGTGTAGTGGATCGGCGCCGTACTTTTTGTTTTCTAATGCCTTGTAACCGTGGAGGGATTGCTTTGTATTATGTCCCGACTATTAATAAAATTTCATCCAAGAACTAGCATGTCTTTTGTAGCTCTGCGTAGTTGTTTTGGTTCTGATTATGTGTGTCGCGCCGAGGTCTTCGACCCGACCCCCTCTTGTTCGCGGTTCGGCGCTTTAGCACGATCTGAAACGTTGGATGATGGCACAAATCTCGAGACAAGGCTCAGTTCCCAAGAAAATGCTATCTTGTCGTTTAGCATCGTTGGCAGAATCTGGGCCGTCTAATCGAGATCTTACACGAAAGTTGAGGAGAAAGTGAGTTTTCTCCATTTTGACGCACGGATGGGCACTTGCTCGGTCAGCCGACCGGAGTCCTATGAGGTCGAGCGACGTGGTGCACTCCGAGCATACCTTTCGCTCGTCCATGGTTCGGCGGCAAGAGCGTTCGCCCGGAGGTGCCGAGCGGTGCTTCTGTCCCCTCTTATTGCGAAGTTGCGAGGCGAGTCGGGCCTTACCCAAGGGTAGGCTTGCCGATCCTCGTGAGAGTTCGACGGTCGTGGGAGCAATTCCGAATGGCGACCCATTCCTAACCCGCTGAGAAGCGAGTTTGTGGAGTAGAATCGAACCAAGTGTTGGACTCCGGAACTATGGTTAGAGTTCAACGATTGTGGGAGCAATTCCGAATGGCGACCCACTCCTAGCCCGCTAAGGAGCGAGCTTGCTGAGTAGAATCGAACCAAGTGTTGGACTCCGGAACCATTGGTAGAGTTCAATGGTTGTGGGAGCAGTTCCGAACGGCGATCTACTTCTGGCTCGCCTAAGGGCGAGTTAGGGAAGTAAAGTCGAGCCGAGTGTTGGACTCCGAACCATCGGTGTAGTTCAACGGTTGTGGGAGCAGTTCTGAACGGCGATCTACTTCTGGCTCGCCTAAGGGCGAGCTGGGGAAGTAAAGTCGAGCTGGACATTGGACTCCGAACCATTGGTTGAATTAAAGAATAAGGACGGAGAGATACAAGCAAGTTTATAAATACGAAAAAAATCATTCTTTATTGATAATTGACGGCGAGCCGTTTTTACATTTGACAACTTAAGAAATAAATTACAAGCAAGAGGAGAGGAATGGTCCGACACCTCGTGATACTCAGAGAGGCGCCGGGGCGCTTTCTTGGTATTTTAGGAGGTGGTCGGCATTCCAGGTCCTCGGAATCTCTCTTCCCTCTAAATCTTCCAGACGATAAGCTCCAGGCCGAACTACCTTTGTGATCTTGTAGGGTCCTTCCCAGTTCGGAGCCAATTTGTTCTTCTGATTGGGGAAAGAGATGGCCAGCTTTCTGAGGACCAAGTCCCCCTCCTTGAGATCGGTGGGTCAGACTTTCTTGTTGTATGCCAGTTCGACCCTCCTCCGGTAATTCTGCTGGCGTATTGATGCTCTTTCCCTCAGCTCGTCCACCAGGTCTAAGTTCGCTCGGAGGTCTCTGGCGTTCTGCTCCTCATTGTAGGCTGCGAGACGAGGAGAGGGTATTCCGACTTCGAGGGGTATTACTGCCTCGGACCCATAGGTGAGGTTGAATGGGGACTCTCCTGTGGGGGTCCGTTTGTTGGTACGATAGTTCCACAGCACATTGGGGAGTTGGTCGACCCATAGGCCTTTGGAACATTTGTCCAATCTCTTCTTGATGCCAGAGAGGATTTGCCGGTTAGCGTTCTCCGCCTGTCCGTTCGACTGAGGGTGGGAGACGGAGGAAGCCGCTGTTGGATGGCGAGGTCTTCACATAGGGCTCGGAATGCGGCACCAGTGAACTGAGTCCCGTTGTCCGTTACGAGGACTCGGGGGACGCCGAATCTGCAGATGATGCTCTTCTAGAAGAATTGAAGCACCTTGTTCTCGGTTATAGTGGCGAGGGGCTCTGGCCTTGATCCACTTCGAGAAGTAGTCGATGGCTACGACCAAGAACTTGAACTGGCCCGAAGCTGGGGGGAAAGGCCCTAGTAAACCCATCCCCCACATTGCGAAGGGGATGGGACTTGATAGGGAGGCGAGGTTGGCTTGAGGGAGGCGACGAACGTTGGAATGTCTTTGACAAGAGCCACATTGCCGAACGTGTCGCTCGGCATCTTGGAGGAGAGTCAGCCAGAAGTATCCGTAATTCAGAGCCTTCCGAGCCAAAGACCTAGACCCTGAATGTGCTCCGCCGATGCCTTCGTGGAGCTCCTGTAAGGCATAGTCGGCCTGTTATGGGGAGAGGCACCTTAGGTATGGTCGGCCGTCAATTTGCGAGAAGGAGCGCTTGTATAAGATCCCCTTAATCAAGACATACCGCTCGGCCCGGGTTCTGACTCGGCGTGCTTCTTTGGGGTCCTCGGGAAGGAGTCCGTCCTTTAAGAACTCCACTAACGGCTTCATCCAGTTATCTTGCAGTAGGACCGGCAATGACTCCACTGAGCCGAGGGTCTCGTCTTCTATGCTCGGCCTTAAGAGGACCTCGATCAAGACGGTCTGCTCGGGACCCTGGAGGGAGGATGAGGCCAACTTAGAGAGGGCGTCGGCATGTGAATTCTCCTCTCGAGGGAATCGTTGGATGAGTGCCTCTTCGAACCGGTCCATGAGGGTTCGGACCTTGGCGAGGTACTTCGCCATCTGTTCGTCTCGCGCCTCGTATTCGCCCAAAACTTGGTTCACAACCAGCTGGGAGTCACTATGGACTCGGAGGCGCTGCGCCTCAGCACTTCGGGCAAGTCCGAGGCCCGCGATTAGTGCCTCATACTCCGCCTCGTAGTTTGAGGCCTTGAAGTTCATGCGGAGGGCATATTGGAGGACGAAGTCATCAGGGCCGTTCAGGATGATACCGGCGCCGCTTCCTTCGTTGCCGGAGGAACCGTCCACGAAGGCCGTCCAAATGGGGGGACCGTTCGGGACGTGGCTGACCTCGGGAATGGTGGACTCGACTATGAAATCGGCGAGGGCCTGAGCTTTGATTGCAGTCCGGGGCTGGTAGGAGATGTCGTGTTGGCTCAGCTCGATGGACCACTTCATAAGCCGGCCTGAGGTTTCTGGCTTGTGAAGGATCTGCTTCAGCAGTTGGTCGGTGAGGACCACAACCGAATGGGACTAGAAGTACGGTCGGAGCTTGCTTGCCGCCATTATCAGGGCGTAAGCCATCTTCTCTATCTTCGGATAGCAGAGTTCGGCGTCCCGAAGCACCTTACTTACATAGTAGATGGGCCTCTGAGTCCGGTCCTCTTCCTTCACCAAAACTGCACTTAGGTTCTGCTCGGAAGCAGCTAAGTAGATGAAGAGGGGTTCCCCCGGAACGGGCTTGCTGAGCAGGAGAGGATTGACCAAGTATGCTTTCAGCTGTTCAAAAGACTTCTATTGCAATTCGCCCCACTGGAAACCCTTGGCACCCCTGAGAGCCTTGAAGAAAGGGAGGCACCTTTCCCCCGACTTCGAAAGGAACCGCCCAATAGCGGCGAGCCGACCCGTAAGCTTCTGCACTTCCTTGACATTCCGGGGCAGGGCCATGTCCAGTATGGCCTTGATTTTCTCAGGATTTGCTTCGATCCCTCGCTGGCTCACCATGAAGCCGAGGAACTTTCCTGAGGAGACTCCGAACGCACATTTGTTCAGATTTAGTCTCATGTTGTGCCTTCTCAATACGCCGAAAGCCTCCTGGAGGTCGGCCACATGGTCGGTACCTCGGATGCTTTTAACGAGCATGTCGTCGACGTACACTTCCATGTTGCGGCCTATCTGGCTTTGGAAGACCTTGTTGACGAGGCGCTGGTAGGTGGCCCCAGCGTTCTTCAACTCGAACGGCATGACTCTATAGCAGTAGAGGCCCTGGTCGGTAATGAAGGAAGTTTTCGGAATGTCCGGGGGGAACATTCGGATCTGATTATAGCCGGAGAAGGCGTCCATGAAGCTGAGGAGCTCATGGCCCGAGGTGGCATCGATGAGGGTGTCGATATTTGGGAGAGGGAATGGATCCTTCGGACACGCCTTATTCAGGTCAGTGAAGTCGATGCATATTCTCCAAGAACCGTTGGACTTCTTAACCATGACCATATTGGAGCGCCACTCGGGATAGTTCACCTCCTGTATGAACCGGGCTTTCAAGAGCTTGTCAACCTCCTCCTTGATGGCATGTTGCCACTCGGAGGCGAACTTACGCCTCTTCTGCTGAACCGGTCTGCACCCCGGTTCGACGCTGAGGCGGTGCACTAGAAGGTCCTCAGAAATCCCGGGCATGTCCGCTGCGGACCAAGCAAATAGGTTGCGGTTCTCCCGGATGCACTGCACCAAGTCGGAACATAGGGCAGTTGGCAAGGACTTGCTGATGAGGAACTTTCGACTCGGGTCCTCGTCCGAGAAGAGCACTTCTTCCAACTCGTCCGCCGGCTCGGACGTGGGTCGGACATTCGGTTCGGGGATTTCTAGAGTCTTGAGGGAGAGCACCGGTCCCCCTGTGGAAGTCCTATAGCACTTCCGAGCCGTCTCTTGGCTGCCCCTGACTTCTCCCACTCCCGACCGGGTGGGGAACTTCATTTTTAGGTGGTAGGCTGAAGGAACAGCTTCCAGGGCAGCTAGGCTGGGCTGGCCTAAGAAGACATTATATGCAGCTGGCACGTCGACGACCATAAAGTCCGTCGGCTCTGTCCGGGTAGTAGGGGTCTTCCCAGCAGTTATGTCCAGGGTGATAACTCCTTCGACCGTTACTGGTACCCCTGTGAACCCGTGGAGCGTGTAGCCGACCGGCTTAAGGCGATCCCGCAACAGCTGCAGCCCTCGGAAGGCCGAGACGAAGAGGATGTTCACCGAGCTCCCATTGTCAACCAGGACCCTCTGCACCTTAAAGTTTGCCATGCGAAGGTCGATGACAAGTGCGTCGCAGTGGGGAGTTCGGACCCCCTCGAGGTCTTCATCGGAGAAAGTCACTGGGATGCCAAGTCCTTTGGGGGGAGGGGCGCTGTGAACCGAGTTGACTTCTCGGACGAAGGCCTTCCGAGAGGAGTTGGAGGAGCCCCCCATGGGGCCTCCGTGGATGAGGTGCAGAACTCGTTCCTCCCCGAACTCGGGGGTCTCATCGCGCCGCTCGGAGCGCTTGTTAGCCCCCCGAGGTAGAGGAGTGTTGCGATTCGCCCTGATCATTTGCCTTTACAAATTTGGCCAACCTGCCCCCTCTGGATGAGGGCCTCTATCTCATTTTTCAACGTCCGGCAGTCATTGGTGTCATGGCCGTGGTCCCGGTGGTAACAGCACCATTTCTCTTTGTTCCTCCTCTTGGCCGGGGTGTTCATTCTCGGAGCCGGAGGTATGACTCCTTCTTTCTCCACTTCCATCAGGATGGTGGAGACATTGGTGGTGAGGGGAGTGAACTTCTCGAACCTGGGTGGAGGACGGCGCTAACCGCTATTGTCCTTCTGCAACTTTTTGGACCCCTCCTCCTCTGTCGTCTTCCTCTTCGATCCGGAGGTGGTTCCTTCGAAATTCGGGAGGCACTCGGCCTCCTCCGCCCGAATGTACTTCTCGCTCATTAGGAGAAGATCGGCGAAGTTGTGCGGGGGCTTCTTGGCAAGGGACGACCGGAGGTTGGAGTTGAGGACGTTCGACTGGAACGCGACGGTCGCCACTGACTGGTCTAGGAAGGCGATAGACCTGACCTCTGCGGTAAATCTCCTCACATAGTCCCTCAGCTTTTCTCCCCTCTCCTGTCGGAGGTGGAGTAGGGAGAGGCTCGTCTTCTCAGTTCACCTGCTACTCACAAAGTGAGTTATGAAGAGCGTTTCGAACTGCTCGAACGAGAAGATGGAAGAGTGTAGAACCCCGTATTTTCAAATATTATTTTAATTATTTGAAAATGAATTTAAATCTATTTTTGGAGATTTAATTAATATTTTTTAAAAGATTTATCTTTTGTACATGTGCAAATGACTTTTGAGATGTTAGAAAAATTATGTTTTCTTTATGAAAAATCATTATTTAATATTTGGAATTTATTTATTATTTTTCCAGATTTTTCTGAAATTAATTGGATCTATTTGCAGTTTTTTAGAAAAGAAGGACCTTTTTGCAAAATTGACATTTTAGGGGTTGAAATGCAAAATGTATTTTCCTGGACGTTTTGAAATGTACCAATTGAGATTAATGAGTAAATTTTACTATTAAAACCTAATTTAAACAATTTTATTGAATTTCTAAGGATAAGAACTATATATGTAAAATTATGTTTTGAAAGGACTATTTTGCAAATGTATTCCTAAACCCTAAAAACAATATTTCCGGCCTATATAAGAGAGTTTACAGCCGTCATTCGCTGCACAACTCAGATTTTATTATATCTTTTATTGGTGATTGAAGAGCAAGATTGAGATCTAGCAAAAAGGGAGGCTTTTCGTGGATCTTTGCAATTCAAAAGGTGAGTGATATGAACTTTGTTTTGCTATGTATATGATTGTGTGGTGTTTTGTTTGATGTTTTCGTATCTTGTATGTAATCGATGCAATAGTTGTTATCCGTATTATGCATGTGAAATCCACGAATGATTAGTAGATCTTGTTTAACAAATTCTTTATTACTCGAAAACATGTCAAGATTCAAGTATGGTTTGATCGGATGTATGAACATCGGGATCTTGTGTATATAATCAGATCATGGTTTTGATTTGTGAAAGAATTGAATATTAAGAAACCCTAATGGAAGAAGTTGGAACATAGAACATGAGATCTGAGATTTGAGACATGTAATGATTGAATAATGTACCCGTAAGGAAGAATTATTCGAGATTGTCATTTCACATGATTAAGAATTATTTTCATGAATAAGAACCTTTAGAAAAACTCCAGTATCGATTATTGTATTCAGACCTAATCTATGAAAACTGTAGGCCGACAATCGACTGGTCTACTATTCAGTCGACTGGTACGACCCAGCTGCTGTATCTTTAGTTTTTCTTAAAAATCCATTCTGGACAGTCGACTTAGACCCTTTACAGTCGACTGGTACACTTACAAATTATTTTTCAAAGTTATCGTAGAATTTCTCTCTGGTAAGTCGACTTATGTTCTTATAAGTCGACTTATGTTCTTATAAGTCAACTTATGTCTCCTTTAAGTCGACTTATGTTTTTATAAGTCTACTTATGAATTTTATAAGTCATCTTATAGTGTTGGTAAGTCAACTTATGTTTTTTATAAGTCTACTTATGATTTTTATAAGTCATCTTATATTGCTGGTAAGTCTTCTTATGATTTTTATAAGTCAACTTATAATACTTAACATATTTTCTTAAAATTACTGAATTCCCCTCTGGACAGTCGACTGGTGACCTTTTGCAGTCGACTGGTACTGATACTTTTCTAAAGTATTTTGATGTTCTTTAAATAACTATTTCTTTAAATGTTTTGGGTCTATAATCTATCCTTATAAATATTATTCTTCTAAAGAACATACGCTTTCAATATATATTATGGTTGGACTTGGATTATGGAATCTATTGAAGACTTGAGTTTGTTGAGTGGAGAGATTTCTCCTTGATCGTTTGACGATGAATTAGTGAGTTTTGGTTCTATTTGAGATTTATTAAGATAGGCCTGAGGGGTCTTGGTTAGTTGTTGTTTTGAGTTATTTAGATGTTTGCGTGTCGAGGGTCTACGGGCCTATTCACGGAGCATGCAGGATGCATTTGCGTGTCGAGGGTCGGCAGACCTATTCACAGAATGTATCGGGTGTATCTGCACGTCGAGGGTCTTGCAAACCTATTCGTGGGGTACATAATATTTAGATGTTCGCATGTCGAGGGTCTACGGGCCTATTCACGAAGCATGCAGGGTGCATTTGCGTGTCGAGAGTCGGCAGACCTATTCACGGAATGTTTCAGGTGTATTTGCACGTCGAGGGTCATGAAGGCCTATTCGTGGAATACACAGCAGGGAGATGATTCTCCGGTTGTTGTTGTTGTTGTTGTTGTTCTTGAGCTATCCTACTTGATGCTTGTGCATCGAGGGCGGTGACGCCTATTCGCGGAGTATTCGGAATCTTGTTGTCCATCACAGTAGTGGGATTGGTTGTATATGGAGTTGTGTTTTCTTAACTTGGTTTTGTGCATGTGTTCCCTGTTAGTGACTGACAAACGAGTATTTGGCAGAGAACAGTCGACTGGACCCCTAAACAGTCGACTGTACAGTACAGTTGAGCTGTACTTGTTTGAGAGTGATTGATAGAAGGGTATCTGATCGATGGTATTGTTTCTCGACTTGGTTTCATGCGTGTACTTTACTATCGTTTCTTACTTCACAGTACATGTTTAGTTTATGTATCTTTGTTCAGTACACGTTGCTTAAGAAATCATGTTTATTGTTTATTTATGTTTGTTGTTTATATCACTCACACCATTTATGGCTGACCCCTTTAGTTTGGGGGTTAGGGTTCAACTCTAGCCTCATATGATGCAGGTTGTTGCTTAGAGTTGGAGGCTTGGATGCTTGGGTTAGCTTTAGAAATTATGAGTGATATAATAGAAACCTGTCAATTTTGTAAAGAGGAGTGTTGTAAAGGAAAGTTGTAATTCAAGGTGTTTGTATTTCCGCTGCATTTGAAAAAGATTGTTGTAATAAAGTTTGGAATAAAATAATTTGTGTTTTTTGGGCTATGCATATTGTTACATTGAAGTTGATGTTGGGATTGTGCCATGTATTTTCTAAGTTATCATATTAGAAATTCGGGGCGCTACAAAGAGGGAGCGAGTCTGGAGTACCATTCCCGAGCCGACCCCTTGAGGGTGGCGGGGAAGGTCTTGCAGAGCATGGCGTCGGAAGCTTGATGGATCAGCATTAAGGTCTTGAAGCTTTCGACATGATCAACTGGGTCGGACTCCCCTGAGTACGTTTCAAACTGCGGAGGTTTGAAACCCCTCGGTATGGGGGCCTCCATGATTGTCCGAGAGAAGGGGGGTCTGCTTAGACGGACGGTCCCTGCTCTCGACTCCTCCTCTTTGTCCATGCGACCGATGCGCCTCTCCACCTTGTGGAGATGACGGTAGAGGGCATCGTCCCTCCGCTGGTAATCAAACGATCCCCTGGACTCTTCTTCATAGGAAGGGGAGCGGGGACTGCGGCGTCGATAGTCCTGGGATCGGCGAGGACTATAGGGGTGCTGCTGGCGACTGGGAGCCGGGAGAGGACTTCTGGATCGGTGGCGAGGACTTGGAACCCGTGGGGGTGTTGGAACCCTCTGGGCATTATGGTTGTTGGGGCGAAGGTTGAGGGCCTGCAACACAGTCTCCTGGAATTGTAGGAACTCGGCACGAGTGATAGGTGCCTCACCGTTCCTCGGATGATGCCGATCCGCGGGGGAATGGGGCCTCCTCCTACGACGCTCGAGAGATTCCCCCCGGCCCCTTCGGTCCGGAGACCTCCTACTGTCTCGGCGATGAGGGGATCGCTCACCATGATGCTGGCAGGAGGCTCCCTCTCGGGCCCGCCTCTCATCTAGGTGGTTGCGAAGGTCCTCTTCCTTCTGGCGATTCAGGACGGTGTTGCGGAGATCAGAGGCTCGGGGGTGATGGGAAGCCATAGAATCCGAGGAGGCGTTGTGAATTGAGACATGGTCTGGATGGAGTGGTTGCTTCTGCCTTCGCTGGTTCTGACCAGCAGGACCATTTGGGGGTTGTTGGTTCGGAAGAGGAGGCTGGCCCTGTGGGGCCGGGGGAGGAAGATGCTCGGGTTGCGGAGCAGGATAGGCAGGGGCTTCCTCTGGCTGATCGGCGAGATTGGGTCCGCGGTTGGACCCCCTAGACTTGACCTTCTTGGGAGGCATGGTTGGAGAAGGGCTAGTTGACGAGGAAGAGGCGGAGGCTATTCGTGTGGTGCTTCCCACAGACGGCACCAATCTGTTACCGCTGATTCTGGTGTGGGGGTAAACAGATGAGATTTGTGAGTTCGAGAAAAACCTGAACAGCGGATCCAAGCCTTCTGATTCCTGCCGCTACCTGCAAGGAAGTGCGATACACCGAGGTTGATTCTGGCGACGCACCCTCCGACGCTCTTGTCAGTGACCAGTAGTGATTAAGAAAGAGCTTAAGGTGGAAAAAGAATGATTACCTTGTCACAGTGGTGGGTAGGAGGTATTTATAGTCGCCATAGGAGCCTGTTAAGGGGCCTGATTTCCTGTGAAACTGTTAGGAGTAAAATCCTCACAATTAGTTTAGGAAACTAATCCCTGATTCCCGGTGAGAGAAATCATGCCCGTTGATTTAGTCAAATCAGTGACCCTGATTTTCTCTTGCTGGTCTGGGTTTGTCTTGGGTCGGGACCCATACCCAGTTGGAGCGGATCCGTTCGTGGGTTATTGGATCTGTGAGAAGGAGACCCAGTACCCATTTCGGACCCATTTGTATGTGAAATTACCGTTTTACCCCTGAGCTTCAAGATTCGTGCCCAATCTGGACGGTTCCGATTTAACCCCATTTTTAGCCATATCAAAACACATGTCAAGAACAACTCAAGAGAGCAGTTTTGCGAAAACTTGTAAAGCTCATAACTGGTGCTTACTTATCAGAATTTAACAAAATTGGGCTTTTACTTAGAAAGCTGAAACATCTACTACAACTTCCTAGTTAACTATTTTCTCAGATTCCGTATGGAACTCAAATTACTGCTCTTTTAAACACAAATCAAGAACAACTCAATACAGCAGTTTTGCTGAATCTTGAAAAGCTCATAACTGGTGAAATACTTATCGAAATCTTACAAAATCAAACTTTTTGGAAAGCTAAGAACATCTACTACAACTCTCTAGTAAACAACTTTCTCAGATTCCGTATGGAACTCAAATTCCTGGTTTTGAATCATAAGTCAAGAACAACTCAAAACAGCAGTTTTGCTAAAACTTGTTTAACTGCTGCAATACATACTGGAATCTAACTAAATTGGCCTTTTCGGAAAGCTAAGAACATATACTACGACTTCCTAGTTAACAACTTTTTCCAATTCTGTATGGAACTCAAATTCCTGTTCCTTAAACACAAGTCAAGAACAACTCAAGACTGCAGCTTTGCTGAAACTTGTAAAACTGGTGCTATACTTATCGGAATCTAACAAAACTGGAATTTTTTTGGAAAGCTAAGAATATCTACTACAACTTCCTAATTAACAACTTTCTTAGATTCCGTATGCAACTCATATTTCTTCTCTTTAAACACAGGTCAAGAACAACTCAAGACAGCAGTTTTGCTGAAACATGTAAAGCTCAAAACTGGTGCAATACTTATCAGAATCTAACAAAATTGAACTTTTTGGAAAGCTAAGAACATCTACTACAACTCACTTGTTGAAAAATTTCTCAGATTCCGAATGGAAATTAAATTCCTGATCTTTAAACACAAGTCAAGAACAACTCAAGACAACAGTTTTGCTAAAACTTGTAAAGCTCATAACTGGTGCTACACTTATCGGAATCTAACAAAATTGGAATTATTTTTGGAAAGCTAAGAACATCTACTACAACTTCCTAGTTAACAACTTTCTCAGATCCGTATGGAACTCAAATTACTGCTCTTTAAACATAAGTCAAGAACAACTCATTACAGCAGTTTTGCTGAATCTTGTAAAGCTCATAACTGGTGCAATACTTATCGGAATCTAACAAAATCTGACTTTTTGGAAAGCTAAGAACATCTACTACAACTCTCTAGTAAACAACTTTCTTAGATTCCGTATGGAACTCAAATTCCTGGTTTTTGAACACAAGTCAAGAACAACTCAAGATAGCAGTTTTGCTGAAACTTGTAAAGCACGTAACTGCTGCAATACTTACCTGAATCTAACAAAATTTGACTTTTTGGAACGCTAAGAACATATACTACGAATTCCAAGTTAACAACTTTTTCCAACTCTGTATGGATATCAAATTCCTCCTCTTTAAACTCAAGGGAGCAGTTTTGCTGAAACTTGTAAAGCTCATAACTGGTGCTTACTTATCGGAATCTAACAAAATTGGGCTTTTTCTTAGAAAGCTTAGAACATCTACTACAACTTCCTAGTTAACAACTTTCTCAGATTCTGTATGGAACTCAAATTACTGCTCTTTAAACACAAGTCAAGAACAACTCAATACAGCTGTTTAGCTGAATCTTGAAAAGCTCATAAATGGTGCAATACTTATCGGAATCTAACAAAATCGAACTCTTTGGAAAGATAAGAACATCTACTACAACTCTCTAGTAAACAACTTTTTCAGATTCCGTATGGAACTCAAATTCCTGGTTTTTAATCATAAGTTAAGAACAACTCAAAACAGTAGTTTTGCTGAAACTTGTAAGGCACATAACTGCTGCAATACATACCGGAATGTAACTAAATTGGAGTTTTTGGAAAGATAAGAACATATACTATGACTTCTTAGTTAACAACTTTTTCCAATTCTGTATGGAACTCAAATTCCTGCTCTTTAACCACAAGTCAAGAACAACTCAAGACTGCAGCTTTGCTGAAACTTGTAAAACTGGTGCTATACTTATCGGAATCTAAAAAAATTGGACTTTTTTTGGAAAACTAAGAACATCTAATTCAACTTCCAAGTTAACAACACTCTCAGATTCCGTACGGAACTTATATTCCTGCACTTTAAACTCAAGTTAAGAACAACTCAATAAAGCACTTTTGCTTTATCTTGTAAAGCTCATAGCTGGTGCTATACATATCGAAATCTAACTAAATTGAACTTTTTGAAAAGCTAAGAACATCTACTGCAACTTCATTTTGAAAAACATTCTCATATTCCGTGTGGAATTCAAATTCTTACTCTTTAAACACAAGTCAAGAACAACTCAAGACGGAAGTTTTGCTGCAACATATAAAGCTCATAACTGGTGCTAAACTTATCGAAATCTAATAAAATTGGAATTTTTTGGAAATCTAAGTACATCTAGAACAACTTCCTAGTTAACAACACTCTTAGATTCTGTATGGAACTCATATTTCTTCTTCTTAAACACAAGTCAAGAACAATTCAAGACGTCAATTTTGCTGAAACTTATAAAGCTCAAAACTGGTGCTATCCTTATAGGAATCTAACCAAATTTGACTTTTTGGAAAGCTAAGAACATCTACTACAACTTCCTAGTTAAAAATGTTTTCTAATTCTGTATGAAACTCAAATTCCTGCGCTTTAAAAACAAGTCAAGAACAACTCAAGACAGCTGTTTTGCTATAATTTGTAAAGCTCATAATGGGTGCTATACTTATCCTCATCTAACAAAATTGGACTTTTTTTTGGAAAGCTAAGAACATCTACTACAACTTCCGAGTTAATAGCTTTCTCAGATTCCGTAAGGACCTCAAATTACCGCTCTTTAAACACAGGTCAAGAACAACTCAATACAACAGTTTTGCTGAATCTTGTCAAGCTCATAACTGGTACTATACTTATCGAAATCTAACAAAATTGAACTTTTTGGAAAGCTAAGAACATCTTGTACAACTCTCTATTTGACAAATTTCTCAGATTCCGTATGGAACTCAAATTCCTGATCTTTAAACACAAGTCAAGAACAACTCAAGACAGCAGTTTTGCTGAAACTTGTAAAGCTCATAACTGGTGCTACACTTATCGGAATCTAACAAAATTGGACTTTTTTTTGAAAAGTTAAGAACATCTACTACAACTTCCTAGTTAACAATTTTCTCAGGTTCCATGTGGAACTCAGATTACTGCTTTTTAAACACAAGTTAAGAACAACTCAAGACAGTAGTTTTGCATAAACTTGTAAAGCTCTTAACTGGTGCTATACTTATCAGAATCTAACAAAATTGAACTTTTTTTTGGAAAGCTAAGAACATCTAATACAACTTCCTGGTTAACAACTTTCTCAGATTTTGGATGGAACTCAAATTACTACTGTTTAAACACAAGTCAAGAACAATTCAATACAGCAATTTTGCTGAATCTTGTAAAGCTCATAACTGGTGTTATACTTATCGGAATCTAACAACATCGAACTTTTTGGAAAGCAAAGAACATCTACTACAAATCTCTAGTACACAACTTTCTCAGATTTCGTAAGAAACTGAAATTCCTGGTTTTTAAATACAAGTCATGAAAAAATCAAGACAGCCATTTTGCTGAAACTTGTACACATAACTGCTGAAATACTTACCGGAATCTAACAAAATTGAACTTTTTTGAAAGCTAAGAACATATATTACGTGTTACCGCTGAATCTAGTGTGGGGGCAAACAGATAGTATTTGTGGATTCTTGGAGAAACTGATTAGTCAAACCTTAACCTTTTCCACCGGAGTTTGACCGTTGACTCCCGCCGTTCACCTGCAAAAGTGCGAGACATTGGGGTTGATCCCGGTGACGCACCCTCCGATGCTCAAGTCAGTAATCTGAGAAGATTATGAGAGAGCGTAAATTGGTGAAAGATTGATTACCTCTTAATGGTGATGGATGGGGGGTATTTATAGCCGCCGTTGGGATCAGATTAGGAATGTAATCCCTAATTCCCAGTGAAAGGATAGATATGAATCAAGGCCGTTGATTAGGATTAATCACAAACCCTAATTCTATCCTGCTGGACCGGGTTTGTTGCGGGTTGAAACCCGCACCCAGTTGGAATGGATCCATTTGTGGGTTACTGGCCTTTCGGTAAGAAGACCCAATACCCACTTTAGACCCGTTTGTAAGTGAAATTACCATGTTACCCCCAGGCTTTAAGATTCGCGCCTGATTTGGACGGTTCTGATTTAACCCTATTTTTAGCCATATCACAAGCCCCACACTCCCGAAGACTGAGTTTGATCAGCCTTTGAGGAGTAGTTTTACTATTTAAATGGCTTGCAGGGTTTTATCGAAGTCCAAATGGGATGTGTCGGATCTTTGTATGAGGCAGTATGGTGATTTTTAGTGTTAGTTGTGCGCTCTGGGTTGTTCTTGTGCCCCTCTGGTTTTCTGGTATTTTTCTTAACCTTTATCTATTTTTCGGTTCATTTACTTAATTTTGCGAAGTGTTGATTTGTCGTTTGGGGGTCTTAATCAATTATTCTAAGCAATAATTATTTGCTCAGGGGCTCGAGAATGTTTCCCTGAATTTGTTATTATTTTTTTAGAATTTTTAATTAACTTTCCCGATTTTTTAATCATTTTTTCGCAATTTTTTAAATAAATAAAATGATTTTAATAAATAAATAAATAAAAATTAATTTTTAATACCGAATTATGACGTGGCGAGATCTGGCCCACCCATCTCGTGCGGGCGTGAATTTCTGAAAGATCGGATGGTTAGAGTCGCCTCGGTAATATTTTCTTCGCATCAGCAGCTCGGATGGCAAGTTACTCGGAATCCGAGGCACATAGCTCGGCGTCATTTTCTTCATGTGAGCGGCTCGGATCGCCAGTTGCTCGGAGAACAGATTCTGAGCGACGTGGGGCGATCTGGACTGCTCATCAGGTCGAAGTGCGATATTTGAGGAGATCCGATGACTGTTATCGCTCAGGCGTTCTTTTCTCCGTATGAGCAGCTCGGATAGCTAGTTGATCGGTATCCGAGCTACGTAGCTCGGTGCTATTTCTTTTGCGTGAGCAGCTCGGATCGCTAGCCGCTCGGATCGGAATTCCGAGGGACGTGGAGCGATAGAGCCGTTGGATCACCGTGTGGATCTCGAGGGCAGGCACAGTTCTTGAGAAAACACTATCTTGTTATTTTGTGGGCATGGCCGATCTGAGTCGTTCATCATTTTTGGTGCGATTTTCGCAACGATCCGTCGGTTGGGGTTGCTCGGTTGCATTTTTCTTCAAATGTGCAGATCGAATTGCCATTTGCTCGGATTCCGAGCGACGTAACTTCGTTCTCTCCCGTATTGCGAGTAGCTCGGAATTCTGGTCGGTCGGATTGGGATCCTGAGTTACTTTTTCAGCTCGGATCGCTTGTCTCTCGGACTTTTGCTTCAGAGGGACGTGGAGCGATCTGGGTCATCGGATCACGGCACAGATCTCGAGGGTAGGCTCAGATTTCAAGAAAACAGTATCTTGTCATTTTGTGGCCGTGGCTCGATCTGAGCCGTCTGATCGAGATCTTGCACGAATTTTCGGGAGAAAGTCGTTTTTCTCCGATCCGCAGCTTGGATTGACAGTTGCTCGGTTTCGAGTTACTTTCTCGTGTGCGTAGCTCGGATCGCTTGTCGCTCGGATTTTGGTTCCAAGGGACGTGGAGCGATCTTGGCCGTTCGATCATGGCATGGATCTCGAGGTAGGCTCAGTTCTCGAGAAAACGTTATCTTATTGTTTTGTGGAGGTGGCACGATCTGAGCCGTCTAATCGAGATCTTGCACGAATTTTGGGGAGAAACTCATTTTTCTCCAATTCGCAGCTCGTATTGGCAGTTGCTCGGGTTCCGAGCTTCTTCTATGTGTGATCAGCTTGGATTGCTTGTCGCTTGGGCTTTGGTTCCAAGGGACGTGGAGCGATCTGGGCCATTGGATCATGGCGCGGAACTCGAGGTAGGCTCAGTTCTCGAGAAAACACTATCTTGTCGTTTTGTGGAGGTGGCACGATCTGAGCCATCTGATCGAGATCTTGCACCAATTTTGGGGAGAAAGTCGTTTTTCTCCAATTTGCAGCTCGGATTGGCAGTTGCTCGGTTTCAGAGGAATCGTGGGCTGATCTGAGTGCTTCTTGGTTGCTAGGTAGAGTGCATCGGCGACTTGGGGCTTGAGGTGCAGCCGAGCGGAGCGGCTCATACCGAACCGTCGTTACTTCTTGTGAACGGTCGCTGCTCTTTGCTACTTAGTCGTTTGGGCTTTTATAACGCCTTGAGAGGAGGCCCAAAAGTTGTGTCTTTATGTTACAAAGCCCAAGAGTCATTTCTTTTACTATAAGTCTTCACCCCCCTCACACTTTACCTCATTCTTCACTTTTCATTTCTTACTTTCACTTTTACTTTCTACTAGCGGAGTTTTCGCTCTCGGGTGGCGCTACTAGCTGTCGCGGCAAGGCACTTTCAGATTCCGGCGATCTTTTCCGGCCATTCACGTCACTTCAAGGTTAGTGTCTCGCCTTATCCTTAGAAAATGGTTAAGTTTTCTTCTGAGGATGAAACCCCTATCTCGGACCGAGACATCAGCCGAGCGGTGATGGTTAGGTCGAACAAGGGGAAGGAGATCGCCGAGCCGATCGAGGTGACAACGGTTAGGCCGAGCAAGGGGAAGGAGGTTGCCGAGCCGATCGGGGTGACGACGATAGTCGAGCATCCGACGACGGCGGGAGAATTGGGTCGGCACTCTTCTGTCTTATCTAGCGTTGGGGGTGTGCAGAGTTACCCTAAAGACTTGTTGGAGAAGGTGACGCAGGGCACGGCTCCGTCATACGAGGAGAATGATCCGAGGGACCCTTCTGAGGTGGATCAGATCTCCTCAATCTTGACCCGAGGCAGACCTGCATCGGATAAGGAGTGGTTTCCGGATCCCCAATGAAAACGTTCTTCTATTCACCGGCCCCGGTGTCCGAGCGTGCACATCTACTTCGGCTGATACTTGCGTCTTCCCGTATGACGCATTGAACGCTGGACTTCGGCTGCCACTGCACCCTTTCGTAAACGAGGTGCTGCGGTGGTTTGGCCTGAGTCCCGCTCAGTTTATGCCGAACATGTGGCGGCACGTGATCGCCTTCGTCCTTCAGTGCCAAGAGATTGGTGTGCAGCCGGAGATGGTCATACTTCGGATCCTCTACCGCATCTGCTAGATGAGCAAGATGGAGGAGAGGTACTATCTGTCGTCGAGGAAGGGCATGAAACTGATCGAGAACCCAAACTCGATCAAGCACTGAAAAGAGAAGTCTTCCTCATCTGTGCTCCCGAGCCGTGTGTCTTTCCGACGCAGTGGAAGATCGGAGTTCCGAAGCGGGCGAAGAAGGAGCCCGTGCTCACTAAAGAAGAGGAAGAGGTGGTGGAGAAGCTCCTCGGTCTTCCGACCCTTAGTTGGAAGGACATCACCGAGGAGGTCTTGTTTCGTGGGGGTCTCAGTCCGATCGAACCTAGTACGCGTTTCTCTTCTTTTCTTGCTTCAGCTTTATCATTTGGTTAAAATTTTCTAACTCCTTTCGCTCGGTTTTTTCAGAGGCCCCCGGTATGGATTACAAAGGACTGATGGACAAGGCTCGTGCGGCGAAGGAGCAGGAGTCTAGAAAGAGGAAGAGGACTGTGGCCGGGCCTCAGGGGGGTCGAGCCGCGAAGGTCCCCTCGGCACCACCGACCGTCGTAGAGCTGGTGGCCGAGGCGCCTTCAGATGCGCCTGACCTCACTCCCTCGGAGACGCCTAGCCAAAGCTCCACCGAAGGCACCGGCTCAAGTCGATCAGGTTGACGCGCCCGGGTCGTCGAGCGGAGCGTTCAACGTGAGCGCGGCCTTGGCTCTTGAGGTCCCCCGTCTCACCGCCGAGGCCGAGAAGATCCTTACCGAGGAGCACAAGCGCCTCTTCGTCCTCGACTGGCGGGTGATGAAGGTGGACATGTTCCTCGGAGACGGGGGCATCTGCATGCAGGCGGTGAAGCACCTGCCGACCCCCAAAGACCGAGCCGCGTTGAAGGCAGGTACCGTTGGCGACGATACTATGCAGATCGCTCGAAACACCATGTCGGTGAGTATCAAAAACTTCTATAAAATTTTTCTAAGTTTTTTCGCTCAGGCCTAATAGTTTCTTGTGTCGCTTGCAGACCCTATGCCATTTCAACCACTTGCTTGAAGAGTTTGCGAGCAAGGAGAAGGAAATGACCGTGCTGAACGATCGGGAGCGGTCGGAGCATGCCAAGGCAGGTCAAACTACTCGAGGCCGAGTAGTTGCTATCCACTTCGCGCGCAGCCGAGGTGGTCGGTCTTGAGGCAAAGCTCGCCGAGGCGCTGAAGGACTCGACCACCGAGGCTGCCAAGGTCGAAGCTTTGGAGAAGGAGACGGCTCGTCTCGAAGAGGAGCTGTATAAGGCACTCAGGGCATCGGAGGAGGCTCTGAGCAGCCAGGCGTCGAAGGTGGCTGCTGCGGAGCAGGCAGTTCGGGACGAGGCCGAGGCCCAGATGTTGACAAACATGGAGGAGGCGTACACCCGAGCACTGAAGCATGTGGCCGCTCGCATCCCCGGGTTCAGCAGCTCCTCCTACTACTTCTACGACCCTGTAGAGGGGGAGGATGAACTGCCTCTGGCGGTGCTCGCCCCCGGGCAGGAGGGTATAGAGGTCGAGGACGAGGTGCGCGTCGAGGGCGTGATAGTCACCGTGCCGAGCGACGATGCTTCGGAACAACATCACGAGGTCGACCCCTGACTTAGTCGCCTCTTCTCTCATTGTTTTTGCTTCTTTTGTTTTGTTTTGGTTGTAACGCCTAACTTTGGACTGGCCACCGCTTTTGTATATATTTTGAATTTTTAATGAAACGACTTCCCCTTTTGAAATCTTGGTCGAAAGTTTGAAATTTTTTGACTTGTGTTCGCCTTATTTTGAGATGTTGCTGTATTGAGGGTGGTGATACTATTATTGAAATTTTGCTGAAGCGTTGTGAACACATTGAGATTTCGCTGAGTGTTGATCGCTTTTCGTTCGTGTTGAGAACTCAAGTGTTGTGAACACATTGAAATTTCGCTAAGTGTTGAAGACTCCTTTTGATATTCTTTCACTTTTCAGGTCGAGTCGAGTTCAGCAGCTGAGGTTTCTCGCCTTCGTACTGAATTGAAAACGGCGAAGAGGGCCCTGTCTCGCAGCCAAGAGTGCCTCTTCAAAATTGAGTTAGATCTATCGGAGGTCAAAGCAATGGCGAGAGGGTATTTCTCCAAGCTGAAACAACTACAGAAGCGATCTCGCGAGATTCGTCTTGAAGGCGAGGTGGAGTTGCCCCGAAAGGCGCTGTTCGACGTTACTCGAGTCGAAGGCGATCTTGTGGCAGAAGTTCAAGATTTGAAGATAGCTGAGGAAGAACTTTTGGCAGAGGAAGACGAGTTAGCTTCGGCAGTGGGTAAATTGATGGCCGAGCGCGACGAGTTGACGGCGAAGGTTGACGAGTTGAGGAGGGTTACGGTCGACAGAAGTATCGAAGTGACCCACCTTCGTTGTATCATAGCCGATAGCTCTAGCATTGGAGGTCTGCTCGGCTTCCTCGCTTTAAGATATCTATGAAAGACGACTCTTTGAAGGATCGGATTGTTGAGCTCGAGGAGGAAGTCGCTCAACTGAAGCCTCAGCCGGCAAGAATCAACGTTCGGAGCACGTCGTGTACGCACGCGGAAAGTGAGAGGGGAATCTCTTTTTACGAGCTCGCAACTCGTTCGCCTGTCATTAGGCAGAGCCCGGCCGATGCTCAAAGCAGGGGGACTGCCTGGTCTAGTGGCGCTTCGGTTGGGGTCACGGTCAGAGGCAGCGCCGAAGAGGCATCTCGGTTCGCTGGCCTACAGACGAGCTCCGAGGTTAGGAGACGCCGTCCCCGAGTGTCTTTGAACCGAAACATCCCCATTCCAAAGAAGCATTGAATAAGTTGTAATTTTCTTTGAGTTTTTGTAGCGCCCCGTATTAGTAACTCGGTCTTGTAATTTGGGTTCCTTTGTCAAACTTTTTAATGAAATAAAAGCTCATTTTCTTTCTGATGTTCGTGTGTTGGACGTGCATGGTAGTTCGATTCGAAACGAGTCATAAGAACCAAACGTTATCTCTTTTAAGTACTTTTTCTCCCATGTCTAGTCTAGTTGTAGAAATTTCTCACACGTCGGCGGTTGTAGGAGTAATTCTGAATGGCAAACCACTTCTAGCTTGCTTAAGAGAGAGCATGCGAAGCGGAGTCAAGCCAAGTGTTGGACTCCGCACTCGTCGTTTGGGTATGTTTCAACGGTTGTGGGAGCAATTCCGAATGGCGAACCACTTCTAGCTCGCTTAAGAGGGAGCTTGCAAAGCGGAGTCGAGCCATGTGTTGGACTCTGAACTCGTCGTTTGAGTATGTTTCAACGGTTGTGGGAGCAATTCCGAATGGCGAACCACTTCTAGCTCGCCTAAGAGCGAGCTTGCGATGCGGAGTCGAGCCAAGTGTTGGACTCCGAACTCGTCGTTTGAGTATGTTTCGACAGTTGTGGGAGCAATTTCGAAAGACGAACCATTTCTAGCTCTCTTAAGAGCGAGCTTGCGAAGCGGAGTTGAGCCAAGTGTTGGACTCCGAACTCGTCGTTTGGGTATAAAGAAGGTAAAAAAAACAGAGAGATACAAGCAATTCACAAGTAAGATATGAAGAAAAATGTTCATTATTGAAAACTAATTGTCTGCTGCTTCTAAGTTGCAAGCCGTTATTACATTGGAGAAATAAAGAAGCAAAAGTAAAATACAAGTGAAGGGAAAGGAACGGTTCGACATCTGAAGGTACTTAGAGAGGCGTTCATGCGCTTTCTTGGTACTTCAAGAGATGGTCGGCATTCCAAGTCCTGGGAATCTCTCTTCCCTCAAGGTCGGTATGTCCCGGGCTGAACCACTTTGGTGATCTTGTAGGGTCCTTCCCAATTTGGGGCTAGCTTGTTCTTCTGACTGGGGAATGAGATAGCTAACTTTCTGAGGACCAAGTCCCCCCTTTTGAGGTCGGTGGGACGGACCCTCTTGTTGTAGGCCAGCTCGATCCTCCTTCGGTAGCTTTGTTGGCGAATCGAGGCTCTTTCACGGAGCTCATCAATCAAATCCAAATTTGCCCGAAGCTCCCTGGCATTCTGCTCTTCTTCATAGGCAATGAGGCAAGGAGAGGGTACACCGACTTCCAAGGGGATCACAGCTTCAGATCCATAGGTGAGATTAAATGGCGACTCTCCTGTAGGGGTTCGTTTAGTAGTGCGGTAATTCCACAGTACATTAGGGAGCTGATCAACCCATAAGCCTTTAGCAGACTTGTCCAGCCTCTTCTTAATACCGAAGAGAATTTGTCGGTTGGCATTTTCTGCTTGACCATTTGACTGTGGGTGGGAGATGGAAGAGAAGCGTTGTTGGATGGCGAGGTCTTCACATAGAGCTCGGAATGCGACCCCTGTAAATTGTGTTCCATTGTCTGTTATAAGAACTCGAGGGATGCTGAACCTGCAGATGATGCTCTTCCAGAAGAATTGAAGTACTTTGTTCTCGGTGATTGTGGCCAAGGGCTCGGCCTCTATCCACTTTGAAAAGTAGTCGATTGCCACGACTAAGAATTTGAACTGGCCAGGAGCTGGGGGAAACGGTCCTAGTAAATCCATTCCCCACATTGCAAAAGGGATCGGACTTGATAGGGAGATGAGCTGAGCTTGGGGAAGGCGACGAATGTTGGAATGCTTTTGACAAGAGCTGCATTGCCGAACGTGTCGTTCGGCGTCTTGGAGGAGGGTAGGCCAAAAGTATCCATAATTCAACACCTTTCGGGCAAGTGATCTAGACCCTGAATGTGCTCTGCCTATGCCTTCGTGAAGATCTTGTAAGGCATACGTGGCTTGTTCCGGAGAAAGGTACCTTAGGTAGGGTCTGCCGTCAACTTGCATGAAGGAGCATTTGTACAAGATCCCCCCAACAAGGGTGTACCGCTCCGCTCTGGTTCTGACTCGACGAGCTTCCTTAGGGTCTTCGGGGAGGAGCCCATCCCTTAGAAATTCTACCAGGGGTTTCATCTAATTATCTTGAAGTTGAACCGGCAGTGACTCCATTGAGTCGGAAGTTTCTTCTTCTATGCTCGGTCTCAGGAGTACTTCAATCAGGACAGTCTGCTCGAGACCTTGTAGGGAAGAAAAGGCTAACTTGGAGAGGGCATCTGCTTGGGAATTTTCCTCTCCGGGGATTTGCCGAATAAGTGCCTCTTCGAATAGAGCCATGAGATTTTGGACCTTGGCTAGATACTTAGCCATTCGGTCATCTCGCGCTTCATACTCACCCAAGACTTGATTCACGACCAGCCGAGAGTCACTAAATATGCGGAGGCATTGTGCCCCTGCTTTGCGGGCCATTCCGAGATCGGCTATAAGGGCTTTATACTCGGCTTTATTATTGGAGGCCTTGAAGTTGATGCGGAGGGAGTATTGAAGAACGAAGTCATCTGGGCCTGCCAGAATGACCCCGGCTCCGCTCCCTTCGGTGCAAGAGGATCCATCTACATATACCGTCCAAATAGGAGGTCTGTTTGCCACTTGACTGACCTCGGAAATAGTGCTCTCAACTATGAATTAAGCTAAGGCCTGAGCTTTGATTGCGGTCTGAGGCTGGTATGATATATCATGCTGGCTTAGCTCGATCGACCACTTCATAAGACGGCCCGAGGTCTCTAGCTTGTGCAGAACTTGCTTCAGCGGTTGGTCGGTAAGAACGACCACCGAGTGAGACTGGAAATATAGGCGAAGCTTCCTAGCTGCCATAACCAAGGCGTATGCCATCTTCTCTAGCCTCGGATAACGAAGCTCGGCATTCCAAAGTACCTTGCTTACGTAATAGATGGGCTTCTGAGCCTTGTCTTCCTCCCTCACCAAGACAGCGCTGAGGGTTTGTTCGGAGGCAACTAAGTAGAGGTAGAGTGTTTTCCTGGGGATAGGCTTGCTGAGGAGAGGGGGGTTGACTAGATAGGCTTTAAGCTGATCGAACGACTCCTGCTGTTGTTGACCCCATTCGAAACCCTTAGCCCCCCTGAGAGCCTTGAAGAAGGGAAGACACTTCTCCCCTAACTTGGAAAGGAAGTGCCCTATAGCTGCGAGGCGCCCGGTTAGCTTCTGAACTTCTTTCACATTTTTGGGAGGAGCCATATCCAGTATGGCTTTGATCTTCTCAAGGTTGGCTTCGATCCCTCTTTGGCTGACCATGAAGCCTAGGAATTTTCCAGACGAGACTCCAAACGCACACTTGTTCGAATTGAGCCTCATATCATGTTTCCTTAATACATCGAACGCCTCCTGCAAATCGGTGACATGGTCGGCCCCACGGATGCTCTTCACAAGCATATCATCAACATACACCTCCATGTTGTGGCCGATCTGATTTTGGAAGACTTTGTTAACAAGGCGTTGATAGGTGGCGCCTGCATTCTTCAACCTAAAAGGCATCACCCTGTAGCAGTAGAGGCCCTGATCGGTAACAAAGGAGGTCTTCGGGATATCCGGGGGGAACATGCGGATTTGATTATATCCGGAGAAAGCATCCATGAAGCTGAGAAGCTCATGGCCCGAAGTGGCGTCAATCAGGGTGTCGATGCTTGGAAGAGGAAATGGATCTTTGGGGCATGCTTTATTCACGTCGGTAAAATCGATGCAGATTCTCCAGCTCCCGTTGGCTTTCTTTACCGTCACAACATGTGAGAGCCATTCGGGATAATTGACCTCCTATATGAACCGAGCCTTAAGGAGCTTGTCCACCTCTTCTTTTATATCTTGTTGGCGCTCGGGAGCAAATTTGGCGCCTCTTCTGTTGAACCGGTTTGGACCCCGGTGCAATACTCAGGTGGTGGACGAGCTCTTCGGAGATTCCTGGCATGTCGGCAGCCGACCATGCGAAGAGGTCACAGTTCTTTTTAATACATTGGACTATGTCTGAGCTTAAGGCGGATGGGAGGGTCTTGCTGATAAAGAACTTGCGGTTCGGATCTTGCTCATAGAAGAGCACTTCCTCCAATTTATCCACCGGCTCGGACGTTGGTCGGACACCATCTTGGGGGATTTCAAGAGTTTCGAGGGGGAGGACTGGACCCTCAGTAGAGGTCATGTAGCATTTGCGAGCCATTTCCTGACTGCCTCTCACTTCCCCTACTCCTGCTGTAACCCCTGTTTTTCGATTTGGTATTTTGAGGGTATTTTTCATTTTTGTGTATTATTATATTCCTTGTATTTTTTCTGGACCATATATTGAATTATTTTCATTATATATTATTTTCTTGCATTTTTGACCTCCTTGTGTCGATTGTGCGTCGTTTGTTCGTTTTTCGCCATTTTGAGATCTCTTCTCATTTTCTTGGTCCCGTTCATATTTAATAATTATTTTTGGGCCATGATGAATTTTTAGAAGAGTTCTGACCAATTTGAGATTTTTGGCCCTTAAGGAGATTTTTAGGAGCCATAGGATTCATTGTATTTTGTATCCCCATTTGAAATCTACCCAATACCCATTACCCAATTGTATACCTATTGTTTCCTATTGATATCCACTACCCATTAACCCACTTTGATCTCCTATATATACCCCTAATACTAAATAATCCCTAACCCTAATATTATTCTCTCTCCCTCTCCTACTTGCACCCGGCCTCCACCCTAGTACCCCCGGTCTGCCTTCAAAAACCCCAGGCCGACCATCCCTTGCTCTCTCCTTGCATAGCCGACCACCCACAACCCTTCCATCCATTATTCTATACTACTTCGCACCATTAATACCTCGTCTCTCCTCCTTCTTGTGGCCGGCAAGCACCAAGGCAGCACCCAACCATCCCAAAACAGCACCTAAACATCTCCCCTCGCTGTTTTGAGTTGTGGACATCTCCCACTTTGGTTCGTGTGTCAAAGAGATCCATCGTTGGCACGTTTTGTTCGTGGGTTTCGCTCGAAATCGCTTTAGAAGGCATCTTGCTCGTGGGTTTTTTTTGCTAGGCCTGGATTCGTCGCGATCGTCATCACAAAAAGGCAAGTAACTTGTAGATAATTTTCTTAGGTTGATACAAGTCGAAAGTTCACCTAATAGGGTAGTTGAGACTAGAGACGGCCAAAGATCATGTTTTTATTTTGGGTTTCGTCTCTATTGTTCAAAACAGGCCATAGATGATGTAGGACAAGAAGGTTGATAGGTTTATGCCTTAGGATTCACCCAAACGCGATTTTGATCGCGTATGTGACATATTGTATACCATGTGTTTGTTTGATTACCCATATGAGAATTATTAGGCATTGGCATATTAGTTATCCCCCATAAAGATATTTAGATAATGGGTAGGCTGTGTTTTGAATTTGGTTAAGTTTGGTTAATTTTTGAAGAAATTATGACGATTCTAAGATGATGTGAGAAATATGGAAATTCGGGTTGTACTGGATTGTTTGCTATTTTCACCTAGGTTAGATTCCGAATCTCAACTTGAAGATTTCACAGTAAATTGTAGAGAATTGAATCTATTTTCAAACCCCACTGGTTTCACTACGTTTGGAATTAGTATGCAGGAGATATGTTAATTTTAGTGCATGTGTGTCGGTAGTTTCCAGATTCAGTTTGGGGTAAATTTTGTGAACTATTTATTTTCAAGATTCAGGTTATACGCAATATCATGCTATAATATTTTACTCAGTGTTTCATCATGAGGTTAGGGTGTTCCCAGATTTTTTTTGTATTTTAAAGATGAGTTTGGCATGATGTTTCATATCATTTTCTATAACCTACTTTTGCTGTAAACTGCATGTTGTTCTGTGTTGAATGCCGTTTTCACCCTAATTATATTTACTGTAAGAAAATATTATGTGAGATATGAAAGTTGGAAAATTTTGTCTACTTTCACGCCGTTTTGGCGGAACTGAATTTCGATGCGCTGTTTGCGAGATATGTCTGTTTTCGTACAGCAGTGTTGAGAAATTTCAGATTCATCAAAACCAGGTTTTGTGTTGCTTTTCATTTTTTATGACTTAACTATACTTTCTGGAATATTCTAAAACTAATTATTTTGAGTCTATAACTATAGGGGAATACCCCAGATTTTTTGTGGAATTATTTGATGAGTTTACATGCTGTTTTTATGTGTTTGAAGTCATTCCCCTGTTTTCTGACTTTGCATGAAATCTGTGTTGAAATGAGTTTTAAGCTGAGATGTTGTGAACTAGTATATATCTTTATTAAACTCGTTAGAAGCGTGTGAATGCCTAGTTTCCAGATCCTTCGACGGATCGTGATTTGCATACCTGTAGCTCTCTGAATACCTGTTTTAGTACAGATTGGTCTTGCTGACCTGATTGTAAACATAAGCCATTTTGCTCATTTGTGTGACTCTGTAGTATCTATACTTGCTGATCTCATCCCCTAAACCTAAACCTGATCATATGATGTTAGTTTGACACCTTAACTCACATTCATGTTTGATAAATAACCATAACAAAAGTAATCAATCCGGGGTATGGGAAAGATCTAGCAGTGGGAAAGCATAGAAATATATATATACTTAGAAGGGGGCCCATGATTCCCATATAATTATTTGTATTCTGACCCTGTCTACATTGCTTCTTATGTAAGAAGGTGTAGAGTAGAAGAGAACCACTAGGTTCTATCTGTCTGTTTCTGACCCTGTCTACATTACTTCTTATAGGAAGGTGTAGAGGAGAAGAGAACCACTAGGTTCTATCTGTCTGTTCTGATATCTGTCTGACCCTGAGTACACGGCCCTATAATGTCTCCTAGGAAATCTAAAGCGAAACTGTTTTGTTGTAGCAACCATGTAGTAAAAACTGGGATGCATGTCGTGCTACCTAGATAGTAATCACACAAGACTTACATTAATCTGAATCTGTTTTTGAATGTATTTCTGAGGTCTGAATCTGAATCTGATATATGGAAATCTAAATCTGAATCTAAATACCTATTATCTGAAATCTGTTATCTGATTTACCTGACATATCAGTTATCTGATTACCTGACATATCTGTTTAGCTGACACTTGACACTTAACATCTGAGACATATGCTAGGATACCATGGTAGTTGATTTTACTATATCATGTTAGGTCTATTCTGATGATTAGTTAGATCTGTTTAGTTTTCTTGTGCTTGTATCCTACTCTATTTTGTGACCCGGACTTGCCATTGACGGGTACTTGCGTTTTCTCTTTTCCTTTTTCCTGCATTCTATGAATTGCAGATTGTGGCGGACAGGTTCAGGATGGTGTTGGAGACTTGCAGTATTAGTTGCTTTTGATTATTTTTTATTATTTCTGTTTCGTGCTAGAACAATAATTGTATTCTTGAGACTTGGATTATAATTGTATTTGAGACTTGAATATTATTTGTATTTGGGCGATGTGACCCAGAATATTTGTCTTCCAGACTCTGTTTTATTTGAGAACATGATATTTGATTTCAAGTAATTTCTGTTGGTAAAATTGTTTCAATGTTGCATGTTGGTTCCACTTTTTGCTTCCGATTCTGATATATTGCCTGTGATGTGTTGCAAAGATTTCTGAAACAGCTTAAGGATGATAATAATCATTCGCTGGGCTTTTGTTACGTGCTCGTATTCCGCATTTTTGGGAAGCGGGGCGTGACACCTGCCCGAGTGGGGAACTTCATCTTGAGGTGATAAGTGGAAGGGACGACTTCGAGAGCAGCTAGGCCGGGTTGGCCTAGAATCACATTATAAGCAGTGGGGATATCGACGACCATGAAGTTCATCGGCTCCGTTCGGGTAGTAGCAGTTTTGCCAGCGGTTACGTCGAGGGTGATCACCCCTTCAATTGTCCCTGGCACTCTCATGAACCCGTGGAGTGTGTAGCCGGCGGGCTTAAGTCTGTCCCGGGATAGTTTGAGTCCTTTGAAAGCAGTGAGGAAGAAGATGTTAATAGAGCTGCCATTGTCCACTAGGATCCTTTCCACTTTAAAATTCGCCATATGGAGGTTGATGACTAGTGCGTCACAATGGGGGGTTCGGACACCCTCAAGGTGTTCATCTGAAAAAGTGACCGGTACTCCGAGGCCTTTGTTGGGGGGCATGCCATGTACTGAGTTGACTTCCCTTATGAAAGCCTTTCGAGAGGAGTTAGAGGTGCCTCCCATGGGGCCTTCGTGGATGAGATGTAGGATGCGTTCCTCTTCGAACTCTGGAGTTTCATCGCGTCGTTCAGGATGCTTGTTAGCCCCCCGAGGGCGAGGAGGGGGATCGGTCCGGTCCTTTCTCATAAATTTGGCCAGCTGCCCCCTTTGGATGAGGGCCTCAATCTCGTTCTTCAAGGCCCGGCAATCATTGGTGTCGTGGCCATGGTCTCGGTGATAGCGGCACCACTTCTCTTTGTCCCTCTTCTTGCCATGGGTGTTCATCTTCGGGGCGGGAGGTATCACCCCTTCCTTCTCAACTTCCATGAGAATAGTGGAAATGTTGGCGTTAAGAGGAGTGAATTTTTCGAATCTGGGGGGAGGGCGGCGCTGTCCGCCATTGTCCTTCTGGAGCTTCTTGGCTCCCTCTTCTTCAGCTGCTTTTCTTTTAGTTCCGGAGGAAGGTTCCTCAAAGGTGGGGCGATGCTCAGCTTCCTCAGCCCGAATATACTTCTCGCTACGGATAAGGAGGTCGGAGAAGTTCTGCGGGGGCTTCTTGGCGAGGGAGGACCGAAGGCTGGAGTTAAGGACATTCGACTGGATTGCTGCTGCAGCGATCGACTGGTCGAGGGAAGCGATGGACCTGGCTTCCGCGATGAACCTTTTTACATAGTCTCTCAGCTTCTCACCCTTCTTCTGGTTGAGATAGAGTAGCGAAATGCTGGTCTTCTCAGTTCGGCGGCTACGCACGAAGTGGGTGACAAAAAGGGTCTCGAATTGCTCGAAGAAGAATATTGAGGATGGGGCGAGGCGAGAGTACCATTCCCGAGCCGGACCCTTGAGAGTAGCGGGGAAGGTCTCGCACAACAGAGCATCGGAAGCTTGGTGGATTAGCATGAGGGTCTTAAAGCTTTCGATGTGATCGACGGGGTCGGATTCCTCTGAATAAGTCTCGAATTGGGGAGGCTTGAAGCCTATTGGAACAGGCGCCTCCATGATGGTTCGAGATAAAGGAGGTCGGCTTGGGCGGAGAGTCCTTCCTCTAAGCTCTTCTTCTCTATCTAGCTGACCCAAGTGCCTCTCCATTTTGTGGAGACGACAGTAGACAGTGTCATCCCTTCGACGGTAATCAAACGAGCCTCTGGACTCGTCTTCGTACGAGGGAGAGCGGGGGCTACGACGACGGTAGCTCCGAGAGTGACGAGGACTAGGAATTTGCTCGGGGTTGCTAGGAGCTGGGGGAGGAGTTAGGGACCGTCGGCGAGGACTTTGGACCGGAGGAGGAGTGGGGACCCTGCGAGCATTGTTATTGTTGGGTCGGAGATTGAGGGCTTGTAAGATGGTTGCTTGGAATTGCTGGAACTCGGAAGGAGTGATGGGTGCTTCATCGTTCCTCGGAGGTCGCCGACCGTCAGGAGAGTGAGGTCTTCTCCTTTGGTAGCCGGGGGACTCTCTCCGCCCTCGGCGAGGAGGGGACCTTCTGTAGTCTCGGGGATAAGGAGATCGCTCATTTGGACGTTGTTGGTGGGAGGCTCCCTCTCGGGCCCGCCTTTCATCCAAACAGCGGCGAAGATCCTCTTCCTTCTGCCGATTGAGGATGGTATTGCGAAGGTCATCGGAAGCTCGGGGGTTGTGGGATGCCATAGAATCGGTAGAGGGATTGTGCACGTATACGTGATCATGTTGGAGAGGTTGTTTCTGAGGATTGGGATGGGAGCCCCCCGCACCGGCATTCTGAGGCCCTGTCTGACCCCGAGGGGGTTGGAGGTTCGGATGAGGAGGTTGGTCCTGCTGCGGGGCCTGATTAGTTTGAGGAGGAAGTCTCGCCAGCTGGACGATTTGGAGTGGGATCTCCTGTTGTGGCTGAGGAGGAGTGGGTCCACAGTTGGACCCTCTAGATCTTAGCTTTCGGGGAGGCAAGGCTGGGTAGATCTGACCAACGGGAAGAGGAAGGGCTGCTATTTGTTTGTTTCCCACAGACGGCACCAATCTGTTACCGCTGAATCGGGTGTGGGGGCAAACAGATAGTATTTGTGGATTCTTGGGGAAACTGAATAGTCAAATCTTAACCTTTTCCGCCGGAGTTTGACCGTTGACTCCCGCCATTCACCTGCAAAAAGTGCGAGACACCGGGGTTGATCCCGGCGACGTACCCTCCGACGCTCAAGTCAGTAATCAGAGAAGATTATGAGAGAGCGTAAATTGGCGAAAGATTGATTACCTCTTAATGGTGATGGATGGGGGGTATTTATAGCCACTGTTGGGATCAGATTAGGAATGTAATCCCTAATTCCCAGTGAAAGGATAGATATGAATCAAGGTCGTTGATTAGGATTAATTAGAAATCCTAATTCTATCCTCCTGGACCGGGTTTGCTGCGGGTTGAAGCCCGCACCCAGTTGGGATGGATCCGTTTGTGGGTTACTGGGCTTTCGGTAAGAAAACTCAGTACCCACTTTAGACCCGTTTGTAAGTGAAATTACCATGTTACCCACAGGCTTTAAGATTCGCGCCTGATTTGGACGGTTCTGATTTAACCCAATTTTTAGCCATATCACTACGACTTCCAAGTTAACAACTTTTTCCAATTCTGTATGGAACTCAAATTCCTGCTCTTTAAACACAAGTCAAGAACAACTCAAGATAGCAGTTTTGCAGAAACTTGTAAAGCCAATAACTAGTGCTTACTTATCGGAATCTAACAAAATTGGACTTGTTTTTTGAACGCTAAGAACATCTACTACAACTTCCTAATTAACAACTTTCTCAGATTCCGTATGAAACTCAAATTACTGCTCTTTAAACACAAGTCAAGAACAACTCAATACAGCAGTTTTGTTGAATCTTGTAAAGCTCATAACTGGTGCAATAATTATCGGAAACAAACAAAATGGAACTTTTTGGAAAGCTAAGAACAACTACTACAACTCTTTGGTAAACAACTTTGTCAGATTCCGTATGGAACTCAAATTCCTGGTTTTTAAAGACAAGTCAAGAACAACTCAAGACAGCAGTTTTGCTGAAACTTGTAAAGCAGATAATTGCTGCAATACTTACCGGAATCTAAAAAAATTGGACTTTTTGGAAAGCTAAGAACATATACTACGAATTCCCAGTTAACAACTTTTTCCAATTCTGTATGGAACTCAAATTCCTGCTCTTTAAACACAAGACAAGAAATACTCAAGACAGTAGTTTTGCTGAAACTTGTAAAGCTCATAACAGGTGCTATACTTAACGGAATCTAACAAAATTGGAATTTTTTTGGGAAAACTAAGAACATCGAATTCAACTTCCAAGTTAACAACTTTCTCAGATCCCGAATGGAACTCATATTCCTGCTCTTTAAACACAACTCAAGAACAACTCAATAAAGCACTTTTGCTTAAACTTGTAAAGCTCATAA
This sequence comes from Hemerocallis citrina, assembly GCA_017893485.1. Lineage (NCBI taxonomy): Eukaryota > Viridiplantae > Streptophyta > Magnoliopsida > Asparagales > Asphodelaceae > Hemerocallis > Hemerocallis citrina. The sequence continues at coordinate 140,683,031 of CM030359.1, read as the reverse complement.
CTGGTGCTATACATATCAGAATCTAACAAAATTAGATTTTCTTCTGGAAAGCTAAGGACATCTACTACAACTTCCTAGTTAAAAACTTTCTCAGATTCTGTGTGGACCTCAAATTCCTGCCCTTTAAACACAAGTCAAGAACTACTCAATACTGCAGTTTTGCTGAATCTTGTGAAGCTCATAACTGGTGCTATACTTATCGGAATGTTACAAAACTAGACATTTTTTGGAAAGCTAAGAACATCTACAACAACTCACTTGTTGACAAATTTCTCAAATTCCGTATGGAACTCAAATTCCTTTTCGTTAGACACAAGACATGAACAACTCAAAACAACTGTTTTGCTGAAACTTGTAAAGCAGATAAATGATGCTATACTTATTGGAATCTAACAAAATTGGTCTTTCTTCTGGAAAGATAAGAATATCTACTACAACTTCCAAGGTAACAACTTTTTCTAATTCTGTATGGAACTCAAATTTCTATTCTTTAAATACAAGTCAAGAACAACTCAAGATAGCAGTTTTCGTGAAACTTGTAAAGCTAATAACTGGTGCTATACTTATCGGAATTTAACAACACTGGACTTTCCTCTGGAAAGCTAAGAACATCTACTACAACTTCCTAGCTAACAACTTTCTCAAATTCCGTGTGGAACTAAAATTCCTGCTCTTTAACCACCAGTCAAGAACCGCTCATTACAGTAGTTTTGCTGAATCTTGTCAAGTTCATCACAGGTGCTATACTTATTGGAATCTTACAAAATTGAATTTTTTTAGAAAGCTAAGAACATCTACTACAACTCCCTAGTTGGAAAATTTCTCAAATTCTGTATGGAACTCAAATTCATGCTCTTTAAACACAAGTCAAGAACAACTCAAGAAAGCTGTTTTGCTGAAACTTGTAAAGCTCATAACTAGTGCTTTACTTATCGGAATCTAACAAAATTGGACTTTCTTCTGGAAAGCTAAGAACATCTACTACAACTTCCTAGTTAACAACTTTCTCAGATTCCGTGTGAAACTCAAATTCCTGCTCTTTAAACACAAGTCAAGAACCACTCAAGATATCTGTTTTGCTGAAACTTGTAATGCTCATAACCGGTGCTATACTTATTGAAATTTAACAAAATTGGACTTTCTTCCGGAAAGATGAGAACATCTTCTACAACTTCCTAGTTAACAACTTTTTTCAATTCTGTATGGAACTCAAATTCCTGCACTTTAAACACAAGTCAAGAACAACTCAAGACAGCAGTTTTGCTGAAACTTGTAAAGCTCATAACTGGTGCTATACTTATTGGAATCTAACAAAATTGGACATTCTACTAGAAAGCAAAGAACTTCTACTGCAACTTACTAGTTAACAACTTTCTCAGATTCCGTGTGGAACTCAAATTCCTACTCTTTAAACACAAGTCAAGAACCGCTCAATACAACAGTTTTGCTGAATCTCGTAACTGGTGTTATACTTATTGGAATCTTACAAAATTTGACTTTTTTGGAAAGCTAAGAACATCTACTAAAACTCACTAGTTGACAAATTTCTCAGATTCCGTATGAAACTCAAATTCCTTCTCTTTAAACACAAGTCAAGAACAATGCAAGATAGCTGTTTTGCTGAAGCTTGTAAATCTCATAACTGGTGCTATACTTATCGTAATCTATCAAAATTAGACTTTCATCTTGAAAGATAAGAACATCTGCTACAACTTCCTAGTTAACAACTTTTTCTAATTTTGTATGGAACACAAATTGCTGCTTTTTAAACACAAGTTAAGAACAACTCAAGACAGCAGTTTTGCTGATACTTATAAATCTCATAATTGGTGCTATACCTATTGGAATATAACAAAATTGGAATTTCTTTTGGAAAGCTAAGTACATCTACTACAACTTCCTTGTTAACAACTTTCTCAGATTCCGTGTGGACCTCAAATTCCTGCTCTTTAAACACAAGTCAAGAACCACTCAATACAGCAGTTTTGTTGAATCTTGGGAAGCTGATAAGTGGTGCTATACTTATCGGAATGTTACAAAACTGGACTTTTTTCGGAAAGCTAAGAACATCTACTACAACTCAGTAGTTGACAAATTTTTCAGATTCTGTATGGAACTCAAATTCCTTTTCTTTAAACACATGTCAAGCACAACTCAAGACAGCTGTTTTGCAGAAACTTGCAAAGCTCATAATTGGTGCTATACTTATCGGAATCTAACAAAATTAGAATTTCTTCTGGAAAGATAGGAACATCAACTACAACTTCCAAGGTAACAACTTTTTCCAATTCCATATGGAACTCAAATTCCTTCTCTTTAAACACAAGTCAAGAACACCTCAAGATAGCTATTTTGCTGAAACTTGTAAAGCTCATAACTGGTTCTATACTTATCGGAGTCTAACAGAATTGGACTTTCTTCTCGAAAGATGAGAACATGTAATACAAATTTCAAGGTAACAACTTTTTCCAATTCTATATGGAACTCAAATTCATGCGCTTTAAACACAAGTCACGAACAACTCAAGACAGCAGTTTTGCTGAAACTTGTAAAGCTCATAATAGGTGCTATACTTATCGGAATCTAACAAAATTGGACTTTCTTCTGAAAAGCTAAGAACATCTACCACAACTTCCTTGTTAACAACTTTCGCAGATTTCCTGTGGAACTCAAATTCCTGCTCTTTAAACACAAGTCAAGAACCACTCAATATAGCAGTTTTGCTGAATCTTGTGAAGCTCGTAACTGGTGCTATAATTATCGGAATGCTACAAAACTGGACTTTTTTTGGAAAGCTAAGAACATCTACTACAACTCACTAGTTGACAAATTTCTCAGATTCCGTTTGGAACTCAAATTCCTTCTCTTTAAATAAAAGTCAAGAACAACTCAAGAAAGCAGTTTTGCTGAAACTTGTAAAGCTCATAACTGGTGCTATACTGATGGGAATCTAACAAAATTGGACTTTCTTCTGGAAAGATAAGAACATCTACTACAACATCCTAGTTAACAACTTTCTCAGATTCCGTGTGGAACACAAATTCCTGCTCTTTAACACACAAGTCAAGAACCACTAAATACAGCAGTTTTGCTAAATCTTTTGAAGCTCGTAACTGGTGCTATACTTATCGGAATGTTATAAAACTGGACTTTTTTTGGAAAACTAAGAATATCTATTACTACTCTCTAGTTGACAAATTTCTCAAACTTCATATGGAACAAAAATTTCTTCTCTTTAAACACAAGTCAAGAACAACTCAAGATAGCAATTTTGCTGAAACTCGCAAAGCTCATAACTGGTGCTATACTTATCGGAATCTAAAAAAATTGGACTTTCTTGTGGAAAGCTAAGAACATCTACTACAACTTCCTAGTTAACAACTTTCTCAAATTCCGCATGGAACTCAAATTCCTGCAGTTTAAACAGAAGTCAAGAACCATTCAATACAGCAGTTTTGCTGAATCTTCTAATGCTCTTAACTTATGCTATACATATCGGAATCTTACAAAATTGGATTTTTTTTTGGAAAGCTAACAACATCTACTACAACTCTCTAGTTGAAAATTTTCTCAGGTTCCGTATGGAACTCAAATTCCTTCGCTTGAAACACAAGTCAAGAACAACTCAAGATAGCAGTTTTGCTGAAACTTGTAAATATCATAACTGGTGCTAAACTTATCGGAATCTAACAAAATTGGACTTTTTGGAAAGCTCAGGACATCTACTACAACTTCCTCGTTAACAACTTTCTCGGGTTTCTTATAGAACTCATATTCCTGCTCTTTAAACACGTCAAGAACAACACAAGACAGCTATTTTGCTGAAACTTGTAAAGCTCATAACTGGTGCTGTACCTATCGGAATCTAATAAAATTTGACTTTCTTCTAGAAGGCTAAGAACATCTACTACAACTTCCTAGTTAACAACTTTCTCAGATTCTGTATGGAACTCAAATTCCTGCAGTTTAAACACAAGTCAAGAACCACTCAATCCAGCAGTTTTGCTGAATCTTGTGTAGCACACAACTGGTGCAACAAACATCGGAATGTTACAAAATAGGACTTTTTTTGGAAAGCTAAGAACATCTACTATAACTCTTTAGTTGAAAATTTTCTCAGATTCTGTATGGAACTCAAATTCCTACTCTTTAAACACAAGTCACGAACAACTCAAGACAGCAGTTTTGCTGAAACATGTAAAGCTCATATCTGGTGCTATACTTATCGGAATCTAACAAAATTGGACTTTCTTCTGGAAAGCTAAGAACATCTACTACAACTTCCAAGTTAATAACTTTCTCAGATTCCGTGTGGAAATTAAATTCCTGCTATTTAAACACAAGTCAAGAACCACTCAATACAGCTGTTTTGCTGAATCTTGTGAAGCTCATAACTGGGGCTACACTTATCAGAATCTTACAAAATTTGACTTTTTTTGGAAATCTAAGAACCTCTACTACAACTCACTAGTTGACAAATTTCTCAGATTCCGTATGGAACTCAAATTCCTTCTCTTAAAACACAAGTCAAGCACAACTCAAGACAGTTGTTTTGCTCAAACTTGTAAAGCTTATAACTGGTGCTATTGTAATACCCCGTATTTCTGAAATATATATATGGTTTGAAATATATATAATAAAAAGGATTTGAGACTTGGTCCTATAGAATTGCTCTATAGGAGGATTTATAAGAATTAAATTGGTTTGAAAAAGTGGTTTGTTTGTATCCGGATTTGAAAGTGGTGGGGGGACCCACCGGATTTATTGAAGAACAGCACAAGTGTGTTGTGCGCTTCTTCAAGAGCCACGTGGCACCTAGGGGGGGGACTACTCCTGGGTGTACACGGGTATGGAAAAAAGGAAAAAGGAGTGGGACTTAGTCCCATACCGCTAGTTTCAAATAAAATAGTATAATATATATAATATTGCCAAGGATCAAGAGTCACCAATTCGGTTAACCACCTTTTGAGTGGCAGCCTGTGGTGGGCAGTTGTACTACATAGTATCTAATTTGTATTAAAAATTGTATAAATTGTCCGGGCTCGGGGCAGGGGTGTTACGAATGGTATCAGAGCCAACTTTCGACACCGAGTGTGTGAGAGCAGTGAGTAATGGACGCCAGGATGATCGGCGGAGAGATACAGACAATCCCCAGTAGTCTGGGACGATGGACAGAGATCCACAGAATGATCCACAGAGTGGGATTGGTCTCCAGAATTCCAAAGACGAGAGTGACGCTCACAGAAATGCTCTACATCAGCTAGAAAGTAGATCCTGCACTAGATTGTGCATGCCCCGTGCTCATCAGCGAGGACGCTGATTTCTGAAGGGGGGGTGTATGTAATACCCCGTATTTCTGAAATATATATATGGTTTGAAATATATATAATAAAAAGGATTTGAGACTTGGTCCTATAGAATTGCTCTATAGGAGGATTTATAAGAATTAAATTGGTTTGAAAAAGTGGTTTGTTTGTATCCGGATTTGAAAGAGGTGGGGGGACCCACCGGATTTATTGAAGAACAGCACAAGTGTGCAGTGTGCTTCTTCAAGAGCCACGTGGCATCTAGGGGGGGGACTACTCCTGGGTGTACACGGGTATGGAAAAAGGGAAAAAGGAGTGGGACTTAGTCCCATACCGCTAGTTTCAAATAAAATAGTATAATATATATAATATTGTCAAGGATCAAGAGTCACCAATTCGGTTAACCACCTTTTGAGAGGTAGCCTGTGGTGGGCAATTGTACTACATAGTATCTAATTTGTATTAAAAATTGTATACATTGTCCGGGCTCGGGGCAGGGGTGTTACAGCTATACTTATCGGAATCTAACGAAATTGAACTTTCTTCTAGAAAGCTAAGAACATCTACTACAACTTCCTAGTAAATAACTTTCTCAGATTCCGTGTGGAACTCAAATTCCTGCTCTTTAAACGCAATTCAAGAACCACTCAATATAGCAGTTTTGCTAAATCTTGTGAAGTTCATAACTGGTGCTATACTTTTCGGAATCTTACAAAATTGGACTTTTTTTGGAAAGCTAAGAACATCTACTACAACTCACTACTAGGCAAATTTCTCAAATTCCATATGGAACTCAAATTCCTCCGCTTTAAACACAAGTTAAGAACAACTCAAGACAGCTGTTTTGCTGAAATTTGTAAAGCTCATAACTGGTGCTATACTTATCGGAATCTAACAAAATTGGACTTTCTTCTGGAAAGATAAGAAAATCAACTACAACTTCCTAGTTAACAACTTTTTCCAATTTTGTATGGAACTCAAATTCCTACTATTGAAACACAAGTCAAGAACAACTCAAGAAAGCAGTTTTGCAGAAACTTGTAAAGCTCATAACTGGTGCTATACTTATGGGAATCTAACCAAATTGGACTTACTTCTGGAATTCGTGTGGAACTCAAATTCCTGCTCTTTAAACACAAGTCAAGAACCACTCAATATAGTAGTTTTGCTGAATCTTGTGAAGCTCGTAACTGGTGCTATACTTATCGGAATGTTACAAAACTGGACTTTTTTTGGAAAGCTAAGAACATCTACTACAACTCACTAGTTGACAAATTGCTCAGACTTCGTATGGTACTAAAATTTCTTCTCTTTAAACACAAGTCAAGAACAACTCAAGATAGCAATTTTGCTGAAACTTGTAATGTTCACAACTGGTGCTATACTTATCGGAATCTAGCAAAATTGGACTTTCTTCTGGAAAGCTTAGAACATCAACTACAACTTCGTAGTTACCAACTTTCTCAGATTCCGTATGGAACTCAAATTCCTGCAGTTTAAACACAAGTCAAGAACCACTCAATACAACAGTTTTGCTGAATCTTCTGAAGCTCTTAACTTGTGTTATACTTATCGGAATCTTACAAAATTAGACTTTTTTTCGAAAGCTAAGAACATCTACTACAACTCTCTAGTTGAAAAATTTCTCAAATTCCGTGTGGAACTGAAATTCCTTCGCTTTAAACACAAGTCAAGAACAACTCAAGATAGCAGTTTTGCTGAAACTTGTAAATATCTAAACTGGTTCTAAACTTATCGGAATCTAACAAAATTGGACTTTTTGGAAAGCTACGAACATCTACTACAACTTCCTCGGTAACAACTTTCTCGGATTTCATATGGAACTCAAATTTCTGCTCTTTAAACACAAGTCCAGAACAACTCAAGACAACAGTTTTGCTGAAACTTGTAAAGCTCATAACTGGTGCTATACTTATCAGAATCTAACAAAATTGGACTTTCTACAGGTATGCTAAGAACATCTACTACAACTTCCTTGTTAACAACTTTCTCAGATTCCGTGTGGAACTCAAATTCCTGCACTTTAAACACAAGTCAAGAACCGCTCAATACAGCCATTTTGATGAATCTCGTAACTGGTGCTATACTTATTAGAATCTTACAAAATTGGATTTTTTTTGGAAAGCTAAGAACATGTACTACAACTCACTAGTTGACAAATTTCTCAGATTCCGTATGAAACTCAAATTCCTTCTCCTTAAACACAAGTCAAGAACAACTCAAGGCAGCTGTTTTGCAGAAACTTGTAAAGCTCATAACCGGTGCTATACTTATCGGAATCTAACAAAATTAAACTTTCTTATTGAAAGATAAGAACATCTGCTGCAACTTTCTTGTTAACAACTTTTTCCAATTTTGTATGGAACACAAATTGCTACTCTTTAAACACAAGTCAAGAAGAACTCAAGACAGCAGTTTTGCTGAAACTTGTAAAGCTCATAACTTGTGCTATACTTATCAGAATCTAATAAAATTGGACTTCTTCTGGAAAGCTGAGAACATCTACTACAACTTCATAGTTAACAACTTTCTCGGATTCCGTGTGGAACCCAAATTCCTGCTCTTTAAACAATAGTCAAGAACCACTCAATACAGCAATTTTGCTAAATCTTGTGAAGCTCATAACTTGTGCGATACTTATCGGAATGTTACAAAACTGGACTTTTTTTGGAAAGCTAAGAACATCGAATTCAACTAACTAGTTGAAAAATTTCTCAGATTCCGTATGGAAAACAAATTCCTTCTCTTTAAACACAAGTCAAGAACAACTCAAGACTGCAGATTTGCTGAAACTTGAAAATCTCATTACTGGTGGTATACTTATCGGAATCTAATAAAATTGGACTTCCTTCTGGAAAGATCAGAACATCAACTACAACTTCCTAGTTAACAACTTTCTCAGATTCAGTGTGGAACTCAAATTCCTGCTCTTTAAACACAAGTCAAGAAGCACTCAATATAGCAGTTTTGTTGAATCTTGTGAAGCTCATAACTGGGGCAATACTTATCGAAATGTTACAAAACTAGACTTTTTTGGAAAGCTAAGAACATCTACTACAACTCACTAGTTGACAAATTTCTCAGATTCCGTATGGAACTCAAATTCCTTCTCTTTAAACACAAGTCTAGAACAACACAAGAAAACAGTTTTGTTGAACTTGTAAAGCACATAACTGGTGCAAAACTTATCGGAATCTAACAAAATTGGACATTCTTCTGGAAAGATAAGAACATCAACTACAACTGACTAGTTAACAACTTTTTCCAATTCTGTATGGATCACAAATTCATACTCTTTAAACACAAGTCAAGAACAACTCAAGACAACTGTTTTGGTGAAACTTGTAAAACTCATAACCGGTGCTATGCTTCTCGGAATCTTACAAAATTGGACTTTTTTTGGAATTCTAAGAACATTTACTACAACTCACTAATTAACAAATTTTTCAGATTCCGTATGGAACTCAAGTTCCTTGTCTTTAAACGTAAGTCAAGAACAACTCAAGACAACTGTTTTGCTGAAACTTGTAAAGCACATAACTGGTGCTATACTTATTGGAATCTAACAAATTTGGACTTTCTTCTGGAAAGCGAAAAAATCTACTACAACTTCCTAGTTAACAACATTCTCAGATTCCGTGTGGAACTCAAATTCCTGCTCTTTAAACAGAAGTCAAGAACCACTCAATACAGCAGTTTAGCAGAATCTTGTGAAGCTCATAACCGGTGCTATACTTATCGGAATGTTACAAAACTGGATTTTTTTTTGGAAAGCTAAGAACATCTACTACAACTCACTAGTTGACAAATTTCTCAGATTCCGTATGGAAATAAAATTCTTTCTCTTTAAACACAAGTCAAGAACAACTCAAGACAGTAGTTTTGCTGAAACTTTTAAAGCTCATAACTGGTGCTATACTTATCGGAATCTGACAAAATTGGACTTTCTTCTGGAAAGCTAAGAACATCTACTACAACTCACTAGTTGACAAATTTCTCAGATTCTGAATGGAAATCAAATTCCTTTTCTTTAAACACAACTCAAGAACAACTCAAGAAAGCTGTTTTGTTGAAACTTGTAAATCTCATAACTAGTGCTATAACTATCGGAATCTTACAAAATTGAAGTTTTTTTGAAAATCTAAGAACATCTACTACAACCCACTAGTTGTCCAATTTCTCAGATTACGTATGAAACTCAATCTCCTTCCCTTTAAACACATGCTAAGAACAACTCAAGACAGCTGTTTTGTTGAAACTTGTAAAGCTCATAACTGGTACTATACTTATCGAAATCTTACAAAATTTGATTTTTTTTGTAAATCTATGAACATCTACTACAACTCACTTGTTGACAAATTTCTTAGATTCCGTATGCAACTCAAATTCATTCTCTTTAAACACAAGTCAAGAACAACTCAAGACAGCTACTTTGCTGAAACTGGTAAAGCTCATAACTGGTGCTACATTTGTCGGAATCTAACAAAATTGGACTTTCTTTTAGAAAGATAAGAACATCTACTACAACTTCCTAGTTAACAACTTTCTCAGATTCCGTGTGGAACTAAAATTCCTGGTCTTTAAACACAAGTCAAGAACCACTCAATACAGCAGTTTTGCTAAATCTTGTGAAGTTCACAACTGGTGCTATACTTATCGCAATCTTACAAAATTGGATTTTTTTTGGAAAGCTAAGAACATCAACTACAACTCACTAGTTGAAAATTTTCTCAGATTCCGTATGGAACTTAAATACCTTCTTTTTTAAACACAAGTCAAGAACAACTAAAGACAGCAGTTTTGCTGAAACTTGTAAAGCTCATAACTGGTGCTGTACTTATCGGAATCTAACAAAATTAGCCTTTTTGGAAAGCTAAGAACCTCTACTACAAGTTCCTAGATAACCACTTTCTCGGATTCCATATGGAACTAAAATTCCTGCTCTTTAAACACAAGTCAAGAACAACTCAAGACAGCTGTTTTGCTGAAACATGTAAAGCTCATAACTGGTCCTATTCTTATCGGAATCTTACAAAAATGGAGTTTCTTCTGGAAAGCTAAGAACATCTACTACCACACAATCCTGAAGTTTTGCTGAATCTTGTGAAGGTCATAACTGGTGCTACACATATTGGAATGTTACAAAATAGGACTTTATTTGGAAAGCTAAGAACATCCACTACAACTCTCTAGTTGAAAAATTTCTTAGATTCTGTATGGAACTCAAATTCCAAATCATTAAACACAAGTCAAGAACATCACAGGACAACAGTTTTGCTGAAACTTGTAAAGCTCATAACTGGTGCTATACTTATCGGAATCTAACAAAATTGGACTTTCTTCTGGAAAGCTAAGAACATCTACTTCAACTTCCTAGTAAACAAATTTCTCAGATTACGTGTGGAACTTAAATTCCTGCTCTTTAAACACAAGTCAAGAACCACTCAATACAGCTGTTTTGCTGAATCTTGCGAAGCTCATAACTGGTGCTATACTTATTGGAATCATACAAAATTGGACTTTTTTTGGAAATCTGGGAACATCTACTACAAATGACTAGTTGGTGTATTTCTCAGATTCCGTATGGAACTCAAATTCCTTCTCTTCAAACACAAGTCAAGAACAACTCAGGACAGCTGTTTTCCTCAAACTTGTAAAGCTCATAACTGGTTCTATACTTATCGGAATATAACAACATTGGACTTTCTTCTGGAAAGCTAAGAACATCTACTACAACTTCCTAGTTAAAAACTTTCTCAAATTCTGTGTGGAACTCAAATTCCTACTCTTTAAACACAAGTCAAGAACCATTCAATACAGCAGTTTTGCTGAATCATGTGAAGCTCATAACGGGTGTTATACATATCGGAATAATACAAAATTGAACTTTTTTTGGAAATCTAAGAACAACTACCACAACTCTCTAGTTGGCAAATGTCTCACACTCCGTACGGAACTCAAATTCCTTCTCTTTAAACACAAGTCAAGGATAACTCAAGACAGCAGTTTTGCCGAAACTTGTAAAGCTCATAACTTGTGCTATACTTATCAGAATCTAACAAAATTGGACATTTTTCTGGAAAGCTGAGAACATCTACTATAACTTCCATGTTAACAACTTTCTCAGATTCCGTGTGGAACTCAAATTCCTGCTCTTTAAATAGTTAAGAACCACTCAATACAGCAATTTTGCTCAATCTTATGAAGCTCATAACTTGTGCTATACTTATCGGAATGTTACAAAACTGGACTTTTTTTGGAAGGATAAGAACATCTACTACAACTCACTCGTTGACAAATTTCTCAGATTCCGTATTGTACTCAAATTCCTTCTCTTTGAACACAAGTCAAGAACAACTCAAGACAGCTGTTTTGCTGAAACTTCTAAAGCTTATAACTAGTGCTGTATTTATCGGAATCTAACAAAATTGGACTTTCTTCTGGGAAGATGGAAACATCAAATACAACTTCCTAGTTAACAACTTTTTCCAATTCAGTATGGAACACAAATTCCTGCTATTTAAACACAGGTCAAGAACAACTCAAGACAGCAGTTTTGCTGAAACTTGTAATGCTCATAACTGGTGCTAAACTTATTGGAATCTAACAATGTTGGACTATCTTCTAGAAAGCTAAGAACTTCTACTACAACTCACTAGTTGACTAATTTCTTTGATTCCGTATGGAACTCAAATTCCTTCTCTTTAAACACAGGTCAAGAACAACTCAAGATAGCAGTTTTGCTGAAACTTGTAATGCTCATAATTGGTGCTATACTTATCGGAATCTAACAAAATTGAACCTTCTTCTGTAAAGCTGAGAACATGAACTAGAACTTCATAGCTAACAACTTTCTCAGATTCTGTGTGGAACTCAAATTCCTGCTCTTTAAACACAAGTCAAGAACCACTCAATACAGCAGTTTTGCTGAATCTTGTGAGGCACGTAACTGGTGCTATACTTATCGGAATGTTACAAAACTGACCTATTTTGGAAAGCTAAGAACATCTACTACAACTCACTAGTTGACAAATTTCTTAGATTCCGTATGGAACTCATATTCTTTCTCTATAAACACAAGTGAAGAACAACTCAAGACAGCAGTTTTGCTGAAACTTGTAAAGCTCATAACTGGTGATATATACTTATCGGAATCTAACAAAATTGGACTTTCTTGTTGAAAGATAAGAACATCACCTACAACTTTCTTGTTAGAAACATTTTCCACTTCTGTATGGAACACAAATTCGTGCTCTTTAAACACAAGTCAAGAACAACTCAAGACAGCAGTTTTGCTGATACTTGTAAAGCTCATAACTGGTGCTAAACTTATCAGAATCTAACAATGTTGGACTATCTTCTGGAAAGCTAAGAACATCTACTACAACTCACTAGAAGATAAATTTCTCAGATTCCGTATGGAACTCAAATTCCTTCTCTTTAAACACAAGTCAAGAACAACTCAAGACAGCAGTTTTGCTGAAACTTTTAAAGCTCATAACTGGTGCTATTCTTATCGGAATCTAACAAAATTGGACTTTCTTCTGGAAAGCTAAGAACATCTACTACAACTCACTAGTTGACAAATTTCTCAGATTCCGTATGGAAATCAAATTCCTTCTCTTTAAACACAAGTCAAGAACAACTCAAGACAGCTGTTTTGCTGAAACTTTTAAAGCTCATAACTGGTGCTATACTTATCGGAATCTGACAAAATTGGACTTTCTTCTGGAAAGCTAAGAACATCTACTACAACTCACTAGTTGACAAATTTCTCAGATTTCGAATGGAAATCAAATTCCTTTTCTTTAAACACAACTCAAGAACAACTCAAGAAAGCTGTTTTGCTGAAACTTGTAAAGCTCATAACTGGTGCTATACTTATCGGAATCTTACAAAATTGAAGTTTTTTTGAAAATCTAAGAACATCTACTACAACCCACTAGTTGTCCAGTTTCTCAGATTACGTATGGAACTCAATCTCCTTCCCTTTAAACACAAGCTAAGAACAACTCAAGACCGCTGTTTTGTTGAAACTTGTAAAGCTCATAACTGGTACTATACTTATCGAAATCTTACAAAATTTGAATTTTTTTGTAAATCTATGAACATCTACTACAACTCACTTGTTGACAAATTTCGCAGATTCCGTATGCAACTCAAATTCATTCTCTTTAAACACAAGTCAAGAACAACTCAAGACAGCTACTTTGCTGAAACCGGTAAAGCTCATAACTGGTGCTACATTTATCAGAATCTAACAAAATTGGACTTTCTTTTAGAAAGATAAGAACATCTACTACAACTTCCTAGTTAACAACTTTCTCAGATTCCGTGTGGAACTAAAATTCTTGGTCTTTAAACACAAGTAAAGAACCACTCAATACAGCAGTTTTGCTAAATCTTGTGAAGTTCACAACTGGTGCTATACTTATCGCAATCTTACAAAATTGGATTTTTTTTGGAAAGCTAAGGACATCTACTACTACTCACTAGTTGAAAATTTTCTCAGATTCCGTATGGAACTTAAATTCCTTCTTTTTAAACACAAGTCAAGAACAACTCAAGACAGCAGTTTTGCTGAAACCTTGTAAAGATCATAACTGGTGCTATACATATCAGAATGTAACAAAATTGGGCTTTCTTCTGGAAAGCTGAGAACATCTACTACAACTTCCTAGTTAACAACTTTCTCAGTTTCCGTGTTGAACTCAAATTTATGCTCTTTACACACAAGTCAAGAACAACTCAATACAGTAGTTTTGCTGAATCTTGTGAAGCTCATAACTGGTGCTATACTTATCGGAATGTTACAAAACTGGACTTTTTTTGGAATGCTAAGAACATCTACTACAACTCACCAGTTGACAAATTTCTCCGCTTCGGTATGGAACTCAAATTCCTGCTCTTGAAATACAAGTCAAGAATAACTCAAACAGCAGTTCTGCTGAAACTTGTAAAGCTCATAACTGGAGCTATACTTATCGGAATCTAACAAAATCAGAATTTCGTCTGGAAAATTAAGAACTTCTACTACAACTTACTAGTTGACAAATTTCTCAGATTCAGTATGGAAGTCAAACTCCATCTCTTTAAACACAAGTCAAGAACAACTCAAGACTGCTGTTTTGCTGAAATTTGTAAAGATCATAACTGGTGCTATACATATCGGAATCTTACAAAATTGGACTTTTTTTTGGATATCTAAGAACATCTAGTACAACTCACTAGTTGAAAAAATTTTCAGATTCCGTATGGAACTCAAATTCCTTCTCTTTAAACACAAGTCAAGAACAACTGAAGACAGTCGTTTTGCTGAAACTTGTAAAGCTCATAACTGGTGCCATACTTATCGGAATCTAACAAAAGTGGACTTTCTTCTTGGAAGATAAGAACATCAACTACAACTTCCTAGTTAACAACTTTCTCAGTTTCCGTGTGGAACTAAAATTTCAGCTCTTTAAACACAAGTCAAGAACCACTCAGTACAGCAGTTTTGCTAAATCTTGTGATGTTCATAACTGGTGCTATACTTATTGGAATCTTACAAAATTGGACTTTTTTGGAAAGGTAAGAACATCTACAACAAATCACTAGTTGACAAATTTCTCAGATTCCGTATGGAACAAAAATTCCTTCTCTTTAAACACAAGCCAAGAACAACTGAAGACAGCAGTTTTGCTAAAACTTGTAAAGCTCATAACTCGTGCTATACTTATCGGAATCTAACAAAATTGAACTTTCATCTGGAAAGATAAGAACATCTACCACAACTACCTAGTTAACAACTTTTTCCAATTCTGTAGGGAGCAAAAATTCCTACTCATGAAACATAAGTCAAGAACAACACAAGATAGCAGTTTTGCTGCAACTTGTAATGCTCATAACTGGTGCTATACTTATCGGAATCTTACAAAATTGGACTTTCTTCTGGAAAGATAAGAACATCAACTAAAACTTTCTAGTTAACATCTTTCTCCACTTCTGTATGGAACACAAATTCCTGCACTTTAAACACAATTCAAGAACAACTCAAGACAGTAGTTTTGCTGAAACTTGTAAAGTTCATAACTGGCGCTATACTTATCGGAATCTAACAAAATTGGGCTTTTTTTGAAATCTAAGAACATCTACTACAACTCACTAGAAGATAAATTTCTCAGATTCCGTATGGAACTCAAATTCCTTCTCTTTAAACACAAGTCAAGAACAACACAAGACAGCAGTTTTGCTGAAACTTTTAAAGCTCATAACTAGTGCTATACTTATCGGAATCTAACAAAATTGGACTTTCTTTTGGAAAGCTAAGAACATCTACTACAACTCACTTGTTGAAAAATTTCTCAGATTCCGAATGGAAATTAAATTCCTTCTTTAAACACAAGTCAAGAACAACTGAAGACAGCTGTTTTGCTGAAACTTGTAAAGCTCATAACTGGTGCTATACTTATCGGAATCTTACAAAATTGGAGTTTTTTTTGGAAATCTAAGAACATCAACTACAACTCACTAGTTGACCAATTTCTCAGATTCCGTATGGAACTCAAGCTCCTTCCCTTTGAACAAAAGCCAAGAATAACTCAAGACAGCTGATTTTCTGAAACTTGTAAAGCTCATAACTGGTACGATACTTATCGGAATCATACAAAATTGAATTTTTTTTGGAAATCTAAGAACATCTACTACAACTCCCTAGTTGACAAATTTCTCAGATTCCGTATGCAACTCAAATTCTTTCTCGTTAAACAGATGTCAAGAACAACTAAAGACAGCTGTTTTGCTGAAACTTGTAAAGCTCATAACTGGTGCTATACTTATCGGAATCTAACAAAATTGGACTTTCTTCCAAAAAGATAAGAACATCGACCATAACTTCCTAGTTAACCACTTTTTCCAATTCTGTATGGAACAAAAATTCAAATTCTTTAAACACAAGTTAAGAACAACTCAAGACAGAAGTTTTGTTGAAACTTGTAATCCTCATAACTGGTGCTATACGCATAGGAATCTAACAAAATCGGAATTTCTTCTGGAAAGATAAGAACATCAACTACAACTTCCTAGTTAACATCTTTTTCCAATTCTGTATGGAACTCAAATTCCTGCACTTTAAACACATGTCAAGAACAACTCAAGACAGAAGTTTTGCTGAAACTTGTAATGCTCATACCTGGTGCTATACTTATCGGAATCTAACAAAATTGGGCTTTTTTTGGAGATCTAAGAACATCTACTACAACTCACTAGTTGATTAATTTCTCAAATTCTAGATGGAACTCAAAAAATCCTTCTCTTTAAACACAAGTCAAGAACAACTCAAGACAGCAATTTTGCTGAAACTTTTAAAGCTCATAACTGGTGCTATACTTATCGGAATCTAACAAAATTGGACTTTCTTCTGGAAAGCTAAGAACATCAACTACAACTCACTAGTTGACAAATTTATCAGATTCAGTTCGCAACTCAAATTCATTCTCTTTAAACACAAGTCAAGAACAACTCAAGAAAGCTATTTTGCTGAAACTTGTAAAACTCATAACTGGTGCTATACTTATCGGAATCCAACAAAATTGGACTTTCTTTTAGAAAGCTAAGAACATCTACTACAACTTCCTAGTTAACAACTTTCTCCGATTCCGTGTGGAACTAAAATTCCTGCACTTTAAACACAAGTCAAGAACCACTCAATACTGCAGTTTTGCTAAATCTTGTGAAGTTCACAACTGGTGCTATACTTATCGCAAACTTAAAAAATTGGATTTTTTTTGGAAAGCTAAGAACATTTACTACAACTCACTAGTTGACAATTTTCTCAGATTCCGTATGGAACAGAAATTCCTTCTTTTTAAACACATGTCAAGAACAACTCAAGACAACAATTTTGCTAAAACTTGTAAAGCTCATAACTGGTGCTATACTTATCGGAATCTAACAAAATTGGGCTTTCTTCTGGAAAGCTGATAACATCTGCTGCAACTTCCTAGTTAACAACTTTCTCAGTTTCCGTGTGGAACTCAAATTCCTGCTCTTTAAGCACAAGTCAAGAATCACTCAATACAGTAGTTTTGCTGAATCTTGAGATGCTCATAACTGGTGCTATACTTATCAGAATGTTACAAAATTGGAATTTTTTTTGGAAAGCTAAGAATATCTACTGCAACTCACTAGTGGACAAATATCTCAGATATCTCAGATTCCATATGGAAATCAAATTTCTGCTTTTTAAACACAAGTCAGGAACAACTCAAGACAGCAGTTTTCCTGAAACTTGTAAATCTCATAACTGGTGCTGTACTTATCGAAATCAAACAAAATTGGACTTTTTCCGGAAAAACTAAGAACATCTACTACAACTCACTAGTTGACAAATTTCTCAGATCAAATTCCTTCTCTGTAAACACAAGCCAAGAACAACTCAAGACAGCTATTTTGCTTAAACTTGTAAAGCTCATAACTGGTGCTATACTTATCAGAATCAAACAAAATTGGAATTTCTTCTGGAAAGATAAGAACATCTACCACAACTTCCTAGTTAACAACTTTTTCCAATTCTGTATGGAACAAAAATTCCTACACATTAAACACAAGTCAAGAACAACGCAGGAGAGCAATTTTGCTGAAACTTGTAATCCTCATAACTGGTGCTATACTTATGGGAATCTAACAAAATTGGACTTTCTTCTGGAAAGATAAGAACATCAACTACAACTTCCTAGTTAACATCTTTTTCCAATTCTGTATGGAACACAAATTCCTGCACTTTAAACACAAGTCAAGAACAACTCAGGACAACAGTTTTGCTGAAACTTGTAAAACTCATAACTGGTGCTATACTTATCGGAATCTAAAAAAATTGAACTTTTTGGAAAGCTAAGAACATCTACTACAAATCTCTTGTAGACAAATTTCTCAAATTCGGTATGGAACTCAAATTCCTTCCTTTAAACACAAGTCAAGAACAACTCAAGACTACAGGTTTGCTGAAACTTGTAAAGCTCATAACTGGTGCTATACTTATCGGAATCTAACAAAATTGGACTTTCCTTTAGAAAGCTAAGAACATCTACTACAACTTTCTAGTTAACAACTTTCTCAGATTCCGTGTGGAACTAAAATTCCTGCTCTTTAAACACAAGTCAAGAACCACTTAATACAACAATTATACTAAATCTTGTGAAGTTCACAACTGGTGCGATACTTGTCGCAATCTTACAAAATTGGTTTTTTTTGGAAAGCTAAGAACATCTACTACAACTCACTAGGAGACAATTTTCTCAGATTCCGTATGGAACTTAAAGTCCTTTTTAAACACAAGTCAAGAACAACTCAAGACAGCAGTTTTGCTGAAACTTGTAAAGCTCATAACTGGTGCTCTACTTATCGAAATCAAACAAAATTGGACTTTCTTCTAAAAAACTAAGAACATCTACTCCAACTTCTTAGTTAACAACTTTCTTAGTTTCCGTGTGGAACTCAAATTCCTGCTCTTCAAACACAAGTCAAGAACAACTCAACACAGCAGTTTTGGTGAATATTGTGATGCTCATAACTGGTGCTATACTTATCGGAATGTTACAAAAACTGGAATTTTTTTTGAAAGCTAAGAACATCAACTACAACTCACTAGTTGACAAATTTCTCAGATTCTGTATGGAAATAAAATTCCTGCTCTTTAAACACCAGTCAGGAACAACACAAGACAACAGTTTTGCTGAAACTTGTAAAGCTCATAATTGGTGCTATACGCATCGAAATTAAACAAAATTGGACTTTCTTCTGGAAAACTAAGAACATCTACTACAACTCACTAGTTGACAAATTTCTCATATTCCGTATGGAACTCAAATTATTTCTCTTTAAACACAAGCCAAGAAAAACTCAAGACTGCTATTTTGCTCAAACTTGTAAAGCTCATAACTGGTGCTGTACTTACCGGAATCTAACAAAATTGGACTTTTTTCTAAAAAGATAAGAACATCTACCACAACTTCCTAGTTAACCACTTTTTCCAATTCTGTATGGAAGAAAAATTCAAACTCTTTAAACACAAGTCAAGAACAACTCAAGACAGGCAGAAACTTGTAATCCTCATAACTGGTGATATACTTATCGGAATCTAACAAAATTGGACTTACTTCTGGAAAGATAAGAACATCAACTACAACTTCCAAGTTAACATCTTTTTCCAATTCTGTATGGAACACAAATTCCTGCACTTTAAACAAAAGTCAAGAACAACTCAAGACAGCAGTTTTGCTGAAATTTGTAAAGCTCATAACTGGTGCTATACTTATCGGAATCTAACAAAATTGGGCTCTTTTTGGAAATCTAAGAACATTGACTACAACTCACTAGTTGATAAATTTCTCAGATTCCGGATGGAACTCAAATTCCTTCTCTTTAAACACAAGTCAAGAACAACTCAAGACAGTAGTTTTGTTGAAACTTTTAAAGCTCATAACTGGTGCTATACTTATCGGAATCTAAAAAAATTAGACTTTCTTCTGAAATGCTAAGAACATCTACTACAACTCACTTGTTGACAAATTTCTCAGATTCCGAATGGAACTCAAATTCATTCTCTTTAAACACAAATCAAGAACAACTCAAGACAGCGGTTTTGCTGAAACTTGTAAAGCTCATAACTGGTGCTATACTTATCGGAATCTTACAAAATTGGAGTTTTTTTTGGAAATCTAAGAACATCTACTACAACTCACTAGTTGACCAATTTCTCATATTCCGTATGGAACTCAAACTCCTTCCCTTTAAACACAAGCCAAGAACAACTCAAGACAGCTGTTTTGCTGAAACTTGTAATGCGCATAACTGGTACTATACTTCTCGGAATCTTAGAAAATTGGAATTTTTTTCGAAATCTAAGATTATCTACTACAACTCACTAGTTGTCAAATTTCTCAGATTCCGTATGTAACTCAAATTCATTCTCTTTAAACACATGTCAGGAACAACTCAAGACAACTGTTTTCCTGAAACTTGTAAAGCTCATAACTGGTGCTATACTTATCGGAATCGAACAAAATTGGACATTCTTTTAGAAAGCAAAGAACATCTACTACAACTTCCTTGTTAACAACTTTCTCAGATTCCGTGTGGAACTAAAATACCTGCTTTTTAAACACAAGTCAAGAACCACTCAATACAGCAGTTTCGCTAAATCTTGTGAAGTTCAAAACTGATGCTATACTTATTGCAATTTTACAAAATTGTATTTTTTTTGGAAAGCTAAGAACATCTACTACAACTCACTACTTGACAATTTTCTTAGATTCTGTATGGAACTTAAATTCCTTCTTTTTAAAGACAAGTCAAGAACAACTCAGAACAGCAGTTTTGCTGAAACTTGTAAAGCTCATAACTGGTGCTATACTTATCGAAATCTAATAAAATTGGGCTTTCTTCTAGAAAGCTGAAAACTTCTACTACAACTTCCTAGTTAACAACTTTCTCAGTTTTCGTGTGGAACTCAAATTCCTGCTCTTTAAACACAAGTCATGAACAACTCAATACAGCAGTTTTGCTGAATCTTGTGATGCTCATAACTGGTGCTATACTTATCGGAATGTTACAAAACTAGAATTTTTTTGGAAAGCTAAGAAAATCTACTACATCTCACTAGTTGACAAATTTCTCAGGTTCCGTATGGAAATCAAATTCCAGCTCTTTAAACACAAGTCAGGGACAACGCAAGACAGCAGTTTTGCTGAAACTTGTAAAGCTCCTAACTGGTGCTATACTTATCGAAATCAAACAAAATTGGACTTTCTTCTGGAAAACTAAGAACATCTACTACGACTCACTAGTTGACAAATTTCTCAGATTCCGTGTGGAACTCAACGTCCTTCTCTTTAAACACAAGCCAAGAACAACTCAAGATCGCTGTTTTGCTGAAACTTATAAAGCTCATAACTGGGGCTATATATATCGGAATCATACAAAATTGGACTTTCTTCTGGATAGCTAAGAACATCTAATACAACTTCCTAGTTATCAACATTCTCAGATTCCGTGTGGACCTCAAATTCCTACTCTTTAAACACGAGTCAAGAACCACTCAATACAGCAGTTTTGCTAAATCTTGTGATGTTCATAACTGGTGCTATACTTATCGAAAATCTTACAAAATTGGACTTTTTCTACAAAGCTAAGAACATCTACTACAACTCACTAGTTGACAAATTTCTCAGATTCCGTGTGGAACTCAACGTCCTTCTCTTTAAACACAAGCCAAGAACAACTCAAGACCGCTGTTTTGCTGAAACTTATAAAGCTCATAACTGGGGCTATATATATCGGAATCTTACAAAATTGGACTTTCTTCTGGATAGCTAAGAACATCTAATACAACTTCCTAGTTTACAACATTCTTAGATTCCGTGTGGACCTCAAATTTCTACGCTTTAAACACGAGTCAAGAACAACTCAATACAGCAGTTTTGCTAAATCTTGTGATGTTGATAACTGGTGTTATACTTATCGAAAATCTTACAAAATTGGACTTTTTCTGGAAAGGTAAGAACATCTACTACAACTCACTAGTTGAAAAATTTCTCAGATTCCGTGTGGAACTCAACGTCCTTCTCTTTAAACACAAGCTAAGAACAACTCAAGACCGCTGTTTTGCTGAAACTTATAAAGCTCATAAATGGGGCTATATATATCAGAATCTTACAAAATTGGACTTTCTTCCGGATAGCTAAGAACATCTAATACATCTTCCTAGTTAACAACATTCTCAAATTCCGTGAGGAAATCAAAATCCGGCTATTTAAACACAAGTCAAGAACCACTCAATACTGCAGTTTTGCTAAATCTTGTGATGTTCTTAACTGTTGTAATACTTATTGGAATCTTACAAAATTGGACTTTTTTTGGAAAGCTAAGAACATCTACTACAACTCACTAGTTGACAAATTTCTCAGATTCCGTATGGAACACAAATTCCGTCTCCTTAAACACAAGTCAAGAAGAACTCAAGACCGCAGTTTTGCTGAAATATATAAAGTTCATAACTGGTGCTATACTTATCGGAATCTAACAAAATTGGACTTTCTTCTGGAAAGCTGAGAACATCTACTACAACTTTGTAGTTAATAACTTTCCCATATTCCGTGTGGAACTCAAATTCCTGCTCATTAAACACAAGTCAAGAACCACTCAATACAGCAGTTTTGCTGAATCTTGTGATGCTCATAACTGGTGCTATACTTATCGGAATGTTACAAAACTGGACTTTTTTTTTTTGGAAAGCTAAGAACATCTAATACAACTCACTAGCTGACAAATTTCTCAGATTCCGTATGGAACTCAAATTCCTGCTCTTTAAACACAAGTCAAGAACAACTCAAGACAACAGTTTGGCTGAAACTTATAAAGTTCATAACTGGTGCTATAGTTATCGAAATCTAACAAAATTGGACTTTCTTGTGGAAAGCTAAGAAAATCTACTACAACTCACTAGTTGACAAATTTCTCAGATTCCGTATAGAACAGAAACTCCTTCTTTTTAAACACAAGGCAAGAACAACTCAAGACAGCTATTTTGCAGAAACTTGCAAAGCTCATAACTGGTGCGATACTTATCAGAATTTTTAAGAAATCTAAGAACATCTAGTACAACAAACTAGTTGAAAAATTTCTCAGATTCCGTCTGGAACTCAAATTCCTTCTCTTTAAACACAAGTCAAGAACAACTCAAGGCAGCTGTTTTGCTGAAACATGTAAAGCTCATAACTGGTGCTATACTTTCATGAATCTAACAAGATTAAACTTTCTTCTGGAAAGATACGAACATCAACTACAACTTCCTAGTTAACAATTTTTTCCAATTATGTATGGAACTCAATTTTTTTCTCTTTAAACACAAGTCAAGAACAACTCAAGACAGCAGTTTTGCTGAAACTTTTGAAGCTCATAACTGGTGCTGTTCTTATCGGAATCTTACAAAATTGGACTTTTTTTAGAAATCTAAGAACATCAACTACAACTCACTAGTTGACAAATTTCTCAGATTCTGTATGGAACTCAAATTCATTCTCTTTAAACACAAGTCAAGAACAACTCAAGACAGCTGGTTTACTGAAACTTGTAAAGCTCATAACAAGTGGTATACTTATCGGAATCTAACAAAATTGAACTTCCATTTGGGAAGATAAGACATCAACTACAAGTTCCTAGTTAACAACTTTCTCAGATTCCGTGTGGAACTCAAATTCCTGCTCTTTAAACCAAAGTCAAGAACCACTCAATACAGCAGTTTTGCTGAATCTTCTGTAGCTCATAACCGGTGCAATACTTATCCGAATGTTACAAAACTGGATTTTTTTTGGAAAGATAAGAACTCCTACTACAACTCATTAGTTGACAAGTTCCTCAGATTCCGTATGGTACTCAAATTCCTTCTCTTTAAACACAAGTCAAGAACAACTCAAGACAGCAGTTTTGCTGAAACTTGTAAAGCTCATAACTAGTGCAATACTTATCGGAATCAAACAAAATTGGACATTCTTCTGGAAAGATAAATACATCAACTATAACTTTCCTACATAACAACTTTCTCCAATTCTGTATGGAACACAAATTCCTGCTCTTTAAACACAAGTCAAGAACAACACAAGACAGCAGTTTTGCTGAAACTTGTAAAGCTCATAACTGGAGCTATACTTATCGGAATCTTACAAAATTGGAGTTTTTTTGGAAATCTAAGAACATCTACTACAACTCACTAGTTGACAAATTTCTCATATTCCGTATGGAACTCAAATTCCTTCTCTTTAAACACAAGTCAAGAACAACTCAAGACAGCTGTTTTGCTGAAACTTGTAAAACTCATAACTAGTGCTATACTTATCAGAATCTAACAAAATTGGACTTTCTTCTGGAAAGATAAAAACATCAACTACAACTGCCAACTTAACAACTTTTCCCAATTCTGTATGGAACACAAATTTCTGCTCTTTAAACACAAGTCAAGAACAACACAAGACAGCAATTTTGCTGAAAATTGTAAAGCTCATAACTGGTGCTATACTTATCGGAATCTTACAAAATTGGACTTTTTTTGGAAATCTATGAAAATCTACTACAACTCACTAGTTGAAAAATTTCTCCGATTCCATATGGAACATAAATTCCTTCTCTTTAAACACAAGTCAAGAACAATTCAAGACAGCTATTTTGCGGAAACTTGTAAAGCTCATAACTGGGGCTATACTTATCGGAATTTAACAAAATTGGGCTTTCTTCTGGAAAGCTAAGAACATCGACTACAACTCACTAGTTGACAAATTTCTCAGATTCCGTATGGAACTCAAATTCCTTCTCTTCAAAAACAAGTCAAGAACTACTCAAGACAGATGATTTGCTGAAACTTGTAAAGCTCTTAACTGGTGCTGTACTTAGTGGAATCTTACAAAATTGGACTTTTGGTGGAAGTCCAAGAACATCTACTACAACTCACTAGTTGACAAATTTCTCAGATTCCGTATGAAACTCAAATTCCTTCTCTTTGAACACAAGTCAAGAACAACTCAAGATAGCTGTTTTGCTGAAACATGTAAAGCTCATAACTGGTGCTATACCTATCGGAATCTAACAAATTTGGACTTTTTTCTGGAAAGCTAAAAACATCTACTACAACTCACTAGTTGACAAATTTCTCAGATTCCGTATGTAACACAAATTCCTTCTCTTTAAACACACGTCAAGACTAACTCAATACAGCAGTTTTGCTGAAACTTGTAAAGCTCATAAACGGTGCTATACTTATCGGAATCTAACAAAATTGGACTTTTTCCTCGAAAGATAAAAATATCAACTACAACTTCCTAGTTAACAAATTTCTTAGATTCCGTGTGGAACTCAAATTCCTGCTCTTTAAATACAAGTCAAGAACAACACAGGACAGCAGCTTTGCTGAAACTTGTAAAGCTCATAACTGGTGCTATACTTATCGGAATCTTACAAAATTGGATTTTTTTTGGAAATCTAAGAACATCTACTACAACTCACAAATTGACATATTTCATTAATTCCGTATGAAACTCAAATTCCTTCTCTTTAAACACAAGTCAAGAGCAACTCAAGACAGCAGTTTTGCTGAAACTTGTAAAGCTCATAACTGGGGCTATACTTATCGGAATCTAACAAAATTGGACTTTCTTCTGGAAAGCCAATAACATCGACTACAACTCACTAGTTGACAAATTTCTCAGATTCCGTATGGAACTCAAACTCCTACTCTTTAAACACAAGTCAAGAACAACTCAAGACAACTGTTTTACTGAAACTTGTAAATCTCATAACTGGTGCTATACTTATCGGAATCTAACAAAATTGGACTTTCTTCTGAAACGATAAAAACATCAACTACAACTTCCTACTTAACAACTTTTTCCAATTCTGGATGGAACACAAATTCCTGCTCTTTAAACACAAGTCAAGAACAACACAAGACAGCAGTTTTGCTGAAACTTGTAAAGCTCATAACTGGTGCTATACTTATCGGAATCAAACAAAATTGGACTTTCTTCTGAAAAGATAAAAACATCAACTACAACTTTCCTACTTAACAACTTTCTCCGATTCTGTATGGAATACAAATTCCTGCTCTTTAAACACAAGTCAAGAACAACACAAGACAGCAGTTTTGATGAAACTTGTAAAGCTCATAACTGGTGCTGTACTTATCGGAATCTTTCAAAATTGGACTTTTTTTGGAAATCTAAGAACATCAACTACAACTCACTAGTTGACAAATTTCTCAGATTCCATATGGAAATCAAATTCCTTCTCTTTAAACACAAGTCAAGAACAACTCAAGACAGTTGTTTTGCTGAAACTTGTAAAGCTCACAACAACTGCTATATTTTTCGGAATCTAACAAAATTGGACTTTCTTCTGGGAAGATAAGAACATCAACTGCAATTTCTTAGTTAACAACTTTCTCAGTTTTTGTGAGAAACTCAAATTCCTGCTCTTTAGACACAAGTTAAGAACCACTCAAGACAGCAGTTTTGCTGAAACTTGTAAAGCTCATAACTGGTGCAATACTTATCGGAATCTATCAAAATTCTTATGGAAAGATAAGAAAATCAATTACAACTTCCTAGTTAAAAACTTTTTCCAATTCTGTATGGAACACAATTTTCTTCTCTTTAAACACAAGTCAAGAACAACTCAAGACAACTGTTTTGTTGAAACTTGTAAAGCTCATAACTGGTGCTATACTTATCGGAATCTTACAAAATTGCACTTTATTTGGAAATCTAAGAACATCTACTACAACTACTAGTAGACAAGTTTCTCAGATTCCGTATGGAACTCAAATTCATTCTCCTTAAACACAAGTCAAGAACAACTCAAGACAACTGGTTTACTAAAATTTGTAAAGCACATAACTGGTGCTATACTTATCGGAATCAAACAAAATTGGACTTTCTTCTGGAAAGATATAAACATCAACTACAACTTTCCTACTTAACAACATTTTCCAATTCTGTATGGAACACAAATTACTGCTCTTTAAACACAAGTCAAGAACAACACAAGACAGCAGTTTTGCTGAAACTTGTAAAGCTCATAACTGGTGCTATACTTATCGGAATCTTACAAAATTGGACTTTTTTTGGAAATCTAAGAACATCTACTACAACTCACTAGTTGACAAATTTCTCAGATTCCGTATGGAACTCAAATTCCTTCTCTTTAAGCGCAAGTCAAGAACAACTCAAGACCGCTGTTTTGCTGAAACTTGTAAAACTCATAACTAGTGCTATACTTATCGGAATCTATCAAAAATTGGACTTACTTCTGGAAAGATAAAAACATTAACTACAACTTCCAACTTAACAACTTTTCCCAATTCTGTATGGAACACAAATTTCTGCGCTTTAAACACAAGTCAAGAACAACACAAGACAACAGTTTTGCTGAAAATTGTAAAGCTCATAACTGGTGCTATACTTATCAGAATCATACAAAATTGGACTTTTTTTGGAAATCTATGAAAATCTACTACAACTCAGTAGTTGAAAATTTTCTCTGACTCCATATGGAACATAAATTCCTTCTCTTTAAACACAAGTCAAGAACAATTCAAGACAGCTATTTTGCGGAAACTTGTAAAGCTCATACTGGGGCTATACTTATCAGAATCTAACAAAATTGGACTTTCTTCTAGAAAGCGAAAAACATCGACTACAACTCACTAGTTGACAAATTTCTCAGATTCCGTATGGAACTCAAATTTCTTCTCTTCAAAAACAAGTCAAGAACTACTCAAGACAGCTGATTTGCTGAAACTTGTAAAGCTCATAACTGGTGCTGTACTTAGTGGAATCTTACAAAATTGGAATTTTGGTGGAAATCCAAGAATATCTACTACAACTCACTAGTTGAAAAATTTCTCAGATTCCGTATGAAACTCAAATTCCTTCTCTTTAAACACAAGTCAAGAACAACTCAAGACAGCTGTTTTGCTGAAACATGTAAAGCTCATAACTGGTGCTATACCTATCGGAATCTAACAAAATTGGACTTTCTTCTGGAAAGCTAAAAACATCTACTACAACTCACTAGTTGACAAATTTCTCAGATTCCGTATGTAACACAAATTATTTCTTTTTAAACACACGTCACGACTAACTCAATACAGCAGTTTTGCTGAAACTTGTAAAGCTCATAAACGGTGCTATACTTATCGGAATCTAACAAAATTGGACTTTTTCCTCGAAAGATAAAAATATCAAACACAACTTCCTAGTTAACAACTTTCTTAGATTCCGTGTGGAACTCAAATTCCTGCTCTTTAAACACAAGTCAAGAACAACACAGGACAGCAGCTTTGTTGAAACTTGTAAAGCTCTTAACTGGTGCTATACTTATCGGAATCTTACAAAATTGGATTTTTTTTGGAAATCTAAGAACATCTACTACAACTCACAAGTTGACATATTTCATTGATTCCGTAGGAAACTCAAATTCCTTCCCTTTAAACACAAGTCAAGAGCAACTCAAGACAGCTGTTTTCCTGAAACTTGTAAAGCTCATAACTGGGGCTATACGTATCGGAATCTAACAAAATTGGACTTTCTTTTGGAAAGCCAATAACATCGACTACAACTCACTAGTTGACACATTTCTCAGTTTCCGCATGGAACTCAAACTCCTTCTCTTTAAACACAAGTCAAGAACAACTCAAGACACCTGTTTTGCTGAAACTTGTAAAGCTTATAACTGGTGCTATACTTATCGGAATATAACAAAATTTGACTTTCTTCTGGAAAGATAAAAACATCAACTACAACTTTCCTACTTAACAACATTTTCCAATTCTGTATGGAACACAAATTCCTGCTCTTTAAACACAAGTCAAGAACAACACAAGACAGCAGTTTTGCTGAAACTTGTAAAGCTCATAACTGGTGCTATACTTATCGGAATCTTACAAAATTGGACTTTTTTTGGAAATCTATGAACATCTACTACAACTCACTAGTTGACCAATTTCTCAGATTTCGTATGGAATTCAAACTCCTTCCCTTTAAACACAAGCCAAGAACAACTCAAGACAGCTGTTTTGCTGAAACTTGTAAAGCGCATAACTGGTACTATACTTATCGAAATCGTACAAAATTGGAATTTTTTTCAAGATCTAAGAATATCTACTATAACTCACTAGTTGTCAAATTTCTCAGATTCCGTATGCAACTCAAATTCATTCCCTTTAAGCACAAGTCAAGAACAACTCAAGACAGCTATTTTGCTGAAACTTGTAAAGCTCATAACTGGTGCTATACTTATCGGAATCGAACAAAATTGGACTTTCTTTTAGAAAGAAAAGAACATCTACTACAACTTACTTGTTACCAACTTTATCAGATTCCATGTGGAACTAAAATACCTGCTGTTTAAACACCCGTCAAGAACCACTCAATACAGCAGTTTCTCTAAATCTTGTGAAGTTCATAACTGGTGCTATACTTATCGCAATCTTACAAAATTGGATTTTTTTGGGAAAGCTAAGAACATCTACTACAACTCACTAGTTGCAAATTTCTCAGATTCTGTATGGAACTCAAATTCCGTCTCTTTAAACACATGTCAAGAACAACTCAGAACAGCAGTTTTGCGAAAATATTTAAAGTTCATGACTGATGTTATACTTTTCGGAATCTAACAAAATTGGACTTTCTTCTGGAATGCTGAGAACATCTACTACAACTTTGTAGTTAATAACTTTCTCATATTCCGTGTGGAACTCAAATTCCTGCTCTTTAAACACAAGTCAAGAACCACTCAATACAGCAGTTTTGCTGAAACTTGTAAAGTTCATAACTGGTGCTATACTTATCGAAATCTAACATAATTGGACATTCTTGTGGAAAGCTAAGAACATCTAGTACAACTCACTAGTTGACAAATTTTTTAGATTCCGTATGGAACTGAAATTCCTTCTCTTTAAACACAAAGCAAGAACAACAAGAACAACTCAAGCCAGCTGTTTTGCTGAAACTTGTAAAGCTCATAACTGGTGCGATACTTATCGGAATCGTACAAAATTGGACTTTTTAATGAAATCTAAGAACATCTAGTACAACTCACTAGTTGAAAAATTTCTCAGATTCCGTATGGAACTCAAATTCCTTCTCTTTAAACACAAGTCAAGAACAACTCAAGGCAGCTGTTTTGCAGAAACTTGTAAAGCTCATAACTGGTGCTATACTTTCATCAATCTAACAAAATTGAACTTTCTTATGGAAAGATAAGCACATCAACTACAACTTCCTAGTTAACAATTTTTTCCAATTATGTATGGAACTCAAATTCCTTCTCTTTAAACACAAGTCAAGAACTACTCAAGACAGCTGGTTTATAGAAACTTGTAAAGCTCATAACAAGTGCTATACTTATCGGAATCTAACAAAATTGGACTTTCTTCTAGGAAGATAAGAACATCAATTACAACTTCCAAGTTAACAACTTTCTCACATTCCATGTGGAAATCAAAATCCTGCTCTTTAAACACAAGTCAAGAACCATTCAATACAGCAGTTTTGATAAATCTTGTGATGTTCATAACTGGGGCAATACTTTTTGGAATCTTACAAAATTGGACTATTTTGGGAAAGCTAAGAACATCTAGTACAACTCACTAGTTAACAAATTTCTCAGATTCCGTATGGAACTCAAATTCGTCTTTTTAAACACAAGACAAGAACAACTCAAGACTCCAACAAAATTAGACTTTCTTCTGGAAAGCTGAGTACATCTACTACAACCTCATAGCTAATAACTTTATCATATTCCGTGTGTAACTAAAACTCCTGCTCTTTAAACATAAGTCAAGAACCACTTAATACACCAGTTTTGCTGAATCTTGTGAAACTCATAACTGGTGCTATACATATCGGAATGTTACAAAACTAGACTTTTTTTGGAAAGCTAAGAACATCTACTACCACTCAAAAGTTGAAAAATTTCTCAGATTCCGTATGGAACTCAAATTCCTGCTCTTTAAACACAAGTCAAGAACAACTAAAGACAGCTGTTTTGCCGAAACTTGTGATGCTCATAACTGGTGCTATACTTTTCGGAATCTAACAAAATTGAACTTTCTTCTGGAAAGATAAGAACATCAACCACAACTTCCTAGTTAACAATTTTTTTCCAATTCTGTATGGAACTCAAATTCCTTCCTTTAAACACAAGTCGAGAACAACTCACGCCAGCAGTTTTGCTGAAACTTGTAAAGCTCATAACTAGTGCTATACTTATCAAAATTTAAAAAAATTGGACTTTCTTCTGGAAAGCTAAGACCATCAACCACAACTTCCTAGTTAACAACTCTCTCAGATTCCGTGTGGGACTCAAATTCCTGCTCTTTAAACACAAGTCAAGAACCACTCAATACAGCAGTTTTGCTGAATCTTGTAATGCTCATATCTGGTGCAATACTTATCGAAACCTAACAAAATTGGACTTTCTTCTGGAAAACAAAGAGCATCTACTACAACTCACTGGTCGAAAAATTTCTCAGATTCCGTTTGGAACTCAAATTCCTTCTCTTTAAACACAAGTCAAGAACAACTCAAGACCGCTGTTTTGCGGAAACTTGTAAAGCTCATAACTGGTGCTATACATATCGAAATCTTACAAAATTGGACTTTTTTTTGAAATCTAATAACATCTAATTCAACATACTAGTTGACAAATTTTTCAAATTCCGTATGGAACTCAAATTCCTTCTCTTTAAACACAAGTCAAGAACCACTTAATACAGCAGTTTTGCTGAAAATTGTAAAGCTCATAACTGGTGCTGTACTTATCAGAATCTAACAAAATTGGACTTTCTTCTGGAAAGCTAAGAACATCTACTACAACTCACTAGTTGAAAAATTTCTCAGATTCTGTATGGAACTCAAATTCCTTCTGTTTAAACACAAGTTAAGAACAACTCAAGACAACAGTTTTGCTGAAACTTGTAAAGCTCATAACTGGTGCTATACTTATCGGAATCTTACAAAATTGGACTTTTTTTTGGAAATCTAAGAATATCTACTACACCTCAATAGTTGACAAATTTCTCAGATTCCGTATGGAACTCAAATTCCTGCTCTTTAAACACAAGTCAAGAACAACTCAAGACAACTGGTTTGCTGAAACTTGCAAAGCTCATTACTGGTGCGATACTTATCGGAATCTAACATAATTGGACTTTCTTCTCCGAAGATGAGAACATCAACTACAACTTCCTAGTTAACAACTTTCTCAGATCCATGTGGAACTCAAATTCCGGCTCTTTAAACACAAGTCAAGAACCACTCAATAGAGCAGTTTTGCTGAATCTTCTGAAGCTTATAACTGGTGCTATACTTATCCGAATGTTACAAATCTGGACTTTTTTTGGAAAGCTAAGAACATCCACTACAACTCATTAGTTGAAAAATTTATCAGATCCGTATGGAACTCAAATTCCTTTTCTTTAAACACAAGTCAGAAACAACTCAAGACAGCAGTTTTGCTGAAACTTGTAAAGCTCATAACTAGTGCTATACTTATCGGAATCTAACAAAATTGGACTTTCTTCTGGAAAGATAAGAACATCAACTACAACTACCAAGTTAACAACTTTCTCCAATTATGTATGGAACACAAATTCCTGCTCTTTAAACCCAAGTCAGGAACCACTCAAGACAGCTGTTTTGCTGAAACTTGTAAAGCTCATAACTCGTGCTATACTTATCGGAATCTAACAAAGTGGGACTTTTTTTGGAACTCTAAGAACATCCACTACAACTCACTAGTTGACAAATTTCTCAGATTCCGTATTGAACTCAAATTCCTTCTCTGTATACACAAGTCAAGCACAACTCAAGGCAGCTTTTTTACTGAAACTTGTAATGCTCATCACTGGGGCTATACTTATCGGAATCTAACAAAATTGGACATTCTTCTGGAACGCTAAAAACATCTAATACAACTCACTAGCTGACAAATTTCTCAGATTCCGTACGGAACTCGAGTTCCTTCTATTTCAAGCCAAGTCAAGAACAACTCAAGACAGCTGTTTTGCTGAAACATGTAAAGCTCATAACTTGTGCTATTCAAAAAGGAATCTAACAAAATTGGACTTTCTTCTGGAAAGCTAAGAATATCTACTACAACTCGCTAGTTGATAAATTTCTCAGATTCTGTATGGAACTCAAATTCCTTCTCTTCAAACACAAGTCAAGAACAACTCAAGTTAGCTATTTTGCTGAATCTTGTAATGCTCATAACTTGTGCTATACTTAGCGGAATATAACAAAATTGGACTTTCTTCTGGAAAGCTAAGAACATCTACTACAACTCACTAGTTGACAAACTTCTCAGATTCCATATGGAACTCAAATTCCTTTTCTTTAAACACAAGTCAAGAACAACTCAAGACAGCTGTTTTGCTGAAACTTGTAAAGCTCTTAACTGGGGCTACACTTATCAGAATCTAACAAAATTGGACTTTCTTCTCGAAAACTAAGAACATCTACTACAACTCACTAGCTGACAAATTTCTCAAATTCCGTATGGAACTCAAATTCCTTCTCTTTAAACACAAGTCAAGAACAACACAAGACAGCTATTTTGCTGAAACTTGTAAATCTCATAACAGGTGCTATACATATCGGAATCTAACAAAATTAGACTTTCTTCTTGGAAGATAAGAACATCAACTACAACTTCCTATTTAACAACTATCCCAGATTCCATGTGGAACTCAAATTCCCGCACTTTAAACACAAGTCAAGAACCACTCAATACATCAGTTTTGCCGAATCTTCTGAAGCCCGTAACTGGTGCTATTCTTATCCGAATGTTATAAAATTGGATTTTTTTTTGGAAAGCTAATAACATCTACTACAACTCAATAGTTGACAAATTTCTCAGATTCCGTAGGGAAC
Source organism: Hemerocallis citrina (assembly GCA_017893485.1). NCBI lineage: Eukaryota > Viridiplantae > Streptophyta > Magnoliopsida > Asparagales > Asphodelaceae > Hemerocallis > Hemerocallis citrina. Next base: position 140,649,244 of record CM030359.1, on the reverse strand, counting down.
TCAAATTCCTTCTCTTTAAACACAAGTCAAGAACAACTCAAGACAGCTGTTTTGCTGAAACTTGTAAAGCTCATAATTGGTGCTATACTTATTGGAATCTAACAAAATTGGACTTTCTTTTGGGAAGATAAGAACATCAACTAAAACTTCCTAGTTAACAACTTTCTCAGAATCTGTGTGAAACGCAAATTCCTGGTCTTTAAACACATGTCAAGAGACACTCGAGACAGCTGTTTTGCTGAAACTTGTAAACCACATAACTAGTGTTATACTTATTGGAATTTAACAAAATTGGACTTTCTTTTGGAAAGATAAGAACATCAACTACAACTTCCTAGTTAAAAACATTTTCCAATTCTGTATGGAACACAAATTCCTTCTCTTTAAACACAAGTCAAGAACAACTCAAGAGAGCTGTTTTGCTGAAACTTGTAAAGCTCATAACTGGTGCTATACTTTTCAGAATCTTACAAAATTGGACTTTTTTAAAAATCCAAGAACATCTATTACAACTACTAGTTGACAAATTTCTCAGATTCCGTATGCAACTCAAATTCCTTCTCTTTAAACTCAAGTCAAGAACAACTCAAGACAGCTTCTTTACTAAAACTTGTAAAGCTCATAACAAGTGCTATACTTATCGTTGTCTAACAGAATTGGAATTTCTTCTGGGAAGATAAGAACATGAACTACAACTTCCTAGTTAACAACTTTCTCAGATTCCGTGTGGAACTCAAATTCCTGCTCTTTAAACACAAGTCAAGAACCACTCAATACAGCAGTTTTGCTGAATTTTCTGAAGTTCATAACTGGTGTTATACTTTTCGGAATCTTACAAAATTGGACTTTTTCTGGAAAGCTAAGAACATCTACTACAACTCACTAGTTGAAAAATTTCTCAGATTCCGTTTGGAACTCAAATTCCGTCTCTTTAAACAGAAGTCAAGAACAACTCAAGACAGTAGTTTTGCAGAAACATATAAAGTTCAAAACTGGTGCTATACTTATCGGAATCTAACCAAATTGGACATTCTTCTAGAATGCTAAGAACAACTACTACAACTTCCTAGTTGACAAATTTCACAGATTCCGTTTGGAACTCAAATTTCTTCTCTTTAAACACAAGTCAAGAACAACTCAAGACAGCTGGTTTACTGAAACTTGTAAAGCTCATAACAAGTGCTATACTTATCGGAATCTAACAAAATTGGACTTTCTTCTGGGAAGATAAGAACATTAACTACAACTTCCAAGTAAACAACTTTCTCAGATTCCGTCTGGAACTCAAATTCCTGCGCTTTAAACCCAAGTCAAGAACCACTCAATACAGCAGTTTTGCTGAATCTTCTGTAGCTCATAACTGGTGCTATACTTATCCGAATGTTACAAAACTGGACTTTTTTTGGAAAGCTAAGAACATCTACTTCAACTCATTAGTTGACAAATTTCTCAGATTCCGTATGGTACGCAAATTCCTTCTCTTTAAACACAAGTGAAGAACAACTCAAGACAGCAGTTTTGCAAAAACTTGTAAAGCTCATAACTGGTGTTATACTTATCGGAATCTAACAAAATTGGACTTTCTTCTGGAAAGATAAAAACATCAACTACAACCTCGTACTTAACAACTTTTTCCAATTCTGTATGGAACACAAATTCCAGCTCTTTGAACATAAGTCAAGAACAACACAAGACAGCAGTTTTGCTGAAACTTGTAAAACTCATAACTGGTGCTATACTTATCGGAATCTTACAAAATTGGACTTTTTTTTGAAATCTAAGAACATCTACTACAAATCACTAGTTGACAAATTTCTCAGATTCCGTATGGAACTCAAATTTCTTCTCTTTAAACACAAGTCATGAACAACTCAAGACAGCTGTTTTGCTGAAACTTGTAAAGCTCATAACTGGTGCTATACTTGTCGAAATCAAAAAAAATTGGACTTTCTTCAGGAAAGATAAAAACAACTACAACTTCCAACTTAACAACTTTTTCCAATTCTGTATGGAACACAAATTTCTGCTCTTTAAACACAAGTCAAGAACAACACAAGACAGCAGTTTTGTTGAAACTTGTAAAGCGTATAACTGGTACTGTACTTATCGGAATTTTACAAAATTGTACTTTTTTTGGAAATCTATGAAAATCTACTACAACTCACTAGTTGAAATATTTCTCAGATTCCATATGGAACATAAATTCCTTCTAATTAAACACAAGTCAAGAACAACTCAAGACAGCTATTTTGCTGAAACTTGCAAAGCTCATAACTGGGGCTATACTTATCGGAATCTAACAAAATTGGACTTTCTTCTGGAAAGCTAAGAACATGGACTACAACTCACTAGTTGAAAAATTTCTCAGATTCCGTATGGAACTCAAATTCCTTCTCTTTAAACACAAGTCAAGAACTACTCAAGACAGTTGTTTTGCTGAAACATCTAAAGCTCATAACTGGTGCTATACTTATCGGAATCTAACAAAATTGGACTTTCTTCTGGAAAGCTAAGAACATCTACTACTACTCACTAGTTGACAAATTTCTCAGATTCCATATGGAACTCAAATTCCTTATCTTTAAACACACATCAAGACTAACTCAATACAGCTATTTTGCTGAAACTTGTAAAGCTCATAAATGGTGCTATACTTATCGGAATCTAACAAAATTGGACTTTTTCCTGGAAAGATAAAAATATCAACTACAACTTCCTAGTTAACAACTTTCTTAGATTCCATGCGGAACTCAAATTACTGCTCATTAAACACAAGTCAAGAACAACACAAGACAACAGTTTTGCTGAAACTTGTAAAGCTCATAACTGGTGCTATACTTATCGGAATCTAACAAAATTGGACTTTGTTCTGGAAAGATAAGAACATCAACTACAACTTCCAAGTTAAAAACTTTTTCCAATTCTGTATGGAACACAAGTTCCTTCTCTTTAAACACAAGTGAAGAACAACTCAAGACAGCTGTTTTGTTGAAACTTGTAAAACTCATAACTGGTGCTATACTAATCGAAATCTTACAAAATTGGACTTTTTTTTGAAATCAAAGAACATCTACTCCAACTCACTAGTTGGAAATTTTCTCAGATTCCGTATGAAACTCAAATTACTTCTCTTTATACACAAGTCAAGAACAACTCTAGACAGCTGGTTTACTGAAACTTGTAAAGCTCATAACAAGTGGTATGCTTATCGGAATCTAACAAAATTGAACTTCCTTCTGGGAAGATAAGAACATCAACTACTACTTCCTAGTTAACAACTTTCTCTGAGTCCGTGTGGAACTCAAATTCCCGCTCTTTAAACCCAAGTCAAGAACCACTCAATACAACAGTTTTGCTGAATCTTCTGTAGCTCATAACTGGAGCTATACTTATCCGAATGTTACAAAACTGGACTTTTTTTGGAAAGATAAGAACATCTACTACAATTCATTAGTTCACATATTTCTGAGATTCCGTATGGTACTCAAATTCCTTCTATTTAAACACAAGTCAAGAACAACACAAGACAGCAATTTTGGTGAAACTTGTAAACCTCATAACTGGTGCTATACTTATCAGAATCAAACAAAATTGGACTTTCTTCTGGAAAGATAAAAACATCAACTACAACTTTCCTACTTAACAACTTTCTCCAATTCTGTATGGAATACAAATTCCTACTCTTTAAACACTAGTCAACAACAACACAAGACAGCAGTTTTGCTGAAACTTGTAAAGCTCATAATTGGTGCTATACTTATCAGAATCTTACAAAATTGGCCTTTTTTTGGAAAGCTAAGAACATCTACTACAGCTCACTAGTTGACAAATTTCTCAGATTCCGTATGGAACTCAAATTCCTTCCTGTTAAACACAAGTCAACAACAATTCAAGATAGTAGTTTTGCAGAAACATATAAAGTTCATAACGGTGCTATACTTATCAGAATCTAACCAAATTGGACATTCTTCTAGAAAGCTAAGAACAACTACTACAACTACCTAGTTGACAAATTTCTCAGATTCCGTATGGAACTCAAATTCCTTCTCTTTAAACACAAGTCAAGAACTACTCAAGACAGCTGGTTTACTGAAACTTGTAAAGCTCATAACAAGTGCTATACTTCTCGGAATCTAACAAAATTGGACTTTCTTCTGGGAAGATAAGAACATCAACTACATCTTCCAAGTTAAAAACTTTCTCATATTCCGTGTGGAACTCAAATTCCTGCTCTTTAAACCCAAGTCAAGAACCACTCAATACAGCAGTTTTGCTGAATCTTCTGTAGCTCATAACTGGTGCTATACTTATCCGAATGTTACAAAACTGGACTTTTTTTTGGAAAGCTAAGAACATCTACTACAACTCATTAGTTGACAAATTTTTCAGATTCTGTTTGGTACTCAAATTCCTTCTCTTTAAACACAGGTCAAGAACAACTCAAGATAGTAGTTTTGCAGAAACATATAAAGTTCATAACGGTGCTATACTTATCAGAATCTAACCAAATTGGACATTCTTCTAGAAAGCTAAGAACAACTACTACAACTACCTAGTTGACAAATTTCTCAGATTCCGTATGGAACTCAAATTCCTTCTCTTTAAACACAAGTCAAGAACTACTCAAGACAGCTGGTTTACTGAAACTTGTAAAGCTCATAACAAGTGCTATACTTCTCGGAATCTAACAAAATTGGACTTTCTTCTGGGAAGATAAGAACATCAACTACATCTTCCAAGTTAAAAACTTTCTCATATTCCGTGTGGAACTCAAATTCCTGCTCTTTAAACCCAAGTCAAGAACCACTCAATACAGCAGTTTTGCTGAATCTTCTGTAGCTCATAACTGGTGCTATACTTATCCGAATGTTACAAAACTGGACTTTTTTGGAAAGCTAAGAACATCTACTACAACTCATTAGTTGACAAATTTCTCAAATTCCGTATGGTACTCAAATTCCTTCTCTTTAAACACAAGTCAAGAACAACTCAAGACAGCAGTTTTGCAGAAACTTGTAAAACTCATAACTGGTGCTATACTTATCGGAATCTAACAAAATTGGACTTTATTCTGGAAAGATAAAAACATCAACTACAACTTCCTATTTAACAACTTTTTCCAATTCTGTATGGAACACAAATTCTAGCTCTTTAAACACAAGTCAAGAACAACACAAGACAGCAGTTTTGCTGAAACTTGTAAAGCTCGTAACTAGTGCAATACTTATCAGAATCTAACAAAATTGGACTTTCTTCTGGAAAGATAAAAACATCAACTACAACTTCCAACTTAACAAATTTTTCCAATTCTGCATGGAACACAAATTTCTAGCTCTTTAAACACTAGTCAAGAACAACATAAGACAGCAGTTTTGCTGAAACTTGTAAAGCTCATAACTGTTGCTATACTTATCGGAATCTTACAAAATTGGACTTTTTTTTGGAAATCTAAGAACATCTACTACAACTACTAGTTGACAAATTTCTCAGATTCCGTATGGAACTCAAATTTCTTCTCTTTAAACACAAGTCAAGAACAACTTAAGACAGCGGGTTTACTGAAACTTGTAAAGCTCATTACAAGTGTTATACTTATCGGAATCTAACAAACTTGGACTTTCTTCTGGGAAGATAAGAACGCCAACTACAACTTCCTAGTTAACAACTTTCTCAGACTCCGTGTGGAACTTAAATTCCTCCACTTTAAACCCAAGTCAAGAACCACTCAAAACAGCAGTTTTGCTGAATCTTCTGTAGCTTATAACTGGTGCTATACTTATACGAATGTTACAAAACTGGACTTTTTTTGGAAAGATAAGAACATTTACTACAACTCATTAGTTGACCAATTTCTCAGATACCGTATGGAACTCAAATTCCTTCCCTTTAAACACAAGTCAAGAAAACTCAAGACAGCTGTTTTGCTGAAACTTCTAAAGCTCATAACTGTTGCTATACTTATCGGAATCTAACAAAATTGGACTTTCTTCTGGAAAGATAAAAACATCAACTACAACTTCCTACTTAATAACTTTTTCCATTTCTGTATGGAACACAAATTCCTGCACTTTAAACACAAGTCAAGAACAACACAAGACAGCAGTTTTGCTGAAACTTGTAAAGCTCATAACTGGTGTTATACTTATCGAAATCTTACAAAATTGGAATTTTTTTGGAAATCTAAGAACATCTACTACAACTCACTAGTTTACAAATTTCTCAGATTACGTTTGGAACATAAATTCCTTCCCTTTAAACACAAGTCAAGAACAACACAAGACAGCTCTTTTACTGAAACTTGTAAAGCTCATAACTGGGGCTATACTTATCGGAATCTAACAAAATTGGACTTTCTTCTGGTACGCTAAGAACATCGACTACAACTCACTAGTTGACAAATTTCTCAGATTCCGTATGGAACTCAAATTCCTTCTCTTTAAACACAAGTCAAGAACTACTCAAGAGAGCTGTTTTGCTGAAACTTGTAAAGCTCATAACTGGTGCTATACTTATTGGAATCTTACAAAATTGGACTTTTTGTGGAAATCTAAGAACATCTACTACAACTCACTAGTTAACAAATTTCTCAGATTCCGTATGGAACTCTAATTCCTTCACTTTAAACACAAGTCAGGAACAACTCAAGATAGCTGTTTTGCTGAAACATGTAAAGCTCATAACTGGTGCTATAATTATCGGAATCTAACAGAATCGGTCTTTCTTCTGGAAAGCTAAGAACATCGACTGCAACTCACTAGTTGACAAATTTCTCATATTCCGTATAGAACTCAAATTTCTTCTCTTTAAACACAAGTCAACACTAACTCAAGACAGCTGTTTTGCTGAAACTTGTAAAGCTCATAAATGGTGCTATTCTTATCGGAATCTAACAAAATTGGACTTTTTTCAGGAAAGATAAAAATATCAACTACAACTTCCTAGTTAACAACTTTCTCAGATTCCGTGTGGAACTCAAATTCCTGTTCTTTAAACACAAGTCAAGAACCACTCAATACAACAGTTTTGCTGAATCTTGTGATGTTCATAACTGGTGCTATACTTATCGGAATCTTACAAAATTGGACTTTTTTTAGAAAGCAAAGAAGATCTACTACAACTCACTAGTTGACAAATTTCACAGATTGCGTATGGAACTCAAATTCCTTCTCTTTAAACCCAAGTCAAGAACAATTCATGACAACAGTTTCAGTGAAACTTGTAAAGCTCATAACTGGTGCTATACTTATCGGAATCTAACAAAGTTGAGCTTTCTTCTGGAAAGCTAAGAACATCTACTACAACTTGCTAGTTAACAACTTTCTCAAATTTTGTGTCGAAATCAAATTCCTGCTCTTTAAACACAAGTCAAGAACCACTCAATACAGCAGTTTTGCTAAATCTTGTGATGTTCATAACTGGTGCGATACTTATCGGAATCGTACAAAATTGGAGTTTTTTTGGAAAGCTAAAAACATCTACTACAACTCACTAGTTGACAAATTTCGCAGATTCCGTATGGAACTCAAATTCCTTCTCTTTAAACACAAGTCAAGAACAACTCAGGACAGCTGTTTTGCTGAAACTTGTAAAGCTCATAACTGCTGCTGTACTTATCGGAATCTAACCAAATTGGACTTTTTTCTGGAAAGATAAGAACATCAACTAAAAATTGCTAATTAACGACTTTCTCAGATTCCGTGTGGAACTCAAATTCTGGATCTTTGAACACAATTCAAGAACCACTCAATACAGCAGTTTTGCTGAATTTTCTGAGGCTCATAACTGGTGCTATACTTATCAGAATGTTACAAAACGGGACTTTTTGGAAAGCTAAGAACATCTGCTACAACTCATTAGTTGAAAAATTTTCCAGATTCCGTATGGAACTCAAAGTCCTTTTTAAACACAAGTCAAGAACAACTCAACACAGTTGTTTTGCTGAAATCTCATAACTGGTGCTATACTTTTCGGAATCTAACAAAATTGGACTTTCTTCTGGGAATATAAGAACATCAACTTCAACTTCCTTGTTAACAGCTTTCTCAGATTTTGTGAGAAACACAAATTCCTGCTATTTAAACACAAGTCAAGAACTACTCAAGATAGCAGTTTTGCTGAAACTTGTAAAGCTTATAACTGGTGCTGTACTTATCAGAATCTAACAAAATTGGACTTTCTTCTGGAAAGAAAAGAACATCAACAACAACTTCCTAGTTAACAACTTTTTCCAATTCTGTATGGAACACAAATTCCTGCTCTTTAAACACAAGTCAAGAACAACTCAAGACAGCTGTTTTGCTGAAACTTGTAAAGCTCATAACTGTTGCTATACTTATCGGAATCTAACAAAATTGGACTTTCTTCGGGAAAGATAACAACATCAACTACAACTTTCTAGTTAACAACTTTTCCAATTCTGTATGGAACACAAATTCCTGCTCTTTAAACACAAGTCAAGAATAACTCAAGACAGCAGTTTTGCTGAAACTTGTAAAGCTCATAACTGGTGCTATACTTATCGGAATCTAACCAAATTTGACTTTCTTCTCGACAGCTAAGAACATCTAATAGAACTTCCTAGTTAACAACTTTCTCAGATTCTGTATGGAACTCAAATTACTGCTCTTTAGACACATGTCAACAGCCACTCAATACAGCAGTTTTGCTAAATCTTGTGAGGTTCATAACTGGTGCTATACTTATCGAAATCTTACAAAATTGAACATTTTTTGGAAAGCTAAGAAAATCTACTACAACTCACTAGTTGACAAATTTCACAGATTCCGTATAGAACTCAAATTCCTTCTCTTTAAACACAAGTCAGGAACAACTTAAGACAGCAGTTTTGCTGAAACTTGTAAAGCTCATAACTGGTGCTACACTTATCGGAATCTAACAAAATTGAGCTTTCTTCTGGAAAGCTAAGAACATCTATTACAAATTCCTAGTTAACAACTTTCTCAGATTCCATGTGGAACTCAAATTCCTGCACTTTAAACATAAGTCAAGAACCACTCAACACAGCGGTTTTGCTAAATCTTGTGATGTTCATAACTGGTGCTATTCTTAACGGAATCTTACAAAATTGGATTTATTTTGGAAAGCTAAGAATATCTACTACAACTCACTAGTTGACAAATTTCTCAGGTTCCGTATGGAACTCAAATTCCTTTTCTTTAAACACAAGTCAAGAACAACTCAAGACAACTGTTTTGCTGAAACTTGTAAAGCTCATAACTGCTGCTATACTTATCGGAATCTAACAAATTGGGCTTTCTTCTGGGAAGATAAGAACATCAACTACAAATTCCTAGTTAACAACTTTCTCAGATTCCGTGTGGAACTCAAATTTCTACTCTTTAAACAAAATTCATGAACCACTCAATACAGCAGTATTACTGAATCTTCTGAAGCTCATAACTGGTGCTATACTTATCAGACTGTTACAAAACTGGACTTTTTTGGAAAGCTAAGAACATTTACTACAACTCATTAGTTGACAAATTTCTCAGATTCTGTATGGAACTCAAGTTCCTTCTCTTTAAACACAAGTCAAGAACAACTCAAGACACCGGTTTTGGAAAGCTAAGAACATCTACTACAAATCACTAGTTAGCAAATTTCTAAGATTCCGTATGGAACTCAAATTTCTTCTCTTCAAACACAAGTCAAGAACAACTCAGGACAACTGTTTTTCTCAAACTAGTAAAGCTCATAACTGATACTATACTTATCGAAATCTAAAAAAATTGGACTTTCTTCTGGAAAGATAAGAACATCAACTACAACTTCCTAGTTAACAGCTTTCTCAGATTTTGTGAGAAACTAAAATTCCTGCTCTTTAAACACAAGTCAAGAACCACTCAAGACGGCAGTTTTGCTAAAACTTGTAAAGCTCATAACTGGTGCTATACTTATCGGAATCTAACAAAATTGAACTTTCTTCTGGAAAGAACAGAACATCAACAACAACTTCCTAGTTAACAACTTTTTCCAATTCCATTTGGAACACAAATTCCAGCTCTTTAAACACAAGTCTAGAACAACTCAAGACACCTGTTTTGCTGAAACTTGTAACGCTCATAACTTGTGCTATACTTATCAGAATCTAACAAAATTGGACTTTCTTCGGGAAAGATAAGAACATAAACGACAACTTCCTAGTTAACAAATTTTTCCAATTCTGTATGGAACACAAATTCCTGCTCTTTAAACACAAGTCAAGAACAACTCAAGACAGCAGTTTTGCTGAAACTTGTAAAGCTCATAACTGGTGCTATACTTATCGGAATCTAACAAAATATGACTTTATTCTGGAAAGCTAAGAACATCTAATAAACTTCCTAGTTAACAACTTTCTCAGATTCCGAATGGAACTCAAATTCCTGCTCTTTAAACACAAGTCAAGAACCACTTAATACAGCAGTTTTGCTAAATCTTGTGATGTTCATAACTGGTGCTATACTTATCGGAATCTTTCAAAATTGGACTTTTTGGAAAGCTAAGATGATCTACTACAACCCACTAGTTGACAAATTTCACAGATTCCGTATGGAACTCAAATTTCCTTCTCTTTAAACACAAGTCAAGAACAACTCAAGACAGCAGTTTTGCTGAAACTTGTAAAGCTCATAACTGGTGCTACACTTATCGGAATCTAACAAAATTGAGTTTTCCTCTAGAATGCTAAGAACTTCTACTACAACTTCCTAGTTAACAACTTTCTCAGATTCCGTGTGGAACTCAAATTCCTGCTCTTTAAACACAAGTCAGGAACCACTCAATACCGCAGTTTTGCTAAATCTTGTGATGTTCATAAATGGTGCTTTTTTTATCAGAATCTTACAAAATTGTGCTTTTTTTTGGAAAGCTAAGAACATCTACTACAACTCACTCAGTGAAAAATTTCTCTGATTCCGTACGGAACTCAAATTCCTTCTCTTTAAACACAAGTCAAGAGCAACTCAAGACAGCAGTTTTGCTAAAACTTGTAAAACTCATTACTGGTGCAATATACTTATCGGAATCTAACAAAATTGGAATTTCTTCTGGGAAGATAAGAACATTAACTACAACTGCCTAGTTAACAACTTTCTCATATTCCGTGTGGAACTCAAAATCATGTTATTTAAACACAAGTCAAGAACCACTCAATACTGCAGTTTTGCTAAATCTTCTGCAACTCATAACTGGTGCTATACTAATCATAAAGCTAAGAACATCTACTACAATCCTCTAGTTGATAACTTTCTCAGATTCCGTATGAAACTCAAATTCCATGTGTTTAAACACAAATCAAGAACAACTTACTTGTGGGAAAGCTAAGAACACCTACTACAACTCTCTAGTTGACAAATTTCTCAGATTCCGTATGGAACTCAAATTCCTTCCGTAAACATAAGTCAAGAATAACTCAAGACAGCAGTTTTGCTGAAACTTGTAAATCTCATAATTGGAGCTATACTTATCGAAATTTAACAAAATTGGACTTTTTGGAAAGCTAAGAACATCTAGTACAACTTCCTAGTTAAAAACTTTCTCGAATTCTATATGGAACTCTAATTCCTACTCTTTAAACACAAGTTAAGAACAACTCAAGACAACATTTATGCTGAAACTTGTGAAGCTCATAACTGGAGCTATACTTATCGGAATCTAACAAAATTGGACTTTTTTGGAAATTTAAAACATCTACTACAACTTCCTAGATAACAACTTTCTCATATTCCGTATGGAACTCATATTCTAGCTCTTTAAGCACAAGTCAAGAACAACTCAAGACAGCAATTTTGTTGAAACTTGTAAGGTCATAACTGATGCTATAATTATCGTATTTCAACAAAATTGGTTATTTTTGGAAAGCTAAAAACATCTACTACCACATGCTACTTAACAAATTTTACCAATTCTATATGGAACTCAAAATCTTACCCTTTTAAACACAAGTCAAGAACAACTCAAAACAGCAGTTTTGCTTGAACTTGTAAAGCTCATAACTGGTGCTATACTTATCGAAATCTAACAAAATTGGACTTTTTCGGAAAGCTAAGAACATCTAGTACAACTTCCTTGTTAAATACGTTTTTCAATTCTGTATGGAACTCTAATTCTGATCTATAAACACAAGCCAAGAACAACACAAGACAGCAGTTTTGCGGAAACTTGTAAAGCTCATAACTGGTGCTATACTTATCGGAATCTAACAAAATTGGACTTTTTTGGAAATCTAAGAACATCTACTACAACTTCCTAGATAACAACTTTCTCATATTCCGTATGGAATTCATATTCTAGCTCTTTAAGCACAAGTCAAGAACAACTTAAGACAGCAATTTTGCTGAAACTTGTAAGCTCATAACTGATGCTATAATTATCGTATTTCAACAAAATTGGTTATTTTTGGAAAGCTAAGAACATCTACTACCACTTGCTACTTAACAAATTTTACCAATTCTATACGGAACTCAAAATCTTACCCTTTTAAACACATGTCAAGAACAACTCAAAACAGCAGTTTTGCTTGAACTTGTAAAGCTCATAACTGGTGCTATACTTATCGAAATCTAACAAAATTGGACTTTTTCGGAAAGCTAAGAACATCTAGTACAACTTCCTTGTTAAATATGTTTTTCAATTCTGTATGGAACTCTAATTCCTACTCTTTAAACACAAGTTAAGAACAACTCAAGACAACAGTTATGCTGAAACTTGTAAAGCTCATAACTGGTGCTATACTTATCGGAATCTAAAAAAATTGGACTTTTTTGGAAATCTAAGAACATCTACTACAACTTCCTAGATAACAACTTTCTCATATTCCGTATGGAACTCATATTCTAGCTCTTTAAGCAGAAGTCAAGAACAACTTAAGACAGCAATTTTGCTGAAACTTGTAAGCTCATAACTGATGCTATAATTATCGTATTTCAACAAAATTGGTTATTTTTGGAAAGCTAAGAACATCTAATACCACTTGCTACTTAACTAATTTTATCAATTCTATATGGAACTCAAAATCTTACCCTTTTAAACACAAGTCAAGAACAACTCAAAACAGCAGTTTTGCTTGAACTTGTAATGCTCATAACTGGTGCTATACTTATCGGAATCTAACAAAATTGGACTTTTTCGGAAAGCAAAGAACATCTAGTACAACTTCCTTGTTAAATACGTTTTTTAATTCTGTATGGATCTCAAATTCTGATCTACAAACTCTAGTCAAGAACAAAACAAGACAGTAGTTTTGCAGAAACTTGTAAAGCTCATAACTGGTGCTATACTTATCGGAATCTAAAAAAATTAGACCTTCTTTTTGTAAGGTAGAACATCTACTGCAACTTCCTAGTTAAAAACGTTTTGCATGTTGTGCAATCTAGCTACCTAAATAAATAGATAAAACTAGACACAAATTATAAACCTCGCAAGTGCACGAATCGTTTGAAAAAGCGTAGTGATGAGCAAGGGTCGATCCCACAGAGATTGTAGAAATTAACTTACTAATCAATAAAACCTAAGAAAGTACCAATCATAGAGTTTTGTTCTAAAAGTCTAAAAGAAATGAAAAGATTAAAACTAAATTAAGAAGTGTCACGATTTGAGTCACGAATATCTATTTAAGTAGTCGGGCATTGATTTCCACCTATAGTCAGTAATGCGAAGTTATCCACTACTCTTATTACTCATGTTTGTTCCCTTCAAGGGCATGGTATCTACTCCTTAAAGTACTGTTTCCCTAAGCCAAGAATTAGGCATGGTATCTATTCTAATTCGTTTCTTTCATCAAGTGTTTAGCATGGTATCTACTAAGTTGTACTTGAAGAAAACATAAGATCAGTGGAAACGAACAAACACTCAAGGTTCTAGAAATTGGTATCAGATCTAGATCCCTTAAGTTGATTAAACCAAGAACCCCTAGAGATTCCCTTGTTACAAGTTATGAACACGAGATACGGGTCGTCTCAATATGCTCACATAACAGATTCAGATCTACAATACACAAACTTATAATCCCAGGTTCGGATCAGTCGACTGGCTGTCACTTCAGTCGACTGCAGTCTACTGGCTGTCACTTCAGTCGACTGCCCTAGGTTTCTGAACTAGTTTGATTACTATAAATCTATTCCAATACTCTCAGGTTTAATCAATAAGCAATAACGTAGCACTTAGAAAAATATAAGCATCACATGACTACGATTTCAATCTACCCAACTATTAAATTAGTTGCACATAATACAACCTTTATTGATTAATATAAGAGAGTTCATGACTACAATGAAAATAAAGAGAACAATAGAAGAACACTGATTTGTATGATATTGATCTTGAGCCCAATCAGCAATCGTCTTCCTTCTTTGATGCTAGCTGTTGATGGCCTTTCTTGGTCGGTCCAGCCGTCTTGAGATATTCCGAGCATCCCCTTTATCCCCTGCATCTTGGTTGGTATTTATAGAACACGGCTAGAGATTTAGGGTTTTTACCCCTTTTGCATAAACGCCCTCTTCTTTTATTTATTTCTTTCCTTATCTGATTGGCGATATATATATCTTTCTCTTTTCTTCTTTCTTTCCGTATCTGCTTTGAAATGTATTTGGATTTGGATGAATCTTTAATTATCTTATCTGTTGACTCTGCCGCCGGTCAGTTGACTGGTGTTTGATATAAGTCGACTGTGTCGAGACTTTGGTAGTTTCATGATTCATCAGCCCAGTCGACTGTTGTTGGAGGAGTCGACTATGCCGAGCAGCTTCAGCTTCTCTGTCCAGTCGCCTGTTAGCATAATTAGTCGACTAATTTCTTCAGTTCCTTATGTATCATCCTTAAAATCCTGAATCTGCTTCGTTTCATACTTTTATGCTGTTTCCTGTGGAAAAGAGAAAAGGAAAGTAAAATACCATATATAGAGCATTTAAATGTCTAATTGCACTAAAGTTATTGCTCTAAAATGTGAATAATATTGTGTTCATCAAATACCCCCAAACTTAGATTTTGCTTGTCCTCAAGCAAAAAGTGAATTTATGAACAAGGGAATAGTAATAATAGACTCAACTATCAGACCAAGAATTCTCATGAGCATCAAAGTAAAAAGTATAAACAATTTCAGATGAAGTAAAACTAAGCATACCCACTTTCTCCAGTGCAATTGTTTAGTCATAATCTCCAAACCCAATCATATTTGTCATGCCATTAATGTAGTTATAGTATGCGATTACTCAATCTGTGATTATCCCTTTCCTTTACTACAAAACGAGTAGCAAACTAGAGGTTTTTTTTTTTTTCATAGTCTCTTCTCTAAAGTGGTCACTTGCCTTTTGACGCGAATGCAAAACATTTGTGATGAATCCACCCGGTTACTCAACAAGTCACAAACTTTAAAGTGCTTTGCATACTCATATTTCAAGTTGCCGTTTGACGTAAAGGTAAACATTGGTGATGAATACCCCTAGTTACTAAGCACTCAAAACATTGGAGTATATTGACTTTATTCAAATATATATATATATATATATATATATATATATATATATATATATATATTTTATCACTCTATTTACTTAAACTCAATTTAGGACTAGATCTAAAGGAATAATCACCAGAAAAAGGTATCACATTTGTTTATTATGTATAATCGCATGACTTATATAACTTTGTAGGGAACTATGAAACTCAACAATCCTAAAGTAAATAAGTATCCTTCTTCTTACTTTATAAGAAATTGTTTATCCTAAAAAAAATTCAAAAGACTATATAACTAAATACCCCTAATACCCCCAAACTTAGATGGAACATTGTCCTCAATGTTCGCACAAAAATTTAAAATAAATAAATAGGCACGTGTTACCATCTAGTAAGGAGAGTAAAAATAACTAACGGAAAATAATAATGATTAACTGAAAGAAAATAAAGGGAAAGTGTAAATACTCCCCTGAAAAATTGGGTTGCCTCCCAATAAGTGCTGTGTTTCTTGTCTTCAGCTAGACTTGATGAGTTGTGCCATGTATTGAATGGATCGCGGCTCAAAACTCATCATATTATAAGGCTTTCCCCTCTGCCCATTCACCTTGAACGTTGATTTTTCGCCAACGCTCCATGTGGGGGAAACCTGTGCAACAATTCATGGACCGTACCATCTTGACATTAGTTTATCAGCAATGGTCCATCTTAATGCACCATTGTGCTGTTGAAAGACTCCCTGCAGCCTCTCCTCTTTCTGCATCCTAAAATTTGTAGCAACTGTCACAGGTAATGTCTGATTGTTCCCCAAATATTCATGTATTGGCCTCAGCTCCTCCTCTGGTTGTTTGGTGGCAGACGACTTAGTCTGGGCACCAGTCGACTTATCCTGGCCAGCAGTCGACTTGTCTACAGAAACACAAGTTGTATCAGATACAAAATTTTCGACTGCAGGTGCAAGCTTACCTGTATATGACTGTGGAGTTTCAAGGTGATGTACTGTCTCTGCCATCCTCCAATCATCGTATTCCTGTTCAACATGAGATAATGTTAGAGGGTGTGTAACTGTTTCTTGTAACGGATCAACACTATGTTCCTGAAATGTTTGGTCACAAATTTCCTGAACCACATCAACATTATAACATTCATGATCATCGTGTGGACATTGTGGTGCATCAAACATTTTAAACTCAATCTCTTCCTCTAGTGTTGTTCTTGATTGGAGCTGTTCTTGTTCTCTAGGGTTAGGTATGGTTTGTGATGGGAATTCTCCTGCCTTCCTTTCACTTAACTCCGTAGCAATTTGACCAATTTGAAATTCCAATTTTTGAATGGTCTGTCCTTGTTGCTTGCTTGTTTGCTGTTGCTGTTGGAGTAGTTGAAGAATGGTGGTTTCGAAATCCAACTTATTCTGTTCTTGTTCTGGCTCATCATACCCATTCCCACCCTGGAATTGCTGCGTATGCCCTGGTGCGAATTGATTGCCTTGATGGTTTTGCCACCCTGGGTCATACGTGTTTGAAAAAAAATTGTTCTGGGGCGGGTACATTCCTTGTTCTTCGTAGTTTGTGTGCTCCTGATCTGCGAAAGAAAACATGGGACATGAATTAGTTGTATGGTTAGATTGAAAACAATTTGCACCAATTTCTATTGGTTGGTTTTTTACGCCACCCAACGTTGAATTCACAAGCATATCAATCTTTTTGTTCATGGTTTTCATTTCTAATTGCATGTTATTATTATGAGAAATTTCGTATACTCCCTGTTTTTTCGAAAGACCCCTCCTAGTTGAGAATTGTTGTGAGTTCTCGCTGAGTTCTTCAAATAACTCTATGGCCTCCTCAGCACTCTTCCTCATCAACATTCCATTGCAACCTGCATCTACAATTGCTTTATTAGTGTCATTTAAACCCTCATAAAATGATTGTACCTGGTCATCCTTAGGTATGTTATGCGTAGGACACTTGAAAAGCCTGTTTTTGAAGTCCTTCCATGCCTCGAAAAACAAGTCATCATCCTTTTGTTGGAAGAGTAGAATCTCCCTTTTTAGTTGTCTGGTTTTCTAGGCTGGAAAGAACTCTTTCAAGAATTTTGTCGCCAATTGTTCCCATGAATTAATTGATCCTGGTTCCAAAGAATTATACCACAACTTAGCATTAAGTTTTAAAGAAAAAGGAAACAAGATTAACCTGATTTGCTCAGGGGTAAGCCCTTTGATGCTTTGTGTCCTGCAAAGATCAAAGAAGTCTTGTAGATGTAGATGCGGATCTTCGTCTATTCTGCCAAAGAAGTGGGGCACCATGCTGAGTAATTGAGGAGACAGATGCATATTCCCTGTGACTTTGGGTTGAAAAGCTATGCAAGAAGGGTTCTCAATATTCTTAGGAATGAATTTGTCTTGCATTGGTACTCGGTTGAAAAAATTTTCACCCATTGTTGCCTTTTGGAAAAAAAATCCTCTGGACAGTCGACTGATCCTTGGGGCAGTCGACTGGTCTGCCTGTGCCGAATGTAACCTGAAAGAAAATGTTAGAAAAGAAAAGGAAGAAATAAAATAAAATAAAAAGAAAAAATTTTACTGATTTGTAAGTTAAAATACTAGACAATCCCCGGCAACGGTGCCAAAAACTTGTTGTGCAATCTAGCTACCTAAATAAATAGATAAAACTAGACACAAATTATAAACCTCGCAAGTGCACGAATCGTTTGAAAATGCGTAGTGATGAGCAAGGGTCGATCCCACAGAGATTGTAGAAATTAACTTACTAATCAATAAAACCTAAGAAAGTACCAATCATAGAGTTTTGTTCTAAAAGTCTAAAAGAAATGAAAAGATTAAAACTAAATTAAGAAGTGTCACGATTTGAGTCACGAATATCTATTTAAGTAGTCGGGCATTGATTTCCACCTATAGTCAGTAATGCGAAGTTATCCACTACTCTTATTACTCATGTTTGTTCCCTTCAAGGGCATGGTATCTACTCCTTAAAGTACTGTTCCCTAAGCCAAGAATTAGGCATGGTATCTATTCTAATTCGTTTCTTTCATCAAGTGTTTAGCATGGTATCTACTAAGTTGTACTTGAAGAAAACATAAGATCAGTGGAAACGAACAAACACTCAAGGTTCTAGAAATTGGTATCAGATCTAGATCCCTTAAGTTGATTAAACCAAGAACCCCTAGAGATTCCCTTGTTACAAGTTATGAACACGAGATACGGGTCGTCTCAATATGCTCACATAACAGATTCAGATCTACAATATACAAACTTATAATCCCAGGTTCGGATCAGTCGACTGGCTGTCACTTCAGTCGACTGCAGTCTACTGGCTGTCACTTCAGTCGACTGCCCTAGGTTTCTGAACTAGTTTGATTACTATAAATCTATTCCAATACTCTCAGGTTTAATCAATAAGCAATAACGTAGCACTTAGAAAAATATAAGCATCACATGACTACCGTTTCAATCTACCCAACCATTAAATTAGTTGCACATAATACAACCTTTATTGATTAATATAAGAGAGTTCATGACTACAATGAAAATAAAGAAAAGAATAGAAGAACACTGATTTGTATGATATTGATCTTGAGCCCAATCAGCAATCGTCTTCCTTCTTTGATGCTAGCTGTTGATGGCCTTTCTTGGTCGGTCCAGCCGTCTTGAGATATTCCGAGCATCCCCTTTATCCCCTGCATCTTGGTTGGTATTTATAGAACACGACTAGAGATTTAGGGTTTTTACCCCTTTTGCATAAACGCCCTCTTCTTTTATTTATTTATTTCCTTATCTGATTGGCGATATATATATCTTTCTCTTTTCTTCTTTCTTTCCGTATCTGCTTTGATTTGTATTTGGATTTGGATGAATCTTTAATTATCTTATCTGTTGACTCTGCCGCCGGTCAGTTGACTGGTGTTTGATATAAGTCGACTGTGTCGAGACTTTGGTAGTTTCATGATTCATCAGCCCAGTCGACTGTTGTTGGAGGAGTCGACTGTGCCGAGCAGCTTCAGCTTCTCTGTCCAGTCGCCTGTTAGCATAATCAGTCGACTGATTTCTTCAGTTCCTTATGTATCATCCTTAAAATCCTGAATCTGCTTCGTTTCATACTTTTATGCTGTTTCCTGTGGAAAAGAGAAAAGGAGAGTAAAATACCATATATAGAGCATTTAAATGTCTAATTGCACTAAAGTTATTGCTCTAAATGTGAATAATATTGTGTTCATCACAGTTGTGTATGTAACTCAAATTCCTGCTCTTTAAACACAAGTCAAGAACAACTCAAGACAGCAGTTTTGTTGAAACTTTTAAAGCTCATAACTGGTGCTATACTTTTCGGAATCTAACAAAATTGGAATTTTTTGAAAACCTAAGAACATCTACTATAAATTCCTAGTTAACAACTTTCCTAGATTCCGTATGGAACTCAAATTTCTGCTCTTTAAACACTAGTCAAGAACAACTCAATACTGCTGTTTTGCTGAATCTTGTAAAGCTCATTTCTGGTGTTATACTTATCGGAATCTAAAAAAGTTAATCTTTTTGGAAAGCTAAGAACATCTACTACAACTCTCTAGTTGACAAATTTCTCAGATATTTATGGAACTCAAAATCCTGCTCTTTAAACACTAGTCAAAACAACTAAAGAGAGCAGTTTTGCTGAAACTTGTAATGCTCATAACTGTTGCTATAATTATCGAAATCTAACAAAATTGGACATTTTTGGAAAAATAAGAACATCTACTACAACTTCCTGGTTAACAATATTCTCATGTTCCGTATGGAACGCAAATTCTTGCTCTTTAAACACAAGTTAGGAACAGCTCAATACAGCAGTTTTGATGAATCTTCTAAAGCTCATAACTGGTGCTATACTTATTGGAATCTAACAAAATAGAACTTTTTGCAAAGCTAAGAACATCTACTACAACTCTCAAGTTGAAAAATTTCTCAGATTCCGTATGGAACTCAAATTCCTTCTCTTTAAACACAAGTCAAGAACAACTCAAGGCAGCAGTTTTGCTGAAACTCGTAAAGCTCTTAATTGGTGTTATGCTTACCGGAATCTAACAAAATTGGGCTTTTTGGCAAGCTAAGAACATCTTGTACAACTTCCTAAATAAATCGTTTCCCAATTCTGTATTGAACTCAGATTCGTGCTTTTTAAACACTAGTCAAGAACAACTCAAGACAGCAGTTTTGTTGAAACTTGTAAAGCTCATAACTGGTACTATACTTATTGGAATTTAACAAAATTGGACTTTTAGGAAAGCTAAGAATATGAAGTACAACTTCCTAGTTAGAAACATTTTCCAATTCTGTATGGAACTCAAATTCCTGGTTTTTTAATCCAAGTCAAGAACAACTCAAGACAGCAGTTTCGCTGAAACTTGTAAAGCACATAACTGTGGCTACACTTATCGGAATCAAACAAAATTAGACTTTATTTTTGGAAAGCTAAGAACATCTACTATAAATTTCTAGTTTATGACTTTCTCAGATTCCGTATGGAACTGATATTCCTCCTCTTTAAACTCAAGTCAAGAACAACTCAAGACAACAGTTTTGCTGAAACTTGTAAAGCTCTTAACTGGTGCTATACTTATCGGAATCTAACAAAATTAATTTTTTTTTAGAAAGATAAGAACAACCAATACAACATCCTGGTTAACAACTTTCTTCGATTCCGTATGGAACTCATATTCCAGCTCTTTAAACACAAGTCAAGAACAACTAAAGACAACTGTTTTGCTGAAACTTGTAAGGCTCATAACTGGTGCAATATGTATCACAATCTAAAAAAATTAGACGATTTAGAAAGTTGAGAACATCTACAACAACCTCCTAGTTAAAAATGTTTTCCAATTCTGTATGGAACTCAAATTCCTGCTCTTTAAGCACCAGTCAAGAACAACTGAAGACAGCAGTTTTACTGAAACTTGTAAATCTCATAACTGGTGCTATTCTTATCGGAATCTTAAAAAATTGAACTTTTTGGTAAGATAAGAACATCTACAACTCTCTAGTCGACAAATTTCTTAGATTCCGTGTAGAACTCAAATTCCATCCTTTAAACACAAGTCAAGAACAACTCCAGACAGCAGTTTTGCTGAAACTTATAAAACTCATAACTGATGCTATACTTATAGAAATTTAACAAAATTGGACTTTTTGGAAATCTAAGAACATCTAGTGCAACATCCTAGTGAATAACATTCGCGAATTCTGTATGAACTCAAATTCCTGCACTCTAAACACAAGTCAAGAACAAGTCAAGACAGCAATTTTGCTGAAACTTATAAAGCTCATAACTGGTGCTATACTTATCAAACTCTAACAAAATTGGACTTTTTCGGAAAGCTAAGAACAACTACTACAACTTCCAAGTTAACAACTTTCTCAGATTCCGTGTGGAACTCATATTCCTGCTTTTTAAACACAAGTCAAGAATAACTCAAGACAACAGTTTCGTTGAAACTTGTAAAGCTCATAACTGGTGTTATACTTATCCAAATCTAACAGAATTAGACTTTTTGGAAAGCTAAGAACATCTACGACAACATCCTAGTTAAAAATATTTTCCAATTCGGTATGGAAATCAACTTCCTGCTCTTTAAACACAAGTCAAGAACAACTCAAGACAGAAGTTTTGCTGAAACTTGTAAAACCCATAGCTGGTGCTATACTTATTGGAATCTAAAAAAATTGACCTTTTTGGAATGCCTACTACAACTCTCTAGTTGGCAAATTTCTCAGATTCCATATGGAACTCAAATTCCTTCCTTTAAACACAAGTCAAGAACAACTCCAGATAGCAGTTTTGCTGAAACTTGGAAAGCTCATAACTGGTGCTATACTTATCGGAATTTAATAAAATTGGACTTTCTTCTGGAAAGCTAAGAGCATCTACCACAACTTCCTAGTTAACAACTTGCTCAGAGTCCGTATAGAACTCATATTTCTACTTTTTAAACACAAGTCAAGCACAACTCAAGACTGTAGTTTTGTTGAAACTTGTAAAGCTCATATCTGGTGCTACACTTATCGGAATCTAAAAAAATTCGACTTTTTTGGAAAGCTAAGAACGTCTTCTACAACTTTCTAGTTAACAACTTTCTCAGATTCGTATGGAACTCATATTCCTGCTCTTCAAACACAAGTAAAGAACAACTCAAGACAACAGTTTTGCTGAACCTTGTAAAGCTTATAACTGGTGTTATACTTATCGGAATCTAACAAATTTGGACTTTTTTGAAAGCTAAGAACATCTACAACAACTTCCTAGTCAAAAATGTTTTCCAATTCTGTATGGAACTCAAAGTCCTGCTCATTAAACACAAGTCAAGAACAACTCATGATAGCAGTTTTGCTGAAACTTGTAATGCTCATAACTGGTGCTATACTTATCGGAATCTAAAAAAGTTGAACTTTTTGGAAAGCTAAGAACATCTACTACAACACTCCTGTAGACAAATTTCTCAGATTCCGGATAGAACTCAAATTCCTTCCTTTAAACACAAGTCAATAACAACTCAAGACAGCAGTTTTGCTAAAACTTGTAAAGCTCATAACTTGTGCTATACTTATCAGAATCTAACAAAATTGCACTTTTTTGGACAGCTAAGAACATCTACTACAACTTCCTAGTTAACAACTTTCTCAGATTCCGCATGGAACTCATATTCCTGCTCTTTAAGCACAAGTCAAGAACAACTCAAGAAAGCAGTTTTGCTGAAACTTGTAAGGCTCACAACTGGTGCTATATAGATCGGAATCTAACAGAATTGGACTTTTTCGGAAAGATAAGAACATTTAGTACATCTTCCTTGTTAAAAACTTTTTCCAATTCTGTATAGAACTCAAATTCCTGCTCTACAAACACAAGTCAAGAACAACTCAAGACATCAATTTTGGTGAAACTTGTAAAGCTTGTAACTAGTGCTATACCCATCGGAAGCTAACAAAATTGGACCTTCTTTTGGAAAGCTAAGAACATCTACTACAACTTCCTAGTTAACAACATTCGCAGATTCCGTATGGAACTCAAATTCCTGCTCTTTAAACACAAGTTAAGAACAGTTGAGTACAACAGTTTTGCTCAATCTTCTAAAGCTCATAACTGGTGCTATACTTATCGAAATCTAACAAAATTGAACTTTTTGGAAAGCCAAAAACATCTACTACAACTCTCTAGTTGACAAATTTCTCTGATTCCGTATGGAACTCAAATTCCTTCTCTTTAAACAAAAGTCATGAACAACTCAAGGCAGCAGTTTTGCTGAAACTTGTAAAGCTCATAATTGGTGCTATACTTACCGAAATCTAACCAAACCGGATTTTTTGGAATGCTAATAACATCTAGTACAATTTTCTAGTTAAAAACGTTTTACAATTTAGTATTGAACTCAAATTCGTGCTCTTTAAACCCAAGTCAAGTACAGCTCAAGACAGCAGTTTTGCTGAAATTTGTAAAGCTCATAACTGGAGCTATACTTATCGAAATCTAACAAAATTGGACTTTTTGGAAAGCAAAGAACATCAAGTCCAACTTCCTTGTTAAAAACATTTTCCAATTCTGTATGAAACTCAAATTCTTGGTTTTTGAACACAAGTCAAGAATAACTCAAGACAACAGGTTTTGCTGAAACTTGTAAAGCACATAACTACTGCTATACTTATCAGAATCTAACAAAATTTGACTTTGTTTTTGGAAAGCTAAGAACATCTACTTCAACTTTCGAGTTAATAACTTTTTCAGATTCAATATAGAACTCAAATTCCTGCTCCTTAAAAACAAATCAAGAACAACTCAAGACAACAGTTTTGCAGAAAGTTGTAAAGCTCATAACTGGTGCTATACTTCTCAGATTTCGTATGGAACTCAAATTCTTTGTTTTTAAACACAAGTCAAGAACAACTTAACACAGCAGTTCTGTTGAAACTTGTGAAGAACATAACAAAATTGAACTTTTTTGGAAAGCTGAGAACATCTAGTACAACTTCCTAGTTAACAACTTTCTCAGATTCTGTATGGAACTCATATTCCTGCTTTTTATACACAAATCAAGAACAACTCAAGACAACCGTTTTGCTGAAACTTGTAAAGCTCATAACTGGTGCTATACGTATCGGAATCTAACAAAATTAGACTGTTTGGAAAGCTAAGAACATCTACAACAACTTCCTAGTTAAATTCCTGCTCTTTAAACAGAAGTCAAGAACTACTGAAGACAGCAGTTTTGCTGAAACTTGTAAATCCCATAACTAGTGCTATACTTATCGGAATCTAACATAATTGAACTTTTTGGAAAGCTAAGAACATCTACTAAAACTCCCTAGTTGACAAATTTCATAGATTCTGTATGGAACTCAAATTCCATCCTTTAAACACAAGTCAAGAACAACTCAAGACGGCAGTTTTGCTGAAACTTGTAAAGGTCATCACTGGTGCTATACTTATCGGAATTTAACAAAATTGGACTTTTTGGAGAGATAAGAACATCAAGTTCAACTTCCTAGTCAAAAAATTTCTCGAATTCCGTATGGAACTCAAAAAATCCTGCTCTTTAAACACAAGTCAAGAACAACTCAAGACTACAGGTTTGCTGAAACTTGTAAAGCTCATAACTGGTGCTATACTTATCGGAATCTAACAAAATTGGAATTTTTTGGAAAGCTAAGAAAACCTTCTACAACTTCCTACTTAACAACTTCTTAGATTTCGTATGGAACTCGTATTCCTGCTCTTTAAACACAAGTCAAGAACAACTCAAGACAACACTATTGCTGAAACTTGTAAACCTCATAACTGGTGCTGTACGTATCGGAATCTAACAAAATTAGACTTTTTTGAAAGCTAAGAACATCTACAACAACTTCCTAGTATTTCCAATTCTGTATGGAACTCAAATTCCTGCTCTTTAAATACATGTCAAGAACAACTCAAGACAACAGTTTTGCTGAAACTTGTAAAACTCATAACTGGTGCTATACTTATCGGAATCTAAAAAAATTGAACTTTTTGGAAAGCTAAGAACATCTACTACAAATCTCTTGTAGACAAATTTCTCAAATTCGGTATGGAACTCAAATTCCTTCCTTTAAACACAAGTCAAGAACAACTCAAGAAAGCAGTATTGCTGAAACTTGTAAAGCTCATAACTGGTGCTATACTTATTAGAATCTAACAAAATTAGATTTTTTTTTGAAAGCTAAGAACGTCTACTACAGCTTACTAGTTAACAACTTTCTTAGATTCCGTATGGAACTCATATTCCTGCTCTTTAAGCACAAGTCAAGAACAACTCAAGAAAGTAGTTTTGCTGAAACTTGTAAAGCTCAAAACTGGTGCTATACTTATCGGAATCTAATAATACTAAAGTTTTTCGAAAACTGAGAACATCTAGTACAACTTCCTAGTTAAAAACGTTTTCCAATTCTGTATGGTACACAAATTCTTCCTCTTTAAACACAAGTCAAGAACAACTCAAGACAAAAGTTTCGCTGAAACTTGTAAATCCCATAGCTGGTGCTGTAATTATCGTAATCCAACAAAATTGGCCATTTTTGGAAAGCTAAGAACATCTACTACAAATTCCTAGTTAACAATTTTTTTCAATTCTGTATGGAACTCAAATTCCTACATATTAAACACAAGTCAAGAACAACTACTTATCGGAATCTAAAAAAATTGAACTTTTTGGAAAGCTAAGAATATCTACTACAAATCTCTTGTAGAAAATTTCTCAGATTCGGTATGGAACTCAAATTCCTTCCTTTAAACCCAAGTCAAGAACAACTAAAGACAGCAGTTTTGCTGAAACTTTTAAAGCTCATAACTGGTGCTATACTTATCTGAATCTAACAAAATTGGACTATTCGGAAAGTTAAGAACTTTAGTACAACTTCCTTGTTGAAAACGTTTTCCAATTCTGTATGGAACTCAAATTCCTGCTCTACAAACACAAGTCAAGATTAACTCAAGACAACAGTTTTGCTGAAAATTGTAAAGATCATAACTGGTGCTATACTTATCAGAATCTAACAAAATTGGACCTTCTTTTGGAAAGCTAAGAACGTCTACTACAACTTTCTACTTAACAACATTCTCAGATTCCGTACGGAACTCAAATTCCAGCTCTTTAAACATAAGTTAAGAACAGCTCAAAATAACAGTTTTGCTGAATCTTCTAAAGCTCACAACGGGTGCTATACTTATCAAAATCTAACAAAATTGAACTGTTTGGAAAGCTAAAAACATCTACTACAACTCTCTACTTGAAAAATTTCTCAGATTCCGTATGGAACTCAAATTCCTTCCATTTAAACACAAGCCAAGAAAAACTCAAGGCACCAGTTTTGCAGAAACTTGTAAAGCTTATAACTGGTGCTATACTTATCGATCGGAATCTAATAAAATTGTACATTTTGCAAAGCAAAGAACATCGACTACAACTTTCTGGTTAACAACTTTCTCAGATTCAATATGGAACTCAAATTCCTGCTCTTTAAACACAAGTCAAGAACAACTCAAGACAACAGTTTTGCTGAAAGTTGTAAAGCTCATAACATATGGAACTCAAATTCTTCATTTTTAAACACAAGTCAAGAACAACTTAAGACACCAGTTCTGCTGAAACTTGTAAAGCACATAACTGCTACTATACTTATCGGAATTTAACAAAATAGGACTTTTTGGAAAGCTAAGAACATCTACTACAGCTTCCTAGCAAACAAATTTCTCAGATACCAAATGCAACTCAAATTCCTGGTTTTTAAACGTAATTCAAGAACAGCTAAAAACAGCAGTTTTGTTAAAATTTGTAAAGCACATAACTACTGCTATACTTATCGAAATTTAACAAAAATGGACTTTTTTTTTGGAAAGCTAAGAACATCTATTACAACTTTCTAGTTATCAACTTTCTCAGATTCCGTATGGAAATAAAATTCATACTCTTTAAACACAGGTCAAGAACAACTCAAGACATCAGTTTTGCTGAAACTTGTAAAGCTCATAACTGGTGCTATACTTATCGGAATCTAACAAAATTGGACTTTTTTTTGGAAAGCTAAGAACATCTACTACAACTCTCTTGTTAAAAACATTCTCAGATTCCGTATGGAACTCAAATTCCTGGTTCTTAAACACAAGTCAAGAACAACTCAAGAAAGCAGTTTAACAAAATTGGACTTTTTGGAAAGCTAAGAATATCTAGTACAACTTTCTGGCTAAAAATGTTTTCCAATTCTGCATGGAACTCAAATTCTTGGTTTTGAAACACATGTCAAGAACAACTCAAGACAACAATTTTGCTGAAACTTGTAAAGCACATAATTGCAGCTATACGTTCCGTTCCTGGTTCTTAAACACTAGTTAACAACTTTCTCACGTTCCATATGAAACTCATATTCCTGCTCTTTAAACACAAGTCAAGAAAACCTCAATACAATAGTTTTACTGAATCTTGCAAAACTCATAACTGGTGCTATACTGATCGGAATCTAACAAAATTGGACTTTTTGGAAAGCAAAAAACATCTAGTACAACATCGTAGTTAAAAACATTTTCCAATTCTGTTTGGAACTCATATTCCTGCTCTTTAAATAGAAGACAAGAACAACTCAAGACAGCAGTTTAACTGAAACTTGTAATACTCATAACTGGTGCTATACTTATCGGAATCTAATAGAATTGGAATTTTTGGAAAGCTAAGAACATCTACTACAACTTCCTAGTTAAAAACGTTTTGCAATTGTGTAGGTAACTCAAATTCCTACTCTTTAAACACAAGTCAAGAACAACTCAAGACAGCAGTTTTGCTGAAACTTGTAAATCACAAAACTGGTGCTATATTTATCAGAATCTAACAAAATTGGACTTTTTTGGAAAGCTAAGAACATCTACTATAACTTCCAAGTTAACAACTTTCTCAGATTCCGGACGGAACACATATTCCTGCTCTTTAAACACTAGTCAAGAACAACTCAATACAGCAGTTTTGTTGAATCTTGTAAAGCTCATAACTGGTGTTATACTTATCGGAAGATAACAAAATTTATCTTTTTGGAAAGCAAAGAACATCAACTACAACTATCTAGTTGACAAATTTCTCAAATTTTCTATGGAACTCAAATTCCTGCTCTTTAAACACTAGTCAAGAACAACTCAAGAAAACAGTTTTGCTGAAACTTGTAAAGCTCAAAACTGGTGCTATACTTATCGAAATCTAACAAAATTGGACGTTTTTGGAAAGCTAAGAACATCTAATACAACTTCCTAGTTCATAACTTTCTCAGATTCCGTATGGAACTCAAATTCCTGCTCTTTAAACACAATTCAAGAACAATTCAAGACAGCAATTTTGATGAAACTTATAAAGCTCATAACTGTGGCTACACTTATCGGAATCTAACAAAATTGCACATTTTGAAAAGCTAAGAACATCTCTTACGACTTCCTAGTTAACAAATTTTTCCAATTCTGTATGGAACTCAAATTCCTGTACTTTAAACACAAGTCTGGAACAACTCAAGACAGCAGTTTTGCTGAAACTCGTAAAACTCATAACCGGTGTTATACTTATCGGAATCTAACAAAATTGGACTTTTTTTTTGGAAAGATAAGTACATCTACAACAATTCTCCAGTTAAAAACATTCTCAGATTCTATATGGAACTCAAATTCCTCGTTTTTAAACACAAGTCAAGAACAACTCAAGACAGCAGTTTTGCTGAAACTTGTAAAGCACATAAGTGCAGCTATAGTTTTTTGGAATCTAAAAAAATTGGACTTTTTGGAAAGCTAAGAACATATATTACGAATTCCTAGTTAACATATTTTTCCAATTCTGTATGGAACCAAAATTCCTGGTTTTTAAACACAAGTTAAGAATAACTCAAGACAGAAATGTTGCTGAAAGTTGTAAAGCTCATAACTGGTGCTATACTTATCGGAATCAAACAAAATAGGACTTTTTTGGGAAGCTAAGAACATCTAATACAACTTCCTAGTTAACAACATTCTAAGATTCCGTATGGAACTCATATTCCTGCTCTTTAAACACAAGTCAAGAACAACTCAAGACAGCAATTTTGCTGAAACTTGTAAAGCTCATAACAGGTGCAATACTTATCGGAATAGAACAAAATTGAACTTTTATGAAAGCTAAGAACATCTACCTCAACTCCCTAGTTGGTAAATTTCTCATATTCCGTGTGGAACTCAAAATCCTGCTCTTTAACCACAAGTCAAGAACAAGTCAAGACAGCAGTTTTACTGAAACTCGTAAAGCTCATGACTGGTGCCATACTTATCGGAATCTAACAAAACTATACATTTTTTTGGAAAACTACGAACATCTACCACAACTTCCTAGTCAAGAACTTTCTCATATTTCTGCCCTTTAAACACAAGTCAAGAACAACTAAATACAAAAGTTTTGCTGAATCTTGTAAAACTCATAACTGGTGCTATACTTATCGGAATATAACAAAATTGAACTTTTTGGAAAGCTAAGAAAGTCTACTACAACTTTCTAGTTAAAAACTTTCTCAGATTCCGTATGGAACTCTTACTCATGCTCTTTAAACACAAGCCAAAAACAACTTAAGACAATAGTTTTTCTGAAACTTGTAAAGCTCATAACTGGTCCTATACTTAACGGAATCTAACAAAATTAGACTTTTTGGAATGCTAAGAACATCTAGTAAAAATTCATAGTTAAAAACATTTTAGAATTCTATATAGAACTCAAATTCCTGCTCTTTAAACACAGGTCAAGAACAATTCAAGACAGCAGTTTTGCTGAAACTTGTAATGCTCGTAACTGGTGCTACACATAATGGAATCTAAGAAAATTAGACTTTTTGGAAAGCTAAGAACATCTAGTACAACTTCCTTGTTAAACAAGTTTTCAAATTATGTATGGAACTCAAGTTCTTGGTTTTTAAACACAAGTCAAGAACAACTCAAGACTACAGTTTTGCTGAAATTTGTAAAGCACATAATTGCTGCTATACTTATCGGAATCTAACAAAATGGGACTTTTTTTTTGGAAAGCTAAGAACATCTACTACAACTTCCTCATTAACAACTTTCTCAGATTCCGTATGGAACTCAAATTCCTGGTTTTTAAACACATGTCAACAACAACTCAATACAGCAGTTTTGCTGAATCTTGTAAAGGTCATAACTGGTGCTATACTTATCGAAATCTAATAGAATTGAACTTTTTAAGAAAGCTAACAACATCTACCTCAACTCTCTAGTTGAAAATTTTCTCAGATTCCGTATGGACTTAAATTCCTGCTCTTTAACCGCAAGTCAAGAACAAATCAAGACAACAGTTTTGCTGAAACTCGTAAAGCTCATAACAGGTGCTATACTTATCGGAATCTAACCAAATTGGACTTTCTTTGGAAACCTAAGAACATCTAGTACACATTCTTAGTTAACAACTTTCTCAGATTACGTATGGAACTCATGTTTCTGCTTTTTAAACAAAAGTTAAGAACAACTCAAAACAGCGGTTTCGCTGAATCTTGTAAAGCTCATAACTGGTGCTATGCTTATCGGAATGCTAAGAACATATACTACAAATCTCTAGTTGACAAATTACTCAGATTTTGTATGGAACTCAAATTCCTGCTCTTTAAACACTTGTCAAGAACGAATCAAGACAACAGTTTTGCTGAAACTTGTAAAGCTTATAACTGGTGCAATACTTATCGGAATCTAACAAATTTGGCATTTTTGAAAAGCTAAGAACATCTACTAAAAATTCCTAGTTAAAAACATTTTGCAATTGTGTATGGAACTCAAAATCCTGCTCTTTAAACATAAGTGACGAACAATTCAAGACAAAAGTTTTGCTGAAACTTGTAAAGCTCAAAACTGGTGCTATACTTATCAGAATATAACAAAATAGGTCTTTTTTGGAAAGCTAAGAACATCTAATACAACTTCCTAGTTAACAAATTTCTAAGAATCTGTATGGAACTCAAATTCGTGCTCTTTAAACACAACTCAAGAACAACTCAAGACAACAGTTTTGCTGAACTTGTAAAGCTCATAACAGATGCTATACTTCTCGGAATCTAACAAAAATGGAATTTTTTTTGGAAAGATAAGAACATCTAATACAACTTCCTAGTTAACAACCTTCTCAGATTCCGTATGAAACGAAAATTCCTATTCTTTAAACACAAGTCAAGAACAACTCAATACAGCAGTTTTGGTAAATCTTGTAAAGCTCATAACTGGTGCTACACTTATTGGAATCTAACAAAATTGAACTTTTATGAAAGCTCAGAACATCTACCTCAACTCTCTAGTTGATGAATTTCTCAGATTCCGTGTGGAAGTCAAATTCCTGCGCTTTAACCACAAGTCAAGAACAACTCAAGACAACAGTTTCGCTGAAACTCGTAAAGCTCAAAACTAGTGCTATACTTATTGGAATCTAACGAAATTGGACATTCTTTTGGAAAGCTCAGAATATCTACTACAACTTCCTAATCAACAACATTCTCAGATTCCGTTTGGAACTCAAATTCCTGCTCTTTAAACACATGTCAAGAACAACTCAATACAGCAGTTTTGTTGAATCTTGTAAAGCTCATAACTGGTGCTACACTTTTCGGAATCTAACAAAATTGAATATTTTGGAAAGCTAAGAAAGTCTACTACAACTTTCCAGTTGAAACTTTCTCAGATTCCGTATGGAACTCATATTCCTGCCCTTTAAACACAAGCCAAGAACAACTCAAGACAACAGTTTTGCTGAAACTTGTAAAGCTCATAACAGGTGATATACTTATCGGAATCTAACAAAATAAGATTTATTGGAAAGATAAGGACATCTAGCACAACTTCCTAGTTAAAAATGTTTTCCAATTCTGTATGGAAATCAAATTCTTGCTTTTTAAATACAAGTCAACAACAATTCAAGACAGCAGTTTTGCTGAAACTTGTAAAGTTCGTAACTGGTACACTTAACAGAATCTAACAAAATTGGGCTTCTTGGAATGCTAAGAACATCTAGTACAACTTCCTAGTTTAAAATGTTTCCAATTCTGTATGGAACTCAAATTTTTGGTTTTTAAACACAAGTCAAGAACTACTCAAGACAACAGTTTTGCTAAAACTTGTAAAGCACATAATTGCTGCTATACTTATCGAAATCTAACAAAATTGGAATTTTTTTTTTGGAAAGCTAAGAACATATACTACAAATTCCTAGTTTACAATTTTCTCAGATTCCGTATGGAACTCAAATTCCTGGTTTTTAAATAGAAGTCAAGAACAACTCAATATAGCAGTTTTGCTGAATCTTGTAAAACTCATAACTGGTCCTATACTTATCGTAATCTAACAAAATTGAAATATTTTGAAAGCTAACAACATCCACCTCAACTCTCTAGTTGACAAATTTCTCAGATTCCGTATGGAACTCAAATTCCTGCTCTTTAACCACAAGTCAAGAACAACTTAAGACTGTAGTTTTGTTGATAAATCTCATAACTGGTGCTATACATATGAATCTTCCAAAATTGGAACTTTTTTGGAAAGCTAAGAATAGTTTTGCTTAAACTCGTAACGCTCATAACTTGTGCTATACTTATCGGAATCTGACAAAATTGTACTTTTTTTAGAAAGCAAAGAAAATTTACTACAACTTCTTACTTAACATATTTCTCAGATTTCCTATGGAACTCATATTCCTGCTCTTTGAACACAAGTCAAGAACAACTCAATACAGCAGTTTTGCTGAATCTTGTAAAGCTCCTAACTGGTGCTATACTTATCGGAATGTAACGAAATTGGAGTTTTTTGAAAGCTAAAACATCTAGTACAACATCATAGTTAAAAAAGTTTTCAAATTCTGTATGAAACTCAATTTCCTGCTCTTTAAACACAAGCCAAGAACAATTCTAGATAGCAGTTTTGCTAAAACTTGTAAAGCTCATAACTGGTGCTTTACTTATCGGAATCTAACAAAATTGGACGGTTTAGAAAGCGAAGAACATCTAGTACAACTTTCCTGTTAAAATTGTTCTCCAATTCTGTATGGAACTCAATTTTTTCGTTTTTAAACACAAGTCAAGAATAACTCAAGACAACAGTTTTGCTGAAACTTGTAAAGCACATAATTGCTGCGATACTTATCGGAATCTAACAAAATTGAAATTTTTTTGGAAAGCTAAGAAATTATACTATTACTTCCTAGTTAACAACTTTCTCAGAATCCGTCAAGAACAACTTAGTGCAGCAGTTTTGCTGAATCTTGTAAAGTTCATAATTGGTGCTATGCTTAACAGAATCTAACAAAATTGAACTTTTTGGAAAGCTAAGAACATCTACTACAATTCTCTAGTCGACAAATGTCGCAAATTCCGTATGGAACACAAAATCCTGCTCTAACACATGCCAAGAACAACTCAAGACAGCATTTTTGCTGAAACTTGTAAAGCTCAAAACTGGTGCTATACATATCAGAATCTAACTAAACTGGACTTTTTTGGAAAGCTAAGAACATCTACTATAAATTCTTAGTTGACAACTTTCTCAGTTTCCGTACGGAACTCGTATTCCTGCCCTTTAAACACAAGGAAAGAACAACTCAACACAGCAGTTTTGCTGAAACTTGTAAAGCTTATAACTGGTGCTATACTTACCGGAATCTAACAAAATTGGACTTTTTTGGAAAGCGAAGAACATATTCTACAACTTCCTAGTTATCAACTTTCTCAGATTCCGGATGGAACACATATTCCTGCTCTTCAAACACAAGTCAAGAACAACTCAAGACAACAGTTTTGCTGAAACTTGTAAAGCTCATAACTTGTGCTATACTTATCTGAATCTAACGAAATTGAACTTTTTTGGAAAGCTAAAAACATCTTATACAACTTCCTAGCTAACAACTTTCTAAGATTCCGTATCGAACTCATATTCCTGCATTTTAAACACTAGTCAAGTACAACTCAAGGTAGCAGTTTTGTAGAAACTTGTAAAGCTAATAACTGGTGCGATACTTATCAGAATCTAACAAAATTTGAGTTTTTGGAAAGCTAAGAACATCAACTACAACTTTCTAGTTCAAAACGTTTTGCAATTGTGTATGGAACTAAAAAATCCTGCTCTTTAAACACAAGTCAAGTACAACTCAAGACAACATTTTTGCTGAAACTTGTACATCTCAAAACTGGGGCCATACTTATCAGAATCTAACAAAATTGAACTTTTTTGGAAAGCTAAGCACATCTACTACAACTTTTTAGTTAACAACTTTCTCAGATTCCGTACGGAACTCATATTTCTGCCCTTTAAACACAAGTAAAGAACAACTCAAGATAGCAGTTTTGCTGAAACTTGTAAAGCTCATAACTGGTGCGATTCTTATCGGAATCTAACAAAATTATTGGACTTTTTTGAAAAGCTAAGAACATCTAATACAGCTTCCTAGTTAACAACTTTTTCAGATTCCGTATGGAACTCAAATTTCTACACTGTAAACAGAAGTCACGAACAACTCAATACAGCATTTTTGCTAAATCTTGTAAAGCTCATAACTGGTGCTATACTTATCGAAATCTTACAAAATTGAACTTTTTTGACAGCTAAGAACATCTAACTCAAGTCTCTAGTTGATTAATTTCTCAGATTCCGTGTGAAACTCAAATTCCTGCTCTTCAACCACTTGTCAAGAACAACTCAAGAGCGCAGTTTTGCTGAATCTAGTAAAGCTTATAACTGGTGCTATACTTTTTGGAATCTAACAAAATTGGACTTTTTTTTGGAAAGCAATGAGCATCTGCTACAACTTCCTAGACAACAACTTTCTCAGATTCCGTATGGAACTCAAATTCCTGCTCTTTAAACACAAGTCAAGAACAACTCAGTAATGCAGTTTTGTTGAATCTTGTAAAGCTCATAACTGGTGCTATACTTATTGGAATCTAACAAAATTGGACTTTTTGGAAAGCAAAAAACATCTAGTACAACTTCTTAGTGAAAAACGTTTTCCAATTCTGTATGGAACTCACATTCCTGCTCGTTAAACACAAGCCAAGAACAACTCAAGACAACCGTTTTGTTGAAACTTGTAAAGCTCATAACTGGTGCTATACTTATCAGAATCTAACAAAATTTGGCTTTTTGGAAAGCTAAGAATATCTACTACAAATTCCTAGTTAAAAACGTTTCCTAATCTGTATGGAACTCAAATTCCTTCTCTTTAAACTCCAGGCAAGATCAACTCTAGACAGCAAGTTTGCCGAAACTTGTAAACCTCATAACTAGTGATATACTTATCGGAATCTTTAAAAAAATTGGATTTTTTTTGTAAAGCTAAGAACATCTACTATAACTTCTTAGTTAACAACTTTCTCAGATTCCATACGGAACTCATATTCCAGCTCTTTAAACACAAGTGAAGAACAACTCCAGACAGCAGTTTTGCTGAAACGTGTAAATCTCATAACTGGTGCTACACTTATTGGAATATAACAAAATTGGACTTTGTTTTGGAAAGTTAAGAACATATAGTACAACTTCCTAGTTAAAAACGTTTTCAAATTCTGTATGGAACTTAAAATCCTGCCCTTTAAAAACAAGTCGAACAATTCAAGACAGCAGTTTTGCTGAAACTTTTAAAGCTCAAAACTGGTGCCATACTTATCGGAATCTAACTAAATTGGACTTTTTGGAAAGATAAGAATATATAGTACAACTTCATAGTTAACAACCATCTCAGATTCCGTACGGAACTCATATTCTTGCTCTTTAAACAAATGTCAAGAACAACTAAAGACAGTAGTTTTGCTCAAACTTGTAAAGCTCAAAACTGGTGCTATACTTATCGAAATCTAATAAAATTGGATTTTTTTTTTGAAAAGCTACGAACATCTACTACAACTCTCTAGTTAAAAACTTTCTCAGATTCGTATGGAACTCAAATTCCAGGTTTTTAAATACATGTCAAGAACAACTCCAGACAACAGTTTTGCTGAAACTTGTAAGAAACATAACTGCTACAATACTTATCGAAATCTAACAAAATTAGACGTTTTAGAAACTAAGCACATCTACTACAACTGCCTAGTTAACAACTTTCTCAGATTCCGTATGGAAGTCAAATTTATGCTCAATAAACACAAGTCAAGAACAACTCTTGACAGCAGTTTTGTTGAAACTTGTAAAGCTCATAACCGGTGATATACTTATCGGAATCTAACAAAATTGGAATTTTTTTGGAAAGCTAAGAACATCTAATACAACTTCCTAGTTCACAACTTTCTCAGATTCCGAATGGAACTCAAATTCCAGCTCATTAAACACAAGTCAAGAACAACTCAAGACAGCAGTTTTGCTGAAACTTGTAAAGCTCATAACTGACGCTATACTTATCGGAATCTTACAAAATTAGAATTTTTTTGGAAAGCTAAGAACATCTACTACAACTTCCTAGTTAACAATTTTCTCAGATTCCGTATGGAATTCTTATTCTTGCTCTTTAAACACAACTCAAGAACAACTCAAGACACCAATATCGCTGAAACTTGTAAAGCTCATAACTAGTGCTATGCTTATCAGAATCTAATAAAATTGGACTTTTTGAAAAACTAAGAACATCTACTACAACTTCCTAGTTAACAACTTTTTCAGTTTCCGTATGGAACTCAAGTTCCTGCTCTTTAAACACAATTCAAGAACAACTCTAGACAGCAATTTTGCTGAAACTTGTAAATCTCATAACTGGTGCTATACTTATCGGAATCAAACAAATTTGGACATTTTTTGGAAAGATAATAATGTCTACTACAACTCTATAGTTAACAACTTTCTCAGTTTTCGAATGGAACTCAAAATCCTGGTTTTTAAACACAAGTCAAGAGCAACTCAAGACAGCAGTTTTGCTTAAACTTGTAAAGCACATAACTGGTGCTATACTTATCGGAATCTAAGAAAATTGGACTTTTTGAAAAGCGAAGAACATGTAATACGACTTCCTAGTTGACAACTTTTTCCAATTCTGTGTGGAACTCAAATTGCTGGTTTTTAAACACAAGTCAAGAACAACTCAAGACAACAGTTTTAATGAAACATGTAAAGCATATAACTGCTACTATACTTACCGGAATCTAACTAAAATGGAATTTTTTTGGAAAGCGAAGAATATCTACTACAACTTCCTAGTTGACAACTTTCTTTGATTCTATATGGAACTCAAATTCTTGCTCTTTAAATATAAGTCAAGAACAACTCACAACAGCAGTTTTGCGGAAACTTGTAAAGCTCATAACTGCTGCTATACTTATCGGAATCTAACAAAATTGGACTTTTTTTTGAAAAGCAAAGAACATCTACTACAACTCTCTAGTTAAAAACTTTCACAGATTTCGTTTGGAACTCAAATTCCTGGTTTTTAAATAAAATTCAAGAAGAACTCAAGACAGCAGTTTTGCTATGTAAAGCACATAACTGCTGGTATACTTATCGGAATCTAACAAAATTAGAATTTTTCGAAAGCTAGGAATATCTACTACAACTTTCTAGTTAACGACTTTCTCGGATTCCGTATGAAACTCAAATTCCTGCTCTTTAAACACAAGTCAAGATTAACTCAAGACAGCAGTTTTGCTGAAACTAGTAAAGCTCATAACTGGTACTACA
This sequence comes from Hemerocallis citrina, assembly GCA_017893485.1. NCBI lineage: Eukaryota > Viridiplantae > Streptophyta > Magnoliopsida > Asparagales > Asphodelaceae > Hemerocallis > Hemerocallis citrina. The sequence goes on along the minus strand of CM030359.1, from coordinate 140,611,112 downwards.
CTCATAGGAATGTAACAAAATTGGAATTTTTTTGGAAAGCTAAGATCATCTACCGCAACTTCCTAGTTAACAACTTGCTTAGAGTCCGTTTGGAATGCATATTCCTGCACATTAAACACAAGTAATTCACAACTCAACACAACAATTTTGCGGAAACTTGTAAGCTCATAATTGGTGCTATACTTATCGGACTTTTTGGAAAGCTAAGAACATCTACAAAAACTTCCTAGTTAAAAACATTTTCCAATTCTGTATGGAACTCAAATTCTTGCACTTTAAACACATGTCAAGAACAACTGAAGATAGCAGTTTTGCTGAAACTTGTAAAAACACGTAACTGCTGCTATACTTATCGGAATCTATCAAAATTAAACTTTTTGGAAAGCTAAGAACATCTACTACAACTTCCTAGTTAACAACTTTCTCAGATTCCGTATGGAACTCAAATTTATGCTAATTAAACACAAGTCTACAACAACTCATGACAGCAGTTTTGCTGAAACTTGTAAAGCTCATAACTAACGCTGTACTTATCGGAATCTAACAAAATTGGACTTTTTTTGGAAAGCTAATAACATCTACAACAACTTCCGGGTTAACAACATTCTCAGATTTCATAATGAACTCACATTCTTGCTTTTTTAACACAAGTCAAGAACAACTCAAGACAGCAGTTTTGTTTTTGTGCTATACTTATCGGAATCTAACAAAATTGGACTGTTTGGAAAGATAAGAATATCTACTACAATTTTCTATTTAACAACTTTCTCAGATTCCGTATGGAACTCAAAATCCTGCTCTTTAAACACAATTCTAGAACAACTCAACACAGCAATTTTTCTAAAACTTGTAAAGCTCATAACTGGTGCTGTACTTATCGGAATCTAACAAAATTGGACTTTTTTTTGGAAATCTAAGAACATCTTCTACAACTCTATAGTTAACAACTTTCTCATATTCTGCATAGAACTCAAATTCCTTTTTTTTAAACACAAGTTAGGAGCAACTCAAGACAGCAGTTTTGTTGAAACATGTAAACCACAAAACTGGTACTATACTTATCGGAATCTAACAAAATTGGACTTTCTGAAAAGTGAAGAACATCTACTACAACTTTCTAGTTAACAACTTTTTTCAATTCTGTATGGAACACAAATTCGTGCTCTTTAAACACAAGTCAAGAACAACTCAAGGCAGCAGTTTTGCGAAAACATGTAAAGCTCATAACTGGTACTATACTTATCAGAATTTAACAAAATTGGATTTTCTTTTGGAAAGCTAAGAACATCTACTATCACTTCCTAGTTAACATCTTTCTCAGATTCCATATGGAACTCATATTCCTGCTCTTTAAACAAATGTCAAGAACAACTCAAGACAGCAGTTTTGCTGAAACTTTTAAAGCTAATAACTGCTGCTATACTTATCGAAATCTAACAAAATTGGATTTTTTTTTTGAAAAGCAAGAAACATCTACTACAACTCTCTAGTTAAAAACTTTCTCAGATTCCGTGCGGAACTCGAATTCCTGGTTTTTAAATACAAGTCAACAACAACTCAAGACAGTTGGTTTGCTGAAAGTTGTAAAGCACATAATTGCTGCTATACTTATCGGAATCTAACAAAAATGGACTTTTTGGAAAACTAAGAACATCCACTACAACTTCCTAGTTAAAAACTTTCTCGGAGTCCGTAAGGAACTCAATTTCTGTATTTTAAACACAAGTCAAGAACAACTCAAGACAGTAGTTTTGCTGAACCTAGTAAAGCACATAACTGATGCTATACTTATAGGAATGTAACAAAATTGAACTTTTTTTGGAAAGCTAAGAGCATCTACCACAACTTCCTAGTTAACAACTTGCTCAGAGTCCGTATAGAACTCATATTTCTGCTTTTTAAACACAAGTCAAGCACAACTCAAGACAGCAGTTTTGCTGAAACTTATAAAGCTCATAACTGGTGATATACTTATTGGATTCTAACAAAATTAGAATTTTTGGAAAGCTAAGAACATCGACCATAACTTCCTAGTTAAAATCGTTTTCCAATTCTGTATGGAACTCAAATTCTTGCTCTTTAAACACATGTCAAGAACAACTCAAGAAAGCAGTTTTGCTGAAACTAGTAAAGCACATAACTGCTGCTATTTTTATCGGAATCTAACAAAATTGGACTTTTGGAAAGCTAAGAACATCTACTACAACTTCCTTGTTAACAAATTTCTCAGATTCCATATGGAACTCAAATTCCTGCTTTTTAAACACAAGTCAAGAACAACTCAACACAACAGTTTTGCTGAAACTTGTAAAGCTCATAACTGGTGCTATGCTTATCGAAATATAACAAAATTGGAATTTTTGGAAAACTAAGAACATCTACTACAACTTCCGAGTTAACAACTTTCTCGGTGTAACGCCCTGCCCCAATACTCAGATAATTTTTTAATATTTTTAGAAGACAAATTAGATACTATGTAGTACAATTGCCCACCAGAGGCTGCCTCTCAAAAGGTGGTTAACCGAATTGGTGACCCTTGATCCTTGGCTAATAGTATTTATACTCAAATTAATTTTTGTATACTTCCCATGTGGGACTATATTTCTCAAATCCTTCTCAAATTCTCAAATCCCGCGCAGACCAGTCGACTACTCAAACCACCAGTCGACTGTTCGCTCAAGATCTGGGGTATTACATACACCCCACCTTTAGAAATCAGCATCTTTGCTGAGTACGGGACACACATCTAGTATAGGATCCGCCTTTCTAGCCGTTGTAGAATAGTCCTCGATCCCACGAAATGTGTAGAAACACCCGGTACATACAAATGCACCCTGCCTATCCGGAGAATCATCTCCCTGCCGTGAACTAGATCATAGGCCCTCTTCTACACTCGGTGTCGAAAGTCGGCTCTGATACCATTTGTAACGCCCCGCCCCAACACTCAGACAATTTTTTAATATTTTTAGAAGACAAATTAGATACTATGTAGTACAACTGACCACCACAGGCTGCATCTCAAAAGGTGGTTAACCGAATTGGTGACTCTTGATCCTTGGCTAATAGTATTTGTACTCAAATTAGTTTTTGTATACTTCCCATGTGGGACTATATTTCTCAAATCCTTCTCAAATCTCTCAAATTTCGAATACGCAGACCTGTCGACTGCTAACACTACCAGTCGACTGTTCGCTCCAAATCTGGGGTATTACACTCGGTTTCCCTATGGAACTTAAATTCCACCTCTTTAAACATATATCAAGAACAACTCAAGACAGCAATTTTGCTGAAAGTTGTAAATCTCCTAACTGGTGTTATACTTATCGAAATCTGACAAATTTGGACCTTTTTTAGGAAAGCTAAGAACATCTACTACAACTCTTTAGTTAACAACTTACTCAGATTCCGCATGGAACACAAATTCCTGGTTTTTAAACACAAGTCAAGAGCAACCCAAAACAGCAGTTTTGCTGAAACTTGTAAAGCACGTAATTGCTGCTATACTTATCGGAATCTAAGAAAATTGGACTTTTTTTAAAGCGAAGAACATGTAATACGACTTCCTAGTTGACAACTTTTTCCAATTCTGTGTGGAACTCAAATTGCTGGTTTTTAAACACAAGTCAAGAACAACTCAAGACAACAGTTTTGATGAAACTTGTAAAGCACATAACTGCTGCTACACTTATCGGAATCTAACAAAAATAGAATTTTATTTTTGGAAAGCGAAGAATATTTACTACAAATTCCTAGTTAGAAACTTTCTTAGATTCCATATGAAACTCAAATTCCTGCTCTTTAAATATAAGTCAAGAACAATTCACGACAGCAGTTTTGCTGAAACTTGTAAAGCTCATAACTTCGGCTTTACTTATCGGAATCTAACAAAATTGGACTTTTTTGTGAAAAGCAAAGAACATCTACTACAACTCTCTAGTTAAAAACTTTAATAGATTCCGTGTGGAACTCAAATTCCTGGTTTTTAAATAAAAGTCAAGAACAACTCAAGACAGCAGTTTTATTGAAACATGTAAAGCACATAACTGCTACTATACTTATCGGAATCAAACAAAATTGGACTTTTTTGGAAAGCTAATAGCATATACCGCAACTTCCTAGTTAACAACTTGCTTAGAGTCCGTATGGAACGCATATTTCTGCTTCTTAAACACAAGTCAATCACAACTCAAGACAGCAGTTTTGCTGAAACTTGTAAGCTCATAACTGGTGCTATACTTAATGGAATCTAAGCAAATTGGACTTTTTGGAAAGCTAAGAACATCTACTACAACTTCCTAGTTAAAAATGTTTTCCAATTTTGTATGGAACTCAAATTCTTGCTCTTTAAACAAATGTCAGGAACAACTCAAGACAGCAGTTTTCATGAAACTTGTAAAACACGAAACTGCTACTATACTTATCAGAATCTAACAAAATTGGACTTTTTGGAAAGCTAAGAACATCTACTACAACTTCCTAGTTAAAAATGTTTTCCAATTTTGTATGGAACTCAAATTCTTGCTCTTTAAACAAATGTCAGGAACAACTCAAGACAGCAGTTTTCATGAAACTTGTAAAACACGAAACTGCTACTATACTTATCAGAATCTAACAAAATTGGACTTTTTGGAAAGCTAAGAACATCAACTACAACTTCCTAGTTAACAAATTTTTCAGATTCCGAATGGAACTCAAATTCCTGCTCTTTAAACACAAGTCAAGAACAACTCAAGACAGCAGTTTTGCGGAAAATGTAAAGCTCATAACTGTTGCTATACTTATCGGAACTTAACAAAATTGGACTTTCTTTTGGAAAGCTAAGAACATTTACTACCACTTCCTAGTTAATAGCTTTCTCAGATTCCGTATGGAACTCATATTCCTGCTCTTTAAACAAATGTCAACAACAACTCAAGACAGTAGGTTTGCTGAAACTTGTAAAGCACATAATTGCTGCTATACTTATCGGAATCTAGCAAAAATGGACTTTTTGGAAATCTAAGAACATCTACTACAACTTCCTTGTTAAAAACTTTCTTGGATTCCGTGTGGAACTCAATTTCTGCATTTTAAACACAAGTCAAGAACAACTCAAGACAGCAGTTTTGCTGAAACTAGTAAAGCTCATAACTGGTGCTATACTTATAGGAATGTAATAAAATTGAACTTTTTTTGGAAAGCTAAGAGCATCTACCACAACTTCCTAGTTAACAACTTGCTCAGAGTCCGTATAGAACTCATATTTCTACTTTTTAAACACAAGTCAAGCACAACTCAAGATAGCAATTTTGCTGAAACTTGTAAAGCTCATAACTAGTGCTATACTTATTGGATTCTAACAAAATTAGACTTTTTGGAAAACTAAGAACATCTACTACAACTTTCTAGTTAAAAACGTTTTCCAATTCTGTATGGAACTTAAATTCTTGCTCTTTAAACACATGTCAAGAACAACTCAAGACAGCAGTTTTTTCTGAAACTTGTAAAGCACATAACTACTGCTATTCTTATCAGAATCAAACAAAATTGGACTTTTGGAAAGCTAAGAACATCTGCTACAACTTCCTAGTTAACAAATTTCTCAGATTCCGTATGGAACTCAAATTCCTACTTTTTAAACACAAGTCAAGAACAACTCAAGACAACAGTTTTGCTGAAACTTGTAAAGCTCATAACTGGTGCTATGCTTATGGGAATCTAACAAAATTAGACTTTTTGGAAAACTAAGAACATCTACTACAACTTCCTAGTTAACAACTTTCTCGGTTTCCGTATGGAACTCAAATTCCTGCCCTTTAAATATAATTCAGGAATCCCTCATCCCTTTTTCTTGGTGTTCTCTCGTGGCCGCAAGCCACCATCGCCGTCATCTCTCGCTTTTGGTGTTTTTGTTCGTATGGAGATTTTCGCTCTAGTTGCTTGGATTCGTTGATTCGTGAATTTTCGTTTGTAGGTTTTGCTCATTACTGTTGGTTTTCGTTGTTCTTCATCATCGGTTAAGGCAACTAACTTGTACTCCAATTTATTTGTTTGATACAAGTCAAAAATACCACATATAGTGTAGTTGGGTCTAGAGATGACTCTTGTTTGTGTTATGTTTGTTGGGTTTTATCTCTATTGTGAAAATTTGACCATAAATGACTCACGACACAATATGGACAGGAATTAACTTAGGTTTTACCCGTTCTTGATTTTGATCATATATGTGAGACTTTTGGGGGAATTCGTGATTTGGTTGAGATCCATGTGATGTAATTGGTGTGGACATGCTAGATACCCTAATTCATGATGTTTAGACACTTGGTAGACTCGATTTCATGCTTTGTTGTGTTTTGAACAAGTTTTGGATGATATATGTTGAGTTGTTGTTAAAGAAAAAAATCTGTATTTTGTCGCTGATCTGTTTTGTTTACTGTTTTGGACTGTCTTGAAGTCAGTATCTTAATTTCAGTATAAAACAGGAGTTTTAGAGAATTTCGTCTATTTTCAATCCCCTCTAACCTTGCTCGATTTCGTTTTTATATGTGTGAGTTATGACTATTTTACTACAGAGATGTCGATCTTTTCCAGATTTTGTTTTTTCGATGTTCTTGATGACTAAATGATTTTATTAACTGTGCTACACATATTATTTTGATCCAAAACTTTGATCAGTGTTTCTTTACCTAGTTAGGGATTACCCAGAATTTTGGTGAATTTTATTGATGAGTTTTATATGACGTTTCATGCTCGTTTATGAAAACTATACTTGTTGTATTTTACTCGCTGTTATATAAAGAATCGTATTTTCACCCTGATCCCTTTTACTGTATGAAAAATGTTTGTGAAAAATGAAAGTTAGTATATTTTATCTATTTTCATATCCCTTTGGCGGAATTGGATTTCGTTTCACTGGTTGCGAGATATCATAGTTTTCGTACAGCAGTGTTGGGAATTTCAGATTTGCCAAACTATGGTTTCTTCATGCTTTCTTATTTTTGATGACTGATCTAAATTCATTGGAAAATTCTGAAACTTTATATTTAGATACTGGACATATAGGGGAATACCCCAGATTTTTCGTGGATTTATTTAATGTGATTTCATGCTGTTTTTCTGTACTTGAATTCGTTTTCCTGATTTCTGGCTGAACCTATTTTCTGTATTCAAACCAGTTTTGAGCTATGTTCTTGTCAATTAATATATGCTTTATTTATATTCGTTGGATTCGTGTGGAAGTCTAGTTTACAGATCCTTCGACGGATCTAGATGTGCATGTTTGTAACATTGGAAATCACAATTTTACTACAGTATGGTCTTACTGTCCTGAACTTAAGATTTGTTTATTTTATTCTTTTATGAGACATCTTGCACTCGTACAGTTTATCTTGCAACTTACACCTGTTATATGATCATGCCATGTATTCTTGATATATTTTGCACCTATACATGTTGGTTTGACATTAATAATAAATAACCAAGCCGGGGTTTAAGGTTCAGATCTAATAGTGGATAATTCAGAAATATGTACTCGGAAGGGGATCCACTGATCCTACGTGATTACTTGAGACATGACACTTGACACGTGATTACTTGATACTTGCACGCAAGACACGATACTTGCCACTTGTACAACTTGACACGTGATTACATGATACATGATACTTGGAGCTTGGAGCTCAATTACTTGACTTATCCCCGAGTATATTGCCCTCTATGGTCCACTATAAAATCTAAAACGAAACTGTTTATTATAGCAACCATGTAAGGTGGGTTGCATGAAGTGCTACCTAGATAGTAATCACTACAAGACTTGATACATGCTACTTGAACATGATACTTGAACATGATACCAGAGCATGATACATGCTTGCTTGATACTTGACTATATGATATATGAGACTTGTTTACATGAGATCTGATTACTTGACACATGATACATGTTTACATGACACTTGATTACTTGACACTTGATTCATGCCATTTACACTTGATCACTTTACCATGCTAGTTGTTTACCTTGACATCATGCTTATACCATGTTGCTAGTTAGTTTCCCCGTGAGCTTGTATCCTACATTATAAGTGGTCCGTAACTTGCAATTGACGGGTACTAGTTTGTTTCTCTTTCCCTCTTTTCTGTATTCGTTGAATTGCAGATTTTGGATAACAGTTTCCAGATGGTATCGGAGACATAAAGTATTAGTGCGGCTTTTATTAATAATATTCTTGTAGCTTGCTTGAACAATATTGCATTTTGAGACTTGGATTTATTCTTGCATTTGGGCGATGTGACCCAAGATAACTATTTTATTCAGATCATGACTATTTGAGATTTATGTATTGGGTGTCAAGTATTCTTATTGGTATTTTGGCTCATTATGTGCATGTGGTTGATTCTTTTGCTTTCGACTCTGATGATTCTTGTGAATGCTGTAAGGATTTCTTGAACAACTTATGAATGATGAAAATCATTCGCTAGGCTTTTGTTGCACATCCGTATTCCGTATTCTTTTTGGGAAGCAGGGCATGACAACAACTTTCTCAGATTCCGTAAGAAACTCAAATTCCTGCTCTTTAAACCCAAGTCAAGAACCACTCATTACAGCAGTTTTGCTTAATCTTGTAAAGCTCATAACAGGTGCTATACTTATCGGAATCCAACAAAATTGAAATTTATAGAAAGCTAAGTGCATCTACTACAACTCTCTAGTTGACAAGTTTCTCTGATTCTGTATGGAACTCAAATTCCTTCTCTTTAAACACAAGTCAAGAACTACTCAAGACAACAGTTTTGCTGAAACTTGTAAAGCTCATAATTAGTTTTATACTTATCAGAATCTAACGAAATTAAACTTCTTGGAAAGCTAAGAACATCTACTACAACTTCCTAGTTAACAACTTTCTCCGATTCCGTATGGAACTCAAATTCTTGCTCTTTAAACACAAGTCAAGAACAAGCCAAGACAGCAGTTTTGCTGAACCTGTAAAGCTCATAACTGGTTCTATACTTATAGGAATGTAACAAAATTGGACTTTTTTGGAAAGCTAAGAGCATTTACTTCAACTTCCTAGTGAACAACTTTCTCAGATTCCGTATGGAGCTCATATTTCTGCTCTTTAAACGCAAGTCAAGAACAACTCAAGACAGCAGTTTTGTTGAAACTTCTAAAGCTCATAACTAGTGCTATACTTATTGAAATCTAACAAAACTGGACTTTTTGGAATGTTAAGAACATCTACTACATCTTCCTAGTTAAAAATGTTTTTCAATTCTGTATGGAACTCAAATTCCGGCTCTTTAGACACAAGTCTAGAACAACTTAAGACGACAGTTTTGCTGAAACTTGTAATGCTCATAACTGGTGTTATACTTATCGAAATCTAAAAAAAATGGACTTTTTTGGAAAGCTAAGAACATTTGCTCCAACTCTCTTGTTAACAACTTTCTTAGATTCCATATGGAACTCAAATTCCTGGTTTTTGAACTTAAGTCAAGAACAACTCAAGACTGCCGTTTTGCTAAAACTTGTAAAGCACGTAACTGCTGCTATACTTATCGGAATCTAACAAAATTGGGCTTTATTGGAAAGCTAAGAAAATCTACTACCACTTCCTAGTTAACAACTTTTTCCAATTCTGTATGGAACCCAAAATCCTGCTCTTTAACAACAAGTCAAGAACAACTCAAGACAACAGTTTTACTGAAACTTGTAAAGATCATAACTTGTGCTATACTTATCGGAATCTAAGAAAATTGGACTTTCTTTTGGAAAACTGAGAACATATTCTACAACTTCCTAGTTAACAAATTTCTCAGATTTTGTATGGAACTCAAATTCCTGCTATTCAAACACAAGTCAAGAATAACTCAATACAACAGTTTTGCAGAATCTTGTAAAGCTCATAACTGGTGCTATACTTATCGAAATCTAACAAAATTGAACTTTTTGGAAAGCTAAGAAAGTGTACTGCAACTCTATAGTTGACAAATTTCTCAGATTCCGTATGGAACTCAAATTCCTGTTCTGTAAACACAAGTCAAGAACAACTCAAAACAACAGTTTTGTTGAAACTTGTAAAGCTTATAACTGGTGTTATAATTATCAGAATCTAACAAAATTGGCCTTTTTGGAAAGATAAGAATATCTAATACAACTTCCTAGTTAACAACTTTCTCAGATTCCATATGCAACTCAAATTCCTGCTCTTTAAACACAAGTTAAGAACAACTTAAGACAATCGTTTTGCTAAAACTTGTACAACTCATAACTGGTTCTATACTTATCAGAATCTAACAAAATTGAAATTTTTTTGGAAAGCTAAGAACATCTAATAAAAATTCCTAGTTAACAACTCTCTCAGATTTCGTATGGAACTCAAATTACTGCTCTTTAAACACAAGTCAAGAACAACTCAAGACAGTAGTTTTGCTGAAACTTGTAAAGCTCATAACTGGTGTTATACTTATCGGAATCTAACAAAATTAGACTTTTTGGAAAGCTATGAACATCTACTACAACTTCCAATTAAAAATTTTCTTAGATTCCGTATGGAACTCAAATTCCTGTTCTTTAAACACAAGTTAAAAATAGCTAAAACAACAGTTTTGGTGAAACTTGTAAAGGTCATAACTAGTGCTATACTTATCGAAATCTAACAAAATTGGACTTTTTGGAAAGCTAAGAATATCTACTAAAACTTCCTAGTTAAAAAATTTCTCAATTTCGTATGGAATTCAAATTCCTGCCCTTAAATACAAGTCAAAAATAGCTAAAACAGCAGTTTTGCTGTGTTCCTCGCTGTTTTGGGAAAACATTTTGTTTAGCCTAGTAAATTAACCCAGAAAAATCTACAAAATTTAAAACATGGTAGTAACTCATATAAGAATCTCTCAAATTAATTTGGAGTCAAAATTCCAACTTTAGCACTAGTAATTAATTCTAACTATCAAAACTACATACTAGTTTAAAGATTCGATCTTTAGGATTTTTATGTGTGTTCTACCACTTCAATCTTGTATGCCATTTTATTATAGTCCACAATCATAAATTTGCTCATAAAATTAGTCCAAGTTTTTCATTTATTAACATATAACAACAATAATAACAAAATAACAAACATGAGATGAGAAACCCCAACCCAAAAGTGTAGGAAGGACTTGCTTTGCTCTTCTCCTCCTTGTCCTTGCTCCTCTTTCAAGAACAACTCCAAGCCAATTAAACCATTCTATTTTTCTTTGATTTGATCTCTCTTTCTTTTCTTTTCTTATCAATTTTTTTCTCAAACTTAAAGCAAAACAAGAAGAGGAAGAAATGTGAGAAGAAGAGAGAATGAGATGAGAGTGGGATGGGGGAAACAAAATGGGCCTTTGCCTTTGGAAATGGCTGGCCATATATAGGAGAGGGAGAGAGAGAGATGTGGTAGAGGGAGAGCTATGTGTCTATCTCTCTTGTAGCTCATCAATTTGATATCAAATTGCAAATATATATTGCAATCTACACCCAATCCAATCGTAGCCCTCCAATTTTATCATGTTTGATCAAAAATAATAAATAATTTTCCAAAATCACATTCTACATAATTTTGTGCAAATATACGAAATCGATACAACATATATATATATATATATATATATATATATATATATATATATATATATATGGAGTCATGCTATTATGAGATGGTGAGATGGAGTGTTTTTTTGTGAGTTGGGCGATTTAAATCATCCAAATCTTGATCACACCGTTCACATCATTCTACATGTCATGTAGATTGTGTGTACAAAATTTTAAGCCATTTGGAGACCTGTAGCCTTTGCATCAAAGCATTCAACACATCATGAAGATGATGCGAAATACATATATATGCATTTATTTGAATGCTTTGATGCATAGGCTAGAGGTCTCCAAATCGCTTGAAATTTTGTACATACCATCTACATGATATGTAGAATGTTGTGAATGGTGTGATCTAGATTTGGATGATTCAAATTGCTCATCTCACAAAATACATTTTCATCTCACCTATCTCACCATCTCATATTAGCATTTTTCTATATATATATATATATATATACAGATAATTTTTATTAGTTAAAACAAGTAATCTCCACTAAAAATATTTTAATTCTGAAATAATAATAAAATAATAATTTTATTATCGGCTCAGAAGATTTTAGTATCAATTTGATACAATCCAGATGTATGTAGACTAGTATATATATATAGATAATGTTTACTAATTAAATCGGGTAATATCCCCCAAAATATTTCAATTCTGAAAATTATAATAAAAATAATAATTTTTAATATCAGGCCAGAATATAACAGATATTTTCTCAAAAACGCATATTTCATGATTTTGTACAAGTGCACAAAATCGATACAATATGTATATATACTTACTTGTATATATATATATATAGATAACGATTATTAATAAAGACCAAATAATTTCCATAAGAATATTTTAATTTTAAAAATAATAATAATACAAATATAATATCCAACCGGGATATTACATGAGACTTCTTAGGACTCTTGGTGGTATCAATCTTCTGCTTTCCCTTGGGTGATGGTTCTTTGTGTCTCCCATGGTTAAGGGCCTCAGCATAGATATATTTTTCACTTCAAATGAGGGGGTCAAAAAAATCCAAGGGTGACTTTTTGGCGAGGGATGTTTTGAAGAGGTCATGTCGGGCGTTGCACCTGAAGGTGGCCGCTGTGACCCCAGAGTCAAGGGATGGGATGGACCGGGCTTCTGCTGCAAATCACTGGAAGAAGTCTTGGAGTGACTCTCCATCTTTTTGCTAGCAGGGGGCCCTCATCTGCTCAGCCTTGCGACTGGTCACGAAGTGTGTGATGTAGCTTTCCTCAACTTGGTCTATGGAATAGATATAGCCGGGAGTGATCCGTGAATACCATTCTCTTGTCGAGCCCCGAAGGGTGGCAGGGATTGTCCTGAAAAGGTTTGCATCTGAGGCTTTGTGGTTCATAATTAGACTTTTAAAACTCTCGATGTGATCCGCTGAGCCAAATTTTCCATTATAAGACTTGAATGCGGGAGGCTTATAGTCTCTTGGGAATGGGGACTCAAGGATGAATGGGGCAAAGGACGGCCGAATATGTCGGTTCTCCCTATTTTGCTGTCTCTCCTCTTGCCCTATTCGGGCGAGGTGATCTTCCATCCCCTAAAGACTCTTTAGGACTGCTTCTTCACATCCTTCAGACTGGGTGCACCTGTAGGACTCTTCAATGTGGATGACATCGGTACAGAGGTCTCGAAAATGACAATCCCTTTCTTTTTCTCCCTGAAGAGCCTATAGAATTTCATTCTTGAAGTCCTGGAACTCGGCTCTTGTATGGGGTATCCCTGCTTGTAACTCCTATTTCCCGTTTCTTGTATTTTTGTACTGTATTTTCTTCCCAGTGTATTCTACCTTATTGTTTTCTTTCATTTATTTCTGAACCATGTATTTGTTATTCATTCTCAATATAAATTCATCTATTGTTTTGTCGCCTGTGATTTAATCTTCTTGATTCGTTTTTGTCTGCCAATTATTTTATCTTTGAATGATTTATTGTTTCTAATCTATTTCATTTCTTGGCCTAATTACTCATTCATTTGTTTCTGGCTTATTAGATCCGGTTTTTACCCAGTCTACCCTATTTTAATCCTTCTATCCCTCCTACTGGATCCTAACCTGCTACCCATTACCGTCTTCTTTTACCCAATCTTTCCCAGATATTTCTTCACGTTTTGTATCTGCCTAACGAGCAGATCATGCTTTTCCTCTATCTTCTCTTGATTCCCCAAAATCCTTCTAGCCAAAAATCCCATTTAAAACCCCCAACAAAATTTGTAACTGCTATCTACAATTGCTATCTCCTAAACCCTAACCCTAATCTCTCTCTCTCTCTGCAACTCATCTCTCTCCCTCACTGCATCCCAATCCCCTAGCCTTGACGTGCCGCCCTCTGACTACCGCGCTGCCCCTGTCGTCGGTGCTTGCTCACGACCTCTTGTCGCTCTGCCCTCATCCTGATGCCAGAGCCCTCTCAACATCTCTTCCCTTCTCCTTCTAAAGCTGACAGCAGCACCCACAGCCAGCCGCAAATCCCCCTATCCTCCTGTTTCCTTCTGACGCCAGCAGCCGCACCCCACACCCTTGCCGTCGCTACCCCTGTTCGCCCCCATCATCCTCTCATTGCCGTGCACACCCCCCTACACGCCACCTCGAGCTGCCTTGTTTGTTATGTGCACGTGATTGATCCCGAGCATTGTGTTCGTGATCACCTTGCCCGTCTCGTTCGTGATTCGATTGTGTTGTGTTCGTTGTCGGGAATCCATTCCTGTTATTCTCATCTTTCCATCAGATTCATCGACTATCCTAATGCAGGTAACCTGTATTAATTTTTGTTGTATTACCAAGTACAAAATACAGCCTGTAGTCTCGCCTTTGTTTTTAGATTCGCCCTCATGAAAATCTCTTGTTAGATCTTGACCCTATTTGTTGATCCATCCGTAGTCGTAATTGTCACACACACAACATAAAAAATAATTTAGATCTAACTAGACTCTTGATGCATGTCTGTATGTTGTTTCGTGATCCATGATATGTTGTATACTTCTTGCATGCATGATGTGTTGGTTGTAGTATCTTGAAGTTGATTTGTTAAGCACCTATATAATGTTGTTTTGGACATCTATTATACCATGCTTGTATTTTGTTCTAATTTGGATTTATTGCATATAAACTATTTGATTAATTGCATGAAAAGAGTTTTTATTTTGCTACTGCTCTGTTTTGGTTCAGTATTTTAGACCCTGTTAAGGTTAGTAAATCAAACTAATTAGTGAATATAAATTGTAGACCCCATTATCTATTTTCCAGAATTTTTGACAGATCTCGATTTCGATTTGTGATGTGTGAGTTATTGCTGTTTTGCTATAGATGTGCTAAAAATTTCAGATTCGGTTTTATGTGACTTTTGTAAAGTTATTCATTTTAATACTGATGTTAAAGGTAGGATTTGAATATAATTTTTTTGTGGGTATGACCAATCATGACTGGGATTAACCCCAAATTTTTGTAGATTTATTTAATGACGTTTATAAACTATTCCCTTCATGTGAACAAACCAATTTATTCCCAAACTGCATGATGTTCAGTAAAGAACTCTATTTTCAACCTTATTCCATTCACTTTTGATTAAAATTTTGTGAATATGAAATGTAGTCTGCTGTGTCTATACCAACCTTTTGACGGATTTGGATTTCGAGTTATACTTTATGATCTATCACTGTTTTAGTACTGCTGTGTCTAAAATTTCAGATTCATAAACTTGCTATATCTTCTTGTTTTCCGAATTTATTTGACTATGCAATCTGTAATGGAATATTATGAAAATTTATTTTCTGATACTAGACATACTAGGGAATCTTCCAGATTTTTCTTAGATTTAATCAGTAAGTTTTTATGCCATTTTCATGCTTTTGAGTACAACCTTGCAATTTTTGGCTGAACATGATTTCTGAATATAACGCTGTTTTGGACCCTATTTCTGTAACTATTATATGACTTATATATATGTGCTGGGTTCGGCCGGGAGTATATTTTCTAGATTTTCTGATGGATCCAGGTTTGCGTTCTTGTGGCAACGGGAATCACATATCTGGTGCAGTAGTGTTTTGCTATCCAAAATTGAAAGTCTCGTTGTCCTAGCCTTTTATGAGTTGTTTGTCACCCATGCATGTTTCTGTCCGATTTGAACTTGTCTGTTGTTTTTGCCATGTTCTTCTTTCCCTGTTTTGTGAACGTATGCCCGTTTTGATAATAATAACAAGTAATCAAGCCGGGGTTAAGGGAAAGACCTTAGTAGTGGACAATATAGGTATGTGTACTCAGAAAGGGGGCCCGTGTTCGCATTTTATGTTTGATTCATGAACCTATTTTATTTTCTGTTGATTCATGAACCTGTTGTAATTTATGTTTTGATTCATGAACCTGTTGATTCATGAACCTGATTATGAACTTGTTACCCTATTACCTGTGCATGACGCCTGAGTACACGGCCCTATAGAAACCCACCACTCGTTCTAAACGTAAATTGCATGTATTTAGCAACCATGTAGTAAAATTTGGAATGCATGAAGTGCTACCTAGATTGAATTTAATACAAGACTTGAGAATAACATGATCACCCCATATTCCTGTTTACCTGTACATTCTACTTGGCACCTATTACATGTTTACCTGCTTACATGCTATCTGATACCTGTCACATATTACATGCACCCTGATTATTTTATCACATTATTTGACTCTGTTCCTGGTTAGTGTTAGTCATTCTGTTGTTGATGTCACTTGCATTTTATGCTTATTTAGTACTTGCTTCCGCTGTTACTCTATACTTGTGTATCTTTCCTGCACTTGTTGCCTGCACTACAAGCGGCCTGTAACTTGCATTGACGGACATTTTATTTTTCTTTCCTCTTCCTGCAATTTTTTAAACTTGCAGACTTTGGTGACCAGCTGCCCGAGGTAGTATGTCATGTCCCGCTTCCCAAAAATACAGAATACGAGTACATGATATTGGCCCAGCGAATGACTAACATCACTCATAAGCTGTTTATCTGAACAACTCAACAATATAATCAATACAAAATAATTGCGCAGACAATAATAATAATCTCATGAACAATAATACTTGAATTGAAGCAATATAATATATCCAAGTACAATAATTCAACGTGTGGAAACAATAAAAAATAATCCGCGACATATGCCCAATACAATAATAATCCAATTATAAATAAATAATAAGTCTCAATACATTAAGTTCATTTAAAGCAATACGCAATTGAAAAGCATTAGGTCTTTAAAATCTTTGTTCTCCAATTCCAGCAGGTAATTCACCATCATTACCTGTGAATACTTAATCTAAAAAGAGGAGAAATTTTTTTCTTAGAGCAAGTCATGGACAACAAGTAGAGAAGTAGGGAACAATGAAATAATGGTACAACAATGAATTCAACGGATCAATATGAATCAATAAAATGGCACGATAGCAATAATCCATATCAACGATGGTTAATGCAATGGTTATAAACATTGATTAAATATAATTTACACTCAGCCAATAATCAATATCAATAGAATTAATGATGAACAATATGCAGCGTCGATGTGTTGCAAACCCTTAAGTCTATTATTCATTTTAAATCCTAACTAATGCATGTACTACTACATCCCATACTACAAGTTCAATGTATACAATCAATTTCGTTCAGACTAAGTGGTGAATTCTATAGATCATGTGTGGGTATGATAATCGCTGATACGATACAATATTGTTGCTCGATATATTATGGTGATCCATTGATTCATTGATACATTGATACATTGATACGATTCATTGATGCAATATTCGAAAGATTGGGGTGCCGTAGTCAGCGCTCTGCAATCAATCGATAAACATTGATCGACACAGTCACTATATTATTCACTACTCAAGTCATTCCCTTAAACCCCGGCTTCTTAATTATTTATCAATGCAACAATAAAATATGCAATTATGAGAGATGAGATGAAAAATAACTCATCGGGAACATGCAATGCAACATACATACATTAATTCATACAATAGTACGATATAGGAATAATTAATTCATTAAAAACTGAAATATAAAATTCTGGACAGCAAGAGTAGTCTGTACAAAAATGCAGTTTCCCGTTGTTTTAGAACTCGAAAACTGAATCCGTTAGAAGTAATAGAAACTAGACTTTCACACGGTTCCAACGAATATTTAAAGATCAAATTCGGACAACAGTAGCTAGGTCAAACACATGGTTCTTTACAGATTTCATGTTCATGTAGAATATCGATATCATGTTATTTTATTTTTAGAATCAGCAAAAACTCAAGATAAAATTCATTAAAAATATTTATTATACTCCTAAGCATGTAAACTACTAATCTAGAAATTATCAGAGCAAGATTTTATCATTTGATCACCCTTTTTACTATTTAAATACGAAAGATACAAGAATCTGGAAATCTGGAATTAAAAATGCAGCTGTAGTAAAACATGCATAACTTTTGCTACTGTAACGCCCCGATTTCCAGTAACTGGGAAACCGTGACATAAGCCAGAATCTTTACTTCAATTAGTCACAGTACACAGAAAAACAGTAAAATTTTAAAACTTTTATTAAATACAAATGTATTATAAGTCCGAATGTTATGCAATTGTAATACATCACAACAGTGTTACAGTAATACCTTTACAACCCAAGTTTTACAACTTCAATAAATTACATCAGAGTAATGAATAAGAACAACACTTGGTATTTCACTTGGATGCTTCCCAACAATAAAATAAATTACAACAATGAATAAAATACAATAATTGTTACAAATGGAACAATAGTAAATAATATATAGTACAGTGAAAATAAAAACGACTCTTGCTTCTCTCGCCTAGTCCTCCTGAATCTTGTACCTGTACTTCTGCAATCCAGTACCTATTGAAATGGGGATGTCAGTACATATACTGACGCTTTAAGGCTGATGACTAGCAGTGATTCTCCACTTAAAGCAAACAGATTAATGGAAAGAAAAACGTGTATATATAGTTGATGTGTCAGTGTATGCTATGACTTAGACTCTAATGCAAGTCTTATAATGCAATGATGCTCTTATTCTAATGCAAGCAAGACTCTGAGACAGTATGCAGCCCATACTACATACGCCCCATATCAAGCCATTTCTTCATATATAGGGATTTGAACATGCACTATGAATTCTATTCTTGTACTCGACTTGTTTATGAAGATTAGACCTGACTGATGAGGTTGCCCTGAAACGTTCTAATCCCGCCAGGCGCACCGGACCTCACTCAAATATCTGATGAATCCTTGGAGTTTCCACGGATGCAGGTTAGCTCGAAGCATCCCCTGTTGCCCCCTAGCCAGACCGTAGTCTATGGCTTCTCGCCCTTAGGTACAAGACAAGACGGAGTTCCGGGGGGTTCATCCCCCCTAGCTCCGACAGGAAATGCTCCCACTTCAGAAATTAGCAGGCGAGATACGAATCCCGTGCTCCCAACTCGTGAGAAGGCACAGACCGTATCCCTTTGACAAGAAGGGTACAACCTAATAACACCGCCTAGTGCCGGCCTATAGAATAGGTTGGATCATAAGGAATCACCCTTAATACCAACTCTTTCCCTTCGGCAAATAATGATAATAAGTAATGGTTAGGTGGCAATAACCATAAGTTACTACCCTAATAATGTCACTAACCCTAAACAACTGAGGGATGACAACAGTATTAGCACAATATTCTAGGTCTTAAGTTAGACTTCGCACGATAACTCTATTAGGATGCTAAATCTAGACTTACCAGAATCCCTAAGGATCTGGTTCATGGCCTATCGATCCAAGACCCCGGCAATACGAATGTATTCGCATGCTACTACCCTGAACTTGGATTTCGTCTACGCTCCGGTCCACGATTAACCTATACCGGTTAAGATCCGACGGTACACAAGGAGTGACCCGTCCATAGTCCCTTAGGTGTAAGGTAAATACACATCTTGATGGTCGATAGCCCTAGGGCAATAATATTGCCCTAGACGAGAACAACAAAACTGCCTACTAACTAATAAGCTACATACGAGTAAACAGAACACATACGAGCCAACAAGCTACGTATGAAACCAATAACTACATACGAGCCAGGCGGGCTACGTATGAGACAATAACATACATACCAGCCAAATAAGCTGCATATGAGACCAACAGCTACATACGGGCCAGTCGAGCCGCGTATGAGACAACAACATACATACGATCTAAATAAGCTACATATGAGACCACCGCTACATACGGGCCAGTTGAGCCGCGTATGAAAAACCATACATAAAACAACCATACAGGTAATCAACCTAAAAGCAACAAAACGTGCTTACTAGCAAAACTTAATCTTTGATAACTAGAAGTAACAGAAGAATCTTCTAACAGTCTAAAATAGACATACTACCAAAGCGAATCCCAAAGGCGACATAAAAGCCTACAACTTTTGTTCCACTTATCAGAATTTAACCCGAGAGGTCAATTCGGAAAGGTGAGAACGTCTACTACAACTTCCTAGTTGGTCCGAACCTCCAATTCAACAGGTGAGACACTCTTAAACTACAAGGAAGTCAAGACAGCAACTTTCTAGTCCAACCTGGCTATTGCATCTTCCAAATACCATAACTCCTACTCCGTCTATCAGAATTTTGCCCGTGAGGCCAATTCGGAAAGGGGAAGGTGTCTACTACAACTCACTAGTTGGTCTAAACCTCAGATTCTACATGTAAGACACTCTAAAACATTAAAGAAGTAAAACAACAAGTTTCCAGTCAAGACAGCCAGTTGATGTACTTTGCAAACGGCATAACTCCTACTCCGCTTATCAAAATTTAACCCGAGAGGTCAACTCAGAAATGGGAGAGCCTCTACTACAACTCCCTAGTTGGTCCGAACCTCAAACTCAACCAATAAAACTTTCAAAAATGACAAACAAACACAACAACAAGCAACCTGTCAAACAGCTAGTTGCTGTATTTTTCCAAGACCATAACTCCTATTCAGCTTATCGGAATTTAACCCAAGTGGTCAATTCGGAAAGGGGAGAGTCTCTACTACAACTCCCTAGTTGGTCTGAACCTCAGATTCATCTAGTAATAGGCTCAAAAGTATCAAGCAACCAAAACAGCAACTTTCAGCCGAACAGCTAGTTGTTGTTTTTTGTACTGGTCATAACTTTCGTGTCTCTCATTGGAATTTAACGCGATAGGTCAATTCAAAAAGGGGAGAATGTCTACTACAACTGCTTAGTTGGTCCGAAACTCTAATTCCGAGTGGAACCATAAGTTCTATCCCTTTGAACCTACTGCAATCCTAACCCGAAAACACAGACTTCACTGTTTTGCCCTAAAGCACGTTGTTTTGGGGAAACGATCGTTTCACCCCTCAAAACAGTCCTGAAAAATCTACCAAAATTCTATCATGGTAATAACAACCCTAAGAACGTCTCATACAAAATTCGGTCAAAATTCTACTTTTAACACATGTAAACAAATCTAACCCTACAACTATTTAAGCATGGATACAACATAAGCATGAAGCTTACTATAACTTAGCATGAACATTTATTATAATCTAAGCATGAAGCTTCATGAACCTACAACAATCTTAAGCATAGTATACGACTTAAGCATCATCCTACAACAATCTTAAGCATGGTATACAACTTAAACATGAACCTACAACAATCTTAAGCATGGTATACAATTTAAACATGAACCTACAATAATCTTAAGCATGGTATACAATTTAAATGTGAACCTACAATAATCTTAAGCATGGATATCTACCACAATTTAAACATGGATCTTTTCTGCAATTCAAGCATGGATATTTACCACCACTTAAGCATGAACAATTACTATATTTAAGCATAGATAGCTACTACTACTTGAAGCATGGGTCCTTATTACTAAGCATGAATAATTACTATACTTAAACATGGTATATTTACTACTTCAAGCATGAAACTTTACTACTTAAAGAATTTCAAGGACTACTTTTCTTCAATCCTACGAGTTCCTACATACAACAAGGAAGAAGTAATCCTTCTATCATAAAAGCAAGATAGACATGCTACAAAGAACTAGTCTTGCTATCATAGAAGTTAATAAAAATAAAGAGATTAATCTTTTACCATTATAGAAGCAAAAATGGAAGCTTAATCTTTCATGAACTAGATTTACTAAGGACTTAATTTTAACAAGTAGAGAGTAACATATAATAAAAGACTTATCTTTTATTAATCTAGAAGAGTTCTACAATCCCAAAAATGGGTATGTTAGTATTCTTTCTACACTACTCTTTATATGCACATACAATTAGTCCAAGTTGTCAAAATAGTCCATACAAGCTTAAAGCTTTCATCTTTGTGTGTTTGTTAAGTTCCACCATCCACTTTGTTCTATGTGATCATTCTTGATCCACAACCATTCTTATGCACATGATTTAGTCCAAGTAGTTCAAGATAATCATAGTAACAACCATAGCCATACAAGGTTCAAAGATCCCATCTTTGTGCTATTTTGTTTGAGTTCTACCACTCATCTCTTTATGTGTTCATTTCCTACTACCATTCATATGCTTAGGAATTTAGTCCAAGTTGTTTAAGAACACACATACACAACAACACATCATAAAGATGGGTTCTTTTTATCATGCAACAATTAATCCATCCTAAAGATGGGTTCTTTTTACTTACGACAACAAGTCATCATAAAAAATGGGTTCTTTCTCACACATAACCAAAATAAAAGAGAAACAAACCATAAAAGAGAACAAAAGAAACACAACAAGAGAAGTAGAGAACCCCAATGAAAACAAACCAAAAAGAACAAGAAATCATATGAAGGAGAAGTAGAGAACCCCCACCTTGTTTATTTCATTGTAGGAAGAACTAGCCTAGCAAACCTTCTCCTTCCTCCTTAGCTTTCTACTACAACTCTTTAAGAAAGCCTACAAGGAAAAACTCTCAAGCTAGGGCTTGTTCTCTCTTTCTTTTCGTCTCTTTTTTGTTCTTGCAAAAATGAGACAAGAGTGAAGTGGGGGGGTATTTATAGGATGAAGGAGTGGGTGGAGAGTGCAAAAGCACCAAGAGAGTTTTCAAAAACCCCCTTGCACAATTCATGGGCCGGACATGCTTATGGTGAGGTGGAGGTATGGTGGAAGGGGGTGAGGTGGAGGAGAGAGAGCTTCTAGAAGAAAAAAATCCTAAAACTCTTATGTATATTTAATCCTAGTTTTAATCAAAACTTAGCCATCCTAATTGATCTATCATGACAAAAAGGGATATTTTCGTCCAAAAAATACACACAACATAATTTGTACAAACATACGAATCGATACAATATGCATATGTATGCATATATATGTATACCGATAGTTTATGTCTGTTAAACCGCATAATCCGTATAAAATAAACAAATTCCGAAAATAATTATAAAATAAATTTTATTATTGACTTGGAAGATTATAGTACCAATTTGATACTGATATGGCTGAAAACGGGGTTAAATTGGAACCATTCAAAGTGGGCACGAATCTTGAAGTCACAGGGGCAGGACGGTAATTTTGCCTACAAACGAGTCCGGATTGGGAACCCGGTCCCTCCTCTTGGACCCGCTAATCCATGAACGGATCTGACAAGTTAAGAACGGGTCTCAACCCGTTAGGGGCCAGTTCAACAGGATTGGAGCAGATCCTGGTCTGTCCCTATCTTAAGGGGATGGTTATAACCAACCCCAACCAGCCACACCGGAAAGTAGGGATTCACCCTTATCCTGAAAAGGATCTCCATGGCAACTATAAAAACCCCCTACCTCCTACTGTTAAAGGTGATCACTCTTTGCATACTTGAGTCTTTCTCTTTACTTTTCCTGTTTATTGACTTGAGCATCGGAGGGTTCGTCGATGGGATCCATCCCGGTGTCTCGAACGTTTGTGCAGGTTTAAGGGAGCACCAAGGAGTCAGCTAATCAACAAGGAAGAAGAAGGGTTCTGCCTGTTCGAGTTCCTCACAAACCTACAAATCTCATCTATTGCACCAACACCAGAATCCAGCGGCAACATATTGGCGTCGTCTATGGGAATTCACTCGACAAGCAATCACGTCTTCCTCCTTCAGCCCACGTTACTCCCTGCAATGCCTCCTAAGAAGAGACATGCAAACTCCAACCGAAGGACAGCCTCTTCTCATCCTCTTCCTCCTCCTCCACAGGGGGATCTCCCTCATCCCAACCAACCAACCCTGAAGCTTGATCTTCTGGATCTGCACTCCATCCAGTAGCCTATGGGACCCCAGGCTACAATAGGGGAACACTCTCGACGAAGCCGTCACAAGCAACCTGTCCATCAGGTTCGAGTCTCCATCCACAATGCCAAAATTGATTCCATGGTTTCCTATACTCCCCCCACTCCAAAGGATCTGCGGAACGTGATCAATAATCGGCAGACCGAGCACGGACCTGATCTCCGTACCCATCTGGATGAGAGGTGGGCTCAAGAGGCGAACCCTTGCCGCGAGCATACCAAGGATCGTTCGTCGCGCCGATCCAACTAAGGAGGGTCCAACTCTCTCCGCAGGCAAAGAGAGTCGCCCCAACGTCGCCCATGACGGAGCCGCTCCCCGGCAGGCTGCCCTGCACCTCGGGCCCATCATAAGCAGGAAGCCCCCATCACAAGGGCCGAATTCAAGCAATTCCAGGCGGCAGTCCTCCGGGCTCTCAACCCTGCCCCCAACAATAGCCGTAGTGCTCCCAGTACTTCACCGGCTCCTCACCATCCTCGCTGCTCTCGTAGTCCCCGACCGGCTCCTCACCATCATTGCCGCTTCCGAAGCCCTAGGCTTGCTGCGAGCCATCGCTGCCCTTCTCCCGAACACCGTCGTCGCTCCCGAAGCCCTAGGCCTACTGCGATCCATCACCGCCCTTCTCCCGAAAACCACCGCCGCTCCCAAAGTCTGCATCCTACTCCCAATCACCCCCGTCGCTCAGTCAGTCCACCACCTACTCTGAGCCATCACCGGTGCAGCCCCAGCCTTTCTCGACATGAGGATGAGTCTCGGGGCTCGGCTAGGCAAGACCGAAGGGAGGACTCGGTCTATCGCCATCTCCACGAGATGGAGAGGCACCTCGGCCAGCTCGACCGAGACGAACAGCTACGGGCAAGGGACCTTCGACCAAGCAGGCCCCCATTCTCATGCGCCATCATAGAGGCTCCAGTTTCCAATAACGTCAAGCCTCCACATTTCGAGACCTACACCGGGGAGTCGGACCCCGCAATCCACATTGAGAGTTTTAAAGCTCTCATGATGATGCACCATGCATTCGACTCCCTCCTTTGAAAGACCTTCCCGGCATACTTAAGGGGCCAGGCTCGGGAATGGTACTCTCGGTTTGCACGAGCATCTATCTTCTCCTTCGACCAGTTCGAGGGTCTTTTCCTCACGCATTTCATGAGCAGTTGCCGTACCGAGAAGACAAGCGACACCCTACTGTTCCTCAGTCAAAAGAAGGGCGAACGACTGAGAGACTATGTCAAGCGCTTCACTGCTGAAGGCAGGTCCATTGCTTCCTTAGAACCCTCGGTCACCACCATTACCTTCCAGTCCAATGTCCTCAATGCTGGCCTCAGGGCATCCCTCGCTAAGAAGCCCCCTCGGGACTTCTCAGAGCACTTGCTTCGGAGCGAGAAGTACATCCGAGCAGAAGAAGCTGTCTGCCGCCCCACGTTCGAGGCCTCATCTTTCGTGAACAAGCGGAAGGGGGCAGAAGAAGAAGCAGCTAAAAAGCTCCAAAAAGATAATAGGGGTCAACGACGTCCTCCTCCTCGGATCGAGAAATTCACTCCGCTTAATGCGAGTGTATCTTCCATCCTCATGGAGATCCGAAATGCTGGCCTCCTACCGCCTCCCCCAAAGATGAATACTTCGAAAGAGAAGAGGGATCAGAGTAAGTGGTGCCATTTCCATCGGGACCACGAGCACGACACAGATGAATGTCGTGCCCTCAGAGATGAGATTGAGGCCCTCATCCAGAGAGGACAGCCTCACCCGATTCGTAAGGAGGGACCGAGCCGATCCGCCCCCGCCGCCTAACGGGGGCTAACAGGCTAACTAAGCAGTGCACGGAGACTTCGGAGGCCGAGGTGGAGGGCATCGTGCACCTGATACATGGAGGCCCAATGGGGGGAGATTCTAACTCCTCCCGAAAAGCCTTCGTAAGGGAGGTTAACTCCATGCAAAGCCATCCTCCCCCAAAGGGCCTCGAAGTCCTAGTGACGTTCTCCGATAGGGCCTGGAAGGCGTCCGCACGCCCCACTGTGATGCCCTCGTCATCAATCTCCGAATGGCAAACTTCGAAGTTCGTCGAGTCTTGGTAGACAACGGCAGCTCCGTCAACATCCTTTTCTTCGAGGCCTTCAAAGGCCTCCCGTTGTCGAGGGACCGGCTCAAGCCTACAGGCTACACTCTCCACGGGTTCACTGGGGTCCCGGTTATGGTTGAGGGAATTATAACCCTCGACGTAACAGCAGGAAAGGCCCCGGCAACTCGCACGGAGCCGATGGACTTCATGGTGGTCGACGTCAAGGCTACCTATGATGTTATCCTGGGTAGACCAGGTTTGGCCGCGCTCCAGGCCATCCCTTTAGCCTACCACATGAAGATGAAGTTCCCTACGCCCTCAGGAGTGGGAGAAGTGAGGGGAAGCCAAGAAGCGGCTCGGAAGTGCTACATGACCTCAATGGGAGGTCCAGTTCTCTTTTTGGAAGTGCTCGAACTGCCTCAGGAAGGCGGTCAGACTATTTCCGATCCTGTGGACGAGTTGGAGGAAGTGGCCTTCTCGAAGAAGACACCACTAAGACGTTCCGCATCAGTAAGGCTCTATCCCCCTCCATTAAGCAAGACATCTCCCGGTGCATACGGGAGAATCACGACCTCTTCGCCTGGACTACAGCAGACATGCTCGGGATCTCAGAGGAGCTCTCAATGCATGTCTGAGTGTTGCCCCTGCGGTCAAGCCTGTCCAACAAAAGAGGCAAAAGTTTGCCCCCGAGAGGCAACAGGCAATCAAGGTGGAGGTTGAGAAACTCCTCAATGCCCACTTTATTCAGGAGGTAAACTACCCAGAGTGGCTCTCCAATGTGGTGATGGTTAAGAAGGCCAACTGGAGTTGGAGAATATGCATTGACTTCACCGATCTCAACAAGGCATGCCCGAAGGACACTTTTCCTCTTCCCAGCATCGACGCCCTGATCGATGCGACCTCCGAGCACGAGCTCCTCAGTTTTATGGATGCATTCTCACAGTACAACCAAATCAGGATGTTTCCTCCTAAAATCTCGAAGACCTCGTTTGTGACGGACCAAGGCCTTTATTGCTGCCATGTTATGCCCTTCGGCTTGAAAAACATGAGAGCTACCTATCAGCGCCTAGTGAACAAGGTCTTCCGAGACCAGATTGGCCGAAACATTGAGGTCTACATTGACGACATGTTGGTCAAGAGCACCCGAGGGCAGGAGCACACTCTCGACCTTCAAGAAGCCTTCGGGGTGCTCAGGAGGCACAATATGAGACATGTTGGTCAAGAGCAATCGAAAGATTTGCCCCTACTTCCAATCCTATTCGGTGGTCATCCTTACCGACCAACTGCTGAAACAAGTTCTCCACAAGCCTAAGACTTTCGGGTGGCTCATGAAGCGGTCAATCAAGCTGAGTTAGCACGACATCAGCTACCAGCCCAGAACGACAATAAAGGCCCAAGCTCTGTTCGAGTTCATCGTGGAGAACACCATCCCCGACTCATGCGAGTCACTTGTCGACCCCTCCGTCCGGACCGTCTATGTGGACGGGTCCTCCTGCACCGATGGAAGCGAGGCTGGTGTCATCCTAACTGGCCCCGACGCTTTCGTCCTCCAGTACTCCCTCCGCCTCAACTTCACGGCGTCAAACAATGAGGCTGAATATGAAGCCCTCATAGTGGGGCTCTGCTTGGCTCGCAAGGCAGGTGCCGAGCAAGTAAGGGTCTTCAGTGACTCCTAGTTATTGGTCAATCAAGTGTCCGGGGAGTACGAGGTGAGATACGACTGCATGGCAAGGTACTTGGCAAAGGTGAGGGAGCTTCTAGCTCTCTTCAAAGATGTTCAACTATAGCGGGTTCCCAGAGAGGAAAATGCTCAAGCAGATGCCCTCTCTAAGCTCGCCTCCTCAACCCTCCAAGGACTAGAATGGACCGTCTTGATAGAGGTCCTTCTCAAACCAAGCATTGACGAAGACGGCTTGGAGCCAATTGAAACCTACCCCCTAACACTTGGGGAAAACTGGATGAAGTTCCTCCTCGATACCTCCGGGATGGAGTCCTTCCTGAAGATCCGAAAGAAGAAAGGAGGATCAGGGCACGAGCAGAGCGGTACACACTCCTGGACGAGGTCATGTACAAATGCTCCTACTCCCAGATCGATGGTTGGCCCTACCTGAGATGCCTCTCCCCAAAGGAAGCACTTTACACCCTAAAGGAGGCCTATGATGGTCTCTGTGGTGTGCACGTGGGTGCGAGATCCCTCGGCCTGAAGCTCTTGAACTACGGCTACTTCTGGCCCACACTACTAAGTGACTCCGAGAAGTACGTCTGCTAGTGCGACTCCTGCCAGAAGTTTGCCCCAATCTTTCGCCTACCCCAAGCACAACTTGCTTACTTGGCAAGTCCAAGCCCTTTCGCAATGTGGGGGATGAATTTGCTCTGACCCTTCCCCCCGAATTTGCTCGGACCCTTCCCCTCGGATTTGCTCGGACTCTTCCCCTCGGCACCAGGCCAGCTAAAGTTCCTCATGGTAGCAATAGACTACTTCTCAAAATGGATAGAGGCCGAACCTTTGTCAATAATAACTAAGCACAACGTGCAGATGTTCTTTTGGAAGAACATCGTCTGTCGGTTTGGGATGCCTCGTATTTTTATAACCGACAATGGGACCCAATTCACGCGGGTGGCCTTTCGCAACTTTTGCACTGACCTCGGGATTCAGCAGTGGTTCTCTTCTATAGCGCACCCCGAGTCCAATGGTCAGGCAGAGAACGCAAACGGTCAAATACTCTCGGGCTTGAAGAAGAGGCTGGATAGGTCCGCTAAAGGGCTATGAGTCGAACAACTCCCCAATGTGCTTTGGAACTATCGCACAACAAAAAGAACTCCAACGGGGGAGTCCCCTTTCAACCTCACCTACGAATCCGAAGCTCTCATCCCATTGGAGGTGGACCTACCTTCACCTCGACTCATAGCTTACAATGAGGCGCAGAATGCGAACCAGCTTCACAACTGCCTAGACCTCATAGACAAGATCTGTGAGAGAGCCGCAATCTGCCAGGAGACCTACCATCATAGGATTACTCAAGCTTACAACAAGAGGGTATGACCCACCAACCTAAAAGAAGGTGACTTAGTGCTGAGAAAGTTGTCAATTTCCATTCCAACCAAGAGAGGCAAGCTGGCACCCAATCGGGAAGGACCATATAAGGTCTCCAGAGTTGTACGCCCGGGTACATATCAACTCGAAGACCCGGGGGGCAGGAAGATACCAAGGACATGGAACGCAGAGCACTTGATGAAGTACTAAGAGGGTGTCTAAACACCGCTCCAAGCAACTTCCCCAGAATCGCTCCAGAAGATACATCTCAAAATCCTTACTTGTATTTCCTCTTTATCCAAATGTAAAGGCTCGCAACTTAGAAGTGACCACCCAATTATTTACAATAAAAGGAAATCTTTCCCCACAACTTTTCTATCTCTTGAGTAACCTAACTCTACTTAGCAAATTTTTTATTTTTGGGGTAGTTTAACACTACTTGTAAAAAAAAAGAAAATTCTCTAAACGACGAGTTCGGAGTCCAACACTTGGCTCGATTCCGCTTCAACTACTCGCTCATAAGCAAGTAAGAAGTGGTTCGCCATTCGGAATTGCTCCCACAACCGTTGATTCTCTTTTTAAACTACGAGTTCGGAGTCCAACACTTGGCTCGATTCCACTTCAACTACTCGCTCATAGGCGAGTAAGAAGTAGTTCACCATTCGGAATTGATCCCACAACTGTTGACTCTCTCTTTAAACGACGAGTTTGGAGTCCAACAGTTGGCTCGATTCCGCTTCAACTACTCGCTCATAAGCGAGTAAGAAGTAGTTCGCCATTCGAAATTGCTCCCACAACCGTTGACACTCTCTTAAAACGACAAGCTTGGAATTCAACACTTGGTTCTACTTCGCTTCGACTACTTGCTCCTAAGCGAGTAAAAAGCGGATCACCATTCAAAATTGCTCCTGCAGCTGTTGATATTCTCTAAATGACAAGTTCGGAGTCTAATACTTGGTTCGACTCCGCTTCAACTACTTGCTTATAAGCGAGTAAGAAGCGGTTCGCCATTCGGAATTTCTCCCACAACTATTGACAACTACAGACGCTAGCACACAAGCTCACGAAACAAATACTATTTCATTCAAATTTGGGATTACAAGTCCAATTACAAGGCCAACTGCCCATTTTTCCATTGGGAAACAAAACTGGTACAAAAAGACTGCAACATCACAAGCGAGACGCCCTAACGCCTCCTAGGGAGTGGGATACTCCACTTGAGCGACAAACGGGATCGATGAACACCTTGCCGCTGCGAACTTACGCTCGTGGAGGTCTCTAGGCCGACGAGCCGAGTTGCATCATCGAGAGTTGCACCGATTGAGGCCCCACTCGACGAGCCAACCACTCTGCTTTACGCATCTCCAGGACGCCCCAAGGTCGGAGGCGAACGTAACGCCAATTCATGAAACGACCATCCCTATGAATACTCTCCTCGGGCGCAAGAAGTGGTCCTAACGTTGCTTCCCTCTGAGAGACGTCGCAGCCGGTGAACCTCTGTCTCTAACTCAATGATTCTCTCCTTCAGCGAGTCGTCTGTTACCTTAACACTTAGCTAAGGCATTCGACTCGTATTGTCTGCACGAGAAGCTTCATAGATAGCCCGCCGAAGCTGCGCCGTCTCCAAATTTTTTTCGAGCACCACGTTCTTCAGACCGTCTCTCTCAGCTATAGCCTCGAACAAAGACTATCGAAGGGACTCCCCTCCTCCACTTTCCAAGCTTGCTCCTTCAGTTGCTTCTGTTCGGAGGTGTGACACATCAGCGTCAGCTTGTGATGACCTAGTTCTGCCTTGCTCTTGAGAAGCCTCTCTCGGCTTCGAGAGAGAGCCAACCTAGACACTCCTAGGTCAGACCGAAGATGA
This sequence comes from Hemerocallis citrina, assembly GCA_017893485.1. NCBI lineage: Eukaryota > Viridiplantae > Streptophyta > Magnoliopsida > Asparagales > Asphodelaceae > Hemerocallis > Hemerocallis citrina. Next base: position 140,580,235 of record CM030359.1, on the reverse strand, counting down.
GACACCTTCGCCGCTTCCTCAGTCGGCGTTGCTTCGACTATTTGGTACGGCTCAGTGATCTGAAAAGGCAAGGACACGACAACACTGAGCTTGAAAAACACCCACAGTAATGTCTTGCATATGAAACAACTCAGGCCCCCAAGTCAATTTTTGCAAAAAGACAATCAAAGAATTCAAAAAAATCTCCAACACTTGTTCAAAATAGAGAAAAGTTCATTCATTTAAAAGCTTGGCTACTACAAAAAAGGCGGTGGCCAGTCCTCTATAAGGCAATACAAGAAGACAAAGACGACAAAATTAGACAGCTGAAGTCAGAGGGTCACCTTGAGTGGTAGCTCGGTGATGGGCTCCTCGGTGGACGCCTCCCCGACCTCCACTATCGCTGTCTGGGGGTCGGCCACGACCTCGTCATCCCCTTCCTCCTCCTCTCATTCCTCTTCATTTTCGCCTCCCTCTTGGTCGGCTCCGAGGGCCTCACCACTGGCCGGGCCCCACAGACTGTATCCTGACTTGTCGAAGCCGGGGATGCGAGCCTCGACGTGCTCGAGGGCTGTGGCGTAGGACTGCTCCATGTTCGCCGCCATGTGCTTCTTCACCTCTGTCTCTATCGCCGCCCTCGCCGCTGCCACCGCCTCGTCCTTCTCCCTCTCCATGTCTTCTAAGGCCTTCTTCGCCTTTTCCCTCTCCTCGTCCAACCTAGCCGCCTCCGAAGCTGGCTTCTCGTTTGCCTGCACCAAGGCCATCTCAAGATAGGCGACCTGAGCTGCCATGGACTCTGAGTGGTGCTGCTCTGCCTTGTACAGCTTCGCGACCCTCGCCCTTTCAGCTCGGTCCTTGTCGCACGATAGCTTCAGCTCCTTCTCTTGCTCAAAGTATTGCTTGAGGAGGTGACTGAAGTGGCACGTGATTTAAACAAAAGAGAAAGAGAAACAATGAAAAGCAGAGCAAATGACTTAGAAATTTTTTGAATTATTAACTAATCGATTAAGAGACTCACCGACATCGTTGCTCGAGCTATCTCAAGAGCGTCGTCGCTCGTTGTCCCTGCCTTCAGGGCTGCACTGTCCTTCGGGGTCGGAAGATGGCACAAGGCCTGTATGCTCATGGTCGAGTCCCCCAAGAAGCTGTCATGGTTCATCACCCGCCAGTCGGGGACGAAGAGCTTCTTGTTCCCCTCGGTCATAATTGCCTCGGCCTTCTCGGTGAGGGGAGGAACCTCAAGTGCCAATGCTACGGAGATGGAGAAGTCTTCGGCTGAAGGCTCGGACGGGGCCGGTTGAGGAAGAGCACCAACCGGGGCAAACCGTTGAGGAGACTGCCAGATCCACGGTCTCGACCACGGTAGAGGGCATTTTGGCGGGTCGACCAGATGCTGGTCCCGCGGTCATCCTCTTCCTCTTCTTAGCATCGGTGCCCTTGGCGCCGCTCACGTTCTGCTTGCATCATTGCCTTGAAGTCCATATTTGGAGCCTCTGCCAAAGGGAAAAAACAAAGTTAAGATGAGGAAGATGTAGTATAAAGAGTAGTTAAAGAAGCAAGATGTCCAAAGCGTACTCGGGTTGATCGGACTGAGACCCAACACGTGAAGGACCTCATCGGTCATGTCTTTCCAGCTCAGGGTCGGAAGATTAATCAGCTTCCACGCAACTTCTGCCTCGGCCGGAGTCAACACCGGCTCGACCTTAGCCCACTTCAGCACATCCTCCTTCCACCTGGTCGGGAAGTCCCAACCCGTGGGACTTCGGATCAAAAAGTACTTTCCCTTCCACGACTTAATAGAGTCCGGATTCTCTATCAACTTAATACCTTTTCGTGGCGACAAGTAGTACCAGTGCTCCATCTTGTTCATCCGGTTGATCCGATACATGCTCCGAAGAACGACGAGCTGAGGCTCCACCTTTGCCGCCCGACACTGGAGCAAAAAGCCGAGTGCGTGGCGCCACATGTTCGGCATGAACTGGATCAGACTCAGCCCATACCATTGTAGCACTTCGGTCGCGAAGCAGGCACAGACCTGCATTCAGTGCATCGTAGGCGAAGATGCACATATCTGGCGAGATCGCCGTACACGCTCGCACTCCTGGTCCGGAAAGGATTAGAGTGTACTCCCGGGGTATCATGAAGCTCCTCCGATCCGGAGCAGGTCCCACTCTGTCAGAACCGAGGCGATGTCATCGACCTCGGTAACCTCCTTCAGCTCATTCTCTGTGTACGACTCCGACCTCCTATAGATGGCCATCGTCAGCAGTTCGCCCGTATACTGTCTGATTCCCCCATGGCCTGATATCTCTGATGGCAGCCGACCCATCTCTCTTCCCCTCCAGACGGGCTCTACCACCGTCTCGACTATAACCGACTGAACCACCTCTTTGCCCTTTTTCCTGGGTGAGCAGAGAAAATACTACCTCCTTCCCCTTCTCTTGGGCTAACGGAGAAACTAGCGCACTCGTTGCCGACCATCCTACTTTGGTCCCCTTCTCTAGGGCTAACGGAGAAACTAGTGCACTTGTTGCTGACCCTCCTACTTCGGTCCCCTTCGCTTGGGCTAACAGAGCAACTAGCGCACTCGTTGCCGACCCTCCTAATTTTGTCCCCTTCTCTTGGACGAGCGGAGCCTCTAACGTCCGCTCACACTCGTCTCCCGAGGAAGAGACCTCACTACCCGAGGACACTCTAGACATCTTGAGAAGTATATATATCTACGTGAAAATATATATATATATTTAACTTGATGGGATGTTCTCGGTCGGAAAAATTTGCCGGAAAATACTTTGCCACGCCGCGACAACTAGCACAACCACCCAGGACCGAAAATCACCGCTAGCGGAGTAACTCGAAAGCGAAAACTTTTTCTTGAAGTAAAAAGTGAAAGAATGGGAGAAGTGTTGAGGGGGGTGAGAACTTATAGTAAAAAGAGCGACTTTTGGGCTTCTAACAGATTGGGCCCCACTAAAGCCCATTAAAGAATGTTAAAGGACAAAATTCCTAAAGGCGGGAACGACCTACGGTCGTGCTGTCTCGAAGCGCCGAACTACCGAGTTGCCGGGGTGCCGAGGTGCCCATCCGGAGAAGAACGCCCCCGAGCTACTAGGGCACCGACCTCCGTATTTGGGGAAAAATGCCTCCAAGATCCTTGGACCTTCTGATCACCCAGACCTTCGCGCCCACCTCTGATGGATGGCTCAGATGTCGCCACGTCTACAAAACGACAAAATGACATTTTCTCGTGATCTGAGCCCACAAAACGCAAAATGACGTTTTCTCGTGATCTGAGCTACTTGCACCGAGACTCGAGCCTCATGAACATCCCAAAGCTAGCCACATAGCTCACCAGCCATCGTAGCGCCGAACTACCGAGTCGCCGAGATGCCAAGGTTCCCATCCAGAGAAGAATGCCCCCGAGCTACCGGGGCACCGACCTCTGTATTTGGAGAAAAAAATGCCTCCGAGCTCCGTGGATTTGCGTAGGTCATTCCCGAATTTTGTGCCCACATCTGATGGATGGCTCAGATTTCGCCACGTCCACAAAACGAAAAAATCACGTTTTCTCGTGATCCCACAAAATGACAAAATCACTTTTTCCTGTGATTAGAGACCATAAAACAACAAAATCATTACCAAGCTACCGAGCTGCCGAGGCTCCGAGCTACCGAGGTGCTCATTCAGAGAAAGATGCCCCCGAGCTACGGCGTCGAGCTACCGAGCTACTATGTTGAGCTACCGAGGCACCGACCTCCATATTGGGGAAAAAAATGACTCCAAACTTTTTGGACCGTCAGATCGTCCAGATATACGTGCAGCAGCTAATGGATGGCCCAGATTTCGCCACGTCCACAAAACGACAAAATCACGTTATCTCGTGATCTGAGCCCACAAAACAACAAAATTGTTACCAACCTACCGAGCTGCCGAGGCTCCGAGCTACCGAGGTGCCCATTCGGAGAAAGACGCTCCGAGCAACAGCGCCGAGCTACCGAGCTACTATGCTGAGCTATCGGGGCACCGACCTCCATATTGGGGAAAAAAATGCCTCCGAGCTCCCTGAGTCGTCAGATCGCTCAGATATTCACACCAGCCACAGATGGAGGGCTCAGATATTGCCACATCGTAAATACGACGATTAATTCCTTTTTCTATTTTATTAATTCTGATTATTTATTTTAAAATTACAAAAAATGATTAAAAATTATGGAAAATTAATTAAAAAATTTGAAAAATAATTATAAATTTGGGGGAATATTTTTGAGTCCCGGGATAAATAATTATTGTTCAGAATGATTAATTAGTGCTCCCGGAGAGCAAGTCATTACCTTGCAAAATTGAATAAATGGTTCGAAAAATGGGAAAAATCACCAAAGACCTAGAGCAACCTAGAAGCCACTCTGAGCATGCTACCAGCTCTGAAAAGCACCATCACCCCTCAGACAAGATTCAAACACCCATTGAGAACTCCGATAAAGCCCTATATGCCATTAAAATAACAGAACTACTCCCACAAGGCTGTAACACACAGTCTTTGGGAGTGTAGGGCTCGCGATATGTCTAAAAATGGGGTTAAATCGGAACCATTCAAAGTGGGCATGAATCTTGAAGTCATAGGGGCAGGAGGGTAATTTAGCCTACAGACAGGTCCGGATTGGGAACCGGGTCCCTCCTCTTGGACCTGCTAACCCATGAACGGATCTGACCAGTTAAGAACGGGTCTCAACCCGTTAGGGGCCAGTTCAACAGGATTGGAGCATATCCTGGCCTGTACCTATCTTAAGGGGATGGTTATAACCAACCCCAACCAGCCACACCGGGAAGTAAGGATTCACCCTTATTCTGAAAAGGATCTCCATGGCGACTATAAAAACCTCCCTACCTCATACCGTTAAAGATGATCACTCTTTGCATACTTGAGTCTTTCTCTTCACTTTTCCTGTGTATTGACTTGAGTGTCAGATGGTTTTTCGCCGGGATCCATCCGGGTGTCTCGAACGTTTATGCAGGTTCAAGGGAGTACCAAGGAGTCAGCTAATCAGCAAGGAAGAAGAAGGGTTCTGCCTGTTGGAGTTCCTCACGAACCTACAAATCTCATCTATTGCCCCCACACCAGAATCCAGCGGCAACAGATACAGTACAAATATATATAGACTGGTATATATACAGATAATTTTATTTAAAAAACTCGGGTGATATCTAGCAAAAAAAATTTCAATACAAATGAAATAATAATAAAATAGTAATTATATAAATATAATATCCGTCCGGGATATTACAGCTACAAAACTCAGAATTCAAAAATTCATGATGTTCTAAAAACTAGAAGGATGAGGCTACAATTCTTGTTCAGAAAGTAATTTAGTTTGAGGTCAAATACTGGGTCAAAAACAGCAACCAATATTTAGCCAGTAAGCAAGATACAAGTTTTAGGGTATTTTCATTAAAATAAATTAATTAATCATGATGGGTGTCGATTCTTTGGTCAATAAATTATATAATCATCATGATGAGTGCAATAACATGATGAATAAGAATAAAATTATACGCATACACTAAATTATCATCGATCAAGCAACAAACAATCAACCAAACATTCAGCCTAGTAGTTGTTTCTACAATAATTAATTGTGTCATGATTCTGCGGTTAACCCTATTATCAATTCTACATGAATGCATGAAAGATTAAATCTTTAGAGTCAAAAGTGGCACGATGTCAAGAATATTGGGGTTAGCTCGTGTAAACCCTCAATAGACCCAACGAAGATAATCAATACAGCGATATGATAACGAATAGGATCTACTTGCAAGAATTTCAATAAAACTTTAATTTGATACAATTAAAAATTCAAGAGGACGGTGACTTACCTTATAAACGGTGAAAATGAATACCAAGAATAACGGGAGAAGAATCCTAAAGTAACAGAAACACAAACACCCAAACTAGCACGTGTAATACACGTGCACACAAAGAGACAAGCAGCAACAGTACACAAAGAGACTAAGCAGCAACCGACAGCAGGGTGTACGGCCACAGCGATGGCCGGCCAAGGGGGGCAGCGGCATCGCTGGCGACGGTGAACAATGCGAAGGGGCTGGCAATCGAAACAGGGAGGAGCAGTGCTCGGTTGCGCTACTGGGTTCTTGGCTGTCTGTCGACGAGAGCGGAAGGGAGGATAAGGAGCAAGGGGGTTTGCGGAGGTGGCGCTAGGAGGCGGCGCCGACGAGGGGATGGCAACAAAGGAGGTCGCCGGAGGTGAGGGATGGTCGGAGAAGACGACGGAGGAAGAAACAGTAATGGGTTGGGGGATTTGTGGCGAGAAACCGATCGAGAGAGAGAGAGAGAATGGGAGGAGAGAGGAGAGGAGAGAGAATAAGAGGCTAGGAATTCAAAATTGTGCAATTTTTTAGGATTTGTACTAGGGTTGTATTTATAGGGTACAATTAGGGTATTGAGTTAACGGTTTAGGATCCGATAATAGCGGTTTTGGGTCAAGAACAAATGAAATTGGGTTTTAGGGTGCAAATAACAGATAGATCTAAATCAATAGGGTCTAAATAAATATACCCACAATTAAATAAAAGATAATAAGTTCAACAAGAAAAGCTCAATCAAGAAGAATGGAAATTTCATAAACGAAAATTCAAATCCAAATAAATAAATAAATAAATAATACAAACGGGAAGAATATAAATTAGCTTGGAAATAAATTGGAAATCGCCACGAAAAATGGATCAATACAAAAATAAAATTATTCGATTAATGAACTTTAATTGAATACTCAAGAAATAACAATTAATTATTATAAGCCTAATAATAATAAAATCGTTCAACAAAATAATATTCGGATTTAACATTTTTTATTAAAATTATCCAATAATAATATTATTTTTGTTTTAGGCTCAAATATAAATATCTGATCAATAAGAAATAGCAAGTAAGATCGAAATAAACCATTATTTGAAATAAATAAAATTTTCGATTAGAAAACACTTTAATACAAATCTGAAACGAATTTAGTTCAAAATAATTTATAAAAATCAAAGTGTAGAAAATGCATGGAAAATACTTATTATCGGGAATGGAGGTTATAGAGCAAGTGATCAAGTATTCTAGCTGGCTGGAGTTCTTAATACAATTTATTTTCCTGTTGTTTTTGAATAAATTGTAATAGATACATGGATTTTGTATTGGACATTTTGTCCCAGATTTATGTCTTGTTTCCAGACTTGATTATTTGAGATGAAGTATTCTTGTTTTCAAGTAATCCTATTGACTATGTTAATTTATTCTTGCATGCGTGGTTGATTGTTTCCCTGTATATCTCTTGTTTATTCTTGTACATGTTGTAAAGATCCTTACAGTTTATGAATAGTGAAAACCATTTGTTGGACTTGTGTTGCGTATCCGTATTCCGTATTCCTTTTTAGGAAGCGAGGCGTGACAGGGTTTTTAGTGGTATCAGAGCCCCAGGTTTGGCCAATGTATTAGCTTGACTAGTATGTTAGACAAGTTTGGCTCAATCAAGGATTGACTTAACAGTACACAGACCATGCATTACATGAATAAGTTATAATCAACATTGATCTGGAAGCTAATTATTTTGGTTTGTGCAGGCCATGGCTCGAAGAGGTTCCACTTCCCGTCCACAGGAGGAACAACCTAGATTAAAGGTTGTTACGAATGTACTGGAGCGACTGTCCACATGCAGAAGAATCACAGTGATCTTGTGATGGCCGCATTGGAAGTTGCTCGGAACCCGACTCCCATTGTGCCTACACATGCAGCTCTTCGTCGTCGTTCGGATACGGTTGTAAACTTCATGAGGCTGCACCCTGACAATTTTCCAACACTGAGATGCCGCTTGAAGCTGAACAGTGGTTGATCAAAACGAAGTAGTTGCTGTTGGCGGAGAGAGTTGATGATGTTGTTCGTGTAGATGTGGTGAACATCCAGTTGGTGGAACCTGCCCACATCTGGTGGAGGGCTGAGTCCGAAAGGCTCGCACGGCCCGTTGCTTGGACCGCGATCACCAGGAGCTTCTTAGAGAAATTCTTTCCTAGCAGCACTCGAGTTGAGATGGAGCAGAAGTTCCTTGCCCTGAAACAGAGTGCCAGGTCAGTGGATGAGTACGTGGCAGAATTCACCAAGCTTAGCCACTTTGCAGCCGCTTTAGTGGCGAACGAAGAGGAAAGGGCCTAGAGATTCCTACTGGGGCTTTAATGAGATATTCAGATGCATCTCGTTTCCTTTCGTTTGCATACATACGCTGAGGCTCTGGAGGCAGCCCGAGCTTAGGAGCAGGCTCAAAACTGGTTGCTGTTAGGCCTTCTAGTGGCCCGATTCGGAGGCCTGTCCCAGCCTATCCTGTCAGGAAGGCTCCCTACCCACCTGCTGTCCCTCGGGGTGATTGTTTCTGTGACTTTTGCCATATATCGGGGCACGTGCGCAGAGACTACAGGCGATCCAATCGCCGTTGTTTTGGATGTGGTGCTAGTGACCATTCAGTGTGGGATTGCACGCATAAGAGGATGGCTCTTCTAGGTAGGGGTCCAGTTCGGCCGGAATCGCCAGCTCGTGGTCCAGTCAGTCCACCGCTTCCCCCGCAACGCCAGATCGTTGGTCAGAGGACCGCGGCTTCTAGGAGAGGTCAGGCTTACAACATGATAATTGCAGAGGCTGAGACGGTAGAAGGTGTCGTTGCAGGTATCTTTGCATTTCATTGTTTTGTTATTTACCTTGTTTCTTTCATTGCTTTGCTCTATTCATTCATTTCATCTGTTCTGCATTGTTATTCATCATTCCTTATCGTCATTTCTTTTCCCTTGTCTTTTTTATTCTATCTTAGGTGTTATCCTAGTTTTTTTTCTTGCCTATGTTCTATTTGATTCCGGGGCGACCCATTCCTTTATTTCCTCCCACTTTGTGAATCATCATCAGTTGGAGTGCAGCATCATGCCAGAGGCTTGGAGCATTGTCACAGGTGGCGGTGTTGTCGTCTGTTCTATGGAGTGCAAGCAGAGTCTAGTAGTTATTGGTGGTGCGGATTTCAAGGCTGACCTGATCATAATTCGTAATTCTGGATTCGACGTCGTTCTCGTTATGGATTGGTTGGGTGAGTCCCATACTGTCATCAACTGCCGAGCCAAGAAAGTTTTATTCAAAATCCCAGGTCCCGCAGAGTTTGAGTTTCATGCTGGAGAGATGCCCCTTGGCCAAGCTGAGACTGCAGTTGATTAGGAGACTTGTGCGATGGAGTTGCACATAGGCTGTAAGGCCGCACCTCTAGTAGTGTGGGAATTTTTGGATGTGTTTCCAGAGGAGTTGCATGGCCTACCCCCTGATAGGGATGTGGAATTCAGTATTAAAGTTCAGTCTGTTACGGTGACGATATCAAAGAGTCCCTATAGGATGGTACTGGTTGAGCTAGTAGAGCTGAAGGTGCAGATTCAGGGTTTGCTTGATTTTGGATTCATCAGGCCACGCATTTCACTGTGGGGAGCTCCAGTTCTTTTTGTCAGCAGAAGGACAGTAGTCGTCGACTGTGCATCGATTATCGAGAACTGAACAGTGTTACTGTGAAGAACTGGTACCCACTGTCCAGGATCGATGAATTGTTTGACCAGTTGGGTGGAGTACTTGTCTTTTTGAAGTTGGATCTTTGCTCAGGTTATCATCATTTCAAGGTGAAAGCCACTGATGTGCAGAAGACCACATTCAGGACCAGGTATGGGCATTAAGAGTTCCTTGTGATGCCTTTCGGAGTCACGAACGTGCCAGCTGTGTTCATGAGTCTGATGAACAGGGTCTTTTCCCCATTCCTGGACAGATTTGTGGTGGTCTTTATAGATGATATTCTGGTGTATTCTCGGAACTAGAAGAGCACGTTGAGCATCTAAGGTTGGTTTTACAGACTTTGATAGAGAATCAGCTCTATGGGAAATTCAGCAAGTGTGAGTTCTGGCTCGACCGAGTTACCTTCTTGCGGCACATTATCTCGGGCGAGGGAATCTCAGTTGATCCGTCCAAGGTTGCTGCAGTGAGGGTTGTCCAATGCCCAAGTTAGTTTCAGACGTGAGAAGTTCCCTTGGTCTAGCTGGATATTATCAGAAATTCGTCCAAGACCTTTCGAAGATAGTTGGGCCGTTGACTAAGCTGACAGGGAAAGATAAGAAGTTCTGTTAGGATGAGTCTTGCAGCAGAGCTTTTGCAGAGTTGAAGAGCAGGTTGACATCGGTGCCTATGTTGACTATTTTGGATGGTTCAGGTAGATTTGTGGTTCACTGTGACGCTTCTGGCAAGGATCTTGGTGCAGTTTTGATGCAGAAAGGCCGATTTGTTGCTTATGATCAACCCACATAGTTAAGATCCGTCGATGCTCGAGGTGTGATTTATCCATAATTTCCAAGGTGGTAAGATGCGAGTCTTGATGGTCGATGACCCCTAGGGTAACTATAAGACCCTTGACGAGCTTTTATCGAGCTAACAATACTAGTGACTTTCCCAACCATTATTAACCATACATTGAAGATGAAGCATGTTTGCATTATATGGTCCAATTTCAATTAGAACCACATACAACTAGAATTCATGGGTTCTTTTTCCAAAAAAGAACTAGGAAAACATGCGACTAGGTTCATGGGTTCTTTCTCAAGGTTGAACACGAACCACCTAGAACCTAAATGCATGGGTTCCTCGCCAAATTGAGCTAGAACTATCATGGAGCTAGTTTCATGGGTTTCTTCTTAAAATCGAAGTAGAACAAATATGGAACATGGGTTCATTTCAATAATTCAATTGGATTAGCATACAAGCTAAACTCATGGGTTCCTTTTAGAATTTAACTAAAACCACTACAACACATAACTTAAACATGTGTGGATTCTTTCGAATCGAGAACAACCATACAAACTCAAGCATGGGCTCTTTTAAATCTAGAACAACTAAAATAACTCAAGCATGGGTTCTTTACTAGAACTACTATAATAACTCAAGCATGGGTTCTTTACTAGAACAACTATAATAACTCAACCATGGGTTCTATACTAGAACAACTACAATAACTCAAGCATCTCAAGCATGGGTTCTTTACTAGAACAACTACAAAAACTCAAGCCTGGGTTCTTTACTAGCAACTCAAGCATGGATTCTTTACTAGCAACTCAAGCATGGTTCCATACTACAACAACTCAACCATGGTTTCTTTACTACATGTCAAGCATGATTGGTTTCTTTACTAGAACAACTTAAGCATGGTTTCTTTACTACATCTCAAGCATGATGGGTTTCTTTACTATAACAACTTAAGCATAGGTTTCTTTACTACATCTCAAACATGATGGGTCTCTTTACTACAACAACTTAAGCATGGTTTCTTTACTACATCTCAAGCATGATGGGTTTCTTTACTGCAACAACTTAAGCATGGTTTCTTTACTACATCTCAAGCATGATGTATTTCTTTACTACAACAACTTAAGTATGGTTTCTTTACTACATCTCGAGCATGATGGGTTTCTTACTACAACAACTCAAGCATGATGGGTTTCTTTACTACACAACTTAATCATGGTTTTTTACTACAATAACCTACAATAAATTAAGCATGGTTTCTTTAGCACATACAACTTAAGCATGAGTTTCTTACTACAACAACTTAAGCATGGTTTCTTTACTACATCTCAAGCATGATGGGTTTCTTTACTACAACAACTTAAGCATGGTTTCTTTAAGGTTTCTTTACTACAACAACTTAAGCATGGTTTCTTTACTACATCTCAAGCATGATGGGTTTCTTACTACAACAACTCAAGCATGATGGGTTTCTTTAATACAATAATTAGCAACTCATGCATGGGTTTCTTTACTAGCAACTCAAGGATTATGGTAAACTCATAAGGCTACCATGGACATATCTAGATTTTACATAAACTACCCCTTTTATTACAAGTCCCACTTATTACAAAAATCTAATTTTATCAAATCTACAAGTTCCTACATATTACAAAACTTAATTTTATTTAATCTACAAGTTCTACATAATACAAAAAACTACATTTATTGAATCTACAAATCCTACATATTGCAAAAGCTACTTTTATTCAATCCTACAAGTTCCTACATACAACAAGGTCCACTTTTTATGGACTAGGGTTAGTAAAGATTGATTTTTAACAAAGTAGAGAACAATATACAACAAAAAACTTATCTTTTAATAGCTAGATGAGTTTTACAACCCTAGAATGGGTATGTAACTATTTTTACTTCACTTAATCGTTTTATGCTCATAGTTTAGGTCCATGTTGTTTTATGTTAATAAAATGACCACATAACCACAATAACCATACATGGTCTTAAAGATTCGATCTTTATGTTATTTATTTAAGTTCCACCATCCATCTTTTTCATGGGATCATTTTGATCACCACTTTATGCTTAAGATTTAGTCCAAGTTATTTTTTAGAACATACAACAAAAGACACAACAAAAGAGAACAAGAATCAATACAAATAAATTAGAGAAACCCCCACCTTGATTTTCAACCATTCTTATTAACAAATCTTAGTCCAAGTAGTTCAAAATAATCATAAGGACAACAATAACCATAGCAAGGTCCAAAGATTCTATCTTTGAGTTATTTTGTTGAGTTCTACCATTCCACCCTTTATGTGATCATTTACCACAACCATTTATATGCTCATGATCTTAGTTCAAGTTGTTTTAACAACATACAACATCCACCCCTCATAAATATGAGTTCTTTTTAACCTACAACAAACAACCATCAAAAGATGGGTTCTTTCTCACATACAACCAATAACACCTGAAAGATGGGTTCTTTTTTTTGACTCATACATAAAATAAAAGAGGAAACAAACCATAAAAGAGAAGTAAAGAACCCCCACCTTGATTTTCTTTGTAGGAATAATTAGTTAGCAAAGCTTCTTCTTCCTCCTTAGCTCCTATGGAAAGCTCCCATGGAAAACCCCCTAATGAAGAACACTTATGGTTTCTTCTCCTTCTTTTCCAATCTATTTTTTTTTCTTGTAAATGAGATAAAAGGTGAAGGGGAGGGGTATTTATAGGATGAATGAGAAGGGGGAGAGTGAAAATGTGCTAGGAATTTAATCAAAATCCCTCTTGGGGATAGGTTTGGCCGCCCAAAGATGGATGAGGTGGAGGGGGTGAGGTGGAGGGGTGCGGTGGAGGAGAGGGTTCTAGTTCAAAACCACATATTAAACTCTTATGTATCTCAATTATCCTAAACCCTAGGTTTAAGCCTCCAACAAATTCTAGCCATCCAATTTTGATAAATTATGACAAAAATAAGATATTTTTGTCCAAAACACATACTACATGATTTGTACAAACGTACGAAATAAGTACAATATGCATATGTATAGATATATATATACCGATAATTTCCGTTTGTTAAACCGCATAATCCGTATAAAATAAGTTAATTCCAAAAATAATAATAAAATAAATTTTATTATCAGCTCGGAAGATTCCAGTATCAATTTGATACAATACAGATGAATACAGACTGGTATATATATACAGATAATGTTTATTAACAAAACCGGGTGATATCCACCAAAAATATTTCAATTCTGAAACTAAAAATAAAATAATAATTTTAAATACCAGCCTAGGATTTTACAAATATTTTCTCAAAAACGCATTTTACAGGGTTTTGTACAAGTACACGAAACCGATACAACACATATCTATACTTACTAGTATATATTCACAGGTAAATTTTTTATTAGTGAAACCAAGTAATTTCCATAGAAAATATTTTATTTAAAAAAATAAATCTTATTGTAACCCCTGTTTTCCCAAAAACGTATTTTATGTGTATTTTTTGTATTTAAAATTTTTGTAAATTATTTTTTCCATTTTCAAAATTCTTTTGTTAAAATGTATTATTGGATCCTTTGTTAAACCCTATTCTAATCGTTGGTTTTATTTGTGACTATTTACTAATGATTTTCTATTGTAACACAAATCTTATTATTATCATTATTACAGTTATTTTATTTTTATTATTATTATGATTGTTGTTATTATTGTTATTATTTTTTTTTATTATCGTTGTTTGTTAATTTAAAAACTTATCTCTATGTATTACTCATATTTGTACTTATTCCAAATAAATTCTATATTTCAATGCAAATTATATTTTGTTATAAACCCTATAATTTTCCTAGTGGATTTAAAACCCTAATACCCATTTACTAAAACCCTGTTTTTAAATCCCCAACCTATTGTATTTAACCCAAAACCCAGTACTGTAACCCTATACCCGTTAGCACCCTATACTACCCAATACCCTATTCTATATTATCACCCAGACCCGTTTTCACCCCATAAACCCGTTAGCCAACTTAACCCTACCCGTAATCCCTTTAACCATAAATCTTTTTCCCTATTTTTATACAGACCCATGCCAAGCCCAATTCACCTAGCTGCCTCTTCACCGTCCACCTCTCGCTCTCCATCATCCTCTATCCCTGGTTGCCTATCCTTCATCCCGTTCTCCCTCCCATCTCCCGATCCTCCGCAATAACTCAGCCCAGTCGCAACCCATGTGCTCCTCCCTGTCGTGACCCCTACCTCCTCGACGTCGATGCCAGCCAACATCACCCATCGACGACGCACCACCGCAGCCTGTGCGATAGCAGCGCGCCACCCCGCTCTTCCCTGTGTGTCGTCTCCTTCCTTCTCTCGACAACTGCACAGCCCTGGTCTCCTCCGGTCGTGGTGCAACACCGCAGCGACCTCCGCAGCCGAACAGCCACTACAGCAACAGCCAGCGGTGGCAACGAGCGCTTCCTGCCATTGTCCGCCACCCTCGCCGGCGATTCCCCCTGTGCTCTGCCCGTCGCTCAGCAAGCCACAACAGTAGCCAGAGCCGGTGCACCATTGTTGGGTTTCTTTTTTATCATGTTTTGATCATGTGGATCCAGAGCCATCGATCGTCGTGATCATCTTGATCATCATGATCATGTTCCCTTGGTTTTGATTCTGGCCTTCTATTGGATCTTAATCATCATGCTTGATTAGATGTGGGCCGTCGATCTCCTCTTGATCGTCCGATTAGATCCTAGCCGTCCGAACTCTTCTTGATCGTCAATCATGATGCTCATCAATTTCCCTTGATTGCAGCCGTTCGATCGATCAATCTTGATGTTCATCATTATCTTCATCATCAGGGAAATTTGACCGTTCATCTGATCCGATCATCTTGATCTTGATCTTCGATCTCAGTCGTCCGATTTTGTTCGTGATCTCTATCGTCTTCATCTTGTTCATGATTGGTTTGTGATCCGTTTGCTGTGTTCATGCCGGGAATCCGTTCCTGTTATTCTTGTTCTTGCTTCATTTCCATCGTCGTCACTTAGGCAAGTAACTTGTATTAAATTTCTTTGCATATACAAGTACTAAATACTGCTGGTAGTGTAGTTGGGTTCTAGAGACAACTCATGTGTGATGTATATTTGATGAGTATTGTCTCTATAGTGCTATTGACCATAGTTGCCTCACGACACATATGACGTGAATTAACCTAAGAGTGACCGTTTCTTGATGTGATGTATATATGAAACAATTATGAGAACTTGTGTGCTTGTGAGATCCATATGATATACTTGTTGTGGACATGTCATATACCCTATTTCATGTTTTTTGGACACTTAGTAGACTCTATTTCATGTTTAATGAGTTTTAGACGAATCCATCTTCTTCCCAACCCCTCTGACCTTGCTTGATTTTGTTTTCGTATGTGTGAGATATGACTGTTTTACTACAGAGATGTATTTCATTTCCAGATTTCGTTTCTCAATGATTTTGATGACTAAACTATTTTGATACTTGTGCTACACAAATTATTTTGATCTAAGATTTTGGTTAGTAATTCTATATCTCTCTAGGGATTACCCAGAATTTTGGTGGATTTTATTGATGAGTTCTATATGTCGTTTCATGCTTGTTTATAAAGACTATACTTGCTGGATTTTGCTCACTGTTTTGTAAAGATTTGTATTTTCACTCTGATTTCTTTTCCTGTATGAAAAATATTTATGAAATATGAAAGTTAGCTTATTTTGTCTATTTTCATCTCCCTTTGGAGGATTTGGATTTCGTTTCACGGTTTGCGAGATATTACAGTTTTCGTACAGCAGTGTTGGGAATTCCACATTTGCCAAACTATCGTTTCAGATTTTTCTTGGATTTATTTGAGGTGTTTTTGATGCAGTTTTCCTGACTGTGAATTCGATTTACTGATTTCTGGCTAAACGTATTTTTTGGTATCAAATCAGTTTTGAGTTATGTTTTCTAAAACACTAAATGACTTATATGTATCCACTGGATTCGGTCGGAAGTCTATTTTCCAGATTCTCCGACGGATTCAGGTTTTGATATTTTTGGTAACGGAAATCGCTGTTTTAGTACAGTAGTGCCTTGCTGTCCTGAATTAACATTTGCATGATTCTATTCCTTTATGAACTGTATATCATCTGTACTTGTTTATATGTCACTTGAACCTGTTACTTGTTTATACCATGCTATTATCGCTTTGTTTCATGCATATGCACATCTGTCTGATAATAACTATAAAATGATCAAGCCGGGGTTTATGGAAAGCATAGAAATGTGTACTTAGAAGGGGGTCTATGTTTCCGATATGATTATCTGTTATCTGCTATCTGACTCTGTCTACATTACTTCTTATAGGAAGGTGTAGGGAAGAATAGAACCACTAGGTTCTATCTGTTTTTCTGGATCTGTTATCTGACCCTGTCTACATTACTTCCTATAGAAGGTGTAGAGAAGAAGATAACCATTAGGGTCTATCTGTCTGATCTAATTATCTGATATCTTTCTGAACCCTGAGTATACGAACCTATATGATCCCCTACGAAATCTACAAACGTAACTGTTTTGAATGTAGCAACCATATGATAAAAGGATGGCACATGAAGTGCAACTTAGTTAATAATTAATACAAGACTTATAAAAATCTAAATCTGACATCTGTATCTGTATCTGAATCTGAATCTTAATCTGTTATCTGTATATGTTATCTAATTATCTGATTATCTATTATCTGTCTGACATTATCACCTGACATCATTGTTGGACACTATCTGTATATATGTATGCATGCTATTTGACTTTTGACACTTGACACATGTTAGTATACCATGCTAGTTGATTCTGCTATACCATGCTATATCTATTTCTGTTATTATTTAGATTTGTTAGTTTTCCATGTACTTGTATCCTGCATTACAAACTGCCCGTAACTTGCATTGACGAGAATCTTGTTTCTTTTTCCTTCTTCCTACAATTTGTCAAATTGCAGTTTTTGGTGATCAGCTGCCCGATGGAGTATGTGATCTAAAGTTCTAGTTGGCTGGAGCTTTTGCTATCTTCATTTATTTCCTGTTGATCATTTTGAATAATGTATCTGTTACTTGGATTCTTTGTGTTTGGGCAGTATGACCGAGGATATTTGACTTGTTCAGATCTGATTTATTTGAGATTAATACATTTTGTTTCAAGTAAATTCTTTTGGTATATTCATTCAATTATGCATGTGTGGTTGA
The DNA here is from genome assembly GCA_017893485.1 of Hemerocallis citrina. Classification (NCBI taxonomy): domain Eukaryota; kingdom Viridiplantae; phylum Streptophyta; class Magnoliopsida; order Asparagales; family Asphodelaceae; genus Hemerocallis; species Hemerocallis citrina. The sequence continues at coordinate 140,562,637 of CM030359.1, read as the reverse complement.
TTCTCTTGCTTCCGACACTGATTATTTGTGATATGTTGTAAAGATTCCTGAACAGCTTATGGATGATGAAAATCATTCGCTGGGCCAATGTTACGTGCTCGTATTTCGTATTTTTGGGAAGCGAGGCGTGACAATTATAAATATAATATCCGTCTGGGATATTACAATACTCCTTCCTTAAAATAATTCTGTCCTCAGAACTACGTTAAGTCAGGAGAACAGAAAAATATTCATATACTAAATAACTGGGGGAAAGAAAGGTTATATAGCTTTCCGGCTCCCAAGTGGCTCCTCCACGAATTGATTCTCCAAAAGAACCCGGCCTCGATCCCAAAGCTGCCTGCAAACTCTGCCAAAATCGAGACGTAACTCTTGAGTCTTGGTCAAATCTACTGACACTGGCACTCCATGCTGCTTTATTGCGTCTTCATTGTGGACTTCCGCTATTTTCTCTAGCGAATAAGTCATCTTCACGGTGAAACTTGTGCAGACTTTGTCAACTGATCCCCAATATCCAAATTGGGTCATACATTTTTGAACTTCGGGGTAATCCTATGACGATGTCCATACCGACATTATGAGATTTCTTTCATCAACTCGCCGCTTTAGTGCTTCAATCCCTGCATCTCCTGCCTAAGCCTTCTGACTTGATTTCTTCGACTCGGTTGTAGCTTCAACCGTGCCAAAACTGAGCTCCAATCTTGAGAAATTACTTCAATACTGGCTTGCCAGATCTCATCATCCTGCTTCTTACTTCCTTCACGGTCGTTGGCTGAAGCTAATTCCTCACCTATCTCGATCTTTTGCAATTCGGTAGCCACTCCCTCCTTAGAATCAGACATGGCCTTCGAACATCACTTTTGACATCCATGATTCTCTCCTATAATTTGCTCAAAGCTGACGCTCCAGATGGTGTAATTGACAAAACCAAATCTAGAGTCGCCTCACGCACATATCTCAACTTCTTGAAAAATAATTCAGACAAAGAATATGATGAACCTCAATTGAACAAAATAGTTGCATGGATTCCATATATATATAAATCCAACTGATTACAAAAAGTGTTACATCATATATTGCTTCTTAGTAAAAATAAATTTCAAAAATACAACTTTTAAACTTAGTTGCAACTCCATATGCACATACTGCTCCTGCCTTCTTCAACTTGCCTTAAGTAAGTGTGAACTCTTACTCTTGTTGAACATGCTTCTTTCCTTAGCGTTCATCTTCGGGGTTGATCTGCTGTCATTATTATGAAGCTGGGGACAATTTGGCCTAACATAACCAATCTCCCCACATTTTTAACAAACACGGGCTTCCATCTGAGAGTCCTTCCTCGGACATTGACTCTTGAAATGACCTTGCTCACCACATAGGAAATAACTTCCTATCTTGGTGCCTCTAAGTTTGCCTTCTATTTTCTGAGTCTTCTTCTCCTGACCTCAGTTCTTGAACCCTGATGCTGGTTCAGATCTTTTCCCTAGTCGTCGTCGACAGAATGATTTCTTGTGCCTAAACCTCTCACAGAAACGGCATACTACAACCTCGGTGGTCTCCTGGAATAGCTCCCATTCATGCTGGAGTTGTGCCAGTCTGGAATTACAGTATTCTTGCTTCTCTGCTATGCCTGCTAATGTAGCACTGCAAGCATCTCTCAGTTTCTTAGCTTGACGACCTTTCCCGGTCACGCACCTCCTTAGCTTCTTCATTTCCTGATGTATGCTTGTTGCAGCCGCTGTGCGTTGATCCACACTTAGTCCTTGCGGTGGTGAAGGCGAGTCCGTCTTGAGGTTAGCTTGTGGTGGAATCTCCTTCGGCTCCTCGCTCGAGATCATCGGATCATCCCTTGAAATTTGCTCACTCCCTTCCATCAACACATCCTCAGTTATGATATCCTCGAATACCATCCTTAAAACACATATACTGCAATTAGTCTTATAGAAAATCATAAAACATAAGTTGAAAGAAACAACAATATGAATGATAATTGTCTACAACTAGCTAAAATTCGACTCCTAAAAGACATCCAAGTTTAATTTTCCTACTGTGTTGGACTGTAAATTGAAGTCGTCTCTGATACCACTCTGTAATGCCCCGATTTTCATATACTGGAAAACCGTGACATAAGCCAAAATCTTTTCTTTAATTATCCACAATACATAGAAAAACAGGAAAACTTAAAACTTTTTATTCAACACAAACGTATTACAAGTTCGAATGTTATAAAAATGCAATACATTACATCAGTGTTACAATAATACCTTTACAAGCTCAAGTGTTACAACTTTCAACAAATTACATCAAAGTACGATGAATAAAGAACAACACTTGGTACTTCACTTGGATGCTTCCCAACAATTAAATAAATTACAATAATTGTTACAAATAAAACAATAGTAACATAAATAATTTACAGCGGAAATAAAATCGACTCTTGCTTCTCTTGCCTTGAGTCCTCCTGAATCCTGTACTTGTACTTCTGCAATCTAGTACCTATTGAAATGGGGACGTTAGTACATATACTGACGCTTTAAGGCTGATGACTAGCAGCGATTCTCCACTTAAGCAAACAGATTGATGAAAAGTAAAACGTGTATATATAATTGATGTGTCTGTGTATGCTATGACTTAGAATCTAATGCAGGATTAACTAATGCAATGATGCACTTATTCGAATGCAAGAAAGACTCTGGAACAGTATGCAGCCCATACTACATACGCCCCATATCAAGCCGTTTCTTCATATATAGGAATTTGAACCCGCGCCGTGAATTCTACTCTTGTACTCGACTTGTTTCTGAAGATATGACATGACTGATGATGTTACTTTGAAACGATCTAATCCCACCATCCACAGTCAGATCATGGTGTCTATGTTTACCACTACTACCTGGTGTACCGGACCTCACTCAAACATCTAACAAATCCTTGGGGTTTCTGCAGTGCAGGTTAGCTCGAAGCATCTTCTGTGGCCCCTAGCCAGACCGTAGTCTATGCCTTTTCACCCTTAGATATGAGACAAGATGGAGTTTTGGGGGTCCATCCCGCCTAGCTCTGACAGGAATCGCTCCCGCTTATCAAGGCCCTTCAAAAATTAACAGACAAGATACAGGTCTCGTGCTCCCAACTCGTGTGAAGGCACAGACCATATTCCTTTGACAAGAAGGGTACAACCAATAACACCGCCTAGTGTCGGCCTATAAGACAGGTCGGATCAAAAGGTTCACCCTTAACACCAACTATTTCCCTTCGGCGAAAAAATGATAATAAGTAAAGGTTAAGTAGTAATAGCTATCAGTTACTACCGTAACGATTGTCGATTCTTGGTTTTGATGACTACAACACAATGCAAAGTTGTGTTATCATTTATATATTTCATGGCTTATCAAGATCAATACCATGGTGTAATACACAAAGGCAAAGTTGATTCAATGAAGCTTTCAAAGAGAATTGATCTAGCCACAAAGAACTGAGTTCAAGCCACATTGATCAAGCAAGCTTCAAGATATAAAGACATTGGCTCAAGCTCCAGTCAAAGACTCAAGTTCAAGACAAGACTCAAGTGTTTCAAATGTGTTGTATTACGTGTCTTGTAACAATTGTAACGTTTTATTTTTTGAGTCTTAGAATGTTGTAATAGCCTTGTCACACACACTCAAACATATCTTTTAATAATTGAATGTTTTACAATCTTAAAAAGATCGAAACAAGTTTGAATAAGTTCAGCTGTTAAGTACCAGTCGACCGCTATTTGGCACTAGTCGACTGTCCAGTATGAAATTGTCTGAACTCATTCAAACTCTGACCAGTCGACTCAATATGGCAACCTAGTCGACTTTTCAAGTTGTTTCGACAGTTTTCTTATTTCAAAACTTGGTTTTCAAATTCAAAACAAAATCTATCCGTTTTAATTCAGTTTTAGGAACTATTCTTCAACGTTTCTATGATTCCTTTCTATAAATAGAGCATAGGAATCACCATGAAAAGGTTCCAAGAATTTTCTCAAGTTTTAAGGCTTTTGTTTTTAAAAAGAACAAGTTTCCTAAAAAGCATTCATAATATCTAAGTCTTGGTTATCTGAAAATCAGTCTAGCATAACATCGAATTCGTTTTAGAGTAATTTCAGAAGTTGACCTATTAGCCAATATACAAAAATCACAAATCACAAACAAGGCTATAGGTTGTTGTAACTCTTTTGTTGTTATTTTTCACTCTCGGGTTGTGAGAGTGGTCCTCTCGGTTTGAGAGTAGGGCTCTAGGTTGTAGAGTCGGGTTTATCACTCTAGGTTATAGAGTGGGTGTGCTCTCTCTGGTGGTGAGAGTGGTCTACGGGTTTGACAAGGCTGTTATCAAACGTCGTAGAGTATTCTTGTATTTTTTTCAAGAATAGTGGAAAATCTCAAGTGGGTTGCTTGGGGACTGGATGTAGGTCGGGAAGACCGAACCAGGATACATCACTGTGTACTCTGTGGTTGAATCTCTCTGTGGTAGTATTTTCTTCACTTGCATTTCAATTTTTATGTGTTTTATTCAAAAACTTGTCTTGCAAGTCGACTGAGTCTTCTCTATAAGTTGACTGATCAGACTTGTTTAAAGTACTCTTCAAACACTTGTCTGGTAAGACGACTGAGTTTCCGCTATAAGTCGACTTATCAGAGTATAAAATACTCTTCTTATCTGACGCCCCAGTCGACTGTATTCTCTTTTTAAGTCGACTGGACAGAACGAAAAGATCAATTTCTTAATTATTTTTTATACAACACTATTCACCCCCCCCCCCCCCTAGAGTGTTATGTGCCTTGCCTACAGGATCCAACACTTGGTATCAGAGCCTGGTTGAGTGCAATGACATCTACTTCAAATGTGAACCAATACCATGAAGGCCAATTCACACAAAGGCCACCCCTATTCGATGGAACCAATTACAACTATTGGAAGTGTAGAATGAAGATCTACCTTCAGTCCATCAACTATGAGATATGGAACATGACGGAGATAGAGAACACCACTCCTACAATTCCTTATGCACAATGGAACGATGAAATAAAGGGCAACACAATGAACAATGCAAAGGAGATGAATGCTCTATTCTGTGCTCTTAACAAGGAGGAGTTCAATCGTGTGTCCAATGCAACAACAACGTACCAAATTTGGCAAACACTCGAGGTAACTCATGAAGGTACTAATAGAGAAAAAGAATCTATGATATCTGTTCTTGTTCATTGGTTCGAGATGTTTCGCATGAAGGTGGACGAGAATGTGTCAGACATGATCATACGATTCACGGATATTACAAACTCTCTTGTGCCTCTTTGAAAGACGTACACTCAAGCCAAAATGGTGAGGAAAGTTCTTCATGCCTCAACCCCCGAATGGGAGAAGAAGACCACCGCCATAGAAGAGGCCAACGATTTAACACAACTTTCTCTTGAGAATCTTGTGGAAAATCTAATGGCATATGAAGTACAACTTGAAGAACGCAAGAAGGATCTAGAACCTCAACAATCAAAGAAAAAGACACTCGCTTTCAAGGCCATTCAGACTCCGCAAATGAAAAGGAAGATGAAGAAGAAATAGCCATGTCCATGTTCACGAGAAAGTTCAAAAAAGTTTCTAAGGAAAGGTAAATTTAATTCCAAATTTAAAGATACTAATGAACTTCCCACTTGTTTCAAGTGTAACAAAACAGGTCATATAAAAAAGGATTGCCTACAAGAACAAGCAAAATCTAAAGGAAAGACTTCCAACTTCAAGAAAGATAAGTACACAAAGAACAAGTATATGAAGAACAAAAAGGCGTATCAAGCAACTTGGGACGATAGCGACTCTTCATCGAAAGAAGAAAATGAAGAGACAAACGAAGTTGCGAATGTATGCTTCATGGCTACACAAAACGAGGTAAGTGATAACTTTGATTTAAATGACTTATTAGATGCTTTTAATGAGATTTTTCAAGAACTTAAGAAGGAGAAAATTACGGTAAAAAACTTTGAGAAAGTTAATCAAACCCTTTTTCAAGAGAATCTATACTTAAATATTGATGTCAAGTCTTTAAATTCCCGACTTTCTAATTTGGATATAGATCTTGTATCTCTTTAAAAAAAATATGAAAAGATATTCAATAATGTATCTAAATCTAATAAAGGAAAGGATAATTTAAATGAAGTTCTCCAAAATCAAGTTCAAACTAATAAGAGATTTGGACTTGGTTTTCAAAAGTCTGTTGGAAAACATCATGTTTCTAAGAACACTAGTGGTAATAAGACTGAATCTATTTCTAGTGTTAAGAATAAATTATATGAGTTTTTTGAAAAACCAAAAACTGTTGTTTTCCATGAAAAGAGTAATTCTGTAATTCAGACCAGTCGACTGAACCCCAATTTCATTCGTCTGTCTAGAGGTTCAGAGTCTTATTCAAAGAAACGAAAATCTCAGATAAGTCGACCTATTTCACCTCCTAGTCGACTGGATTTCAGTAACAGTCGACTGAAAGGTTCAATTAAGTCGACTGGACAGACTAAGAATATATGGGTTCCAATCAACCTGAGTTAGAAAGATAGAAGTGCTTAAATAAATTCATATGTTCTTAATGTATGTAATTCAGTAGATTATATTCCTGCTTTTGGTGAAAAATCCAACTCACTTTGGGTTAGGTTTCTCAAAAACTAATCCCTTTTGGAACCAATGAAAAGGGTACCATATTCACAATGATTATTTTATAGGTACCTAAAAAAGAACGGTGGATACTTGACAGCGGATGCTTCAAGTATATGACTAGTCATGCTAACCTCCTGTCTTTCATTCAAGAGATTGATGGAGGAACAGTCACATTCGGTGACAACAACAAAGGGAAGGTTATTGGTATAGGCATGGTCGGTAAGAAACTACCCTTAATATAGGAGAAGTTTTTCTTGTTAGTGGTCTTAAGCATAATCTGTCAAGTATAAGCCAATTGTGTGATAAGAGATAAATTTGATTTTGAAAAGATGCATGTTTAATATATGACTCTACCATGTAAAATGTAATTTTTCAAGGATTTAGGAAGAATAATATTAATGAGTTATGCTTAAAATCAAATGATTTTTTGAATGATTTTTGCTTAGTAGCTTCTATTAATGATTCTTGGCATTGGCATAAGCGATTTGGCCATGTGAATATGAAAAATATTGCTAAATTGTCTAAGTACAACCAAGTTAAAGGGCTGCCAAGACTATCCTATAAAAAGGATAAGTTATGTGATGCATGTCAACTAGGTAAACAAATCAAATCTACTTTTAAGACAAAAGAAATGATTTCTACTAGTAGGCCTCTCGAATTAATCCACATGGATTTATTTGGCCCGACTATAGTCGCTTCTTTAAATAAAAGTAGGTATGTATTTGTTTTAGTAGATGATTTTTCAAGATTCACATGAGTTTTCTTTTTAAAACATAAGAATGATGATTTTGATGAATTTGCAAATTTTTGTAAACGGACTCAAAATCAAAAGTCTCTAACCATAGTCACTATTAGAAGTGATCATTGTGGAGAATAGAATTCCTAAGATATCTTATTTTAAAGTATTTGGGTGCAAGTGTTTCATTTTAAACACTAAAGAAAATTTAGATAAGTTTGATCCTAGATCTAATGAAGGTATCTTCATTGGATACTCAAATATGAGTATGGCATATAGGATATTCAATAAGTCAACTTTGACTATTGAAAAATCGATGCATGTTTTATTTGATGAATCTCTGACTTCATCTACTGTTATTGAAGATGATGAAACTGATTCATTACCTTTAATTAACGTAATTAAATCAGTAGAGCAAACTACCATAGCGGATAAGTCGATCGATCAGAAAATCAAGTCGACTGATGTGAATCAGTCGGCTGATGGACTAGTTAAGTCGACTGATCCTGTTGTGATGACTCAAACTTTACCAAAATCATTTGTTGAAGTTACAGATCATCCTCATGACTTAATAATTGGTAACATCTCACATGGTATTCAAACAAGATCTCATGTTAATATGATTTCTCATACGGCTTTCTTGTCGAATTTTAAACCGAAAAATATACAAGAAGCTTGTGAGAATGAATTTTGGATGAATGCCATGCAAGATGAATTAAACCAATTTATAAGAAATGATGTATGGGATTCAATTCCACGACCTCCTGACCATACTATAATTGGTACCAAATGGGTATTCAAAAACAAGTTAGATGAATTAGGACAAGTCATTAGGAACAAGGCCAGATTAGTTTCTCAAGGATATAATCAAGAAGAAGGCATAGATTTCGATGAAACATATGCTTCTGTTGCTAGACTAGAATCAATTAGGATCTTATTATCTTTTGCATGTTTTATGAACATTACACTTTTCCAAATGGATGTTAAAAGTGCTTTTCTTAATGGTTTTATTAAGGAAGATGTTTATGTTAAGCAACCACCCAGTTTCGAACACGAACAATTCCCAAACCACGTTTTTAAGTTGAAAAAGGCTTTATATGGTCTTAAACAAGTACCTTGTGCTTGGTATGATCGATTGAAGATTTTTCTTTTAGAAACTGGTTTTGAAATTGGTAAAGTAGATACTACCTTGTTTATTAGGAGAATGGAGACTGATATCCTAATCATACAAATATATGTAGATGACATAATCTTTGGCTCTACTAATAGTAATCTCTGTCAAGAGTTTGCTAATACCATGAAAAATGAGTTTGAGATGAGTCACATGGGTGAACTCAATTATTTCCTTAGACTTCAAATAAAGTAGTCACATAATGGCATATTTATTAATCAACGAAAATATGCTAAGGAATTCCTAAAATGGTTTGCATGGATAGCACTAGTAGTAAGACCACACCTATGGCCACTACTACTCTTGACAAAGATGAATTAGGTAAGAGTGTCGATCAAAAACTCAATCGAGGGATGATTTGCTCACTCTTATATATAACTGCTAGTAGACCATACATTTTGTTTAGTGTATATTTGTGTGCTAGATATAAGTCAAGTCCTAAAGAGTCTCAGTTAAAAGATGTGAAACATATTTTAAGATACATTAAAGACACATCTGAGTATGGTTTATTTTATCCATGCACTGATAATTTTCAACTTTTGTCATATGGTGATGCGAATTTTGCTGGTAGTAAAAGTACTAGTAGTACTTGTCACTTTTTGGGACATTCACTAGTATCTTGGTGCAGTAAAAAGCAAAATTCAGTATTCCTATCTACTACAGAAGCTGAATATATTGCTGCAAGTTTGGCTTGTGCCCATTTTTTGTGGATGAAACAAACTCTATTAGATTATGGTATTTCATTTTCAAAACCTGTTATTATGTGTGATAATACCAGTGCCATTAATTTATCAAAAAATTCGATTCAATACTCACGTACGAAACACGTTGATATTAGACATCATTTTCTACGTGATCATGTTTTAAAGGGATATATATCTTTAGACCTTATTTCTACTGATAAACAAGTAGCAGATATCTTTACTAAACCACTTAAAGAAGACAATTTTATCACCTTAAGAAGAGAACAAGGAATTTGCAGTTTTCATGATATTTCTTGAATTTTTATCTTGTATAAGTCGACTTAAAACTAGTTTTCAGTCGACTGACCAAGTACTTTTCGTAATCTATTTTTGACTGAATTTTTATTTCTGAAAAGTCGACTGTGCACAACACCCAGTCGACTGATAGAAGTATTACTTAATATTTTCATTTGTTTTATTTTGCTCTCGACTAAGTCGATTAATCTAAAATCCCAATCGGCTGTCGTGGCATTAATCTGTCTTTCTGATTCGAACACGGAACATTTTTAGAGCTGAGTCTCTTTATCTCCTCTTACCCATTGATTGATCTCATCCTTTGATTAACCCTAGCCTAGATCTCAGCCCTCTATTCTAAAGTAAAACCCTAGTTTTTACTTTTCTTTTTCACTTTCCCCTCTTTCACTGTCTCTCTCTGGAAATAGAAGAAGAAGTCGGCTGCTGAACCCATTCCTTGGCGTTTTCAGCAATCTGAAGCCCAATATTGAAGACTTAGTTCAGTTTTTTCAGTCCATTTCACTTGTTGAAGTTTTTTTCGAGATCTCTTGAAGCTTTGTGCCTCTCTTTCAATCTCCATTGTTGGGTATAATTGCTTGTCCTTTTTTCTTTTAAATTTTCTAGAGTTAAATCATGTCTCCAAGGAGAGCTCGTGGTTCTAATGTTGAGGAAGAACAATCCTCTAGCAATTACCTTCAATATTTGAGAAGTCCAAACCTAGTTGAAAATTTTTTCATTATCTGTCAAATTGTAATATTTGCAGGAAGATTTCTCAATTTTCCTGATCTAGATAGGTTTCCAATCACCCCATTGTTTGAACAATATGGGTTGTTTGACTTGCTTTCCTTGGTGAATCAACCTCCTTATTATCCACAGCTATATTTGTTTTATACAAATATGAAAGTTGTTACTTCTGAGGATGGTAGCAAAATATTTTTACGCACTTGAGTGAAAAATATTCGCACGAAACTCACTTCTAAAAAATTCGGAGTTATTTAGAATCTTCCTAATGAAGGGATGGACTTAGAAGAGATTGAAATGGATGACCACTCTATATTGTCCAAAATTTTCTTACCAAATTGTGGTCCGCCTATGACAAATAATTCAATTACATCGCTTGCTAAACTTGTTGCAAGAATTTCGTCGTATAACATTATCCCTAAAACGGGTAGCTACGACCAATTTTCTTTTGACTTGGAACAAGCCGTGTATGCCATTTTCGGCAACATCCAACTAAATTGGTGTCGAATCATTTTCAATCATCTACATAAGGCTCATACTTTTTTTCTTCCTTTTGGTGCTTTACTTATGTTTTCAACTTCTATGAAGTTAATCTTGCTTCTGAGGCGAGTGTTGTCACTCATTATGCGTCTTTTGATCGTGCGTGTTTAGCTCGTATGAAGATTCTAAACTCTTCTCCTAGATCTCCTCATAGAAATGTTCCTCCTATTCCTTTAACCACTTCAGGTCGTAGGTCTTCTACATCTAGTTCGTCTCATCCTCGAGTTGTTAAGACCGATCCTGAGAGTCTTTATCATTCTGTCAACTATCTCATGGATCATCAGGATACACTTGAAGCTAGTATTTCTCATCTTAACCACTTGTTCACCCAACAATTTCCACCTCCTGCCTCTCAAGGTGCTGATGACGAAGAAGAAGACTGACTTGATGTATTTTCTATTTTTTTGTAATTTTTCGTTATGTTTTATGTATTTCACTTTTATGTAGTATTTGAAACCATGTACTTCATTTCTAGTGTATAAATTTGTTATGTTTTTTTTAATGTGTTATGCTTTCCATTTTTGTTATTGTTTCTTTCCTCCTCTATTTTTGTTGATGACAAAGGGGGAGAAAAGGATGTGTATGTTATGTGCATGTTTTGTTGTTTTGGTGCATATTTTTCATGTGGACGTTTTTGTGCATTTTTTTTTTAACTTGTGCATGTTGTACATTAGTTAGAGGGAGCATCTTTAATTATTATTATTGAAAGCTATTGTGTTGTCATCATCAAAAAGGGGGAGAATGTTGATTCTTGGTTTTGATGACTACAATACAATGCAAAGTTGTGCTATCACTTATATATTGCAGGGTGTATCAAGATCAATATCATGGTGTAATACACAAAGGCAAAGTTGATTCAATGAAGCTTTCAAAGAGAATTGATCAAGCCACAAAGAACTTAGTTCAAGCCACATTGATCAAGCAAGCTTCAAGATATAAAGACATTGGCTAAAGCTCTAGTCAAAGACTCAAGTTCAAGACAAGACTCAAGTGTTTCAAAAGTGTTGTATTAAGTGTCTTGTAACAATTGTAACTTTTTATTCTTTGAGTCTTAGAATGTTGTGATAGCCTTGTCACACACACTCACACATATCTTTTAATAATTGAGTGTTATACAAACTTAAAAAGATCGAAACAAGCTTGAATAAGTTCAGCTGTTAAGTACCAGTCGACCGCTATTTGGCACTAGTCGACTGTCCTAGTACAAAAATGTCTGAACTCATTAAAACTCTGACCAGTCGACTCAATATGGAAACCCAGTCGACTGTTCAAGTCGTTTCAATAGTTTTCTGATTTCAAAACATGTTTTTCAAACTCAAAACAATTTCTATCCATTTTAATTCAGTTTTAGTAACTATTCTTCAACGTTCCTATGATCCTCTCTATAAATAGAGCATAGGAATCACCATGAAAAGGTTCCAAGCATTTTCCCAAGTTTTAAAGCTTTTGTTTTTAAAAAGAACAGTTTCCTAAAAAGCATTCATAACCTCTAAGTCTTGGTTCACTGAAAATCAGTCTAGTATAACATCGAATTCGTTTTAGACTGATTTCAGAAGTTGACATATTAGCCACCATACAAAAATCACAAATCACAAATAAGGCTATAGGTTGTTGTAACTCTTTTTTGTTGTTTTTCACTCTCGGGTTGTGAGAGTCGTCCTCTCAGTTGGAGAGTAGGGCTCTAGGTTGTAGAGTGGGTGTGCTCTCTCTAGTGGTGAGAGAGGTCTACTGGTTTAGCAAGATTGTTGTCAAACGTCGTAGAGTATTCTTGTATTTTTTCCAGAATAGTGGAAAATCTCAAGTGGGTTGCTTGGGGACTGGATGTAGGTCGGGAGGACCGAACCATGATACATCGCTGTGCACTCTGTGGTTGACTCTCTCTGTGGTTGTATTTTCTTCACTAGAATTTCAATTTTTCTGTATTTTATTCAAAAACTTGTCAGGCAAGTTGACTGAGTCTCCTCTATAAGTCGACTGATCAGACTTGTTTAAAATACTCTTCAAACACTTGTCTGGTAGGTCAACTGAGTTTTCGCTATAAGTCGACTGATCAGACTTGTATAAAATACTCTTCTTAACTGATGCCCCAGCCGACTGTATTCTCTTTTTAAGTCGACTGGACAGAACGAAAAGTTCAATTTCTTAATTATTTTTTATACAAAACTATTCACCCCCCCTATAGTGTTATTTTCCTTGCCAACAGAATCCAACAATGATGTCACTAAACCCAAACAGTCTCACAGGGTTTTCAAAAAGAACTTTCTTAAAATTACCCCGATCCAACTCATGGCCTATCGATCCAAGACACCGGTGACGGGATCTCCCTCACTCATCACTACCCCTAACTCGGATCTCGTCAACATTCTTGGCCCGCGATCAACCCACATCAGTTAAGATCTGTCGGTGCTCGAGGTATGATTTATCCATAGTTCCAAGGTGGTAAGATGCGAGTCTTGATGGTCGATGACCCCTAGGGTAACTATAAGACCCTTGACGAGCTTTTATCGAGCTAACAATACTAGTGACTTTCCGAACCATTATTACCCATGCATTGAAGATGAAGCATGTTCGCATTATATGGTCCAATTTCAATTAGAACCACATACAACTAGAATTCATGGGTTCTTTTTCCCAAATTGAACTAGGACAACATGAGACAAGTTCCATGGGTTCTTTCTCAAGGTTGAGCTAGAACCACCTAGAACCTAAATGCATGGGTTCCTTGCCAAATTGAGCTAGAACTATCATGGAGCTAGTTTCATGGGTTTCTTCTTAAAATCGAAGTAGAACAAATATGGAACATGGGTTCATTTCAATAATTCAATTGGATTAGCATACAAGCTAAACTCATGGGTTCCTTTTAGAATTTAACTAAAACCACTACAACAAATAACTTAAACATGCATGGATTCTTTTGAATCTAAAACAACCATACAATCTCAAGTATGGGTTCTTTTAAATCTAGAACAAGTACAATAACTCAAGCATGGGTTCTTTACTAGAACAACTACAATAACTCAATCACGGGTTCTTTACTAGAACTACTATAATAACTCAAGCATGGGTTCTTTTCTAGAACAACTACAATAACTCAAGCATGGGTTCTTTACTAGAACAATTACAATAACTCAAGCATGAGTTCTTTACAAGAACAACTACAATAACTCAAGCATGGGTTCTTTACTAGAACAACTACAAAAACTCAAGCCTGGGTTCTTTACTAGCAACTCAAGCATGGATTCTTTACTAGAAACTCAAGCATGGTTCCATACTACAACAACTCAAGCATGGTTTCTTTACTACATCTCAAGCATGATGGGTTTCTTTACTAAAACAACTTAAGCATGGTTTCTTTACTACATCTCAAGCATGATGGGTTTCTTTACTACAACAACTTAAGCATGGTTTCTTTACTACTTCTCAAACATGATGGGTTTCTTACTACAACAACTCAAGCATGATCGGTTTCTTTACTACAAAACTTAAGCATGGTTCTTTACTATAATAACCTACAACAACTTAAGCATGGTTTCTTTAGCACATACAACTTAAGCATGGGTTTCTTACTATAACAACTCAAATATGATGAGTTTCTTTACTACAACAACTTAAGTATGGTTTCTTTACTACATCTCACGCATGATGGATTTCTTTACTACAACAAATTAAGCATGGTTTCTTTATTACATCTCAAGCATGAGGGGTTTCTTTACTACAACAACATAAGCATGGTTTCTTTACTACATCTCAAGCATGATGGGTTTCTTACTACAACAACTCAAGCATGATTGGTTTCTTTACTACAATAATTAGCTACTCAAGCATGGGTTTCTTTACTATCAACTCAAGCATGATGGTAAATTCATAATGCTACTAAGGAGTTATCTAGATATTACATAAAATACTCCTTTTATGAATTACCAGTCCTACTTATTACAGAAATCTAATTTAATCAAATCTACAAGTTCCTACATATTACAAAACATACTTTTATTTAATCTACAAGTTCCACATAATACAAAAAACTACATTTATTGAATCTACAAATCCTACATATTACAAAACCTACTTTTATTCAATCCTACAAGTTCGTACATACAACAAGGTCCACTTTTTATGGACTAGGGTTAGTAAAGATTTATTTTTAACAAAGTAGAGAGAAGCATACAACAAAAGACTTACCTTTTAATACCTAAATGAGTTCTACCATCCTAGAATGCATAAGTAAGTATTTTCACTTCACTTAATCTTTATATGCTCATAGTTTAGGTCCAAGTTATAAAGTTTTTATGTTAATAAAATAACCACATAACCACAATAACCATACAAGGTCTGAAAGATTTGATCTTTATGTTATTTATTTAAGTTCCATCATCCATCTTTTTCATGGGGTTATTTTGATCCCTACAACCACTTAATGCTTAAGATTTAGTGCAAGTTATTTTTCATAACATACAACAAAACACACACAACAAAAGAGAACAAGAATCAATACAAATAAGATAGAGAAACCCCCACCTTGATTTTCAACCATTCTTATGCACAAATCTTAGTCCAAGTAGTTCGAAATAATCATAAGGACAACAATAACTATAGCAAGGTCCAAAGATTCTATCTTTATGTTATATTGTTGAGTTCTACCATTCCACCCTTTATGTGATCATTTACTACTACCATTTATATGCTCATGATCTTAGTCCAAGTTGTTTCAACAACATACAAAATCCACCCCTTATAAATATGAGTTCTTTTTAACCTACAACAAACAACCATCAAAAGATGGGTTCTTTCTCACAAACAACCAATAACACCTTAAAGATGGGTTCTTTTTGACTCATACATAAAATAAAAGAGGAAACAAACCATAAAAGAGAAGTAGATAACCCCTACCTGGATTTTCTTTGTAGGAATAACTAGCTAGCAAACCTTCGCCTTCCTCCTTAGCTCCTATGGAAAGCTCCCATGGAAAATCCCCAAATGAAGAACACTTAGGGTTTCTTATCTTTCGTTTACTCTATTTTTTATCTTGTAAATGAGACAAAAGGTGAAAGGGAGGGGTATTTATAGGATGAATGAGAAGGGGGGAGTACAAATGTGCTAGGGATTTAATCAAAACCCACCTTGGGGATAGGTTTGACCGGCCAAGGATGGATGAGGTGGAGGGGGTGAGGTGGACGAGAGGGTTCTAGTAGAAAACCACCTATTAAACTCTTATGTATCTCATTAATCCTAAACCCCAAATTTAAGCCTCCAAACATATTCCAGCCATCCAATTTTGATTAATTATGACAAAAATAAGATATTTTTGTCCAAAACACATACTACATGATTTGTACAAACGTACGAAATCGGTACAATATATATATATATATATATATACCAATAATTTTCGTTTGTTAAACCGCATAATCCGTACAAAAATAAATTAATTCTGAAAATAATAATAAAATAAATTTTATTATCAGCTCGGAAGATTCCTGTATCAATGTGATACAATACAGATGTATACATACTGGTATATATATACAGATAATGTTTATTAACAAAACCGGGTGATATCCACCAAAAATATTTTAATTCTGAAAATAAAAATAAAATAATAATTTTAAATACCAACCAGGGATTTTACAGACATTTTCTCAAAAATGCATTTTACAGGATTTTGTACAAGTGCACAAAACCGATACAACACATATATATACTTACTAGTATATATTCACAGGTAAGTTTTTTATTAGTGAAACCAAGTAATTTCCATAGAAAATATTTTAATTTAAAAAAATTATTATTATAAATATAATATCCGAACGGGATATTACAAGTTGGCCATGCGCTCGTCTCTTGCTTCATACTCCCCAGACACTTGGTTCACGACTAGATGTGAATCACTAAAGACCTTGACATGTTTGGACCCCGCCTTGCGGGCCATGCAGAGCCCTGCTATGAGGGCCTCATATTCAGCCTCATTGTTCGACATAGGGAAGCTCATACAGAGGGAGTATTGCAAAACGAAACTGTCTGGGCTGGTCAAGATGACCTCTGCCCAACTTTTGTCGGCGCACGAGGATCTGTCAACATACACGGTCCAGGCCTGGGGTTCTTCAACCGATTCAAAGGGGTCAGGAATGGTGCTCTCCACAATGAACTCTGCTAAGCTTTTGCCTTAACAGCAGTCCGGGGTTTGTAGCTAATGTTGTGCTGGCTCAGCTCTATGGACCATTTCATCAGACATCCTGATGTCTCGGGCTTGTGGAGAATTTTCTTCAGCTACTGGTCGGTAAGAACGACCACCAAGTGGGACTGAAAATATGGGCGAAGTTTCCTAGCTGCCATGATCAACGTGTATGCCATCTTTTCTACCTTCGGGTAGCGGAGTTCTGCGTCCTTAAGGACCTTACTCACGTAGTAGGTGGGGCATTGAATCTTGTCCTCCTATCTTACTAGGACGGCACTAAGGGTCTACTCCGAAGTTACCAGGTATATGTAGAGGGTTTTGCCAGGCTTTGGCTTGCTCAAGAACGGTGGGTTTGCCAGGTAAGCCTTCAGTTGATCGAAAGACTCTTGCTGTTGTTGCCCCCACTCAAAGCCTTTCGCTCCTCTTAAGGCTTTGAAGAACGGGAGGCATTTCTCCCCTGACTTGGAGAGAAAATGCCCTATAGCTGCAAGGCGTTCTGTGAGCCTCTGCACTTCTTTCACATTGGAGGGAGGGGCCATATTGAGTATGGCTTTGATCTTCTCAGAATTGGCTTCTATGCCCCTTTGGCTCACCATGAATCCGCGGAATTTCCCGGACGAGATGTCGAAGGCGCACTTGGTCGGGTTCAATCTCATGTTATGCCTTCTCAACGCCCCGAAGGCTTCCTGGAGGTCACAGACATGCTCCTGCCCGCTGACGCTTTTGACCAACATGTCGTCCACATAGACTTCCATGTTACGGCCTATTTGGTCTCGGAAGAGTTTGTTGATAAGGCATTGGTACGTAGCTCCGGTTGTTCTTTAGCCCGAAGGGCATGACCCGGTAGTAGTACAAGCCTTGATCGGTTATGAACGAGGTCTTCGGGATGTCGGGAGGGAACATTCGGATTTGGATGTAGCCCGAGAAAGCATCTATGAAGCTGAGGAGCTCATGGCCGGAGGTCACATCGATGCTCGGAAGGGAGAATGGGTCCTTCGGACACGCTTTGTTAAGGTCGGTGAAGTCGATGCATATTCTCCAGCCCCCGTTGGCCTTTTTAACCATTACCACATTGGATAGACATTCGGGGTAGTTCACCTCCTGGATGAACTGAGCATTCAAGAGCTTCTCGACCTCTTCTTTGATCGCTTGCTGGCGCTCGGGAGCGAATTTTCGCCACTTCTGCTGGACGGGTTTGACTCCCGGGGGAAACGCTGAGGTGGTGCATCAGGAGCTCTTCTGAGATCCCAGGCATATCAGCCGCAGTCCAGGCAAAAAGATCGTGGTTCTCCCATATACATTGGGAGATGTCTTCTTTAATGGAGGGGAAAGAGCCTTGCTAATTTGAAATGTCCTGGTGGCATCTCCTTCTGAGAAGGCAACTTCTTCTAGCTCGTCCACCGGCTCGAAGATAGTCTGGCTACTTCTTTGTGAGAGTTTGAGGGCTTTAAGGGAGAGGATCGGCCCTCCCATCGAGGTCATGTAACATTTACGAGCTGCCTCCTGGCTCTGTCTTACTTCTTCCACTCCTGCCACGGTAGGGAAATTCATTTTCATATGATAGGCCGATGGTATGGCCTGGAGAGTGGCCAAACCCAGTCAACCCAAGATGATGTTTTAGGAAGCCTTGACGTCTACCACCATAAATTCCATCGGCTCAGTCCTGGCTACCGGGGGTTTGCCAGTGGTCACGTCAACGGTTATTACTCCCTCGATCGTCACCGGCACCCCGGTGAACCCGTGAAGAGTGTAACCAGCTGGCTTGAGCCAATCTCTTGACTGCTAGAGGTCCTGGAATGCCTCTAAGAAAAGAATATTGACTAAACTGCTAATGTCCACTAGGATTCGGTATACGTCAAAATTGGCCATCTGAAGATTTATCACAAGGACATCGCAATGGGGTGTCTGGACGCCGTCCAAGTCCTTATCAGAAAACGTAACAGGAACCCCAACACCCTTGGGAGGAGGATTGCTTTGTACAGTGTTTACTTCTCGAACGAAGGCTTTTCACGAGGAGTTGTAATCTCTCCACATTGGGCCTCCATGTATGAGGTGCATTACAGCTTGGCTTCTACATCCGGGGTCTCTGCACATTTTTTCGGCTCGCTTGTTAACCCCCTTGAGGGGCGGAGGTGTATCAGCCCTATCCTTCCTCACAAACCTAGCAAGCATCCCTATCTGAATGAGGGCCTCGATCTCATCCTTCAGGGTCCGACAGTCATCTGTGAAGTGACCGTGGTCCCTTTGGAAGCTGCACCACTTATACTGATTTCTCTTCTTGTCAGGGGTGTTCATCTTTGGAGGAGGCGGCAGAAGACCCTCCATCCCAACTTCCATCAAGATGGCCGAGACACTCACATTGAGCGGAGTGAAATTTTCGAAGTGGGGAAGAGAGCGACGCTGACCCCCATTGTATTTTTGGAGCTTCTTAGCTCCTTCTTCTTTGGCAGTCTTCCGTTTGTTCCCGGAAGACGATCCTTCAAGAGTAAGGTGGTTGAGGGCTTCTTCAACTCGGATGTACTTCTCGCTCCTGAGAAGGAGCTTTGAGAAGTTCCGAGGAGGCTTCTTGGCCAGGGATGCCCTGAGATCGGGGTTAATGACATTGGACTGGAAAGCTGCCGAGGCCACAGACTGATCCAGAGAGGCGATAAATCTAGCCTCTGCCATTACCCGCTTGACGTAGTCCCTCAGCCGTTTTCACTTACTTTGACTGAGGAAGAGCAATGAGGTGTTTGTCTTTTCGGAGCGGTTGCTGCTCACGAAGTCAGTGAAGAAGAGGCCTTCAAACTAGTGGAAGGAGAAAATGGAGGCCGGAGCAAGTCTGGAATACCACTCCCGAGCGGGCCCCTTGAGCGTGGGTGGGAATGTTTTACAGAGAAGGGGGTCGGAGGCATGGTGGATCATCATGAGAGTTTTGAAACTCTCAATGTGATCAGCAGGGTCTGACTCCCCGGTATAAGACTCAAAGTACGGAGGCTTGAAGTTCTCTGGGACGGGGGTCTCCTTGATAATACGGGAGAACGGGGGTCTGCTCGGGCGGAGGTTCCTCACCCGTTGTTCCTCATCTCTATTGAGTTGGCCGAGGCGCCTCTCCATCTCATGGAGACGGCAGTAGACCGAGTCCTCCCTTTGGTCATGCCTCGCTGAGCCCCGAGACTCATCCTCATGTAGAAGAGGGCTGGGGCTGCGGTGGCGATAGCTTTGAGTAGGTCATGGACTGGGGGTGCGACGGAGATGGCTCAGAGCCGGTCGAGGACTGACAGAGCGACGGCGAAGGCTCGGAGCCGGTCGGGGACTAGGAGAGCGGCGGCATTGGTCAGGAGCGGGGCGAGGACTGGGAGCCCATTGATCATTGTTGGGGGCGACGTTGAGTGCCCGTAGGACTGCCTCCTTGAACTGTTGAAACTCTAACCTCGTGACAGGGGACTCTTGCTCCCGATGAGCTCGAGCGGCAGGATGGCCTGCCGGGGAGCAGCTTCTTCTCTGACGGTGCTAGGGCGACTCTCTCCGCCTCCTGTGGGAGTTGGAGCCTCTGCAATTTGTCCTGCGGGGTGAACGGTCCCTCTGATGCTCCTGGCGAGGGTTCCCGTCACGGGTGCGTCTCTCGTCTAAACGAATCCGAAGGTCTATCTCGTTCTGCCGATTGTTGAGAACATCTCGTAGATCTTTCGTTGTTGGAGGCTATGGAAGGCCATGGAGTCGGTGGAAGCACTGTGTATGGAGACGTGGACCTGGTGAAGGGGTTGCTTCTGTCGACTTCGGTGAGAGGGTTCTCCAACAACCACTTGGGCCCCTTGAGGTTGCTAAACGGGTTGAGGGATCGGTTGTTCGAGCTGCTAGGCCGGCTGGACGGGTGGAGGGATACCCTCTGGAGGCGAATGAGGGGTGGAAGTTGTTCTGCGGTTGAAGACCGCAAACTTCCCTTTCTTCGGAGGCATAGCTAGGAGTTGCTTTTGCAGGTAGAGTAGGGTCAGATTGTTATTCAATTTCCCATAGATGGCACCAATCTGTTGCCGCTGATTTCAGTGTGGGGGCAATCATATGAATTTGTGGGTTCGTGAGGAACCGAATGGGTCATACCTGACCTCTTTCACTATTTTTGGGTTGGCTTCTCGCTGCTCCCTTTGACCTACACAAAGTTCAAAACACCGGGGTTGATCTTGGTGACGGACCCTCCTACGCTCTTATCAGTACTCGGAAAAGAATATTGAAGAGCTTTAGGTAGGCAAAGAGTGATCACCTTGTAACGGGAGGAGGTAGGGGGTTTTATAGTCACCGTGGGGATATGTTTCGAGATAAGAAAAAATCTCTACTCCCCGGTGTGGCTGGATAGCAGTGGTTAGAACCACCTTCTAGGGATTAGGACGAATCAAAGTTTCTCCATATCCTTCGGAACTGGCTCTTAACGGGTTGGGACCCATACCTAGTTGAACAGGTCCGTTCATGGGTTATTGGGCCCTAAAGAAGAGACCCAGTTCCCATTTCGGACCCATTTGTAGGTGAGATTACCGTTTTGCCCATGTGAACTTTAAGATTCGTGACCGATTGGAACGATTCCGATTTAATCCCATTTTTAGCCATATCAATATACAAGTACGAAATACCGCTATAGTCTCGCCTTTGTTTTTAGTTTCGCCCTCATGAAAATTGCTTGTTAGATGTTGACTCTATTTGTTGATCCATCCGTAGTCGTAATTATCACACACACGACATAAAAAATAATTTAAATCTAACTAAACTCTTGATGCATGTATGTATGTTGTTTCGTGATCCATGATATGTTGTATACTTCTTGCATGCTTGATGTGTTGGATGCAGTATCTTGTAGTGGATTTGTTAAGCACCCATACCATGTTTTTTTGGACATCTATTATACTAGTATTTTGTTCTAATTTAGATTTATTGCATATGAAGTATTTGATTAAATGCATGAGAAGAGTTTTCGTTTTTGCTGCTGCCCTATTTTGGTTCAGTATTTTAGATCCTGTTAAGGTCAGTAAATCAAACTAATTTGTGAATATAAATTGTAGACCCTGTTGTCTATTTTCCAGAATTTTTGACAGATCTCAGTATTGATTTGTGAGGTGTGAGTTATTGCTGTTTTGCTACAGATGTGCTGAAAATTCCAGATTCGGTTTTATGTGACTTCTGTATAATTATTCATTTTAATACTGATGTTGAAGGTAAGATTTGAATCTAATATTTTTCTGGGTATAACCAATCATGACGGGATTAACCCCAACTATAAATTTATTTAATGAATTTCATAAACTATTCCATGCTTGTGAACAAACCAATTTATTCCCAAACTGCATGTTGTTCAGTAAAGAACTTTATTTCAACATGATTCCGGTCACTTTTGATTAAAACTTTGCGAATATGAAATGTAGCCTGCTATGTCTATTTTACCATCCTTTTGACGGATTTGGATTTCGAGTTATACTTTGTGATTTATCACTGTTTTAATACTTGGTGTATCTTCCTGTTTTCCGAATTTATTTGACTATGCTATCTGTAACGGAATATTTTTAAAATTTATTTTCTGATACTAGACATACTAGGAAATCTTCCATATTTTTCTTAGATTTAATCAGTATATTTTTATGCCATTTTCATGCTTATGAGTACAACCTTGCGATTTCTGGCTGAACATGATTTCTGAATATAACACTTTTTTGAACCTTATTTCTGTAACTATTATATGACTTATATAGATATGCTGGATTCGGCCGAGAATATATTTTCTAGATTTTCTGACGGATCCAGGTTTGCATTCTTGTGGCAACGGAAATCTCAAATTTGGTGCAGTAGTGTCTTGCTGTCCAGAACTGAAAGTCTCGTTGTCCTAGCCTTTTATGAATTATTTGTCACCTGTGCATGTTTCTGTTACAAGACCTTTGCTTCAATTAGTCACAATACACAGAAAAACAGGAGAATTTAAAACTTTTTATTCAATACACAATGTGTTACAAGTCTGAATATTGTACAACTGTAATACCTTACAATAGAGTTACAATATTACCTTTACATTTCTAAGTATTACAATCTTCAACATCTTACATCAGAGTACTTCTCAACTAAAGCATAATCAATACATATACTGCAGCGGAACTAAACATAACACTGACTCCTTGCTTTCCTTGCCTTGAGTCCTCCTGAATTTCGCCTTTGTACTTCGGCGATCCAGTACCTATGGAAGTGGGGACGTCAGTATTCACTGACGCTTAAGGGCTGATCATTTAGCAGCGAATCTCCCAAACAATACACAAAATATAGCAATGGTGTTGGTGTAGTTTAAGTGTTCGTGAGTGCTAAGACTAGACTCTAATGCGATATTTAAATAGAACTAGGATACTCCTATTCTAATGATGACAAGTCTCCGAAATCAACATGCATCACATACTGCATGTGACCCATCTCAAACCGTTTCTCGCATTATGAATTTTAATTATCCACAACCCGTTCCTGACAATAGTCCATGACTCTGTGAGGTTGCAGAAGGGGTCAAGTCCCCCTATGCAGTCTGCTTATGGTGTCTCCGTTTTCCACTACTACCCGGCATGCCAGACCTCACTCGATCCCAGTATATCGGGCATCGTTCTAAAATCGAACCATAGGGTTTCGCAGGCGCAGGGCAGCGCGAAGCCTACCCTGTGGCACCCTCTGGGGTATTGCAAGCGCAGGACTGCACCATGCATCCTGTGGCACCCCAGTCATGGTACTTCAGGAATTAACAGAGCGAGATACGCAATCCGTGTTCTCAACTTGTGAGATGGCACCGTACGTATCCCTTTGACGGGAAGGTAGGACTAGGACGCTCAACCTAGACTTACCAGAACCCCTCAGGATCTGGTTCGTGGCTCATCGATTCAAGACTTTGGCCGTGCGAATATACACGCATGCCGCTACCCTAGAGTTGGATTCTGTCTATACTCCGGTCCTCGATTAACCTACCCTGGTTAAGATTCGACGGTACACAAAGAGTGACTCCTCCACAGTTCCTTAGGGTAGAAATCATATGTCTTGACCGTCGATGCCCCTTAGGGTGGTAATATCACCTTAGACGAGCGCAACGAACTGTGTACTAGCTAATAAGCTATACACGAGTAACAACCACATACGAGCCAATAAGCTACGTATGGAACAATAACTACCTACGAGCCAGACGGGCCTCGTAGGAGATAACCACGTACATACCAGCCAAATAAGCCGCGTATGAGACCAACAGCTACGCACGGGCCGGTCGGGCCGCGTACGAGACAACAACCTACATACGAGCCAACTAAGCTACGTATGAGACCCACAGCTACATACGGGCCAGTCGAGCCACGTACGAGCACAACCATGTGCAAACAACCATACAGGTAATCAATCCTAGAAGCAACCAAACGTGCTTACTAGCAAACTTAATCTTCTATTATTAGAAGCAGCAAAAGAATCTACTAGTAGTCTATGATCGGTATTCTACTAAGGAAGAACCGAAGGCGACAAAACGGCCTTTATCAACTAACTAATACTAGAGGTCTTCCCGATCTTACTACTTCGACCTATGAATGTGATTAATGCTTATGCTTACATCGAGCTCAAGCATGAAAATCACTTACGACCTAGACATAAAGTCCACTATAGTCAAGCGTAGGTTACCAATTGATCATGGAAGCTTACTACTTATCATGACTAATCACCACAACCCAATTAGTATGAACAAGCAACATTCCAAGGCATAGTAGGTAGTTCTAACATTACTCCTACAATATTTTAAGCAAGTATTTGAACTTTAGCATGGTATGGAACATAACATAAAGTCACTACAACTAATCATGGGTAGTTCCTTTACTCTAAGCATGAATATCATAGTATGGATGTCATTAACTTAACATGATCAATAATTAGCATGATACCTACTTACTTAGCATGAATCATGATCATCTACTAACATAGCATGAACCAACACTTATCTAAGCATGGGTACCATGTAGACATGATTATTCATATAACCTAGCATGGTATACAACTTACTCACAATCTAAACTAGCATGACATACAACTTACTTACAATTAAGCTAGCATAGTATATCACATACCTACAATCAAACTAGCATGGTATGCAACTTTTCTACTATCATCCAAGCATGAATCTTTATTAAGCATAGATAACTACTAAACATGAATGTTTTACTAAACATGGGTAACTACTAGTATGAACATTCAACATTCCTAAGTATATATATATATATATACTTCTAATATGGTAAGTAATCTTATCATAGATCCTACAACATTCTAGGCACAATTAATCTAAACATGGTAGGAACTCTTAGATTGCTTCCTACAATATTCTAAGCATAAGTAGATTAATCTAAGCATGGTAGGAAACTCTTAGATTGCATCCTACAACATTCTAAGCATGAATGAGTGAATCTAAACATGGTAGGAAACTCTTAGATTGCATCCTACAATATTCTAAGCATAAGTAGATTAATCTAAGCATGGTAGGAATTTTAGAATTAATCCTACAACATCCTAAGCATAAATAGGCTAATCTAAATATGGTAGGAACTTTAGAATTTGTCCTACAACATTCTAAACATAAAGCATGATAGGATTAATTTTATAAAACATCCTACAACATTCTAAACATAAAGCATGATAGGATAATTTTGTAGAAGAAATCCTACAACTAACTAAGCATGGAAACATGGTAGGATGTTTTTTAGAAGTAATCCTACAACTAACTAAGCATGGAAACATGGTAGGATATTTTTAAAAGTAATCCTACAACTAACTAAGCATGGAAACATGGTAGGATATTTTTAGAAGTAATCCTACAACTAACTAAGCATGGAAACATGGTAGGATATTTTTAGAAGTAATCCTACAACTAATTAAGCATGAATATTACTTCTAAATATTTTTAGGAGTGATCCTACAATATTTAAAGCATGAATATTGCTTCTAAATATTTTTAGAAGTAGTCCTACAACATTTTACTACTACTACTACTCCTATTTTAATCAAAACATAACACACAATTATCTACTACTACTACTACTTCATCCTTATCAAGAACACAACATACAACTTACTACTACTACTACTTTATGGACATAAAACAACTATAATTACTTACTACATACTACTACTTTATTCTCATCAAAATCACAACATACAACTTACTACTACTACTACTACCTTATTAATCAACATACTATTACTACTTTATTAAATCAACATGCTACTACTATCTCATTTAATCACATACTACTACTTTATATTTTAGCATGCTACTACTTAGTTGCTTACTAGTCTTTATTATTACTAGTGATAAAAGAAAAGATCATTTTTATTTTACTTTATTCTACAACTAGTGAATATGAAAGAAAAGATCTTTTTCATTTATTTCTACAACTAGTGATTAAAAGAAAAGATCTTTTTAATAGCTACAACTAGTGATTAATAAAAAAGAGAAGATCTTTTTAATCTACAATTAGTGTTTAGTAAGAAAAGAAAGATCTTTTTAATTGCTACAACTAGTGATTAATAAAAAGAGAAGATCTTTTTAATCTACAACTAGTGATCAATAAAAAGAAAAGATCTTTTTGCTATTCTACAACTAGTGGTTAACAAAAGAAAGGTCTTTTTAATCAATAGAGAAAATTTCAACACACATATGCTTATTATTTTTTAGTCCAAGTTCCATAAAGTCCTACAACCAACAATGGTTGTAAAAATGTTCATATGCCAATTCCTACAAGTCCTACAACCCTCAATCGGTTGTATGTTCAAGATTATATGCAATATGTCTTTTTAGTCCACAATCATACATAGAACAACAATTACAATAATAAAGATGTGATCTTTATATGTCTAGTAGTTACTACTACTACTTTCTTTTCTTTTATTTATCACAACATTCAACACACAACAACACACCCATCAAAACCCCAAGAAAACAAAACAAGAGGATGAGAAGAAGAAGTCAAGCAACAAAACAAACAAACAAACAAACAAACAATCAAACGAGGAAGTGTGAAGAAACCCCCACCTAGTTCTCTTTGTTGGAAGAACTTGCTTAGCTAGAAACTTCTCCTTCCCCTAGCTTTTAGAAAGCTTCTAAACAACCTACAAAACAAAACTCTCAAGTTAACATTAGGTTCTCTCTTTCTTTTCCTTTCTTTTCTTTCTTTCTTTTTGTTTTCTAAAATGAGAGAAGGAGGAGAATGAGGGGGTATTTATAGGAGGAGAGAAGGGTGGATATTTGCAATGTGCACCCACACAATTGCACAAAAACCATTTCCTAAAATATGGGCCGGCCATACCATGTAGGGATTAGGGGTGAGGTGTAGGGTATGGTGTGGGGAGGTGTTATGTGAGGGAGGGGAGTTTCTAGAAGGGTTTTTCTTAACCTTCTCATGTATACTTAACCTAGGTTAATCCTCCTAATCAAACCCTTAACCATCCCTACTAGGTTATAGCAAAATAAGTGTTGACCAAAATACACAATACATAATTCGTATAATGCCCTAATCGACATACTACTCGTATGTGCGCATATATGTCCGTATACCAGGAAAATCTTCGCATAATTCGCATAAAAATAATTAAATCTTGGAAATAATAATAAAATAAATTTTATTATTAGTTCGGAAGATCACGGTATCAATTTGATACAATACGGATATATACTGACCGATATCTGGATACAGATAATGTCTACGAGCAACCCGGGTGAAAATCACCAAAATATTCTAATTTTGGAATTAAAAAAAATAATAATAAAATAATAATTTATATTCGGTAATATCTGTCCGGGATATTACAACAGACTAGCCACCATATGGACTTGACTGCACCAAGCTTGTTAGTAAAAATAAAGTAAACTGAGACTGGTTCACAAATAGGGAAGATCATAATCATAAGTTGTAAGCGCTACCATATGATTTATAATCATCATATCTACCAACTAGAATCAATTTATTTGGCCTTCAAGTCTAATTTCCTACCGTGTTAGACTGCAATTAGAAGTCAGCTCTGATACCACTTCTGTAGCGCCCCAGGTTCCCGTTACCGGATATCCGTGACACTCACCAGAATCTTTACCTTCAAATGCATCTCAACACAGTAATAACACGGAAATTTAAAAACTTTTTATTGCCAAATAAGTCATTAACATTATTGATTACAACCGATAACTTGTTCTTAGATAAGGAGTATAAATTACATCTATTCATTACAACTTATTCCAAATAATTATAGACTCCTCTTATAAAGCTATTAGCTGCCTCCTGGAATGGTAATCGATTGATTACTTACTGAACTTTGCTGAGTGGTCCATCGGCTCCCCTGGGACTTGCTCCTCGGCTTCAGGCTTCTGCTGCGCGACTCTGATATCTCTGCACCTGCTCGAAGGGTATAACTGATACCTAAAATTACTAACGCAAAGCTGATGATAACAGTGATCCTCTAAAATTCAATCACAACCAATAATTAATGCAAAATAGAAAAGTGTTGTGCCAAAACAAGGGTTTAGTGGATTCGGGTTCTAGTGCAATGTTATGACGTGACCATATGACTAGATGCAGCAAACTTATATGCCTGACTCTAATGCAAGCAAGACTTTGCAGTACGAATGCATCCCATACTACATACGCCCACAAATCAAGCCATCTTCCTCCACAATTTAGGGATTCGAACCCTCGCCATGCACCTTAATCTTGTACTCACTCCAGTTCCCAATAGATTGTCCGTCGCCCAAGGAAGTTGCAGTGGGTCGGTCTAGTTCCGCCCCTGTAGTGCCCAAGTAGTCACTGCCATTTGGTACCCGCGTATGGACCTCCTCAGAAAGCCACGTTGAATCCGGTCCTACTACCATTTGATTCCCAACGTCCCCTATGGACTTACGCATGCGTGTTCATCCCAAGATCGAGTCATCAACTTATATATGCCAAAAACACAAATACGCATGTGTGTTTACCCAAAGATAGAGTCATGAACTTATATATACACAAAAACCCACGCATAGGGACGTGAGCACCTCGGGAGGTCAAATCCTCCGGGCCTCCCGTACCTTACTTCGGCAAAGCTTTTGGGAATCAACAGATCGAGATACGGGCCGAGAACTTAATCCATGAGTGCCGAAAACGTATCCCTACGACTAGAAGGTACAACACCGACTATGGTTTACTAGAACTAATGCAATTTCCCAACCCCTTAATAAACTATCCTAACCCCTGCCTTACTCTAATTACTTTGGGAAAGAATGAACTGCTTCCACACTTGCCTATCAACCTCTGGCCCCTGGCGATACCAGTCCGGTTCGCCACTTTCCCGGCTTGGAAATGTCCAGCATTATGGCCTACACTTGTCGCGACCCTGGCTTTGAATGTATATTCTCCCTTGTGAACTTACTTCACTGGCATGCTCAGACGTCCTACGCTCGGCAGAAGTTTATATTATGGGATTGATAGGTGCAGGGTATCCCTTACCCTAGTGACTAACTCGAGTCACACTTCCCACTCTGGGAGTCAACAATCTCAATAACAGACATCAACCATCCCTAAACAAGAGTCATCGACTCTAGTAACACACAAGGAAAATGTCCTCACAACACTTAGTCAAAACTAAGACCAAACGACCCACGGGTTTCTGCCCGAAACTTAAAATGGTCATAACTCTCTCGATACAAGTCCGATTGGAGTGTACGAGCCCAATCTGGTAAGGTAAGATCCTAGGATACAACTTTCTAGTTGATTATGAACTTAAATTTAAACATCTAAGTCCTCAAAATAGCCTCTCAAGCTTCAGCCTGCGTGCTTCCTGTGCACGGGCTGCACCTTACTGGTGGCACAAAACTCTACTCGTTCATCAAAACGTCACAAAACTAATTTCTATGGAAGGGTGTGGGTGTCCTCAACAACTCTCTAGTTGATTATGAGTCCGATTTATACCATTAAGTCACCCTAACACACTCATCTCTCAACGATGCACCAATTCTCACAATGGGTCTCTCCAATTCAGAGCACTCAGATTCACTCTAGGTCTCTGTCCAGTCTTACAAAAATCACAGTAAATCAACCCTTTATTGGAATTGCCTCAAATTCATATTTTTGGAAAGATCTAGGTGTCTACTATAAATATCTAATGAATCAGGTTCTGAAAATATGCTCTTAAAGAGTCTCAAATGCCCAATCTCTACAGGGTATCAAAACTGTCTGAAACCAGCACAATGTGTACTGCTAAAATCATAATAATTTCCGTACTTGTCCAAATAACATAAAATTCACGGTGGTGAAACTAGAGATCATACTAAACAATATGGAAAAGACCTCATGTCAAAACTCCAAATATACAGTGAGTTCTATCTATTTAAATTTAGCTCAGAAACCACAAATTCTTTAGTTCAGTTTGAGCTACTGATTAAAGCTCGATTTTTCTCAAGGCTATAAGCAAGTTCAAATAATTTCCTGATTTTTTTAAAGAATATAAATGCATGCAGGAACATATGGTAAAAATTTCAGAACAATATCATGCTTCAATAAATAATTAAAATTCCTACAACATCAGCCATTCTGTTTATCATTTGCTGAATCTGCCTTACAACACAGTTGCTTCTTATGATTTTATTAAAATGTCAAATGACCTCAAAAAAATCTGAAATAAATCATGAGCATTCTAAACACATATATGAACAAAAAATTAAAATTTCTTGGTTTAATTCTATTTAGTTTGCTCTCGGGAAAATCCACAAAATGACACTCCGAATCAGTTTTTCTAGTTCAATTCTGATTTCAACTTTCAACTCTAAGATGATCAACCTAATACATCCTACCATACATGCATGCAAGAAAAATCAATTAAAAGACAAGAAATGAAGGTTTAGAGAAACTCCCCACCCTTGGTTGTATTAGAGGAATGATTTTCTCAAGCTTCCTTCCTTGAAAAATCCCTTCTTGAGTCTTCTTCTTCACTTTAATCTTCTTTCTCTCCTATTTCTCTTGAAGGGTTTTTCTGAAATTTCCAGAGCAAAGAGGGAGAATGGAGTGGGAAAATGAAGGAGAAGGGAGGGGGGTAATGGCCGGTTTTTGAAGCTAGGGGTAGGCATAGGGTGTAGGTGGTTTTTAGACCAGAAGAATGGCTTATAGCCCATGGTTTTGGTGGTTGTTATGTTGGCTGCCCTATTTAGCTTAAATGGGTTCCAACGAGTGCGAGACGAGCGGTTTAACGAGTGCACGCAGTGTATATCCACTGTAGTATCATACAGTGTTATATTTGCTTGGGTGTCGTACCGAAAACTAGCGTATATACAAGTATTGTTCCTCCTCGTTCTCGTGCATCTTTTAGAATGCAATCCTCCCATAAACCGTCCCATAACCCTAATCACACACCATAATAGCGGAATCAAACAAAACACTGTAATCATGTGCATGCATACAGTCAACATACATACATACATACATATATACAAGCATCATACAATCCGGGGTGTTACACCAACTCCCATTTCAGACCCGTTTGTAGGTAAAATTACCATTTTACCCCTGAGCTTTAAGATTCGTTCCCAATTTGGACGGTTCCAATTTTACCCTATTTTTAGCCATATCACGAGCCCCCCACTCCCGAAGTCTGAGTTTGATCAGTCTTTGAGGAGTAGTTTTACTGTTTTAATGACTTGCGGAGTTATATCGGAGTCCAAATGAGGAGTGTCGAATCTTTATACGAGGTATTATGGTGATTTTTCTCCATTTTTTAATTATTTTTCTGATCATTTATTAAATTTTGCGAAGTGGTGATCTACTTTCCGAGAGCATTATTAAATTACTCTAAGCAATAATTATTTACCCAGAGGCTCAAAAATATTCCCCGAATTTATAACTATTTTTTAGAATTTTTAATTAATTTTCCCAAATTTTTAAACAATTTTCGCAATTTTTGAATAAATAATTCGAATTTAATAAATAGAAAATAAATTTTTAATACCATTTATGACGTGGCGCAATCTGGGCCGCCCATCTGGCGTCAACGCGTTGTTCTGAAAGATCGGATGGCGGAGCGGCACTGAGCGACGTGGGCGAATCTGGGGCCTTGATCAAATTATTGCACAAATTTTGAAGTGATCTGCAAATTGGTGTCACTCGGCCGCATTTTCTCGCATGGGCTGTTCGGAAAGCCAGTTGCTCAGATGGAGATTCCGAGCGACGTGGCGCAATCCGAGCCTTCCAACTTGTCGCAGCATGAATCACTAGGGCATCCGATGGTGGATCTTATACTTGGCCACGTGGACTGAATCAGGGTCGTTCATCTGGTTAGGGGCGCACGAATCACGAGGAGATCAAACGGCTCCTACGGCTCGACACCATTTTATTCGTATGAACAGCTTGGAAAGCCAGTTGCTCGGATTAAGATTCCGAGCGACGTGGCGCAATCCGGGTCGTTCATCTTGTAGCGGCACGAATCACAAGGCCATATGACGGTGGATTTTATACTTGGCCACGTGGATGAATCTGGGTCGTTCATCTGGTTGGGTCATGAATCACGAGGAGATCGAACGGCTCCTGTGGATCAGCACCATTTTCTTTGTATGAGCAGCTCGGAAAGCCAGTTGCTCGGATTGGGATTCCGAGCGACGTGGCATAATCTGGACCGTCCATCAGGTGATTTTGCACGGATCTTGAGGCATGGTGGTGCGGATCACGAGAAAACGTGATCTTGGTCACGTGGCTGAATCAGGGCCATTCATCAGGCCGAGGCACGAATCTCGAGACGATCGGACGGCTTGTATTGCTCGACATTATTTTCTCCGTATGAGCAGCTCGGATCGCTAGTCGCTCGGATTGGGATTCGAGCGACGTGGGGCGATCTGGACCGTTCATCAGAAGATTTTGCACGAATCTTGAAGCAGAGGCCGGTGTGGATCACGAGAAAACTCTATCTTGTCCTTTTGTGATCGTGGCCCAATTTGGACCGCCTGATCAAGATCTTGCACAAATCCCGAGGAGAAAGTTGCTTTCCCCAATACGTAGCTCGGAATGCAAGTCGCTCGGATTTGGATTCCGAGGGACGTGGCTCGATCTGGGGCGTCCATCTGAAGATTCTGCACAGATCTTGATGTAAAAGACGGTATGGATCACGAGAAAATGCTATCTTGTCATTTTGTGATCGTGGCCCAATCTGGACCGTCTGATCAAGATCTCACACGAATCTTGAAGAGAAAGTTGTTTTTCTTCAATACGCAGCTCGGAATGCAAGTCGCTCGGATTTGGATTCCGAGGGACGTGGCTCGATCTGAGGCATCCATCTGAAGATTTTGCATGGATCTTGATGTAAAAGACGGTGTGGATCACGAGAAAATGCTATCTTGTCGTTTTGTGATCGTGGCCCAATCTGGATCGTCTGATCAAGATCTCGCATGAATCTTGAGGAGAAAGTTGTTTTTTCTAATACGCAGCTCGGAATAAAAGTCGCTCGGATTTGGATTCCGAGGGACGTGGCTCGATCTGAGGCGTCCATCTAAAGATTCTGCACGGATCTTGATGTAAAAGACGGCGTGGATCACGAGAAAACGCTATCTTGTCGTTTAGTGATCGTGGCCCAATCTGGACCATCTGATCAAGAACTCGCACGAATCTTGAGGAGAAAGTTGTTTTTCTTCAATACGTAGCTCGGAATGCAAGTCGCTTGGATTTGGATTCGAGGGACATGGCTCGATATAAGGCATCCATCTGAAGATTCTGCACGGATCTTGATGTAAAAGACGATGTGGATCACGAGAAAATGCTATCTTGTTGTTTTGTGATCGTGGCCCAATCTGGACCGTCTGATCGAGTATTGGGCACGAATCTTGACGTAAGAAGACATTTAGGCTTCAGCGTTTTGCGCTTCTGTCGAGCCGTTACATGGGCCTAAAGCCCATCCGAATTTTTATATCTCTTATAAGTTCTCTCCATTCCCTTTTTTTCTTTTTTACAGTTTCACTTTTACTTTACTCTTGCTAGCATTGTTTTTGCTCTCGAGCGGCGCCACTAGCTTTCGTGGCCTGGTAAGTTTGAACTCCGGTGATCTTTTCCGACCGTACATGTCACTTCAATGTTAGTCTTTCCCCCTTCTCTTTGAAAATGTCTAGAGTGTCTTCTGGGGACGAGACCTCCACCTCGCATCGAGACACCGGCCGAGCGGTAGTGGTTAAGACGAGGAAGGGGAAGGAAGTGGTTAAGCCGGTCGGGGTGTCAATGATAGTTGAGACTCCGAAGGGGGTAGGAGAGCTGGTTCAGCTACCGTCCACATTGTCGAGTGTTAGTGGGGTGAGGAGCTAGCCCGAGGACATCTTAGAGAAGGTGGTGCGTGGGATGGCTCCGGTATATTAGGAGAACAGCCTGAGGGATCCTTCCGAGGTGGATGAGTTACCCTCGATCATGACCGAGGCTGATCTGCATTGGGTCAGGAAGGCATTCCGCATCCCGAAGGAGTACACGCTACTACTCCTCAGCCTCGGCTTCCGAGCGTGTACTGGGACATCGGTAGACACGTGCGTCTTCCCGTACGACGCACTTAATGCCGGTCTTTGACTACCACTGCATCCCTTCGTGGTCGAGGTGCTGTAGTGGTACGACTTGAGCCTGGTTCAGTATATGCCGAACATATGGTGGCATGTTATCACCTTCGTCCTCTAGTGTCAGGCAGTCGGCGTGCAACCAGCAGCTTGTTCTGCTCCGAAGCGTGTACCGCATCTGCCACATGAGCAAGATAGAGTACCAGTATTACTTGTCGCCAAGGAAGGGGGTCAAGTTGATCGAGAACCCGACTCCATCAAACACTGGAAGGAGAAGTACTTCCTTATCCGAAGCCCCGAGCCGTGGGGGTTCTCGACGGATTGGAAAGAAGAGGTCCCGAAGTGGGCGAGGCCGAGCCAGTGCTCACAAGAGAAGAAGAGGGGGTGGTGACTAAGATCCTCGTTCTTCCGAACCTTGGTTGGAAGGACATTACAGAGGAGGTTTTGTTCGGTGGAGGTCTCAGTCCGATCGACCCCAGTA
Organism: Hemerocallis citrina; assembly: GCA_017893485.1. Taxonomy (NCBI): domain Eukaryota; kingdom Viridiplantae; phylum Streptophyta; class Magnoliopsida; order Asparagales; family Asphodelaceae; genus Hemerocallis; species Hemerocallis citrina. The sequence continues at coordinate 140,527,614 of CM030359.1, read as the reverse complement.
CGCCCTCTTTTTTTTTTCTTGTTTGTCCGAGTCTTTTAGTGTTTGTTTCTTCTAACTTTTTTGCTCGGCTTTTTGTTTGTGTAATACCCCAATTTTTCAAATTAATGGAAAATTTATTTATTTTTGCACGTAGTGTGCACGTGTAATATTTTGGCTATTATTTTCATCATGATGAGTAAGAATATTGTTTTCTATAAAGCCTTTTTCCTAAAGCCCAAAATTTAGTTTATTTATTTTTCTTTTAAAATAAATTATCTTGGCCCAATCAATTTAAGCCCATGGTTTAATTCTTTTTATTTTTCTACAACTTGTAATGTGTAACACTTTTAAAGACTTGTTATTTTTTTGTACAAGTTCTTGTAGGGTGATTTGTGCATGCACGTGCATTTCACATACACGTGCAAGAGCACACCTTTTCTTGGCCGGTTGTGGTTGAGAGTGGGTTTAAGTCATGGGTAGTTATTTAGGGTGTGGGTAGTTTTTACAACTCCTTAGTCCATCCTAGCCCTTGATCCTATAACTATCTACTGAATCCTAGCCCTCCATCTCACCCAAATTGGTGTATAAATACCCCTCTCACTCATTTGTTTCTTTTACACTAAGATCATATTTGTAAGAGAGTTATATTGTGAGAGAGTTGTGTAAGGCCGGGTAGCACTTCTGAAGTTTTTGGTGTGGAGCAAGGAGCAAGGAGCAAGGAGCAAGGAGCAAGGAGTCGTGCACTGCATTAAGGAGCTTTTGCTGGATTTCGGTTATTTCGTCAATAAGGTGGGTGTTTCTCAGGACTTCTAATGTAGAAATTATGTTATGGCAATAATGATTATTACCCTGCTTGTGAAAAGTAAGTTTGACTATATTAGATTACTCTGTGTATGCTTATGATGAAAGTTGTGAAGGACTAATAATGAAGTAATGACACTGCAAATAAGACCAAAATAGGTCTGTACAGTCGACTGTCACATGTACAAGTCGACTGGTACGAGGCGAATATTTTCATGATTTAATAATGTATAAGTATGCAAAGCTGAAGTGATAGAATGTTTGCTAGATTTATCTCCCCATATTTTACATGACTGAGGAGACATGAACGTATGAAAAAGAACTAGTGATAATTAGTAAAACTGAGAATAACCTGTACAGCCGACCGCTAATATGAACAGCCGATTTTAACTATGAATATCCCAGAAATTCCATGAAATGAGATAGTTCCATTGTGTTGTTCTAGTGTGCTAAATTGAGATTTAGTATTCATTTCTGCAAGTAAATGATGAGTAATTGAAAATGCATGTTTAACATTCCCTTGAGTAAAAAAAACATTGGTATGAGAAAGCATATGTCGTGATGTTAGTGAACAGCTAAGAAATTACATGTTTATGTAGTATGAATATATTGTAATGTGACACAACGATGCATGAGAATGGGAGAACAGATGGAAGATAACTCCTTAATTTGAAATGTGAACCTGTACAGTCGACTCAATGCGAGTAGCAAGTCGACTAGGGCTGAGAATGAAATTGTACAGTTAAAAACCCAGGACAGACGACTGATGGAATGACAGTCGACTGTCACGTGAATGATATTTTGAACATAGAAAATTACGGAGCAGCCGACTGGCCATGAGCAGCAGTCGACTCTCCCGAGTGGTTATGAAGAACTTGATTTGACTGAACAAGTCGACTGGACTTTCTCCAAGTCGACTGTTCAGAGTATATTTTGATATGTCAGAGATTTCATCTGATTTCTGTTAAAAGTTGTGAATCCTGTGATTGATGTTGGTAATTCTATTTGTTGTTGCATGAATTTACATGAAATGGATCATAGTTTTGAATTGAGAATTTACATGAAAGGAATCATAGATTGAATTGAGAATTTAATGAATATGAAAAGCTAAGATCATGATAAAGAAAGTCTGTGAGACTATTAATTGAATTATGAGTTGAAAATGCTCAAATTGGAAATTGTGAATTGGAAATTGAAACCAAAGAGTAGCTAAGTCTCCCCCGGCATTGGAAATGAAATGAAATGAAATGAGAATTGAAAGACCAAGGTTGGTCATGTATTGAATGAATGAATAAGTCTGGTTTAGTGGAGAGGCTAAATCTAGAGCTTTGATTTTTGTTCATGATTCTAATAAAAACTAAGGATTAGTGCATAGTGAAGATGTGATGAAAGTGAGAGAAAAACACGAGTATGAGAACTAGGGTTTACGATGCGGGTGTGTGAGCCACAGAATGCATGCTTGATGAGTCAAGACATGGCGTGGGCACAACTCAGAATGGTCGGACTCTAGTCACGCTTGTGGGATGTTTGGTGACTGCAAGAGGATCGTGTGCCATGAAGGAGGCTGAATTGCCACAGAATGCATGCTTGATGAGTCAAGACATGGCGTGGGGTTCCCCTCCAGGTTTTCTGTACACGAGCTTGTACTCATAGATCATCTAGGATACTCACCATAGTTACAGTAGTAGATTAAGTCATGGCGAGGGATTGAACCCTACAAAGATGAAGAACGAATAAGAGGCTTGCCCTCGGACCTATGTAGTATGGGATGCATAGAATCCGAACAAGTGCGCATTAGTATCATCTAATATGAACAATTGCATTAAGGATTAACTGCACAATCACGACACGACATCATTAAGATTTTCCCTTTACTTTATTTTGATATGTGAACAAGTTTGTGATCTGTTAAGAAACGAGAATCGTTATACTGTTTCTGGCATAGAGAGGATGGCCATGTATAATTATCGTCGGTTGAATAAACTGACGTGCCCACTGTGTTGTATGCAGGATCAATGGCATGAAAAGATTAAAGAGGAACAAATGCTTAAAGATTTCTCAATGTTGTTGTACATTTGTTTCATTGTTGTAAATTTTCACTTCCGCTGTGCAATGTAAATGTAATATTGATTTAAACTCTGATGTAAAGTGTAAAGTTTGAATTTCCTTGTAAAGTTGTACTAAGAAAAGCGAAAAGATCCTGTAGAACATCTCGAATTCAGTGTATTTGGGATTCGGGGCATTACAGAGTGGTATCAGAGCCACGCTTTTTCCTACGCTTTCCATATTGGTACAAATTTATAAGGAACGACACCCTAGAAGTGGACATTAGAGTGTGTGTAGAGATTTAAATGTAAGTGACTTACATTTGTGTTGCTCTATGACTTATGCTTCTTCCTCCCTACTTTCTAAGATGGCTGATCACTTCGACCCTGCTGGAGACGACGACTGGCATATCATTGAGGAAGAGTACCATCCTGGACAGGCTGATCCTGAGGAAGAGTACTACCCTGGGCAAGCAGATTCTGATGAGGAGGAATGGCCTGAATCCCGAGAGATCACCCCACCTCCAGATTCATCTGACGATTCTTCTTCTGATGAAAAAGAGGGACCAGTTCTGAGTAGTACTGTGGCTTCTCTTCAGAGGCAGGTAGAAACCCTGCGAGAGAGAGTTGGAGTATTGGAAGCTCAACTAGCAAAGCGAAGGGACGACATTTCAGTTCTCAGTCACCGTGTGTGGGAACTTGAGAAGAGAAAGAACCTGACTGATGTGCTGAAAGATGAGGTTGATGAACTACGGGGAGAACTTCGGGAAGCGAAGAGGAACCGTAGGAGTTAGATTGTCATAGCTTCTATTTCTTCCATTCTGATGTCAAGAAATGTTTCTAATTCGAATGTATAAAGTTTGGAATTCAATGAAATGCAAGTTGATTCTTGTCTTATACTTCGAATTTAATGGATCTTTTGCATCAGAATATGTAAAGAAGAGGAGCTAGAAATGGTGAAGGTTTGGATCTGGAGACAGAACTTGCAAGGGTCTACCAGACGCTCAATGCAGTGGCTATGAACCAAGGAAGGGGCCGGTGAATCCAGTGCCCGAGGCGATTAAACTGGTGGAATCGTTCAAGCGAATGAAACCACCTGTATTCGAGGGAAAGTCAGACCCAGATGCGGCTGACGACTGGATTCGTCAAGTGGAGACAATCTTTGAGGTATTAAAGACCCCGGAAGGCAGCAAGGTCAAGTTGGCGACTTTGCAATTCGAGAAGGACGCGGCTGTTTGCTGGCAGTCGATGAAGAGGACCATGGGAGGTATAGTGCTTGGCTGGAAGGAATTTCTGGAAGAATTCCGCAGTCACTATTTCCCCCCGATGTTCAAGAGAGAAGGCTTTGGAGTTTCTGTCGCTACAGCAAGGCAGCATGTCAGTGAGGGAGTATGAGACCAAGTTTACTCAGCTCTCTAGGTATGCGCCTGAACTGGTGATGGATGAGGCTAAGAAGGTTCGCAAGTTCGAGCATGGATTGAGACCGAGCCTGAGGTCCCAGATGATACCTCTTGGTATCAGAAGATTTGACAAGTTGGTGAAGAGAGCGGCAGCGACGGAAGCAGACATGGAGCAATTCCATGTTGTTTAGAACCGGAGGAACAACTGGTAGTCTGGAAAGAGGCCTGCACAATCTGGAAGTTTCAAGGGGCAACCATCTGCACAAAGGTACAAACCGACAGGGGCGAACGCTGTTAGTGTAGCTGGAGGACCTGGGAACAATGTGGTGAGACCTCCTGCGGTGACTTGCTACAACTGTGGTGAAACGGGACATTTCCAATCTCAATGCTCCAAGCCACGGAATAGTAATCGCAATGCACCAGCGCAGCAGACTGGGAAGAGGCCGTACCAGCCAGGGCGAGTATTTGCCTTGACGGAAGCTGATGCTGATGAGGTCGATCACGTCATCACTGGTACGATGGCTGATGTTTAGTGGTTTTTGTCATTTCTTCTTCCCGCTCATATTGTGAAACTGTTATGTAATGGTGTGTATTATGTAACAGGCGAACTTTATCTTAATGGAATGAAAGCTGTTGTATTGTTCGATACTAGATCCTCTCATACTTTTGTGTCTCCTAGATTTGCTAAAGTGTTGGGAGTTGAACCGAAGATTTTTCCAGGCAAGATCTTGGCAGTAGCTACTCCATCAGGGGAAACTTTAACCACTGATCGGTATTACTGATTGCGAGATTGTGATTGGAGATCGAATCTTTGGGATTGATCTAATCGAGCTGACTATCTTGGGAGTCGATGTTATCATTGGCATTGATTGGATGTCGGTGTACAGTGCAAGCATCGAGTGTAAGACCAAGACGGTAACAGTGAAAGCTCCAGGTGGACCTGAAGTCACTTTCCAAGGGATGCAGAAATGTTCTAAGCTGGTGGCAACTATCCGCAAGGAAGAGACTCCTGTGGAAGTGCAAGGGATTCCTGTGGTTCGGGACTATCCGACTGTGTTCTTGGAAGATTTTCCTAGGGTTACCCCCGCACCGTGATGTAGAGTTCAGCATCACTGTTCAACCGGAAAGTGCACCCATCTCTAATGCACCATATAGGATGGCTCCAGTGGAACAGGATGAGGTGAAACGGCAGATTGAGGAACTGCTGGAGAAAGGCTTTATTCAACCTAGTGCGTCACCTTGGGGAGCACCAGTGCTTTTGGTAAAGAAGAAGGATGGATTGATGAGAATGTGTATCGATTACCGGGAGCTGAATGAAGTCACTGTTCAGAATAAGTATCCTATTCCTCGAATTGATGACTTGTTCGATCGTCTACAAGGAGCAGCTGTTTTCTCCAAAATAGATCTTCGATCAGGATATCACCAAGTTCGAGTGAAAGCTGAAGATGTGCACAAGACTGCATTTAGAACTCGACATGGGCATTACGAATTCTTAGTTATGCCATTTGGAGTGACGAATGCACCCGCAATCTTCATGGATTTGATGAACAGAGTTCTGAGGCCGTTCATTGATTCTTTCGTCGTGGTGTTTATCGACGATATTCTCGTGTACTCAAAGTCAGAGGAGGAGCACACCGAGCATCTGGCAGCAGTGTTGAAGAAGCTGGAAGAGCAGAAGTTGTATGCCAAGTTATCCAAGTGTGATTTCTGGAAATCTGAAGTGGCATTCCTAGGTCACATCCTTTCTAAGGAGGGAGTGGCAACTGACCCTCAGAGGATAGAGGCAGTGAGAGATTGGGCTAGGCCTACTACAGTGAAGGAAGTCAGAAGTTTTCTTGGGATGACAAGATACTACAGGAGATTCATTCAAGGTTATGCTCAGATAGCCGTACCGCTTACTGGACTGACCAAGAAGAATGTGAGCTTCAAGTGAACTGAGCAATGTGAGGCGAGCTTTCAGGAATTGAAAGAGAAGCTGACTACTGCACCTATTTTGGCTTTGCCTAGAGCAGGTGTTGAGTATGATGTTTACAGCTATGCTTCACATCGTGGGCTTGGTTGTGTCTTAATGCAAGAAGGAAGAGTAATCGCTTATGGGTCTAGGCAACTACGATCGCATGTGAAGAATTAACCGACTCAGGATCTAGAGTTGGCTGCGATTATCTTTGCCTTGAAGCTATGCAGACACTACGTGTACGGTGAGAAGTTGAACATGTACACGGACCATAAGAGCTTGAAGTATATATATCAGCAGAGAGATCTGAATCTGAGGCAGCGAAGATGGTTGGAAGTGCTTGAGGATATGTGACCTGAGATCAAGTATCATCCTGGGAAAGCTAATGTTGTGGCTGATGCACTTAGTCGCAAGAGCAGTTTGGCCAGTTTGATTACAACTCAGAAGCATCTGATTGAGGAGCTGGATCGAGCAGGTATTGAAGTTGTCTTCCAAGGATTGGGAGCATCTTTGGCTCAGTTGAGGCTTCAGCCTACTTTGAATGCAAGGATTATTGCAAGTCAGGAGGTTGATGCTGATATCTTGGAAATGAAGGATCAGGTTGGTGCTGGCAGGTTGTCCGAATTTCAAATCAGGGATGAAGTGCTGTGGTTCAGAGATAGGCTATGTGTTCCAAATCAGGCGGATCTGAAAGAAAGTATTCTTCAGGAGGCACATGCTACTCTTTTGTCGGTAAATCCTGGGAGTACTAAAATGTACCAAGATATCAAACAGCATTTCTGGTGGTCAGGTTTGAAGCGGGATGTGGCTGAATTTGTGGCGAAGTGTGAGGTTTGTCAGCAAGTCAAAGCCGAAAATCAGAGACCCGGAGGTCTATTACAGCCGTTACCTACTTCGGAATGGAAGTGGGATAACATCAGTATGGATTTCATTACGGGAATGCCTAAGAGTCCTAAAGGCAATGATGTGATTTGGATTATAGTCGATCGACTGACCAAGTCCGCTCACTTTTTGGCGATGAAACTCACTGCTTCGATGGACAAGTTGGCTGAGTTGTATGTTGACGAGATCGTCCGGCTTCATGGTGTTCCGTCAACTATTGTGTCTGATCGAGATGCACGGTTTACTTCGCATTTCTGGAGGAGTCTTCAGACAGCTTTGGGAACCAAGACAGATTTCAGCACTGCTTTTCATCCACAAACCGATGGGCAGATCGAGAGAGTCAACCGTATTCTTGAGGATATGCTTCGGTGTTGTATACTAGACTTTGGAGGCAGTTGGGAAAGGCGTTTACCTTTGGTAGAGTTTGCCTACAATAATAGTTTTCAGACTAGCATCGGGATGACGCCGTACGAAGCTTTGTATGGCAGGAAGTGCAGAACACCTGTTTGTTGGTTTGAAGTTGGGGAGCGTCAGTTGTTTGGTCCTGAGCTTGTACAGCAGACCTCTGAGAAGAATGTTCTGATCAGGAAAAGGTTGGTGGAAGCTCAGAGCAGGCAGAAAAGCTATGCAGACAACCGGAGAAGGGACCTTGAGTTTGAGGTTGGTGACTTCGTCTTTCTGAAGGTATCACCCAGTAAAGGTGTGGTTCGATTTGGCAAGGGCGGGAAGTTAGCCCCGAGGTTTATAGGCCCGTACAAGATATTGAAAAGGATCGAAAAAACTGCTTACCGGCTTGAATTACCGGAAGAGTTGTCTCAGGTGCACGATGTCTTTCATGTGTCTATGCTGAGAGGTTACATTCCGGATCCGAGTCATCATTTGCCTGAAGTGCCGGAAGGTTTGCAGTTGGATCTGAATTACATCGAGTCTCCTGTCGAGATTGTTGACTGCAGGGAGAAAGTCTTGAGGAATAAGACGATACCGATGGTCAAGGTAGTGTGGAGAAACCATTTGGTTGAAGAGGCTACTTGGGAATCTGAGGAGAGGATGTTGAAGGACTATCCTGAGCTTTTTGCTTGATTGTATCTTTGTATTTTCTCTTTGTTTGTGAGTGTTTGTTTTCTCGCTCTCGACTATAGTTCCGGGGACGGAACTATTCTAAGGAGGGAGTGTTGTAATACCCCGATTTTTCAAATTAATGGAAAAATTATTTATTTTTGCACGTAGTGTGCACGTGTAATATTTTGGCTATTATTTTCATCATGATGAGTAAGAATATTGTTTTCTATAAAGCCTTTTTCCTCAAGCCCAAAATTTAGTTTATTTATTTTTCTTTTAAAATAAATTATCTTGGCCCAATCAATTTAAGCCCATGGTTTAATTCTTTTTATTTTTCTACAACTTGTAATTTGTAACACTTTTAAAGACTTGTTATTTTTTTGTACAAGTTCTTGTAGGGTGATTTGTGCATGCACGTGCATTTCACATAAACGTGCAAGAGCACACCTTTTCTTGGCCGGTTGTGGTTGAGAGTGGGTTTAAGTCATGGGTAGTTATTTAGGGTGTGGGTAGTTTTTACAACTACCTAGTCCATCCTAGCCCTTGATCCTATAACTATCTACTGAATCCTAGCCCTCCATCTCACCCAAATTGGTGTATAAATACCCCTCTTACTCATTTGTTTCTTTTACACTAAGATCATATTTGTAAGAGAGTTATATTGTGAGAGAGTTGTGAAAGGCCGGGTAGCACTTCTGAAGTTTTCGGTGTGGAGCAAGGAGCAAGGAGCAAGGAGCAAGGAGTAAGGAGTCGTGCACTGCATTAAGGAGCTTTCGCTGGATTTCGGTTATTTCGTCAATAAGGTGGGTGTTTCTCAGGACTTCTAATGTAGAAATTATGTTATGGCAATAATGATTGTTACCATGCTTGTGAAAAGTAAGTTTGACTATATTAGATTACTCTGTGTATGCTTATGATGAAAGTTGTGAAGGACTAATAATAAAGTAATGACACTGCAAATAAGACCAAAATAGGTCTGTACAGTCGACTGTCACATGTACAAATCGACTGGTACGAGGCGAATATTTTCATGATTTAATAATGTACAAGTATGCAAAGCTGAAGTGATAGAATGTTTGCTAGATTTATCTCCCCATATTTTACATGACTGAGGAGACATGAACGTATGAAAAAGAACTAGTGATAATTAGTAAAACTGAGAATAACCTGTACAGCCGACTGCTAATATGAGCAGCCGCCCGATAGATTTTAACTATGAATATCCCAGAAATTCCATGAAATGAGATAGTTCCATTGTGTTGTTCTAGTGTGCTAAATTGAGATTTAGTGTTCATTTCTGCAAGTAAATGATGAGTAATTGAAAATGCATGTTTAACATTCCCTTGAGTAAAGAAAACATTGGTATGAGAAAGCATATGTCGTGATGTTAGTGAACAGCTAAGAAATTACATGTTTATGTAATATGAATATATTGTAATGTGACACAACGATGCATGAGAATGGGAGAACAAATGGAAGATAACTCCTTAATTTGAAATGTGAACCTGTACAGTCGACTCAATGCGAGTAGCAAGTCGACTGGGCTGAGAATGAAAATGTACAGTTAAAAACCCAGGACAGACGACTGATGGAATGACAGTCGACTGTCACGTTAATGATATTTTGAATATAGAAAATTGCAGAGCAGCCGACTGGCCATGAGCAGCAGTCGACTCTCCCGAGTGGTTATGAAGAACTTGATTTGACTGAACAAGTCGACTGGACTTTCTCCAAGTCGACTGTTCAGAGTATATTTTGATATGTCAGATATTTCATCTGATTTCTGTTAAAAGTTGTGAATCCTGTGATTGATGTTGGTAATTCTATTTGTTGTTGCATGAATTTACATGAAATGGATCATAGTTTTGAATTGAGAATTTACATGAAAGGAATCATAGATTGAATTGAGAATTTAATGAATATGAAAAGCTAAGATCATGATAAAGAAAGTCTATGAGACTATTAATTGAATTATGGGTTGAAAATGCTCAAATTGAAAATTGTGAATTGGAAATTGAAACCAAAGAGTAGCTAAGTCTCCCCCGGCATTGGAAATGAAATGAAATGAAATGAGAATTGAAAGACCAAGGTTGTTCATGTATTGAATGAATGAATAAGTCTGGTTTAGTGGAGAGGCTAACTCTAGAGCTTTGATTTTTGTTCATGATTCTAATAAAAACTAAGGATTAGTGCATAGTGAAGATGTGATGAAAGTGAGAGAAAAACACGAGTATGAGAACTAGGGTTTACGGTGCGGGTGTGTGAGCCACAGAATGCATGCTTGATGAGTCAAGACATGGCGTGGGGTTCCCCTCCAGGTTTTTTGTAGACGAGCTTATACTCATAGATCATCTAGGATACTCACCATAGTTACAGTAGTAGATTAAGTCATGGCGAGGGATTGAACCCTACAAAGATGAAGAACGAATAAGAGGCTTGCCCTCAGACCTATGTAGTATGGGATGCATAGAATCCGAACAAGTGCGCATTAGTATCATCTAATATGAACAATTGCATTAAGGATTAAGTGCACAATCACGACACGACATCATTAAGATTTTCCCTTTACTTTATTTTGATATGTGAACAAGTTTGTGATCTGTTAAGAAACGAGAATCGTTATACTGTTTCTGGCATAGAGAGGATGGCCATGTATAATTATCGTCGGCTGAATAAACTGACGTGTCCACAGTGTTGTATGTAGGATCAATGGTATGAAAAGATTAAAGAGGAACAAATGCTTAAAGATTTCTCAATGTTGTTGTACATTTGTTTCATTGTTGTAAATTTTTACTTCCGCTGTGCAATGTAAATGTTATATTGATTTAAACTCTGATGTAAAGTGTAAAGTTTGAATTTCCTTGTAAAGTTGTACTAAGAAAAGCGAAAAGATCTTGTAGAACATCTCGAATTCAGTGTATTTGGGATTCGGGGCATTACAGTTTGTGTGCAGAGGCCCCCGGTATGGACTACAGAGCGTTGATGGTGAAGTGTCGTGCTGCTGCGGCGAAGGGCTCAGAGACGAAGAAGAGGAAGAGGACCACAGCGGGGCCTCCTTCCGGGTGAACGGTACAGGCACCCTCGGCACCCTTGGTCCTTGTGGACTTGGTGACGGAGGCCCCTTTTGGATCTGCACACTCCGATCCCCACGGCAGATGCCCCGGGGTCATCGAGCGGGGCATTCTTTCTCAGTGCCGCTCTGGCCTTGGAGGTGCCGCCGCTTACGGCTGAGGCGGAGACCATCCTCACCGATGAGCATAAGTGGCTCTTCGTCCCCGACTGGAGGGTGATGAAGTTGGACGGCTTCCTCGGTGATGCGGGGATGTGCATGCAGGCGGTATGCCACCTACCGAACCCGAAGGACCGTGCCGCGTTGAGGGCCAGCACCGTTGGCGATGACGCCTTGGAGATAGCTCGGCCGACGATGTCGGTAAGTATGAGTTGATTTCGATAACGCAAAAATTTTCTATGTTTTTTGCTCGGTTTTAATCGTTTATTTACCTCTATTCTGTTTGCAGACCATATGCCACTTCAGCCACATACTTGAGGAGTTCGCCGAGCAAGAGAAGGAAATGAAGGCGGCGAATGACCGCGAGAGGTCGGAGCGTCCTAAGGCGGTTAAGCTGTTCGAGGCCGAGCAGCAACTCTCAGCTTCGCGTGCGGCCGAGGTGGGGTCCCTCGAGGCGAAGCTTGCCGAAGCGTTGAAGCACTCTGCAACCGAGACTACCAAGGTCGAGGCGTTAGTGAAAGAGAGGTCTCGTCTTGAGGAGGAGCTCACGAAGGCCTTAAAGGCGTCCGAGGAGGCACTGAGAGGCCAAGCGCTGAGGGTGGCAGAGGCCGAAAAGACAGTTCGGGATGAGGCAGAAGCCCACATGATGACGAACATGGAGGAGGCTTATGCCCGAGCACTGAAGCACGTGGCCGCTCGCATCCCTGGCTTCGACAGTTCGTCGTATTACTTCTACGACCCCATAGAAGGCGAGGAGCTTATCCCTCTAGCGGAGGCCGAACCCGAACTAGAGGGTGATGAGGCCGAGGGGGACGGTGAGGACAAGGCGAACCTTGAGGGAGTGCTCGTCACTTTGCCGAAAGAGGATGCTTCGTAGCAGCACCACCAGGTGGAGCCCTAACTCAGTCGTCCTTTCTTTTGTTTGTTGTTTTTTTTTGTTGTAATGCAGAACCGTAGACTGGCCACCGCTCTCATGTACTTTTTTTTTGAATTTTAATGAAACGACCATCTTTTTGAGATTTGTCTAAGTGTTGAAATTTGATCTTGATTTGAAGTCGCCTTGTTTTGGAATTTTGCTGAGTGTTGAAAACACCTTTTGCTCTTTGTATTTAGAATGCAAGTGTTGTGAACACCTTGCTATTGAAAATTTCGCTAAGTGTTAGCGACTTTGTTTTGAAATTTAGTTGTGTTGCTCGAGCTCAGTGTTGTTGTGCCCTTTTAGGATGCGTCCACAAACATGGCCGCGACTGAGGTCTCTCGTCTCCGAGCCGACTTAGGAGCGACGAAGTTGGCCCTTTCTCGCAGTCGAGAGTGTTTTAGCGAGTTGGATTTTGACCGCCTCAAGCTAAATCTGTCGAAGCGTCTCTCCGAGCTGAAGCAACTAAAGAAGGCCCTATCTGATGTCTTAGTGGAGAGAGACGAACTGTTAGCTGAGGTCCATGAATTGTCGATAGCCGAAGAAGAGCTTTTGGCGGAGATAGAGGAACTAACAGCGGCTATGGGCAAGTTGGCAGCCGAGTGAGATGAGTTGTTAGCAACCAAGAGCAAGGCGACGGCGAAGGTTGATGAACTGAAGAGGGTTACAGTTGATAAGAGCATCGAAGTTACCCATCTTCGTCGAATCATCGCCGATAGCTCTAGTGCCGCGGGCTCTGCTGAGCTTCCTTGCTTCAAGATTGCCGTGAAAGATGCCTCTCTGAAGGATCGAATCGTCGAGCTTGAGGAGGAAGTCGCTCAGCTCAAACCTTAACTTGAACAGGTTAATGTCAGAATCACATCGTGTACCCGTGAAGAGAGCGAGAGAGGGATTTCCTTTCACGAGCTTGCAACTCGCTCGCCTGCTTCTTGGCAGAGCCCTGTTGACGCACAAAGTGGGGTGGCTGCTTCATCGAGTGGAGCATCCATTGGGGCCACCGTTAGAGGCAGTGCTGAAGATGCATCTCAGTTTGCTGGTCTAGAGACGAGCTCCGAGGTTAGGTGCCGCCGTCCCCGAGTGTCATTAAACCGGAACGTCCCTATCCTGAAGAAGCGTTGAAAGAGTTGTTGTAATTTTGGCTTTTTCGAACATTGTTAATCGTTGTAGAGAACTGAGTAGCTGGTCTTGTAATCTGGGTTTCCCCGAACTTTAATCTTTATGGAAGTGACAGCTTTGTTTATTCTTTTGCGCTTGTGTGTTCGCGTGCTTGGTTAATCATCTATGGTTGTAAGAGTAATTCTAAAGGGTTGACAACTTCTTACTCGCTTATGAGCGAGGAGTAGAAGTAGAGTCGAGCCAAGCTTTGAACCCTGAACTCGTCGTTTGGGTAAGTTTGAACGGTTGTGGGAGTATTTCCGAATGGCGAACCACTTCTAGCTCGCTTAAGAGTGAGCTTGCAAAGCGGAATCGAACCAAGTTTTGGACTCTGAACTCGTCGTTTGAGTAAATTTCAACAGTTGTGGGAGTAGTTCCGAATGGTGAACCACTTTTAGCTCGCTTAAGAGCGATCTTGCAAAGCGGAATCGAGCCAAGTTTTGGACTCCGAACTCGTCGTTTGAGTAAATTTCAACGGTTGTGGGAGCAGTTCCGAATGGCGAACCATTTCTAGCTCGCTTAAAAGCGAGCCTGCAAAGCGGAATCGAGCCAAGTTTTTTACTCCGAATACGTCGTTTGAGAGAGCACAATTAGGATTTTAAACAGAGAGATAAAATCACAAGAGAATTACCGGGCGAAAAAAGTTCTTTATTGTAACTGCTAATCGGCCGCTTCTAAGTTGCAAGGCATTATTACAATAGGAAAATAAAGAAGCAAGTACAAATAAAAAGAAGATAGGAATGGCTCGACATTTGAAGGTACTCGGAGAGGCATTCAAACACCCTCTTGGTACGTATGTGGTCGGCATTCCAAGTTCTTGGTATCTCTCTGCCTTCGAGGTCTTCAAGACGATATGCTCCTGGCCAAACTACCTTGGAGACCTTGTATGGTCCTTCCCAATTCGGGGCTAGCTTGCTCTTTTGGCTGGGGAATGAGATGGCTAGTTTTCTGAGGACTAAGTCCCCCTCCTTGAGATCTGTGGAACGGACCCTTTTGTTGTAGGGCTGCTCGATTCTTCTCTGATAATTTTGCTGACAAATTGAAGCTCCTTCACGGAGCTCATCGATCAGGTCCAAGTTTGCTCGGAGCTCTTTTGCATTATGCTCTTCATCATAGGTAATAAGGCGAGGGGATGGCAAACCAACTTCCAAGGGGATTACGGCCTCGGACCCGTAGGTGAGATTAAAGGGCGACTCTCCTTGGGGGTCCTTTTTGTAGTGCGGTGGTTCCACAATACATTAGGAAGTTGATCTGCCCATAAGCCTTTCGACGATTTGTCTAATCTCTTCTTGATTCCTGAGAGGATCTGCCTATTGGCGTTCTTTACTTGAACATTGGACTGAGGATGGGAGATGGAGGAGAAGCGTTGCTGAATGCCGAGGTCTTCACATAAAGAGCGGAATGCTGTCCCTGTAAAATGCGTTATATTATCTGTTACTAGGACTCGAGGTATGCTGAACCTACAGATTACATTTTTCCAGAAGAACTGCAGCACTTTGTTCTCGGTAATGGTAGCCAGTGGTTCGACCTCAATCAATTTGGAGAAATAGTCGATCGCCACGACTAGGAACTTGAGCTGGCCTGGAGCTGGTGGGAATGGACCTAGCAAGTCCATCCCCGACATTGCAAGGGGAATTGGACTTGAGAGAGATGTGATTTGTGCTTGGGGTAAGTGGCAAATAATAGAGAATTGTTGACGGGGGCTGCATTGTCGGACAAGGTGCTCGGCATCCCAAAGTAGGATAGGCCAGAAGTACCCGTAGTTCAAAACTTTCCTGGTGAGGGACTTTGATCCTGAATGGGCCCCCGCCTATACCTTTGTGGAACTTTTTCAAGGCATACAAGGCTTCTTCGGGGGAGAGACATCTCAAGTAGGGTCTGCCATCAACTTGGGTGTAGGAGCGTTTGTACAAGACTCCTTCAACGAGGGTGTACCGCTCCGCTCTCGTTTGGATTCGACGAGCTTCTTTAGGATCTTGGGGGAGGGTCCCGTCTCTGAGGAACTCAATGAAAGGCTTCATCCAATTACCCTTGAGTTGAACAGGTAGCGACTCCAGTGAGTCGGGGATTTCTTCTTCTATGCTTGGTATTCTGAGTACCTCGATTAGAACGGTCTGCTCGAGACCTTGGAGTGAGGAGGAGGCCAATTTTGAGAGGGCATCTGCTTGGGAGTTCTCTTCTCTAGGGATCCGCTGGAGTTGAGCCTCTTCGAACGAAGCCATGAGACTTTGGACCTTGGCTAGGTACTTGGCCATTCGGTCATTTCGCACCTCGTAGTCTCCTAAGACCTGATTCACCACCAGTTGTGAGTCACTGAATATCCGGATACGTTGCGCTCCTGCCTTGCGAGCCATATCCAGGCCTGCTATTAGGGCTTCATATTCAGCTTCGTTGTTGGAAGCTTTGAAGTTGATGCGGAGGGAGTATTGGAGAACGTAGTCATTTGGGCCTGCCAGAATGACTCTGGCTCCGCTCCCTTCGGTGCAAGAAGACCCATCTACATAGACTGTCCATATGGGCAGGCCCG
The DNA here is from genome assembly GCA_017893485.1 of Hemerocallis citrina. Taxonomy (NCBI): domain Eukaryota; kingdom Viridiplantae; phylum Streptophyta; class Magnoliopsida; order Asparagales; family Asphodelaceae; genus Hemerocallis; species Hemerocallis citrina. The sequence continues at coordinate 140,511,667 of CM030359.1, read as the reverse complement.
TTTGCTGCTTTACTCACTTCTGGGATGGAACTTTCCACTATAAACTCGGCCAGGGCTTGGGGTTTGATAGCGGTCCGAGGCTGATAAGATATGTCATGTTGACTTAGCTCGATCGACCACTTCATCAGACGTCCGGAGGTCTCGGGCTTGTGCAGGACTTGGTTGAGCGGGTGGTCGGTAAGGACGATCACCGAGTGGGATTGAAAATATGGGCAGAGCTTCCTGGCTACCATAACCAAGGTGTATGCTATCTTTTCCAATCTCGGATAGCGAAGCTCGACGTCTCCAAGGACCTTGCTCACATAATAGATAGGCTTCTGAGCCTTGTCTTGTTCCCTCACCAGGACAACACTGAGGGTTTGCTCGGAGGCAACAAGGTGGAGGTAGAGTGTTTCCCTAGGAGTAGGCATGCTGAGGAGTGGGGGGTTGACCAGATAGGCTTTCAGTTGGTCGAACGATTCTTGCTACTGCAGGCCCCACTCAAAACCCTTATCCTCGTGAGGGATTTGAAGAAAGGAAGGCACTTCTCCCCTGACTTGGACAGGAAGCACCCTATAGCTGCGAGGCGTCCTGTGAGCTTCTGAACTTCTTTCACATTCGTAAGAGGAGCCATATTGAGAATGGATTTTATCTTCTCGGGATTGGCCTCGATCCCCCTTTGACTGACCATAAAGCCAAAAATTTGCCAGATAAGACCCCGAATGCACACTTATTCGGGTTCAGTCTCATGTTATGCTTCCTCAGCACGTCAAAGGCTTCTTGTAGGTCGGCGATATGGTCAGACCCATGGATACTTTTTACTAGCATATCATCGACGTACACTTCCATATTTGGGCCGATCTGATTCTGGAAGACCTTATTGACGAGGCGCTCGTAGGTGGCACCGGCATTTTTGAGCCTGAAGGGCACCACTCTATAGCAATAGAGACCTTGATCGGTGACGAAGGAGGTCTTCGGAATATCTGGGGGGAACATGCGGATTTGGTTGTAACCGGATAAGGCATCCATGAAGCTCAAAAGTTCATGGCCTGAAGTGGCATCAATCAAGGTGTCAATGCTGGGGAGTGGGAAAGGATCCTTGGGGCATGCCTTGTTCAAGTCCGTGAAGTCGATGCAAATCCTCCAACTTCCATTGGCTTTCTTAACCATAACAACATTAGACAGCCACTCGGGATAATTGACCTCTTGGATGAACTGGGCTTTGATGAGCTTCTCTACTTCTTCCTTTATGGCTTGCTGGCGCTCAGGGGCAAATGTACGCCTCTTCTGCTGGACCGGTTTGGAACCTGGAGCAACACTTAAGTGATGGACGAGGAGGTCTTCGGAAATCCCTGGCATGTCGGCAGCAGTCCATGCAAAGAGGTCATGGTTCTTCTTGATAGACTGGACTATGTCGGAACAGAGGGCAGAGGAGAGGGTCTTGCATGAAGAATTTGCAGTTCGGATCTTGCCCCGAGAAGAGCACTCCCTCCAGCTCATCTACCGGTTCTGACATAGGCTGGGTGTTCCCCTAGGGAATTTCAAGAGTCTCGAGGGAAAGGACGGGTCCTCCGGTCGAGGTCATGTAGCATTTGCGGGCCATCTCCTGACTTCCCCTTACTTCCCCTACACCTGCCTTGGTGGGAAACTTCATTTTCATATGATAAGCTGACGGGACAGCTTCTAAAGCAGCTAGGCCAGGTCGACCTAGGATCACATTGTAAGCGGCTGGGACATCGATAGTCATGAAGTCCATTGGCTCCATTCGGGTAGTAGGAGTTTTTCCAGGGGTTACGTCGAGGGTTATAACCCCTTCGGTCGTCACTGGCACTCCCGTGAACCCATGGAGAGTGTAGCCGGCGGGCTTGAGCCTGTCCCGCGATAATTTGAGTCCTCAGAAAGATGCTAGGAAAAGGATGTTGACAGAGCTACCATTATCCACCAGAATCCTTTCTACTTTGAAATTTGCCATGTGGAGATTGATGACCAGTGCATCACAGTGGGGCATTCGGACGCCCTCTAGATCTTCATCCGAGAAAGTAACTGGGACTTCGAGACCTTTGGGAGGGGGTATGCTGTGCACCAAGTTGACCTCCCTGATGAAAGCCTTACGAGAAGAGTTAGAGGTTCCTCCCATTGGGCCCCCGTGGATGAGGTGCAAGATGCGCTCTTCTTCAAATTCGAGAGTCTCGTCGCGCCTCTCGGGATGCTTCTTAGCCCCTGTGGCCGTGGAGGAAGATCGATCTGGTCCTTTCTTACGAACTTGGACAGTTGCCCTCTCTGAATGAGGGCTTCAATTTCATTCTTCAGGGCCCGACAGTCATTGGTGTCGTGGCCGTGGTCCCGATGATAGAGGCACCACTTTTCCTTGTCTCTCTTCTTCCCTGGAGTATTCATCATCGGGGAAGGAGGTAGGATCCCTTCTTTCTCTACCTCCATGAGAATAGTTGAAATATTGGCGTTGAGAGGGGTAAACTTTCAAATCTGGGAGGTGGCCGACGCTGACCCCCGTTGTCCTTCTGGAGCTTCTTGGCTCCCTTGTCTTCAGCAGCCTTCCTCTTATTTCCAGAAGAGGATCCCTCGAATGTGGGGCGATGTTCAGGCTCCTCCGCACGGATGTACTTCTCGCTTCTGAGAAGAAGGTCAGTGAAATCCCGTGGGGGCTTTTTGGCTAGGGTGGACCGGAGGTTGGAGTTGAGGACATTGGACTGGAAGGCGGCTGCAACGACGATTGGTCGAGGGAGGCTATGGATCTGGCTTCCACAGTAAACTGCTTGACATAATCTCTCAACTTCTCGCCCTTCTTCTGATTAAGGAAGAGTAGCGAAATACTTGTCTTTTTGGAGCGGCGGCTGCTCACGAAGTGGGTTATGAAGAGGGTCTCAAACTGTTCAAAAGAAAATATGGAGGATGGAGCGAGGTGAGAGTACCATTCCCGAGCTGGACCTTTGAGAGTGGCTGGGAAAGTCTTACACAGGAGGGCCTCAGAGGCTTGATGAATCATCATTAGAGTTTTGAAACTCTCAATGTGATCCGTGGGGTCTGACTCCTCCGTATATGTCTCGAACTGTGGGGGCTTGAAGTTCACCAGAACGGGTGCCTCCATAATGGTTCGAGAAAACTAGGGTCTACTCGGACGGAGGGTCCTTCCCCTCAGTTCCTCATCTCTATCCAGTTGGCCGAGGTGCCTCTCCATCTCATGGAGACGGCGGTAGACAGCATCATCCCTTCGACGGTACTCAGGTGAGCCTCGGGAGTCTTCTTCGTACGAAGGGGAGCGTGGGCTACGACGTCAGTAGCTCGGAGATGGGTCAGGGCTAGGAATGTGACGGCAGTGGCTCGGAGCTTGAGGAGGACCGAAGGACCGATGGCGAGGGCTGCGAACCGGCGGAGAAGTGGGGACCTTCTGAACATTATTGTTGTTTGGCTAGAGATTGAGGGCCTGCAAGATTGTTGTCTGGAACTCTTGGAATTCTGCTCGGGTAATAGGCCCGTTCTGATCCCTCTGGGGTTGTCGACCAGTGGGAGAATAATGCCTTCCTCGACGGTACTCAGGGAACTCCCTCCGCCTCCGATGAAGAGGGGACCTCCTGTAATCGCGGCGACGAGGGGATCGCGCATTTGGACATTTTGAGAGGGAGGCTCCCTCTCGGGCCCGCCTTTCATCCAAACAGTGGCGAAGGTCCTCCTCTTTCTGCCGGTTGATAAGGATGTTGCGGAGGTCTTCGGAAGGCCGAGGGTTATGGGATGCCATTGAGTCGGTTGAAGGGTTTTATATGGAGACATGGTCACGGTGGAGAGGTTGCTTTTGAGGATGAGGACGAGAGGTCCCAATACCGGCTTTTTGGGGCCCGAGTGGAGCCTGCTGGTGTTGAAGATTTTGGAGAGGAGGCTGTTCCTGCTGTAGGGGCTGATCAGGATGAGGAGGGAGTTGTCCCTGCTGCTGGACGGTTTGGAGGGGAGCCTCTTGTTGCGGTTGAGGAGGAGTGGGTCCACGGTTGGACCCCCTAGATCTTAGTTTCCTTGGAGGCATGGCTAGAGGTGATCTTAACTGATGAAAGAGGTTGGATTGCTATTCGGGATCCCACAGACGGTGCCGATCTGTTGCAGCTAAAATCATTGTGGGGGCAAACAGATAGATTTGTAGATTCCAGGGAAGTTGAATAGTCAAACCAGAAACACCTCTTCGTCGGAGTTTGACCGTGATCTCCCACCATTGACCTACAAAAAGTGCGAAACACCGGGGTTAATTCCGGCGACGCACCTTCCGACGCTCTAATCAGTAATCAGAAAGATTATGAAAGAGCTTTGATTGGCAAAAGATTGATTACCTAGTAACAGTGCATGATGGGGGTTATTTATAGCTGCCTTAGGAACCAGTTTCGGGATAAGATCAAATCCCTACTTCCCAGTGGATGGATAGAAGTGATCAGGGCAGTTGATTAAGGACAATTATAAACCCTAATTCTATCCAGCTGGACTGGGTCTCTTGCGGGTTGAAACCCGCACCCAATAAGGTGGACCCGTTTATGGGTTATTGGGCCTTTGGAAAAAGGTCCAGCTCCCATTTCAGACCCGTTTGTAGGTGAAATTACCATTTTACCCCCGAGCATTAAGATTTGTGCCCAATTGGGACGGTTCCAATTTAACCCTATTTTTAGCCATATCACTACCCAACCCTAAACTACCCATATAAATATTAACCCATGCAGCCGCCCCCTACCTCTTCACCTTCCTCCCGAATACCCTAGCTATTTCATCTTCTTCTTGCGTCACCCTCACCCTCTCTCCCTGCACACCCACCCTCCTTCTTATCACTCTCTCCCGATCATCCTCCTAGCCTTGCACCCCTCTCCCCACAGCAGCTGACAGACCCACTCCCGATGCCTTATTGCTGCAACGACCTTGAGCAACTGCACCTCCTCCGTCGCAGTGTCTCTCCTCTGCACTGCTCGACCCCGACGCCACAGCAACGCTGCACCTCAGCCGGACCCCCTAGTCTACTTCCCCTGCTGTGCCTCCCTCCGTCATAACACCATCCTCCGAGCTATGTCCACGCAACCAGACGAATGCAACAGCCATGTGGTGTGTTTCCTTCCCGACGATGGAACAGCAAGCACAATCCCCTGCAGTGCTTGGTCTTGCTATGCTCGTTGTTCATGTTGCATGCAGGTGCACGTTATTATGGTCGTAGTCATTGCCGTGGTTCGTTGTCCGCGTTCGTGGAGTTTGTTGTTCGAGATTTCGGTTCATGATTCGTTCGCTCTTTTTCGTGCCGGGAATCCATTCCCGATATTCTTGCTTTTGCTTCGTCAGTTTTCGTCGTCGGTTAAGGCAAGTAACTTGTATTCTTTTTTGTGTAATACAAGTACTAAATACCGCCTGCAGTGTAGTTGGGTTCTTGAGAAAATTTGTGTGTGAAACCCCTTGTTGATATTGTCTCTATTGTGATGAATCGACCATAGTTGCCTCACGACATACATGACACGAATTCCTAGGGTTGACCACTTTTGATGTGTATGCTCATGCTACTTTGAGATATCTGTGCTTGATGTGTTTTTCGTGCTATACTTGTCATCTACTTGCAAAATACCGTATAACATGTTGTTTGGACATCTAGTACACTATATTTCATATTTGGTTATGATTTGGACAATTTCCGTATGATCTATGCTGCTTCATGTATGAGGATAATTCTGAAATTTCTGTTACTTTGATTTTGATCAGTATTTTAGACCCTATTAAGGTCAGTATTTGAAAATATTTTGTGAACATGAACTGTAGAGAATTATGTCTATGTTCCAACCCTTTTGACGGATCTCATTTTCGATTTACGAGTTGTGAATTATGTCTATTTACTACAGTGATGTCGAAAGATTCCCAGATTTTGTCTTCCATGAATTCTGAAGAGTAATTTATTTTTATTTTAGTATTAAAATTATTATTTTGATCTGAAATTTTGCTCAGCACTTCTATACCTGATTGGGGTTTATCCAGAATTTTTGTGAATTTATTTAATGAGTTTTACAAACCGTTCTGTCTCCAAACAATTACTATACTAGTAGATTTTTTCATACTGTTCAGTAAAGAAACTGATTTTCGACTTATTTCTATTTGCTGTTTGAAAAATCTTCCTGTATAAGAAAGTTAGCCCCCTGTATCTATTTTATTATCCTTTTGGTGGATTTGGATTTTGTTTTTTGGTTTGTGAGATATTGCTATTTTTGTACTGCAGTGTTTGTGATTCTAGATTTATAAAACCGTCGTATCTATTTTTTTTCTGATTTTACTTGACTACTCTATTTTTATTGAAAAATTATGAAACTTTATTTTCTATTAATAAATGTACAGGGGAATACCCCAGATTTTTCGTGGATTTAATTAATGATTTTTTATGCTGTTTTCCTGTTCTTGAATACAATCTTCTGATTTTTGGCTGAACGCATTTTTTGGTTTCAATTCAGTTTTGAGTTTTATTTTTGTGAAATACTATATGACTTATATATGTTTGCTGGATTTGGCCGGGAGTCTATTTTCTAGAACATTCGACGGATTCAGATTTGCATTTTTGTAGCAACGGGAATCTCAGTTTTAGTGCAGTCCTGTCTTGCTATCCGGAACTAGAGTTTTCGTTGTATTATCCTGTTATGTGTTATCTTTCACCTGAACATGTTTATTCTTCATCCTGAACTTGTTACTTATTTATACCATATTATACTTGGCCTGTTTGTGACACATACATGCCTGTAGATAATAATAACAAATAATCAAGCCGAGGTTAAGGGAAAGACCATAGTAGTGGACAATATAGGTATGTGTACTCATAAGGGGACCCTGTGTTTTCCATTACTTGTTGCCAAGTTTCATGACTACATGATTCATGCTTGTTATTACCATATGCCGCCATGTTTTATGACTATATGATTCATGCTTGTTATTACTATATGCCGCTATATTTCATGATTACATGATTCATGCTTGTTACTACTTGTTGTCATGTATCATGACTACATGATTCATGCTTGTTACTACTTATTGCCATGTTTCATGACTATATGATTCATGTTTGTTACCACTTGTTGTCATGTTTCATGATTACATGGTTCTTGCTTGATACTACTTGCTTCCACGAGTTCACGATTACGAGATTCGTGCATGATAATTGTTACTTGACTTGACGCCTGAGTACACGGCCCTATAGAATCCCACCACTAGGCCTAAATGAAACTTGTTTGAATGTAGCAACCATGTAGTAAAAGGATGGATGCATGAAGTGCTACATAGATAGTAATAAATACAAGACTTGAACATGATCACTTGTCACTTGATGCTTGATTACTTGTACATGATACATAATACCTGATACTTGTTCACTTGATACTTATTTACGTGATACCTGATTCGTGACACTTGATACTTGTTACCTGTTTATATGATACTTATTCACTTGACACTTGATATATGCCACTTGCACTTGTTCATCTTGCCATGCTAGTATTTTATTTTGTTATCATGCCTACTCCATGTTATTAGTTTACTCTTTTCCCATGTATACGTATCCTGCACTACAAGCGGCCCGTAACTTGCATTGACAGGAGTTTTTTTTTCCTCTTCCTGTAATTTGTTAAATTGCAGATTTTGAAGATCAGCTGCCAGATAGAATAGTCGAGATGAGATACTAGATGCTAGTATTTTGCTTTTATTATTTCTTGTTGCTTATATGGAATAATGTATCTTGTACTTGGATTTATTTTGTATTTGGGCACTGTGACCCATGACTTGTTCAGATCTGGTTTATTTGAGATTAATATATTTTGATTCAAGTGAATTCTTGTTGGTTTTGACTCATATATGTATGCTTGGTTGATTTTTCTTGCTTTCGACTCTGATTATTCTTGTGAAATGTTGTAAAGATTCTGAACAGCTTATGGATGATGAAAATCATTCGCTGGGCTTAGTCACGTATCTGTATTACGTATTGTATTTTGAGAAGCAGTAGGTGACAAGGTTTTTAGTGGTATCAGAGCCCAGCTTTGGATAATATATTAGTTTGACTGATATATTAGAAAACGTTGGCTCGATCTGGGATTGGCTCAACAATTCACAAACCATTCATACATAAATGTATAATAATCAACTTTGATCTGAATGCCATTATTTTTTTTCTTGTGCAGACTATGGCTCGCAGAGGTTCTACTTCTCGTCTTTAGGATGAACATCCCGAGCTTGAGGCCGTCACCAACGTGTTGGAGCGGTTGACCAATATGCTTTAAAACCACAGTGACTTGGTGATGGCTGCTTTGGAGGTTGATCGGGTTCCGCCGCCTGCTGTGCCTATGCAGGCAACTCTTCCTCCCCGTCCGGGTACAGTCATAGACTTCATGAGGCTGTATCCCGACATATTTTCGGGCACTGAGACGCCTTTGGAGGCAGAACAGTGGCTGATTCGGACTGAGCAAATTCTTTTGGCAGCTAGAGTGGAAGATGCTGATATAGTGGATGTGTTGGCCGTCCAGCTGGTGGACTGGGCTTATATTTGGTGAAGGTCCGAGTCCGAAAGGCTCAAACGACCGTTCACTTGGGCCACATTCACTAGGAGCTTCTTGGAGAAGTTCTTCCCTAGCAGCATTAGAGTTGAAATGGAGCAACAGTTCCTGGCCCTGAAACAGGTTGGTCGTTATATCAATTTTGGAATTTTGTTACATATTGTCCATGCAATGTTGTAGCATAAGACTTTCTTGAAACAGGGCTCTAGGTCTGTGGATGAGTATGCAACAGAATTTACAAGAGTTAGCCGCTTCACAGCCGTTCTTGTGGTGAACGAAGAGGATAGGGCTCGTAGATTCATATTGGGACTTGCTCGAGACATTAAGGTGCAACTTGTCTCCCTCCGCTTGCATACTTATGCCGAAACTCTTGAGGTAGCTCAAGCTCGGGAGCAGGCTCGTGGTGGGTTGGCTCCTCCCCACCGGAATTTTCCGCTCTCCTCTACTGTTGCTAGGCCAGCTGGTGGGCCAATTCGGAGGCCTGTTTCCACCCATCCTGTCAGGGCATCTCTTTACACTTCTGCCGCTCCTCGGAGAGAGGGATTCTGTGATTTCTGCCAGATGTCCGGGCATGTGCACAGAGACTGCAGGCGTGCCAATTGCCGCTGTTTTGGTTGTGGTTCTGCTGACCATACAGTACGGGATTGTCCGCAGCAGCAGCAGATGGCTCTTCCAGCCAGGAGTCCAGTTCAGTAGGTTGCCCCAGCTCATGGTCCAGCCAGGCCACAGCTTCCTTCGTAGTGCCAAATTGTCGGTTAGAGGACCGCTGCCCCTAGGAGAGATCAGGCTTTCAACCTAACTGCTGCAGATGCTGAGTCAGCTGAAGAGGTTGTTGCATGTATATTTTGCATTTGTTCTTTTATTGTTTCTCTTTTGCTCCTTCATTTTTGTCTTGCATTATTCTTTCACATTATCTTTATGCATTGTGTTTTACTCACCCTTGATCATCTATTCTTTTCCCTTGGTTTTTGATTCTATCTTAGGTATTTTCCTTGTTGTTCTTTCCCTGCTCATATTCTCTTTAAATTTTGGTGCAAGCAATCCCTTATTTCTGCTTGTCTCGTTGATTCCTTCTTATTTCAGCCTGTGTGTCTTCTATTGCTTTCCGTGCCTTGCATTCATCTTCATTTGTTGATTCAATTGAGTATCATACTTGTTGTTCATTCCATATCTTGTTCCCCTCAAATTTTGGTGCTGCCATTATGTAATTCTTGCTCGGTTCTTGCTAGAGCTAATGGATACTATTGACGGAGTCTTCCCGATCAGAGTGGCGCAGTGGAAGTATTGTGGGCCATAACCCACAGGTCCCAGGATTCTTTTGTTGTTTCTCCTTCCCTGCATTGTTCGCTTCTTTCTATTCCTTGTACCCGTCTTCATCCTTTGACTCATTTGCTTGGTTCAATTCTTCCTTGCTCATTCTTTCTCTGACTCCAGCTCTATTTATTTCTTCATCTCTTTGCTTGGTTATTTTGCAAGTCTTGTGTTGTTTCTTCTTCAATTTTTTTATACCGGTTAATTTTTTTTCTTGCATTCCATTTTGCCATCATGCACCAATTCATTATTTGATTCAATTCATTCCTGTCTTTTCTCTTTGATTCCTGTTATGCCTACTTCCTATCTTGCTTTGATATCATGTGTGGTTTCTTCCTTTTTGATACTGTTTGTTCTCTTTCCTGCATTCTATTTGACATCATTGTTATCCACATCCTTCTTTTTCTGGTGTTGCCACTACTTTCTTCCTTTCCCTTTAACCATTTGTTTTGTTACCCATCCCCAGTTTGTTTTTTCCTTCTCTTATGTACCACCTAAGCAAACTTCGAGGACAAAATTTTGTTGTAAGGTATGTAGGATTTGTAATCCCTGTTTTCCCAAAAACGTATTTTTGTGTATTTTCTTTATTTAAAATTTTTGCAAATTATTTTTTTTGGTTTTCAAATTCTTTTGTCAAACTGTACTATTGGATATCCTATTACAATCTGTTTTCAATCAATAATTTCATTTGTAACTATTTTCTATGATTTTTTATATTGTAATACAATTCTTATTTTTTTTATTATTACTGTTATTATTATTATTACTGTTATTATTATTATCGTTATTATATTTATCATTTCCTTATTATTATTGTTGTTATTGTTATTTTTGGACCGGTTATTAATAATCCACTTTTATTTACTAACTATAATTGTAGTTATTTTAAATAAAGTCTATATTGTAATGTAAATTACATTCTTTTATAAATTATGTTTTATTGGTTATTTTATGTTTTCGTATTGGTTTAAAACCCAAACCTAATTCCTTATTGGATTTTCTAAATACCCAAAAACACAATTAAACCACTATATAATTCCTAACCCCATAACACTATCAACCCCATAACCCATTTAATTTAAACTCATACCCAATAAACTACCCTATATACCCAAATACCCAAATATCCAAACTGTTTGCACCCGAAACCCATATACCCTACCCCTTTCAGTCGTCATACTATCGAACCCTAAACTACCCATATAAATATTAACCCTTTCAGCCGCCCACTACCTCTTCACCTTCCTCCCGAATACCCTAGCTGTTTCATCATCTTCTTGCGTCTCCCTCACCCTCTCTCCCTGCACACCCATCCTCCTTCTCATCACTCTCTCCCGATCATCCTTCTCGCCCTGCACCCCTCTCCCCTCTCCCCGCAGCATTCGACAGACCCATTCCCGACACCCCATTGCTGCAATGCCCTTGAGCGACTGCACCTCCTCCGCCGCAGTGTCTCTCCTCTGCGCTGCTCGACCCCGATGCCAGAGCAGCGCTGCACCTCAGGCGGACCCCCTAGTGACTTCCCCTGCTACGCCTCCCTCCGTCACAATGCCGTCCTCCGCTCTGTGTCCCCACAACAAGATGACCACAACAGCCCTGTGGTGTGTTTCTTCCCCGACGATGGAACAGCAAGCACACTCCCCTGCAGTGCTTGGTCTTGCTGTGAGGGTTTTTCTTGTTGCATGCGGGTGCTTGTTATTGTGGTCGTAGTCGTTGGCGTGGTTCGTTGTCCATGTTCGTGAAGTTCGTTGTTCGAGAGTTCGGTTCATGATTCGATCGCTCTTGTTCGTGCCGGGAATCCGTTCCCGTTATTCATGCTTTTTCTTCTTCGGTTTCCGTAGTCTGTTAAGGAAAGTAACATGTATTCTTTTCTTTGTGTAATAGAAGTACTAAATACCGCCTGTAGTGTAGTTGAGTTCTAGAGACAATTTGTATGTGAAACCCCTTGTTGATATTGTCTCTATTGTGATGATTCAACCATAGTTGCCTCACGATATACATGAAATGAATTAACCTAGGGTTGATCACTTTTCATGTATATGCCCATGCTACATTGAGATAGCTGTGCTTGATGTGTTATTCGTGCTATACTTGTCGTGGACTTGCAAAATACCCTATAACATGTTGTTTGGATATCTAGTACACTATATTTCATGTTTGGTTATGATTTGGACAATTTCCGCATGATCTATGTTGATTCGTGTATGAGGATAATTCTGAAATTTCTGTTACGTTGATTTTGATCAGTATTTTAGACCCTATTAAGGTCAGTATTTGAAAATATTTTGTGAACATGAACTATAGAGAATTCTGTTTATTTTCTAACCCTTTTGACGGATCTCAGTTTCAATTTACGAGTTCTGAGTTATGTCTATTTTACTACAGTGGTGTGGAAAGATTCCCAGATTTTGTCTTCTATGAATTCTGAAGAGTAATCTATTTCTATTTTGGTATTAAAATTATTATTTTGATCTGAAATTTTTCTCAGTACTTCTAGACTTGATTGGGTTTACCCAGAAATTTTTTGAATTTATTTGATGAGTTTTACAAACCGTTCTATGTTTCCAATCAATTACAATACTAGCAGATTTTTCATACTGTTCAGTAAAGAAACAAATTTCGACCTATTTCTACTTGCTGTTTGAAACATCTTCATGAATATGAAAGTTAGCCCCTGTATCTATTTTGTTATCCTTTTGGCAGATTTGGATTTGGATTTATGGTTTGTGAGATATTGTTGTTTCGTACTGCAGTATTTGTGATTCCAAATTTATAAAACTGTCGTGTCTTGTTGTTTTCTGATTTTACTTGACTACTCTATTTTTGTTGGAAAATTATGAAACTTGATTTTATATTACTAAACATATAGGGGAATACCCCATATTTTTTGTGGATTTAATGAATAAGTTTTCATACTATTTTCCTGTTCTTGAATACGATCTTCTGATTTCTGGCTGAACACATTTTATGGTTTCAATTCAGTTTTGAGTTATGTTTTTGTGAAATACTATATAACTTGTATATGTTTGCTAGATTCGGCCGGGAGTCTATTTTGTAGACCTTTCGACGGATTCAGATTTGCATTTTTGTAGCAACGGGAATTTCAGTTTTACTGCAGTCATGTCTTGCTGTTCTGAACTAGAGTTTTCGTTGTATTATTCTGTTATGTGTTATCTTTTAACTGAACATGTTTATTCTTCATCCTGAACTTGTTACTTGTTTATAGCATGTTATACTTGGCCTGTTTGTAACACTTACATGCCTGTTGATAATAATAACAAATAATCAAGCCGGGGTTAAGGAAAAGGCCATGGTGGTGGACAATATAGGTATGTATACTCAGAAGGGGATCCGTGTTTCACATTACTTGTTGCCATGTTTAATGACTACATGATTCATGCTTGTTATTACTATATTCTGCCATGTTTCATGACCACATGATTCATGCGTGTTATTACTATATGTTGCCAGGTTTCATGACTACATGATTCATGTTTGTTACTACTTGTTGCCATTTTTCATGACTACATAATTCATACTTGTTACTACTTGTTGCCATGTTTCATGACTACATGATTCATGCTTGTTACTACTTGCTGTCATATTTCATGACTAGTTGATTCATGCTTGATGCTACTTGCTTCCACGAGTTCACGATTACGTGATTCGTACTTGATACTTGTTACTTAACTTGACGCCTGAGTACACGACCCTATAGAAACCCACCACTATGCCTAAACGAAACTTGTTTGAACGTAGCAACCATGTAGTAAAAGGATGGATGCATGAAGTGCTACCTAGATAGTAATAAATATAAGACTTGAACATGATGACTTGTCACTTAATGCTTGATTACTTGTACATGATACCTAATACATGATACTTGTTCACTTGATACTTGTTTACGTGATACTTGATTCATGACACGTGATACTTGTTACCTGTATATATGATACTTGTTCACTCTTGATACATGCCACTTGTACTTGTTCATCTTGCTATGCTAGTATTCTATTTTGTTATCATGCCTACTCCATGTTATTAGTTTACTTTTTTCCCATGTACTTGTATCCTGCACTACAAGCAGCCCGTAACTTGCATTGAAGGGTGTTTGTTTTCTTTTTTCTCTTCCTACAATTTGTTAAATTGCAGATTTTGGAGATCAGCTGCCGGGTGGAATAGGCGAGATGAGATACTAGATGCTGAAATTTTGCTATTATTATTTCTTGTTGCTTATCTTGAATAATATATCTTGTACTTGCATTTATTTTGTATTTGGGCAATGTGTTCCAGGATATTTGACTTGTTCAGATCTGGTTTATTTGAGATTAATATATTTTGTTTTGACTCATATATACATGCTTGGTTGATTTTTCTTGCTTCCGACTCTGATCTTGTGAAATGTTGTAAAGATTCCGAACAGCTTATGGATGATGAAAATCATTCGCTGGGCTTAGTCACGTATCTGTATTTCGTATTCTCTTTTGGGAAGTGGGGCGTGACACCGAGATTCGTACTGGGATCGTATGTCCATAATTAGTTGTAATTTTCACCCACATCACGGTTGAAGCGTACCATTATTCTATAAGTTACCTCTATGAGTGACGTACTACTTTTTTTTCTTACACTGTAAATTAAAGGAGTAAATAAAATAGAGTAGATAAGAGTCAATGGGAGTTAACATGGAGGGTGAAAGTTTTCTGTTTTCTTTTGTAGGAAAAAATGGAGGGAAGAAAATTAATTTTTGGGGAAAATTAGTTTTGGTGTTTGGTGAATAATGGAGAGGATATAAGGATTTTGGAGGCAAGAGATGTACTTTGGAGGGAAAAAGAAGTTTTAGAGGGAAAAATATTAGAGGTTAAGGAAGATCCTATGGCATAGGAGGAAATTCCTTCATATGGCGCCACTAAAAACTAAATCATCGCTATTAAAATTTGCAGATAACACCGTTTAAGTTGATCATCATATCCTAAAACATAGAGTGATGTAATATCATAGTATGTGAACATATTTTTTCCGCTCATGAATGATGTTGCAAAACGAACGATTTTTCAGCAATTGAACAATTGTGCCCACTTATGCATGGCCAAAATATATCCAACATTGATAATATTTCTTCTTATTATGTTTTATGATATGTTCAATACTTTGAATGATGTGGATCATGCATTTGGGAGGAGGGTTTAGAGTGCCATATGAGAAAATTTCCTTCCATGCCACATTAGTTTCCATTTTCTCAAAATATTATTTAGCTCTAGAAAAAAATTTGTTTGTTTTTCTAAATAATATTAAAAAAAAAACACTACAAGAAAAAGCCCCTATCCTGGCATTTGGGTAGAAACGCCAGGGTCGGCCCCCGGTGGAAAAAAAGTGGAAAAAAGGAAAAACTCGTAACCCTTCCCCATAGTTTTAGAAAAAATGCAGGGGTTTGGGGGTCTGCCCCAGCATTTTGACGTGAAAATGCCGGGATAGGGTGGGTGGTTAGCGTCTACCCCAGCGTTTTAACTTGAAAATGTCGGGGTAATAGGTGTGGTTAACCCCTAAATTCCTTATTCTGAGGTTGGGGGGGGGGGTCTAACTCAGTGTTTCAATGTAAAAATGTCGAGGTAGGGTGGGTGGTTAAATTCTCAGCTCTCCCCCAAATTCATTATTCCCCTCCATCCAACTCCCATTCAAACGCTAGCCCAAATTTTCGAGCCCTGCCAATCGCTAGTGTGCCTCTCTCTCTCTCTCTCTCTCTCTCTCTCTCTCTCTCTCTCTCTCTCTCTTTTTGTCCCGACACACCTAATCTCGCCGTTGTCGTCCCCAACCCTCTCATTGTTGTGCCCCACCACATCGCCGTGACCCCCCACTATCGCCGTTCCATCTCCTCTCTTTCTCACACACAAACCCTAGCCCCCAAATCCCCCCCCCTCTCCATGCTACCCCGTCGCAGTGCTCCCCCAATGTCATCTCCCCTCGCTGTCGCCTCCTAAACCAATAGCCTCATCTCCTCCGTTCCCTACCATCAGCCCTCCTCGCTGCCACCCTATAAACCAACAATTTCAAAAGTATCATACGATGAGAAACTTTCATCTTGGTTTCCTTCTCTCTAATAATGTGTTGTATATTTAATTTTTGATCTAATGATCTTTCTACTCTATTATATAGAGACTTAGTCTCAACGATCATTTATTTCGTCTTTATATCACCAATTGGCTGTTGAGCTAATCGGGTACGATACATTGCATAACTAGTTTATTGTATGTGATATTATGTTAACCCTAACTAAATCCCATGAAAGTTAGCTATTTGTAACATTGAAGAATATGAAACTGTTAATTCTTTATCTAATGTTCTTTTTTACTTGTTTCTGTAGAGATTGTGTCTTAGCCCTATGCCTTGTCTCTAAAAGATATACGACTGCCTACTGAGATAATCATGTAGCACTACAAACGTTAAGGCCAAACTCGGCGAAACTACGCTGATGTTTGGGTAGTTTTGCTGGGGTATCCCCGACATTTTTTAAGAAGAGCCAGCAGAGTGGGAACAAACCCCGGGGTTAGTGAGATACCTCGACGCTTGAAAATGACGAGACTTTTAAGTATAAATGAAACCCTATTTCCCCACAATCGATTCCCAATTTTCCTTTCTCTTTTTTCTTCTTCGCGCTCAATCCTCCGAAACCCTAAATCACACCATCTCCTTTTCCTCTTTCTCCCGCTCACTCAAGAAATCGATCGCCACTCGTTGTCCCCGCCCACTCTCTCACATTGCCGCTAGTTTCCCCAACCCCTCTCTTGCTCACTATGGTATTGGCCGCCTATCACCCTCCTCTCCCTTTCTCTCAGTCCGTACATCACTGCCAATCGCCCCACCCCCCCATCACTCTCACTCTCGTCTTCGACGCCGGCTGTCGCCCCCATCTCCCTTTATTTCGGTCCCGACGTTGCTGCCAATCACCCCCAGCCTCACTCTCATTCTCGTCGTCGCCTTACATCGGCCGCACCCCCCATCACTCTCTTCCCCTGCGCTCTCTCTCCCCCTGATCCTAGCTCTAGAGATGCCAAAGGTATTTTTGTTATGCATTCATATTTTTATGTGATAATTTTGGTTTATTTGATTCGAATTGAGTTTGTCCGATTGTGAAATTGAGTTGAAAACATTCCACTGTTAATATTGTAATTATGGATTACAATTTTGGGTTTGAGATGGTGGTGGGGTGTGATGGTGGTGTGAGATTATTTAACGTTAACTTTTAGGGTTAATTTTAGGTTATGTGGATTATGATAAATTTTGCTATTATTATGATTACATGGATTGTGATAAATTAGTGAATGTTGTTAATTCGTGAATGTTATTAATTCTAGGGTTAATTAGTGAATGTTGTTAATAATTTGTAAATTTGTTATGCTAATTGTTTATTTGGACATTGAATTTATTAATTTGGACTAATTAGGATTGATTAGGGTTTTCGTTTGGTAATTTGTTAATTCGTTATGTTTGATTAAGATTTATGGACTACTTTGTTATGTTTGTTATTGTTGCACATGCCTAAGTCATAACAGTTCTCTTCATCTATTTTTCTATGTCTTTTGTGATAGTCATGTCTTGTTAATCTCAACTTTCTCGTTTCAACTGCATTCATTTAGTTACTTGTTTTGATTTGCTCTTACTTTCCTAATATCCTATTCCATTAATTATGTCACTATTATATAGCTTCCATCATGAGAAATGTTTCTTTCAAGTTCATTGTACTCTATGATCAAATAATACTTTTGAACCCCTTCTTCACTTTGACCATCCAGATTAACCCTTTCTTACATTCATGATCAATTGTTCCTATGATATGGAAACTACTACTTAAGAATAATGGAACAATTGACCTTACAGATTTTTTAAACGGTTTAGTGTTGCTTCGTGATCATGAAGAAGAAGTTGAAGACTCCTACACTATCGGCAGTTCCTTATATATGCCACCACAGGAGAGTAATTGTGTTCTTTACATAGAACATTTGTCACACGAAGATGATGAGGATTTGGAATGGGAACCTGGAATAGATGTCAGACCTTGCTTCCCAAAATACGAAAACACGGGCACGTAATGGAGGCCCAGCAAATGATATAAATATACCAACTCATATCATTCATAAGCTGTACAATACTAGTAATCTCAACAATACAGGTAATAATAATTACGTGAACAAGAATAAAATACAATAAACAATATCTGAGATACAAGAACTTCAGGTCAGAATGCCCGATTATAAAATGAACAAAATTATAACAATAATAACGTGAAAAACATGAAACAAGGCAAACTAATCCGGTAGTGAAATTCCAAATTCATCCTATAGAAGATCTGGTGACCCAGTCCTTTTATCAGTTCCTCTTCTGTACATGTGAGTTCAAGATCTAGAGTTGGGGGGGGGGGGGGGGGGGAGGGGGGGGTTAGAGCAAGCTACGGACGACAAGTAGTAACAAGCAAAGAAAATGTAACAAGAAACATGATATAACATAGAAAGAAACAAGAACTAGCAATTAATTATTGAACAACATGATCATGTAGGATGCAAGTGACAAATCAAACAAGTCTCAAAGTATAGTCAATCAGAAATAATGAATCATGTAACGGGAAACATGCAAACTTGTTGTAGCGCCCCGAATTCCTAACATAGGAACTCGTGACACACTCCAGGATCTTTCTTCAAATGAGTCACAACACAACAAAAATCACAGAAAATTAAAACTCATTACAACAAATTGTTATTACAATGTCTAGTGATTACAACAATTACAATTAATTGGTACAACAAGAATGTACAATAAAACTTGGACAGTAATTTTCATTTGGATGCTTTCCCCTGCTAGAGCTTTCCCGCGCTCCCAAGCTGGCAATCCTGCACTAATAACTGTGGGCACGTCAGTTGAATACAACTGACAAAATGCTATATTTGGCTATCCTCTCTACGCCATAATATAACGATTCCAACCTTAACAACCAAAAATATTTGATGCATAGAAAAAGGTGATGTCAAACAAGTGTCTGTGTAGGCCATGGCCTAATCTAATGCACACACTATGCACACATGCTCCTAAAGCTAATGCATACTTGGTTGAAAGATATGCATCCTATACTACACATCCCCCAACCAAACGACGTTCTTCAGTTTGATGGGGCTCAATCCCCTGCTATGCATCCTACTCTTGTGCTCTCTCCTATTTCTGATTCCTGTCTGCATTAAACGAACCTAGGATTTGGCCAGGCATGATGACGCCATGCGTCCCCCTGACAGGAGAATCCCTCGCTAGTGCCTGTCATTACATTCAACCAAGACTCGATCTAGTCTACCAAAGTATCCATGCTACTTCACTCCAAGATTAAGGGTAAGGTTATTTACATGATTACTAGTATTTCTTTTATCAACCGATTACTAAAAGCCATCACTCTAGCCCAACTCTAATTCTCTTTTATTTTCTTATTAGAAGTATGGACCTCAAGGCGAGCTTAGAACTATCTCATATTACCCATCCCCTTAGTTAGGCGATCTATCTACCATATCCAATCCCTAACCTGATAATCAACTTAGCTTGCTATGAACAACTAGTTAAGTTCTACTTATAGACTCTTTCTTGTTAGTTACCTTTATCATTAATGGATTTTAACCCATCCCACAGTAAGACTCAACTAGCCCTGAAGTCCGGCCCGAGGATTGGCCCACCTCGACCTACACTTGGTACAAACCAACTATGAATCAACCCCGTCGATTGCCGCCAGCGCCATCTACGCTTGGAGTTCGATTGTAACCTCCCCCGCCCCCCACAAGTTGCTCCCGCTAACCTTCACGCTCTACGGTCCTCGACAAGTTGTAGCTCCAAACACGACCATGGAATCCATCCATGCACGGTGAGTACGTCGGTGCATGAGTAATCTCCAATGCATTCAATGCGACACAGGTCTTGTTCTACCCATCTAGGTTTGTCAACAAGACTTAGTCCTAGAGTCTCAAATACTCAACCCGATGTATCCCAACAAAGTACACTACACTAGGAGTAAGTCCTAACCCATGAATACCCAAAAAGGGATTCTAAGAGCCTTAAGAACGATAATTTATAATTCCAAACAGCAAGCACACATTTGGCATTTATGCCAAAACAGAGTCATTCCCGGTCCCGATTCTTTGAGAAATCACGATCGGGCGCTCCCATGCTTCTACTCAAGGTAGACAACAAGTATAAGCATACTTTGGGCATGGATTTCATCCCAAAATGGTCAACAACACTACCCCATCATCCAATACAATTTCCACTTCAAAACAGTAAATAATGTTGTCTATATTGGGGTCTACAAGCGACTATAAGCTACCTTAGCAAGGAACATTAGTTAATTTAAGTCCTAACTCAAGTCCACATCAATAACATGATTCTTGACCTCAAACCGCAACTCTAAGCTAGTAAAGTACAAGTTCAATCTCATTTCTATGAACATAATGCAAACCAGTGAGCTCTATGTTTTACTGTGTTTCTATCGTCACTTGCAAAAATCTTATAAAATCGAATACTTGTCCAAGTCAGGATTTATTGGCCATTCCAAAAAGGATTATGTGTCTACTAAAAGTTTCTAGTTATAAGGCTCTACAGATAAGGCCGTTTAGATGCTCTTATGGATCCATCTTTAACAAGTATACAGACTTTCAGAACAGCAGATCAGATCAACACAGTCATGGGATAAAATCCATTTAAAATAGCATACGGTGTCAGATCATCATGAAATTTTAGAATCTAGTTCCTAACACATGATGTTACAACACTCCCAAAAATTAGGTGATTTTACTAAGTAGATTTCCAATTATGTCCTTTTGAAAGTACAACAGTTCTGTTTACTAAAATATCTAGCTCAGTTTGCATGATTTTATTGACATAACTACAGTGGTCCAAATCTCATGAAATTTGAAAAGTAGGTTTTAGATACATCCAAAAATGACATACTAAAAATTCAGATCAATACCATAAGCATGAAGTGAGATACAAGTCATTCTTTCCACGACAGTAACAATAAAAACTATTTCTTTCTATTCTGACCAGCGTTCAAGTTTGTAATTTATTTTAATAGAAGGATAAATCAAAAAAATCTATAAACATTACTGAAGGTGTATGACACCTATATGATCATCCTCTAAAAATTTCAGATCAAAATACCAAGTACTGTTCATGCAATGAGCTATGGACTGACAACAAAAATTCAGTCTTTTAACAGGATTTTCTGGTTTGGATTACTTAACACAAAACAAGTTGGTTAGGTTCATTCTTAGGGCATGCATGTCATTTTTCAGTCATCAAAAGCACCATTCAACCAAAAAAACAAACATAAGGTTAGAAACACCCACATTTGCTTGTAGCTTGTTCTCTTTCTGGCTCTTTGCTTGTTGGTCCTCCTTGTTGACTCCTCTAGAGCTCCTTGCTTCTCCTCTTTGCTTTGGACTTCTCTTTTCTTCTCCTTGTCTTTTTCTTCTTCTTTTCACTCCAAATCAGTAACAATAGTGTAAATTGTGAAGTTTGGAGGCTAAGGAAAATGTAGGAGTTGTAAAGGAGAAGTGGAGTTCAAAGGGGGCGTTAAAATAAAAGAGAAGAGGTAGGGGGGGGGGGGGAGGGGGTTTAGTGTGGCCGGATTTGGGTATGGGAAAGAGGAGAGGCATCCTCTCTTGGATTGGGGGAAGTGGGAGGTGGAGTGTAGAGATGGTGAAAAACTCATCATGAGTCAAGATTCCATGTTCAATCCCTAACCCTAATTCTTCAAATTCCCTCCTTCTTTTCCCTCCTAAATCATGGCCGACCACCCCTTGTGCATGTGCACAACTTTCTTTTTTTGTTACATGCCATGGTACACTACAAGTGTTAGGTTAAACTAGGGTTAACTCGGGTTTAATCGGGTCTAGCTGAAGCTTAAGAGTTAATTCCATACTAAAAGCTTCAAAAAGGAAAATAAGTAAATAAATATAGTATTTTAGTGCTTAACAAATTATACATATATTCATAAGAAAATCCAGGTTGTTACACTTGTAAACATAAATCATGTAAACTTGTAAACAGAGAACATGTAAACATGTAAACGGGAATTATATAAACTTGTAAACATAAATCATGTAACTTGTAAACAGGAACATGCATGTGCTCAGTGTTAATCTTGAGTCTATCAATCTTTTATCAATCCTATCTAATGCACGCAATCATGCGTTTCACACCACATGTTCGGGTGCATACAATCATGTGAATGTTTAAACTCTAGTGCTGAATTCTACACTATTATGTACTCGAGTCTTGCAGTGACATTAACGGAAAACATGTCAACTTGTAATGGGAACATGTAAAGTTATAAATGGGGACATGTAAACTTGTAAACAAGAGTTATTACGGGAAACACAGACCCCCTTCCGAGTACACTCTCTTATATTGTTCACTACTAGGTTTTACCCTTTATTACCCCGACTTATTACTCTTTTACAGTAATTACTTATGAACATGCAACCAATGAAAATGGGTGTCAGAACAGGGTCAAGGAGGTATCAAGGGCTATGCATTGCATGGCATAGAGTTCAATTCATTTCATGCAAAAATTAAACATATTTACAATCAAGAACATGAAGTTACAATTCGGTACAACAACATGTTGTTGTACAAAAACTAGCTTTCTTGCTGCTACGAGAAAGTGAATCAGACTCCGTCAGGGGTTCCAGAAAATAGACTACCTACCGTTTTCAATGCATATTAACACGACACATTCTAATCAGGATAACTATGTGTAATACCCCAAAGTTTTTCTTTTTTTGTTTTTTTAACCATTCCATTTTCGAATGCTTTCTAACTTAATTTATTTCTTATCTACACCAATTCTTACTTGGGAAAATATTCATAGTTTTAAAATTTCGGCAGAGTTTCCCCTGAAATATTAGCCCTTTTACAGAGATTCCTTATTGAATTCTTCAAACAATTAAATAAATCAAATTACCTGTAATATATATCAATCCTCCCTAGGCCAATTCATTCAACAACACAGGCAATAATATATAGGGCTCTGGGGCCATAATCCATCATAATAAGCAAGATACAATTTAAAAACCTAAATTCTTTTGAAAACATATAAGATTGTTAGAAAGACTTTAGAAAAACCTTTCAAAAACAAACCACAGAACCCAATAGTCCATGACGAGGTGGGTACGAGCTTTCAAACTTCATCTGTAACTACAGTTTCCGTTCTTTTCATTTTTCCTTTTTATTGTAATATTTTATTTGCATTGAATAAAATACTCTATTTTTCTTGATCGTCATAATAAAATTTTGTTCATGGATTGCTCTTGTTCTTCTTGTTAAGCTATTTTCTTGATTCCATTTCTATTTTATCCTGGGTATTTTAATTGAACAATATTGTCCTCAAACCTGTCTCTTATTGAACCCAAAACCCGATTGTAATTAATTCCAGACCCAAACCCACTATTATTGGATCCTAACCCATTAACCCAACATCTTAATTGCACCCTATAAATACAACCCTATTGCAAACCCTAAAAATATAATTCCAAACCCTAATACTAGCCGTCTTCTCTCTCCTATCCCTTTCTTTCTCCCCGACCAACCTCCTCCATGTTCACTTTTCCCGCCCAAACCGATCTTCTTCTCCGACGACCCACTGCTGGTGCTCCCTTTCTGTCGACGCCAGACTCGAACCCCCTCTGCTCTCTGTTTCCGATCGACGATCCAGCACAGCCGTCGCCATCATATCCCTCGATGCCTCCAGGCCCGCCATCCACCACCCTCGATGTCGACCTTCAGTTGACGCCAGTGACATCCCTGCCATCTGTTGCTGCCATTGTCTTCTATTGTTGCTGTTGATTGGTGTGCACGTGTTTGCATGTGTCTTTGGGTTGCTTGAGTTTCTTTGTGCACGTAGAGTGCACGTGAGAGTTCGTGAGTTCGTTGCTCTGGGATTCTCAGCCCGTTATTCTTTGGTATTCAAATTAATCATCATTAAGGCAAGTCACTTTTTCTCTTGAATTGAATCTTATATCAAATTCAAGTTTTTATTAAAATTCTTACAAGTAGATCCAATTGTTCATCATATTGTATATTGTTCTACTATCTTCGTTGAGTATATTGAGGGTTTACATGAGCTAACCCAAATATCCTCGACTTCGTGCCAATTTTGACTCCAAAGATTGAATCTTTCATGCACTCATATAGTATCGTTAATAGGGTTATGCATATAATCATCGCACAAATAATCTATCGTAGTTTTATTGCTAGGATGTATTGGTAACGCCCCGATTTCCATACATTGGGAAACCGTGACATAAGCCAGAATCTTTTCCATCAATTAGCCACAATACACAGAAAAACAGGAAAATTTAAAACTTTTTATTCAACACAAATGTATTACAAGTCTGAATGGTATAAAACTGCGATACATTACATCAGTGTTACAATAATGCCATACAAGCCCAAGTGTTACAAACTTTCAATAAGAGTACATCAGAGTACAATGAATAATACATCACACTTGGTACTTCACTTGGATGCTTCTCAATAGTTAATAAATTACAACAGATGTTACAAATGAAACAATGGTAACCAACATGTATTACAATTAAAATAAAATCAACACTTTGCTTCTTTTGCCTTCAGACCTCTTAAATCCTGTACGTGTAGCTTTGCAACCCTGTACCTGTAATTTTGCAATCCAGTACCTAATAAAATGGGGACGTCAGTACATATACTGACGTTTTAAGGCTGATGACTAGCAGCGATTCTCAACTTTAAACAAAAGATTGATGAAAAGAGAAACGTGTATATATAATTGATGTGTCATTGTATGCTATGACTTAGACTATAATGCAAGATTTACTTATGCAAGGATGCTCATATTCTAATGCAAGCAATTCTCCGGAATAGTATGCATCCCATACTACATATGCCCCATGTCAAGCCGTTTCTTCATATATAGGGATTTGAACTCGCGCCATGAATTCTACTCTTGTACTCAACCTGTTTCTGAAGATACAACGTGACTGATGAGGTTGCTCTGAATTGGTCTAATCCTGCCATTCGCAGTCATATAGTGGTGTCTCCGTTTGCCAATATTGCCCGGCGTACCGAACCTCACACAAAAATCTGACGAACGTAGGGTATCCGACAGTACAGGTTATCTCGAAGCATCCCCTGTGGCCCTCTAGCAGATAGAACGTAGTCTATGGTTTGTTCGCCCTTATATATAGAACATGACAGAGTTCTGGGGGTCCATCCCCTAGCTCCGACAGGAAACGCTCCCGCCCTTATCATGGCACTTCAGAATTAACAGACGAGATACGGATCCCGTGCTCTCAACTCGTGAGAAGGCACGGATTGTATCCCTTTGATAAGAAGGGTACAACCCGATAACACCACCTAGTGTCGGCCTATAGGACAGGTCAGATCATAAGGTATCACCCTTAACACCAACTCTTTCCCTTTGGCGAAAATGATAATAAGTAAATGTTAAGTAGTAATAGTCATAAGTTACTACCCTAACAATGTCACTAACCCTAAACAATCTGAGTGATGACAACAATACTAACACAATATGCTAGGTCTTAAGTTAGACTTCGCAAGATAATTCTACTAGGTGCTCAACTTAGACATACCAGAATCCCTAAGGATTCTGTTTATAGACAATCTATCCAAGACCCTTGCAATGTGAACATATTCGCATGCAACTACCCTGAACTTAGATTTCGTCTATGCTCCGGTCTGCGATCAACCTACATCGGTCAAGATCTGACGGTACACGAGGTGTGACTTATCCACAGTCCCTTAGGAGAAAGGAAAACACACATCTTGATGGTCGATGGCCCTAGGGCAACCTAGACGAGCACAACAAACTGCGTACTAGCTAATAATCTACATACGAGTTAACAAAAATACATACGAGCTAAACAAGCTACGTATGAAACCAACAACTACATACGAGCCAGACGAGCTGCGTATGAGACAAGAACATACATACGAGCCAAATAAGCTACGTATGAGACCAACAACTACATACGGGCCAGGCAAGTTGCATATGAGCAAAACAACATATAGAACCAATCATGCAGGTGTTCTAACGACCTAGAAGCAACAAAACGTGCTTACTAGCAGAACTTGATCTTTTATAATTAGAAATAACAGAAAAATCTTCTAACAGACTAATATAAACATACTATCAATGAAAGCCCGAAAGCAACATAAAAAGCCTTCTAACACCCTACAGGCAAACAACGCTATGCTCATCGGAATTCGACAAAATTAGTCTTTTTAGAAAGGTGAGAACATCTCCTAAAACTTCCTAGTTGAACAATTTTCAGATTCTATAAGGAATTCAAAATCCGGTCCGTTAAACACACGCAAACAGTTAACCACTCTGCAGAATTTCAACAAAAAGATGAAACTTCTATAGCTTGTAACTTTTGCTCTACTTGTCGGAATTTAACGAAACTAGACAATTTGAAAAGGTGGGAACATATACTACAACTTTCTAGTTGAACACTTTCTCAAATTCTGTAAGGAATTCTAAATTCCAGCCCCTCGAACATACGAACAAGTTAACCAAACTACAGAATTTCAACAAAAAGCTGAAACTTCTAAAGCTTGTAACTTTTGTTCTACTTGTCGGAATATAACCAAATCATATAATTTAGAAAGGTGGAAATATATACTACAACTCTCTAGTTGATGACTTTTTCAGATTCCTTATGGAATTCAATCCACCGTTCTTTGAATACACAAAGACAACAAGGGACAGCCAAAAGCTACAGCAAAGCTGAAACTTGTAAAGGTCGTAACTCCTACTCTAATTATCGGAGTCTCACAAAATAGGGCATTTTGGAAAGGTGAGAGACTCTACTACAACTCTCTAATTGAACACTTTTCAAAAATTAGAAAGTAAGAGGTACAAAAACTTCAAACAATGCAAATAGTGAGCTTTCGACCAAAAGGCCAGCTGCTGAGATTTTGTAAGCTTATAACTTTTGCTCCGCTTATCGGAATCTAACCAAATAGGACATTTTGGAAAGGTAAGAGACTCTACTACAACTGTTTAGTTGAACACCTTTTCAGATTCAGTCAATAAGAGGTACAAAAATTTCAAGCAAACAAGACAACAAGCATTCAGCCAAAGTTGGCTGCTGTGTATTTGTAACGGTCATAACTTTTGCACCACTTATCGAAATCTAACCAAATAGGGCATTTTGGAAGGGTGAGAGACTACTACAACTCTCTAGTTGAACACCTTTTCAGATTCAATCAATAAGAGGTACGATAACTTCAAGAAAACAAAACAGCAAGCATTAAGCCAAAGCTGGCTGCTGTGTTTTTGTAACGGTCATAACTTTTGCACCACTTATCGGAATCTAACCAAATAGGGCATTTTGGAAAGGTGAGAACGTCTACTACAACTTTCTAGTTGAACACTTTTCCAATTTTGGAAAGGTTCTAGAGTCTTTTACAGCCCCTTGAACATAGTCGATGTTAACCCCAAATACAGCAGGTTGCTGTTTTTTGCCCAACACTCGCTGTTTTGGGAGAAACGTCTATTTGACCTATAAAATTAACCCAAAAAATTTTACAAAAAATTGAGCATGGTAACAACGCATATGAGAACCCCTCCAATTAATTTGGAGTCAAAATTCCACTTTTAACATTGGTAATTAATTCTAACCCTAGAACTACAAAAGTCGAATCTTAATCGCCTTATTTTGCATCCTACCACTTCAATCTTGTATATGCCATCTATTCTAGTTCATACTACTCAAATGCATCATGAATTAGTCCAATCTCTTCATTTAACAACATACAACAATAATAAAACAAACAAAATAACAAGAGTTAAGAAACCCCCACCCAAAAGTGTAGGAAGGACTTGCCCTCTCCTCCTTGCTCCTTGTTCTTGCTCCTCTTCAAGAACACCTCAAATGAAATGAACCCATGAACCCTAATTGATTTGATCTCTCTTTTCTTTTCTTTTCTTCTCAATCTTTCTAAAATTAAACAAGTGGAACAAGAAGTAGAAGAAGATAGAGAATGAGACGAGATTTGAGAAACACAAAATGAAAATAGGGATTTTCAACCCTAGGGTTGGCCGGCCAATATGTAGGAGAGGGAGAGAGAGAGATGTGGTAGACAGAGAGCCACATGTCTCTCTCTTTTTGTGGCTCAAAACAACTTGAGATTTATTTGCAAATTTAATTTGCAATCAAACCCAATAAATTTCAAATCAAACCCTAATCCAATCATAACCCTTCAGTTCATCATGATGGGTCAAAAATAAAAGATATTTTCCCAAAATCCCATACTACACGATATCGTACAAACGTACGAAATCGATACAATTCAAATACGTACATATATCTGTATATATAGATAATTTTTATTAGTTAAAACGATTCGATCTGTAAAAAAATCATTCAATTCTGAGAAATAAAAAATAAAATAATTTTAATACCGGCTCAGAAGATTCCAGTATCAATTTGATACAAAACAGATATACATAGACTAGTATATACGTATAGATAATGTTTATTAACAAAATCGGGTAATATCCACCAAAAAATATTTCAATTCTGAAAATAAAAATAAAATAATAATTTTTAATATATGCCCGGGATTTCCAGATATTTTCTCAAAAATGCATTTCAAGATTTTGTACAAGTGCACAAAACTGATACAATACATATATATACTTACTAGTATATATATCCAGATAACTTTTTATTAAAAAAATCAAGTAATTTTCATAAAAATATTTTAATTTAAAAAATAATAATTATACAAATATAATATCCGAGACGGATATTACAATATGTTTGAATGATCGATTGATGTTTGGTTGTTAAAATAGTGATGTGTGTGTTTTTGATTGTATTTATCATGCTATCAAACTCATCTTGCTGGTTATAAGATTTACTGACTATAGAATTGATACCCATCATGTTTAATCAATTTATTTCTTGAAAAATACCCAAAAACATGTATGTTACTTGTTGTCTGTATTTTGCCTGTCATTTTTGACTTAGTATTTGATCTCAAAATAAATAACTTTCTGAATAGGAGTTTTATTCTTATGTCTCTAGTTTCCTGAACATCTTGAATCGCTGAATTCCGAGGTGTATTGGAAAAGTTATGATCGTTTGACTACTATTGTATTTTTATTTCCAGAATTTCAGATTCTTGTATGCTTCATGTTCATTCTATGAAAGAGTTAATTTAATATTAAAATATTGCTCTGATAATTTTCAGAATGTTAAATAACATGTTTAGGAGTCTAATGAATATTTTTGATTATTTTATTATTGAATTTTCGCTGATTCTATAAATAAAATAACATGATGTCAATTTTCTGCCTGAACATATAATCTTTAAAGAATGATGTGTTTGACCTAGCTACTATTGTCGGATTTTGTATTTTAAATATGTGTTGGAATCGTGTGGAATTCTAGTCTCCAGAATTTCTGACGATTTCAGTTTTCAATTTTTGTAGCAGCGGGAAAACTGATTTTTGTAAAGTGACCTCTTATTGTCCAGAAATTTATTTCCAGATTTTCTTAATATAATTTTTCCTATATCATTGTATTGCATGAATTGTAGTGTATATATTGCATTGCATGATCCTAATGTGTTATTGTCATCATTCTAATTATCCTATCCAAATTTATCATCCTATTGTTCCTCTATTGTTACTATCGTTCATTTAATATCTCTATTTGCATAATGTATTGTTCCATTGATAAAATTGTTAACAAGTCGGGGTTTAAGGAATTGACTTGGGTAGTAAATGATATAGTGACTGTGTTGGCTAGTGTTTTATCGATTGATTGTTGGAGCACTGACTATGGCACCCCAATCTTTCGTGTATCGTATCTGTGTATCAGTGTATCAGTAAATCAGTGAATTATTATAATGTATCGTGCACAATATTGTTATCGTATCAGTAATTATCGTACCGACACATGATCTATAAAATCCACCACTAGAGTCTAAACAAAATTGATTGTATGCATCGAACCTGTGGTATGGAACATATGGGACACAGTAGTACGTGCATTAGTTAGGATTAAAATGATTAATGGATTTAAGAATTGACATCACATTGACATTGTATATTGTATCTCATGATTTCTATTGATATCGAATATTGTCCAAGTGTTATTGATACCATTGAACATTATCATTGAATATTGAATCATTGTTTATATTATTGCTTTGACTATCATTGATATTGATTATTGCTATCGTCCCATGTTATTGATTCCTATTGATCCATTGGATTCAGTGTTATATCGTTATTCCATTGTTCCTTGCTTTCTCTACTTGTTGTCCACGACTTGCTCTAAGGACAATTTTTCTTCTCTTTTTAGATGAAGTGTTCACCGGTAATGAAGGAGAATCACCGACTGAAATTGGAGAACAAGCTTTCTAAAGAATTATTTCTTTATAATTGAATGTTATTTCATTGAACTTATTGTATTGAGACTTATTATTATTGTGATTGAATTTATTATTGTATTGGGCTTATGACCTGGATATTATTATTTGTTTCCAGATGTTGGATTATTGTATTTGGATATTTCGTATTGTTTTACTTCAAGTATTATTGTTCATGTGGTTGTTATTATTGCATGCGGAGTTGTTTTGTATTGTTATTATTGTTGAGTTGAAAGGGTAAACAACTTATGGATGACGTTAGTCATTCGCTGAGCCAATGTCATGTGCTTTTGTTCCATATTTTTGGGAAGCGGGGCGTGACATCATCACATCACTATATATATTATCATTTCGTACAATTGTACCCATATTCCTCCATAATACAAACGATCACCCAAGCACTATCACCATCTCTAAATAACTTAGAATAAAATGCCTATGATAGATACATACATACTCCATTCTACTACGAGCAAAAGTATAACTACCAAAACCACAACAATTATCTCACCTCGCTACTAATCAAAACCTGCAAGAGAGTTAGGGTCATCCACCCTCAGGGAGGGACTCCCCTAACCTCCAGAAAACAATAGCGGTTAGGCATAACTTGTGTGAGTATAATCTACTAAATTAGCAAATAAATTAAACCGTATAAAGAAAATTGAAATAACTTACGAATATTATGATAATTAAGTTTAACTAGGAATTTGAATATACAAACATAACAAAAGTGATTCTTGCACCAAGTACTCTTTTGAATCTTCAACCCATTTACATGTCTATATCCACTTTCCCTACCTTGAAGTTGTGCCTCGGTAGGTAGTTCCCAACATTTCCATGAAAATAGCGGGCATGTAGTTCCTCGACACAATTCCAATGCGTACTATATTCACATTAATTCTCGCCTCTAACATCACAGTCACTCAATGTTATAGCCTTTCATTCATTCAATCTCATATTATATTTATATTCATTCTCGTTGCATAATAACACACTCATTCAATCTTACAACATATTGATATTTATTCTCATCATATTTATTCTCATCCCATAACTTCACATTCATTCAATCATATAATATCACATACATTTTTCTCGCATCTCATCACATGTATTTATTTTATCGCATATCATCACATTCAATCATATCTTATAACACATCTCATAACATTCCGTAATACATTCACCTTCCCTCTTATTATATATAAAACAATTTACCTTCTTTTCATTCTAATTTCATCATATAGCTTATTGGAATGCTCATTCTCATTTTATCATATAATTTAACTTATAAATCATTTTCATCCCATCATACGACTTAAGTTACTTCTCGTTCTTAACAATAACATATCTTACTTTCATTTTTACTTACATCTCATGTTACAATTTACTTTACTTTCATTCTTATCAGATAATACTCTGCACCCCAAACATAGTTTTTGTAATATAACATCGCACACCAAAGCCGATAGCCTAGGTAATAATCACCGCACCACAGATAAACTGGGTAATAATCACCGCACCCCAAGTAGAACTTGGGTAATATAACATCACATCTCAAGCCGATAGCTTGGAATATTACTTTACATTATTTTCATTTTCATCTTACAATTATCTTTACTTTTTATTCATATAATACATACACAATTTCTTTACATCTCATATTCATTTCCATGCCACAATTTCTTCAATTTCTTTAATTTAATTCACATACATATTTTTCTCACTTTTTATACTCATTTACATACCACCATATCTTCACTTTTCATATTTAATCTCATAACATAATTTGTTCTCTTTTCATAGATATTTACATAGCACAATTCCTTTATTTTTCATTCACATTCTCATGCATACTTTATTTACTTTTCATATTAATTTACATACTCATAACACAATTTCTTCAATTCTCATCTTCATTCATATAGACATTTTCTTTTACTTTTCATATTAATTTACATACATGATTCATTCACTTTTCATATTCATTCTCATACATATTTTCTTTACTTCTCATAATCCTTCATATACTCATAACACATTTTCTTTACTTTTCATATTCATTCTCATAACACAATTTCTGTACTTATGATATTCATTCACATAACATACTTTCTTTACTTTGTCATTCTCATTTCGTATTATACACTTTTTGTACTTTCTCGTATTCATTTCATATCATACACTTTATTTACTTTCTCAATCTCATCTTATAATATAACTTATTTTACTCTTTATTCTCAACTCATAATACACTTGCTTTAATTTCTCATTCTCAATTCACATCATATACTTTCTTTACTATCTCATATTTATTTCATATCATACACATTCTTTAATTTCTCATTTTCATTTCATAATACAATGTACTTTACTTTTCATTCCTTCTCATAATACCACTTTCATATCAACCCCCCACTGATTTGCCTTGGAGTGGTGCCTAGACAGGTAGTTCCTACTATTTCCACTACAATGGCAAACGAGTAGATCCTGGACAATCCCGAGGCATACTAATCTCCTGTCGTATCATGTCTTTACATTAATATCTATTCTCGGCACATAATATTACTTATTTTTATATTTCATCTCATAATACACCTTTCTTTAACATTCATTCTTATTTTATAATACATCTTACTTTAATATCTATTCACATTTCATAATACAACTCACTTTAACTTTAATTCTCATCAGCTAATACACCGCACCCCAAACATAGTTTGGGTAATACACACAGTACCCCAGATAAAATGGGTAATATAATGTTACACCTCAAGCCGATAGCTTGGGTTTTACTTTAATCTTTGATCTCCTCTTAATATTACACCTTACTTTACTTTTCATTCTTATAATACAATTTTCTTGCTTTTCATATTTATTCTCATAACACAATTTCTAAACTTTTCATTATCCTTTTATAACACATAAATACCTTTTTTATTATTTTGTCAACCAGTGCCCACATCATCACCAAACTGATCGCTGCCCACCAAGGGTCTTACGCATCCAATAAGAATAGAGGCGATAGCTCTGTCAAAACACAGATCACTGCTTACCAAGGGTCCTATGCATCTGCTCGCTGCCCATGAAGGGTCTTACGCAAACACCACACCCCAAGCCGATAACTTGGGTTTGATGAGGTCTAGCACAAACCCCCGTGATTCTGTAGGCACTGATAATCATTTATTTTTATAATCAATTTCATCTCATCATTTTATTCCCTCACAATATCCTGATATCATTTCACAAATTTATCTCCTTTATATCTCCAAATCTAAATATATCTCCTTTATAATTTCTCCTGTTAATAAAATTTCTCCTTATATCATAAGTGTATATAACTCCATTAATTTCATAAGCATATACATGCCATTAATATCATTCATATGAATACACAACTCCATAAATACACATGCCTTTAATATGAGGCATATAAATTGTCACGCCCCGCTTCCCAAAAGATAATACGAAATACGAATACGTGACTAAGCCCAGTGAATGATTTTCATCATTCATAAGCTGTTCAGAATCTTTATAATATCTCACAAGAATAATCAGAGTCGGAAGCAAAAAAATCAACCAAGCATGCACATATGAATCAAAATACCAATAAGAATACTTGAAACAAATATATTAATCTCAAATATTCCAGATCTGAATAAGGCTAATATCCTGGGTCACATTGCCCAAATACAAAATAAATCCAAGTACTAGATACAATTGTTCAAAACAAGCAACAAGAAATAATAATAGCAAAATCCAAAACTAATATCTCATATCACGAACATCATCTGGTACCTGTTCTCCAAAATCTGCAATTTAATAATTGCAAGAATAGAAAAAATAAAACAAACTCCCGTCAATACAAGTTACGGGCCGCTTGTAGTGCTGGATACAAGTACATGGGAAAAACTAGCTAATAAGATAGAATATGCATGATAACAGGATATAACAACTAGCATGGTAAAGTGAACAAGTACAAGTAGCATGTATCAAGTGTCAAGTGAAGTATCATATAAACAAGTAACAAGTATCAAGTATCATGTAAATATGTATCAAGTGTCATGTATCAAGTATCATGTATCATGAAATCAAGTATCAAGTAAGCATGTATCATGTTCAAGTGTCATGTATCAAGTCTTGTAGTTATTACTATCTAGGTAGCACTTCATGCATCCCACTTTTTACTACATGGTTGCTACATCAAACAGTTTTGCTTTAGATTTTATAGTGGAGCATAGAGGGCAGTGTACTCAGGGACAAGTATCAAGTAATCGAGCTCCAAGTTCCAAGTATCATGTATCATGTATCACGTGTCAAGTTGTGCAAGTGGCAAGTAATCATGTATCTTGCGTGCAAGTGTCAAGTAATCACATGTCAAGTATCAGGTATCAAGTCATCACGTAGGATCTGTGGATCCCCTTCCGAGTACACGTTTCTGTATTATCCATTATTAGATCTTTTCTTTAAAACCCCGGCTTGGTCATTTATTATTATTATCAAACAAGCATGTGCATGTACAAAATATAGCAAGAATAATATGGTATGATCAAGTAACAAGTTCATGTCGAAAGATAAATATGTACAAGTTAAAGGCAACACATATAAGATTAGAACAGCGAGAATTCTAGTTCAGGACAGCAAGACAGTACTGCACTAAAATAGGGATTCCCGTTGCTACAAACATGCAAATCAAAATCCGTCAAAGAATCTGAAAAATAGACTCCCGCCCGAATCCAGCAAACATATATAAGTCATATATTATTTCACAAAAACATAAATCAAAACTGAATTGAAACCAGAAAATATGTTCAGGTAGAAATCAGAAGATTGTATTCCCAGTCAGGAAAACATCATGAAATAAATCCACGAAAAATCTGGGGTATTCCCCTACATGTATAGTAAAAGAAAATCAAGTTTCATAATTTTCCAATCAAAATAGAGTAGTCAAGTAAAATCTGAAAACATCAAGACACGACAGTTTTGCAAATCTGAAGTCATAAACACTGTAGTACGAAACAACCATATCTCACAAACCATAAAACGAAATCCAAATCCACCAAAAGGGTAATAAAATAGATATAGTAGACTAACTTTCAGATTCAGAAATATTTTAGAGACAGCAAGTAGAATCTGGTTCTTTGCTGAACAGTATGAAAAATCTACTAGTATAGTAATTGTTTAGAAACATAAAATGGTTTGTAAAACTCATCAAATAAATCCACAAAAATTCAGGATTAATCCCGATCAAGTCTAGAAGTACTGAGCAAAATTTCAGATCAAAATATTAATTTTAACATCATAATAAAAATAGATTACTCTTCAGAATTCATAGAAAACAAAATCTGGAAACCTTTCGACACCACTATAGTAAAATAAACCTAACTCGCAAACCAAAAATCAAAACAGAGATCCGTTGAAAGGGTTGGAAAATAGACAGAATTATGTACAAATCTTGTTCACAAAATATTTTCAAATACTGACCTTAATAGGGTCTAAAATACTAATCAAAATGATAAAGCCAGCAAAACTTAAAATATCTCAAATGCACAAATCAACTAGTTCACATAGAACTCGTCCAAGTCATATCCTAACATGAGATTTAGTGTACTAGATGTCCAAACAATATTATATAGGGTATTTCACAGGTCCACATCCAGTCTATCACGAATAACATGAATGAGCACAAGGTAACACATGAACAACACGCATATATGCAACAAGAAGTTGCCAATCCTAAGTTATATCACGCCATGTATGTCGTGAGGCAACTATGGTCAAATCATCACTATAAAGACAATATCAACAAGGGGTTTCACACATAAACTGTCTCTAGAACACAACTACACTACAGGCAGTATTTAGTACTTGTATTACACAAAGAAAAAAATGCAAGTTACTTGCCTTATAACCGACGACGAAACGACTCTAGGCAAGAATAATGGGAACGGATTTCCGGGCAATGAACTCAATGAACACACGAACTCCAAAAATGAGAAAAGCCCACGAACACACAACCTCGCACACAATGAACAATGAACTCAACGAACGACGAACCCCAAGGAACACAATACAAGCACACAAACACACGAACCTAAACACGCCACAAAGAGAGAGCGGCAGGGACGATGGTGGCCCGAAGTAGGTGCCGCTGTCGCTACAGTCTGGCTTCGAGGAGGAGGCGCAGCGCTCAGTGCTGTCGCTGCTGTTGTTGAGGGAGCACCGGAAGAGGAGGGGGACTGGCGGCCAGGAGAGGGTGCATGTAACCCGTATTTTTCGTTTTTCGTATCTTTGGTATATTTTTTCTTTTTCTTGGATATTTGTACTCTCTTGTATATTTTTCTAGACCGTATATTGGAGTTATTTTCAATTTATATTCATTTTTGGCTCATTCTTGGTCTTTTGTGATTTATTTTCGGTTCCTCGATTTGTCTTGATCATTGTTGTTTTTTTTTGTTCTTCATTTGTGTCTTGTTCTCTTTATTCTTGTCTTTGAGTGCTCATGGTAATGTGGTTGCTCATTCTATCCCCAATCTTATTGTTTGATCCCAAATTGACTACCAATGCCAAAACTGAAATCCACAATTCTATTTGATATCTTATACTAATTGATCCTAATCAAATCCTATTAGTCTAAACCTATTGCTACTCCTAAATACCCATAACCCATTAACCCAATTACCCATCTCATACAACTAAACCCTAAACAACCCTATATATAATCTCTTCCTAACCTAAACCCTTACCCTAATACTAAACCCCGGCCTCTCTCTCTTCTCTACCTTGCGCCGCACACCCCAATGCGCCCCATGCCGACCACCCCCTGTTCGACCTACACCCATCCCGATGCCACCTAGCCCTACACCCCGATCCCGGTCCCTCACC
The DNA here is from genome assembly GCA_017893485.1 of Hemerocallis citrina. Lineage (NCBI taxonomy): Eukaryota > Viridiplantae > Streptophyta > Magnoliopsida > Asparagales > Asphodelaceae > Hemerocallis > Hemerocallis citrina. Next base: position 140,474,480 of record CM030359.1, on the reverse strand, counting down.
CTTGCCGCAACCAATACCCCACCATCACTCGAGGACCCATCTCCCCATCTCTCTCTCTCGCCGGTGTTCCTCCGGCACAGTCGACTGCAGCCAAGGCCGCAATCCCCCCATCCGCTATCCCTCTCTCTTGGTCTTGCTCTCTCTTGATTGAGAGTTCGCATGTGGGATCATGCGAGTTGTTTGTTGATTCGTGAATTTTGTTTGTTGTCGGGATCCGTTCCCGTTATTCTTGGTGTTCGTTCTTCATCTTCGGTTAAGGCAAGTAACTTGTAATCAATTCCTTTGTATGATACAAGACATAAATACCGCTTGTAGTGTAGTTGGGTTCTAGAGACAATTTGTGTGTGAAACTCCATGTTGATATTGTCTCTATAGTGCTATCTTAACCATAGTTGTCTCGCGACACATATGACATGAATTAACCTAGGAGTGAACGTTTCTTGATGTGATGTATATGTGAAACAATTATGAGAACTTGTGTGCTTGTGAGATCCATGTGATATACTTGTTGTGGACATGTCTTGTACCCTATTTCATGTTGTTTGGCCACTTAGTAGACTCTAATTCATGTTTAATTATGTTTCGACCAAGTTTCATGTGATTCATGTTGGTTTTGTTCCTAAAGGAAACTCTGTGTTTTTTCGATAATCTGTCTTGATCAGTAATTTAGACCATATTAAGATCAGTATCTTAATTTCAGTATAAAACATGAGTTTTAAAGGAATTCATCTTCTTTCCAACCCCTCTGACCTTGATCGATTTCATTTTCGTATGTGTGAGATATGACTATTTTACTACAGTGTTGTAGATCATTTTCAGATTTCGTTTCCTGATGATTTTGATGACTAAACTATTTTGATACTTGTGCTACACATATTATTTTGATCTAAAACTTTAGCCAGTATTTCTATATCTATCTAGGATTACCCAGAATTTTGGTGAATTTTATTGATGATTTTATATGCCGTTTCATGCTTGTTTATAAAAGTTATACTTGCTGGATTTTGCTCGCTTTTCGGTAAAGATTTGTATTTTCACCCTGATTCCTTTTACTGCATGAAAAATATTTATGAAACATGAAAGTTAGCTTATTTTTTCTATTTTCATCTTCCCTTGGCAGATTTGGATTTCATTTCACTGTGTGCGAGATATTATAGTTTTCGTACAGCAGTGTTGGGAATTCCAGATTTGCCAAACTATCGTTTTTTGATGTTTTCTGATTTTTTATGGCTAAACTAATCTTACTGGAAAATTATGAAACTTTATATTTTGATACTATACATATAAGAAAATACCCCAAATTTTTGCTGGATTTATTTGAGGTGTTTTGATACTGTTTTCCTGACTGTGAATTCGATTTTCTGATTTCTGGCTGAACGTGTTATCTGGATTCATTTCAGTTTTGAGTTATATTTTTGTAAAATACTATATGACTTATTTATATTCACTGGATTCGTTTGGGAGTCTATTTTCTAGATCTTTTGACGGATTCAGATTTGTATTTCTCTAACACCGGAAATTTCAATTTTGCTACAGTATGGTCTTGCTGTCCTGAACTAGAAATTGGATTATTTTGTTCTTTTGTGAGTTATCTTGCACTTGTACATGTTTATCTTGCAACTTAAACTTGTTACTTAATAATACTATGATATACTTGCTTGTTTCGTGACACATATTTGCTTGTTTGACATTAATAGTAAATTAACCAAGCTGGAGTTTAAAGAGACAGATCTAATAGTGGATAATTCAGAAACATGTACTCGGAAAAGAATCTATTGATTTTATGTGATACTTGGCTTGATACATGAGACTTGGCTTGATACTTGAGGCTTGATACTTGAGACTTGGCTTGATACTTGTTACTTTAGGCTTTATATTTCACTACTTGAGGCTTGTTTACTTGATTACTTGAGGCTTGATACTTCACTACTTGAGGCTTGATACTTGATACTTGATTCTTGAGGCTTGTCCCTGAGTACACTGCCCTATATGGTCCACTATGAAATCTAAAATGAAATTGCATTGACTCTAGCAACCATGTGATAAAAGGATGGCACATGAAGTGTTCCTAGATAGTAATAATACAAGATATTTAATACATGCTTACTTGATATTTGATTACATGATACATGAGACCTGATGCTTGAACATGATAATTGACATTTGTACTTGACTACTTGACTACTTGACTACTTGATACCTGCTACGTGATTTTGTGATACATAACACTTGAAACTTGATATTTGTTTACATGATACTTGTTCACTTAACACTTGATACAAGCCACTTATACTTGTTCATTTGCCATGCTAGTCGTTATATTTTGATATCATGCTTATACAATGTTGCTAGTTAGTTTTCCCCATGTACTTGTATCCTACAATACAAGCGGCCCGTAAGTTACAATTGACGGGTACTTGTTTTCTCTTTTCCTCTTTCCTGCAATTGTTGATTCGCAGATTATGGAGAATAGGTCCCAGATGGTATTGGTGACATGAAGTATTAGTGATGGATTTTATTATTATTATTATTTGTATCTTGCTTGAACAATATTGTATTTTGATACTTGGATTTATTCTTGTATTTGGGCAATGTGACCCAGGATTTTGACTTATTCAGATCATGACTATTTGAGATTAATGTATTTGGTTTCAAGTACTCTTCTTGGTATTTTGGTTCATATGTGCATGATTAGTTGATTCTTTTGCTTCCGACTCTGATTAATCTTGTGAATGTTGTAAAGATTCTTGAACAGCTCATGGATGATGAAAATCATTCGCTAGGCTTTTTTCGCGTATCTGTATTCCGTATTCTCTTTTGGGAAGAGGGGTGTGACAGTGCAGGTCTGGGATCTGCATACCGGAAGAGGGGACCAATGATGCGTCGGGGTTCAGGGAACGGGAGGGAAGGAGAGTAGCGGTTGTAGGAGCATGGGTTTTGGCAAATGGGTTTTGTATAAATATATAGGTATGAAGGAGTTAGGGTTAAGAGAGTAGGAGCGACTGATGGGTAGTAATAGGTATAGGGGTATGGGCTAACTAGTTTGGGTAGTTAGGTGGATAATTAATGGGTAGATATAGGGTTGTGTATAAATGGGTATGGATATTAGAGTGCTAATGGGTAAGAAGAGATCCAAAAATCAAGTTAGAGCAAATGAACAAATAATAGGAAAATAATATAGGGTATGAAAAAATAAAGAAAGAGGATCAAAATAATAGCTCGATCAAATGAAACGAAACAAGAGGCGGACAAAGAATCAAGAATTCAAATAAAAGAAGACAAGAATAATAAAATGAATGTATATTCAAAATAAAATCCAGTATACAGTCCAATAGAGATACAAGCTGCATCAAATGCAAGGAAGAAAAAGAAAATACACTCAAAATACATAAAATGGAAAACAGGGGTTACATAAATACACAACTTCATAAATATAGTTTGGTCAATAGATTTATATATCTACCGAACATATTTTTATCTTCCGTATTATATTCATGTCTCCCATAATATCTTCATATATCCCCTTTATCAAGTAGAGTACACAACTTTATAAATATAGTTTAGTCAATAGATTTATATATCTCTCATGACATATTCATATATCTCGTAATATATTCATATCTTCCCGTAACATATTTATATCTCCCGCAATATATTCTTATCTCCCGTAATATATTCATTAAGTATATATATATATATATATATATATATATATATATATATATATATATATATATATACTTTCATGGTAGTTTAATGATGTATTCATATACGGCAATGTAAAAGAGAAAATATAAAGATGTATATATATAAGTACCTCGGTTCATTTTCCGTGTTCATAATACCTCAGTATTATAATAACTTTCCAGTTCTTAATATTACAACCCCATATCATACATATTTACATACTTGGCAATATTACAACCCTATATCATAAATATACATGCCATTAATTTCTTACACCCCATAATTTACTCCGAATAATACTTATAAATTTCTACGATACATTTTACGCATCTATACTCGATACACTTTAGGCATTACACATAACAACCATGGTTTAAAACTTATCATAGCACATCATATATATAAAATAAAATAAATCAAACTCACCTGAGGAAACTCAAAGACCGACTGTGTAAGCTCTCCGCTATTTCCCGCAAATATTTCTCCTTACTATTACCAAGTTTTAACACTAATTAAGATTAAAAATATCCAACTCACCCATAAATAACAATTAAAATCATTCTAATCCCTCACAGGCATTTCATCGAATGCCTGGCGTGCACACGATATATGCATGCATTTCGATTGTTCCTAACTAGGTTTTATGCCCAGAAAACATATAAAAAGTTATTCTAATTATTTCCCATAACTCACAGGGATCTCTACTGTCAATTTGCATCAATTACTAATCCTATTATTTTTTAATTACTAAGCCAACACCCTAATTATTTTCCAATTAAATTTCTATCTCTAAATTGCAAAATCTATCACTTCTACAATAAAGAGAATTGCCTATTCTCCTTGCTACACCATTTCACAGTCAAAAATTTGCAAATCAAACAATCACATACAATTTAAATAAAATCCAACTCACCGTAGGGTTGATGATATCAAAAATCAACACCTTAGGGTTGAAGAGCACCCTTCAATTAGCTAAAACCCTAAAATTAATTTGGAAATAGGTGAAGATTGGATGGTGTTTCAGTTTCGGTCGAGGGGCGTGAATGGGTTTCGACTGAAAGGAAGTATGGGGAAGAACTTGTGATATGACGAAATGAAGGGGAGGGGAAGAGAAAAAATGGAAAATTAATTATAAGCCCCCTCTTTGACCAAACATTTATGTAACCCCTGTTTCCCCAATTACGTATTTTCTGTATTTAAAATTTTTGTAAATTATTTTTTTTCCGTTTTCAAATTCTTTTGTCAAAGTTATTGTTGGGTCTTCCATTAAAATCTATTCTTGATCAATAATTTTATTTGTAACTATTTTCTATGATTTTTATATTATAATACAAATCTTATTATTGTTATTATTAACTTGATTTCTATTATTATTACTATTAATGTTATTCTTATTAATTAATTTTGACTGGTTCTTAAAAATCCATTTCTATGTACTAATTGTATTTGTAGTTATTTCAAATAAATTCTATATTGTAATGCAAATTACATTTTATTATAAATTATATTTTTATTTGTTACTCTATTTTCCCTAATCGATTTTAAACCCATTGATTATCCAAACCCACTTTTTATTAGATATCCAAAACCCGAAACCCGTTTTACACCCTAACCCGCTACCCCTACCTAACCCTAATATCCATTCCCTATTTAAACCCTCCCTTACTGTTTATACCTAACCCTAACCCTACCCTCCTTTTTAACCTACTCAGTCGCCCCCTATTCCCTTCATCTTCCTCTACTCTGTGTGCACCCCTACCTCCTTCTTCGGTCCCTCCTGCTCCTTCGTCCTCGCCGCCCTACACCGCAGTTCCCTGGTGCACCCCTCAACCGACCGCAGTGCCTCCCTGTACTCCCCTGTGCACGTCTTTCAGCAGCGCACTACTGCCAGCGATCCCCTGCAGCGCCCTCCCCTGTGCTGCACCCCTTCAACGCTAGCGAGCAGCATCTCGGCAACCTGACCCTCTCCTGTGTGCTCCCTGGTGCCCTCTCCCCCATTTCCTTTTCTCCTCCTTGCGATGCGGCAGCCCCGACACCCCTCAAAAGCCTGTAGCGACGTGCTGTCCTGCCCTGCCCTCTTCCTGCAGCGACAGCAGCAGTAGCCAAAGCGCCACCTTGCATCTCGACCACTGGTTCCCTGCCTCCCTGTTGCGTCTACCTTGGGACACTTAGCCGGCCAGTGCTCTCCCTAATCGACAACAGCGCCTTCAACCACCCCAGCACTATGCCGCCAGTCCCCGCCGGCAGCCCTATCGCGTCGTCGCCATCCGCCATGAGCCTCGCCCTGAACGCTGCCGCCCGTCGTCAAAGCCAAGCCAGTGTAGCCCCATTGCCATGGGTTGCTGTTGATCAATTGGTTCTTGATCATGTTGATTCCTGGCCGTCGATCACCCACGATCTTGATCTCTTGCTCTTGGCCGTTCGATCTTGTTGATCTTGAACATCGCTCTTGGATCTAGCCGTTGGATCTCTTGATTATCCTCTTGATCATCGAGATCCGTGCTTTGGGTTTGTGATTTCGATGGTGATCATTGTTCGTGTATTCGTGGTTAGTTCGTGGTGAGTTCGTTGAGTTTGTTACCTGGGAATCTGTTCCCGTTATTCTTGCTTTTGCTTTGTCGTTTTCGTCATCGACTATAAGACAAGTAACTTGTATTCTTTTCTTTGTGTAATACAAGTACTAAATACCTCTTGTAGTGTCACGCCCCGCTTTCCAAAAGAGAATGCAGAATACGGATACGCGACAAAAGCCCAGCGAATGATTTTCATCATCCATAAGCTGTTCAAGAATCTTTACAACATTTCACAAGAATAATCAGATTCAGAAGCAAAAGCATCAACCGACATGCATATATGAACCAAGATACCAACAAGAATAATTTAAACCACAATGTATTAATCTCAAATAATCCAGATTTGAATAAGTCAAATATCCTCGGTCACATTGCCCAAGTACAAAAATAAATTCAAGTACAAGATACAATTGTTCAAAACAAGAAACAAGAATAATAATAGCAAGATCCAGCACTAATACATCATATCACCTGATACTATCTGGAACTTGTTCTCCAAAATCTGTAATTTAATAAATTGCAGGAGTAGGAAAAAGAAACGAGATACCTGTCAATGCAAGTTACCGGCCGCTTGTAATGCAGGATACAAGTACATGAGGAAAACTAACTAATAACATGGAATAGGCATGATGATAATGTATAACAGCTAGCATGGTAAGTTGAACAAGTACAAGTAGCATGTAACAAGTGTCAAGTGAACGAGAATCATGTAAACAAGCAACAAGTATCAAGTATCATGTAAACATATAGCAAGTGTCAAGTATCAAGTCTCATGTATCATGTCTCATGTATCATGTAGTCAAGTATCAAGTAAGCATGTATCATGTTCAAGTATCATCTTTAAGTATCATGTATCAAGTCTTGTAGTGATTACTATCTAGGTAGCACTTCATGTATCCCATACGACATGGTTGCTACAACAAACAGTTTCGCTTTAGATTTCATAGTGGACCATAGAGGACAGTGTACTCAGGGACAAGTATCAAGTAATCGAGCTCCAAGCTCCAAGTATCATGTATCATGTCATCACGTGTCACGTTGTGCAAGTGGCAAGTAACATGTATTGCGTGCAAGTGTCAAGTTATCGAGTGTCAAGCATCATGTGTCAGGTAATCACGTAGGCTCAGTGGATCCCCTTCCGAGTACATGTTTCTGAATTATCCACTATTAAATTTTTCCTTAAACCCCGGTTTGATTATTTTATTATTAATGTCAAATAAGAATGTATGTGTGCAACATATATCAAGAATAACATGGCATGATCAAGTAATAAGTTCAAGTTGCAATATAAACATGTACGGATGCAAGATAGCTCAAAAAAGGATAAAATAACCACATCTTTAGTTCAGAACAGTGAGACCATACTGTAGTAAACCAGTGATTCCCAGTGTTACAAATATGAAATCTGAATTCGTCGAAACCGAATCCAACAAATATAAATAAGACATATAGTATTTCACAACAACATAACTCAAAACTGATTTGAATCCAGAAAATACGTTCAGCCAGAAGTCAGTAAATCGAATTCAAGGTCACGAAAATAGAATCAAAACACCTCAAATAAATCTAGGAAAAGTCTGGAGAATTCCCCTATATGTCTAGTATCAGAATAGAAAGTTTCAAAATTTTTCAGTAAGATTAGTTTAGTCATCAAAATTCAGAAAACATCAAGAAACGATAGTTTGGCAAATCTGGAATTCCCAACACTGCTGTACGAAAACTCTAACATCTTGCAAACCGAGAAACGAAATCCAAATCTGCCAAAGGGAGATGAAAATAGATAAAATAAGCTAACTTTCATATTTCATAAATATTTTACATACAAGAAAAGGAACTAGGGTGAAAATATACTTCTTTACAGAACAGCGAGCAAAATCCAGCAAGTATAGTTTTTATTCGAAAGCATGAAACGGTATGTAAATCTTATCAAATAAATCTAGCAAAATTCAGGGTAATCCCTAATCAAGTATAGAAATACTGTCCAAAATTTCAGATCAAAATAATATGTTTAGCACTAGTATGAAAATAGTTTAGTCATCAAAATCATCAAGAAACGAAATCTAGAAATAATACTGAAGTTATGATACTGACCTCAATATGGTCTAAAATAGCAATCAAAACTGATCATCCACAAAATACAGATTTTTCTCTTAACAACAAATAAACATACAACATATGAAACTCGTCCCATACACAACCAAACATGTTATAAAGTCCACTAAGTGTCCAAACATCATGAATTAGAGTATATAGCATGTCCACAACAAGTATATCACATGGAACCAAAACAAACAAACGATTCCACATAATTATCTCACAAATATAATCACATCAAGAGCAGGCAAAACCTAAGTTGTTTCATGTCAAATTTGTGTCGTGAGGCAACTATGGTCAATAGCACTATAGAAATAATACTCATCAAAATACATCACACACGAGTTGTCTCTGGAACCCAACTACACTACAAGCAGAATTTATGACTTGTATCATATAAAGAAATTGAGTACAAGTTACTTGCCTTAACCGATGACGAAACGACTCCAAGCAAGAATAACGAGAATGGATTCCCGGCCAACGAACACAATCGAACGACAAACCAAAAACGTGGAATGAACACAACTCACGAACAACGACCCACGGATCACACGAACACACGAACGCAACCTAAACAAGGACACTCACACATAAGCGAAAGAAAGAGAGCCCACGACAACCGACAACGGCTAGGGGATGCCGGTGTCGCTGTTGCTGTTGTCACAGTCGGAGGGACACCGCACGCGAGGAGGACTGATGGAAGGAGACCAGGGCGTGACTGGCTGGCTGCCGCTCTGGCTGGTCCTGGGGTCGCGGCAGGCTGGTCTGCGGCGGCGCAGGGATTGCGACAGGGACAGGGAAGGGGCAGGCCGGAAGAGAGAATAGGAAGGTGGGAGTCGGGATGAGGCGTGATGTAGAAAAGTAGAAGGTCGGGGCTAGGGTTCATGACGAGGAGAGAGGAAGAACGGTTAGGAGGTGCAGGAGGTTGAAGATGGGTGTTGGCGGCTTAGGTGGATGGGAGGTGAACAGAGACATCATGCATATATATATGAGGAGTTATTAGGGTTTTCTATTAGGGGATGACTGTGGGTAGTACAAATGGCTTCGGGTTCAGGGTTGTAATGCCCCGAATTCCAAATAAGATCGAATTCGAGATTTCATTGGATCTTTACTTCACTTCGTACAATTTAGGGAAATTAAAATTTTTCAATAATACATCAAAATTCATTACATCTTTGTTTACACAGCGGAAGAATACAACAATGAAATAAAATACAACTTGTACAACTATAACAATGTAAATCATCAACTGCATCATAACATCTTTACTTCTTCATAAAAGTCCATTACCTGCATATTAAGCTGTGGGCACGTATGTCACTTACAACTGACAAAAATATTATACTCGGCCATCCTCTCTATGTCGTACATATAACAATCTCATACTTTAACAAACCACAATAATTGAATGAACAATAAAGTGTCAAAAGTGATTATTCTAAACATGTAAGTGTATGTGATGCCTTAATGTCTAATGCACACATTTCTATACTAGGATGACACTAATGCACACTTGTTCGGATTCTATGCATCCCATAGTACATAGGTCCGACGGTAAGCGCCTACGTACTCCATATTTAAGGGTTCGATCCCTCGCCATGAAACTACCCAGTAATAAAGCAAGGTTTAGATCATTCCACTAATATGGATCCCAGCCTACCGACTGTTATAACAGATCCCTCATCATGCGAATCATCTCGCAAGTGCCCCTCTAGCCCCGATATACGTATATACATTGGATTATGGCAACTATCTGCTTGACTACGCTAAGTGCCGGATTTAAAAATAAAAAGCCCATCTCCCATGGAGCAACCACAGTCCGCCAACTGGGTCTATAGCCACGGAGATCCACCGCCAACTATATAGAAGCAACCCACTTACGTTTGCCCAGGTTCACTACATCTTCACTTATGTGCCTAATTATTTAGTTCAACACATGGATAAATTTTCAAGCCTAGAATTAGTTTTACCCCCTACCGGACTTTATCAACAAATACGAGATAGCTCCATGGTCATACCTCAAAATATATCTCAACTCTTTTCAATTCAATAGTGCCGGTACCCAAGGTCTCACTAACTCTAAATCATAACTTTTCCATGTACAAGAAATCATCGGTACACATACCCTTCAATAAACATGTTTTAAACCAAGATATTTTCATCTTCAACTTATTCACAAATGATCAAAATCTTGTCACTATTCATGATCTATTTATTCATTCATCATCTTTATAAGCAATTAATTTCTTTCATGGACACAACTTCATCACATGAAATTTATCCACAAATTCAAACTCTTACAATATCTCAACTCACTTCAAAACATTCTTTAAATAAATCAGAGTATAATTCTCTTAAAGAAAAATCACTTCACAAACTAATACTTTACTCTTCTTAATAAAAGAAAGATCTATTCTTTAATAATAGATTTTTAAGTTCACATTATTCATCTTTCTATCTCGATTTTCATTTTTGTATCTCAAATAATAATGTTGGAGTCAAAAACTTATTTACTAATTCAATTCCCCATTTTTGCTTTCTCAAAATATACAAGAAAATTTCATAACTATCTCTAATAATTTCTATTTTATTTTATATAAATAGAAGATTTTATTCTCAATCTTATTCACCAAAAAAAATCCCAAAGGTATATTAAAAACCACACAAAAAAAAAAAGAAATTTCTGTCGGGTTTCGAACCCATGTCTGCCGAGACCAACAGTAAACGCGCAAGCCCAAACCCACTAGCCACTAAGTCCATTTGGACTCTGTGTCAAATATCACACCGAAAAGCCCCATATGCTGAGCTTCTGGTTTCGGAATTTATTTTAGTGAATAAAAATAAAATGTGGCTATCAAGTTTCGAACCCAAGATCTTTTACAAAGAGTGCACTATGTTGCACTGGATAACCAGTAAGTCCAGGTGTAATTTCTGATATCAAAATATACTATTATGCTTTTGTTCAACTTTTCTGTAATTCTATTATTTTCATAAAACTCTTTGTCATTCAATCTAATCTTTCATTAGATTATAATTAGTTCATTTAAACAAAAAAAAATTAACAGTAACCCATGAATATATATAAAAATTCATATTTTGAGAAATCTCTAAATTTCAAGTTTTATTTCCTTCTCTTTAACATGAATTTGCATTTATTCAATTAAATCAAAAGTAGCACATTATATCTTTTATAACCAAACAATGAGTTCAATAGTGTCAATTTTACAAAAATTCATTTTCTTATCAAAAGAAAATTTTCTAACAAATGTTCATACAATCAACAATTCCTTCATTCATGATTACTAGTGCATGGCAAAATAATCAATTATCTCTTTTCTCATTAACAATTACATGATGTAAATTTTAATCTACTAAACATGACATAATTCAATACTATAACAAACAATAGTATAGATTATTTTATCACATCAAACTTTCTATACTACTCATTCATTATTATTAGCATGCATTGTTCTATAATTAGAAAACATGAGAACACCCATCTCTTATGAAGGTTGAACAAAAAGATGGAAGCACAACTCCTAGCTCCTAGAAATTCCTTCTTCTCCTAGCAAGACTCCTCCAAGCATAAGAACACTCTACTCTCTTTCTTTTTCTTTCTCTTGTTTCTTTTGTTTTATTTACTTTTTGGTGTGTGAAATGAGAAGAGAAGATGTGCTATTTATAGGACAAGTTTAGGGATCAAAGTGCAAAATTACCCACCTAATAAATTACTCAATTTATTTCTCCATCTCTTCACTTTCTTAACTCTCAAAACCCCCAACCTTTCGTTTTTCCACCTCTCTAATTCCCTAACTCCCAATCTTCTCTTTCCCCACTACTTAAAATCGGGTCTCTCTCCTCTCCTCTGCCGAGAAGACAGCAGCGGGTGGGCCCCTCTGACATGGCCATGTCCCCAAGAGTGACAGCAAAGCTAGAGCTTTGCTCTGTTGGTCATTTGAACCGTGGGCCCCCTCTAATATTGTAACCCCCACAAAATTGGAAATTACAATTTTGCCCCTGGGTGTTACGCACGTATATTTTTGTAATGTGTTTCACTACATATTTTGGATTCATACTATTTATACATTTTTCATATTGATTTCAGTCAACTAAAATATAATATTTCAATCCCTGGAATTTACGTGCTTTTTACGTGTTTTGATGCACGTGCTTCCACCACTACGTATAATATTTCCTATAGGTTTAAATTATTTATTTTTATGTATTTAAATCTATTTTATAAAACGAAAATTTATTTTCTCCTTGTTTTTGATTAAAATGCATTTTTCAATTTTTTCTGCACGTATGGTGCACATGCAAATTTTTATTCTCATTTTGCTACTCTCATTTTACTATTTTTAGCATGCATTAGTTTTATTTAGCCTTTCTTTTGATCCATGGACCTATAAACTAAAATGTAGCCCATTAGGAGAGGAGCCCACTAGATAATTAAATAAATTAATTAGTAATGAGCCCATGTAGCAAGCCCACTATTAAAATCACATTTTTAGTTAAACATGTACTAATACATGACAAGTTACACATATTAGTACACATTTAGAGTTATAGAAATGTGTTCATATTTGTTTATGCATGTGTGCATGCATACACAAATGTATTTGGACCATTTTTTGAGCAAGGGGAGGAGAAGAGTTGGTAGGTTGAGTTAGTGGAGAGTGGGGAGATGAAGAGATGGAGGTTTTAGGAGTTAGGAAAGTGGAGAGTTGTAAAATAAATTTGAAGAGTTATTAGGGTGAGATTTTTGCACTTTAGACCCTTCCAAAATCCTATAAATAGAGTCACATTTCCTACATTTCTCTTGCACCAAAATCAATATCAAAATAAGTGTAAGAAAAAGAAAGAAAGGAAGAAAAAGAAAGAGAGTAAGAAAGTTATTGTGCTTGGAGGATCTCTTGCTTGGAAAGGAGAAATTGCTAGGAGGAGAAGCCTTACTAGGAGCTAGGAATCTTTGGAGCTAGAAGTGGTGTTCTCTTTTCTTTTCATTGTTCAAGCTTCACAAAAGGTGGGTGTTCTCCTACTTTCTAAATTTTTAGAATGTACATGCTAATAAAAGTGAATGAGTAGTTTTGATAAAATATAATAACTATACCATGATTGTGGTGAGATTAATAGTGAATCATGCTATGTTGACAAATAGATTAACATTGTGTTAGTGGGTGATCTTTGTGCTTTCTAGTTCATAGTTGAGCATGCTAAATTTTGATAAATGAGTAAAGTAGATTAATGTGATGTGATGAATAAAGATATTTCATGCTAAGTTGACAAATAGATTAACATTGTGTTAATTAGTGATCCTACACTTTCTAATTGTAGGGGTTGCATGCCTAAACAGTAGTAGAGTTTTGATATGAAAATTAGAAGATAAATTCATGTTTTCATAAATGTTAAGTGATAGAAATGTTAACAATTGTTTAAAGAGCAAAGTATTTGTCTTGTTGCTTGCAAATGAGAAGAGAAATTTGTAGTTTGCATGCTAATGTACACATATAAAAACTAGTAATTTTAGAAATGTTTTGAAGAGAATTTTCTTTTAAAAAGAAGTGTTTGAAAAATAAAATGAGCATGCATAGATTACAAATAATTTGTTGCAAGAGAATACAAATCTTCTAGTTGATTAAAATGAATGATTTTGAAATTAGATCTATTATCAAATATGAAATTTTTATAATCCATAAGTTTCTGTTGGTAATAAATCTCAGTTTATAATAATCACCTGTAGACTAATGGAAGTTTTGATTAAAAGAGAAAAACTAAGTTTTATGAAAAATGATGAAACATCATAAAGTTGGAATAAAACCCCTCGGGCTGCTTGTATGTCGTTGGGCGCAATTGGCATGTTGGCTCGGCCGTACGCTGCTTCTGTGTTCGGCCTGGGTTCGATTCTTACGAAGCCCAAAACATTTTTTTTTTCTTTTAAATAAACTTAAGAGCAGATGTGAGTAGGTCAATTTGGTAAATAGTTTCGAAAGTGGGTCAGTTTGGTAAAAACTTTCAAAAGTTCCGTTGAAACTAGACCTGCAATTTTGATAATGAGTAGGTCAATTTGGTAAATAGTTTCGAAAGTGGGTCAGCTCGACCTTCAAAAGTGTTTCATTTGGGTAAATTTTAGTATTCATAAAACATAAATGAAGAATTTATTTTTAAAGATTGTTTTTGTATAATTGATAAGTTTTAACGAGGATTTGAGATAGGAAGAAAAATAAATGACTACAAAAGTATTAGTAAAGAGCATGGCTTTTAATTTACAAAATAATGATTTAGGGTGAATTGAAATCTCTTTATTTCTAGAAATGCAATATGGTTGAGTTATGTGACTTTTGAGATCATGAAAGATTTTGTTGTGAATGAGTAAATCATGTTTAGTGCTAAAGATGAGACATTGAATCGTGTTAAAATGAGACATCGTATGAATTTGAAATTGTGAATGAATTATTATTTATTATGGATAACTAGATCATGAATAGTGGCAAGACTATGAAATGATTACTTTGTGGATAAGTGTTAAGACAAGATTTGATTATTTTTGTGAAGTGAATTGAAAGATGAAATTATATAAGTTTAAGACATGATTACTAAAGGGTATGTGTACCCATGTTTCTTGTACATGAAAGATTATGATTAAGAATTAGTAAGACTTCGGTTACCGGTAATTTTGAAAGAAGAATTGATATGATTTTGAGATAATGCCGTCGGGCGATCTCGTATTTTGTGAATAAATCCGGTATGAGGTAAAACTGATTCTAGGATGATAACATATTCATGTCTTGAACTAAAAATAATTAGGCACTTAAGTGAAGATGTAATAAACTTGTGCAAACATAAATGGGTGCTTCTATATAGTCGGCGGTGGATCTCCGTGGCTATAGACCCAGTTGGTGGACTGTGGTTGCTCCGTAGGAGATGGACTGTATTTTATCCGGGACTTAGGGTAGTCGGCGGATGTTTACCATACTCCAAAGAATATGTATATACCGGGGCTAGAGGGGCATTTACGAGATTATTCTCACGATATAATAGCCAGGGAGGCTGGGATCTGTTATTATAGCCAGGGAGGCTGAGATCCGTATCTGTGAAATAACTCTGAAACTTGTTTAATTACTAGGTAGTCTCATGGCGAGGGATCGAACCCTTCAATGTGGATTACGTAGGCACTTGCCATCGGACCTATGTAGTATGGGATGCATAGAATCTGAACAAGTGTGCATTAGTGTCATCCTAGTGTGGAATTGTGTGCATTAGGCATTAAGGCATGACATACACTTATATTTAGGATAATCACCTTTGACACGTTATTTATTCATTTCAATTTTATTGTGTCTTCTTAAAGTATGAGATCGTTATACTATTTCCGGCATAGAGAGGATAGCCGAGTATGACATTTCGTCAGTTGTAAGTAACTGACGAGCCCACAGACTGACATGCAGGTAATGGACTATTCATGGAGTTATAAAGTGGATATGCTGTTGCTGTTTAGAAGTTAAAGATGTTGCAAATGATGTTAAAGTTATACAAGTTGTAATTCATTATTGTAATCTTTTAGTCTTCCGCTGTGCTTCAATCAAGTGTAAAAGAACTCTGATGTATTATGAATGAAAAGTTTTAAATTCCTTGTAAAATTGTACGAAGTGAAGTAAAGATCCTGTGAAATCTCGAATTTATCCTTATATGTAAATTCGGGGTGTTACAAATATACCATACATTTTCAAGTATATTACCAAATCAAGTATATTACCAAAGTACATCCAACTTTATATCATATATATTATATACATTATATGTCTACTATTATATTTTATCTTTGAAATTACACGGGGTGTTACACACACTCCGAAATTTATTTTGAAAACAAAATATGCCCATCGAAACAAACACGTGTGTCACACGTAAAATATCAAAATTACGAAATTCAATGTTATCAACGAAAAATTATTAAAGATAATAAAAATAAAATATAACAAAATATATTTATTAATTTTACGACGTAATTGCTATGTACGTAGAAAACACGTGCATTATACGTATAATACTACTTTAATCAAAAATAGGAAAAAATAAATTTTCGTTTATAAAAATAGATTCGAATGCCTAAAGTAAATAATTTAAACACATAGAAAATATTGTACGTAGCGATGGAAACACATAATCGACACGTGATCAAAAACACGTAAAAAGCACGTAAAAATACAGAGATTGAAATATAATATTTTACTTGACTCAAATAGGATAAAATAGATACGGAAAATGTATAAATAGTCGAAAATCAAGATACGTAGTGAAAACACGTTACAAAATACACGTGTATAACACACGAGGGCAAAATTGTCATTTCCAATTTTGCTGGGTGTTACAAGGGTAGCATAGGATGTGAATAGGTATAGGATTGAGTATTAATAGGGTTGATTAATTGTGTTTGAAAAAACAACAGATGGGTTAAGTGGTTAATGGCTCAGGGGTAATCAATTTGGGTTGGGTGTTTTACTAAATAGGATTTATGTAATGGGTTAAGGAGTTCAACAGGGTATTAGGAATTCAAGCAAAATATAGGTAAGGCAAAATAAACAACAATTAGAAAGATAAAATAAGGTGTGAACAACAATAAGGAGGATCAAAAAAAAAATATCAGCTCGATCAAAAAGGAACGAAACAAGTGTCGAACAAGAATCATGAATACAAATAAAGAAGACAAGAATAATAAAATGAAAATATATTGAAATAAAACTCCAATATACAAAAGAATACAAGAGGAATACAAAAAGAGAAAATACATCAAAATGAAAAATACACTCAAAAATACACAAAATGGAAAATAGGGGTTACATATAGTGTAGTTGTGTTCTAGAGACAATTCCTGTGCAAAACCCCTATTATATCTTCTCTATTGTGTTGACCCGCCCGTAGTTGTCTCATTACACACATGACATAAAATAACTTAGGGATAACCACTTCTTGATGTATACATGCATGTTGTTCGTATGATATCGTGTGCTTGGTTGTGTTAGTTATAGTATACTTGTTGTGGAATTGTAAAATACCCTATACTATGTTGCTTGGATATCTAGTATACTATATTTCACGTTTTGTTATGTTTTGGATGAGTTACAAATGAAATAGTTGATTTTGTGCAGGAAGGATATTTTCTGTTTTGTCGATTCTCCATTTTTGTTCAGTATTTTAGACCCTATTAAGGTCTGTATATGAGAATTATTTGTGAATATGAATTATAGAGAATTCTGTCCACTTTCCAGATTTTCTAACGGATCGCATTTTCGATTTATGAGTTTTGAGTTATGACTATTTTACTACAGACGTGTTTAAAGTTCCAGATCCAGTTCTATACGAATTCCGTATGGTAAATTATTTTTCTACTGATACTAAATATAATATTTTGATCCAATATTTTGCTGGTTACAACTAAATTTGATTGGGATTAACCCCTAATTTTTGAGAATTTACTTGATAACTTTTATACACTATTTTATGCTTGCCAACAACTACTATACTAGCAGAATTTCCTTGCTGTTTAGTAAAGAACCTTAATTTTGACCGATTCTATTTGCTGTTTATAAAAAATTTGTCAATATGAAATATATCCTACTGTATCTATTTTATCACTCTTTTGACGGATTTGGATTTAGATTTATATTTTGTTTGATATTGCTATTTTAGTACATCGGTGTTTATGATTCCAGATTTACTAAACTACTGTATCTTGCTCCTTTCTGATTTTACTTGACAATTATATCTATGTTGGAAATTTATGAAACTTTATTTTCTCTTACTAAACATATTAGGGAATATCCTAAATTTTTCGTGGATTTAATTAGTAAGTTTCCATACTGTTTTCCTGTTTATGAATACACACTTCTTATTTCTGGCTGAACACGTTTTCTGGATACAATTCTGTTTTGAGTCCTATTTTCGTGGAATACCATATGATTTATATATATTTGCTGGATTCGGCTAAGAGTCTATTTTCAAATTTTCTGACGGATCCAAATTTTAAAATTTTTGGCAACGGGAATCCCAGATTTAGTGCAGTATTGTCTTACTGTCTGAACTAGAATTTTCGTTGTTCTAATCTTTTATGAGTTGTCTATCACTTGTACATGTTTATCTTTCAACCTGAAACTTTTACTTATTTGGTCCATGTTATTCTTGCTCTATTTTGTGCATGTATATGCCTGTTTGATAATAATAATAAATAATCAAGCTGGGGTTAAGGGAAAGACCTTAGTTGTGGACAATATAGGTATGTGTACTCAAAAGGAGGCCCGTGTTTTCCATTTTATATTTGATTCATATTGATACATGAACCTGTTGATGCATGAACTTTTTTGTTCGTGTACCTGTTACCTGTTGATGCATAACCTGTTGGTTCGTGTACCTGTTACCTGTTGATGCATGGACCTGTTGGTTCATGTACTTGTTACCTGTTGATGCATGAACCTGTTGGTTTGTGTACCGGTTACCTGTTTGATTCATGAACCTGTTGATGCATGAATAGGTTGATTCGTGTACCTGTTTGATTCATGTACCTGTTCCTGTTACCTGACGCCTGTGTACACGGCCCTATAGATATTTACCACTAAATCTAAATGTAACTTGTTTGAATGTAGCAACCATGTGGTAAAAGTTTGAGACGCATGAAGTGCTACCTAGATAGTAATTAATACAAGAATTGACATGACATGCTTACCTATTACATGACACCTGTTACATGCTTACCTGATATATGATTACATGTACATACTTACCTGTTACATGATCACCTGTACATGCTACCCGATACATGATACATGATTACTTGTACGTGCAATTTGACACCTGTTACATGTTTACCTGCTTGCACGATACATGTTACCAATCACATGTTATATACACCAGTTATCTCACTACATTACTTGATTATGTTCATGATTCATGCTAGTTATTCTATTTTGTTACCATGTCTATTCCATGCTATTTGTTTATTCTTTTTCTTTACTTGTACCTGCACTACAAGCGACCCGTAACTTGTATTGACGGCCATATTATTTTCTTTTCCTCTTCCTGCCATTTATTAAATTGCAGATTTTAGAGATCAGCTGCCTGATGGAGTAGGTGATATGAGATTCCAGATGCTGGAGTTTTGCTATTATTATTATTTCCTGTTGCTTATTTGAATAATTGTATCTGTTACTTGGATGATTTTGTATTGGGCAATGTGACCCAGGATTATTGACATGTTCAGATCTGATTTATTTGAGATTTATTAAGTTTTGTTTCAAGTAAATTTCTATTGGTATTGATTCATATATGCATACATGGTTGACTTCTCCTGCTTCATACTCTGATTATTCCTGTGAAATGTTGTAAAGATCCTGATAGCTTATGGATGATGAAAATCATTCGCTGGACTTAAGTCACGTATCCGTATTCCGTATTCCTTTTTGGGAAGCAAGACGTGACAATTTATTTTAGGTCCTTCTAATTCTAATAAATTTCAATAAAACCGCTCCACCAAATAAATAAATTAAGTAAAGAATATATATAAAATAAAAACTATAATATCTACTCACAATAAAAGAAATATAAACGATTATTTCGAAATTATAAAATAGAGGAGTGTTACACTATGTCTACCAGTCAGATCTTTACGGAACTACTATTCAGTCAGCAACTCTTTGTTAATTTCTTATATATATAATTCTATTGAAAACTTATTAGCAATTCTTACAAAAATCATAATCTAGTTCCTAACATTGCTCAATAGCATTCTGATTAATCTTGGGTCTTAATTCCTAAGTTAACATACTGTTTCAACTAACTGAACATGACGATGTATTTTTAAAACAGTATTATGGAATTCCAGACATAGAGGGCTACAACTTTCATTTACAGGGTTCTACATTATAATGCATGAATCTAGGTTGGTCTGAGTACAAGTTCGAGTAAATAACATTGCAGAAATATAATACTTGCAATTTGTAACGATTGTGATTCACAAAAAATATAGTCTTTTAACCAGGATTGAACATGCATTCATATTCAGTAATTTGGATAGGTTCCTATTATTAACATGATGGAAATAATTATTTCTACAATATTAAATATAATATTAATATTTACACATAGTATAACAACAATCAAAATGAAGTGGACATGGAACATCCGTCTATATGCATCTACCTCTATAACATGTGATTGTGCAATGCATGCAACAACAAGAGATTCTCATGATCTTTTTACGAGTATGAATTGATGAGTATCAAGCAGGATGACATATATGAACGGATCAATTTCAATCAACATATGAAGAAAATAGCAAGATTTATAATGAGATGAATCAAACAAAAAGGAACTACTTTGCGGAGGTCAAGGAATGCTTGCCTTATATGACGATTATGTGCATGCCGAGAATCAACGAAAGGGAAAATGGCGAAGATGATGACACATGGGCAGTGAACGCATCCAGAGCGTGGTGGTTGCTTCATTGTTGGTACTATCAGAGGAGGAGTGAGGAAGATGCAGTAGGCGGCGGGTTTCGTGGGTGCGATGGTGATGAGGTCGAGCAGCAAGGGAAGGTTAGGCTCGGGTAGCAACGGTGTCGGGACGTGATGAGTCGGGTTGAGGCGCTGTTGGGACTGCGGTGAGGGAAAATGGCAGCGCAAGTGGGAGGCAGACAGGGTGCAGTGGAGTTGAAGGTGGTGCGGAGGCAGTGGTTGTCAGCAGTCGGTGGTGCAGGTTGCTGTTGGGGGTGAGGTGAAGGAAAGGCAACGGCTACAGTCATGTTGGTGTATGCTTTAGATGCCAGTAGTGTATTGATATTACTAGTTTTCATTGCATCATGATATTTATTTCATATACGAGGCATTTTATTTATTGTGTTATTTGTTGTGATTAAATGAACATAATAAAGTTCTTAGAATAGTATGTTCAATACCATGGGACATCAAGTGCATGACTTGATTATGAGATCCTATTGGTTGTAATCAGAACACTATTCTTAAATGTCTCTAGTCAACTATTATTGTAAATTAGGATAACAAGGCTAGTATGTGCATAGACTGATGACCATATCTCACGGGTCATGGATATAAGATATCAAATCTTCACATGGATATATATTAGAGTAGTAATGTACTGGACTAACCCACCATGACAACGCTGTATGGATCGTTACGTGAGTGTCATAAGCAGTTCTCACAATGACCATGGTGTAAGTATTCCTTTGACTTGAAGTCACTACGGTTTCCTATATGAGAAGTTATATATTTTAATGTCGTAAAACATTGCTTGTAATAGGGTGATTATAAATTCAACTATTAGATATACTACAAATCATGCACAGGAATGTAAGTGACTTAGATAGGATTTGTCCCTCCTACATAACATGAGTGATATCCACGAGTCCCTTGATTGAGTGAGACTGCAAAATGTATGGTTGTGCACAAATGAGTCAATATGAGATATTAAGCTCATTTGTTTTAGTAATTCTACTCGGACATCAAGAAACCAAAGATTGAACTATACAAGGGTGACATGCTCTATGCCTTGTGGTCAATTAAGATATCTGGGCAAAGTGACTAAACTACATGGTAACATTGGTCATGGATCGATTATGTCAAATTACTGAGATTTCTGTTACTTGAGTAGCAGTGATGTATTACTAGATACCTCTCACTGTTTGTAAAACTAGAATATGATTTTAGTATTATTGTCAACGTAATGGGAACCTATAGGGTCACACACTTAGAACTGATCAAAATTTGGATTTAAATTCATAAGATGAATTTAATTGGGGATCCAACTAAAACTTGGACTCCTGACATTGGTTTGACATTTAATTAGATTAAATGGGTTGATTAGAATTCAAAGGCCCACACATGAATCTGACCCAGGTCTGATTGTGAGCGCAACAGCCTCATTACTTTCTTAGGGTTGATTTTCTGTACCTATATATATGATATGTATCTGTGGAAAAGACACACATGAAAAACCCTAGCCATCACAGAAAGTGAGAGAGAGAAATTGTGAGGAACACCCCCTTCCGACAGCTAACTGCGGTCTAAGGGAGAGCCATTTTTTGTTCCGTTCGTGTGGATACCATAAAGGCACCGCAATATTGCAGTGTTGTGATTGGCATACTGTGGAGACTGCAGATCCATCTTTAAGGTATAGAACCTAAACACGATTTAGGATTTTCGCATGGATCCATGGCTAGCATGGATCCATGGCTAGATTTCGTTATTTTTTTCTAATTTTTCTGCTGTGTACTTAATTTGTGATTGACTTTGAAACCTAACACGTCAGGGCTGCAATGAAGTTTGGAGAGCTTCGGATGACTGGGGGCAGCAATGGCGAGGTGGTGAGTTCGATGGTGCGAGCTTCGGGTGGAGGAGAGCAATGGAGCTGGCGATGGTGAGGTGGTGGAGACGAAGACGAATCTCAGGGTTGCGGGGTGATGGCAGCGAAGGGCGGTGGAAGATGGCAGCGGGAAGGAGTTGTGGTGGAGGTGGTGGTGAGCTCGGTTGTGGGGTTGTAGCAAGGGAGAGGTGATGGAGGTTGGAGGTTGGAGCTCGGGTAGTAATGGAGTTTGGTTTGGAGGAGCTCAGGTTGTGAACAAGGGAAGGAGAAGCTTCGGGAATTGGCAGTGGATGGAAGAAGATGAAGGAGAGGAGGTGGTGCGGGTGAGAGAATGAGGTGGGGTTGCAAGGGAGAGAGGGAGACAATGGGTTGAAGGTGAGCTCGGTTGGTGGAAGTGATCGAGAGATGAAAAGGATCTCGGTTGAAGAAGATGACAATTGTGTTTCGATTGGGGGGGGGGGGAGGGGGGGGGGGAGGTGGGCTGCCGATGGAGGAAGGAGGAGTTGCGGGAGAAGGTGGGTTTTAGGAGCAGTAGAAGAGGCATATGAATGAGAAGGTAATTAGTGGTGTAACTAAATGGGATCATGTTATGGTAATAATTGGTATAAAGATTTTTAATGAAGATAGTAAATAGGAGGAAAGTGGTGGTGGTCAGTTTTGAGAGCTGAGAGGTGTGAGTTGGCTGTCGGAGGAATGTTTTGTTTGGGTTTGTTTGAGCTTGGGTTGGGCTAGGAGTTTGGGTTTGGGCTTGAGTTGGACTTCAAAATTTTAATAAAGAATCAAATATACTTATATAATATTGTTTTGGGTTCACAAAATAAATAAGATTGGGTTGGGTTACAGAATAAATAAATAAACAAATTATACAATGAATTATAAGTATGGGCTAAAATAATTCATTAACCAAGTGTATGCAATAGAGTTAAAAGAACAGAAGAATTTGTAGATAACTGGAACACAAGAATACGAAGTAAAGAAAATGAAAATTTGTATAATCGAAAACGGAGGTTACAACAGATACAGATGAAGAGGAAGAGGAAACTTCAGATGAAGAGAACTAAGTAGCATTGATGAATGCACAGACAGTTCATAGAAAATGAGTATGGAAGGATAACAATTAGGCAGGATTAATTAGAGTACATGGCTGCAAATGTATTTAATAGATGACTTCTTATGAATACATACTCAAAGTACGTAGCTAATTAGCTCTGTAATTTGTGTATTAATATTGATCGACTCTTTAAAGTTGCTGAGTTTGGATGATTAGCTAACCTAGATAAGTTTGATATGAAAGCATGTATTCTCTGGTGACTGCATGTAGGAATTTATTAAATTGTTCTTAGACATGCTAATTCCTGTAAATTTGGAAGTTTGATACCTTCTATTCACAAATATACTTAACTGTTCTTGCTTTGCCAGATATTCCTTGAACCTGGTTCTATTGTGTGTTTAAGAGTACCTACAGGATCACAGATGAAACATTCCTAATGTATATTTTTTTGCCGTATATAGCAACGCGATAGAGTACCCACAGGATCCGGTCAGGTCAATGAAGAGAAAGTGGGCGAACGTGATCGCATCAACAACGACATGGCTAGATGTATGCAGGAGTGTTGGTTTTATCGCTTATTGATTTGAACTCTTTTAAATTTTGTAAATTAAACTTGTGTTTATTTACATGAGACTAAAGAACAATGGAACAAACTTCGTATGTATGTTGATGAGTTAATGTTACTTTCAATTTCGTTATCTTATGACTTTTGTGAGTTGTTTATGAAATGTATCATATTCAACATTATTATGAATTGTGTATAGATTTTTTTGTGCATTTAAATATTATATATGTTTTTCGTATATTGAAATAACAAATGGACATGTTAGATATTGTAATATATATTTATTCCCATATCGGGTTATGCATCTGTCATGCCCCGCTTCCCAAAATACAAGAATACGAGTACGTAACGAAGGCCCAGCGAATCATGTAAACACCATCCGTAAGCTCTCCTAGTCTAACTCAACAATATGAAATAATAATCACAATCACGCAAGGAGATATAATTACATAAACAAAAATCAACTTCAATAATAAATGAGATAATCCAAATAATAATATCCAACATCTGGGATAAAACAAACTCCAGGTCATAAAAGCCCAAAACAAAGTATAATATCAACGATCGATAATATTCAAAGGGGAAAATAGCATAAAATAATTCAAGCAATCTATTCTTGGACTCCATCTTCTAGAATTGTAACCCCCTTTCCCGTAAATACATATTTTCTGAATATTTTTTGTATTTTGATTATTTATAAATTCGTTTTGTTTTGAAATTGTTTGGAAACTTTTATTAAAGCGTTTTCTAATCAAAAACTATATTTATTTAGAATAATGGCATATTTTAAATTTTATTTTCTATTTCTAATTGATCGGCTATTTGTATTTGAGCTCAATTTAAATGTATTATTGATATTTGGGTTATTTTAATAAATTTATATTTTGTTATATAATCTTATTGGTATTATTATTATTATTATCGTTATTGTTATTTTTTATCCTTGTGACTATTATTGTTGTTATTATTTTTGTTATTATTATTGTTATTCTCTTTGTTATTAGTATGATTATTTTGTTATTATTATTGTTATTAATTATTATTATTGTTATTATTATTATTACTTTTGATTGTTTATTAAAAATCTATTTCCAATTATAAATTGTATTTGTGGTTATTTCAAATTTTTTTCTATATTGTAATGCAAATTACATATTGTTATATAATCCTATATTTTTGTTTGATTATTCTTTCCCCTATTGGATTTAAACCTAGAATCCTATAGCCCTCTTCTTTATTAGAACCCTAACCCAAAACCCAAGCCCATATTCTTATTGGATCCAAATTCTATACCCAATAACCCAATATCCCATTAAATCCTATAAATACTATTCTAAAACCTAAACCTTACCCCTAACCTAACCCTAGCCTACCCCAGCCGCCAAACCTACCCCCTCTTTCTGTACAACCCCCCTCCCCAACCCTTCTTCTTCCCCTGCCGTCTTCCCCAAAATGTTCTCTCCCCTGTCTCTCTCCCGAACCCATCCTGCCTTCAACCTCCTTCCTCCATGCTGCAACCCCTGCTCACCCTCATCCCCGCCGTCCACCATTGCCGCTCATCCTCTTCCCCGCTCTTCTTCACCCTGAACCCATCCATCGTTGTCAACCTTCACCATCGCCTCCTTGACGCCTGCTCCCGTCCTTCATCGCTCCCCTGTCCCGCTCGACCCCGCACAGCCACCCCATCTCGTCGAACCCATCGTCCCTCGCATCCCCTGCACATAGTCCACTACCTCCACTGCCATTATCGCCCACCATTGCTGTAATTGTCGAAACCCCCTCATCTCCTCCGTTCTACCCCTCCGACGCCCCTCCTGAGTGCCGCCCTCTTCCGTCGAGCCACCAGTCGATGCCCAGACCTTCTCCCTCACTCTCGTCTCTATTTCACACCCAAAACAGAGCATCGCTCCCAAAGCCCCTGTTTTGTCGACTACCCTTTCCCCTGTGCACCGCCGACCGTTGCCTGAGCACTCCCTCGCTCAGTCGACGACCGCCCTCGCCCCTGGCACCGCGCGCAGTCACCGCCGTCCGAGTCGAGCGAGCCGAAGCTACTGATTGCTGTTGTCGATCACGCTATTGGATGTTGGTGCTGTTTGCTGTTTGTGTGGAAGGATTGTAGATCGCCGTTTGCTGTTTTGATCGTGATCTTTCGATCTCGGCAGTTGATTTTGATATTTGATCTTGCACATGATCTTGATCTTGATCTCGACCATTCGTTCGATCTTGTTGTTACTGCTTTGCCGATCCTTGCTGTGTTGTTTTGGGTTGCGCATGTAGTGTGCACATGTTATTGCGGGTTCGTGTTCGTGGTTCGTTGCGTGGAATTCTCATCCCGTTATTCTTAGTATTCAATTTCTTTATCTAACAGGCAAGTCACTGTCCTCTTGAATTGTTACTTGTATCAAATTCAAGTTTTGTTGAAACTCTTGCAAGTAGATCCCTTTGTTTATCGTATTATACTTTATTCATCTATTCGTTGGGACTATTGAGGGTTTACACAAGCTAACCCCAATATTTTTGATATCGTGCCACTTTTAACTCTAAAGATTGGATCTTTCATGCATTTATGTAGAATTGATAATAGACTTAACCGTATAATCATGACACGATTAATTATTGTAGAGACAATTGCTAAGTTGTATGTTGTTTGATCGATTGAGGGTTGATTGATGATAGATTAGTGTATGTATGTGTTCTAATTTTATTTATCATGTTTTGACACTCATCATGCTGATTATATAGTTTATCGACTAATAGAATTGATACCCATCACGTTTAATCAATTTATTTTCATGAAAATACCCTAAATCTGTATATTACTTGTTGGCTTGTATGTTGACTACTATTTTTGAACCAGTAAATGATCTTAAAATGAATTACTTTATGAATATAAATTGTAGCCTTATCTTTCAAGTTTTCAGAACATCTTGAATTTTTAAATTTCGGGTTGTGCAGCAAAAGTTATGCCTGTTTTACTACAGCTGTGTTTTTACTTTTAGATTTTCAGATTCTTGTATCTTGCATGCTTACACAGTAAAAAGGATGATCAAATGTTAAAATTTTACTCTAAAAATTTCCAGATTGTTTCTTAACATGTTTAGGAGTCTAGAAAATATTTTTAATAAATTTATTATTGAGCTTTTGCTAATTCCAGAAATAAAATAACATGATGTCGAAATTCTGCCTGAACATAAAATCTGTAAAGAATGATCTGTTTGACCTAGCTACTGTTGTCGGATTTTGAACTTTAAATATGCGTTGGAACTGTGTGGTAGCCTAGTTTCTAAAACTTCTTACGGATTTGGTTTTCGAGTTTTGAAATAGTGGGAAACTGTATTTTTGTACAGAGTACTCTTGCTGTCCAAAATTTTATATTTCAGATTTTAATAGATTAATTATTCCTATATCGTAGTATTGCATGAATTAATGTATGTATGTTGCATTGCATGATCCTAATGAGTTATTTTCATCATTATAATTATTATACTTCAACGTTCCCATCTTATTGTTTCCCTATTGATATTATCGTTCACTGAAATGTCCACTGATTTCATATTGTATTGTTGCATTGATAAATAATTAATAAGCCGGGGTTAAAGGGTGATTTAAGTAGTGAACAAAGTAGAGACTGTACTTGGAGGAGAGGCCCGTGTTTCCCTAAATAATGTTCTGGCTATTATTTTATCGTGTGATTGTGATTTACAATGGTAACCAAATCTATCGTGTACCATATCGTTGCCGATGACCGTATTGTACACCGAAAGGTGAATAGTGCTTACCATTGCCAACTACATGATCTACCTAGTACACCACTTAAGTCTAAATGAAATTGATTGTATGCATCGAACCTGTAAAATTGGATGCAGTAGTACAAGGATTAGTTAGGATTAAAATGAATAATAGACTTAAGAATTTACACGACATCAACACTGCATATTGTTCATCATTGTTCCTATTGATATCGAATATTGGCTAAGTGTTACCGTTATTGATCATTGATTATTGTTACCGAATATTAAAACATTGTTTATAGTCATTGCATCAATTATCGTGATATTAATTATTGATTATCATGTCATGTTATTGATTCCTATTGATCTATTAAAATCATTGTTATACTGTTATTCCATTGTTCCTTGCTCTCTCTACTTGCTATCCAAGACTTGCTCTAAGGACAATTTTTCTCATCTTTTTAGATAAAGTGTTTACAGGCGTTGATGGAGAGTTTCATGATGGATTGGGAGAACAACAATGATGAAGGAAATTGATAGCATCACTACTTAATAAATTATTGTTTTATCATGGAGATTTAATTATTGAACTATTGTTATTTCATTGTATTGTGGGATTTTGACCCGAATATTTTTATTATTGTTTCCAGATATTGGATTATTATTATATTTGGTTATCTCATATTATTTATTCCAAGTGTTATTGTTCATGAGATTATTATTATTGCCTGCATATTTGTTCTGTATTGATTATATTGTTGAATTGATCGGACAAACAGCTTATGGGTGACGTTAGTTATTCGCTGGGCTAATGTCATGTACTTGTATTCCGTATTTTTGGTAAGCGGGGTGTGACAAGATTCATTGCTCACCAATTCTTTTTGGGAGTGACCCTTCAGTACCTGTAAACTCATGGTCTAAAAAGAGAGAAAATAATGTCCTTAGAGCAAGTCATAGACACTAAGTAGAGGGAAACAAAGAATAATATGAACACAGCATATAAAAAATGAGGGATGGATCAAAGTCAAGAACAAAGACAAGGGATGGCAATAATGTCAAGGGTTAATGTTTAATCATGCAATAATTAACGATCTCGCTTCAGGTTTAATATTAATGATAGTATACGTGGTCAAGCATGAAATGTCAAATGCGGGTTCTTATTCATTTTATTAATCTATCTAGTGCACATACTACTGCGTCCCATTTCACAGGCTCGGTGCAAGCAAACAAGTGAACATTTTAGACTGATGGTGAACTCAAAAGATCATGTACTCGGCCTAGTAATTGGGAATTTACAGGATATACGGGAATTATGGGAATTTCGGGAATTTACAGAAATTTTGGGATTTACAGGAATTAGCTGGCAAAGGACCCCTACCGAGGACAGTCTCTGATTGATCACTACCAAATCCACCCATAATACCCCGACTTGTTATCATTTTATTTCATCCTATGTAAGCATGGAAGAAGGTGTGAAGGTTGTATCATGCTAGGTGTGACTAATTCTACTCATTTCAGGCAAAGCAAGAAGGATATATATTAAATCAACACAATTCATAAAATCTGGACAGCATGACGTTACTGTACAAAAACAAATATTCTCGTTGCTACAGAAGAGAAAATCTGGATCCTTCAGAATTTCTAGAAACTAGACTCTCTGCCGGTTCCAGTGAATATACACACGACATATAAATATTCCAGAAATTAGGTTGAAAGTCCTATTCTTTTCAGATTTTATGTTCAGGCAGCAAGTTATAAATTGTGTTCAAACATATGAATTTGGTCAGAAAACTCCTCAATTAAATCTACAAAACTCAGGGTGGTTTCTACACATGTCTAGTCTCAGTCAAATTATTTTACTATTAACTTGTTCTATTTATTATTAACTCTAGGTGATGCACAGAAATTTGTGATTCTGGAAATCCAGACCTAGCGGCACTAAAATACTGATATCTAACAGATTACAAATAGAAATTCAGTTTCATCAAATGTTATGGAAAATAGACTCATGGGGATATAATTCATATTCAAAAAGTTATTTCAAATTACAACAGCAACATGGCGAAAATCTGATACAAAAAGAAATAAGCAGCAGGCCATTATATAATTCGATATGAATACGCAATAATTTCATCATACAAACATATAATTCATGAAAATTAACAAACAAAGTGTTATTTGATGATTAACATGTAGATTTCTAGATTTATGATGCAATTCATGATCATGGTAATTTAATTCATCAATTTAATTTCAATCGAAAGATTCAATTCATCATATTATTCTATAACATGGATCTAGTTATGTTCATGTATTTCGTGCATATGCAATGTGCATAGAGACTAGGTTCAAGTCAAAGATAGCGACACGAAGTCAAGAATATTGGGGTTAGCTCGTGTAAACCCTCAATATAATCAACGAAATTCAAATAGCAATATGATAAAAAGGATTGGGATATACTTGCGGAGATCAAAGAATCTTGAACAAGAACAATAAAACTAGTTAAAGAGAGACTTGCTTGTTAGATGATGAATTCTAATATAAAGAATAACGGGATGGGAATCCCGGGCAACGAAACACGAATGGAAGCACGTGCGCTATACGTGCAACCCAAAACAACTACAAAACAACAGCCAACCTTCTTCACAAACAGCAAACACCAAAACTCCAACGCACCCATACAAAACAGCAAACACCCAAACTTCTCCACTACTTTTCGAACACCAAACGACAGCAAAGAGATTGGAAGAGAGCAGCGGCAGATCTAGCAGAGGCTGACGGGGCTAGGGCATCGACTGGACGAAGGGTGGTGGTTGACTGAGACTGGCGCCTGACTGGCGACGAGGAAGATGACTGAGAGGGAAAGGCGATGCTCTGTTTCTTCCCGAAACAGAGGAAGAAGATGGAGATGGCGGTTGCAATTGCGGTCGAGGCTAGGGTGGTCGACTGGCTTTGGGACGATGGATAGCTGCGATAGAAGAGGACGGGAAGGTGATGGTGGTGCTCAAGATTGCGGGGAAACAGGGGATGGAGATGGGAGATGAGGATTGGGGTGCTCGACGGCGAATTAGCGATGGGGTTCTTGAAGTTGGCAAAGAGGGGATGAGGGCGAAGATGAAGTGCACACGATGTCGAGGAGAGGATGGATGGGTATCGGAGGTGGCTAGCGGTCGACGAGAAACAGGAAGAGAGACGGAGTCGGGATGTGAGGAGGGAGAGAGCAGCGGGGTAGGCGAGAGAGAGAGAATTTTATAATTAAATAAATTAGGGTTAGTGGGGTATTTATATGGTAGTTAAGATGTTGGATTTTGGGTTGCGGGTTAATGGGTTTAGTGTCACGCCCCGCTGCCCAAAAGAGAATACGGAATACGGATATGTGACTAAGCCCAACGAATGATTTTCATCATCCATAAGGTGTCAGAATCTTTACAACATTTCACAAGAATAATCAGAGTAGGAAGCAAGATAATTCAACCACGCATGCACACATGAACCAATACCAACAGAATTTACTTGAAACAAAATATAATAATAATCTCAAATAAACTAGATCTGAATAAGTCAATAATCCTGGGTCGCATTGCCCAAATACAAAATAATCCAAGTCACAGATACATCATTCAAGTAGCAACAGGAAATAATAATAGCAAGACTTCAGCAACTAGTATGTTAGATCACCTACACCATCCGGCAGCTGATCACCCTAATATGTAATTTAATAAATTGCAGAAAGAAGAAAAAGAAAACAAACTCTTATCAATGCAAGTTACGGGCCGCCTGTAGTGCTGGCACAAGTACATGGGAAAGATAAACAAATAGCATGGAGTAGGCATCATAACAAAATGGAACAACTAGCATAAGTCATAAACAGAATTAAATAACAACAGGTGTATATAACATGTAACAGGTAACAGGTATCATGCAACAGGTGAACATGTAATAGGTATTAAGTAGCGTGCAAGCAGGTGAACATGTAACAGGTATCAAGTAGCATGCAAGTAGGTAATCATGTAACAGGTGTCAAGTAGCATGCAAGCAGGTAATCATGTATCAGGTATTATGTCATGTTAAGTCTTGTATTTATTACTAACTAGGTAGCACTTCATGCGTCCATCCTTTTACCACATGATTGCTACATTCAAACAAGTTTGCGTTTAGATTTCGTAGTGGAGTCTATAGGGCCGTGTACTCAGGTATCAGGTAAACAGGCACAGGTACAGGTATCATGTAACAGGTAATCATGCAACAGGTAGAACTAAGTTCCCTCCAAGTACACCCTCTCAAAGGAAGTATGTAGTTGGGTAACAAGTAGGATACACGGGCCCCCTTCTGAGTACACCCTCTCATAAAGAATTATGCAGTCAGGAATCAGATAATCATAATCATGCATGATCATATAACAGGTAACAGGTAACAGATAATCAGGTGGGAAACACGGCCCCCTTCCAAGTACACATTTCTATATTATCCACTACTAGATCTTTCCCTTAACCCCGACTTGATTATTTATTATTATTATCAGACAGGCATGTATGTGTCACAAACAGAGCAAGAATAACATGGCATAAATAGGTAACAGGTTCACACTGAAAGATAAACATGTACTCCACTAAATAATCAAACCATGTTCAGGACAGTAAGACAGTACTGCACTAAATCTGGAATTCTCGTTGCTACAAACATACAAATCTGGATCCGTCAGAAAATCTGGAAAATAGACGCTCGGCCGAATCCATCAAATATATATAATTCATATGGTACTTCACAAAAACAAGTCTCAAAACAGGTTTGAATCCACAAATCAGAAGTTTGTATCCATAAACAGAATAACGGCATAAAAAGTTACTGATTAAATCCAAGAAAAATTTTGGGTATTCCCTAGTATGTTTAGTAACAGAAAATATAGTTTCATAATTTTCCACCCAAATAGAATAGTCAAGTAAAATCAGAAAATAGCAAGATATGCCAGTTTTGTAAATCTGGAATCACAAACATTACAGTCGAAAACATCAATATCTCACAAAATACAAATCAAAATCCAGATCCGTAAAAAGGGTGATAAACTAGATACATTCGGCTAACTTTCATATTCAGAAAGATTTCTCAAACAACAAGCAGAATCAGGTTGAAATTATGTATCTTTACAGATCAGCAAGGAAATTCTGCTAGTATAGTTATCATTTGCATTATAAAATAGTTGGCAAAACTCATTAATTAAATCCACAAAAATTTATGGTTAATCCCAATCAGGTCTAGTTATACTCAGCAAAATATTAGATCAAAATAATACTTTTAACATCAGAATAAGAATAGTTTACTCCACAAAATTCATATAAAACGAAATCTGGAATTTTTCTACACCACTGTAGTAAAATAGACATAACTCGCAACTCACAAATCGAAACTCAGATTTTTCAGAAGGATTGGAAAATAGAAATAATTCTGTACAGTTCATGTTCACAAATAATTTTAATATACTGACCTTAATAGGGTCCAAAATACTGAATAAAAACGGGGTAACAGAAAATACAGAAATACTCTTCGAACATAAAATCAACTAGTTCATGTAAAACTCATCCAAAACCTATCAATCATGAAATATAGTGTACTAGATGTCCAAAAAATATGATATAGGGTATCTCACAAGTTTACAACAAGTATACTACAAATAACACAACCAAGCACACAATATCATACGAACAATATGCATGTATACAACAAGAAGTGGTCATCACTAGGTTATTTCATGTCATGTGTGTCATGTGGCAACTACGAGCGGGTCAACACAATAGAAACATGACCAACAAGGGGTTTCACACAAGAATTGTCTCTAGAACACAACTACACTACAAGCGGTATTCAGTACTTGTATTCCACTAAAAAAATACAAGTTACTTGCCTTAGAGACGACGACGGGTACAGTGCAAAGCAAGAATAATGGGAATGGTTTCCTGGGCAACAAACCCAATGAGCAAAACTCGAGGCCATACATACACACCGCAACCAAGAGAGAGGGAGAGGGAGATTAGAGGCAGTGCTCACTGCCGCTGCGCTGGCTGTGGGTCGCTACGGTCGGACGGGGAGCAGCACATAGGAAGTGCGCTGAGGGATGACAGCATCGCTGTAGAGGCACTGCATGGTGGATGGCCAGGTGGTCGCTGCAGGAGGGGGACGGGATGAAAATGAGGTGGAGGAGAATGCGGGGGAGCACTGGGTGTAGGGGTGTCGGGATGAGCAAGAGAACGGGAGGTCGGGAAGAGGGCAGTGGCTGATGGGATCAGAAGCTGAGGAGGGAACCACGGCGCATAGGGAAATGCAGCGGAGGAGAGGTTGAAGATGGGTAGGAGGCTAGGGTTTTGGAAGTGAATAGGCAGCGGCTAAGGTTTGAGTATAGGGGGAGATGAACATGTATATTTATAAGGTGGAATAGGGTTATGTGGGTGCGAGTGTAGTTAATAACGTGTCGAGTATATAGGGTTTAGGTTAAATGGGTTTAAGGGAATAACAGGTAATGGGTTTGGGTAGTTAGTGTATTTAAACAGGGTAATGGGTATAAAACAGGGTATAGGTTTTTTAAATGGATTTTGGGTACTAGTTTATAGGGTTTAGCTAATGGGTATTACGGTTGAGAAGATCCAAATATCCAGATAGAGCAAAATGAACAAAATAATAAAAATAGGATATGAAAAATTTGACAATGAGGATCAAAATAAAAGCTCGATCACTTAAGAATGGAAGAATAGATAGATAATTGAATCAAGAAGATCAAGTAAAGAACGACAAATCAAATAGATGAACATATTGAAAAATAAGATCCAATACAGGTCCAAAAGAGATACAACGAATCATACACAAAAAGTAAAGAAAAAAAACCCAAAAATACATAAAATGGAAAACTGGGGTTAGAAATCCTACCCACCTAACAAGAAGAGTTTCGTCCTCGAAAGTCAAACAAGAGGTACAGAGGGTAACCCCAAAAAGAAAAAAAAGAACAAAAGAAAAAGCTACTCAAACAAATGAGGAAACTTCTGCTGAATCTCCTCCTCCAGCTCCCAGGTCGACTCACCCAGGTCGACGAACCAGCTTGATGACATTATTCTTAATCACTTTCTCTCGCCGATCCACAATAGTAACTGGCGGAATCTCACAAGTCAAATCCGGCCGAACAGTTAACTCAGAATAGTCGATCACGTGGCTCTCATCTCGGATATATCTTCTGAGTTATGAGGGGTGGAAAACATTGTGCACTCCTGATAAAGCTGGCGGCAATGCAAGACCATACGCCACCTTGCCTACTCGCTCCACAATATCGAACGGTCCAACAAACCTAGGGCTGAGCTTGCCCCCACCACCAAACCAAATGAGACCGCGCCAAGGCGATACCTTCAGGAAAGCATGGTCACCAACCTCAAACTCCAAAGCTCTCCGATGGACATCAGCTTATCGCCTCTGCTGATCCTGAGCTGCCTGCAAATGCTTCCTGATCTAAACCACTGCATCAACTATCCAGGTGATCAACTCCGGACCCAACAACTTCCTCTCACAAATGTCATCCCAGCACACTAATGATCTGCACTTCCGCCCATAAAGTGCCTCGAACGGTGCAGCTTTAAGACTGGCCTGAAAACTGTTATTGTACGAGAACTTTACGAGATGCAAATGGTCCTCCTATGATCCACCAAACTGCAGCATACAAGACCTCAACATGTCCTCAAGAATCTGGATGGTCCTCTCTAACTTTCCATCAGTCTGGGGATAAAAAGTTGTACTGCACTTTAATTTACTCCCAAAACTGCTCTGATGACTCTCCCAAAACTGAGATCTGAATCTCGTATCCCTGTCATATACAATACTGACTGGATCCCCATGATGTCTGACGATCTCTTGCATGTACTTTTCAGCTAGGCTCTCAGTAGACTGTCTGACACGGAAGGGAATGAAGTGAGAACTTTTCGTCAGTCAGTCGACAATCACCCAAATTGCTTTATGACCCTTAGGACTCCTCGGCAAAGCGATCACAAAATTCATAGTGAAATGTTCCCACTTCCACTCCGAAATAGGAAGCAGTTGAAGAAGTCCGGCGATCCTCTGATGCTCTGCCTTGACCTACTGGCAGATCAAACACTGAGATACAAATCGAGCGACATCCCTCTTCATACCATGCCACCAGAAATGAAGCTTCAAATCCCGATACATCTTAGTACCGCCAGGATGGATAAAATAGGATGATTAGTGGGCTTCCTCAAGCAACCTCTGACGAACTTCACCCTTCAGGACACACAACCTGGACCCAAAACGAAGCGATCCATCAACATGAATAACCATGTCCGTTCTGGAACCAAACTCAACCTTAGCTCGAAAACCCTGCAACTACGCATCACCAGCCTGAGCCTCTTTGATCTGATCAACAAGAGACGACTGAAGCTAGAGCATCAAACAACTCTGATCAGAACTCGAAAACAACACATCCAACTCCAACCTCTGCATCTGCTCAACCAAATTACTCTGCTGAGTCAGGAACATAGTTGCCGGTCTTCTGCTCAAAGCATCTGGCACCAAGTTCACTCTACCAGGATGGTATTACAAACTGATGTCATAATCAGCCATAAGTTCAAACCAATGCCTTTGCCTCATGTTCCACTCCTTCTGGGTGAAGACGTACTTGAGACTTTTGTGGTCTGTAAAGATCTCCACTCGGTCCCCAAGTAAATAAAGTCTCCACAACTTCAAAGCAAAGATCACTGCTGCTAACTCCATGTCATGAGTCTGATAGTTCTTCTCATGCGACCTCAACTACCTCGATGCATATGCAACGACTCAGCCCTTCTGCATCAGAACTGCCCTAAGACCCTTAACCGAAGCATCACAATGAACTACAAATCCGCCTGAACCATATGGAATAGTGAACACTGGCCCTGACGTCAACCTGTTCTTCAACTCAGCAAGAGCTTCACTGCAAGCCTCAGACTAACAGAACTTCTGATCCTTCCCATTCAGCTTAGTCAATGGTCCTGCTATCTTCGACAAATTTTGGACGAATTTCCGATAATAGCCAGCTACACAAGGAAAACTCCTCACCTCTGAAACTGACTTGGGAACTGTCCAATCATTCATAGCTGCAACCTTGCCCGGATCCACGAAAATATCATCGCCCGAGATAATGTGCCCCAAGAAAGTGACCCTGTCGAGCCAGAACTCGTATTTGCTGAGTTTCCCATAGAGCTGATTCTCTCTCAAAGTCTACAGAACCAACATAAGATGCTCAGCATGATCTTCCCGATTCTGAGAATACACCAAAATGTCATCAATGAAGACCACCACAAATCTATCCAAGAACTGGGAAATGACCCGGTTCATAGGACTCATGAATACAGCAGGCGCGTTTGTGACCCCGAAAAGCATCACAAGATACTCATAGTGTCCATATCTAGTGCTAAAAGCAGTCTTCTATATATCAGTCGCCCTGACCTTGACCTGATGATACCCAAAACGAAGATCCAACTTCGAAAAAACAGTAGCTCCACTCAACTGGTCAAATAAGTCATCGATCCTGGGCAATGGATTCCGGTTCTTCACAGTAACTGTTTAGTTCCCGATAATCCATACACAGTCAAAGACTACCATCCTTCTTGTTGACAAAAAGGACTGAAGCACCCCAAGGTGAAACACTGGGTCTGATGAACCCCAAATCAAGCAACTCCTGAATCTACACCTTAAGCTCTGCTAACTCAACCCGTGCCATCCTATAGGGACTCTTCGATATCGGCGTCGTACCAGGCTGAACTTCAATACTGAACTCCACATCCCTATCAGGGGGTAAGCCAGACAATTCCTCTGGAAAAACATCCAGAAAATTCCGCACTACTAAAGGCGCGGCCTCACAGCGTAATTGCAATTCTATCGCACAAACCTCCTGATCAACTGCAGTCTCAGCTCGGTCAAGTAACATCTCCCCGTCATGGAACTCAAACTCTACGTGATCTGGAATCCATAACACAACTTTCTTTACACGGCAATCAATAATGGCATGGGTTTAACCCAACCAATCCATACCGAGAATAACGTCGAATCTTGAATTTCCAATTACAATCAGATTGGCCTTGAAATCTGCGCCACCAACAATCACGGGACACTGCCTGCACTCCCGAGAACAAATGACAATACCACCACCTGTCACTATGTTCCAACCCTCTGACATGATGTTGCACTCAAACTGATGGCAAGCCACGAACCGAGAAGAGATTAAGGAATGGGTTGCCCCGAAATCAAAAAGAACATGAGCAGGAAAAGAGAAAATAAGGACAACACCTAAGACAGAATCAAAAGACAATGGAACAAGGAATGGTTGCACTGGGGTGAGGAAAACACAATGCAGAAAGATAATATGAAAGAATAAATGCAAGAGAACTAAAAAGAAGCAAAAGAGGGACAACAAAAGCAACAAAATAATAAAAGCAAAATATACCTGCAACAACACCCTGCTGTCTCAGCATCAACAGCAGTCAGGTTGAATGTCTGACCACTTCTAGGGGCAGCGGTACTCTGATCGACAATCTGGTGCTGAGTAGAAAGAGGTGTCCCAATAGGACCACGAGCTAGGGCTACTACTGAACTGGACCTCTGGCTGGAAGAGCCATCCTCCACTGCGGGCAATCCCGTACTGAATGGTCAGCAGCACCACATCCAAAGCACCGGCGGTTGGTACGCCTACAGTCCTTGCGATCATGCCCAGCCAACTAGCAAAAGTCATAGCAACTAGCCCTCTGGAAACCAGCAGAAGAGTAAGGGGCTGCCCTGACAGGATAGGTAGAAACAGGCCTCCCAATAGGCCCACCAGAAGGCGTAGCAACAATAGAGTGCGGAATAGTCCACCGAGGAGGAGACAACCTACCACGAGCATGCTCCTGAGCTCGAGTTGCCTCGAAAGCCTCAACATAAGTATGCAAGCAAAGTGAAACAAGCTGCACCTTAATGTCTCGCTCAAGCCCCAATATGAATCTACGAGCCCTGTCCTCTTCGTTTGCCACAAGAATGGCTATGAAGCTATTAAGTCTAGTAAACTCAGCTTCATACTCATCACAGACCTGGAGCCCTGTTTCAAGAAAGTCTCATGTTACAACATT
The DNA here is from genome assembly GCA_017893485.1 of Hemerocallis citrina. Classification (NCBI taxonomy): domain Eukaryota; kingdom Viridiplantae; phylum Streptophyta; class Magnoliopsida; order Asparagales; family Asphodelaceae; genus Hemerocallis; species Hemerocallis citrina. Next base: position 140,435,286 of record CM030359.1, on the reverse strand, counting down.
GCAGGGACAATATGTAACAAAATTCCAATAATAGAAATAACGACCAACTTGTTTCAGGGCCAGGAACTGTTGCTCCATTTCTACTCGGGTACTACTAGGGAAGAACTTCTCTAAGAAGCTCCTAGTGAAAGTGGCCTAAGTGATCGGTCGTTCTAGCCTTTCGGACACGGACCTCCACCAAATATGAGCCAGATCCACCAGCTGGATGGCTACCACATCCACTCTATCAGCATTTGCAACTTTTGCCGCCAAAAGCAATAGCTCAATCCGGGTCAATCATTGTTCTGCCTCCAAAGGCGTCTCAGTGCCGGAGAATCTGTCGGGATGCAGCCTCATGAAGTCCGCGACTATTCCCGGACGGGAAGGGAGAGTTGCCTGCATAGGCACAGCGGGAGGCAGAACCCGAGCAGCTTCCAAAGCAGCCGTCACCAATTCATTGTGGTTCTGCTGCATATTGACCAGCCGTTCCAACACATTTGTAATGGCCTCAAGCCCGGACTGATCATCCTAGGAACGAGAAATGGAACCTCCAGGAGCCATGGTCTTCACAAAATCAAAAACAATTATCATCCAGATCAAAGTTGATTATAATTCATTAATGTATACATGGTCTGTGAAATATTGAGCCAATCCCAGATCGAGCCAAGCTTGTCTAATATATCAGTTAAACTAATACATTAGCCAAACTTGGGCTCTGATACCACGAAATACCTTATCACGCCCCGCTTCCAAAACAGAATATGAAATACGGATACGTGAATAAGCCCATCGAATGATTTTCATCATCCATAAAATGTCAGGATCTTTATAATATTTCACAAGAATAATCGGAGTAGGAAGCAAGATAAGTCAACCACACATGCACACATGAACCAATACCAACAGAATTTACTTGAAACAAAATATAATAATAGTCTCAAATAAATCAGATCTGAATAATTCAATAATCCTGGGTTACATTGCCCAAATACAAAAGAATCCAAGTCACAGATACATCATTCAAGTAGCAACAGGAAATAATAATAATAATAACAGAAAATAATAATAGCAAAACTACAGTAACTAGTATGTTAGATCACCTACACCATCTGGCAGCTGATCACCCTGATCTGCAATTTAATAAATTGCAGGAAGAAAAAAAAGAAAAGAAACTCCCGTCAATGCAAGTTACGGGCCACTTGTAGTACAGACACAAGTACATGAGAAAGATAAACAAATAGTAAGGAGTAGGCATAATAACAAAATGGAACAACTAGCAGAAGTCATAAATAGAATTAAGTAACAATAGGTGTATATAACATGTAACAGGTAACAGGTATCATGCAACAGGTGAACATGTAACAGGTATCAAGTAGCGTGCACGCAGGTGAACATGTAACAGGTATCAAGTAGAATGCAAGTAGGTAATCATGTAACAGGTATCAAGTAGCATGCAAGCAGGTAATCATGTATCAGGTATTATGTCATATCAAGTCTTGCATTTATTACTAACTAGGTAGCACTTCATGCATCCATCCTTTTACCACATGATTGCTACATTCAAACAAGTTTGCATTGAGATTTCATAGTGGAGTCCATAGGGCCGTGTACTCAGGTATCAGGTAAACAGGAACAGGTACAAGTATCATGTAACAGGTAATCATGCAACAGGTAGGACTAAGTCTCCTCCAAGTACACCCTTTCAAAGGAAGTATGTAGTTGGGTAACAGGTGGGAAACACGGGTCCCCTTCTGAGTACACCCTCTCATAAGGAAGTATGTAGTCAGGAATCAGATAATCAGAATCATGCATGATCATATAACAGGTAACAGGTAACAGATAATCAGGTGGGAAACACGGGCCCCCTTCAAAGTACACATTTCTATATTATCCATTACTAGATCTTTCCCTTAACCCCGGCTTGATTATTTGTTATTATTATCAGACAGGCATGTATGTGTCACAAATAGAGAAAGAATAACATGGCATAAATAGGTAACAGGTTCAGACTGAAAGATAAACACATACCGATGAAAGACAACACTTAAAAGGATAGAACAACGACAGTTCTAGTTTAGGACAACAAGACATTACTGCACTAAATCTGGAATTCTCGTTGCTACAAACATGCAAGTCTGGAGCCGTCAGAAAATCTAGAAAATAGACTCTCGGTCGAGTCCAGAAAAAATATATAAGTGATATGGTTTTTCACAAAAAAAGTCTCAAAACAGGTTTGAATCCAGAAAACTTGTTCAGCCAGAAATCAGATATTTGTATCCATAAACAGAAAAACGGCATCAAAACATACTGACTAAATCCAAGAAATATCTAGGGTATTCCCTAGTATGTTTAGTAACAGAAAATAAAGTTTCATAATTTTCCAACATAAATAGAATAGTCAAGTAAAATCAGAAAACAGCAAGATACGGCAGTTTTGTAAATCTGGCACAAACACTGCAGTACTAAAACAGCAATATCTCCCAAAATACTAAATCAAAATCCAGATCCATAAAAAAGGTGATAAACTAGATACAGTAGGCTAACTTTCATATTCATAAAGATTTTTCAAACAGCAAGTAGAATCAGGTCGAAATTATGTATCTTTACTGAACATCAAGGAAATTCTGCTAGTATAGTTATCATTTGCAAGCATAAAATAGTTGGCAAACTCATTAATTACCAGAAAAATTAAGGATTAATCCCAATCAGATCTAGTTATTCTCAGCAAAATATTGGATCAAAATAATACTTTTAACATGAGAATAAAAATCGTTTAATCCACAAAATTCATATAAAACAAAATCTGGAATTTTCTACACCACTATAGTAAAATAGACATAACTCGCAACTCACAAATCAAAACTGAGATCTGTCAAAAGGGTTGGGAAATAGACAGAATTCTCTATAGTTCATGTTCACCAATAATTTTAATATACTAACCTTAATAGGGTCTAAAACACTGAATAAAAACGGGGTAACAGAAAATACAGAAATACTCTTCGAACATAAAATCAACTAGTTCATGTAAAACTCATCCAAAACCTATCAATCATGAAATATAGTGTACTAGATGTCCAAATAACATGATATAGGGTATCTCACAAGTCTACAACAAGTATACTACAAATAACACAACCAAGCACACAATATCATACGAACAACATGCATGTATACAACAAGAAGTGGTCATCCCTAGGTTATTTCAGGTCATGTGTGTCATGTGGCAACTACGGGCGGGTCAACACAATAGAGATAAGATCAACAAGGGGTTTCACACAAGAATTGTCTTTAGAACACAACTACACTACAGGCGGTATTTTGTACTTGTATTACACAAAGAAAAGAATGCAAATTACTTGCCTTAGAGACGACGACGGGTACGGTAGAAAGCAAGATTAACGGGAAAGGATTCCCGGGCAACGAACCCAACGAACAACGAACCCAACGAACAACGAACCCAACGAGCAAAACTCGAGGCCACACACACACGCCGCAACCAAGAGAGAACGAGAGGGAGAGTAGAGGCAGTGCTCGCTACAGTTGCGTTGTTTGTGTGCTGCTGTGGTCGGACAAGGAGCAGCACACAGGAAGAGCGCCGAGGGATGACAGCATCGCTGTGGAGGCGCTGCAAGGTGGACGGCCAGGTGGTCGTAGAAAGAGGTGGATGGGATGAAGACAAGGTAGAGGAGAAGGCGGGGGAGCATAGGGTGTAAGGGTGTCGGGATGAGCAGGAGAACGGGAGGTCAGGAGAGGGCAGCGGCTGATGGGATCGGAAGCTGAGAAGGGAACCAGGGCGCACAGGGAAATGCAGTGGAGGAGAGGTTGAAGATGGGTAGGAGGCTAGGGTTTCGGAAGTGAATAGGCAGCGGCTAGGGTTTGAGTATAGGGGGAGATGAACAGGTATTATATTTATAAGGTGGAATCGGGTTATGTGGTTGTGGGTGTAGTTGATAACGGGTCGAGTATATAGGGTTTAGGTTAAATGGGTTTAAGGGAATAACAGGTAATGGGTTTGGGTAGTTAGTGTATTTAAACAGGGTATTGTGTATAAAACAGAGTATAGGTTTTATAAATGGATTTTGGGTATTAGTTTTTAGGGTTTAGCTAATGGGTATTAGGGTTGTGAAGATCCAAATATCCAGATGGAGCAAAATGAACAAAATAATAAACAAAGGATATGAAAAAATTGACAATGAAGATAAAAATAAAAGCTCGATCAATCAAGAATGGAAGAATAGACAGATAATTGAATCAAGAAGATCAAGTAAGGAACGATAAATAAAATAGATGAACATATTTAAAAAGAAGATCCAATACATGGTCCAAAAGAGATACAATGAAATCATACACAAAAAGAAAAGAAATACACCCAAAAATACATAGAATGGAAAACATGAGTTACATTTAGGGTATGGGTTTATGCTCCAAAAAGCGAAAAATAAATAGAAATCAATGGGATAAATACATAACGGATCAATATAAATCCAAAACACAAAAGAGTAAATTTGTAGTAAGGCAAAAAATGCAGGATTCAAGCCAAAAGAGTACAAAATGATCAAAAAAGGACAATTGAGCCCAAAGGGAAGCAAGATTTATTATTTAAAAGGAATTCGAATACAATAATCTAGAAAAAGAAAATAGAATACAATAAAATCCAAAACATAAAAATAGAGGTTACAATCCTGCCCACCTTACAAGAAGAATTTTGTGCTCGAAATTCATACAAGTGGTACATAGGGCGAACCCTAAAAGAAAACAAAACAAAGTAAGACAACTACTCAAAAAATGAGGGAACTTCTCCCGGACCTCCTCCACCAACTCCCAAGTCGACTCACCTAGCAAGTGAGGAGTCTAAAAAACTCGAACCAGCTTGATGACTCTATTCTTCAACACTTTCTCTCGACGATCTAAGATAGAGACTGGCTAAATTTCACTGGACAAATCTGGCCTCACGGAAAACTCTGAGTAGTCAATCATATGACTGTCGTCCCTGATGTACTTCTTGAGCTGGGAAACATGAAATACATCATGGACTCCAGACAGTGCCGGTGGTTGAACAAGTCTGTAGGCCACCTTGCCCACTCGCTCCACAACATCGAACGGCCCAATGAAACGAGGACTCAGCTTACCCCCACCACCAAACCGAATAATGCCTTTCCATGGTGACACATTGAGGAACACGTGATCTCCCGCTTCGAACTTTAAAGGCCTTCGATGAACATCTGCCCACTTCCTCTGCCTATCCTGGACAGCCTGCAATTGCACCCTGATATGAGCCACGGCATCAACTGTCTTCGTGATCAACTCAGACCCCAAAAGTTTTCTCTCGCCGATATCATCCCAACAGACCGAAGATCTACACTTGCGCCCATACAGAGCCTCAAATGGTGCTGTCTTGAGACTCGCCTGATAACTGTTGTTGTATGAGAACCCAGCTAAGTGCAGATGATCTTCTCACGAACCCCCAAACTGAAGAACACAGGATCTCAACATGTCTTCTAGGGTCTGAATCGTCCTTTCCGACTGCCCATCTGTCTATGGATGGAATGCTATACTTGTAATACCCCGGATCCCCATTACCGGATATCTGTGATGCAATCAGAATCTTTGCCTTCAAATGCATCTCAACGCAGTAATAACACAGAAATTTAAAAAACTTTTTATTGCCAAATAAGGTCATTATATCATCAATTACAACCAATATCTTGTTCTTGAACAAGAATACAAATTACATTAACTCATTACATCTTATTACAAAATATTCACCAATCCTTCTTGTAAAGCTATTAGCTATCTCCCGGAATGGCAGTCGACTGATCACCGCTGAAGCTCTGCTGAGTGGTCAATCTGCTTCCCTGGGGCTTGCTCCTCGGCTTGAGTATTCTGCTGCGCGACTCTGATATTTCTGCACCTGCTCGGAAGGTAGGACTAGTACCTAAAAGGTGGGGAATGTCAGTAATTCTACTTACGCAATGCTAATAAGAAACAGCAATCTCCAAACTGGCAACCATAAACCATCTCGAATGGGAAAAGAAACGTGCATCCTAATTTCCTAGTGTTCGTGTATACCATGACCTGAAGTCTAATGCATAATATAAGGGCACAGGAATAGATGCACTTAATCTAATGCCAGCAAGACTCTGGATACGCATGCATCCCATATTACATACGCTCCAAATTAAGCTGTCTTCTCAAAATTCAGGGTTTCAAACCCTCGCCATGCAAAATGTATTCTACTATTGTACTCAACCTGTTCCTGATAGATACCATGTGGCTGGTTAATCCTACAGTTATTTCTGCTAACACAGTGGTGTCCCCGTTTGCCACTCGTGCCCAATCCGATCTGGATAACACCAAATGTCGTGACGATCTTATAGATATTCATTCTGCATTTCCATGGTGCCGAAGATCCATGAGACTACAACCCCTTTTGGTCCGTTCGTGTCCACCAACATAAGAACACGACGGCCTCAAGGGTCTAAGCCCCCTAGCCGACAGAGTTTCTCTCCATTCTGACCACGACACTTCAGGAATTAACAGAGCGAGATACGGCTTCCGTTTGCTCAGCTAGTGAGCGAACACAGCCCGTATTCCTACTACAGGAAGAGAACAACCCTGGTTACCACTGCCTAGTGCTGGCCCTCAGAACAAATCGAATTATAGGGAATCACCCCTAATACCAACTTGGTCCTTAAGTAGAAGTAAGAAACTTAATTAAATAACAAATACTAAAATATGCTTGTCATCCAAAATCATGCACGTAGTTCTATCGAACAATTGATCCCCGACTGGTCTGCTATAATAATAATCTAGTGAGTCGATACTTATCGGCTGCCACACACCTGTTGGTCCTTGACCACTTTCCGGTTCGTGACCCTCAGTGAGTGGTACAACGGTGCCCAAGAAATGCCTTTTACTGGCAATTCTTTGAACCATAACATCAAACTATTGATAGACCAAGGAGATAAACAGAAACAAATATACTCCAAATGTGATAAGGTCGATTCTTTGAGTGTTGCAATGCTACTAGCCATAAGTCCATAACTTCTAATCCATGTACTGGGTTTGCATGAATATCACCTATTACCCCCAAAAGCAAGTCCATTAACTCTTATCTACATGAGGGAAAATAGTATTTTCAACACTTAGTTAAAAATCATGACTAGCCAACTACATTGCTTCTGCATGAAACTTAGAAAGGTCATATCTCCCACAATACAACTCGGATTTGGGTGTTCAAGCCCAATCTAGAAATGTAAAGACCTAGACTGAAACTCTCAAGTTGATCATCACCTCAGATTCAGTCATCTAAATCCTCAAATTAGCCTCACAAACCTCAGTCTGTGTACTTCCAGTACACTGGCTGCACCCTACCGATAGCACAAAACCTTACTTGCTCATCGGAATGATACAAATCCAGCTTCTGTAGAAAGGTGTGAATGTCCTCTACAACTTCCTAGTTTATCACCAACCCAAATTATATCATTTGATCACCCTAAAACAGACATTACTCTCAGGTATACAGAGTCACACACTAAGCCAAACTCAAACAGAGCCTTCAGCTCAAAACCTTGTTTCTATCCAATCTTGCAAAAATCATATTTAATAATCTACTGACAGAAATTTCTTCAAATAAGGCTTGTTGGAAATCTCTAAATGTCTACTACAATTTCCTAGTACAATACTCCTTCGAATTATGCTCTTACAGAGCCACAAAACTACCATCTTATCAGAGTGTCAATACTGACTGAGTTAAGCACAGTACATGCTCAAATATTCATCATAAATCACATAATTATCAAATGGTCATCAATTTTGCATTACAGTAGCTATACATCATCATGTATAACATGCAAAAAGTTTCATATCCAAATTTCAAATATTCACTGAGTTCTACCTATTATAAACATGCATAAAAATTCTGATGTTCCTCAGTTACTGTCTTGAATACTCTTGATTAACTAATTTTGAACATGCATGAAACTTCATCCAAATAATTCCATGGTTTTTCGGTAGATTCCAGATGCATGCAAGATTACATGGTAAAAATTTCAGAAATAGATCATAAGTCAATTAATTATAAGAATTCACACAAGCTCAGTTATCACAATAGACAGATCCTGTTTCTGGCTTACGGCTCAGTCCTCAAAATAGATTTTATTAAAATATCAAAAATCATTAGAAAATTCCGAAATAAATCATGCATCTTCTAGGCATGTATGAGATCATTCTGTGAAAATTTGAAGATCAAATTCCAAGAAATTTGCTCTCTAGAAATTTGAAACTCAAGCAAACAGATCAAGTTTCTTGTTATCATTTCCAGATTCTAATAATATACTCTTAAATCAACCATCCTCATCTACTATACTCATTGCATGCAAGTAAATAAAAAAGAATGAACAAGAAAAAGTTCAGAGAACTCCCTACCCTTGTTTGGCTTGAGAAAATGGGGTGTGTCTTGAGCATCCTCCTCCAAATCCTACTCCAAAGCTTGAGAATGCTCCTTCTTTCTTGCTCCTTTCACTCTCTCCTTTCTTTCTTTTTCTTTTCAGAAATTCCAGAGCTCAAGAGGTGGGAAAGGAGGGGTTTTACCAAGAGAGGTGTGAGGGAAAGAGGGGGGAACGCCGGCCAATATAGGGGTAGAGGGTAGGGTGAGGTGGCAAGGTGGTTTTTGCCCCAAACCATGGTTCTAGCCCCTTGTTTTTTAGACAAGGCTTTGGCTGAAATTTTGGGTCTTGATCAAGCTCTAGATGAGAGGTGAGAGGTTAGATTTGAGTGCATGCAAAAAATATCCATTGTAGCACCATAAAATTCATATTTGCATACGTACCGCACTCAAAACTAGTGTATATACTAGTATCGGTCCGTCCCATTCTCGTGCATTATCAAGAACATAACCACCCACACGAACTGCCCCACAAGCATAACGCACTTCATCATTCATATATATAACCAACTAACACTACAATATATATATATATATATATATATATATATATATATATATATATATATATATACAAACATTTATATATATACATAATATTATATTATCTGGGGTATTATAGTACTGTAGCTCAACTTAGTACCCAAGCTCTTCTGCGAACTCTCCCAGAACTGAGACCTAAAACTCGTATCTCTATCCGATACGATGCTGACAGGAACTCCATGCAGTCTGACAACCTCCTGAATATACATCTCGACCAAACTCTCAGTGGACTGACCCACACGGAAGGGAATGAAGTGGGCACACTTCGTCAACCTGTCCACTATCACCCAGATAGCATTATGACCCTTGGGACTCCTTGGCAAAGCTATCACAAAATCCATCGTGATATTCTCCCATTTCCGCTCTGGGATTGGCAGAGGTTGCAAAAGTCCCGCGGTCCTCTGATGCTCTGCCTTCACTTGCTGACAGATCAGACACTAAGAAACAAATATAGCCACAACCCTCTTCACACCATGCCAAAAATGTTTCTTCAGGTCCCAGTACATCTTAGTACCTCCTGGGTGAATAGATTACGAAGACCGATGAGATTCTTCAAGTAGCTTCTGCCTGACTTCTCCTCTACGTACACACAACCTATAGCCAAAACGAAGCGATCCATCAGCATGAATGACCAAATCGGATCTCAAACCAACTTCCACTTCACTTCAAAACTTCTGCAACTGCTAGTCATCCGCTTGGGTTTCCTTGATCTGCTCCATCAAAGAAAACTACAACTGCAACATTATGAACTGCTGTGCTGATCCAGGAAGTAACACATCCAACTCTAGCCTTCTCATATCCTCCATTATTTGCTTCTGCAGTGAGTCTCCTACTCAAAGCATCAGGTACAATGTTCACTCTGCCCGGGTGATACTACAAATTGATGTCAAAATCTGCCATCAATTCCAACCATCTTCTTTGCCTCATGTTCAATTCCTCTTACGTGAACACATACTTGAGGCTCTTGTGATATGTGAATATCTCCACTCTATCCCCAAGCAGATAATGCCTCCACAACTTCATGGCAAAGATCACGGCCGTGAGCTCCATATCATGTGTGGGATAGTTCTTCTCATATGGCCTCAACTGCCTAAATGCTTAAGTGACAACCCTGCCTCGCTGCATCAGCACCACTCCCAGATCTCTACCCGAAGCATCACAATGGATCACAAAACCACCCGAACTGTTGGGTATAGTCAGTACAGGCGCTGACGTCAACCGATGCTTCAACTCTGCAAAAGCTTCATCACAAGCTTCATCCCAATCAAACTTTTGCTCCTTCTTCGTCAAACTAGTCAAAGTTCCAACTATATCCGAGAAATCCTGAATGAACATCCGATAATACCCTGCAAAACCAAGAAAGCTTTGCACCTCAGATGCTAATTTCGGAATTGGCCAATCCTTGACCGCAGAGATCATCGATGGATCAACAGAAACACCATCACTAGAAATATTGTGACCCAGAAAAGCAACCCAATTCAGCCAAAACTCACATTTATTGAGTTTCCCATACAACTGGTTCTCCCTCAAAGTCTGCAGAGCAACCCTCAAATGTTCAGCATGATCTTCCCAGTTTCGAGAATACACCGAGATTTCGTCAATGAAGACCATGACAAGCTGATCCAAAAATGGCGAGAACACCCTATTCATCAGACTCATGAACACAGCTGGTGCATTGGTAACTCCAACGGGCATCACCAAGAACTCATAATGCCTGTACCTTATTTGGAATGCTGTCTTCTGAATATCCTCTGACTTCACCTTAACCTGATGATAACCAGAACGAAGATCCAACTTCGAGAACACAGAAGCTCCTCCCAGTTGGTTAAACAGATCGTCAATCCTCGGCAATGGGTACCGGTTCTTCACAGTAACATTATTCAACTCTCTATAGTCAATGCAAAGTCTGCGACTTCCATCCTTCTTATTGACGAATAGAACTGGGGCTCCCCCAGGTAATACACTAGGCCTGATAAAACCCTTATCCAACAGCTCCTGAACTTGCACCTTTAGTTCTACCAATTCAATCGGTGGCATGCAAAACAGACTCTTAGAGATAGGCATCGTACCTGGCTGAACATCAATGCTGAACTACACGTCTCGATTTGGCGGTAAACTGGGCAATTCCTCGGGAAAGACATCAAGAAAGTCCCGCACAACTAAGGGTGCTACATCCCTATCAGAGCCCAACGACACAAGTGAAACAACCTTAGGGTCGATCGAGCTCTTAACACGCCCTGACGGTGTCTCACCCGCATGGAACACGAACTCTGGTTGACCAGGAAGCCTGAAAGTCACCTTCTTCTCTTGGTAATCAATCATGACACCAGAAACACCCAACCAGTCCATGCCCATAATAACATTGAAATCGGAATTGGAAATCACAAAAAAATTAGCCAAGAAATACACACCACTAATCAACAACAGGTTTTTCTTGCTTACCCTGGAACAGACAATGACACCACCAGCTGTGGTGATGTCCTAAGATGTGGACATAGCATCACTTACGAAACTATGCTGATCAATAAAGCAGAAGGAAATAAAGGAGTGGGTAGAACGGAGTCAAACAAAACGTTAGCTGGAAGAGAGAAAACTAAAATGACACCTAAAAAGATGATCAAATAAAAAGATAAGATGCTAGTAGGATATATGCATGAATAATTGTACAAAAGAAGGAAATAACATGAAGAAAACTGAAATAAAGAAAATGAATAGCACAGCTAGTGTGATATACCTGCAACCACTCCAATAGCTGCCTCTGCTTCCTTAGCAGTCAGGTTATAGGCCTGACCACGGTTCTGAGTCTGGCCTCCCCAAGGGGTCACACGCCTCTGATCAAAGATTTTCCTCTGTGGTGGAAGAGGCAGTCTACTCTACCACGAGCCAGTGCTCCCTGCTGAGCAACACTTCCAATCCGTGCTGCTGCCCTACTCCTAGGACAGTCACGAAACATATGTTCACTGCTCCCACACACTAGACACAATCGATTGGCTAATCTGCAGTCTTGCTGTGAATGCCCAACATTATTGTAGTAACCACAAGTCTCAACATTCCTTGGAACAATTGGAGGATACGGCTGTGCTCTCGCAGGAGGGGGAGGAATTGGCCTCCGAATAGGTCCCCCAGTAGGCCGAACTGCAACAGGGTGCGGAACAGTCTGCTGAGAAACACCCAACCTCCTAAGGGTCTGCTCCTGGATCCGAGCGGCATCCAGAACGTCGGCATAGGTACGAAGCAAAAGGGCAAGCAAATGGTCCTAGAGGTGAAAGCCCAAGCCCAACTGAATCTACGAGCCCTGTCCTCGTCAGTGGCTACCAGGGTAGGAGCGAAGCGACTGAGCCGAGTAGCCTCTGCAGCATACTCGTCCACAGAGCAGTTCCTCTTAGTCAAGACAATGCTTAAATTGATATTGTCATATGTGAAGTAGGCAACAACAATGACATTAAATATCACTATCTGACTAACCTGGGTTAAGGAAATGAATTCTCGTTCCATCTCTACCTTGGTAACACTGGGAAAGAACTTCGTCATGAAGCTCTCCGTGAAAGTAGCCCACTCGATGGGTCTCACAATCCTTTCAGTCTCAGCCCGCCACCAGATATGGGCGAGTTCCACCAGCTAGTGCTAACTACATCCACACGATCAACATCAGCAACTCGAACGGCGATCAACAACTGTTCTGTCCGGATAAGCCATTGCTCGGCCTCTAGTGGCGACTTAGTGCCCGAAAACTTGTCCGGGTGTAGCCTCATAAAATCTGCCACTGTGCTGGGCCTTGGTGGTAGTAGCCCAGGTGTAGGTACAGTGGCAGCTCGATTGGTCGCCTCAAATGTGGTCCTCATCAACTCGCTTTGCATCTGCACCAACTGCTGCAGCACTTGAGTGACAGCCACAATTTCTAGCTGCTCGTCCCTCGGACGGTAAGTGGAAGAACCTTCGCGAGCCATAGCCTGAAACACGATCAATATGGTCAGTACCCAGGTTGTATGTTGGATATTATAGGTTCATGTGATCAATGTGGTGTGCACATCATTGAGTTAACCTGGTTAGAGCCAAACTTGACGAACATAATAGTCAAACATGACAATCACATTAGCCAACCCTGGGCTATGATACCACTAAAAACCTGTCACGCCTCACGTCCAAAAATACAAGAATACGAGTACGTAACGAAGGCCCAGCGAATGATGTAAACACTATCCATAAGTTGTACTAGTCTAACTCAACAATATAAAATAACAATCACAACCACACAAGGAGATATATTCACAAAAACAAAGATCAACTTCAATAATAAATGAGATAATCCAAATAATAATATCGAACATCTGAGATAAAACAAACTCTGGGTCATAAAATCCTAAAAAAAGTATAATATCAACGACAATATTCAAAGGGGAAAATAGCATAAAATAATTCAAGCAATCTATTCTTGGACTCCATCTTCTAGAATCGTTGCTCACCAATTCCTTCTGGTAGTGACCCTTCAGTACCTGTAAACTCGTGATCTAAAAAGAGAGAAAATAATGTCTTTAGAGCAAGTCATGGACAGTAAGTAGAGGGAAACAGAGAATAATAGGAACACGGTATATCAAAAATAAGAGATGGATCAAAGTTAAGAACAAAGACAAGGGATGGCAATAATGTCAAGGGTCTATGTTTAATCATGCTATAATTAACGATTTCACTTCAGGTTATACGGGATCAAGCATGAAATGTCAAATGTGGGTTCTTATTCATTTTATTAATCTATCTAGTGCACGTACTACTGCGTATCATTCCACAGGTTCGGTGCAAGCAAACAAGTAAAAGTTTTAGACTGATGGTGAACTCAACAGATCATGTACTCGGCCCAGTAATCGGGAATTTACGGGATGTACAAGAATTACGGGAATTACGAGAATCAACTGGCAAGGGACCCCTACCGAGGATAGTCTCCGATTGTTCACTACCAAGTCCACCCATAATATCCCGACTTGTTATCATTTTATTTTATCCTATGTGAGCATTCAAGAAGGTGTCAAGGTTGTATCATACTAGGTGTGACCAATTCCACTCATTTCAGGCAAAGCAAAAAGCATATATATTGTTGCCGCTAAATTTGGTGTGGGGGCAAACAGATAGAACTTGTGGATTCTTAGGGAAACTGAATAGTAACCTGTATACCTGTTCCTTGGGGCGTCGATCATCGCTCCCGCCGTGCACCTGCAAAAAGTGCGAGACACCGGGGTTGTTCCCAGCGACGCACCCTCCGACGCTCAAGTCAGTAATCTAGGAAGACTATGAATGAGCGCAAAAACTGGTGAAAGATTGATTACCTCTTAATGGAGATGGATGAGGGGTATTTATAGGCGTTTCAGGGAACAGATTGGGAATGTAATCCTGGTGATTTGATAGGGAATATTCCCCACAATCAGATGAGGAATGTAATCTGATGAGGTATATTCCCCGTAATCAGATAAGGAATTTTATCCCCAAATCCCGGTGAAAAAGATAGATGTATATCTGGGCCATTGATCAAGATTAATCTGGGACCCTGATTTTATCTTGCTGGATTGGGTGTGCAGCGGGTTAAGATCCGCACCCTCTTATTGGTGGGTCCGTTCGTGGGTTACTGGGTTCTTGGGGAGAAGACCCAACACCTATTTCGGACCCTCTTGTAGGCGGAATCGCCATTTTACCCCCACGTCTCAAGATTCGTACTCAACTTGGACGGTTCCGATTTAACCCCATTTTTAGCCATATCACGAGCCCCCCACTCCTAAAGACTGAGCTTGATCAGCCTTTGAGGAGTAGTTTGACTGTTTAATGGCTAGCGGAGTTATATCGGAGTTCAAGTGGAGAGTTGTGAGTCCGGAGGAGGCAGCGAGGTGACTTGCCAAGTGGATCGAGCTCCGAGTTGCTCATGAGTTCTGACGGTCGTGTGGCATTTTTGCAGGGATATCCTTTTGACCCTATCGAAGCGTCAATTCGTCGTTCGGAGGCCTCACGCGTTCGTATCGTGCCTTAGACTCTCCCCAGGGCTCGGCGACTAGGAGGCCGAGGTCCATATGTGGTTCGGCAAGCTTTTCTGGGGAGCAAGGCGAGTTCGGCATAGCTGCGAGCGCTAGGAGCGGGTCTGGCGATCTGCCGAACTCGTTCCTTACCACGTAACGAGGTCGGTGTCACGAACGCTCGGCAGTGAGTGCCGAACCTGACTTTTTCCCCATAACAGGGTCAGTGTCACGAACGCTCGGCAGTGAGTGCCGAACCTGACATTTTCCCCATAACAGAGTCGGTGTCACGAACGCTCGGCAATGAGTGCCGAACCTGACTTTTTCCCCATAACAGGGTTGGTGTCACGAACGCTCGGCAGTGAGTGCCAAACCTGACATTTTCCCCATAACAGGGTCGGTGTCACGAACGCTCGGCAGTGAGTGCCGAACCTGACTTTTTCCCCATAACAGGGTCGGTGTCACGAACGCTCGGCAGTGAGTGCCGAACCTGACATTTTCCCCATAACAGGGTCGGTGTCACGAACGCTCGGCAGTGAGTGCCGAACCTGACTTTTTTCCCCATAACAGGGTCGGTGTCACGAACGCTCGGCAGTGAGTGCCGAACCTGACTTTTTCCCCATAACAGGGTCGGTGTCACGAACGCTCGGCAGTGAGTGCCGAACCTGACTTTTTCCCCATAACAGGGTCGGTGTCACGAACGCTCGGCAGTGAGTGCCGAACCTGACATTTTCCCCATAACAGGGTCGGTGTCACGAATGCTCGGCAGTGAGTGCCGAACCTGACTTTTTCCCATAACAGGGTCGGTGTCACGAACGCTCGGCAGTGAGTGCCGAATATGATATTTTTCCCCATAACAGGGTCGGTGTCACGAACGCTCGGCAGTGAGTGCCGAACCTGACTTTTTCCCCATAACAGGGTCGGTGTCACGAACGCTCGGCAGTGAGTGCCGAACCTGACATTTTTCCCCATAACAGGGTCGGTGTCACGAACGCTCGGCAGTGAGTGCCGAACCTGACTTTTTTCCCCCATAACAGGGTCGGTGTCACGAACGCTCGGCAGTGAGTGCCGAACCTGACTTTTTCCCCATAACAGGGTCGGTGTCACGAACGCTCGGCAGTGAGTGCCGAACCTGACTTTTTCCCCATAACAGGGTCGGTGTCACGAACGCTCGGCAGCGAGTGCCGAGCTCCCAGACTTGTCGTTTTTTGGGGGGTTTGTCTTTTCTGTGCGCCATTTGAATCCCTGACACCTCTGACAACTCTGACAACTCTGACAACCCTGACAGATGGGATGTTCATTAATTGCAGTGACCTCTGGGGTTCTATCAGATGGGATGCGCATTAAATTCAACTCATGATTCGTTGCAGTTATCGAGGTGACGATTGGGATCGCTCCGCCGCTTGGTTTAGATGGGCCGGTCGTACGGGCCCATTAGCCTCGTGGGGTGTGCCCCTCTTCTATAAATCCTCCCCCCCTCTCATTTCTCATTTCTCCTCTCATTTGCTCAGGCGTTCTCTTGTGTCTCAGGCGATTTTTCCGGTGACCGGTGTTTGACTCAGGCGAAGTTTTTCGGCAGCTCTCTCTTTTCAAGGTAATTTATAAATTATGTCTGTAACTTCTGTCTCAGATGAAGTCTCTTGGTCCGAACCCTCCCTTGAAGGCGTCGAGGCCTCGACTCCGAATCCAACCAAGGGGAAGGTGTTCGGCAAGGATTCCATCGTCGAGGATCCGAAGAGGATGGGGAAGTTCGGACAGCTGCCAGGTCCGCTGACGGGGCTGCACAGGGTCAGGGAGCTCCCGAAGGACCAGGCCGAGCGAATCATCCATGGGAGGGAGAGGTCCTTCGAGGAGAACGAGGTGAGGGAGACGACGGAGGCGGACGACGCGGCGTCGATCCTGCGCGAGGAGGAACTGGCGGCGATCCGGGACTCTTTTTTCATCCCGGAGGAGTACGAAATCATGCTGCCGGGCCCCGGGGTTAGGGCTAATTCGCCGCTGCCAGTGACCATGTGTTACTGGCCGGTCGATGCCTTTATCGCCGGTGCTCGGCTGCCTCTCCACGCGTTCGCTGTTACCGTGGTGAGCTGGTACGGGGTCTGCCCCATTCAGCTCATGCCGAACGCGTGGCGAGTGATTAATGGCTTCGTTCTCCACTGCCAGGCCACAGGGATCGAGCCGCAGCTGAACGTGCTTCGGACGATATACCGGCTCCACCAAGGGAACAAGTCGGAGTACCGGTATTATCTGACTCCGAGGCACGGCGGCAGGCTCGTCGTCTGCCCCGACTCCATCAAGCACTGGCGAGAGAAGTGGGTCGTCGTGCGGAGTCGAGAAGCATGGCCAATCCCCACTAATTGGGCAGAAGGGGTGCCCAAGAGGGCGACGGCGCTGCCGAGGCTCACAGTAGAAGAAGAAGAGGCGGTCCGGACCCTCCTTGACCGGCCGAAGTATGATTGGAAGGATTTGACGGAGGACGTTCTCTACAGGGGAGGGCTCTGCCGCGTAGATCCTAGTATGCGGCTCTCGCCAAGTTCTTTTTTTCGTACTTGCTGCCTTGTTTTTTTTTTGTGCTAATCATTTTTTGCTTTTGATGCAGAATCCATGGACTACGAGGCGGTGTTGGCGCTTAGGGTGGGGCTCGCCAGTAAGGCGCCGAAGAAGCGCAAGAGGGTTGCGTCGAAGCTGCCCTCGACCTCGAAGGTGCCGAGGATTGCGGCCCCCGACCAGGTGGTGGAGGTTGCTGACGACCCGGTCGTCGCCGTGGCGGGGCCTTCGGCTCCTGCACCTGTGGGGGATTTCCCCATTGCCGCCGCGCTCGCCATGCCGACCCCGCCGCTGACCGTAGCAGGCGAGGAGCTCCTGACGGAGGAGCACAAGCGGATCCACATTCCGGACTGGCAGGTCCGGAGACACGATGGGTTCCTCGGGAACTCGTTGGCGAGCATGCAGGCCGTCAAGCATCTCGCCACCCCGAAGGACCGCGCCGCCATGGACGCGGGGAGGGAAGGCGACGACGTGATCGAGATCGCTCGTTCGGTGGTATCGGTAAGTTCCGAGTTCCCTTCGTTCGTTTCATCCCTTTGAATCACAAAAATTTTTCTAACTCTCTGAGTTCTTCTTCTTTTCTTTGTAGATTGTCGTCCATTTCGGCCACCTCACCGAGAGGCTGACCGCCCTCGAAAAGGAGCTGAAGCAGGAGTCCGACCAGGCTCGGAACGAGAAGGCTCGGATGTCGAACCAGCTCGACAAGCTCCGAGTCGAGCATGAAGGTCGGTCTGCGAGGATCCAGCACCTCGAGGCCGATGTGAAGAGGCTGGAGGACGAGCTGCTTCGGGAGAAGGAGGGGTCGGCCAACCAATTGGTCGAGGCCGAGGCGAAGCAGGCGGCGGCCGTGAAGGAGGCGGAGGACGCCACCTTGAAGAAGGCCCAGGGGTACCTCGCGCAGAACATGGCGAAGGCCTTCGCCACTGCCCTCGACCGGGTGCGAGAAGCATACCCCGGGGTGGACGTCTCGGGATGGCGACTCTTCCCCGGACACGTCGAGGGCTTCGACCCCGAGTCCGAAGGGAAAGAGGAGGAGGAGGAGGGCGACGCTGATGCCGATGCCGGGGTTACTGGCGAAGTCCCGAGCACCACGACCACTCCGTTGGCGGCAGCGTCTCCTTCGGCAAAGTCGACGCCTACTCCGCCTCGTCGCCCGGGGAAAGAGGTCGGGCACTGAATCCGCCTCTCGCTTTGTTGTTTTTGATTTTGTTTTTTTGTTTTTCCTTTCGAACTTTGTAATGCCTAATAGCGGACTGGCCACCGCTTTTTTTGACGTTTAATGAAAGGAAAATTTCTGCAAGTGTCGATGTTCGGAAGTTTTTGTGTTACGCACTTTCTTTTGCCGAACTGTCCCCTCTTGTTTTTAGAGATGAAAATTTTTCCAAGTGTGGTGCTTCGGCCATGTTCGGCGTTTGTGCTGATTACTCTGATCTCTTTGCAGCTTATGGTGATTGCCCAAGACATCGAGCTTTCTCGCCCGGACGAGGAAGTTCCAGCCGAGGCCGGCCTAGGGGCGACAAGGCTGTGTCTGGCTAGGTGTAGAGAGAAACTTTACGAGGTCAAGCTCGGATTGCACCGAGCTGAAAGCGAGAGGAGGCATCTCCAGCTCATCCTTGGACGGCGAGACATCGAGATTCGTCGTTTGGAAAGCAGAATCACCGAGCTTATACCCGAAGGTGAACATTTGCCAACTGATTTCAGTAATGAGATTCGAGTTCAGTGCATTCGTCATAACTTGTCCAAAATAACAGCGGAGAAGGACGAGTTGCTTTCCGAGATACAGCATCTGCAGTCCGTAGAGGCGAAGCTCCGGAGTGAGGGCGAGGGGCTGACGGCCAAGGTGGCCAAGTTGACGACCGAACGAGTCGAGTTGACTGCCGAAGTCGAAGCGCTAAAGAGAGCGACGGTGGATAAAAGCATCGAGGTCACCCACCTTCGGCGCCTCGTCGCTAGCCGATCTGGAGTGCCGGACTCCGCGATACCTCCACGTTTCGAAGTCGACGTCAAAGACGACTCGTTGCGGGACAGGATCTCGGAGTTGGAGGCGGAAGTGGCCCGTCTTAAGCCACATTCAGGGCCGATCAACATTCGAAGCACGTCATGCACTCGCGCTGAGAGTGAGCGGGGCATTACCTTCTATGAGATGGCGACCCGTCAGCGGATCGGCCAACCAAGCCCGGGGGACGCGCAGAGCTCGGTGGCAATCTCCTCGAGCGGGGCGTCCGTCGGTGTAGCTACCAGGAGCGGTGCCGAGGATACGTCCCAGTTTGCCGGCTTGGGGTCGCGCTCTGGGGACAAGCGTCGTCACTCTCGAGTGTCCTTGAAGCGGAACGCTCCAGCTCCGAAGAAGCGCTGAAGTGGTCGATTCTGCGAGTTTTTTGCTTATTTTTTGTTTTTCGCTAAGTGTAATAAGTCGGCATTGTAACTTTTCTCTGATGAGTTGTGCTCCTGCTGTGTTTGCCTTTGTACCACATCTGTTTCATTAATAAAGGCGTTATTGCCGAACTTGTGTGTCTTGTTCTCGCGATTGTTGTCTGCCGCGCTGTAACTTCTAAAGCTTCGGACTTCGAATGGCGAGCTACTTCTAGCTCGCTTAGGAGCGAATTCGCGAAGTAGAATCGAGCCAAGTGTCCGACTTCGAGGTCCTTGGTTTACCAGGTTAGGGACCTCGGAGCGTTTCAGAGCGGCGAACTACCCCTATCTCGCTTATTAGCGAGCTTGCGGAGTAGAGTCGAACCAAGTGTTGGACTCCGAATCATTTAACGGCTGTGGGAGCAATTTTGAATGGCGAACTACCCCTAGCTTGCTTAGGAGCGAGCTTGCGGAGTAGAGTCGAACCAAGTGTTGGACTCCGAATCATTTAACGGCTGTGGGAGCAATTTCGAATGGCGAACTACCCCTAGCTTGCTTAGGAGCGAGCTTGCGGAGTAGAGTCGAACCAAGTGTTGGACTCCGAACCATTCAACGGCTGTGGGAGCAATTTCGAATGGCGAGCTACCCCTAGCTTGCTTAGGAGAGAGCTTGCGGAGTAGAGTCGAACCAAGTGTTGGACTCCGAACCATTGTCAGTTTAAGGGGTGTGGGAGCAATTTCGAATGGCGAACTACCCCTAGCTCGCTTAGGAGCGAGCTTGCGGAGTAGGGTCGAACCAAGTGTTGGACTCCGAACCATTCAACGGCTGTGGGAGCATTTTCGAATGGCAAGCTACTTCTAGCTCGTTTAGGAGCAAGCTCGCGAAGTAGAATCGAGCCAAGTGTTGTACTCTGGATCATTTAACGGCTGTGGGAGCAATTTCGAATGGCGAACTACCCCTAGCTTGCTTAGGAGCGAGCTTGCGGAGTAGAGTCGAACCAAGTGTTGGACTCCGAACCATTCAACGGCTGTGGGAGCAATTTCGAATGGCGAGCTACCCCTAGCTTGCTTAGGAGCGAGCTTGCGGAGTAGAGTCGAACCAAGTGTTGGACTCCGAACCATTGTCAGTTTAAGGGGTGTGGGAGAAATTTCGAATGGCGAACTACCCCTAGCTCGCTTAGGAGCGAGCTTGCGGAGTAGGGTCGAACCAAGTGTTGGACTCCGAACCATTCAACGGCTGTGGGAGCATTTTCGAATGGCGAGCTACTTCTAGCTCGCTTAGGAGCGAGCTCGCGAAGTAGAATCGAGCCAAGTGTTGGACTCCGGATCATTTAACGGCTGTGGGAGCAATTTCGAATGGCGAACTACCCCTAGCTTGCTTAGGAGCGAGCTTGCGGAGTAGAGTCGAACCAAGTGTTGGACTCCGAACCATTCAACGGCTGTGGGAGCAATTTCGAATGGCGAGCTACCCCTAGCTTGCTTAGGAGCGAGCTTGCAGAGTAGAGTCGAACCAAGTGTTGGACTCCGAACCATTGTCAGTTTAAGGGGTGTGGGAGCAATTTCGAATGGCGAACTACCCCTAGCTCGCTTAGGAGCGAGCTTGCGGAGTAGGGTCGAACCAAGTGTTGGACTCCGAACCATTCAACGGCTGTGGGAGCATTTTCGAATGGCGAGCTACTTCTAGCTCGCTTAGGAGCGAGCTCGCGAAGTAGAATCGAGCCAAGTGTTGGACTCCGGAACCATTGTCAGTTTAAGGGGTGTGGGAGCAATTTCGAATGGCGAACTACCCCTAGCTCGCTTAGGAGCGAGCTTGCGGAGTAGGGTCGAACCAAGTGTTGGACTCCGAACCATTCAACGGCTGTGGGAGCAATTTCGAATGGCGAGCTACCCCTAGCTTGCTTAGGAGCGAGCTTGCGGAGTAGAGTCGAACCAATTGTTGGACTCCGAACCATTGTCAGTTTAAGGGGTGTGGGAGCAATTTCGAATGGCGAACTACCCCTAGTTCGCTTAGGAGCGAGCTTGCAGAGTAGGGTCGAACCAAGTGTTGGACTCCGAACCATTCAACGGCTGTGGGAGCATTTTCGAATGGCGAGCTACTTCTAGCTCGCTTAGGAGCGAGCTCGCGAAGTAGAATCGAGCCAAGTGTTGGACTCCGGAACCATTGTCAGTTTAAGGGGTGTGGGAGCAATTTCGAATGGCGAACTACCCCTAGCTCGCTTAGGAGCGAGCTTGCAGAGTAGGGTCGAACCATTCAACGGCTGTGGGAGCATTTTCGAATGGCGAGCTACTTCTAGCTCGCTTAGGAGCGAGCTCGCGAAGTAGAATCGAGCAAAGTGTTGGACTCCGGAACCATTGTCAGTTTAAGGGGTGTGGGAGCAATTTCGAATGGCGAACTACCCCTAGCTCGCTTAGGAGCGAGCTTGCGGAGTAGGGTCGAACCAAGTGTTGGACTCCGAACCATTCAACGGCTGTGGGAGCATTTTCGAATGGCGAGCTACTTCTAGCTCGCTTAGGAGCGAGCTCGCGAAGTAGAATCGAGCCAAGTGTTGGACTCCGGAACCATTGTCAGTTTAAGGGGTGTGGGAGCAATTTCGAATGGCGAACTACCCCTAGCTCGCTTAGGAGCGAGCTTGCGGAGTAGGGTTGAACCAAGTGTTGGACTCCGAACCATTCAACGGCTGTGGGAGCATTTTCGAATGGCGAGCTACTTCTAGCTCACTTAGGAGCGAGCTCGCGAAGTAGAATCGAGCCAAGTGTTGGACTCCGGAACCATTGGGATATTAAAGAGTTACAAGCAGAGGGATGTAATAGTAGTGAAAACATGAAGAAACTTCATTTATTAATATCTAATGATCGGCTGCTTCTAAAGTTGCTAGCCGTTATTACAATAATAAAAAAAAACAAAAGGACAAACCACTACTAGTAAAAGGAAGGGAACAGGTTCGACATCTCGAGTAACTTGGAGAGACGTAGTTGCCTTCTCTTGGTATTTCAAAAGATGGTCGGCGTTCCACGTCCTGGGAATTTCTCTGCCTTCGAGATCTTCTAGCTTGTACGTACCGGGGCGGATTACTTTCGAGATCTTGTACGGTCCCTCCCAGTTCGGGGCCAGCTTGCTTTTCTGCCCGGGGAACGAGATGGCCAACTTCCGAAGGACTAAATCCCCTTCTTTGAGGTCCGTTGGGCGGACTCTTTTGTTGTATGCTAGCTCGATCCTTCTTCGGTAAGCTTGCTGGCGTATGGCAGCTCTCTCTCGGATTTCGTCTATCAGATCTAGGCTTGTTCTGAGCTCTCTAGCATTCTGCTCTTCTTCATAAGCGATCAGGCGAGGAGAGGGTATCCCGACTTCTAGGGGGATGATGGCCTCGGCCCCATAGGTGAGATTAAATGGGCTCTCACCTGTTGGGGTCCGCTTGGTGGTGCGGTGATTCCAGAGTACGTTCGGCAGCTGATCGACCCATAGCCCCTTGGAACACTTGTCTAACCTCTTCTTGATTCCCACAAGAATCTGTCGGTTGGCATTCTCAGCCTGGCCATTCGACTGGGAATGGGAGACGGAGGAGAATCGGTGTTGTATGGATAGGTTTTCACACAAGGCTCGGAAGGCGGCTCCAGTAAACTGTGTCCCGTTATCTGTGACTATGACTCGGGGAACGCCAAAGCAGGCAAATCACATTTTTCCAGAAGAATTGAACTACTCTATGCTCGGTGATTGTAGCCAGGGGCTCGGCCTCTATCCATTTAGAGAAGTAGTCGACTGCCACGACTAGGAACTTCAGCTGTCCGGGAGCTGGTGGAAACGGTCCTAGTAAATCCATTCCCCACATGGCGAAGGGGATCGGACTTGATAGGGAGGTGAGCGGTGCATGTGGAAGGTGTCGGATGTCTGCATACTTTTGACAGGAGCTGCATTGTCGAACGTGTCGTTCGGCGTCCCTGTAAGAGAGTGGGCCAGTAATACCCGTAGTTCAATACTTTGCGCGCTAGAGCTCTGGACCCCGAATGAGCCCCGCCGATGCCCTCGTGGAGCTCTTGCAGGGCGTAGTCGGCCTGCCCGGGGGAAAGGCACCTTAGGTAAGGCCGACCGTCCACCTGGGTGAAGGAGCGTTTATATAAGACGCCTTCGATTAAAGCAAAACGCTCGGCCCGGGTCCTGATTCTTCTTGCTTCCCTGGGATCTTCAGGGAGGAGTCCGTCTTTTAAGAATTCGACGATGGGTTTCATCCAGTTGTCCTCGAGGAGGACGGGCAATGTTTCAACGGAGTCTGGTGCTTCGTCCTCTATGCTTGGCTTCAAGAGGACTTCTATCAACACGGTCTGTTCAAGACCTTGAAGGGTAGAGGAGGCTAATTTCGATAGGGCGTCGGCCTGAGCGTTTTCTTCTCGAGGGATCCTTCGGATGAGGGCCTCCTCGAACAGCGCCATGAGGCTCTTGACTTTAGCCAGGTATTTAACCATTCTGTCATCGCGGGCTTCATACTCTCCGAGGACCTGGTTGACAACCAACTGGGAGTCGCTGAAGATCTGTAGCCGCTGTGCTCCTGCATTTCGAGCCATTCTGAGACCGGCGATTAACGCCTCGTATTCGGCCTCGTTGTTCGAGGCTTTGAAATTTATACGGAGGGAGTACTGGAGGACGAAGTCATCTGGGCCTGCCAGGATGACACCCGCCCCGCTTCCCTCATTACAAGAAGATCCGCCAACATAGATCGACCAAACCGGGGGCCCCTTTGCTGTTTGGCAGGGCTCAGGGATTGTACTCTCAACTATGAATTCAGCCAGTGCCTGAGCCTTGATGGCGGTCCGAGGCTGATAAGTTATGTCATGCTGGCTCAGCTCGATTGACCACTTCATGAGGCGGCCGGAAGTCTCAGGCTTGTGGAGGACCTGTTTCAGCGGCTGGTCGGTAAGGACGACTACCGAGTGGGACTGAAAGTAAGGTCGAAGCTTTCTCGCGGCCATTACCAGGGCATAGGCCATTTTTTCAATCTTCGGATACCGGAGCTCGGCGTCCCGGAGCACTTTGCTGACGTAGTAAATGGGTTTCTGAGCCCTTTCTTCTTCTCTGACTAAGACCGCGCTAAGCGTCTGTTCGGAAGCTGCCAGGTAGAGATAGAGTGATTCGCCAGGTATCGGTTTGCTGAGCAGAGGTGGATTGACGAGGTAGGCTTTAAGCTGGTCGAAGGAGTCTTGTTGCTGCTGTCCCCACTCGAATCCTTTAGCCCCCCTGAGGGCTTTGAAGAACGGGAGACACTTCTCCCCTGACTTCGACAGAAAGCGCCCTATGGCAGCTAGGCGACCGGTCAATCTCTGAACTTCTTTGACATTTCTGGGAGGGGCCATGTCTAATATGGCCTTGATCTTCTCCGGATTTGCTTCAATTCCTCGTTGGCTAACCATGAAGCCGAGGAACTTCCCTGATGAGACGCCGAACACACACTTGTTCGGGTTGAGTCTCATACTGTGTTTTCTTAGGACGTCGAAGGCTTCCTGAAGGTCGGCCACATGATCAACACCTCGGATGCTCTTTACAAGCATATCATCGACATACACTTCCATGTTTCGGCCGATCTAGGCTTGGAAGACCTTGTTGACTAGGCGTTGGTATGTTGCACCGGCGTTCTTGAGACCGAATGGCATGACCCTGTAACAGTAAAGGCCCTGGTCGGTAACAAACGATGTCTTCGGGATGTCTGGAGGGAACATCCTTATCTGATTGTAACCTGAGAAGGCATCCATGAAGCTGAGGAGCTCGTGTCCCGAGGTTGCGTCAATCAGAGTGTCGATGCTCGGCAGAGGGAAGGGATCTTTGGGGCAAGCCTTGTTGAGGTCGGTGAAATCAATACAAATTCTCCACGTCCCATTGGACTTCTTCACCATTACTACGTTAGACAACCACTCCGGGTAGTTTACCTCCTGTATGAATTGAGCTTTCAACAGCTTATCTACCTCCTTTTTGATAGCGAGCTGACGCTCGGGGGCGAACTTGCGCCTCTTCTGCTGAACCGGTTTGGACCCCGGATCAACACTTAAGCGGTGGACTAGGAGTTCTTCGGAGATACCGGGCATGTCTGCTGCGGACCATGCGAAGAGGTCTTGGTTGGCTCGGATGCATTTCATAATATCTGAGTATAGGGCGGACGGGAGGGTCTTGCTTACGAAGAACTTGCGGGTCGGCTCTTGTTCAGAGAAGAGCACCTCCTCGAGTTCGTCCGCTGGCTCGGAGGTCGGTCTTGTGGAATCTTGGGGAATCTCCAGGGTCTCTAAGGAGAGGACGGGCCCAAGGGTTGAGGTCATGTAGCATTTCCGGGCCTGCTCCTGATTTCCCCTTACTTCCCCAACCCCGGATCGGGTGGGAAACTTCATCTTCAGATGGTATGCCGAGGGAACTGCTTCCAGAGCTGCGAGGCCAGGCCTGCCCAAAATGACGTTGTAGGCAGCGGGAACATCCACCACCATGAAGTCCATCGGCTCCGTCCTGGTGGTAGGGGTTTGGCCGGCAGTTACATCGAGGGTGATCACCCCTTCAATAGTTACCGGAACCCCCGTGAACCCATGGAGAGTGTAACCGGCGGGCTTGAGTCTGTCTCTGGAGAGCTTTAGGCCTTTAAAAGCGGAGAGGAAGAGGATGTTGACGGAGCTGCCGTTGTCTACTAAGATCCTCTCCACTTTGAAATTTGCCATGTGGAGGCTGATGACGAGGGCGTCACAATGTGGGATACGAACTCCCTCGAGATCTTCGTCGGAGAAGGTGACTGGCACTCCGAGGCCTTTGGGAGGAGGTGTGGTTCGGACTGAATTGACCTCTCTGATAAACGCTTTCCGAGAGGAGTTCGAGGAGCCTCCCATCGGACCCCCGTGGATGAGGTGGAGGACTCGCTCTTCCTCGAAGTCTGGCGTCTCTTCTCTTTCCGGACGCTTGTTAGCCCCCCTGAGGTGGGGGAGGGAGCTCGGCTCGGTCCTTTCTTACAAACTTCGTTAGTTGTCCCCTCTGGATAAGGGCTTCGATCTCGTTCCTCAGAGCACGGCAGTCGTTGGTGTCATGCCCATGGTCCCGGTGATAGCGGCACCATTTCTCTTTATCTCTTCTCTTGGCGGGGGTATTCATTTTGAGAGCCGGAGGCAAGACCCCGTCTTTTTCGACCTCCATGAAGATGGCTGAGAGGTTAGCGTTGAGGGGAGTGAACTTCTCAAATCTAGGGGGAGGTCGGCGCTGGCCGGCATTATCCTTCTGGAGCTTCTTGGCTCCTTCTTCTTCCGTCCCCTTCCTTTTAAGCCCGGAGGCGGGCACCTCCCAGTTGGGTTGTTGCTCGGCCTCTTCGGCCCGAATGTACTTTTCGGTGCGAAGGAGAAGGTCGGAAAAGTCATGTGGGGGTTTCTTGGCGAGGGAGGAGCGGAGGTTGGAATTGAGAATGTTGGATTGGAACGCTGCGGTAGCAACCGATTGGTGGAGGGAGGCAATGGTTCTAGCTTCAGCTGTGAACCTTTTCACGTAGTCTCTCAGTTTCTCCCCCTTTTACTGATGGAGGTGCAATAGTGAGATGCTGGTTTTCTCGGTCCTTCGGCTGCTGACAAAGTGGGTGATGAAGAGTGTTTCGAACTGCTCGAAGGAGAATATCGACGCTGGGGCAAGGCGAGAGTACCATTCTCGAGCCGGGCCTTTGAGTGTCGCGGGGAATGTTTTGCAGAGGAGGGCATCGGATGCTTGGTGGAGGAGCATCAAAGTCTTAAAGCTTTCGATGTGATCAACTGGATCGGTCTCCCCGGTGTAATTCTCGAATTGGGGAGGTTTGAAGCCGAACGGCACAGGGGCGTCCACTATGGTTCGGGAGAATGGGGGCCGGCTAGGACGTAGGGTCCTCCCCCTGAACTCCTCTTCTCGGTTTATCTGACCCAGGAGCTTTTCCACCTCGTTAAGACGGCGGTCCATGATGTCATCCCTCCGACGGTAATCCGCCGGGCCACGGGAATCGTCTTCGTATGAGGGGGAGCGAGGGCTGCGGCGACGGTAACTTCGGGAACGACGAGGACTCGGGGTACGCCGGGAGTTGGTTGGTGCAGGACGAGGAGAGGGGGACCGTTGGCGGGGGCTTCGGACCGGAGGAGGGGATGGGGCCCTCGGCTCATTGGGGTTTTGACGGAGGTTGAGGGCCTGTTGTACCATTGCTTGGAACTGCTGGAACTCAGCGCGGGTAATTGGTGCCTCATTGTTCCTAGGCTGCTGCCGACCTGCGGGAGAGTGCCTCCTTCGGTAATGATTGGGGGAGTCCTTCCTCCCTCTTCGGATGGGGGACCTCCTGTACTCTCGGCGACGGGGGGATCGCTCTTGCTGGCGCGAGGCTTCCTCCCGAGCCCGCTTTTCGTCCAGATGACGACGGAGGTCATCATCTTCCGGGCGTTTGGGAGGGGCATTGTGGCGACCAGAGGCTCGGGGGTGATGGGAGGCCATGGAGGCGCTGGAGGCGTTGTGGATGGAGAGGTTCTCTTGGTGAAGAGGCTGTTTCTGAGGGTTAGGACCCCTTGGATCAGGAGGTGGAGGGTTCCGCTGGAGCGGCTCTTCCATGGTAGGAGGAAGTTGCCCTTGTTGTTGAGCGGGATCAGGAAGGACTTCTTGCTGGTCAGGGTTGGGCACTCGATTAGACCCTCTTGACCTGACTTTGCGAGGCGGCTTGGCTGGAGAAGACCTATTCTCGGGGAAGAGGAGAGGTTTCTATTCGTTAGTTTCCCACAGACGGCGCCAATCTGTTGCCGCTAAATTTGGTGTGGGGACAAACAGATAGAACTTGTGGATTCTTAGGGAAACTGAATAGTAACCTGTATACCTGTTCCTTGGGGCGTCGATCGTCGCTCCCGCCGTGCACCTGCAAAAAGTGCGAGACACCGGGGTTGTTCCCAGCGACGCACCCTCCGACGCTCAAGTCAGTAATCTAGGAAGACTATGAATGAGCGCAAAAACTGGTGAAAGATTGATTACCTCTTAATGGAGATGGATGAGGGGTATTTATAGGCGTTTCAGGGAACAGATTGGGAATGTAATCCTGGTGATTTGATAGGGAATATTCCCCACAATCAGATGAGAAATGTAATCTGATGAGGTATATTCCCCGTAATCAGATAAGAAATTTTATCCCCAAATCCCGGTGAAAAAGATAGATGTATATCTGGGCCGTTGATCAAGATTAATCTGGGACCCTGATTTTATCTTGCTGGATTGGGTGTGCAGCGGGTTAAGATCCGCACCCTCTTATTGGTGGGTCCGTTCGTAGGTTACTGGGTTCTTGGGGAGAAGACCCAACACCTATTTCGGACCCTCTTGTAGGCGGAATCGCCATTTTACCCCCACGTCTCAAGATTCGTACTCAACTTGGACGATTCCGATTTAACCCCATTTTTAGCCATATCATATATTAAATCAACACAATTCACAAAATCTGGACAGCAGGACATTGCTGTACAAAAACAGATATTTCCATTGCTACAGAAGAGCAAATCTGGATCCGTCAGATGTTCTAGAAACTAGACTCTCTGCCGATTCCAGCGAATATACACACGACATATAAATTTTCCAGGAATTTGGTTGAAAATCCTATTCTTTTCAGAATTTATGTTCCGGCAGCAAGTTATAAATTGTGTTCAAACATATGAATTAGGTCAGAAAACTACTCAATTAAATCTACAAAAATTCAGGGTGGTTCCTACACATGTCTAGTCTCATTAAAATTAATTTCATATTTTTATTTTACTGTTAACATGATCTATTTATTATTAAATCTTGGTGATGCACGAAAATTTGTGAATTTGGAAATCCACACCCAGCGGCACTAAAATACTGATATTTAACAGATTACATATCGGAATTCAATTCCGTCAAATGTTCTGGAAAATAGACTCATGGGGCTATAATTCATATTCAAAAAGTTATTTCAAATTACTACAAAAACATGGTCGAAAATCTGATACAAAAAGAAACAAACTGCATACCAGAATATAATTTGATATGAATAAGCAATAATTTCATCATACAAACATATAATTCATGAAAATTAACAAAAAAAGTGTTATTTGATTATTAACATTCAGATTTCTAGACTTATGACGCAATTCATGATCATGGTTATTTAATTCATCAATTCAATTTCAATCGGACGATTCAATTCTTCATATTATTCTATAACATGGATCTGGTTATATTCATGTATTTCGAGCATATGCAATGTGCAATAGAGACTAGGTTCGAGTCAAAGATAGCGGTACGAAGTCAAGAATATTGGGGTTAGCTCGTGTAAATCCTCAATATAATCAATGGAATTTAAATAGCAATATGATAAAAAGGATTGGGATCTACTTGCGGGGATCAAAGAATCCTGAACAAGAACAATAAAACTAGTTCAATAGAGACTTGCTTGTTAGATGATGAATTCGAATATAAAGAATAACGGGATGGAAATCCTGGGCGACGAAACACGAAGGAAGCACGTGCGCTATATGTGCAACCCAACACAACTCCAAAATAGCAACCAACCTTCTTCACAAATAGCAAACACCAAAACTCCAACTCACCCACACAAAACAACAAACACCTAAGCTTCCCCCTACTTTCCGAACACCAAACGGCAACGAAGAGGAGGGAAAGAGAGAAGCAGCAGATTTGGCGGAGGCTGCTAGAGCTAGGGAGTCGACTGGACGGAGGGTGGTGGTCGAATGAGACTGGCGGCTGACTGGCGATGAGGAAGACGACTGAGAGGGAAAGGCAATGCTCTGTTTCTTCCCGAAACAGAGGAAGAAGATGGAGATGGCGGTGGTGTTTACGGTCGAGGCTAGGGTGGTCAACTGGCTTCGGGACAATGGATAGTCGCGGTGGAAGAGGACGGGAAGGCGATGGTGCTCGAGGTTGCGGGGAAACAGGGGATGGAGATGGGTGATGAGGACTGGGGTGCTCGACGGAGGATCACCGATGGGGTTCTTGATGTCGCGGAAGAGGGGATGAGGGCGGAGATGGAGTGCAGACGAGGTCGAGGAGAGGACGGGATGGGTTTCGTAGGTAGCTGGCGGTCAATGAGAAACAGGGAAAGAGATGGAATCGTGATGTGAGGAGGGAGAGAGCGGCGGGGTAGGAGAGAGAGTGTGAGAATTTTATAATTAAATAAATTAGGGTTAGTGGGGTATTTATCGGGTAGTTAAGATGTTCAGTTTTGGGTTGCAGGTTAATGGATTTAGGGTATGGGTTTAGGCTCCAAAAGAGAAAAATTAATAGAAATCAATGGTATTAGCATATAACTAATCAATATATACCCAAAACACAAAAGAGTAAATTTGTAGTGAGCCAAAAAATGCAGGATTCAAGCCAAAAGAGTATAAAATGATCGAAAGAGGATAAATGAGCCCAAAGGGAAGCAAGATCCATTATTTAAAAGGAATTGGAATACAATAATCAAGAAAAAGAAAATAAAATAGAAAAAAAAAGGGTTACACATCACTTTAGTATTTGGTTCCCTCATATATATATAAGACATTGTACTCAGTTATAATCAATCCAATAATCATTTTTATATCTCTCTGTTTACTTTATCAGGGTATCCGAGCACTAACCCTAAATTACTTTTTCCCTCACTAATCCCTAACCCTAATTACACAAATTCCCTTATTCTCAATAATAGCAAGAACCAAACAATTTCAACAACAGCGTGAGGAATCCCAACAACAATAGTAACAACTCCAGCATCAACTACCTCACAAGTCGGTATCTTCATCAACAACAACAAACCGAAACACCTAACTTCAACATTAACATCGTTGGTCGTTGACTACACCCAACATCCCGAAACTTCGGCCACCCATCCCCGATTACACCCAAATTTCGAAACCCAACTTCATCATCAAAAGATCTTCAAACTCCTGAAACCCATCACCCTCCCAAACTTCGACGAGAGCTTCTGAACCCGACCCTCACCCTCCTCGACCAATTCCCAAACGCATCTCATCCAAACTGCCAACGACCCCCAACTCATCCCCGTTGACTTCTGATCTCCATCCCCGTCGTCTATCCTGCACCCCATGGACTATCCAAATCTCCTCACCCTCACCGGACCTCCTTACCTGTAGCCACCCATAATCCTCTCCCAAACCCTAATCGTAACTCTACTGTTCTATTCCACACCCAACCCGAAATCAAACTCAACCCAAAAAACCAAAACTCGTTTTCTATTAAAAAACACAAATTTACATCCACATCCAAAACCCCAACCCGAAAATCCTAATCCAACACAACTCCAAACCCTAACCTATCCTTAACCTAACCCTAACCCTACCCTCACCTTAACCCTACCTCTTCTTACCATTGTCGATCAGTGTTATCACTGCCAGTCATCACCGCCATTTCTGCCGCAGTTCTTTGTTGCTAAGAAAAGAGTTAAGAAAATTTTTTTTTGAAAAAAGAGTTCAAAAAAAAATATTGTAGGAAATCCTTCTTCAATGGAACCTCAGTCTCACCAGTCTCTTTCATTCTCCATCGACTTCTCCGGTGCTATATCTTCCCTTTCACTACCCTTCACATCTCGATCTCCATCCAGATTCAGACAGATACAATACCATCATCATCCTGATCCGGACTCCTCCCTCCTCCTCCCAGCATCATCCCTGACATTGCCACACCCCTTCTTCCAAAACTGGTAGCACCATCTAGCTCCTCATTCCGATCTTGACCCTAGTAGCAGTTCTGACCTCATTTCGATGCCTACCATCGCGAAAGCAATCTCATTCCTCCTCGCAGCACTTGTTCCTTTACATCCTTGGCCATGACCGTTACTCCAGCCCTATCGACTCCTGCTGATTTGACTAATCTCCAGCATCGCCTTACTCAGCTGGAACTCCGCCTCTTGGGTCAGTTTATAACTGCTGGCCCCTCTGCCCCTGCATTCTCTGGTACTCTCGATATGAATTCTTCCTGTATTTTAGATTCTGGTGCATCACATCATCTTACTAGTAATTATACACTGCTGACCACAAGCACTGTAGTCTTTCTCACTCTCCAACCCTACATACTGCCGATGGCTCACAACTTCTCACTACACGCTCAGGGTCTATTAACTCTCCCACTCTCACATTGCCTTATGTTCTTTATGCACCTAATTTATCCCTGAACCTTATTTCTATTAGTGCATTGTGCGATAGTGATCTTGTTGTTACATTTGATTCTTTAGGGTGTTCTATTACCGATTCTCACACTGGCCAAGAGTTTGAGTGTGCTGGTCGACAGAGTCATCCATATCATCTAGATTTTCTTCATGCACATAAATATTATCCTCATTTTACTGGTGTTGTGCTCTCTGATGCTGATTTGTGGCATAGACATTTATGACATATTATTGAGTCTCGACTTAAGACTTTAGCCTATAATGGTACCCTTGGTCCGCTTTCTTTTACTCATTTGTCTGATTGTCAGGATTGTCATTTGGCCAAATACATAGCACTTACTTTTAATAACAAAAGCACTTCTCAAACCACCCATCATTTTCAACTTATTTACTCTAACATATGGGGACCATCTCCTACACCTTCTCACAAAGGTTTTCTCTATTATGTTAGTTTCATCAATAACTTTACTCAATATACATGAGTGTATCTTATGTGCCAACGCTCTGAGATACCTGATAGTTACCAGTTCTTTACGAACTTGGTTCACACCCAGTGTGGTGTGTGTATCAAAACCTTTCGCTCAGACGATGCTCGTGAGTAAACTTTCGCTGCTATGAGATCGGTCCTTCTGTAACATTCTGAATTTTATTTATAAAGAGTTTGTTGATTTTATGTGTTTTGCACGTATAAATTCATATGCATTTTTCTAGAAAATCATTTCTTTATAGCATGAACAAGTAATTATTCTCTTTATTTCTAATAAGCCTATTTTTAAAAAGCATAATTAAATCTTAGGCCTAATTATCTCTTTCTAGCCCACCTTATTTAATTAATTAATTAAATTATTAGAGCCCATGGTTAATTAGCCCATTAGTGAGCCCATTTAATTTAATTCCTCTTTTAAATAAACTAACTTGTAGTGTAGACCAATTAAGTAAACAATTAATTAAAACACATGAACATCTTATAAATGGGGGTACTAGTTTGCATGTGCATTGCACTAGCACGTACAAAGTGCACCTAGGTGTAGGTCGGATTTCACCAAAGAGAGAGGGAGAGATGGATGAAGTGGGGAGGTGGTTTCTCCATCATGGGTAGTTGCTACAACTCCCAAATTCATCTTGGCCTTTGATCCTTAACTATTTGGACTAATCCTAGCCTTCCATTTGCACTCCAAATTAGTATAAATACCCCCCCCCCCCCCCCCTCACTCATTCTTATTTGCACTTGAAAAAGAATTGAAAAGAATTGAAAGAAAGAAAGAAAATTTGTGAGTAAAAGATTAGGATTGTTGTGAGTTAAAAGATTGAGTGCTAGTTGGTGTGTGTTCCATATCCAAATTGGTCGGCCTATCATTGGAGCAAGAAGGAAGGAGTTTAAGTACCATCAAGCTAGGAGGAGAAGTCATATTGGTGGCTTAATCTAGGAGGAGAAGGCTTCCCTTGTTCATTCTAGGAGATCTTTAGGAGTTCTTGTTGTTTCTCTCCATTAAAGGTGGGTGATTTTCTCGAACTTCTAACTAGATATCATGCTAGAGAATTCATTGGTAAAATTGTTACGAAAACTATAATTAATTTAATCATGTGTTGTGAAGATGAGACAAATTGCAAATAGTATGAATGCTTGTTAAAGAGAATGTTAATTGATGAAAGTTATGATTGTTATCTTAGAAAATACCATGCTACCATGATTTATGTGTTTCTATGTGCTAAATTAAGAAATTGTGCTTGTATGTTTAGTTAATTGAAATGAGAACCATGAAAAATGTTATTTAACTAGGTTACTTGTTAATGGCATGAAAAAAGGAAAGTTATTGCTGAAATAATTGTATAATAGTAATAAAAATAATAAAAGTGATCTAGGAAAATTTTTAAGTCCAAAATTGTAGAGAAACTATGCTAGTTTTCTAAAATTTAAAATTGTAGAGCAAAATGTAAGTAGTGAGTAAAATCATGATTTTTGTGTCAAAAATCAAGTTTCATTTTACTCAAATACTGTGATTATATAGAAACTAAAATCTGGAGTCTTTTAATTAAATTGGAGAAGAAACGAATTTAAAAATAGTTTTTTTTATAAAAATTCGAAGTGGACAGAGACTCGAACTATAACCCTAGAATCCCAAACCATATCAGGTTAGTCACTTGGACTTATCTGTCATCGGGTGCATTTGGGTTCGCATACTGTAGCCGTGTGTTTGATCTTGGATCTCGGATTCAAAACTGGGCATTAGCCTTTTGTTTTTATTTTTTTGAGAAAATCCGAAAACTGAAAACGAGTTCTTATAGATTTAAACCCCCTTCTTTTTCGTACTTTTGCTCTGGCCTTTCAGGTTAGAAGCGGTGCCACAGTGCGCTGCACTGTAGCGGCGGGTGATCTTTGGTTGCGGGTTCGAATCCTGAGTTTGGCACTTTAAACGAAATTTTTTGTTTTTTTTTAATTTTAATGTGATTTTGGACTTTTAAAAATCTGAAAAAATATATATAATTATTCTAAAAAGATATGGACTTCATGAAAAATATTTATACAATATTTTGACTTAAATTAAAGAGATTAAGAAGTAAAAATTGAGTAGGATGCTATAAAATGACTTTTGCATAAGTAGAAAATGTGATTTATTCCATGAGAAAAATTTTACCTAATTTATAAAGGGGATCTTATATGAGAAAAAAAAATTAAAGAGTGTTTATCTATGAAATTTTACTCTATAATTTGTGCAAGTCTTGCAATTGAAAGTTAAATGAAAACTATGGTTTTGATTTTGAAGGAAAGAAAAAATAATACGGGAATTAAATGAATGTATTGAGATTAATCTTGAATGTGAAAAATTATAAATCGAAATTGAATTTTATGTATGAAATTGACTCATAGAAATGAAATGGAAATCATGTTGAATTATGAAAAGACTTTATGAGTATGAAAACTCAATTTATTGATTATGAAGTGAAATTGAGAACTAGAGTGTAGCTAAGCCTCACACCGGCATTGAAAAAATTCTTGAAATGAAAAGACCAAGATTTGGGTCGGGTTATATAAATGGTTAAGACCGATATAGTGGGAGTACTAACTCTAGAGGATTGATTTTATTCATAATTCAAATAAATTATGGACTAGACACATAGTGGAGATGTGACAAAAGTAAAAGAAAAACATGAGTATGAGGGCCTCGGAGCTACGGCATGAGAATATTCACAGGCTGTCTACACGATGCGTCATGTCATGACGTGGATATGTCTCCAGGAGTCTGTACTGCAGGCGACGCTTGTGGGGTGTTTGGTGGCTGCGGGTGGTGTCATGTCCCATGACAGAGGCTGAATTGTCTATAGGTTCTATACGATGCGTCGTGTCATGATGTGGAATTCCCTTCCAAGCTGTCTGGACATGAGCTCGTAACTCATAGAACATCTAGGATACTTATCGTAGTGACTGTATTAGTTTAAGTCATGACGAGGGATTGAACCCTACAAGATGAAGAACAATTAAGGGCTTGCCCTTGAACCTATGTAGTATGGGATGCATAGAATTCGAACAAGTGCGCATTAGTGTCATGTAACATACATAAATGCATTAAGAACTAAGTGCACCGCACAATACGACATCAATAGGATAGTCCCCGTAGTTCTGTTTGTGACAAGTTTGTGCTTTCCATGTAAGAGAAAATTGATGTATTATATCCTAGCGTCAGTTGAATAAACTGACGTGCCCACAGTTTCTATGTAGGATAAAGTGATTGACAAGATTAAAGTATGCATGCTGCTTAAAGAATGATTCAAGTGTTGTATATTTATATTCATGTAATTGTTGTAAATTGCTTCCGTTGTAAAAGTGTAATGTAAATGTAACTCTGATGTAACAAAAGTTTTAAATTCCTTGTAAAATTGTATGAAGAGAAGTGTAAAGATCCTGTGGAACTTCGAATTCAGTCTGTTTTGGAATTCGGGGTGTTACACCTTCAATCTCATGGTACACACTTTCAACAATCATGCACTCACACGCATGAGAAGAATGGTGTAGCTAAACACAAGTATCGTCACATTCTTGATATAGCTCGCGCTCTTCTACTCTCCTCTTTTGTTCCTCGTTCTTCCTGGGACGATGCTGTCATGATGTCTGTCGGTCTCATTAACCTCACTCATTCATCTGCTCTATCTGGCACATCACCTTATGAGACTCTTCGTTATTCAACACTGAACCACAGTATGATCTATACTTTTGGGTTCACATATTATGTCCTTCTCCCTCCCAATGAACGCATGAAGCTCACCGCCCGAGCTACTAAGTGTGTTCACCTAGGTCTCAATCCTGAGTATAAAGGATATCGTTGTTTTGATCCTATGGCAGGTCTTATTCGTATTTCTCGACATGTCTCGTCAGTGGATGTCACGCCCCGCTTCCCAAAAGGAATACGTAATACGGTGCGCGACTATGACCAGTGAATGGTTTTCACCATCCATAAGCTGTATGGATCTACTTAAACCACACAAGCATAAACAATTATAAATCAACAGTATTTATTTGCAACAATAATAAATATCCCAAACAAATATAAGATTTGAATCAAAATAAAACTCTGGGACTACTAGCCCAATACAAGTCTCAGTATAGTAACATGAATGAAATAGTTCAAAACAAAGCATTAAGCAAGAATTTTCCAATGCGCAGCTTAATACTTTTGCTCACCAACTCCAGTAGGCAAATGATCACCAAAACCAGCTCATATAACAGTTACAAGGAAATAGGAAGACAGGAAGACATGATACTTGGCTGCAAGTTCCGGGCCGTAAGTAGTACAAGCAGGGAAAGTGGAAATGGAAATATGAAACAAAAACAGGAAGTATTGACATGGAGAAAAGCAACAGTAGGTGACAATCTACAGATAACAGGAAACAGTAGGTAAATATTAAAGATAACAGTAACAGTAAGGGACAACAGTAACAGTAATAGGATGTGACAGTGAAACATTTATTGTTATGTTTAATGTTCATTACTTTCTAGGTAGCACTTCATGCATCTCAAATTTTACCACATAGTTGCTACATTCAAACAGTTTCGTTTAGATTTCGTAGTGGAACCTCTAGGGCCGTATATTCAGACAAATAGTAACAGTAATAGTAATAGCAAAGAGTAACGGTGTCATGGATCATGCTCTCATGCATCCAGGAAAAAATAGTTGGTACCATAGTAAACAGTTGGGAGAAATGAGTACCATTCTGAATACACATTTCTATATTGTCCACTACTACATCTTTCCCTTAAACCCCGGCTTGATTATTTTCATTATTATTAAATAGGTTTGAACGAACACAAATAGGGTTAAAGATATGGCATGAACAAAGGACAAGTCTAAGATGAATAGGGAACACAATGGGTGACAAAAACAATCTTTAACAGTTGAAACAACGAAACTTTCAGTTCTGGATAGTAAGACACTACTGCACCAAATATGACATTCCCGTTGCTACAGAATTGAACATCTAGATCTGTCAAAAAATTTAGAAACTAGACTCTTTATCGCCCAGCGCATATATACAAGTCATGCATCAGCCACATTAAAAGGGTCCAAAACAGCGTTTAATACAGAATTTATGTTTAGCCAGAATATGCAAAATCTTGTTTGTAAGGATGAAAAATGTTTTAAAACATCATAATTAAATCTTAGAAAAATCTGGAAGATTCCCTAGCATATCTAGTCTTAACATATGAAATTTTATGAAATTAAATTACAGATAGTATAGTCAATATAATTGGGAAAACAGGATAATGCGACAAAATTCTAATTCTGAAAGTTCAGACAAAGCAGTAACAAAACAGAGATAATTCATAAGATACAATTCGAAATCCAAATCTGTCAAAAGGTTGATAAAATATAAAACTCAGGCTACAGTTCATGTTCACAAAGTTTTCATCAGAAATGAATAGAATCAGGTTAAAAACATAATTCTTTACTGGACAGCATGCAGTTTGGAAATATATTGATTAGTTTCATAAGCATGAAATGAGTTATAAAAAGTTATTAAATAATTCCACAAAAATTTGGGGTTTATGTCAGTCATAACTAAACATACACAGAAAAATATCGAGTCCAAAACCTACTTTAATCATCATTTTTAAAATCTTAGTTCTTACAAAAATCATATAACTCAGAATCTGGAATTTACGATACAACTGCAGTAAAGCAGCAATACCTCGTGCATCAAAAGTCGGAACTCAGATCCGTCGAAAGTTCCGAAACTAGAAAAAAATTAGTTTATTTTACTGATGTTAAGAGGGTCTAAATTACTGTACTAAAATTGGGCAGTAGTAAAAAGAAACTTCTTTTATGTATTTCGTCAAACAGTTTAATTATAAACGATCAAATCTAAGATGTATACAAAGCATGGTATATAGGTTACTCAATCTGCATGGCATGTGTATTAACAGTCTATAATGACATATTACATCTAACAAAGCATTCATTTAACAATTATCTACAAAACGCGGTTTGTCACAAGCAAGCATACAATCAAGATGTCGATCTAAACTAATTAATTTTTCATGCAACGGGTGACAACTTATTGTGAAACAGTCATGATCAAGAGATGAAGGAACGGATTAACTAACAAGATATGATTTCATCATGAGAGTGGCAACAAACGCATGCAAGACTACTAACGGTATTTAACTTGTATGAAGAACAAATACATATAAGCTACTTGCCTAATAACGACGACGAAGATGATGAAAGAATAACGGGAACGGATCCTGTAAGCCCCATTTTCAGATTTTATTGTATTTTGTTTTCTTTTGATTATTGTATTTGGATTCATTTGTTATACTGTATTTTGTCTTTTCTTGTGTTCATTTGTTCTCTCTTGATCGATCTATGTTCTTTTGGTTGGATTCTGTTCTCTTTGCTAATTTTGCTCTTTCTATTTTGAGTTTGATTTGTTCTCCTTTGTGTTCGTCTTAACTCATTGCATTTATTTTTCTCTTTTTGGACCCAAAACCGATAACCAGAACCCATATAATTTCAACCCAAAACTCTAATTTTTGATCCCTATATATATACCCTATTATTAAACCCTAAAATATTCCTCCTTCTCTCTCTCCGCCGTTCTCTCTCCCCGAACCCCCTCCTCTATATTTTTTTCGTTGCACCCAAACCCAAACCATAAACCCCTACCCCGTTGGCTCTCCGATCGTCTTCGACCTCCGTCACCACCATCACCATCATCGTCTCCATCCCCTTGCCCTCGTTGCCGTCGTGGTTGCCCCATCGTCATCCCGTTCTCCTCGTCGTAACCCATCACCCAAGTTCTCCGATGGCCGATCCTCCACTCCGTGCACCCTATTGTCGTCGACGTCCCTCATCGATCACCCTCGCAACTACCGCAAATCCTCTAGCATCGCCGTTCAAGTCCCCGAACGTTGCCGTCGTCGCTCTCTGTGTCCAACTGAAAAAACAGAACTCCACTCGTTGAGGCTGCCGTCGCTTCTTGGCCGTGGTGCCGACGTCTTCGCCGTGGTGCCCCGCCGCAGTGCTGCCCCGTCGCAGTCGCCGTCGAGTCACGTCGTGCTCTCCCTTTCTCTCTCTCCTTGCCGAAGGTTGAAGATGACCAACCATTGGTTGGTTTTGATGTCCCATGTTCTGGGTACATCGGATCCCCGATCGCTGTCCCGTGTTCGTCCTGATCCGGTGTGTGGTTCCGCTGTGAGTTGCTGTTGTTGTTTGCTTGGATTTCTTAGCTCGTGTCTCATACGTGCTGTTGGATTTTCGCCCAGGATTCTGATCCGGTTATTCTTATTAATTTTATCTGTAATATAACAGGCAAGTCTTTTCTTGAACTAGTTTTTTATTCTGTTCAAGTTTATTTGATCTCCTGCAAGTAGATCCCATCCATTTCGTTATCAAACTACTTTTGACAATTCCATTAAGTTTATCGAGGGTTTAAATGAGCTAACCCGACATACTCTTAACATCGTGCTATATCTATGATCTTAAACCCAATCCCCATTGTTTCATGCATATGCACATTTAAATAACTAGATTCATGCATTGGACTGCTTGATAAATTGGTCAGGTTAAATTGTATGTGCTAGATTGAAGTTAATCGATGAATTGACACCATGTCTATGATAATTGTACCTTAAACTTAGAAATTTGCATGTTGACACCCAGAATCACTTTGATTACCAATTTGCATGCTATATAAGATAGTATGATTTATTTGTTGCCTTTTTATGTTAAGTTAATTTCTGGTCTGCTAGAAGTTTCACTTTGAATCGGATTTTTAACCATGCTAATGACATAGTTTGAAATAACTTGCTGAACATAAATTGTAGTCCTGGATGTCTAGATGACTTTTCTCTGGTGCAGATTTAAATTCTAATTTTTCATCTGCTAGATATCATCTTTTTAGTACAACTGTGTTAGAAATTCCAGATTCACAAATGTATGCGTATCCTACTGTTTCTTAATTTAATTGACCATGCTGACAGTAAGAGAAAAATCTGAAATAAATTAGACTGGACCTAGACATGTATAGCTACTTCCCTGAATTTTTGTAGATTTTATTAATGAGTTCTCTGACCCAAAATAATTAGTTGAACACAACCTACTGCATGCTGCCTGAACATAAAACCTGAATAGAATAGAGTTTTCACCCTAGTTTCGGTATCTTTTATATGCCTTAATTATAATCGCTAGAACCGTGTGGAAGTCTACTTCCTATTCCTTCCGACGAATTCAGGTTTGCTATTTTGTAGTGACCATAATCCATGTTTTAGTACAGCAAGGTCATGCTGTCCTGATTTTGTGATATGTGTTGATATGATGTATTCGCCTCATGTTTTGTCTGTAATGCTTAGAATTAATCACACATAGTAATATAAAATATTGAAACCCCCTTGCATGCTCACATAGGATGAAAATAAACTATTAACAAGCCGGGGTATTATGGGTAGACTTGGTAGTGAACAATTGGGAAATGTACTCGGTAAGGCCTACTCACTCACACGAATACTTGACATAGAATGAGGAGTATTGATTGCAATGATTGAATTATGACTCTTGCATGTTAATTGATAACAACCAATGCAATGATTGTAATCGTTGTTATCAATGCCGAGTACACGATCCGTGAATTCACCATCGGTCTAAAACGACCACTGTGCTTGTGCTGAACCTGTGGAATGGCACACAGTAGTACGTGCACTAGATAGGCTAATAAAATACTTAACAACCTGCATCTCATGCTTGATCTTGACTTTACATCACTCATTACATGTGTGATTATTTTAGACCT
Source organism: Hemerocallis citrina (assembly GCA_017893485.1). Lineage (NCBI taxonomy): Eukaryota > Viridiplantae > Streptophyta > Magnoliopsida > Asparagales > Asphodelaceae > Hemerocallis > Hemerocallis citrina. The sequence goes on along the minus strand of CM030359.1, from coordinate 140,393,012 downwards.
TTGATATTATTGCCTGCTCTTTGTTTTGTTCTTTGTCTTTGACCATGTCCCTATTCTTTGATATACATGCTTTCCTATTATCCCCTGTATTCTCTACTTGCAGCCCATGACTTGCTCTAAGGGCACTCTTTTCTTTCTTTTTAGATCAAGATTTTACAGGCAATAAAGGATATGTTCCCGGAGGAGTTGGTGAGCAACGTTTCTAGAGTTGGAACCAGTCTCCGCTTCATAGTTTTAATTATTGCTAGATTTATTTTCTTGAACATTATTATGACTTGTCCTTTGTTTTTGGGCTTTATGACCCGTTGTTTGTTTTGATCCCAGATGTTGGATATTTATACTGTTGGATTATTTCATTTATTATTGGAATTTATTTTTGATTCATGTGGTTATATTTCTTGTGTGATTGTATTTTGTTGTTCTTATTGCTGAGTTAGTCTGGTACAGCTTGTAGATGGTGTTTACATCAATCGTTGGGCCTGCATTACGTACTCATGTTCCGTATTTTGGGAAGCGGGGCGTGACAGATCCCGACATACAAACACGAACATGTGCACAAGGGATAACACGTACAACAGCAAGAGTAGCCCACACCAATACTGTAACCCTTGTTTTCCATTTTCCATATTTTGGATGTATTTTCTTTTGATGAGTATTTATTCATATTGTATCTTTTTCTGAACATTGTTTTGGATCTTCATTCTCAATACATATTCATCTATTTGATCTATCGCCTCTTAATTTGATCTTCTTGATTCATTGTCTGTCTATTAATTCATCTCTGGTTGATCAAGCTATTATTTTTTATCCTCAAAAACTGCTTGTTCATGTCCTATTTTATATTTTTGTTCCTATCTCATTATTGGATCACCCTATACCCTATTGGATCCTAATAATGCCATATTCTTCTTATTGGATCTTTCTATACCCTTTACCCTCTTAACCCCTATATATATACCCTAACCCTAACCCTAAGATCACTATGCATCCCTACCCTCATACACAGTAGCCGCCAACCCTGTTCACCCCTCTTCTCCTACCTCTGAATCCCGAACCCATATATCTTATACCTCCTTATCTCCAGCACCAGTGCCTTCTTCCACCTCCATTGTCATGCCCTGCTTCCCAAAAAGAATACAGAATACGGATATGTAACAAAAGCCCAGCGAATGAATTTCATCATCCATAAGCTGTTCAAGAATCTTTACAATATCTCACGAAATAGTCAGAGTCGGAAGCTAAAGAGTCAACCACACATGCATAACTGAATTAATAAACCAATAGAAATTACCTGAAACAAAATATAATATTCTCAAATAAATCAGAATCTGGACAAGTCAAATATGCTGGGTCACATCGCCCAAATACAAAATAAATATTCAAGTACTCAAAATACATTGTTCCAAAACAACAACAATAATAATACTAATAAACAAGAAATCCAGCATTTATATCTCATTTCTCCAATACCGTCGGGCAGCTGACCATCCTGATCTGCAATTCATAATTGCAGGAAAAGGAAAGAGAAAACAAGTACCCGTCAATTGCAAGTTACGGGCCACTTATTATGTAGGATACAAGCACATGGGAAAAACTAACAAATAACATGGAATAATGCATCAACACTAATGACTAGCATGAATCAGTAAAACAAAGTCAACTAGTATGGTATACTAACAGTACAAATGAATGTGTCAGTAATAGTGTCATATGGCAACTAACAGTGCCCAGTAACAGTAAGCTCAGTATATCAGTGTAACAGTATAACAGTATCAGTCCAACAGTCTCAGTCTAACAGTATCAGTCTAATAATATCAGTCTAAAAGTATCAGTCTTATGTTCTTACAGTCTTGTGTGCATTACTAGCTAGGTAGTACTTCATGCCTCCCGGTTTTTACTACATGGTTGCTATGACAAACAGTTTCGCTTTTAGATTTTATAGTGGACCATAATGGGGCAGTGTACTCAGGTATCAGCAATAGTAGTAGCAGCAGTAAAAGTAACAGTAACAGTAACAGTAGCAGTAGCAGTAACAGTAGCAGTAACAGTATGGAACACTAGTTCCCTTCTAAGTACACGTTTCCATATTTTTCACTACTAGATCTTCCCTTAAGAAACCCCGGCTTGGTTACTTTTATTATGGTCATCAAACAGACATGATGGTGCATAAAATAGTGTCAAACTAACATGGTATAATCAGTATTAGGTTCAGTGAAACAATCAAGCATGTATAGATGATATACAGTTACATAAACGAGCGAAACAGTGTATGTTCAAATTCAGGACAGCATGACAGTACAGTACTAAAACAATCAATCTCGTCGCTACATAAATGCAAATCTGGATCCGTCAAAGAATCTGGAAAATAGACTCTCAACCGAATCCAGCGCATATAAATAAGTCACATAGTAATTGACAAAATTATAACTCAAAACTGATTTGAATCCAGAAAACATGTTCAGTCAGAAATCAGTAAAACGAATTCTCAGTCCGAAAAACAGCATCAAAACCTCTCCAATAAATCCAGGAAAAATTTGGGTTATTCCCTTATATGTCTAGAATCAAAATATAAAATTTCATAATATTCCAGTAAAATTAGTTCAGTCATCAAAAATAAGAAAACATCAAGAAATGGTAGTTTGGCAAATATGGAATTCCCAACACTGCTGTACGAAAATCATGATATCTCGCAACCAGTGAAAAGAAATTCAAATCCACCACAGGGATATGAAAATAGATAAAATATACTAACTTTCATATTTCACAAGAGTTTTTCATACAGTAGAAGGAAATAGTGTAAAAATACAATTCACTACAGAACAGCGAGCAAAATACAGCAAGTATAGTGTTCATAAACGAGCATGAAACGGCACATAAAACTCATCAATAAAATCTACCAAAATTCTGGGTAATTCCTAAGTAGATATAGAAAAGCTGACCAAAGTCTCAGATCAAAATAACATGTTTAGAACTAGTATCAAAATAATTTAATTATCAAAATTACCAAGAACGAAATCTGGAAATGATCTACACCTCTGTAGTAAAACAGTCATAACTCACACATATGGAAACGAAATAAAGCAAGGTCAGAGGGGTTTGAAAATAGACGAAATTGTCTAAAACTTATGTTTTATACCAAAATTAAGTTACTGACTTCAAGACAATCCAAAACAGCAACCAAAATAGATCAGCGACAAAATACAGATTTTTCCCTTTATCAACAACTCAACATATATCATACAAAACTTGTTCAAAACACAACCAAACTTGAAATCGAGTCTACCAAGTGTCCAAACATCATGAATTAGGGTAATTAACATTTCTAAAACAAGTCTACCACATGGTTCTCCACAAATACCCAAATTCTCACAAGAAGTCTCACTATCACGCCCCGCTTCCCAAAAATACGGAATACGAGCACGTAACAAAAGCCCAGCGAATGAATATAATCATCCTTAAGCTGTTCAGGAATTCATTACAACATGTCACAATAAAATCAGAGTCGGAAGCCAGGAAAAATAAACCACATGCACATATAAACCAAATACCAACAGGAATACTTGAAATAAAATGTATTAACCTCAAATAATCATGATCTGAAAATACACAAATATTCCTGGGTCATATTGCCCAAATACAAGAATACAAGTAACAGATACAATATTCAAAATGAGCAACAGGAGTTAAATATAGATAGCAAAGCTTCAGCCAACTAGAACTTCATCTCGCCAATACCTTTAGGAATCCTGTCCTCCAAAATCTGCAATTCAACGAATGCAAGAAAAAGGAAAAGAGAAAACATAGTACCCATCAATGGCAAGTCCGGGTCACAAAATAGAATAGGATACAAGCACATGGACACTATCTAATCACAGGATATACTAACAGGTAAGGGTAACAAATGTCAAATGTAAAGTCAACAGGTAACATGTACAATTATCAAGTATTCAGGTAATCAGGTAAATATGTATCCAGTATCAGGAAATCAGGTAACAGGAATATCAGGATAATCAGGTAACAGGAATATCAGGTAACAGGTAACAGGAATATCAGGTAACAGGTAACAGGTATACTGGTAACAGGTAATCATGTATTAATATCTTGTATTATTACTATCTAGGTAACACTTCATGTGCCATCTTTTTATCACATGGTTGTTACAGTCAAAGCAGTTTCGCTTTAGATTTCATAGGGGACCATGCAGGGCAGTATACTCAGTATTCACAGAATCACAGAACTTGGTCGGTAAACTTGATCGGTAAACTTGATCGGTAACTTGATCGGTAACTTGTCATAAAGGAAACACAAGTCTCCTCCCGAGTACACGTTTCTACACTATCCACTACTAGATCTGTCCCATATACCCCGGCTTAATTACTTTATTATTAAGATCATCAACAGGCATGAGAGTGTGCTAAATGATGTCAAACTAACAGGTTATACTCAGGTTTAGACTCAGGGAATTAAATCAGCAAGTAATGGTACCAAACATTCACAAATACGAGCAAAATGGTATATGTCTATAAACAGGACAGCAAGACCAGTCTGTACAAAATCAGTGATCCAAAGATCTACAGGCATGCAAATCATGATCCGTCAAAGGATCTGGAATCTAGACATCCACACGCTTCTAATGGGTATAATAAATCTATATACTAGTTCACAACATCTCGACTTAAACTACAATTCAACACAGTTTTTATGTACAGCCAGAAAACAGGGGAATGACCTAAACCACAGGAAAACAGCAGGTAAAGTTATCAATTAAATCCACGAAAATTCTGGGGTAATCCCCTATAAGTATAGTATCAAAATATAAATTTTCATATTTTTCAGAAAGTATAGATATGTTTTCAAAAATAGAAGGTAACACATAACACAGTTTTGATGGATCTGGAATTCTTCAACACCGCTGTACAAAATGGAACACATCTTGCAAACAGCGCATCAAAATCCACTTCCGCCAAAACGGGATGAAAGTATACACAATTACCCAACTTTTATATCTCACATGAAATATTCATACAGTAATTAGAAATAAGGTGAACACGGCATTCAACATACAATCACACGCACTTTACAGCAAAAGCGATCTATAGAAAAGGATGTAAGGCATCACTCAAAACTCATCTTTTAATTACCACAAAAATCAGAGAACTGCCTAACATCATGGTGAAACACTAGACAAAATCTTGTGGCATGAAATTATGTCTAACTTGGATCTTGAAAATAAATTGGTGATAAAATCTACCCCGAAATAAATCTGGGAACTACCGGCATACAGTTACTAAAATAATCATAACTAATTCATACGAACTCCAAACAGGGTAAAATCAGTGGGATTAGAAATTAGATTCAATTCGCTACCAATTACTCAGAAATAGCCATGTTGAGATTCGGACTCTAACTCAGGTAAAAACAACAATCAATCCAGTTCAATCCAAATTTCCAGATTTCTCAACTAAACTTCAAAACGTCATAACTTCCTCAAAAATCATCCAAACTCTTCCAAATTCAAAACGCTGTCTACCCATGGTCGAAATGTCATAATGAAGGGTATCTAACATGTCAAAATCTAGTATTTCTCATATGGGTGTTCAAACATACATCGGGTACACAATATGTCGCATACGCGACCAAAATCGCGCTTGGGTGAATCCTAAGGCATAAACCTATCAAACTCCATGTCCTAAGTCGTCTATGGCCTGTTTTGAACAATAGAGACGAAACCCACAATTAAAAACATGATCTTTGTCCGTCTCTAGTCTCAAACTATCCTATGTGTGAACTTTCTACTTGTATCAACCTAAGAAATTTAAGTACAAGTTACTTGCCTGGATGAAGACGACGAATCCAACCAAAAGAAGAGAATAACGGGAACGGATTCCCGGGCACGAACTCAACAGCAACGAACCACGAACAAGACCACGAATCCAAAGAGCAATCGATCACGGGCACGATCGGACGATCCATAACAAAACACGATCAAGAATCAAGATCTACAAACGGCCAAGATTCAAAAGATTCAAACTCCAAGATGATGAGATAAGATCCAACGGTCCAAAAGGTGATCAACACACCATGATCAAGAATCCAACAGACTCACATCAAAACTAGCAACTCCATGATGATGATGATCAATCAAGCGAAATCAACGGTCCACAATAACACTAGATCCAACTCAATCAAACGGACAGTTGACATCAACAAGATCAAAACTCTCCATACTCAACCCATATCAACTCAAGGCACTGGTTGCTCGGACGGGGAGTCACTGCGGCACGCACTGGATGGCGACGACACACGAAAACAGCGCCGACGTCAGGAGGACAGGCCGAAGACTGCCGCAGGTGGCTGCGCGCAGGGGACACGACAGACTGGCACCGTTGCGATGCTGGTGAAGTGCAGTCTGGGGTGCACGCTGTCGCTGGGGCGATGCGAGCGGGGCTGTCGCAGCGCAGCGCGGCACTGACGTGTCGCGGCGGAGGGGAAGGGCGGCGCACGAGAGGAGCGGCGCGCTGGGTTGAAGACGAAGCGGTGAGGGCGAGTTGCAAGGTGCAGGGCGATGGGTTTGAAGGGAGCACGGGAGATGGACGCGACGATGGAGAGGTGAAGACGGGAAGGCAGGGGGCTGGCGCATGGGTTTCGAAGCGGCGGCTGCAAGCATCGGGAGAAGGTGGGGAAGCAGAGAGAAGGAGCGCGGCGCATGGGGAAGGAGATGAAAGGACGCAAGGATGGATTATGAGTATATATAGGGAATATGGGAACTAGGGTTAGGCGGTGGGAGAGCTTCGGGTCGGGGCTAGGGATGTTTAGAAATGGGTTTGGGTTAGTTGGTAACCGGGTTGGGTTTTATTAGGGTAAATGGGTGTGGGTAAATGGGTTTAGATGGGTATATGAAATTCAATAAAATAACAAATAAAAATATTGTCTCTAATAAAATGCAATTTGCATTACAAAATATAATTTATTTAAAATACTACAAATACAATTTGTACATAAAATTAGATCGTTAATAACAAGTCGAAACTAATAACAATAATAACAATAATAATAAATGAGATTTTTATTACAATATAAGATCACAGAAAAATAGTTACAAATAAATTCATCTGATCGAAAACAGATTTTAAAATAGAAGGTCCAAAAATACATTTTGACAAAAGAATTTGAAAACCGGAAAAATAATTCGCGAAAATTTTTAAATACAGAAAATATCGAAAAATACCTTTTTGGAAAAACAGGGGTTACACTCACATACATGATCAAATCAAGAACGGATAAAACCTAAGTTAATTCATGTCAATGTTGTGTCGTGAGGCAACTATAGTCAAGTTTTCACAATAGAGACAAAACCCATAAAAGATAACACACACACGAGTTGTCTCTAGACCCAACTACACTATAGGTGGTATTTTTGACTTGTATCAAATAAAGAAATTGGAGTACAAGTTACTTGCCTAAACCAAAGATGAAGAACGACAAAAATTAAGAGTGACGGGAGTGGATCCCGACAACGAACAAAACCCACGAACGAAAATCCACGAATCAACGAATCCAAGCAAACTCTTGCAAAATCACCACACGAGAAAAACTCCACAAAACGAGAGAGAGATCAAGATAGCGTCGGCATCGGGGCAGTGGCTGGCTGCTGCTCCGGCTACCGTAGCCGATCGGACGGCGGACGGGAGAGGGATAGAGAGGGAGTATGGTGGTGGTAGGTGGTCGGGATGGAGTAGGGGATGGAGTGCGGCAAAAGGGGGTCTCGCCTGGGGGTGTGCAGGGTTGGAGTGCAGGCCGACGCCGGGTGTGGCCAGCGTCGGGTTGCAGCGCAAGCAAATGAGGGGAGGCCGGGAGTAGTTTTAGGTGATTAGGGTTAAGGTTTTAGTAGGAGAGGGTTTATATATATATTGGAGTTTAGGGCTGATGTGGTTATGGGTATTGGGTTGTTGGTAGTTTAGGAGTAGTAATGTGATCAAATTGAATAGGATTCAAATTAGGATTGGGTAATTTGGCTTTGGTAATCAATTAGGGATCAAAATAATAGGATTAGGAATGGGGTAGACCACCAAATCACCAAGAGCACCCAAAAAATACAAACAAAGAGAACGAGACAACAATAAACAGCGAAATCAACAACCATGAACCAGAACAACCAAGAAATCGGAAATAACTTGCAAAAATCAAGAATGAGAAAAGAAAATAAAAATATATTGAAATAACTCAATATACGGTCCAAGGAAAAAAAACAAGAGAGTACACATACACAAGAAAAGAAAAATACACCAAAAATACGAAAATTGAAAAACAGGGGTTACATCCATCGTCCTCGAGCCCCTCTCCATCGCACCCCCTTGCGACCCTTCCTCCCTCACCCCGAACTCCTCGCCCTGTAGACTCCTGACCTCCATCCTCCTCTCCTCGTCATCACCTCCCTGTCATCCTCCTCCTCGGTGACTCCTTGGCAGTCGACGCTCTGCCACTCCCCATCGCACCGCCAGTCTGCCAGCCCCTCCCAACAGCACCGTCACCTCCATTGCCATCGCCATGGATCCGAGCTCATTCGTCCCCTGCATCGACCTCTGCTTTCGTCCTCGTCGCTACCAACTGCAGTCGCCCTGCCTCTCCACCGTGACTCCTCGACTGCTACTTGCACCGTGAACGAGCCCCTGAGCACCCTACACTCCGCCTTCCCCCGAACTCCTCTGTTTCCTCTCCAAAACAGAGGAGCAGCCCCCTGTCTTCAACCTCCGCCAGTGCCCTTGCCGTCGCTGTGCCGCCTTGCCCTTATTACCCTGAGCTCCATCGTCAATTACCTAGCACTCGATGACCCCCCTGGCTACCGCTATCTTTATGTGTTCTGCCAACTAAGCTTCCTTTCAACTCTGGCTGTCTGTTTGATGTTGATCATCATCAAGATCTTGATCATCATCTTCACTATCATTTGATCTTGATCACTTAGATTCTTAACCGTCCAATCACTTTGATGATCTTGATCATAACATCTTGATCTTGATCTTGATCTCTTGATCTCAGTCGTCTGATCTGATCTAATCGTGATGATCATCAAGCTTGCTTTGATCTTAGCCGTCGATCGACCGACACACTAGATCTCGGCCTTTGATCATCTCGATCGTCTCGTTCGTCTTTTACTTGGTGAGTTAAACATTTGATCCACTTTTGTTCTTATTCGTCAAGTTGTCAATCATGGTATATTTACTCCTTTGGTACTCTTCTAATTCTTTTATATTCTATATTCGATCTCGGCCATTGGATTCGCTTGATCTTCATCTTGATCACCATCTTGATCATCGAGATCCGTGCCGATCGTGTTCATGCCCGGGAAACCGTTCCCATTATTCTCTCTCCTTGCATCATTTCTGTACTAAATACAAGATCAAGATCCGTGACGATCAAGATCCGTGCCGATCTTGATCTTGATCGTGTTCTGTGGACGATTATAAGGCGAGTAACTTGTATTCCATTTTGTTGTATAATACAAGTACTAAATATCGCCTATAGTGTAGGTTCTTCAAGATCCATTCCCATGAAACCCTTGTTAAATCTTGTCTCTATGTGTTGATTCGCCTGTAGTTGCCCCATTACACACACGACATGAAATAACTTAGAGATAATCAATTCTTGGTGTATACATGCATGTTGTTTGTATGTTCTTGTATGCTTAATGTGTTACTAGTAGTATAACTTGTTGTAGACTCGCTAAATACCCTATACCATGTTGCTTGGACATCTAGTGCACCATATTTCATACTTTGTTATGATTTGGATGTATTACCTATGAGCTAGTTGATTTCGTGCATGAGGAATATTTCTGTTTTTGTTGTTACCCCATTTTTGTTAAGTATTTTAGACCCTATTAAGATCAGTATATGAAAATTATTTGTGAATAAGAATTATAGAGAATTTTGTCTATTTTCCAGAATTTCTGACAGAGCTCAATTTTGATTTGTGAGTTACATGTTATGGCTATTTTACTACAGATGTATACAAAAATTCCAGATTCAGTTTTATATGAATTCTATATAGTTAATTATTTTTTTACTGATGTTAAAGATAATATTTTGAACCAATATTTTGCTGAGTACAACTAGACTTGATTGGGATTAACCTCTATTTTTTGTGGATTTAATTGATAACTTTTATAAACTATTCTATACTTGCAAACAACTACTATAATTGCAAATTTTTTGTGCTGTTCTGTAAAGAAACATAATTTTGACCTGATTCTATTTGCTGTTTATAAAATATTTGTGAATTGGAGTTGTAGACTATTGTATCTATGTTTGATTTAGAACGTGTAGACTGATGGACGAGTAATGGATGGACAGTGTATGGGGGTGAGATAGGTTGTGGTGCGCATGCAAATGTGGGGATGGAGGTGGTGAGGTTGCATCATGTTATGGGGATACAGGTGGTGTCTCTGTAGGAGGAATAATAGGTGGAACTTCAGTATGAGATGGGAAAGGTGCCAAATGTGTGGGATCAAATGGAATGCATAAAGGTATGGCCAAGGCGATAGGCCCAACAACTGGTGATTCGAGAAAACTAGCATCCTCGGGATAGGTCAAGTAGTAGGGAGAGTCTTCCACTGTAACCCCTGTGACTCATTATTTGTAACCCCTATTTTTCCACAATTCTATTTTCCGTGTATTTTCTATGTTTAAAAATTTTTGCAAATTATTTTTTCCGGTTTTCAAATTTATTTTTATCAAATTGTACTATTGGATCTTCTATCAAAATCTAATTTCGATCAACAATTGTATTAGCAACTAGATTCTATGATTTTATATTTTAATACAATTTTTATTATTGTTATTGTTATTGTTATTGTTTTTATTATTACTATTAATATTTCCAGCAAAACCTAATTGTATATTTTTATTAGTTATTGTGATTTTCAAATACCCAAAACCCATTTTTATTTTATTGGATTTCTTTCTAAACCCTACTACCCTATTTAATATCCAAATACCTATTATATTAACCCAATACCCATTAAAAATACCCCCAAACCCGTTAAGCATATATCCCCTACCCATTCACCCCAAACCCGACCCGTTAGCGCACCCCTGCTTCCGCTGTCTTTCTCTCTAACCCAATTTCCCTTCACCTATATTTAAACCCATCTTCAGAGCCTGTTCACCTACTCACCACATGTTCAACTTCCTTTTCACCCAGTCGCCTACTCCTACCTCCCAAACCCAACGTTTCCCCTCTCGTCTCTCCCTCTCCGGCCTCCCTGGTGATGCGCCTTGCTGCAACGCAGCATCAGACTCCACCCTGGCTTCCCCTCCTCTTCTCCTCCTTGCGACGTGCTGCCCTGTCGCCTTCAGCGACGACAGTCGTCAACAACATTGTGCCGCCTAGTGCTGCACTGCTCTCCCCCGGTGTCTCCTTCCGAGCGTCATCCTACCGCACACCCAGCGACCTCCCGCTGTCTTCCCTCTCCCTTCGGTGCGACTGCAGCCCCATCGCCGCTGCGACTGCAGCGACCACCGCCCCTTGGTCCCCCTACTCTGCCTCGCTCTGTCGACGCGCCGCAGCAGGCCAGCGATGCCCTGTGCTCCTCCCAGGTGACAGCAGATGACATCCACAGCACCAGTCGACAACGTCCGCAGGTTCCCTACCGGCGTCGCGATCCCCTAGCCACCGTCGCTGTCCGCCAACAGCCCCCGCGGACTACAGCCCCATGGCCACCGTCAGCCAAGCCTTGGTGTACTGTTGATTGGTGTTGATCACTTTGAATGTGAACCGTCGATCGCTCGTGATCTTGATTCTTGATCTCTTGTTGTGGGCCGTCGGATTTTCACAATCTCATCTTGATCTTCTTGATCTTCTTGATCATGGAGTTTTGATCATCTTGGAGTTCTTGATTGCTTTGATTCTTAGCCGTCCGTTTTCTTTGATCATCATCATCTTGATCGTCACCCTCGGAGTGATCTTGGCCGTTCGATCGTGATCATCATTAACTTCAACATCACCTTGATCTGGACCGTCCGATCTTGTTGATCTTGATCTTGATCTTAGTCTTGATCTCATCCATGCCGATCCGCCCGATCATTGTTTGATCATCTTGATCTTGATCTTTGATCTCTGCCGTTCGATCGTGATCGTGATCATCTCATCTAGATTCGTTGTTCATGTGATCCTGATTGATCTGTGATCCGTTCGTTGTGTTTGTGATCGTGCCCCGGGATCCGTTCTTGTTATTCTTGATCATCGTCGTTCCCGATGTCGTATTTCAGCCAAGTAACTTGTACTCAAATTCCTTTGTATGATTCAAGTCATAAATATCGCTTGTAGTTTAGTTGGGTTCTAGAGACAACTCGTGTGTGATGTATGATTGATGAGTTTTATCTCTATAGTGCTATTTGACCATAGTTGACTCACGACACAAAATTTGACATGAAACAACTTAGGTTTTGTCCGTTCTTGATATGATGTTTATGTGAATAAATTATGAGGACTCGTGTGCTTGTGAGATCCATGTGTTATATTTGTTGTGGACATGTTGTATTCCCTATTTCATGATGTTTGGACACTTGGTAGACTCTATTTCATGTTTGGTGGTGTGTGGATCAAGTTTAGTTGGATCTATGTTGATTTTTGTTTGTGAAGAAATTCTGTATTTTGCCGATAATCTGTTTTGATCAGTAATTTAGACCATATTAAGGTCAGAATCATAATTTCAGTATAAAACATGAGTTTTAGAGGAATTCGTCTTCTTTCCAAACCCCTCTGACCTTACTCAATTTCGTTTTCGTATGTGTGAGTTGTGACTGTATTACTACAGAGGTGTATATAAATTCCAGATTTTGTTTCTTGTTGATTTTGATGACTAAATTATTTTGATACTTGTGCTAGACATATTATTTTGATCTGAAACTTTGGTCAGTATTTCTATATCTATCTAGAGATTACCCAGAATTTTAGTGGATTTTATAGATGATTTTTATATGCCATTTCATGCTTGTTTATAAAGACTGTACTTGCTGTATTTTACTCGCTGTTTCGTAAAGAATCGTATTTTCACCCTGATTCCTTTGACGGTATGAAAAATATTTGTAAATATAAAAGTTAGTTTATATTGTCAATGTTCATCTACCTTTGGCAGATTTGGATTTCGTTTCACTGGTTGCGAGATATTATGGTTTTCGTACAACAGTGTTGGGAATTTCATATTTGCCGAACTATCGTTTCTTGATGTTTTCTGATTTTTTATGACTAATCTAATTTCACTGGAAAATTGTGAAACTTTATATTTTGATACTAGACAGATAGGGCAATACCCAGAGTTTTTGCAGATTTATTTGGGGTATTTTGATGCTGTTTTTCTGACCTTGAATACAATTTCCTGATTTCTGGTTGAACGTGTTTTTTGGATTCAACCCTGTTTTGAGTTATGATTTTGTGAAACACTATATAACATATATGTATGCGCTAGATTCAGGGTGGAAGTCTATTTTCTAGATTCTCTGACGGATTTAGATTTGGATTTCTGTAGTAACGGGAGTCACTTTTTTACTACAGTATGGTCTTGCTGTCTTAAACTGGAGATTTGGCTATTTTATTCTTTTATGAGATATCTTGCACTCATGCATGTTTATCTTGCAACTTGAACTTGCCACATGATCATGCCATATTATTCTTGATATATTTTGCACACCTACATACTTGTTTGATATTACTAAAAAAATAACCAAGCCAGGGTTTAAGGAAAAGATCTAATAGTGGATAATTCAGAAACGTGTACTCGGAAGGGGGCCCGTGTTTCCCATATTTGGAATTTGGTATATGATTTGGATTATTTGGAATTTGGTATATGATTTGGTTAATTTGGAATTTTCTATATGATTTGGATTACTTGTCCCTGAGTACACTGCCCTCTATGGTCCACTATGAAATCTAAAGCGAAACTGTTTGCTGTAGCAACCATGTAGTAAAAGCTGGGATGCATGAAGTGCTACCTAGATAGTAATCACTACAAGACTTGACACATGATACTTGAACATGATACATGCCTGCTTGATACTTGACTACATGATACATGAGACTTGAAACATGATACTTGATACATGATTACATGATACTTGATACTTGATACACGTTTACATGATACTTGTTTACTTGACTCTTGATATATGCTACATGATACTTGTTCACCTTACCATGATAGTTGTTATATTTGGATATCATGCTTATACCATATTGTTAGTTAGTTTTTTCCATGTACTTGTATCCTGCATTACAAGCGGCCCGTAACTTGCAATTGACGGGTACTTGTTTTCTCTTTTTCTCTTTTCCTACAATTGTTGAATTGCAGATTTTGGAAAGCAGGTTCCAGATGGTATAAGCGAGATGAAGTATTAGTGCTGGATTTTATCATTATTATTTTGTAGTTGCTTGAACAATATTGTATTTTGATACTTGGATTTATTTGTATTTGGGCAATGTGACCCATGATTTTGTTGACTTATTCAGATCATGACTATTTGAAATTTATATATTTGGTTTCAAATATTCTTGTCGGTATTTTTTTTATATGTGCATGTGGTTGATTTCTTTGCTTCCGACTCTGATTATTCTTGTGATATGTTGTAAAGATTCCTGAACAGCATATGGATGATGAAAATCATTCGTTGGGCTTGTGTCGCGTATCCGTATTCCGTATTCTCTTTTGGGAAGCGCGGCATGACATTATTGTATTTTTGTTCGTATTTAATTAAATTCCCAGTTTTTTTATTTTATTCCTAATTGTATTTTTTTTGTCCCTTTTTGAATTGTGTGTTGTTCTTTCTCTCTTTATAATTCATTTTGCTTTGATCCTGGCTTTATTTTTCAATTTGATTGATATAAATAATTGTTCTTCCCTTTGTGTTTTGTTTAAACCTAGTTCATGGCCTATTTATTTAATATTTGACTATTTCTCTTCCTATTGGACACTACCCAGTTAACACATACCTGCTTTGACTCTATACAACCCTACTAATCACACCCTAACCCTAATTATCTAAACCTTAATCTTTCCTGCCTACTTTAGCTGTCAACTGCACCCCGATCTCTCTCTCTCCCCCCCGTATTCCCCTCAACCCTCAGCCCGTTCCTTTTCCCATTATCCCCGATCCCTGTGTCGCCCTGTCCCCGCTCGATCCCTGCATCGCCCCTTGCACCGCGACAACCGTCGCCGTCGCCGTCATCGTCTTCTTCTTCCTCTTGGTGTCAACATCTTGCACCACCGAGGCCTGATCCATCCCCTCGACCCTGCTGCCGTGCTCCTCGCCGTCAGCCATGTCACTGCTGCACTTGCTGTCGTTGCCCCTTGCTGTCATGCCACTTGTTGTTGCTGCTGCCGTAGGTGTGTGTGTGAGAGAGTACGTGCACCACCCGTGTATTTTTCACTCCCCGCTTTCTAAAAAGGAGATACGAAATACGGATACGTGACTAAGTCCAGCGAATAATTTTCATCTTCCATAAGCTGTCAGGATCTTTACAACAAGAACAAGTATAAACAAGAGATATACAAAAGAAATAGTCAACCACGCATGCATAACTGAATCAATAAAGTCAACAAGATTACTTGAAACAAGAAGCAATAATACTGAATTTTAAATAATCATGTCTGAAACAAAACACAAGTCTGGGACAAAAAGCCCATTAGAAATAATCCATGTAGAAAATTACAATTATTCAAGATAAGCAACAGGGAATAATAATAGCAAGAACTCCAACAACAAAAATCTCAGATCTCCTATTGCATCGGGCAGTTGATCACCATAATCTGCAATTTAATAAATTGTAGGAAAAATGAAAGAAACAAAATGCCCGTCAATGCATGTTACGAGCCGCTTGTAGTGCAGGCACAAGTACAGGAAAGATAAAAAAATATAGAGTAACAGCAGAAGCAAGTATAGCATGGAAATGATGTAACAACAAAATAGAGAACTACTTTAAGTCAAGGACAGAAACAACTAGCATGGCAAGATGAATGAGTGCAAGTGGCATGTAACAAGTGTTAAGTAGCATATAAACGAGTAACGAGTAACAAGTGTCAAGTAACCAAGTATCATGTACAAGTAACAAGTAGCAAGTGTCAAGTGATCATGTACTCTGGAGCAGTATCCACGCCCTATCATGACTCATCATGGGACATCCTGTGAATACTTTTATGCCGCCAATCCAATAACCCTCATACTCAATATTTTTCTCTTACTTTCATCACATCTCCACTATGCATCTAATCCTTAGTTTAATTGAATCATGAATAAAATCAACTTTTAGAGTGTAGCACTTCCACTATATCGGTTTGATTCATTTAATTCACATGACCCAAACATTGGTCTTCCCATTTCAAAATATCCTTTTCTCATTTCTTTCATTGCCGGTATAAGGCTTGGCTATACCCTAATTCTCAATTTCAACTCATAATTACAATGTCATACTCATAAGATCTTTTCATGATTAATCACAATAAATATTTCAATAGTATAGTATTCATGTATCCACATCTTTCATAATTCATCACAATCAATAATTCAATTTCGCGTGCAATCCATGTGCAATAATAAATTTCACTTAATAGTCACCAACAATTTCATATATTCCACAAATCTATTACTCACAAATTCACAATTTTACTGCAACACATTTTTCTATACTTCCATTTAATCACGCTAGTCACAAACTTCAAAAATTCATCTTTTATAACTCAAAATTTTTATTTTTATTTTTCTTTCGTTTAAAAGAATAATTTAATTTCAAAATGAGTCATTCCTTGCAAAAACCCAAATTTCTTATTCACACTTCATCAAAAGTAGTATAAATATTTCCCTTAAAGTTCTAATAATTTTTTCCAGTAATTAAAACATATTTTCCCAATTTTTATTCTAATTTAACAATTCAATTTAATCCAAAAATTCTCAAAAAAAAACATTTTTTTCTAAACTCAAACCCCACCGAGATTCGAACCCACAACCAGCGGCGAAACAGATAACGGACAGACCAACGCGCCAAAGCCGCCCATCGATTTAACTAGGGGTTAAAAGCCCTATGTTCTGTTCTCGGCGAATTTGGTTTTCAACCAAAAAATAATTAAAACCAGAGCGGCGGTATCGAACCCGAGACCTCCGCTACTGTAGCGACCCAGACCCATTCCGACCAATTGGTCTAAGTGAACATATCGATTAGAAGGTATTTAAAATAGGTTTTGATCTTAATTCGCTGTTCAAAGTTATACTTCAAAATTTCTAAAAAACGAATTTATCTCCTTTTCTCCTCTTTTGAAAACAAAAATATCCAGAATAAAAAATACATTTAATTTAACAATAACCAGTATTTTTAAAGGTATTTTTTCCTATTATAAAACATATATTTAGCCTTAATTTGTATTTTATAATACTACTAGGTTTTCCCGTTGACACGTACCTATGGCCCGTCTTCGAAACGGTGCTCCTTGTTTGATCATATAAAATAATTTTGGTGGTCCAGCAAGTTAATTGAAGTAGCAAACATAGAGCAAAAAACATATTGTATGATTTTTTTGAATTATTTTTAAAGTTTTTTAATTTTTTAATTTTTTAAAAAAAATTAAAATTTTTATTTTCGTAATTTTTTGAATAGAAGAGGGAGGGAGAGAGGAAAAAAATTAATTAAATAAATATAGAAGTTGTTTTGGGTGGGGGATTTGAATTTGAGTTTTGGGGGGAACATTTGGGGGGAAAATATGTTTTGTGGGGTTAAATCTAAGCCTTTGATTTTTGGTGAGACTGAAGGAGAACCACTTGATAGCTTTCTTTGTGTTTTATTATATAGATTTCGACATTTAAAAACTAACACATATTTGTTCATAAATAAAGATGATTTCTCACACAAAATTCACTACTACAATGTTTTGACAACTATGATATTTTTAGAGCACAAAAAAAAACAATCTTTATAAGTGAATAAAACCTCTATTTTTATCAATTAGTCTACACATGAAGCATTCGATTATTTGTTTGCCAAAAATACATTCTTTCCATTTATTCTAATTTTCACATGGTATATATAGCAATGGGGAATTTCATTACATCTATTAGCAAGCATTTCTTAGAAAATTATTCTATCAATTCATCTTTAACACATCATTCTACTTTAGTACTTTAATCAATAAACATGATTCTAACTTCTTACTAGCGAATTTCACATAATTGCAATTAAAGCATAATTAGCATGCATTCTAAAGTTATAAACAATGAGAACATACACTTTCACTTATATTAAATGAATCTAACCATCACAAAAACACACATTTACTAGTTTGTCAATTTCTACTCTAAATAGGCAACACGTATTTCATCTCAACTAACAAATTCAATTTATTCCTAACATGATTTCTACTTTAGAAGTCAAGAGAAACACCCACCTTTTTGAAGAAAACCAATAAGAAAATCTCCTAGAGCCTCCTAGAATGCGAGAGAGTGCCTTCTCCTCCTAGATTGCGATGCAACGAACCTCCTCCTTGCTTCCTTGCCAAAACCGAGAGCTCCAAGATTGGGGTTTGAATAGCCGGCCTCCAAGGGGAAACACAACACACAACTCACACACTAATATGTATATATCTCCTATATAATGTCTCCTTTAATATTTGCTTTAGTGTAGAATACAAGTATGAAGGGGGGAGGGGGGGGGGGGTATTTATACTAATTTTAGAATAGATTGGAGGGCTAGGATTGGTTGGGTAGTTGTAAAATGGAGGGCTAGGATAGGAGTAGAAGTTATAGCAACTACCCACACACAAAGTAACCACCCATGCACACAACCCACTCTCCCCATGCCCATACCCGGCCCAAAAGGTGTGCATTGCACACTACGTGCATGCACGTGCCACCTAGTCCCCTATGTAGAAGTTCGTACAATTTTAATTAATCAAAATGTTCACTATTTGTCTCTACATGACAAGTGTGGCCATTTAATTGATTAATTAAATTAGTGGGCGTCATAAATAGTGGGCTTAGGCTTGTGGGCCAAAACAACAAATTAATAATTAATAGAAGTGGGCTAAAACAATTAATTAGTGTTTTAGGCTTTTGGAAAGTAGGAATTTTTTGAAAAATAAAGGAAAATAATTGTTTATACAAAATGAGATTTTATATAAAATAAATAGATAATATACGCATGAAGTTTGCACGTGCACAACACGTGAAAAAAATAATATTTTTATTAAAATGAAATTTTAGGGTATTACAACTCTCCCTCCTTAGAATAGTTCCGTCCCCGGAACTACAATTAAAGAGTGAGAAAACAAAACACAAGAAGAAAAATACAATCAAGCAAACAGCTTAGGATGATCCTTTTTCATCCTCTCCTCAGATTCCAAGTAGCTTCTTCAACCAATTGGTTTCTCCAGACTACCTTGACCATCGGTATCGTCTTATTCCTCAAGACTTTCTCCCGACGATCAACAATCTCAACTGAAAGCTCAATGTAACTCAGATCCAACTGCAAACTCTCTCGTACTTCGGGCAAATGATGACTAGGATCTGGAATGCAACCTCTCAGCATAGACACGTGAAAGACATTGTGCACCTGAGACAACTCTTCCGGTAACTCAAATCAGGTAAGCAGTTTTCCCAATCCTTTTCAATATCTTATACGGGCCTATGAACCTCGGGGCTAACTTTCCACCCTTGCTGAACCGGATCGCGCCTTTGCTGGGCGATACCTTTTGAAGGACAAAGTCACCAACCTCAAACTCAAAGTCCCTCCTCCGGTTGTCTGCATAGCTCTTCTGTCTACTCTGAGCACCCACTATAGCGCCCCAAATCCCTATACCGGGGACCTGAGACCCTACACCAGGAGTCGAACTTCAAAATAGCCAAATCACAGAAGTACAAAAAATTTAAAAACTTTTATTCCATATAAATATTACATTTACAAGGGCTACAATGTCCAAATAAAAGTCACAATATTTACAACAATATAACAATGTTTGTATATGTCCCTTGGATCCTTGGACTAACTCGAGCTCCGTGGTACCTGTAGATCGGCTCTGAATACCTATAAGGTGGGAAACGTCAGTACTTCGACTGACGCAAAGCTGGTGATAACAGGATCCTCCAAAATTTAATCACAACCAATAATTTATGCAAAATAGAAAGGTGTTGTGCCAAAATAAGGGTTTAGTGGATTCGGGTTCTAGTGCAGTGTTATGACATGACCTTAGGTCTAGATGCCGCAAACTCACATGCCTAACTTCTAATGCAAGCAAGACTTTGGAGCACGAATGCAGTCCATACTACATACGCCCCCAAATCTAGCCGTCTTTCTCCACAATATAGGGATTCGAACCCTCGCCATGCACCCTACTCTTGTACACACTTCAGTTCCCAATAGATTGTCTGTCGCCCAAGGAGATTGCAGCGGTTGGTCTATTTCCGCCCTGCAGTGCCCAAGTGGTCACCGCCAGTTGGTACCCACGTACGGACCTCCTTAGAAACCACGTTGAACCTGGTCCTTACGACCCTTGGTTCCACATGTCCATTCATGGACTCTCGCATGCGTGTTCACCCCTGGCCCGGGTTATGAACAAATATATATACCAAACACAAAACACAAACCCGCGCTTTAAGGACGTGAGCACCACGGAAGGTCAATTCCTTTGGGCCTCCCGCGCCTTACTCCGGCAAACTTTGGGAATCAACAGATCGAGATATGAGCCGGGGACTCAATACATGAGCGGTCGAGAACGTATCCCTACGACTGGAAGATACAACACCGCCTATGGCTTACTAGGACTAATGCAATTTTCCAACCCCCTAATAAACCATTCTAACATCCTTACTCTAATCATTCGGGAAAGAATTACTGCTTCCACACTTGCCTATCAACCTCTGGCCCCT
Source organism: Hemerocallis citrina (assembly GCA_017893485.1). NCBI lineage: Eukaryota > Viridiplantae > Streptophyta > Magnoliopsida > Asparagales > Asphodelaceae > Hemerocallis > Hemerocallis citrina. Next base: position 140,372,115 of record CM030359.1, on the reverse strand, counting down.
GGCGACACCGGTCCGGTTCGCCGCTTCCCCGACTTGGACTCGTCCAGCAAAATGGCGTATGCCTGCTGCTACCACGGCTATAAATATAAAATTACCCCGTGAGCTCCACTCATTGGCATGCTCGGACGTCCTATGCTCGGCAGAAGTCTAAAAATATAGGCGTGATAGGTGCAGGGTATCCTTTAGCCTAGTGACTAACTCGAGTCACACATCCCGCTCGGGGAAATAACAACCTCAATAACAGAGATCGACCATCCCTAGCCACGAGTCACCGACTCGGCTCACACACAAGGAAAAATTGTTTTCACAATCCTGAATCCTAACCCAGACTAAGCAACCTATGGGTTTCTGCCCGATCTCAAGATGGTCATAACTTTATCGATACAACTCCGATTGGCGTGTATGGCCCCAACCTGAAAAAATACGATCCTAGGCTATAACTACCTAGTTGATCACAAGCTTAGATTTAACCATCTAAGTCCTCGACATAGCTTCTCAAGCACCAGCCTGCGTGCTTCCTGTGCACCGGCTGCACCTTACCATTAACACAAGATTCTACTCGTTCATCAGAACGACACAACTCAATTTCAGTAGAAGGGTGTGGGTGTCCTCAACAACTCTCTAGTTGGTCATGAGTACAATTTACACCATTAAGTCACCCTAACACACTCATCTATCATCAATACACCCATTACACAATTGGTCTCTCCAATTCAGAGCATTCAGCTCTACTATCGTCCTCTGTCCAGTCTTACAAAAAATCATAAAAAATCCCACTGTTTACTGGATTTGGGTCAAATTAGTTTTTTTGGAAAGGTCTAGGTGTCCCCTACAACTCTCTCCTGGGTCATGATCCTCAAAATATGCCTCTAACAGGTCTCAATTTTCCAATCTTTACAGAGTGTCAAAACTGGCTGAAAACAGCATAGTGCTCAATCACAAAATCACAGTAAATTGCAAACTTGTCCAATTGAAACAAAATATTTGGTGGTGATACTAGATAGCATACCCAACATTATGCAAAAGATTTCATATCAAAATTCTAATTATTCAGTGAGTAATAGCTACTGCAAGTCATCTCAGAAACCATCCAGTTTTCTTAATTCAACCTCAGATACTGATCATAGATAGATTTTTCTCATGCCTCTAGAATCAACCAAACAATTTACTGATTTTTGTAGATAACCAAAATGCATTCAGGAATAATGATTAAAATTTTCAGATCAAAATCATGCTTCAATAAATTACAAAAATTTCTACAATATCAACCATTCTGTTTTACTTTTCCTGAGTCTTCCTTACGACATATATCTATCTCACAATTTTATTAGCACATCAAATTATCATATAAAAATCCGAAATAATTCATGGATGATCATAACACATATATGAACAAACCCTTTTAATTTTGTTGTCTAATTCAACATATTGTGCTCTCGGAAAAATCCACAACATGGCACTCCGAACCAGCTTTTCCTAGTTCCATTCTGACTTCTACTTCTATCTTTAGAAAAAGCAATCCTATGCATTCTAACACACATGCATACAACCAAATTTAATTAAGAGACAATAATTCATGTTTAGAGAAACTTCCCACCATAGGTTGTAGTAGTAGAAGGGATCTCTTCAAGCTTCTTCTTGGAAATCTCCTTCTCCTTCACTTCCTTCTTCTTTTCTCTCCTCCTTCTCTTTGCGGTGTTCTCTTCTGAAAATTCCAGAGCAAATGGGAAAAATGAAGTGGAAATGAGGGTGATGGAGGTGTGTGGGCCAGATTAGACAAGGGGGGGTGTAGGTTAGGCTATAGGTGGTTTGTAGGCCTCAAAACCATGGCTTAGCCTATTGGTTTGGGGTGTGTTATGTTGGCTGCCCAAATTAACTCTTAACGAGCTCCAACGTGTGTGAGACGCGTATTTTAACGAGCGCACGCAACCTATATTCACTGTAGTACCATACCGTGTTATATTTGCATGTGTGTCGTGCCGAAAACTAGCAGTTATACTAGTAACGGTCCGTCTCGTTCTCGTGCATCTTTGGGATGCAACTCTCCTAAAAACCGTCCCGTAGCCCTAACCATCCACCACGATGGCAAAATCGACCCATAATACTACAATCAATTGCACGCATACTAACAATATACATACACATATGCATATCCTCAGGTACCGTACAAAACGGGGTGTTACATCACTCTCTCCTTAGAATGGTTCTGTCCCCAGAACGTCCTTAGTAGGAGAAAGAAAAACAAAAAACAAAAAACAAAAATAGAAAACATTCAAAATAAATCCAGATATAAGGCCCTCATGCGGCTCTCCGGCTCCCACGTGGCTTCTTCCACGAACTGGTTCCTCCAGAGAACTTTGACCATCGGGATAACCTTGTTTCTCAGTACCTTGTCCTGACGATCAAGTATCCTGACTGGTTTCTCTCTACAGGTAAGATCTACCTGTAAATCCTTCGGAACCTCTGGCAACCGATGGATCGAATCCGGGACACACTTCCGTAGCATAGAGACGTGGAACACGTCATGCACTTGAGATAGCTTGCCCGGCAGCTCCAACTTATAAGCCATCGTGCCAATCCTTTCCAGAATCTTGTATGGTCCAATATACCTCGGAGCAAACTTCCCGCCTTTCCCGAACCTGATAACTCCTTTAGTCGGCGATACCTTGAGAAATACGGAGTTGCCTTCCTCAAATTCCAACTTTCTTCGGCAGTTGTCCGCATAGCTCTTTTGCCTGCTTTGTGCTCCTTGAAGCCTCTTCTGAATAAGCTCGATCTGCTCCGATGTCTGTTGCACGATTTCTGGTCCATACATCTGCCGCTCTCCTACCTCGAACCAACAAATCGGCGTTCTGCATCTTCGTCCATACAAAGCTTCATACGGGGCCATGCCAATGCTTGCCTGATAGCTGTTATTATAAGCAAACTCTGCCGAGGCTAAGTATTTTTCCCAACTTCCTCCGAAGTCCAAAATGCATGCCCGTAACATATCCTCGAGAATCCTGTTGACTCTCTCTGTCTGTCCATCCGTCTGAGGGTGAAAAGCTGTGCTGAAGTCTGTTCTAGTTCCCAACACTGACTGTAGACTTCGTCAGAATCGAGACGTAAATCTTGCATCTCGGTCGGATACTATCGACACTGGCACTCCATGTAGTTTTACTATGTTCTCAATGTAGACCTCGGCCAACTTCTCGACTGTCCAGGTCGTCTTTACTGGGAGAAAATGTGCAGACTTGGTCAATCGATCCACAATCACCCATATTGAGTCATTTCCTTTAGGGCTCCTGGGTAACCCAGTGATAAAATCCATACTGATGTTCTCCCATTTCCATTCTGAGATGGGTAAAGGCTATAACAATCCTCCTGGTTTCTGGTTTTTCGGCCTTAACTTGTTCGCACGTCAAACATTTGGCGACAAACTCTGCTATATCTCGCTTCATCCCTGACCACCAATAGTGTTGCTTCACATCGCGATACATCTTGGTGCTTCCGAGGTGAATCGTGAGTAATGTGGAGTGAGCTTCCTTCATGATGTCTTCCCTCAACTCCTCGTCTTTTGGTACACATAGTCGGTCACCAAACCATAGTGAACCTTCTCTTATACTGAACTCCACCAATTTATCTTCATGCACTTGCTTCTTCATGTCTTCCATCTCTGGATCTTTGGTCTGAGCTTCTTTCACTCGCTCATCCAAGCTTGGTCATAACACTAACTGTGCCAGAACTGCACTTATGTGTTGTGTAACCACTTCGATGCCTGCCTGCCTGATCTCTTCATCTAGCTCCCTTCGGGTTGCTATCAATGTTGCCATCCTTCTCTTCCTGCTGAGTGCGTCTGCTACCACATTGGCTTTTCCTGGATGATATATAATCTCAGGCCTGATGTCTTCGAGTACTTCCAGCCATCTCCTCTGCCTTAAGTTGAGATCCTTCTGTTGGTAGATATACTTCAAGCTCTTGTGGTCAGTTTAGATTTCCACGTTTGCTCCATAGATATAATGTCTCCATGATTTCAAAGCAAAAATTATCGCTGCAAGTTCCAAATCATGGGTTGGATAGTTCTTCTCGTGTGGTCGTAGCTGTCTCGAACCATACGCTATAACCTTGCCTTCCTGCATCAGCACACATCCGAACCCCAAATATGACGCATCACTGTAGATGACGTAGTCCTTGTCTTCCTGAGGTAAAACCAATATAGGTGCGGAGATCAAACGGTTCTTCAATTCCTGAAAACTTTCTTCACACTTCTCTGTCCAGTCGAAACTTTGGTTCTTTTTAGTCAAAGCTGTAAGGGGTACAACTATCCTTGCATTATTCTGGATAAACTTCCGATAATACCCAGTCATACCCAGAAAACTTCTTACTTCCTTCACCGTCTTTGGTTGTGGCCATTCCTTGACCACTTCTATCTTCTGAGGATCCGTTGCCACTCCCTCCTTAGAAAGGATATGGCCAAGGAATGCAACTTCCGATTTCCAGAACTCACACTTAGATAATTTGGCATACAACTGATGCTCTTGTAACTTGCTCAAGACTGCTGTTAGATGTTCAGCATGATCCTCTTCCGTCCTTGAATATACCAAAATGTCGTCGATGAAGACCACGACAAATGAGTCGATAAACGGCCGTAGAATTCTGTTCATCAAGTCCATGAAAATAGCTGGAGCATTAGTCACTCCAAATGGCATTACCAAGAACTCATAGTGTTTATGTCGAGTTCGAAAAGCTGTCTTAGGTACATCCTCTTCCTTGACTCGTACCTGATGATATCCAGATCGTAGATCAATCTTGGAAAACACTGCTGCTCCCTGAAGCTGATCGAACAAATCGTCGATCCTGGGAATTGGGTACTTGTTCCGAATAGTTACCTTATTCAATTCTCGATAATCGATACACATCCTGGATGACCCGTCCTTCTTCTTAACTAGCAATACTGGTGCTCCCCAAGGTGATGCACTTAGTCTGATAAATCCTTTCTGCAAGTACTCTTCAATCTGCTTCTTGATCTCATTCTGCTCTACTGGTGCCATTCGATAAGGTGCTTTGGATACTGGAGTGCTTGTCTGGTTGAATTGTGATGCTAAACTCGACATCACGATGTGGGAGAATTCCAGGTAAATCCTCTAAGAATACAAGTAGAAAATTCCTCACCACTGGTATCTCGCTCACCTCTTCTGGTACCCGTACTTCACTAGCAGTTGCGAAGGTCATTGCCTCCGATCTTTGCTCCCCGTGGAATACAAGTTCCACTCCTTCAGCTGAAATAATTACCTTCTTCTCCTTGCAGTCAATGTTTGCCTTATATCTCGACATCTAATCCATGCCAATAATGACATCTGTCCCGGCAAAACCCAACTCCAACAAATCGATACTTAGGGTTTCTCCGCTAATCTGGAACTTACATCCCCTATAGCATAAATCTGTAGTAAGGTTTGCCCCTGACGGCGTTGCTACCATCAAAGCTAAATCTGGAATTGCCTTTTGTGTGCATCTTAGTTTTCTTGAAAAAGATTTTGACACAAAAGAATGAGTCGATCCACTATCAAACAAGACTGTTGCCAAAATTTCATTTATATATATATGTGCTGTTACAACAGTACATCATCCATCAGTTCCCAAAAACCCAAAATACAACTTAAACTCATACACCATTTGCTTACATACCAGTAATTACCCTTCCATCCTTTTCAGCATCTTTCTTGGTCAAGGCGAATACTCTTCCTTGACGCATGGGCTTTTTCCCATTGTCGGTTGCTCCCGACCCTGTCCCGCAGTTGTTCCTTGCTGATTGGGGACATTCTGGCTTGATATGCCCATCTTTTCCACACTGGAAACATTTCACTGCATTCTTCCTGGGGCATCAATCCATAAAGTGTTCCTGTTCTCCACAACGATAACAACTTTCGGGCTTGAATTCTCCTGCATTGGGATTGATCTTCCGGAACTTCTGGTTCTTGCGTTGCTTCTTGAACTTTGTTGCTGGGGTGGTTCTCTTCCCTTTGTTCCAGAACTCTGTCCTTCCTTGATTCTGATTCATATCTGCCTCTGTTGCTACGACTCTTCTCACCAGCTTGTCGAATCGGCGAATGCCCAAGGGAACCATCTTCGACCTCAATCCAGGCCTAAGTCCTTGCTCAAATCTTTGGGCTTTCTTCGCTTCTTCTTGGACCATCTTCGACGCATACCTTGACAACTGAGAAAACTTCGTCTCATATTCTCTGACTGTCATATTTCCTTGCTTCAAGCTATGGAACTCCATTGCCTTCTCCTCTTGCACATCCAAAGGGAAATAGTGCTGTCGGAAATCCTTAAGGAAATCTTCCCAAGTGATCTGTCCCTCTCCGAGACCACGCTTTACGGACTGCCACCAAACTCCGGCGTCCTTCTCTAGCAAGATCGTAGCGAGACGTACCTTTATGTCTTCGGGAGTCATCTTCACCTCAAACACTGTCTCCACCTGACGTATCCAGTCATCAGCAGCTGAGGGATCATCCTGTCCTTCGAAGACTGGCGGCTTCATCCTCCTAAATACTTCCACCATCTTCACTGGATCAGTGTTCACTACAACTCCTGGTGCCCCTTGTAGCGGCGCTTGGTTTCTGCTAGCCTCCACAAATGCTCCAATCATTTGATATACTCGAGTGAACTCTCTCCTTACATCAAGGCCAGTACCGTTGGCTCCACTGCCTTCGGCTTCAGTCTGGTCACTTCGGTTGCTTCTAGTCCTTCCTGCCATCTGAAAGCTAACACAGACACCATCAACCAACATCATAATGCAAAACCCCATAACACACTTGCACTAGTCAAACATACTAGTTCTATTCATTTCAAAAAGGTTTTACAAAGATTTGTCAATACATGATCATATCATCATCATCCCATGGGTTCATACTACACCCATCAAAACAATAGCAGTCAGCCTAGCTATTCAAAAAGGTCATCATCTATACACATCAAAAGAGATCCTATAACACTAGAGGAAGTCACTGCTCTCCTGCTCCTGGCGAGTCGCCAACCTCAGAGCTATCCCCGGCAGTCATACGGTCCAACAGATCCTGCATGTCGCAGACTTGTGTCCTCAGTGCCAGATACCTGCTCTGCAGTTGACCCAGCCTCTCCTCGTATCGGTGCTTCAACAGTACTACCCTCGTCTTCCATTTCCTTTTGGCCCTCTCCAGCTTGGCCACTCTCCTTTCTGCAGTTATCAACGCTCTTGCGAGGTTCTCAAAACGATCCTCAAGCTGTCCGTGACTCCATTTATAGGCAGCCAGCTCCTGAGACATCCTGGTGATAACTTGTGCTAAGGCTGTGGGCTGTGGGGGTGGAGGTGGAAGTGGGGGTACAGAACCATGTCCATTTGACCATCCGTTCGAGTGTCCGTTGTCCAAGTTCGGCATCTGCAAGAGAAAATATGGGAATTAGTACAGATACGGAAAAATTATAAGGCATAAGTTGTAAATGCAACATTATGAATTATAATCATCAGCTATCTGACTAAACCCAACTCTCGCAATGCATTTAAGTTTTTGATTTTCCTGCGGTGTTGGACTAATATTTGAAGTCTGCTCAGATACCAACTTAACTGTAGCGCCCCAAATCCCTATACCGGGGACCTGAGACCCTACTCCAGGAGTCGAACTTCAAAATAGCCAAATCACAGAAGTACAGGAAATTTAAAAACTTTTATTCCATATAAATATTACATTTACAAGGGTTACAATGTCCAAATAAAAGTTACAATATTTACAACAATATAACAATGCTTGTATATGTCCCTTGGATCCTTGGACTAACTCGAGCTCCGTGGTACCTGTAGATCGGCTCCGAATACCTACAAGGTGGGAAACGTCAGTACTTTGACTGACACAAAGCTGGTGATAACAGCGATACTCCAAAATTCAATCACAACCAATAATTTGCAAAGGTGATGTGCCAAAACAAGGGTTTAGTGGATTCGGGTTCTAGTGTAGTGTTATGACATGACCTTAGGTCTAGATGCTGCAAACTCACATGCCTAACTTCTAATGCAAGCAAGACTTTGGAGCACGAATGCATCCCATACTACATACGCCCCAAAATCTAGCCGTCTTTCTTCACAATATAGGGATTCAAACCCTCGCCATGCACCCTACTCTTGTACACACTCCAGTTCCCAATAGATTGTACGTCGCCCAAGGAGATTGCAGCGGTCGATCTATCTCCGCCCTGCAGTGCCCAAGTGGTCACCGCCAGTTGGTACCTGCGTACGGACCTCCTTAGAAACCACGTTGAACCTGGTCCTTACGACCCTTGGTTCCACATGTCCATTCATGGACTCTCACATGCGTGTTCACCCCTGGCCCGGGTTATGAAGAAATATATATACCAAACACAAAACACAAACCCGCGCTTTAGGGACGTGAGCACCACGGAAGGTCAATTCCTTCGGGCCTCCCGCGCCTTACTCTGGCAAACTTTGGGAATCAACAGATCGAGATACGAGCCAGGGACTCAATCCATGAGCGGCCGAGAACGTATCCCTACGACTGGAAGATACAACACCGCCTATGGCTTACTAGGACTAATGCAATTTTCCAACCCCCTAATAAACCATTCTAACCCCTTCCTTACTCTAATCATTCGAGTAAGAATTACTGCTTCCACACTTGCCTATCAACCTCTGGCCCCTAGCGACACCGGTCCGGTTCGCCGCTTCCCCGACTTGGACTCATCCAGCAAAATGGCCTACGCCTGCCTCTTCCACGGCTATAAATATAAAATTGCCCCGTGAGCTCCACTCACTGGCATGCTCGGACGTCCTATGCTCGGCAGAAGTCTAAAAATATAGGCTTGATAGGTGCAGGGTATCCTTTACCCTAGTGACTAACTCGAGTCACACATCCCACTCGGGGAAACAACAACCTCAATAACAGAGATCGACTATCCCTAACCACGAGTCACCGACTCGGCTCACACACAAGGAAAAATTGTTTTCACAATCCTGAATCCTAACCCAGACTAAGCAACCTACGGGTTTCTGCCCGATCTCAAGATGGTCATAACTTTATCGATACAACTCCCATTGGAGTATATGGCCCCAACCTGAAAAAGTACGATCCTAGGCTATAACTACCTAGTTGATCACAAGCTTAGATTCAAACATCTAAGTCCTCGACATAGCTTCTCAAGCACCAGCCTGCGTGCTTCCAGCGCACGGGCTGCACCTTACCATTAAGACAAAATTCTACTCGTTCATCAGAACGACACAGCTCAATTTCAGTAGAAGGGTGTGGGTGTCCTCAGCAACTCTCTAGTTGGTCATGAGTACAATTTACACCATTAAGTCACCCTAACACACTCATCTATCATCAATACACCCATTACACAATTGGTCTCTCCAATTCAGAGCATTCAGCTCTACTATCGTCCTCTGTCCAGTCTTACAAAAATCATAAAAATTCCACTGTTTACTGAATGTGCCTCAAATTAGTTTTGTTGGAAAGGTCTAGGTGTCCCCTACAACTCTCTCCTGGGTCATGATCCTCAAAATATGCCTCTAACAGGTCTCAATTTTTCAATCTTTACAGAGTGTCGAAACTAGCTGAAAACAGCACAGTGCTCAATCACAAAATCACAGTAAATTGCACACTTGTCCAATTTACACAAAATTTATGGTGGTGATACTAGACATCATACCCAACATTATGCAAAAGACCTCATATCAAAATTCTAATTATTCAGTGAGTAATAGCTACTGCAAATCATCTCAGAAACCATCCAGTTTTCTTAATTCAACCTCAGATACTGATCATAGATCGATTTGTCTTATGCATCTAGAATCAACCAAACAATTTACTGATTTGTGTAGATAATCAACATGCATTCAGTAGTAATGAGTAAAAATTTCAGATCAAAATCATGCTTCAATAAATTACGAAAATTTCTACAATATCAACCATTCTGTTTTACTTTTCCTGAGTCTGCCTTACGACATATATCTATCTCACAATTTTATTAGCAAATCAAATGATCATATAAAAATCCTAAATAATTCATGGATGATCATAACACATAAATGAACAAACTCGTTTAATTTTGTTGTCTAATTCAACATATTGTGCTTTCGGAAAAATCCACAACAAGGCACTCCGAACTAGCGTTTCCTAGTTCCATTCTGACTACTACTTCTAACTTTAGAAAAAGCAATCCTATGCATTCTAACACACATGCATGCAACCAAATTTAATTAAGAGACAAGAATTCAAGTTTAGAGAAACTTCCCACCTTAGGTTGTAGTAGTAGAAGGGATCTCTTCAAGCTTCTTCTTGGAAATCTCCTTCTCCTTCACTTCCTTCTTCTTTTCTCTCCTCCTTCTCTTTAGGGTGTTCTCTTCTGAAAATTCCAGAGCAAATGAGAGAAAGGAAGTGGAAATGAGGGTGATGGCGGTGTGTGGGCCAGATTAGACAAGGGGGGGAGGGGGGGTGTAGGTTAGGCTATAGGTGGTTTGTAGGCATCAAAACCATGGCTTAGCCCATTGGTTTGGGGTGTGTTATGTTGGCTGCCCAACTTAACTCTTAACGAGCTCCAAAGAGTGTGAGACGCGTGTTTTAACGAGCGCACGCAACCTATATTCACTGTAGTACCATACCGTGTTATATTTGCATGTGCGTCGTGCCGAAAACTAGCAGTTATATTAGTATCGGTCTGTCTCGTTCTCGTGCATCTTTGGGATACAACTCTCCCAAAAACCGTCCCGTAGCCCTAACCATCCACTGCGATGGCAAAATCGACCCATAATACTACAATCAATTGCACGCATACTAACAATATACATACACATATGCATATCCTCAGGTACCGTACAAAACGGGGTGTTACATCCACCAACCTCTTCCTGATCATCTCAATCTTTTCAGATGTCTGCTGCACAATCTCAGACCCAAATATCTGACGCTCCCCAACTTCGAACCAACAGACAGGTGTCCTGCACTTCCTGCCATACAGAGCTTCGTACGGCGCCATCCCAATGCTAGTCTGAAAACTGTTGTTATTGGCAAACTCCACCAAAGGTAAATGCCTTTTCCAACTACCTCCAAAGTCTAGTACACAACACTGAAACATGTCCTCAAGAATACGGTTGACTCTTTCTCGGTCTGCCCATCGGTCTGCGGGTGAAAAGCAGTGCTGAAATCTGTCTTGGTACCCAAAGCTATCTGAAGACTCCTCCAAAATTTTAAGTAAACCGGTCATCTCGATCAGACACAATGGTCAACGGAACGCTATGAAGCCTGACGATCTCACCAACATACATCTCAGCTAACTTGTCCATTGAAGTAGTGAGTTTCATCGCCAAGAAGTGAGCGGACATGGTTAGTCGATCGACTATGACCCAAATTGCATCATTGCCTTTTGAATTCTTCAGCAAGCCCGTGATGAAATCCATACTGATGTTATCCCACTTCCATTCCGGAATAGGTAACGGTTGCAATAGACCTCCAGGTTTCTGATTCTCGGCTTTGACTTATTGACAAATCTCACACCTCGACACAAATTCTGCCACATCCCGCTTCAAACCTGACCACCAGAAATGCTGTTTAATGTTCCTATACATTTTGGTACTCCCAGGATGTACAGACAAAAGAGTAGCATGTGCCTCCTGAATAATACTTTCTTTCAAGTCCGATTGATCTGGAACACACAGCCTCTCACCAAACCACAGCACTTCATCCCTGATTTGAAATCCGGGCAACTTGCCAGCACCAACTTGCTCTATCATCTTCTGAATCTCCACATCTTTCTTCTGACTTGCAATAATCCTTCCATTTAGTGTCGGTTGAAGCCTCAACTGAGCTAAAGATGATCACACGCCTTGCAGAACAACTTCAATTCCAGCCCGATCCAACTCTTCTTCCAACTGCCTCTGAGTTGTAATCAAACTCGCCAGACTGCTCTTGTGGCTAAGTGCATCAGCAACAACATTAGCCTTCTCAGGATGATACTTAATCTCCGGACGAATGTCCTCAAGTACCTCCAGCCATCTCCTTTGCTTCAGGTTCAGATCCTTCTGCTGATAGATATACTTCAAGCTTTTATGGTCTGTGTACATGTTCAGCTTCTTGCCATACACATAATGCCTCCATTGCTTTAAGGCGAAGATAATCGCAGCCAAATCTAGATCATGAGTCGGATAATTCTCCTCATGCGGTCTTAGTTGCCTAGACCCATAAGCGATTACTTTTCCTTCTTGCATTAAGACACAACCGAGTCCACGATGTGAAGCATCACGGTAGACATCATATTCAACACCTGCTCTAGGCAAAGCCAAAATGGGTGCAATAGTCAGCCTCTCTTTCATCTCCTGAAAGCTTGCTTCGCACTGCTTAGTCCACTTGAAGTTCACATTCTAATTGGTCAAACCAGTGAGCGGCACGGCTATCTGAACGTAGCCCTGGATAAACCTCCTATAATATCCAGTTAGCCCAAGGAAACTCCTGATTTCCTTCACTGTAGTAGGCCTTGCCCAATCTCTCACTGCCTCTATCTTCTGAGGATCAGTTGCCACTCCCTCCTTAGAAAGGATGTGACCTAGGAATGCCACTTCAGATTTCCAGAAATCACACTTGGACAACTTGGCATACAACTCATGCTCCTGAAGCTTCCTCAAAACTGTTGCCAAATGCTCCGTGTGCTCCTCCTCCGACTTGGAGTACACGTGTCACGCCCCGCTTCCCAAAAATGCGGAATACGAGCGCGTAACAAAAGCCCAGCGAATGATTATTATCATCTTTAAGCTGTTTCAGAAATCTTTGCAACACATCACAGGAAATATATCAGAGTCAGAAGCAAAAAGTGGAACCAACATGCAACATTGAAACAAATTTATCAACAGAAATTACTTGTAATCAAATATCATGTTCTCAAATAAAACAGAGTCTGGAAAATAAATATTCTGGGTCACATCGCCCAAATACAAATAATATTCAAGTCTCAAATACAATTATAATCCAAGTCTCAAGAATACAATTATTGTTCTAGCACGAAACAGAAATAATAAAAATAATCAAAAGCAACTAATACAGCAAGTCTCCAACACCATCCTGAACCTGTCCGCCACAATCTGCAATTCATAGAATGCAGGAAATAGGAAAAGAGAAAACACAAGTACCCGTCAATGGCAAGTCCGGGTCACAAAATAGAGTAGGATACAAGCACAATAAAAGTAAACAGATCTAACTAATCATCAGAACAGACCTAACATGGTATGGTAAAATCAACTAACATGGTATCCTAGCATATGTCTCAGATGTTAAGTGTCAAGTGTCAGCTAAACAGATATGTCAGGTAATTAGATAAACAGATATGTCAGGTAATCAGATAACAGATTTCATATTACAGGTATTCAGATTCAGATTCAGATTTCCATATATCAGATTCAGATTCAGACTTCAGAAATATATTCAGATCTCAAATTTCATATTAATGTAAGTCTTGTGTGATTACTATCTAGGTAGCACTTCATGCGCCATACTTTTATCACAAGATTGCTACATTCAAAACAATTTCGTTTGTAGATTTCGTAGGGAATATTATAGGGCCGTGTACTCAGGGTCAGACAGATATCAGAACAGACAGATAGAAGCTAGTGGTTCTCTTCTCCTCTACACCTTCCTATAAGAAGTAATGTAGACAGGGTCAGAAACAGACAGATAAAACCTAGTGGTTCTCTTCTACTCTACACCTTCTTACATAAGAAGCAATGTAGACAGGGTCAGAATACAGATAATTATATGAAAAATACGGGTCCCCTTCTAAGTACACATTTCTATGCTTTCCCACTACTAGATCTTTCCCATACCCCGGCTTGATTACTTTTGTTATGGTTATTTATCAGACATGAATGTGAGCTAAAGGGTGTCAAACTAACATCCTACAATCAGGTTTAGATTCAGGGAATCACATCAGCAAGTATAGGTACTACAGAGTCACACAAACGAGCAAAATGGCCTATGTTTACAATCAGGTCAGCAAGACCAATCTGTACTAAAACAGGTATTGAGAGAGCTACAGGTATGCAAATCATGATCCGTAAAAGGATCTGGAAACTAGACATCTACATGCTTCTAACGAGTATAATAAAGATATATACTAGTTCACAACATCTCAGCTTAAAACTCATTCCAACACAGATTTCATGCACAGTCAGAAAACAGGGGAATGACTTCAAACACATAAAAACAGCATGTAAACTCCTCAAATAAATCCACGAAAAATCTTGGGTATTCCCCTATAGTTATAGACTCAAAATAATAAGTTTTAGAATATTTCAGAAAGTATAGTTAAGTCATCAAAAATGAAAAACAACACAAAACCTGGTTTTGATGAATCTGGAATTTCTCAATACTGCTGTACGAAAACAAACATATCTCGCAAATAGTGCATCAAAATCCAGTTATGCCAAAACGGCGTGAAAGTAGACAAAATTCTCCAACTTTCATATCTCACATAATATTTTCATACAGTAAATATAATTAGGGTGAAAATGGCATTCAACACAGAACAACATGCAGTTTACAGCAAAAGTAGGTTATAGAAAATGATATGAAACATCGTGCCAAACTCATCTTTAAAATACGATAAAAATCTGGGAACACCCTAACATCATGATGAAACACTGAGTAAAATATTATGGCATGATATTGTGTATAACCTGGATCTTCAAAATAAATAGTTCACAAAATCTACCCCAAACTGAATCTGGATACTACCGACACATATGCACTAAAATTAACATATCTCCTGCATACTAATTCCAAACGTAGTGAAACCAGTGGGTTTTGAAAATAGATTCAATTCTCTACAATTTACTATGAAATCTCCAAGTTGAGATTCGGACTTTAACCTAGGTGAAAACAGCAAACAATCCAGTACAACCTGAATTTCCAGATTTCTCACATCATCTTAGAATCGTCATAACTTCTTCAAAAATTAACCAAATTTAACCAAATTCGAAACACAGCCTACCCATTATCTAAATATCTTTATTGGGGGTAACTAACATGCCAATGCCTAATAATTCTCATATGGGTAATCAAACAAACACATGGTATACAATATGTCACATACGCGATCAAAATCGCGTTTGGGTGAATCCTAAGGCATAAACCAATCAATCTTCATATCCTAAGTCATCTATGGCCTATTTTGAACAATAGAGATGAAACCCACAAATAAAAACATGATCTTTGGCCGTCTCTAGTCTCAACTACCCTATTAGGTGAACTTTCGACTTGTATCAACCTAAGAAAATTATGTACAAGTTACTTGCCTTTTTGTGACGAAGATCGCGACGAATCCAAGCCTAGCAAAGAAAACCCACAAGCAAGACGCCTTCTAACGCGATTTCGAGCGAAACCCACGAACAAAACGCGCCAACGATAGATCTCTTTGACACACGAACCAAAGTGGGAGATGCCCACAACTCAAAACAGCGAGAGGAGATGTTTAGGCGTTGTTTTGGGATGGTTGGATGCTGCCTTGGTGCTTGCCGGCCACAAGGAGGAGGAGAGACGAGGTATTAATGTGCGAAGTAGTATAGAATAATGGATGGAAGGGTTGTGGGTGGTCGGCTATGCAAGGAGAGAGCAACGGATGGTCGGCCTGGGGTTTTTTGAAGGCAGGTCGGGGTCACTAGGGTGGAGGCCGGGTGCAAGTAGGAGAGGGAGAGAGAAAAAAATATTAGGGTTACGGATTATTTAGTATTAGGGGTATATATAGGAGATCAAAGTGGGTTAATGGGCAGTGGATATCAATAGGAAACAATAGGTATACAATTGGGTAATGGGTACTGGGTAGATTTCAAATGGGGATACAAAATCAATGAATCCTATGGCTCCTAAAAATCTCCTTAAGGGCCAAAAATCTCAAATTGGTCAAAACTCTTCTAAAAATTCATCATGGCCCAAAAATAATTATTAAATATGAACGGGACCAAGAAATTGAGAAGAGATCTCAAAATGGCGAAAAACGAACAAACGATGCACAATCGACACAAGGATGTCAAAAATGCAAGGAAATAATATGTAATGAAAATAATTCAATATATGGTCCAGAAAAAATACAAGGAAATATAATAATACACAAAAATGAAAAATACCCTCAAAATACCAAATCGAAAAATAGGGGTTACAATCCTACCCACCTAACAGAAAAATTTCGTCCTCGAAATTCAAAAGAACGATACATATGGTAACCCCAAGAGAATGAAAAAAAGAAACAACCAAACCAAACCAAAACAAGCTACTCCAACAAGTGAGGAAACTTCTGCTGAATTTCCTCCTCCAACTCCCATGTCGACTCACTAAGCAAGTGAGGATTCCAAGCAACACGAACCAGCTTAATGACTTTGTTCTTAAGCACTTTCTCCCGCCGATTCACAATAGCAACTGGCAGAATCTCACAAGTCAAATCCGGCCTAACGGTCAACTCTGAATGGTCGATCACGTGGCTCTCATCTCGGATATAACTCCTGAGTTGTGAGACATGGAAAACATCGTGCACCCCTGATAAAGCTGGCGGCAATGCGAGACGATAGGCCACCCTATCCACTCGCTCCAAATTCTCAAATGGCCCAATAAACCTCGGGCTAAGCTTGCCCCCGCCACCGAACCGAATGACTCCGCGCCATGGCGATACCTTGAGAAAGACATGATCACCAACTGCAAACTCCAATGCCCTACGATGAACATCAGCCCACCGCCTATGCCTGTCCTGAGCTGCCTGCAAGTGCTTCCTGATCTGAACCACTGCATCCACTGTCTTGGTGATTATCTCTGGACCCAACAACTTCCTCTCACCAATGTCATCCCAGCACACTGGTGACCTACACTTCCGCCCATAGAGTGCCTCGAACGGAGCAGCTTTAATGCTGGCTTGAAAGCTGTTATTGTAAGAGAATTCCACCAAATGCAAATGATCCTCCCAAGACCCACCAAACTGAAGCATGCAGGACCTCAACATGTTCTCGAGGATCTGAATAGTCCGCTCTGACTGTCCATCAGTCTGGGGATGAAAAGCTGTATGTACTTTAATTTGCTCCCCAAACTGCTCTGAAGACTCTCCCAAAACTGAGACCTGAATCTCGTATCCCTGTCAGATACAATACTAACTGGAATCCCCGTAAAGTCTAACAATCTCTTGCATATACCTCTCAGACAGGCTCTCAGTAGACTGACCGACACGAAAAGGAATGAAATGGGCACTCTTCGTCAAACGGTCAATAATCACCCAAATAGCATTATGACCCTTAGGACTCCTCGGCAAAGCAGTCACAAAATCCATGGTGATATGTTCCCACTTCCACTCTGGAATAGGAAGCGGTTGAAGAAGTCTCGCGGGTCTCTGATGCTCTGCCTTAACCTGTTGGCAGATCAAACACTGCGAAACAAACCGAGCAACAGCCATTTTCATACCAAGCCACCAGAAATGAAGCTTCAAATCCCGATACATCTTAGTACCGCCGGGATGGATAGAATACGAAGACTGATGAGCTTCTTCAAGTAACCTCTGACGAACTTCACCTTTAGGGACACATAACTGGGAACCAAAACAAAGAGAACCATCTGAATGAATAACCATGTCCGTCCTGGACCCAGACTTAATCTCAGCTCGAAATTTCTGCAACTGCGCATCACCAGCTTGCGCCTCTTTAATCTGCTCAATAAGAGACGACTGTAGTTGGAGCGCCAAACAACTCCGACCAGAACTCGGCAACACAACATCAAGCTCTAGCCTCCTCATCTGCTCAATGAGGTCTCTCTGCTGAGTAAGAAATGAAATTGCTGGTCTCCTGCTCAAAGCATCAGGCACCAAGTTTATTTTACCAGGATGGTATTGCAAATTGATGTCATAATCGGCCATAAGTTCCAACCAACGCCTTTGCCTCATGTTCAAATCCTTCCGGGTGAAAATGTACCCACTCGGTTTCCAAGCAAATAATGCCTCCACAGCTTCAAAGCAAAGATCACCGCCGCTAACTCCAGGTCATGAGTAGGATAGTTCTTCTCATGCGGCCTCAACTGCCTTGATTCATACGCAACAACACGGCCCTTCTGCATAAGAACGGCTCCAAGACCCTTACCAGAAGCATCACAGTGAACCACGAATCTGCCTGAACTATCTGGAATAGTTAACACAGGTGCTGACGTCAATCTGTCCTTCAACTCAACGAAAGACACATTGCACTCATCAGACCAACAAAACTTCTGATCCTTCCCAGTCAATTTAGTCAAAGGTCCTGCTATCTTCGAAAAATCCTGGACGAACTTTCGATAATAGCCAGCCAAACCAAGAAAACTCCTGACTTCTGAAACTGACTTGGGAATAGGCCAATCCTTCAAAGCCTCAATTTTGGCAGGATCCACCGAAATATCATCGCCAGAAATAATATGCCCCAAGAAAGAAATCCTGTCGAGCCAAAACTCGCACTTGGTCAGTTTCCCATAGAGCTGGTGCTCTCTCATAGTCTGCAGAACCACTCTAAGATGCTCAGCATGATCTTCCCGATTCTGAGAGTACACCAAAATATCATCAATAAAGACCACCACGAACTTATCCAAGAACTGAGAGAACACCCGGTTCATAAGACTCATAAATACAGTCGGTGCGTTCGTGACCCCGAACGGCATCACAAGATACTCATAGTGCCCGTATCTCGTCCTGAAAGCAGTCTTCGGTATATCTGCAGCCTTCACCTTAACTTGGTGATATCCAGAACGAAGATCCAACTTCGAGAAAACAGCAGCCCCACTCAGCTGATCAAACAAATCATCAATCCTGGGCAACGGATACTGATTCTTCACCGTAACTCTGTTCAGCTCTCGGTAATCCACGCACATCCGACGACTTCTATCTTTCTTATCAACAAAAAGGACTAGAGCACCCCAAGGCAAAACACTAGGTCTGATGATACCCAAATCAAGCAACTGCTGAATCTGCACTTTAAGCTCCGCTAACTCAACCGGTGCCATCCTGTAGGGACTCTTCGATATCGGTTCTGTTCCTGGCTGAACATCAATACCGAACTCCACTTCCCTATCAAGGGGTAAGCCAGGCAACTCATCTGGAAAAACATTCATGAAATTCCGAACTACGAGAGTATCACCAAGATGCTCAACAGTGCCTCTTGTAGTTGAGATAGAGTCTTCTAGCTCCATCTCCGAGAATCTGAGTTGGTATTATGTTTCACTTATGCATGCATGGTTGGGGAAGTGTTGTGCAAATCCTCGATTGAGCCAAACTTGTCTAATATATTAGGCAACAAATACATTAGCCAAACCTGATGCTCTGATACCACTAAAAATCCAGTCATGCCCCGCTTCCAAAAAATGCGGAATACGAGCACGTAACAAAAGCCCAGCGAATGATTATTATTATCCTTAAGCTGTTTTAGAAATCTTTGCAACACATCACAGGCAATATATCAGAGTCGGAAGCAAAAAGTGGAACCAACATGCAATATTGAAACAAATTTACCAACAGAAATTACTTGAAATCAAATATCATGTTCTCAAATAAAACAGAGTCTGGAAAACAAATATTCTGGGTCACATCGCCCAAATACAAATAATATTCAAGTCTCAAATACAATTATAATCCAAGTCTCAAGAATACAATTATTGTTCTAGCACGAAATAGAAATAATAAAATTAATCAAAAGCAACTAATACTGCAAGTCTCCAACACCATTCTGAACCTGTCCGCCACAATCTGCAATTCATAGAATGCAGGAAAAAGGAAAAGAGAAAACACAAGTACCCGTCAATGGCAAGTCCGGGTCACAAAATAGAGTAGGATACAAGCACATAAAAACTAAACAGATCTAACTAATCATCAGAACAGACCTAACATGGTATGGTAAAATCAACTAACATGGTATCCTAGCATATGTCTCAGATGTTAAGTGTCAAGTTTCAGCTAAACAGATATGTCAGGTAATTAGATAAACAGATATGTCAGGTAATCAGATAACAGATTTCATATTACAGGTATTCAGATTCAGATTCAGATTTCCATATATCAGATTCAGATTCAGACTTCAGAAATATATTCAGATCTCAGATTTCATATTAATGTAAGTCTTGTGTGATTACTATCTAGGTAGCACTTCATGCGCCATACTTTTATCACAAGATTGCTACATTCAAAACAATTTCGTTTGCAGATTTCGTAGGGAATATTATAGGGCCGTGTACTTAGGGTCAGACAGATATCAGAACAGACAGATAGAAGCTAGTGGTTCTCTTCTCCTCTACACCTTCCTATAAGAAGTAATGTAGACAGGGTCAGAAACAGACAGATAAAACCTAGTGGTTCTCTTCTACTCTACACCTTCTTACATAAGAAGCAATGTAGACAGGGTCAGAATACAGATAATTATATGAAAAATACGGGTCCCCTTCTAAGTACACATTTCTATGCTTTCCCACTACTAGATCTTTCCCATACCCCGGCTTGATTACTTTTGTTATGGTTATTTATCAGACATGAATGTGAGCTAAAGGGTGTCAAACTAACATTCTACAATCAGGTTTAGATTCAGGGAATCACATCAGCAAGTATAGGTACTACAGAGTTACACAAACGAGTAAAATGGCCTATGTTTACAATCAGGTCAGCAAGACCAATCTGTACTAAAACAGGTATTGAGAGAGCTACAGGTATGCAAATCAGGATCCGTCAAAGGATCTGGAAACTAGACATCTACATGCTTCTAACGAGTATAATAAAGATATATACTAGTTCACAACATCTCAGCTTAAAACTCATTCCAACACAGATTTCATGCACAGTCAGAAAACAGGGGAATGACTTCAAACACACAAAAACAGCATGTAAACTCCTCAAATAAATCCACGAAAAATCTGGGGTATTCCCCTATAGTTATAGACTCAAAATAATAAGTTTTAGAATATTTCAGAAAGTATAGTTAAGTCATCAAAAATGAAAAACAACACAAAACCTGGTTTTGATGAATCTGGAATTTCTCAATACTGCTGTACGAAAACAAACATATCTCGCAAATAGTGCATCAAAATCCAGTTATGCCAAAACAGCGTTAAAGTAGACAAAATTCTCCAACTTTCATATCTCACATAATATTTTCATACAGTAAATATAATTAGGGTGAAAATGGCATTCAACACAGAACAACATGCAGTTTACAGCAAAAGTAGGTTATAGAAAATGATATGAAACATCGTGCCAAACTCATCTTTAAAATACGACAAAAATCTGGGAACACCCTAACATCATGATAAAACATTGAGTAAAATATTATGGCATGATATTGTATATAACCTGGATCTTGAAAATAAATAGTTCACAAAATCTACACCAAACTGAATCTGGAAACTACCGACACACATGCACTAAAATTAACATATCTCCTGCATACTAATTCCAAACGTAGTGAAACCAGTGGGGTTTGAAAATAGATTCAATTCTCTACAATTTACTGTGAAATCTTCAAGTTGAGATTCGGACTCTAACCTAGTTGAAAACAGCAAACAATCCAGTACAACCCGAATTTCCAGATTTCTCACATCATCTTAGAATCGGCATAACTTCTTCAAAAATTAACCAAACTTAACCAAATTCGAAATACAGCCTACCCATTATCTAAATATCTTTATAGGGGGTAAATAACATGCCAATGCCTAATAATTCTTATATGGGTAATCAGACAAACACATGGTAGGTATACAATATGTCACATACGCGATCAAAATCGCGTTTGGGTGAATCCTAAGCCATAAACCTATCAACCTTCATGTCCTAAGTCATCTATGGCCTGTTTTGAACAATAGAGATGAAACCCACAAATAAAAACATGATCTTTGGCCGTCTCTAGTCTCAACTACCCTATTAGGTGAACTTTCGACCTGTATCAACCTAAGAAAATTATGTACAAGTTACTTGCCTTTTTATGACGAAGATCGCGACGAATCCAAGCCTAGCAAAGAAAACCCACAAGCAAGACGCCTTCTAACGCGATTTCGAGCGAAACCCACGAACAAAACGCGTCAACGATGGATCTCTTTAACACACGAACCAAAGTGGGAGATGCCCACAACTCAAAACAGCGAGGGGAGATGTTTAGGTGCTGTTTTGGGATGGTTGGGTGCTGCCTTGGTGCTTGCCGGCCACGAGGAGGAGAGACGAGGTATTAATAGTGCAAAGTAGTATAGAATAATGGATGGAAGGGTTGTGGGTGGTCGTCTATGCACGGAGAGAGCAAGGGATGGTTGGCCTGGGGTTTTTTGAAGGCAGGCCGGGGGTACTAGGGTGGAGGCCGGGTGCAAGTAGGAGAGGGAGAGAGAAAAAAATATTAGGGTTAGGGATTATTTAGTATTAGGGGTATATATAGGAGATCAAAGTGGGTTAATGGGTAGTGGATATCAATAGGAAACAATAGGTATACAATTGGGTAATGGGTATTAGGTAGATTTCAAATGGAGATACAAAATGCAATGAATCCTATGGCTCCTAAAAATCTCCTTAAGGGCCAAAAATCTCAAATTAGTCAAAACTCATCTAAAAATTTATCATGGCCTAAAAATAATTATTAAATATGAACGGGACCAAGAAATTGAGAAGAGATCTCAAAATGGCAAAAAACGAACAAACGACGCACAATCGACACAAGGATGTCAAAAATGCAAGGAAATAATATGTAATGAAAATAATTCAATATATGGTCCAGAAAGAATACAAGGAATATAATAATACACAAAAACGAAAAATACCCTCAAAATACCAAATCGAAAAACAGGGGTTACAACACGAGAATATCGTCGATAAATACCATGACGAAAGAATCAATGAACGGCCTCAGAACTCTGTTCATCATGGCCATTAAGATTGCAGGCGCATTCGTCACTCCAAATGGCATAACTAAGAATTCATAATGCCCGTGTCGAGTTCTGAACGCAGTCTTATGCACATCTTCAGCTTTCACTCGAACTTGATGATATCCTGATCGAAGATCTATTTTGGAGAAAACTGCAGCTCCTTGTAGACGATCGAACAAGTCATCAATTCGCAGAATAGGATATTTATTTTGAACAGTAAGCTTATTCAGCTCTCGGTAATCGATGCACATCCTCATCGAACCATCCTTCTTCTTTACCAAAAGCACCGGCGCTCCCCAAGGTGACGCACTCAGTTGAATAAAGCCCTTCTCCAGCAGTTCCTCAATCTGCCGTTTGATCTCATCATGTTCCACAGGCGCCATCCTATACGGTGCCTTGGAAATAGGTGCACTCTCTGGCTGAATAGTGATGCTGAACTCCACATCACGATGCGGGGGTAATCCAGGCAAATCTTCCAAGAACATAGTCAGATAATCCCGAACCACAGAAATCTGCTGTACCTCTGCAGGAATTCCTCTCTTTTGGCTGATAGCAGCAACCAAATCTGAACATCTTCTCTTCCCTTGGAAAGTGACTTCAGGTCCACCTGGAGCCTTCACTGTTACTGTCTTGGTCTTGCACTCGATGTTCGCACTGTACACCGACATCCAATCAATGCCAATGATAATATCGACTCCCAAAACATTCAGCTGATCAGATCGATCCCGAAAATTCGATCTCCAATCACAATCTCGCAGTCAGCATAGTACCGATCAGTGGTTAGAGTCTCCCCTGACGGAGTAGCTACTGCTAAAACCTTGCCTAGAAATATCTTCGGTTCGACTCCCAGAACTTTAGCCAATTTAGGTGATACGAAAGTGTGAAAGGACCCAGTATCGAACAAAACAACAGCTTTCTTTCCATTCAAAATAAGTTCTCCTGTTACATAACGCTCACTCGTCATATAACAGTTCACTAATTAACAAGAAAAAAGACAACAGAAAACACTCCTAAACATCCTCCCTCATACCAGTGATGACGTGATCCACCTCATCAGCGTCAGCTTCAGTCAAGGCAAATACTCGTCCCTGCTGGTACGGCTTCTTCCCGGTCTGCTGAGTTGGTCCATTACGGACGACATCCTGCAGTTTGGGGCAGTGAGACTTGTAGTGGCCTGTCTCTCCACAGTTGAAACAAGTCACTGGAGGTCTCACCCAAGTATTCCCAGGTCTTCCTGCCACTTGAACAGCGTTCGCACCCGTAGGCTTGAACCTTTGAGCCGGTGGCTGTCCCCTGACATTGCCAGCAACTGCGGGCCTCTTCCCTGCATTTCAGTTGTTCCTCCTATTCTGAACAGCGTGGAACTGCTCCATGTCCGTCTCTGTGGCTGCCGCTCGTTTGACCAGCTTGTCAAACCTCCTGATACCAAGGGGTATCAACCTGGACCTCAAGCTCGGCCTCAATCCATGCTCGAACTTACGAGCCTTCTTTGCCTCATCCATCACCAATTCGGGAGGATACCTTGAGATTTGAGTAAATCTGGTCTCATACTCCCTAACCGACATGCCGCCCTACTGCAGTGACAGAAACTCCATGGCCTTCTTCTCCTGGACATCTGAGTAAAAGTAATGACTGCAGAATTCCTCCAAGAATTCCTCCTAGCCAAGAGCCAAGCCTCCCATCGTCCGCTTCATCGACTGCCACCACACAGCTGCATCCTTCTCGAATTGCAGAGTCGCCAACTTCACCTTACTGCCCTCCGGGGTCTCCAGGACTTCGAAGATAGTCTCTACCTGACGAATCCAATTGTCAGTCTTGTCAGGATCCGACTTCCCTCAAACACCGGTGGTTTCATCTGCTTGAACGATTCCACGAGTTTGATTGCTTCGGGTACTAGATTTACAGGCTCCCTTCTTTGGTTCTGATTCATGGCCATGGCATTGAGTGTCTGATAGACCCACGCTAGTTCTGTTTCCAAGTCCAGACCTTCACCATTACGAGCTCGTCTTCCAGCCATATTCTGATGCAAAAGATCCATTAAATTCGAAGTATGAAACATGAACTTTTAAGTCAACATTTTCATTTCATTAAATTTCAAACTTTATACATTCGAATTTAAAACATTTCTGACATCAGAATGAAAGCAGTAGATGATACAACAGTTTAATTCCTACGGTTCCTCTTGGCTTCACGAAGCTCTCCCCGTAGTTCCTCCACTTCCTCCTTCAGTACATCGGTCATGTTTTTCCTCTTCTCGAGTTCCCATACACGATGACTGAGAACAGCAAAATCATCCTTGCGCTTTGCCAACTAAGCCTCCAATAGTCCGACTCTCTCCCACAGAGTTTCTACCTGCCTCTGAAGAGATATCACAAGACTAATTGGAACTGGTTCTTCTTTTTTGTCAGAAGAGTCATCAGATGAGTCCGGAGGTGAAGTGATCTCTCGGGACTCAAGCCATTCCTCTCCGTCAGAGTCTGCTTGCCCTGGGTAGTACTCTTCCTCGGAATCTGCTTATCCGGGGTAGTAATCTTCCTCAATGATATGCCAATTGTCGTCTCCAGCAGGGTCGAAATGATCAGCCATCTTAGAAATAGAGAGGAAGAAGCATAAGTCATAGAGCAACACAAATATAAGTGGCATACATTTAAATCTCTAGACTCAACACACACTCTAATGTCCACATCTAGGGTGTCGTTCCTTATAAATTTGTACTACTTGGAAGCGTGCTCTGATACTACTCTGTAACACCCCGAATTTCAAAATACAACTGAATTCGCGATTCCACAGGATCTTTACACTTCTTTCGTACAATTTTACAAGGAAATAAGAACTTTTCTTTCATCAGAGTTACATTTACACTTGTACATTATCACAGCAGAAGCAATATTACAATAAATTACATGAAACAATATTTAACTCAATCCTGCGTAACATGTATGCTTCAATTGTCAAGCATCTTTACCCTGCATATAAACTGTGGGCGCGTCAGTTCATTCAACTGACGAAATATTATACACGGCCATCCTCTCTATGCCTGAAGCAGTATAACAATTCTTATTGCTTAACAAACACAAACTTGTCACAAACAAAGCTAAAGGGACTATCCCATTATTGTCATGTTGTGAATGTGCACTTAGTCCTTAATGCAATTATTTATATTATATGACACTAATGCGCAATTGTTCGGATTCTATGCATCCCATACTACATAGGTCCGAGGGCAAGCCCTTAATCGTTCTTCATCTTGTAGGGTTCAATCCCTCGCCATGACTTAATCTACTACTGTAACTACGGTAAGTATCCTAGATGTTTTCTGACCTATGAACTCATATCTAGGCGCCCTGGAGGGAATCCCAACGCACTGACACATGACTCATCATGCAGGCATCCTGTGGTAATTCAGTTCCTACCATAGACATGACACCACCCACAGTCGTCAAACACCCCACGAGCGTCGCCACCGGGACGGTACTCTGGAGCAGTATCCACGCCCTATCATGACTCATCATGGGACATCCTGTGAATACTTTTATGCCGCCAATCCAATAACCCTCATACTCAATGTTTTTCTCTTACTTTCATCACATCTCCACTATGCATCTAATCCTTAGTTTAATTGAATCATGAAGAAAATCAACTTTTAGAGTGTAGCACTTCCACTATACCGGTTTGATTCATTTAATTCACATGACCCAAACATTGGTCTTTCCATTTCAAAATATCCTTTTCTCATTTCTTTCATTGCCGGTATAAGGCTTGGCTATACCCTAATTCTCAATTTCAACTCATAATTACAATGTCATACTCATAAGATCTTTTCATGATTAATCACAATTCATATTTCAATAGTATAGTATTCATGTATCCACATCTTTCATAATTCATCACAATCAATAATTCAATTTCGCGTGCAATCCATGTGCAATAATAAACTTCACTTAATAGTCACCAACAATTTCATATATTCCACAAATCTATTACTCACAAATTCACAATTTTACTACAACACATTTTTCTATACTTCCATTTAATCACGCTAGTCACAAACTTCAAAAATTCATCTTTTATAACTCAAAATTTTCATTTTTATTTTTCTTTCGTTTAAAAGAATAATTTAATTTCAAAATGAGTCATTCCTTGCAAAAACCCAAATTTCTTATTCACACTTCATCAAAAGTTGTATAAATATTTCCCTTAAAGTTCTAATAATTTTTTCCAGTAATTAAAACATATTTTCCCAATTTTTATTCTAATTTAAAAATTCAATTTAATCCAAAAATTCTCAAAAAAAACATTTTTTTCTAAACTCAAACCCCACCGAGATTCGAACCCACAACCAGCGGCGAAACAGACAGCGCACAGACCAACGCGCCAAAGCCGCCCATCGATTTAACTAGGAGTTAAAAGCCCTATGTTCTGTTCTCGGCGAATTTGGTTTTCAACCAAAAAAATAATTAAAACCAGAGCGGCGGTATCGAACCCGAGACCTCCGCTACTGTAGCGACCCAAATCCATTCCGACCAGTTGGTCTAAGTAAACATATCGATTAGAAGGTATTTAAAATAGGTTTTGATCTTAATTCGCTGTTCAAAGTTATACTTCAAAATTTCTCAAAAACGAATTTGTCTCCTTTTCTCCTCTTTTGAAAACAAAAATGTCCAGAATAAAAAATACATTTAATTTAACAATAACCCGTATTTTTAAAGGTATTTTTCCCTCTTATAAAACATATATTTAGCCTTAATTTGTATTTTATAATGCTATTTCGATATTTGAAAACTAACACATATTTGTTCATAAATAAAGATGATTTCTCACACAAAATTCACTACTATAATGTTTTGACAACTATGATATTTTTAGAGCACAAAAAAAAAAAAAAAAAAAAAAAAAAAAAAACTTCATAAGTGAATAAAACCTCTATTTTTATCAATTAGTCTACACATGAAGCATTCGATTATTTATTTGCCAAAAATACATTCTTTCCATTTATTCTAATTTTCACATGGTATATATAGCAATGGGGAATTTCATTACATCTATTAGCAAGCATTTTTTAGCAAATTATTCTATCAATTCATCTTTAACACATCATTCTACTTTAGTACTTTAATCAATTAACATGATTCTAACTTCTTACTAGCGAATTTCACATAATTGCAATTAAAGCATAATTAGCATGCATTCTAAAGTTATAAACAATGAGAACATACACTTTCACTTATATTAAATGAATCTAACCATCACAAAAACACACATTTACTAGTTTATCAATTTCTACTCTAAATAGGCAACATGTATTTCATCTCAACTAACAAATTTAATTTATTCCTAACATGATTTCTACTTTAGAAGTCATGAGAAACACCCACCTTTTTGAAGAAAACCAATAAGAAAGTCTCCTAGAGCCTCCTAGAATGCGAGAGAGTGCCTTCTCCTCCTAGATTGCGATGCAACGAACCTCCTCCTTGCTTCCTTGCCAAAACTGAGAGCTCCAAGATTGGGGTTTGAATAGCCGGCCTCCAAGGGGAAACACAACACACAACTCACACACTAATATGTATATATCTCCTATATAATGTCTCCTTTAATATTTGCTTTAGTGTAGAATACAAGTATGAAGGGGGGAGGGGGGGGGGGGGTATTTATACTAATTTTAGAATAGATTGGAGGGCTAGGATTGGTTGGATAGTTGTAGAATGGAGGGCTAGGATAGGAGTAAAAGTTATAGCAACTACCCACACACAATGTAACCACCCAAGCACACAACCCACTCTCCCCATCTCTCCATGCCCATACCTGGCCCAAAAGGTGTGCATTGCACACTACGTGCATGCACGTGTCACCTAGTCCCCTATGTAGAAGTTTGTACAATTTTAATTAATCAAAATGTTCACTATTTGTCTCTACATGACAAGTGTAGCCATTTAATTGATTAATTAAATTAGTGGGCTTCATAAATAGTGGGCTTAGGCTTGTGCGCCAAAACAACAAATTAATAATTAATAGAAGTGGGCTACAATAATTAATTAGTGTTTTAGGCTTTTGGAAAATAGGCATTTTTTGAAAAATAATGGAAAATAATTGTTCATACAAAATGAGATTTTATATAAAATAAATAGATAATATATGCATGAAGTTTGCACGTGCACAACACGTGAAAAAATAATATTTTTATTAAAATGAAATTTTAGGGTATTACAATACTAATTTTTATCTTCTTGCCTTTTGTATATATGATATTTTTATGTTAATTATATTAATTTGATGTTTTTTTACTAGTGAAGAATGTCTAGAAGGATTGAGAAAAAGGTGCCTGGGCAAGGGGATGGGGATCCTATAGGAGAAAGGGGTAGTAAGTTCGAGGTTGTCCCACCCACATGTTTACAATGTATTCGACTTACTATTATATAGGATGAGAAGCGTGGTACTGGCAACTACAGTGATATAGATTTCTTCGACGCCACCCACATGAACTCAGAAGGCGAGTTTGCATCCTCTTCGGTAGCTTGTAGGTAATTTTTTCTTAGCTGAATGTGCATATTTGATTTATAATACGCTTTGAATTGAATAACATAGCACATTTTTTTACAATCTGTCTTTTTACAGAGCACTGCCAATGTAAAGTGCCAACCTCTCTTCTGCTGTGGCCTCCGACTCTTCCACAGTTTCGTCAACACAGTACAACTTCAGCACCAATCTATGCTCGAACTTATGGGCCCAGAGCGCCATGACTAGGTTAGAGGAATGAGGTTAGGACCGACACCACTCGAGTCTGCGGTTCTTGTAACACCCCGAATTCCTAACCTAGGAACTCATGACATTACTCCAGTATCTTCCTTCAAATGAGTCACAACACACAAAAGTCACAGGAAATTAAAAACTTTTATTACATCAAATGTTATTACAATGTCCAGTTTAATTTCAACATTTACAAAGATATAATATTACAACAATTTACAAGGAGTTACAATAAATAGACAATGTCTTGACATGGATGCTTTAACCAACTTGAGTCTCTCGCGCCTCTAATAAAGCGGATGGTCTTGCAATTGAGGAGTGGGCACGTCAGTTGAATACAACTGACGCAATGCTATATACGGCCATCCTCTCTATGCCATAATACAGCGATTCCAAACCTCAACAACCACAACATTTTATGACAAAGGAAATGTGAGCAAACACAAGTGTCGGTATATGACATGACCTAGAACTATGCACACTCAATGCACATGATGCTTTTAGTCTAATGCACGCTTGGTTGGAGAGATATGCATCCCATACTACACATTCCCCAAAACAAACAACGTTCTTCAATTATTGGGGTTCGATCCCCTACCATGCAACCTATCTTGTGCTCTATCCTATCTCGAACATTGGTGATGAAGAGGTTGCAGTCACCGCGGTCACTGTAGTCAATAGTGGTGTAGGGTAACCCCCTTTTGTTTTCCACTATGCCCGAAGGTAGTCGTGCGGTCTCTCTTTTCCGACGCTACCGTAAAAATGTTAATATCATAGAAAAGTTTCTCCTCGCAGCCCTCTTTCAAAAGTTGTAATACGGGCATAAGGCCTCACTGTACCCCCGCTAGCCATGGATATGAGAGTTCCATGTATGATGCTTCACTCTACGTCCCTGCCCGCGTTGAACAGTATAGGACATGGCAGACTCTAAGGGTTTCCCCTCTTCTCTGCTAAATCTCGTCCTTACACTATGTCGAACTTGCAGCCAAGACGACATTGCCCCATTAGTCCTCATCAAAAGTTGTTACGAGCATATAGGCACGCATGCCGAGAGTCGCGGAGCCTTACTCCAACCCGGAGTCTTGTTCGGTGCTCCCTGCCCACGTTAAACAGAACTTAGGACTTGGCTAGGCATGACGATACCATGCGTCCCCCTGACAGGCGAACATAACACCCACTAGTCCCTGTCCTTATACACAAGAAGACTCGACCTACCTAGGTAGCTACCCAACACAGGTGGTGTTAAAAGATGCCCACGACTAAGGCCACAACTAGAGAACAGGGTGAACTCTACCACTATGTTGAGTTATTGTCATTACTACTATTCACCCGATTATAATGGCACTAATTAAAGTTCTAAACCATTTTATTAATATGTGCTTAGTAACACTAGGTGACCTAGTCTCGTAGCCATATCTTGACCCATCCTAGGTTTTTACTAATAATCCCAGTCACTACCTACCACTAGGGTCAACAATCAATTTCTAGACCCAAACATAGGGGTTACTAATTATAGGGTTTAACTCACGGACTAACCATAATTGATAAATCCAATACACAATCTTTATTAACTTACTAGGCGATCTAGTTCTACCCGACTGTTAATTAGCTAGGCTATCTAGCAACTAGTCTCTCTCACCTAACCCTGATGTCACAACTAAATATTTTATAACTGCTATTTAAGTTCTAGTTCATTCTAACTTACTCATTTGAACTTAACCCGACCTGCACTAGGGTCCAACTGGGCTCTCAAGCCTGGCCCACTACATGGGCCCACAAAGACTGGCGAATCGACTACATCGATCGCCACCGTCCATTACATTTGGAGTCGCACGCCGCCTCGGCCCGAATAAATCGCTGCTCCTTCTAATCATCACGAAAAATGGTAGCTCCTACGATGCTGGATTTCCCTCCTTAGACAGCAACCACACCAGTGCCCGAATTGTCGCTCCAACACGTACGGGGGTCACGGGTCTCTAAACCGCCCGACACAAATCTCACATAAATGGACTTGAATCCGAGGGTCTCTAACTTAACAAAGTGACCCTAAGTAACTTAAACACAAACAAGTCCTAGATTGAGACTTCAAAAGTGTTCAACAATCAACTCCAACCCTAACAACAACACACATCCACACATCTCAATTCTATTCTAGTCCATCACTGAGGACATAAAAATAACCATGTTATGGATAAGATGAACTAAATTGGTCTACAATTATTTCACATCAGTACCCAAGCAAAATATGGCTTATAAATAACATCTACAACACTCAATTAGTCATATAAGGCTCTATCACATAAATGTAACTTCAAACAGTAAACTTGGGTTCGGGTCTGACAGAACCAGTATACTATAAAAATCATATAAATAGAACACTACATCAAAATTTACATTCTTAGGTTTTCTGTAAAGATCTAGGTGTTCTCTACAACTTCCTAGTTGAGCTTTTTCACAAATTCGGATGTTAACATGCTCAAAAACTTGGTTCTTTAACATTAGCAAAATCATTTATAGAACAGAACACTTTGTGTACAGTGTTAAAGAAAATTATCTTATATATATCAAATGTTACTGGATTGACATTAAATTTAAGAATCAAACACATAAAATATATTCACAACACATATCCAAAATCAAAGTCTTTTCATAAAGTAGATCTTGAGTTATGCTTTTTTTATTAACACCCAAAACAGAGCATTCAACAACAGCAGTTCTATTTATCATTTTGACTAGCTAAGGTTGCATGATTTATTTACCATAGCTATAGTGGTCTAAAATTCATGAAATTTGTAACTTATGCTCTAGACAGATAATAGAACAACATAAATTAATTTCAAGTCATTCCCATGAGTACACAGTGAGTTCCAAGTATTTTAATCTACAACAGTAACATGCAGCAAAATATGTTCTGCTTTTTTTTACCAACATGCAGGTTCATATTTTTATTAATTAGCAGGAAAAATCATAAAATTCTAGAAAATATACTGAAGGGGTACGACACATATATGATCATCGCCTAAAAATTTCAGACCAAAATAACAAGTAGTGTTCAACAGGCAAAAACTCTGCTTTTAATAGTGTTACTGTTTTAGTTTCTTTTAGCCGGAGTCTATCCTTTAAACTCCTAATCTTTTGCATGCATTCAGTTTTAAACATAAAAAACGAGTTAAAACTACAATCCAACAATTTCTCAACTATTTAAAACAATCATGAGGTCAGAATTACCCACCTTGATTATATGATAAAAATGAGGTCCTACAAACTCCTAGCTTCAAGCTTGACCTTCTAGCTCCTAGCTCCTTGCCCCTAGCTCTTTCTCTTTCTTTCTTCTTCTCTTAGAAAAATTTCAAAATTTGTGAGAATGAGAGTGTGAGAGGGTTAAATAAAGAGGAGAGTGAGAGGGGGGTGTGGTTGGTGGTGTGGCCGACAAGATGGGACAAGGGGGAGAGAGTGAAGCCAAGTGTCATATGGTTTTTCTAAAACCACATGCTCTTACTCTTGGTTTTGAGAAGAGATGATCCATGGTTTGATTCTAAACCATAGGATCCAAGATGAAAATTTGAGAGAGGGCTAGATCTTTATGCATGAAAAGGGGTATATTGATTTGTATACTTAATAAATACAACATAAGCATGAGGTACATTATTATGTACAGGTACAATTCATTCATATATACGTATACATATATAAAACTAATTGGAAATATAATTAAAAATATAATTTTATTTATAATAGAAATTTTGCATATAAAATTAGGGTTGTTACATCTTCTTCATCTAGTCAGGCCGATCCAACAGATGAGGAGGTATGTTCTCTGATGTCAGGGTTGTCATAGCTCTACGAGGCATTTTCAGCTTTAGTGAGGCACCAAAATTTCGAAAACGTCGTTTCGTTACCGACATAGGTTAGAATTGTAACTAGACCTGCCACTTGAATAGTTTAAATTCTTTACTTGAATTGTTTAATTCACCTGTTACTGACACATGAAAAGCTTATGTATATATCTCACCCAACCAAAGATTTTGCTGCAAGAAAGTGACTGCTATAAGCCAACCTTCAAGGACCTCTTCCATAGGCGTGTTTGGAAGTAGCTCGACAATTAACTTGATCAAGTTAATCTTGTATATTAATTAATTTGACACAACCTTTAATTTCATAACATTTACCTTAGAAAATGCGGAGTAAAAAAAAAGGAATTCTCATTATTATAACTATATTATAAGCTAATGTGTCTACCCCCTCTCCCCTTCCTCTATTTTGAAATAGATAAAGGAGATCAAAAGTAGGAATCTCATTTAAATGAACGTGTGCAGAACACACATTTTCATAAAATAATGAAATAAAGAAATAAAAAATAAAAACCCCAAACTCTTCCTAGCCACTGTCTAATCCTCTCTCACTTTCAAAATCCCCTCCTACCCTCGCCTCCAACGCCGCCCCCTCACACACTACAGGCCCTCCTCGCCTCAGACCTGCTTCCCACGCGACTTCCTCACCTCGGACCTGCTTCTCAAGCGCCTTCCTCGCCTCCGACTCGCCTTTGACTCGCCTCCCGCGCCCTTCTCTTCTCCGAGAAGCCACCCATGCCCCCATGCCTTCCTCGCCTTCGACGCTGCCACCGCCTCTCACATGCTCTCCTTGCCTCTGACGTTACCCCTCTGATGCTGCCCCCTTCCTTGCGGCCCTCCCCAAACCTCGACCTATCCTCCAATGCTGCCACCTCCCACACACTGTGTTGCCTCCGTCACTGTTTTTGAACCACCACGTTCATGAAAACAATATTTCGGTGGAACTGGGCAATAATATGGGTTGAAGATGGAGATGATTGCGATGTCAGTTCCAAGAATGAGATTTGGTAAGGTGTCTTCTACTTTTTCCTTTTTACTATTGCCTCATGCATATTTGAATATGAAACACTTGAAAACCTGGAAATCCAGTACTTAATTTCTAGAACTGTGCTTTCCTCATCAACTGTTTGTATTTGCCTTTGTAGGATGCAAGGTGTTCATGAAAATGCTTTTGAGAAATTTCTAATATATCTAATCTCTAATATATCTATCTATTTCTATTATAAAAGCCATAATAAGTCTGTCCCAAGTAGATTTGGACCGTAGATCGTATATTTCTAGATTAAATCTCAGCCATCCAAATTCTTTATTTAATTTTTCATTTAAAATCCCAACCTTTTCTGCAATAAATATAATATGAAGGACTAACACGCAACATTCCCTATAATCACATTGGTAATCTAATCTCAACCACTCAATCCACATTCAACAGTCCAAATTCCATCCAACGTAAATTAGCCTTCCTTAACAAAACCTAACCCTCCTCACCCTATTTCTTCCTTATATCTCATCCTAATAAAAAATCCTCTCCTTTATCGCACCGCCCTCTCAATCTCCTTCTTCCTCGATCTAATTCACCAAAAATGGTAATTTTTTTGAATCTCTTTTCAAACCCTAACTACCCTTCTTCTCAATTTCGATATTCTCGCTCCTTTAATTTGTTTTTCTTTCAACATGCGCCAAAGAAGGACAAGGCCATGCATCCATCGTCCATGACTGCCAAGTCCGGTGGTGGGAAGCATAAAAAAGGTATTTTTATGTAAAATTAGGGTTAGGGTTTTGAATTGGGAATATTATACATCTGGTACTGTGGGAAGTAGAAAAACATGGTATTTTTATGTCAAATTAGTGTTAGGGGTTTGAAGTATCTCAACTTCCATTGATACCGGATGTTTGGTGAGCTCTACTATCTTGAACCTGAACTTAATGTTCTCAAAATCTACCAATGGTTTGAGAGGAAGTAAAGAAGCTATAAAACAAATGTCAATGTTTAATCTTAATTTACGTCAACCAATTGAGTTATTTAATCATTTCAGTGCTTGAACTGGTGACGGGCGGAATTTTAAGATCAAGTGTACAACTAAAATTTAATTCATAGAATGGCATGGAAGAATTTGAATTTAAGTGCAATCTTCTTGTTGAGGTGCCAGAGGTGATATCTTAGGTTGTTGTTCATATATATGTTAGAGGAGAAACTACTTTTATGAATTGCTAAGGGTATTCTTGGAAAAATAATTCCCCATATGTCAGATCATCTTAGAGTTGATTCAATTCTACGTTGATGAGGGTGGCCAACTTGCTTCATCAAGTTTCTACTAGGATTTCATTTGCTACTCTCAAAAGGTGTCATGGATCAAGTTTTATTGATTAACATGACATGCTCCTATTTAAATTTTATATCATAATGCTCAGTTTGAATTTGACTCCTTAAACATAAATCAATTTAAATTTAATATTAGTTTCCGATCTTGAAATGATCAATAGATGTATTTAAAATAAGTATGTAAGTAATTCTGAACCTTAATTTGGTATTAGAACTATGATTTGTGTAATACCCCGAAAAATTGAGTTATGACAATTTTGTCCACGGGTGTTACGCACATATATTTTGTACTGTTACGAGTAATATCCGTAACGTATTTTAATATAAAAGTCCTAAGTATTTCTGCATTTCAAATATTTATATATTTTTTGTTTTCTCAAAATTTATTTTTAATCTTATTCTGAGCCAACTTAAACATTTATTACAATATTTGTGTTTTTACGTGCGATGTACGTGTTTTTAATACACGTGTCGATTACGTATATTTTTTCGTTACGCGAAATATCGGTTAAATTATCAAAATAAATATTTTTTTGTATATTTCGGTCGCTCAAACCTATTTTTGTATTTGGATACTTATCGATACGTTCAATGCACACACGTGTTTTCTTATTTTAAATATTTTTCTTTTGCATGTGCATTGCACGTAAAATTTTATGCATATGTTGGTTCCTAAAATTTTCTAGTGTCATGTAAATTTTTCCTCTCATTTTTCTAGTCACCATTGTTTCATTTATTTCAATTAAAATCAATTAGGTCTAAATCCATTTTTTGTAGACCACTAAAACTAATTACAAATTTGCCATGATTATTTTTGTGTGCACTTAAATGTACATTTAAAATCTGGTTAAATTGGTACACTTTGCCAAGTGTAAAACACACATGTAACTTAATAAAGATTAATAATAAAATTTGTATGAGAAAGTGTGCACACACATTGAGTATACATGCACGTGTTTTGTGCGCACTATGAGGGTTGGCTAGCCTATGTTGGAGATGAGGGAGAGTGGGGTGAGTGCATGTAGAAGGTGGGAGTTATTTTGGGAAGTGAGAGTCATTTCAACCACTCATTCTTCATATAAATAGATCACCCCTTTGTCATGAATAGAATGCAAATCAAAACAAAGAAAAAACAAGAGAGAAAGTGAGATAGCTTGCGGGTTTGAGCTAAAGGAAGGCCGGCTAAATTTTAGGGGAGCTTTGGAGCATTTTCGAGTGGTTTTACTACTAGGAATTCTACATTTAAGGTAGGTGTTTTTCCAACTTTCTAATATAGTTTTATTAGTAGAATGTATATGTGTGAATTGTTAGATGCATGATAGCCGACATAGATTAAGTATTCATGTTTAAATTATGTGTGTTGATTAAATGTGTGAAATTATGATATGATTGATTTGGGAACATTTTCAAGTTCCTATTTAAGTTTTAGTTGTACTTCAGAAAATCATATCTATTAAACTATATAAAATCTAGAACTAAAATTTTTATAGGAGTAACTCGTATATGTCAAGAACATCTCCTTAAAATTTCATAATATTTGGATATTTTTTACTATTTTAATAAAATCCAAACTTACGACTGATTGGCATTTGGCTAGTTGCTGAAAATTTTTATACATTTCGGATTTTGATCATTTCGGCCACTTAGATGTAGTTTTTTGAGAATAACCAAAACTAAGAAGTTGAAGTAAACTCGTTAAATTTTCTTTCGAGTCTAAGAAATCAACTTTCCACGAAAAATATAATTTATAATGAATTTTACAAGATTGAACAAGTGGCAGTACTTTAACATTTCGACCATACTGTATATTTTGAAGAATTCAGGGTTATAGACACAATATTTTGGAGAAACTTATAACTACACAGTTATAGTATACTTGTACACCTTTAATTTGATCTAAAGAACACAAAATTTCATGAAGTATAGAATTTTCTGTGATTTTTACAAGTAGCATGAGCTGCAGTTTTCAGATTGTGAATCTACGGTTTTGCAAATGAGTTTAGACGAAGTAATTGAGGATGAATGTATATGATCTTAACTAAAGTTGTAGTATACTCATTTATGATTCCTATAAAATTAATAAATTAATTTTTGGAGTAGTATTGGAATTTATATGATTTTTCAGTAGCATTGGATTGATGTCTTTTATCTACTAAAACTTTTACAACGTATAAAATTGGATGTAAAATTAGAATGTTAGTAAGATATACCATATGAGAAATTAAGATGCATTTAATTATCTTGTCAAGGGTTGTATGATGACCTTAATATGTGAATTGAGGAGAAAATGTGGAGATTGAGTTCAATATAAAAAATGAAGTTTGGAACTAAATAAATACTAATTTATATTTTGTTTAAGAATAAAATTTTGATTATTTTTACAAGAGCCATTCTAAAAATTGTATTATTTGGATTAAACTCGGTCTAGAATTAATTTGATGTTGTTAAAGAACAAAATTGGAAGTGGTATATTATATTGTTTAGAAAAAGAATCCAATGAATGTAATTACAACTTCATTGAGAATTCAATTAGAAGTGGATGAAAAAACTATCTATTGTACATAGAGAATGTTGATTTGAAATGTTAGATAAGACTATGAAATTAGTTATGCTAATAAATAAGTTGTGTGAACAAGGGATTAATTGGATATGTGAATGAAGAGGGTATGGATAACCCATGATGTTGTGAACATGAATTGGGTTGATACTAGAGGCTAAGTAAGACCCAGGTACCGGCATAGTGATGAAAGTGATTATTGAGATTTGAGGAGTGGCTAATATGGGCTATCATTCTCGGTATATTGTTTAAGACCGATAGGAGGATAAGCGAGCTCTA
This sequence comes from Hemerocallis citrina, assembly GCA_017893485.1. Taxonomy (NCBI): domain Eukaryota; kingdom Viridiplantae; phylum Streptophyta; class Magnoliopsida; order Asparagales; family Asphodelaceae; genus Hemerocallis; species Hemerocallis citrina. The sequence continues at coordinate 140,333,475 of CM030359.1, read as the reverse complement.
GATGGTAGTATTATTCATGTTTAAATTTAAGGATAGGCACTAGAAGAAGATGTGATGGAACTTAAGGGCGCCTCTATATAGTCCGACGGTGGATTCTAGGACCATATACCCATTCATTACCCAAAATAAATAGCCCCTACTTCCTACCTTATTTACCTGCTACCGAAACCCAGAATGCACCCCAACCCGTTACCTTGCTTACCCGCACCCAGTAGCCACATGTTTGTGCCGCCCCTATGCTACTAAACCCTTATCTCCCTATATATATTTTAACCATCTCTTCATGCACTGATTATTCCTACGTAGCTGCCACCAAGTTTTCCCCTGTTCTCCCTTTCTCCCTGAGCGTGTGCATCTCTTCCCGACCCTGTTTTGCACTTCCGGCCTCATCTGAACCCCCGCCTGCCCCTCGCCGCAGTCAACAGTGACTGCAGCGGTTGCTCGTCTCTGCCGTCTCTTTCTCTTTTGGAGTGCGTGTCGGTCTTATTAAATTCGCGCGTTCGTTCGAGAGTAGTTCGGGTTTTTTGTGTGTCTTGGTGCTCGTGGGTTTTGTGTGTTCGTGCTTCGTTCGTTGGTTCGTGGGTCCCCGTTCGTTGATTTTGTTCATGGGATCGTTCGTGGTTCGTTGAGTTCGTTGGCCGGGAATCCGTTCCCGTTATTCTTGATTTTCATTGTTTTCGTTTTCGGTTAAGGTAAGTAGCTTGTACTCTAATTCATTTGTTTGATACAAGTCAAAAATACCACTTGTAGTGTAGTTAGGTTCTAGAGACAATTCGTGTGTGAAACCCCTTGTTGATATTGTCTCTAGTGATTTGACCATAGTTGCCTCACGACACAATATTGACATGAAACAACTTAGGTTTTGCCCATTCTTGATTTGATCATGTATGTGAGACTTTTGTGAGAATTTGGGTATTTGTTGAGAACCATGTGATAGGATTGCCTTGGATATGTTAATTACCTCATTTCATATTGTTTGGACACTTGGTAGACTCGATTTCATGTTTGGTTGTGTTTGGATCAAGCTTCATTGAATCTATGTTGATTTCGGTTTTGAGGAAATTCTGTGTTTTGCCGATATTCTGTCTTAATCAGTAATTTAGACCATATTAAGATCAATATCTTAATTTCAATATAAAACATGACTTTTAGAAAAATTCGTCTGCTTTCCAACCCCTATAACCTTGCTTGATTTTGTTTTTGTATGTGTGAGATATGACTGTTTGACTACAAGGGTGTAGATCTTTTTCAGATTTCGTTTCTTAGTGATTTTGATGATTAAATTATTTTGATACTTGTGCTACCCATATTATTTTGATCTGAAAATTTGGTTAGTTTTTCTATATCTACTTAGGGATTACCCAGAATTTTGGCAGATTTTATTGATAAGTTTTATATGCCGTTTCATGCTTGTTTATGAAAACTATACTAGCTTTATTTTGCTTGCTGTTCTGTAAAGAATCGTATTTTCATCCAGATTCCTGTTACTGTATAGAAAATATTTGTGAAATATAAAAGTTAGCTTATTCTATCTATTTTCATCTCCCTTTGGTGGATTTGGATTTCGTTTCACTAGTTGCGAGATATTATAGTTTTCGTACAGCAGTGTTGGGAATTCCAGATTTGTCCAGCTATCGTTTATTGATGTTTTACGATTTTTAATGATTAATCTAATTTTACTGGAAAATTATGAAACTTTGTATTTAAATACTGGACATATAGGGGAATACCCCAAATTTTTCCTGGATTTATTTGAGGTGTTTTGATACTGCTTTCCTGCTCTTGAATTCGATTTCCTGATTTCTGGCTGAACCTATTTTCTGTATTCAAATTAGTTTTGAGCTATGTTTTTGTGAAATAATATATGACTTATTTATACTCGCTTGATTTGGTTGGGAATCTACTTTCTAGACGTTTCGACGGATTCAGATTTACATGTTTGTAACCCTGGAAATCACTATTTTACTACAGTATGGTCTAACTGTCATGAACTAGCGACTTGGCTATTTTATTTTTTTTATGAACTATCTTGCACACGTACATGTTTATCTTGCAACTTGAACTTGTCATATGATCATGCCATATTATTCTTGAGATGTTTTGTACACCTACATGCTTGTTTGACATTAATAATAAATAACCAAGTGGGGGTTTAAGGGAAAGATCGAATAGTGGATAATTCAAAAACGTGTACTCAGAAAGGGGCCCATTTTTTCCATTACTTGTTGCCATGTTTCATGATTATCTGATTCGTGCTTGATAGTACTTGCTGCCACGTGTTCACGATTACATGACTCGTGCTTGATATTGCTTGCTGCTACGTGTTCACGATTACGTGACTCGTACTTGATATTACTTGTTGCCACGTGTTCACGATTACGTGACTCGTGCTTGATACTACTTGTTGTCACGTGTTCATGATTACGTGACTCGTGGTTGATACTACTTACTGCCACGTGTTCACGATTACGTGACTCGTGCTTGATACTAGTTTACTTGATACTTGTCCCTGAGTACACTGCCCTCTATGGTCTACTATGAAATCTAAAACGAAACTGTTTGTTGTAGCTACCATGTAAGGTGGGCAGCTTGAAGTGCTATCTAGATAGTTTTCACTAAAATACTTGATACATGATAATTGAACATGATACTTGAACATGATACATACTTGCTTGATACTTGACTATATGATACATGAGACTTGAAACATGACACTTGATACATGATTACATGACACTTGATACTTGACACATGTTTACATGGTACTTGCTTACTTGACACTTGAATCATGCCATTTACACTTGATCACCTTGTCATGTTAGTTGTTTATTTTGATATCATGCTTATTCCATGTTGTTTGTTAGTTTCCCCATGTACTTGTATCCTGCATTATAAGCGGCCCGTAACTTGCAATTGACGGGTACTTGTTTTCTTTTTCCTATCCCTGTAATTGTTAAATTGCAGATTTTGGAAAACAGGTTCCAGACGGTATTAGTGACATGAAGTATTAGTGCTGGATCTTATTATTATTATTTCTTTTAGCTTGCTTGAACAACACTGTATTCTTGTACTTGGATATATTTTGTATTTGGGCAATGTGACCTAGGATTTTGACTTATTCAGATCATGACTATTTGAGATTAATGTATTTGGTTTCAAGTATTCTTGTTGGTATTTTGGTTCATATGTGCATGTTGGTTGATATTTTTGCTTCCGACTCTGATTATTTCGTAAGATGTTGTAAAGATTCTTGAACAGCTTATGGATGATGAAAATTATTTGCTGGGCTTTTATCGCGTATCCATATTCCGTATTCTCTTTTGGGAAGCGGGGCGTGACACTACCAAGTGTCTAAATATTATGAACTAGGGTAATTAACATATCCAAAGCAAGTATATCACATGGATCTCAACAAATACTCAAATTCTCACAAAAATCTCACATACATGATCAAATCAAGAACGGGCAAAACCTAAGTTGTTTCATGTCAATTTTGTGTCGTGTGTCAACTATGGTCAAATAGCACTATAGTGACAAAACTCATCAATCATACATCACACACGAGTTGTCTCTAGAACCCAACTACACTACAAGCGGTACTTATGACTTGTATCATACAAAGAAATTGAGTACAAGTTAATTGCCTTAACCGAAGACGAAAACGACTCCAAGCAAGAATAATGGGAACGGATTCCCGGGCACGAACACAACGAACAGATCACGAACCAATCACGAACACACGATCACGAACACAATCGGACGGCTGAGATCGACGATCAAGATCAAGATGATCGGATCAGATCGGATGATCAGATTTCCCTAATGGTGCAGATAATGATGAAGATCAAGATCGATCGATCGAACGGCTGCGATCAAAGGAGATTGATGATCATCATGATCATGACGATTAAGAAGAGATCAGACGGCTAGTTACTAATAGGATGATCAAGAGGTGATCGACGGCCCACATCTAATCAAGCATGATGGTCAAGATCCAACGGACGGCTAGGAATCAATCAATCAAGATGAAGATCACAAGATTGGACGGCCAGATTTGAATCAAAGGGACACGATGATCACAATGATCAAGTCGATCGGACGGCCCACATTGCATGATCAACCGACATGAGCAAACAACAACACAATCCATGGTAATGGGGTCTGCACAGATCGGCACTGGGCAGCAATGCGGCGGACGGAGAGCTACGACCAGGGGACACGGTGGCGGTGCAGTGGTGCAGTCACGACTGCGGCTGCTACAATGCGCGCACAGGGGAGGAGCACAGGCTGGCCGGGACAGGGCGCATGGGGTGGCACACAAGCAAGGGCGGAGCGCGCAACTGGCTGGAGGGCAGCACACAGGGAGGTGCTGGCTGTCACGGCATTGCTATGGTGCAATGGCGGCCAGGGGCAGTCGACGTTGGGGTAGGGTCGCGACTGGGCTGTTGTGGGGATGAGGCACAGGGCGGAGGGAAGATGGGAGCAGGGATGGGTTCACGAAGGGAGAGAGGAAACGAAGCGGCGCTTGGGGAAGATGAGGAGACAGGGTTATGGGTTATATATAGGTGAGGGAGGGTGACAGAAATTAGGGTTAGGCTGAGGCTTTCGGGTTTGGGTATGCAAGGTCTTAATAATGGGTTTTGGGGTTTTGGTAAAATAAAAATAGGGTAGGGGTAAAGAGGCTAACAGGTTATAGGTTCATATAGGGTTTGATTGGTTAGGGGTTTTAGGTATTGAAGATAATTGGTTAATGGATATAGGTCAATTGGGTTTGGGTTTATTTAATTAGGATATAATGGTTTTAGGGTATATTGGGATGTTGGGTTTTAAAAAGAAATCCAATAAAATAAAAATGGGTTTTTGGTATTAGAAAAATACAATAACTAATAAAAATATAAAATTAGGATTTAGATAAAAGTAAATAATTGAATCAATTATAACAATTAGTAATACAGTAGTATAATAAATCAAATAATATACAATGAGTTAATACTCAAATACTAGCAAATACAATAGGGTTTTATAATAATAATAATAACAATAAGAATATTAAAAATAATAATAACAATAATAATCATAATTTGTATTATAAAAAGAATCATTGGGAACTAGTTATAAATAAAATTATTTGTTAAAAATAGATTTTAACGGAAGATCAATAATAAATTTTAACAATGAATTTGAAAACGGAAAAAAAATAATTTATAACAAATTTTAAGTACGGAAAAATACACAGAAAATATGTGTTTGGGGAAAGAGGGGTTACAAATTCTACCCACCTTACAACAAAATTTCGTCCTCGAAATTTGCTTAGGCGGTATAGGACAGGGCAAAAGCAAACAAACTGGGGGAAGGGTAACAAAACAGAGGGGTAATGGGGAAGGAACAAAGCACGGGCAATACCAAAAAAAAGAAAGAAGATAGATAACAATGAGGTCAAATGGAATGCAAGAAAGAAAATAAGCAGTATCAAAAGGGAAGAATCAACACAAGGTAACAAAGCAATAAGGGAGTAGGTAGAACTGGAATCAAAGAGAGAAAGGACAGGGAAGAATTGAATCAAACAATGAATGGGTGCATGATGGCAAAATGGAATGCAAGAAAGAAGTAACTGGTATCAAAAATGAAGAAGAAACAACATAAGACTTGCAAGATTACAAAGCAAAGAGATGAAGAAATAGATAGAACTGGAATCGAAGAAATGATGGATAAGGGAGAAATGAACCAAGCAAATGAGTCAACGGATGAGGACAAATACAAGGAATGGAAAGAAGCAACAATGTAGTGAGGGAGAAACAACAAAAGAATCCTGGGACCTGTGGGTTATGAGCCCACAACGCTTCCGTTGCGCCACTCTGATCGAGGAAGACACTGCTCTGCCAATGGCATCTATCGATGCCGACTGACGGACCAAGCAAGAAAGAAAAAATGGATAGCACCAAATCAGAAAGAATATGGGTACAGAAGAATGAATTTATACCTATCAAGAGGTCAATCAAAGAGGACGACTGAAAAAGACGGAAGAATTAAGGAATCAAGGGATTGAATAAGAAGGAATCAAAAGAATAGAATAAGACTAGTATCCAGATCAATGTTGATAATAATTCATTTATGCATGCATGGTTGGTGAAATGTTGAACAAATTCCAGTTCGAGCCAAGTTTGTCTAATATATTAGGCAATTAATACATTAGCCAAACCTGGGCTCTGATACCATTAAGAACTCTGTCACGTCTCGCTTCCCAAAAGAAAATACAGAATACGAATACGCGACAAAAGTCTAGCGAACGATTTTCATCATCCATAAGCTGTTAAAGAATCTTTTACATCATTTCACGAAATAATCAGAGTCAGAAGAAAAAGTATAAACCAGCATGCACATATGAACCGAATACCAATAAGAATACTTGAAACCAAATACATTAATCTCAAATAGTCATGATCTGAATAAGTCAAAAAAATCCTTGGTCACATTGCCCAAATACAAATATAAATCCAAGTACTAGAATACAATATTTTTCAAGCAAGCTACAAGAAATAATAATAATAAAATCCAGTACTAATACTTCATGTCACCAATACCGTCTGTAACCTGTTCTCCAAAATCTGCAATTTACAATTGCAGGAAAGAGAAAAGGAGAAAACAAGTACCCGTAAATTGTAACTTACAGGCCGCTTGTAATGCAGGATACAAGTACATAGGGTAAAACTAACTAGCATGATATAAGCATGATATCAAAATATAATAACTAGCATGGCAAAATGAACAAATATAAGTGGCATGTAAGAGGTGTCAAGTGAACAAGGGTCATGTGTATCAAGTGTCATGGATCAAGTATCACGAAATCAAGTGTTAAGTAGTCAAGTAGTCAAGTACAAGTGTCAAGTATCATGAAATCAAGTATCAAGTAAGCATATGTCAAGTTCAAGTATTATGTGTCAAGTCTTGTAGTGATTACTATCTATGTAGCACTTCATGTGCCCCATATTAGAACACATGGTTGCTACAACAAACAGTTTTGGTTTAGATTTCATAGTGGACCATAGAGGGCAGTGTACTCAGGGACAAGTAATCCAAATCATATACCAAATTCCAAATTAACCAAATCATATACCAAATTCCAAATAATCTAAATCATATAACAAATTCCAAATAATCCAAATCATATACCAAATTTCAAATGTGGAAAACACGGGCCCCCTTCCGAGTACACATTTCTGAATTATCCACTGTTAAATCTTTTTCTTAAACCCCGACTTGGTTATTTATTAGTATTATCAAACAAGCATGTATGTGTGCAAATCATATCAAGAATACATGGCATGGTCATGTGGAAAGTTCAAGTAGCAAGATAAATATGTACGAGAGCAAGATAGTTCATAAAAGAATAAAAATAACCAAATCTCTAGTTCAGGACAGTAAGACCATACTGTAGTAAAACAGTGATTTCCAGTGTTACAAACATGAAAATATGAATCCTTCAAAATGTCTAGAAAATAGACTCCCAACTGAATCCAGAGAGTATAAATAAGTCATATGTTAATTCACAAAAACATAGCTCAAAACTGATTTGAATACAAAAAACACGTTCAGCCAGAAATCAAGAAAACGAATTCAAGAGCAGGAAAAGAGCATGAAAACTCCTCAAATAAATCCAATAAAAATCTGGGGTATTTCCCTATATGTCTAGTATCAGAACATAAAGTTTCATAATTTTCCAGTAAAATTAGTTCAGCCCTCAAAAATCAGAACTCAGAAAGATACGACAGTTTGGCAAATCTGGAATTCCAAACACTGCTGTACGAAAACTGTGATATCTCGCCAACCGTGAAACAAAATCCAAATCCGCCAAAGGGAGAAGAAAATATGTAGAATAATCTAACTTTTATATTTCACAAATATTTTCCATATAGTGAAAGGAATCAGGGTGAAAATACAAGTCTTTACAGAACAGTGAGTAAAATACAGCAAGTACATTCTTTATAAACAAGAATGAAACGGCATATAACATTAATCAATAGAATCCACCAAAATTTTGGGTAACCCCTAGATAAGTATAGAAAAACTGACCAAAGTTCTAGATCAAAATAATATGTTTAGCACAAGTATCAAAATAATTTAGTCATCAAAATCACCAAGAAACGAAGTCTAGAAAAGATCTACACCTCTGTAATAAAATAGTCATATCTCACACATACGAAAATGAAATCTACCAAGGTCAGAGGGGTTGGAAAGAAGACGAATTTCTTTACAAATTATGTTTGATACTGAAATTAAGATTCTGACTTTAATAGTATTGAACAGTAGAGAAACAAAGGAACAATGACAATAACGGTATAATAATGAATTGAATGAACGATGAAATCAATAGTATTGAACAGTGAAAAATGATAATAGTACCATGTGCAATAATGAGGATTTATAACAATAATAAACAATAACAATAATGGTGAGCAATAGCGACAACACTGTTCAATAACGATGAGACTGTTCAATAACGATGACAAAATGCAACGCAGTCTTAAGTCTATTATCCTTATTTTATCCTAACTAATGTACCACTTCATGCGTCCCATCTATTTACTGCATGGTTTCTACATGCAAACAAGTTACGTTTAGACTTAATGGTGGATTTTATAGGACCGTGTACTCAGGCATCATTATATCATGTCTGTAATCAAGTAATGGGTTCTAGAGGTGGCCCCCATAAATTCTAGAAGTGGCCCCCGTCAACCCCTGACGTGGCACTTAGTTTCATTTAACTTGTAAACAGAAAACTGGTAAACACGTTCATGAATCGTGTAATCATGTAATGGATTCTAGAGGTGGCCCTCGTAAATTCTAGAGGTGGCCCCCGTCAACCCCTGATGTGGCACTTAGTTCTACGTGGTACCTAGTTCCATTTAACTTTAAAAACATGGAAAACACGGGACCCCTTCCGAGTACACTTACTTATATTGTCCACTACTATGGTCAACCCTTAACCCCGGCTTGATTAACATTCTTTATTTAATTAACATGCAATACTAATAGGGAACAATAGAAACAGAGATATTAATGGGAAACGATAAGGCAATTAATAAGGGACACTATAACAACACAACCCTAAGATCATGCAATGTACTCCATACAATCAAATACACCAAATTCAACATTATAGATTCAATTATATATTATGAAACATAGAAACCCAATTCTGGACAGCAGTAGGTTGTTGTACCAAAATCAGAATTCCTGTTGCTACAGGATAGAAAATGTGAATCCGTCATAAGGTATAGAAACTAGACTCCTGCCCGGTTCCAATGCATATTTAAAGTCCAAATTCCGACAACAGTAGCTAAGTGAATTTCAGTGTTCTTTATAGGTTACCGTTTTTGGCTGGTTATCGGTATTAACTAATTTCAGTTGTAACAGCAGTAATTATACATTTTAAAAACCAGTAAAAATAATTTTTATTACCCTAAGCTTGTCAACCATCAATCTGGAAATTATCATGGTAATATTTGATCATTAGTTCATCTATTTAATCAGGTTAACATGGTATGTGCATAAATCTAAAAATATAGCGCAGCAACAGTAAAAAGGTCATAACTCATGCAATATAAGTTGGAATCCAAAAATTCTGGATGTTCTGGAAACTAGAACCATGGAGCTACATTTCATATTCAGAAAGTTATTGATTTTGATGACATTATCTAGGTCGAAACAGCATGGTAATGTTCAGGTTGGCAATAAATTTCAGGATCTCAATATATTTTTCACACATAAAATGATTAGAATATTATGAACGATGAGTTAGGGGTCGAAAACATAAATCACAGTAAGTTACATCTAGGTGAACATGGTATTAAGATGTATAATGCCCATAATCTTACTAATTACAATAAACTAATACACCAACATCAATCGTATAACAAACAACATTAGCATACAATCTACGATAGTTGTGTGACATCATGACATGGAAGTGACGAGGGGGAAGTTGCAGGCGAGAGTGCTCGAGGGTGGATCGAGTGGAAGGAGGAAGGCAAGGAGATGAAGGCGATGGCAATGGCGGAATGGGGCTCGAAGGGGTTGCGGTCGAGGAGCGATGACGACAGAGGATGGCGGTGTCGGAGGGTCGCGAGGGTGGCTGATGGCAATTTCGAATGTAGGGGACGGGGGTAGGGTTATGAACAGTAGGTGAAGGGTTCAATAGTGAGAGGGGGAGGAGTTGCACAGTGGATCGGGGTTAGGAGTTTACTATCTTGGCTTTTTGGGAGAAAGAGATAGAAGAACAAGAATATTTAATGATAGAATAGTGGGACTGAATTTTGGGTAGTTAGCAGATACGGGGATTGTGGGGGAAAATATCTGGGTTTGGTTATTAGGGAGAATTTGGGTTGTGGGTTTGGGTTAATGTAGTTTAGAATTCAATAGGAGGTGGGTTATAGGGTTTTGGGTACAATATGGGTCAAATAGAAGGACAATTCTAAACCCAACAAGATAGAAGACAATTCCATGAAACTAAATTTGAATTAGGAAAAGAAGGAGTAGGATTCAAATAATCAAACTGAAATCAAGGATAAATCATGACTAATATTAAAGTTGATACCATTCGATACAATAATGAAACAAAAGAAATGAAATATTGTAGAATTACAAAAGAGGTTACAATGGAGATCAATTATAAAAAGGGGAAAAAATGAAAATGGGAGTTACATTCAGAGTTCAACTCACCATTCGATCTGTCTTGAAAGTAGTTAAAATTCCTCAAAGACAGATTAGGGGTCCTAAATTGTGGACTGTAGTACTCCAATAAAACTTGCAATAGCAACAATTGGTGTTAAACTCGCCACTCGATGTGATTCTCACAATTCGTTGGAGGTCTCACATAGCAAGTTTGGAAAATAACTTTTCCTCAGAGTTGCTCCTACAACTAGCTAAACACCCATACGGCAGGTTTGGAAAATAACTCTTCCTTAGAGTTTCTTCTATAACCAGCTGGGTACAAGTCAGACAAGTTGTAACTCAGTCAAACACTACACACCTCATGCGAACCCCATTGACAGTTCGTTAGCTACAGACACAAAGTTCGAGGCCTTGATCTTTTAGCTGCAAAGAACATAGTCGACGGCTCATCAACTTCTACAATAAGTTACATAGCAAGGATCAAGCACATAAAAGAGTCCTTCATTGCACAAACAACAAGTTTCTCTATAAATCACGGAACCACCACAAGTCTATGTATTCAGATAAAGGGCCATTACAAATATTTACAAGTACAATACTATGGGTCACATTACAAGTATTGAATTACAATGAGTCTACGTTTCATGCCTAAGTATCGTTACAATAGTTTTGCAAACACTATAGAACAAGGTGTCCTACAAGTCTTCCTTTCGGCTGTAGCACCCCGAATTTCCAATATAATATCTCAGAAATACATGGCACAATTTCCAGCATCAACCTCAATTGTAATAGTAAACATAGCCAAAACACAGATAAAATTTTCAACTTTTATTACATCAATTCTTTACAATGCACAGCGGAATATTTAAACACCTTGAATTACAAATTCTTTCTTTTACAATACATAAGTCACATAATCAATCTTATCTCATGCATCCAAATCCCAATGTTATAGGTACCTACCTGTAAAACATGATGTTAAAGATAATCCTAATCCCCAAAACTACAGGGGTTAGCCATAACGGTGTGACTGACATCAAAAGAAATACAACATAAAAAAAACATAATGGATAAAGTCATAAACAATATATACCAACAGTAATATTAAATGAAAAGAAGAAGTTAATAGATAAATAAAACATGAAAAACAGCAAGTGAAACTAGACTAAGTGTCAAGTGCAGGAAAACAGGAAAACAACATGCATAAAACCATGTCAAGAAAACATCAATACTACATGCTCACTTTCTAATGCACACTTGTCGAATCTATGCTCCCCACTCTACATAGATCCGGTGCAAGTCCTTAACGTTCACCACTTTATAGGGTTAGATCCCTCATTATGCAACTAATCCTACTACGATGACTACTATGAGATCTAGATAAACTGTGAGTATTAGCCCATGCCCCGATAATTACGGAGGCCAATCCCTATCCACAGATAATTCCGGAGACTATTTCACTCACACCTGGAAATCTTCAAGAATACCCTACACCGCAAGCTATGGCGCCTCATCACACGAATACCCCATGAGTGTCACCTCGACCCTGATAATTTCGGAGATCAATCCCACACCGCAGGTAATTTTGGAAATTATTTCACTCACACCTCAATAATTCCGGCGATTATCTCACACCGCAGACCATACTGAGGTCCATAACCCATGTTCTCATTTCATCATATCACCATCTAGTTCTTGTACTTATCTTTTTAAGTTAATTAGTTGATTACGAATCTCCTAGAGTTGGTGTACTCTACCGGACTTAACTCAACTGATCAACAACAAATCCTCAACTAACCAAATCACAAAATTTCAACTGCTAGTATCTAGGTGCTACACACCCTCTAGAGACTCACAACTCAACCATCAACACCAAAACTTTCATTAAAACTCATACTTCTATTATCAATATTCTTATATTAAGAAAACTTCCCAAAAATCAACAAATCTAAATTCATTTACTCTACTCATAAATTCCAAAATAAAGTACTAAATCCATTAAATAACTGAGAATCATATTTTGAAGTTGTAGAATATCACAAAACATCCATTTATTCAAAAACCATCTATCTCACTTATAAAGTCATAGAAGTACATTTTAAATTCTATTATAAACAAAGTATAACTCTCTGTAAAATACTGTAACCTGTAGTAAAAATATCATCTAAAACAGTATATCAATAATCCATAATATTGAAAAAGTAGTCGTTCAAGAAGACAACAAAAAAACTCACAAAAAACCCATCAGCCAAGCACTAACAGTCGACTATCGAAGTTAGTTCAAAAATGGTTGGTCGACTGTCATGCAAAAATCCGAAATTTAAGGATTGACAGTCGACTTCCGTCCTCAGTTCAAAAACGAAGCGGTAGACTGTCAATTCCAATAAGTTGCAGTTTTGAAATTTCGTGCACATTTTACTGATACTTCTATAGTTCTTTGTAAAATCTTAAATTTGCAAAACCAAAATCCTAAGATGGTTTAATATGACTTGTACAACATATAGGAGTTTATAAAATAAATCAAAACCACATCGAATCCATAAAAGAGCAAGTTTTTACATAATTTCTTCAAAACAGCCATTATATATATGTGTGTGTGTGTTCATATCAGGGTTTAAGCTTCAGTTATAGCATTTACATATCATCAAATAGAAGGAGTACAATATCTGATTCAATCTCAGTATGAAAATAATCAAGATTCAATTTGAAACTTCACAAAATGCACACAAGACTCAATTTCTTCAAAACAGTAAAATAGTATATATATATGTATATATATATGTGTATGTGTGCATGCTGTGTCAGTAAAAGCATCCAAATCTTATTTCTTAGAAGTGTTATAATATTCAAACAATCTCAATACCAAAACAACTCGAATCCAACTGAAAACTTCGCAAAAATACACAACTCAATTTTGGCCCTTAAACTTCAGACCCGAAAACCAATCCCCTTCTCAAACTTCAAAACTTGATTCTTTGATTCAATAATCAATCTTGTCATTCATTAAACTCATTCACAATCACTCACAATAGTTTTTACCCATGATTATAGCAATTATAACGAACACTCATCATGTTTTCACTCAACAAAACCCTAAACAGGGCATATGCATTATATACACAGTGAAGAATAACTTATCATTTACTTTCATGCAATATCCTCATACAACTCATTATAATAAATCATAACAGAAAGCATATGAAGGAAAACAACCTACTCATGATTTCTATTCAGTTCTTTAATAATCTCAAGTCATCTAAACAGGGTTTTAAGCATAGTTTCATGGAAAAATCTTATTCTTAGTTCATCTACTCATCAAAATTCAGTATATCTTCATACAATTCCTGACATGCTTTCTAATAGATAAATCTTCACATACAACATATTTAGAACAATACAAGAACAAACATGTGTCACTCACCTCATTGGAAAAATCAACCGAATTAATAAAGAATAAGAAAAGCCCTTCTTTTTCAGAAAGTCCAAGATCATCGCTTCGAAACTCCTAGAAATTAATAGTAAAAATATATTTTATTTTTTCAGAGGAGAGGTACGGCTGTAGTGGCCATAATATAGGCCGAAATCTGGAGTTTTTAGGGCTTTACAAGTTTATAGAAACATCCCATAACAAATTATTCATTTACATATATAAACCTTTCTTTAATAAAGTAGTTAAATAAGTTAAATAAATTAAAATAAAACCAAATCCCTTTAATACTGAGTTATACAACCATCAAGCATAGCACAAAAATTTAAATAATTGGATTTGTACACAAGGTGCTAATTTTGCACAAAAGTCCCTCTCTTTGTAATATTTGCAAATATTTCATAAAATATTCGTAAAAATATAGAAAATTCAGAACTATTATCTACTAATAAATATTAGATTTTCCAAACAAAATTTCTGAATTTTTACTTTCCAAGAAAACATATGCACAAGATCCAACCTAAATTTCATATTTGCAAAAATACCATATTTGTTTAAATCTTTACCAAATCAAATCTAAATAAAATTTAAATAGATTTTATTTTCAATGATGACCATGGCCAGCCCAAAAATCAGTAAAAAAGAATTTTCATTATTTGTTTGAGATCCAAATGGCTTTTTACATAAAAGTCCCACTCTTTCGAAGTATTTATAAAAATAGTTTCTGTATTCAGAAAAATCCCAAAATTTAGGATATACTCAATTATAAATAGGAGAATTTATTAGAAATTTAAATGTGGAGATTTGGATCAAAAAAAATTTGCATGTGTTTTGCACGTGTAAAATCGACAAATTCGTAAAATAGTCAAATAAATTCAAATAAACATGAAAATTAAAATATCATAAATAAATGAGGAAAATCAATCATTAACCACAAAATTTTAAGAATCCAAAATTTCCTAACTTTGCACGTGCAAAAATTACAATTTCAAGAAAATAGTCAAATTAGTCAACTTTACTAATTTAATATTATTTAATAATGCAAAATAAATTATTTTATTTTGCGGGGTGTTACATCAGCTACACGGTAGAGGGATGTTCTGCCTAAGAGACACAAACTTCTTCAGAAGCCTCCTCCAGCTAACAGCTTCCCAGGGCCGCATCACTCTTGATAATAAAATTCAAGACACGCCTTCCTTAGGCGGACACGTTCCAAGTCTTCCCTACTACCTTCACCTAAACAAGCTCCAACTTCAATTCACATAACAAACCAAACAAACGGACAAGTCCAAACTTCGTCAAGCGCAATGTATTGCGAAGGAGAGCAAGCTCGACATCCTGAGGACCTCACTCAGTATACTTGACTACTTGTCAGCACAAAGAAGAACAAAATTACTTCAACACTGAACAGACTCAAAGGACTTCACTTCAATATCAAAAGACTCAGAACAAGTTTTTCCAACAACTCATTAGCTCCATACAACGAGTTCAACTCCTTGTTCTTCACTCGAGCTCCATCAACAACTCGTTGACTTCAAATAACGAGTTTAATGCCCTGCTTTCCGCCACGAGCTCCATCAATAATTTATTGACTCCAAACAATGAGTTTAACGTCTTGCTCTTCACTCAAGCTCCATCAACAACTCGTTGACTCCAAACAATGAGTTCAATGCTCTGCTCACCATTTAAAGCGCCATCAATAACTCGTCGACTCCAAACAACAAGTTCAACGCCTTGCACTCCGTTCGAGCACCATTAACAATGACTCCAAACAACGAGTTCGATGCCTTGCTCTTCGCTCAAGCTCCATCAGCCACTCATTGACTCCAAACAACGAGTTTGACGCCATGCTCATCGCTCGAGCTCCATCAACAACTCGTTGGCTCCAAACAACGAGTTTAAAGCTCTGCTCTCCGATCGAGCTCCATCAACTATGACTCCCTACAACGAGTTCAAACACCCTGCTTACCTCTCGAGCTCCATCAACAACTTCTTAACTCCAAACAATGAGTTCGACGCCTTGCTCTTCGCTCAAGCTCCGGCAACAACTCGTTGACTCCAAACAACGAGTTCAACGCTTTGCTCTTCGCTCAGGCTCTATCCAAATAACGAGTTCAATGCCTAGCTCTCTGCCCAAGCTCCATCAACAACTCGTTGACTCCAAACAATGAGTTCAACGCCTTACTTTTCGCTTGAGCTCCGTCAACAACTAGTTAGCTCCCTACAACGAGTTAAATGTCCTTGCTCTCCGCACGAGTTCCATCACAACTCGTTGACTTCAAACAACAAGTTTGATGCTCTGCTCTCCGCACGAGCTCCATAAACAACTCATTCACTCCAAACAATGAGTTTAGCACCCTCGAGACCTTCCAACAACCTCTTATCTGCATTCAATAGACTTGGCATCAACACCATCCTAGAGCTGCCTTCACTAACTTGTTGTGATCAAACAACATGCTTTACGTTCAACTCCGTCTCAGAGTTGTCTCTACAAACTTGTTGGGATCAAACATCAAGCTCTACATCAACACCATCTAAGAGTTGCCTCTCCAAACATGTTGGGAACAAACGAAAAGCTCTACGTCAAATTTCGTTTTAGAGTTATCTCTACAAAACTTGCTCGGTGCAAATGGCAAGTTCGAACAACCAACTTCACTGCAGAGTTCTCTATAACTTGTTGGGATCAGACAACGAGCTCTATGTTACACTGTGTCTCAGAGTTGCCTCTCCAAATTTGTTGGAATCAAATAGCAAGTTCAACATCAACTTCGTCCTAGAGTTGCCTCTACAAAATTTGCTAGGTGCAAACAGAAAGCTTTACGTTCAACTCTGTCTAGAGTTTCCTCTTTAAACTTGTTAGGCGAAAACAGTAACCACTACGTTCAACTCCATCCCAGAGTTGTCTCTCCAAACTTGCTAAGCCCAAACAACAAGTTCAAACATTCAACTGTCTCAGAGTTGCCTCTCCAAACTTTCTGGACGCAAACAGTAAGTTCAATGTCCAACTCCGTCACAAAGTCCTCTGTTAACTTGCCGGGATCAAACAACAAGCTCAACGTTCAACTCTGCCTAGAGTTGCCTCTCCAAACTCACTGGGCACAAATAGAAAGTTCAACGTTCAACTTTGCCACAGAGTTGACTCTACAAACTAGCTGGGATAAAATAGCAAGTACAACGTTCAACTCCTACTTAGAGTTACCTCTACAAAACTTGCTGGGCACAAACATCATGTTCTACATTCAACCCTATCTCAATGTTGTCTCTCCAAACTTGACGAGATCAAATGACAAGCTCAACATTCAACCCCATCGCGTAGTTGCCTCAACAAACTTGTTGGGATCAAATGGCAAGCTCCACATCCAACTCCGTCTTAGAGTTGTCTCTCCAAATATGCCGGGATCAAACAGAAAGCTCGACGTTCAACTCCATCTAAGAGTTACCTCCATAAACTTACTGTGCGCAAACTGCATGTTAAAACGTTCAAGTTCATCTCAGAGTTGTCTCTACAAACTTGCTGGAATCAATAAGCAAGTTCGCATTATAACCACCTTCCAATGTTTATTCCTGCAATAGCTCTTCTCGGTTAGCTACATTTACAGGATCCAATGATAAAGCACTTAGCTCCCAGAACCACGAAACGCTCGATTGACAAAACAAGCCAAACAACACAACGCTTGGTCGACGAAAGAGCGGTTCAGCCTGTAACACCCTAGATTTTTAAATAATATTTTTGAGACTAATAAATGGATTAAAATGATTTTTGATGATATAATAAATATTTTCTGGAAATTATCTTTTTACACGTGCAAAACATGTACAAATATTTTCTTGGGAAGTTCAAAGTCAGAAATTATTTTTAGGAAACCTATTATTTATTAGTAGTTATTATTTATGAACTTTTTGGATTTTTATGATATTTATTTGACCTATTTAAAAATAATACAAAAAGAGGGACTTTTGTGCAAAATTACCACTTGGAGTGAATGCTCCAGATTTTCGGATTTTTGGGCTGAGCATGATGCCTAGTCAACTCAGAGGTAAAAGTTTTACTTTTTTTAATAGATTTGGTATATTTCGTAAATTTCTTAAAGAATGGTCTTTTTGCAAAATTGCCAATTAGAGACAAAAATTACAAATTTCGTTTTCTGTGTTTGAATACTGTGCCGGCCAATATTAGGGTTGTTATTTTGTTTTTAAATTTGAATTGAATTAGTTTATCTAATTTTTAAGTATAATTATTTATATATGTAAAGATATATTCAAAAGGGATATTTTACAAAACTATTCAAAAACCCTAATAACCTAATTGCCGGCCTATTAAAAAGAAGTGCAACTGTCTTTTTGCTGTACTACACAAAGGGTTTTCTTTATTATTGATTTATTGTATTTTCGAAGTGAGGATCTTGGTTTTCTTGCGAAAGAAATGACTTTTCTTATTCTTTTTATTACTTTCGTTGATTCTTCAAAAAAATGAGTGACATATGTTTAATTTCTTATTGTTCTATCCGTGTTGTATGTGATCATTTGTCTATTAGAAAGTATGTTAGGGATTGTATGATGATATAATGAACTATGGATTGATGGATGAACAAAAATTGAATCCTTTCATGAAAACTATGTTATAGTTGATTAAAACCCTAAATAAATGACTTGAGATTGTTAAGAACCTAAAAGAGATCATGGGCATGTTACTTTCTTTCATATGGATACTGATTTGAACATGATGTTGAGATTATATGATGAAGATGCACAAACGTGAATAAAAATGAGTTCTTTACTGTTGAACATACATACATACACATTGCTTGGTAGTTTTGATGAATAAAATTTGATGAATGGTTGTTGTAATTGCATATTAATCATGGGTATGTTGCTTCCTTGCATGTACTTGCTGCTTTGATTAATTATATTGAGTGGTAGGACTCATAATTCTTAAAATTGATTTAAGAAGAACTTTCACTGTGTGTATATCATATATGCTTAGTTTTGGGTTTTTGACGAAGTTAAATTTGATTAATGCATGTTGTAACTGCACTCATTCATGGGAAACTGATGTGAGGGGTATAATGAGTTATAATAAGGGCTTTTGGATCAACAGAGATCAAGTTTTGAATATGGTGAAGAGGGAAAATCTCGGGTCTGTTGTGTGTATGGCCAAAAAATTGAGTGTTTGGTTTTTTGTGAAGTTTTTCGATTGAATCTGATTTGTTTTAATATTGAAATGGTTTTGAACAATACATTACCTATATATGAAGTTTTCTTGATGTTTAACTTATGCTTAATTACCCTATGCATATATATATATATATATATATATATATATATATATATATATATATATATATATATATATATATATATATATACTACTCGCTGTTTTGAAGAATTTGATGAAAACTCACTCTTTTATGGATTTGATGTGGTTTTGATGTGTTTTCTAAACTCCTATATTTTATATAAGTTGTATTTGATCACCTCAGGAATTTAGTTTTACAAATTTATGATTTTTAAAGATTGAATTGAAGTATAAGTAAAAATGTGCACGAATTTCAAAGCTATCAAATTACGTATATGATAGTCGACCACTTCACAAATACACTAAAGTCGACAGTCGACTGTCAATTCTCTGTTTTTTTCGGATTTTTCATTTGACAGTCGACCGTCACTTTTTGTACTGGTTTGACGGTAGACCGTCAGTGTTTTGTTGGCTGTTTTGTGGAGTTTTCTTCGTTTCTCTTGAACAATTATTTCTTTGAACTTATGGATTATTGATCTACTGTTTTAGATGATATTTTTGCTACAAATTTCAGTATTTTACAGAGAGTTATATTTTGATTATAATGAAATTTAAATTGAATTTCTATGGCCTTATTAAATGAAATACATATGGGTTATGAAGAAATTGGTGTTTTGCAGTTTTCTACGACTTCAAATTATGATTCTCAGTTATTTAATGGATTTAATACCTTGTTTCAGTTCTGGAATTTATGAGTACATTTCACAGATATGGATTTAGTTGACTTAAGAAGTTTTCATTGATATAAACTTTTTAATAATGGAATTAAGAGTTTTGTTGAAAGTTTTGGTGTTGATATTCATTTAGTGAGTCTCTAGGAGTTGAGTGGAAGTCCAATGAACCGGCAGATGAGATTTTATGCATTTTCAACAGTTGGGTTCATTGGCGTTGTTGTGGAATTAAGTCCGGTAGGATACACTAGCTCTAGAGAGGGGGAATTTGTGTTCTAATAAGAATCAACTTAAGGACAGGCACTAATGGAGATGTGATGGAACTTGGAAAATGTGAGAATATGCTCTTGGGGTCCAGTTCAACGGATGCATTACAGGACTGTGTGTGTTCTGTCTCGAGAGGACTATTAGTATGTTCGCGTGTCAAGGGTCTGCAGTGCCTATTCACGGAACATACAGGTACATTCGCTTGTCGAGGGCCGACGGGTCTATTCCCGGGATGTGCCTGTATACTTGCACGTCGAGGGGCGGCGGTGGGGTACATAGCAGGAAGGTGATTTCTGGCTTTTGAGCCATTCTTACATGATGCTTGCGCGTTAAGGGTTGTGTGATACTAATTCGCAGGGTATTCTGGATCTTATTTACATCACCGTAGTAGGATTAGTTGCATAACGAGGGATCTAACCCTATAAAGTGGATAACAATAAGGGCTTGCACCGGACCTATGTAGTATGGAATGTATAGAATCCGATAAGTATGCATTAGAGAGTCATCATATTGCATTTGTATTTTCTTGACTTGGTTTTATGCATGTTTGTTTTCTGTTTTCCTATACTTGACACTTAGTCTAGTTTTACTTGATATTTTCATATTTTATTTATGGTCATTTCATATTCCATCTGTTACTACTGTTGGCATGTGTTATTTATAACTTTATTCTTCATATTTTATTTTCAATGTATTTCCTTTTTATGTCAATCACACCGTTATGGCTTACCCCTGTAGTTTTTGGGGGTTAGGATTTTCTCTAGCCTCATGTTTTACAGGTAGGTACTGTTAGCATTAGGATTTGGATGCATGTGGTAGAATGATAATGTGGCTTATGTAAATTGTAAAAGATTGTATTGTAATCAAAAGAATTGTAATTCAAGGTATTTAATTTTCCGCTTTGCTTTGTAAAGAATTGTTGTAATAAAAGTTGAAAAATTTATCCGTATTTTGGTTATGTTTACTACTACATTGAGGTCGATGCTGGAAATTGTGCCACGTATATTCTGAGATATTATATTTAAAATTCAGGGCGCTACAGAGATTGGTATCAAAGCATGCTTCAATAGTAATGATAAACATAGTATGAAAATAAACCTAGGTGTGGACATTAGAGCGTGCATACCTTGGGGTGGACATTGGAGTGTGAGTATCACATAGAGCTAAAACAAGATGTATTGATTTGGGGTATGATTGAGATTTTCCCATAGGGTATTGATGTGAATATGAATTGTGTTGTGATGCTCTAACTTTTCCCTCATTTTGAAGTATTTAGTATAATGGCAGGACCCAGTATAAGGAATGGTGGAATCAGACCTTGAACACATTCATGGGGCTGATGGTGATGGGGCTGAAGGTTCCCATGGGGCTGGACTTCATCTTGAGACTGAGATTGCCAGGGTGTATCAGACCTGGAACACATTCATGGCAGCTAACATGGCACAGAATCAGAATCAGAATCAAGGGGCTGGACCAGTGTTTGTGAATGTCGATTCGGTCAAGCATGTTGAGTCATTCAAGTGGATGAAGCCACCTGCTTTTTAGGGGAAATCTGATCCAAATGAGGCTGATGATTGGATTAGGCAGATGGAGATGGTCTGCAAAGTCGTGGAAACCCCGTCAGTCAATAAGGTGAAATTGGATACCATGCATTTAGAGAAGGAAGCTGGCATTTGGTGGCAGTCAGTAAAAAGGGCTTTTGGGGATCAACAGGTTACTTGGGAGGCTTTTCTGGATGAGTTCAGGGATCAATTCTTTCCTCTCGATATTAAAGAGAGGAAGCCAACGAAATTCTTAAATCTGCAGCAAGGAAACATGACAGTGTGCGAATAT
Source organism: Hemerocallis citrina (assembly GCA_017893485.1). Taxonomy (NCBI): domain Eukaryota; kingdom Viridiplantae; phylum Streptophyta; class Magnoliopsida; order Asparagales; family Asphodelaceae; genus Hemerocallis; species Hemerocallis citrina. The sequence continues at coordinate 140,311,310 of CM030359.1, read as the reverse complement.
GAGACTAAGTTCGTCCAACTATCAAGGTATGCACTAGAGCTGATTGTTGATGAGGCGAAGAAGGCCAAGAAATTCGAGCAGGGCTTGAGGCCGAATTTAAGGTCGCAGATGATTCCGTTGGGCATAAGGAGGTTTGATAAGTTGGTCAGGAGAGCAGCAATGACAGAAGAATATATGGATCAGTTTCAGAAGAATCAGGAGACCAGAAACAGGAACAAGAGGCCAGCAGCTAGTCAGAGCGGGAAGAAGTTCCCAGTGAAGCAAGGCAGGTTCAGTAGGCCAGAGCAGAAGGCACCCACTTTTCAAGGCATGACTTGTTTCAACTGTGGAGAGATAGGTCACTACCAGTCAGCATACACCAAGCCTTGGAAGACGCGGGTTTGTTATCAGTGTGGTCGTGAAGGGCATATTAGACCAGATTGTCTACAGTTGAAGAAGGAAGGTGCAGGCAGAGGCAAATTTTAGAGGCAGGGGCGAGTGTTCGCATTAACTGAGGAGGATGCGGATAACTCAAAGGATGTGATCCAGGGTATGCAAGAAATTTAAATTTTATTTGATGTATTAAGTAAAACTTTGTTTGAGAATAAATTGGAGATTTGAGTATCATTCTTCATGTAACAGGATTTGTTTTGGTTAATGGAATAAAAGCACAAGTTTTATTTAATACTGGTTCTTCGCATACATTTGTGTAGCCCAATTTTGCTAAAGCTTTAGGTGTAGAGCCTAAGGTGTTTTCAGACAGAGTCTTGTCGGTGGCAACACTATCAGCAAAAGAATTGATCGCCGATCGATATTACGAGGGCTGTGATATTGAGATTGGGAGAGGTACTTGGCATTGGTTGAGTTTGCTTATAACAATAATTACCATGCGAGTATCGGGATGTGTACGGGAGGAAGTGCAGGACACCTATTTGTTGGTATGAGGTTGGTGAGAGGCAGATGTTTGGGCCTGAGATTGTGCAGCAAACTTCACTCGACCGAATTAAGATCGTCGAATGCCCTGGATGCCCAAACACCGAGTTCAAAGGAACCCTTTCCGACTTGATCACCCAAAGTTATAGCTTGATGAAGAGCTAGGTCGGCGAAGCTCCAAATTCCAGAAAAAAAGAGTGTAGCTCGACGAAACCGTTGGGCGAGCTATGGGGGCTCTCGCAGTCATCACTAGCCATTAGATCCCCAGATAATTTCTCATGAACGAGATCGACGCTCGACATTGCTACACATCGTTGATTACTTCCCCACCGCTCCATTCAGTTCACGTCCGCCCGATCCCTGCGATGAGCGTGCCAAAGCGTGACCGATGGCTCAAGAAAGGTCACGTCCCTCAACACCTCCACAGTCATCTAATGCACTCAATGGGTGAGCCTGGAGGTGATCAATGCTCTAGATCACATCAAGAAGCATGCTGGAGCCGATAGATTAGTAAAAAGATCCCCAAAATCCAATTAAATATTCCAAAAATAATTATAATATGCGAAAAATTATTTAAAATTGCCGAAAATAATTAAAAATTTGAATAATTAATTAAAAACTTTTGAAAAAAAGTAATTATTAATTGGGGAAAATTATTAAAGATCCAAAAAATTATGGTGGAATCCACTCACATTTTCTTACTTCTGGCAAGGCGCATAACGCAAGCTGCTGACATTCTTGAAAAAATCCAAGAAAAATTCGGAAAATTCAGAAAAAATATTCGCTGCCGCCAAAAGCTTCTAATCAGTTTTAGGTATCTTCAAACGTCCCTGAAAGCTAAGATTGTACTCCAGAACTCTGAAGTCAGGCGAACTACTCCCCGAAAGCCAGGAGATTTTCCTTCCGGGAGTGGGGGCTTATGATAATGGTAAAAATATAGCAAATCAGGGTCGTACAACTCTAGCACAGATCCTAAAGCTTCTATAGCCAGATTAATCATAACTGGCATCTTTAACAGGTCTGGGTCTTCTTCAGGTTCGTCTAACAAGACATGAGCCTTTTTCAAGCACATTAAAAGTGACAGATTAGGCCTACTAGGAGAGACACCCAGCCCATGAGGGCTGTGAGTCAAATCTCTTATCCCCAAACATGGGTCTTATATCTTGGGGGGGGGGGAGGGGGAGAATCAACATGAGATAAGAAATTTACATCAATCCCCTAAACTGTTTCTCAGGCCTATAAATGTCCTTCCCCCTCCTCAGTCAAAAAGGAAGCAATAATTGTGAATTCATTTCTCAAACTCTATTTCTCTGTAACACCCCACCAAATTGAGTTATGACAAATTTTCTCCACGTGTGTTACGCACATGTATTTTGTATCGTTACGAGTAATATCTGAAACGTATTTTTAATATAAATGTTCTACGTATTTTATATTTTGATTATTTATGAATATTTTTTGTTCTCTCTAATTTATTTTGTATTTGAATATTTATTGATATGTGTGATGCACGAGTTTGCAGTGCATATGTTGGTTGTATTCTTTTTTAAAATAAAATTATGAAATGTGTAGGGTTATTTTTATTTGTGCATAAACACTTTTTATTATTAATTTAAACTAGTTTTATTAAATTTATATTAATTTGAGTAACATATGCTATTTTATTAAATAAAATTCCAAATTTTTGGTGTGCATTGTATGTGCACACACAAACACATAGCAAGCACGTGCACTTGTTTTTTCACCCCACACTTTTGGCTGGCCAAATCTGCATTGGAGGGAGATTTTTTAATTTTGACTTGGGTTTAGGATTAGTGGGTAGTTAAGTGGGTGGTTAAATGGTTTAGTGGGCAGTTTATTAAAAACCTCCCATCATTTCCTTTATAACACCCCCCCCCCCCCCCAACTCCCGGCCATACTTAAACAGTGTTCTAATTTTCCCCACTTTCAAAAGTTCTTGTTGTTGGCTTCTTTAGGAACTCGGATTTTGAGGACGAAGCTTGGGGATTATTTCACAGGAGTTTCTAATTCACATTGCAACAAAAAGGTGGATGTTTCTTTAATTTCTTGTAGTTTTCTTAAGTATTATTTTGCCATGAAATCATGATTATGGGTAGCTTTAAATTCCTTTAGATGGTAAATACATTTTTGAATGCATGTTAATTAATCTAAGTTTAATGAGTGATAATAAAAGAAAAGAAAATTTGACGTCATGCATTAAATTTCTAAGATTTTGTATCAAAATGCCATGTTATACTAACCAATTTGTTAACTAGAAGTGGATGTAGTATATTGATAAAAAGTGTGAAGTGTGAGCGTAGAATTGATTACGCATATTGATATGTATGAATTATATTGATGTGGATGTGTAAATTAGATAAATATAATTGTAGATAATATGAACAATAAACTTTTCCATGATGTTATTCTATGTAATGTAGAATTCAAATTGTATAAGTTATGAAATTATATTTCGATGTTAGAGTAATGTGAATGTATTAAAGTACAGTAAACTATATTTATTTTTATAAGAGGATTTCGATAGTGAATAAGAGGGAACATGGTTAGTGTGCACGGGTCTTGGTCACTGTGAACAGGGACAGGGGTTGGAGGTCTCGGGTTCGAAACTTGGGAACTCCGTTTCTTTTGGAAATTCTTTTAAACTTCTATACTTAGTGAGCAGAGGCTTATAAAATATTTGTGAGCCTTTTTACACCAACAAAGAGTTGGGTTCTTGGTTGTTGGGTGTGATTTGGAGCTCTGCCGGTGTCGGGTTTTGATTATGGACATGGCCTTTTTTTATTATTATTATTTTACATTTTATTACATGTGTTTTCTTGAGAGAAAGGATTTAAATTAAGCTAAAATTTTAATGTATTATTTTTGAAATAATAATATTCACAGTTAAGTTTTAACTTGTGGATAAAAGTACATTGTTGAAGTTATGCTCCTATTAATTGTTTGATTTATTCCACAATCGTTTCGTTTAAAACAAACAAATTTAGAATAATTTGAGATAGTTATACAAGATTTAATGAATTATTTTGGTATTAAAAATGGTGCTGAAGAGTGTTATTTTGAGAAATAAATTAAGAGCTATTTTCGGCAAAGGCTTTATCAATGTGAAAGTCCTATTGGAATATTTTTACACAATAGGTAAGAAGTGTTCTAAATGTTGAGATTAGCAAATTGTAAAGAATAAATAAGTGAATAAAAGATTTTATAGATGAATGAATGAAATTTATATTTTGAGGTTAAGAGTAACTTGGAATATCTCTGAATGTGAAATGTATGGATTCAAGAGGCTGAGTGAGACCCAGAATTGTCGGCAAGATTGATAATGAAAATTTGAGAACTGGCCAATGTAGACCAGCGTTCTCAGTGGTTGTTTTAAGTCCGGTAAGAGGGTAAGGTAGCTCTAGGTCATAATAATTATAATTGAAAAGACAGGCACTAGATGAGAGATGTGATGAAGTACGGGCAAACAAGAGTATAAGGGCCTCAACTGATATGCGGTGTGAGATGGTCCCCAGAAATATCGAGATGTAAGTGGAAGTGTCTCCAGTTCATCTGCAGTGTGGGATTCATCTCCAGAATTATCGGGATCGAGGCGATAGTCATGGGATGTTTTCGTGACTGTTGAGGTGCCATAGCTTGTGGTGTGGTCCTGAATCCCCGGAATTATCTGGATGCGAATGATCATCTGCGGTGTGGGATCATCTCTGAAATTATCGGGCCGTGGGATAAATACTCACAAAATATCTGAATCTTATGTTAGTCACTGGTGTAAGTTGCATAACGAGAGATGGAACCCTACAACAAGGAGTACGTTAAGGGCTTGCAGTCAGACCTATGTAGTATGGGATGCATAGAATATGAACAAGTGTGCATTAAGGCTCATAACATACACTGACACTTTTCTTTTTTTTTTTTTTTTTGCATTCAAGTTTGTGTTTGCTAAATTAAAGAATCGTTGTATTATAGCATTGTGTCAATTGTATGCAACTGACATGCTTGCAGATTTCAAGTTGCAGGATTCTGATTAGTGAGCTACGACGATATGAGTTTGTTGTTGATGACTGTTGCAGGATTGAAGATGCTTAATGTTATAAGTTGTATTTCTTTAAGTAATTTTCCGCTGTGTATTGTGATAAACATCATTGTAATAAAAATGTTTTAAATGTTGATTCTTGATTTTGATGATTAAAACACAATGCAAAGTTTGTTGTGCTATTTCTCATATATTGCAGGTTGTATCAAAGCTTATCTTGTATGATACACAAAGGCCTCAAAGCAAATTAATCAAGCAAGTCACAATGTTCTAAAGCTGAAGAATGATCAACCAAAGCTTCATGCACAGACAATGGCTAAAGCTTCACTCAAGACTCAAGACTCAAGTCAAGACCAAAGCTTCAATGTCTTATATTTAGTGTCTTGTAAAAACAAATGTAATTTTTCTTTTTGTTGAGTCTTAGATTGATGTACAGCCTTGTCACACACACTCACATATAATTCTATAACTATGTGTTTTACAAAATCTAAAGGTCGAAACAACTTGAACTAGATCAGCTGTTGAGTACCAGTCGAATGCCGTTAAGGACCAGTCGACTGAATCTGTACAAAACTGTCTGATCTTCTTCAAACTCTAGCCAATCGACTCATAACGGCAACCCAGTCGACTGTTCAAGTCGTTTCGACAGTTTACTGATTTCAAAACTTGATTTTTTTAATTCAAAACATTTATTTCTGTTGGTTGACAGTTGGTACAACTGTTTCTCAACATCCAGTGATTCTAACTCTAGAGATAGAGTGTAGAAATCACTTGGAAAAGGTTACTTTCTTTTTAATAAGCTTTCAAGTCCTTATTTTCAAAAAGAGAATAAGAGTTCAAAAGCTTTCAAATTCTCTAAGTGTTGGTTCTCTGATTTCAGTCCAGCATAACATTGAATTCGTTTTGGACTGATTTCAGAAGTTGACTGAATAGCCACTTGCAAAATCACAAAAACTACAAGGCTATAGGTTGATTGTAAACATCTTTATTGTTTTCTTTTACTCTTGGTTGTGAGAGTGGTTCCTCTCGGTTGGAGAGTAGGACTCTAGGGTGTAGAGTCAGTTTTTCACTCTTGGTGGAAGAGTGTGTTTGCTTTCTCTAGTGGTGAGAGAGGACTACGGGTTGGACAAGGTTGTTGTCTAACGCCGTAGGGTATTCTTGTACATTTTCAAAAATAGTGGAAAATCTCAAGTGGGCTGCTTGGGGACTGGATATTGGTCGGGAGGACCGAACTAGGATACATCGTGTGTACTCTGTGATTGGTATCTCTGTGGTTGTATCGCTTTGAACTCTTATCATTACTTGTATTTCATTTTACTCGAAATCTTTCTGGTAAGTCGACTAGATCTACATCCTAAGTCGACTGATCAGACTGGTATAACAATCGTCTTAAAAACACTTCTGGCAAGTCAACTGTCTCTCCCATTTAAGTCGACTTATCAGACTAGTCTCAAAAATACTCTTCTACTCTGACGTCCCAGTCCACTGATATCTCTTTTACAGCCGACTGGATAGAAGATAACTTTCAATTCCGCAATTATTTTTTATACACCACTATTCACCCCCCCTCTAATATTTCTTGCCTTGCCTACAGGATCCAACACTTGGTATCCGAGCTTGGTTGAGTGCAATGGCAACTACTTCTAATGTAAATTAAAACCATGAAGGCCAATCTACACAAAGGCCACCCCTCTTCGATGGAACCAATTACAACTATTGGAAGTGTAGAATGAAGATCTACCTTCAGTCCATCAACTATGAAATATGGAACGTGACAGAAACGGAGTACACCACTCCTACCATTCCATTTGCACAATGGAACGATGACATGAAAAACCAAACAATGAACAATGCAATGGCGATGAATGCGTTGTTTTGTGCCCTTACAAAGGAGGAGTTCAACCGTGTATCCAATGCAACAACCGCACATCAAATTTGGCACACACTCGAGGTAACTCATGAAGGAACAAATAAAGTAAATGAATCTAAAATATTTGTTCTTGTTCACAGCTTTGAAATGTTCCGCATGAAGGAGAACGAGAATGTGTCTGAGCTGATTACAAGGTTCACTGACATTACCAATTCACTTGTGCCACTTGGAAAGACGTATACTCAAGCCGAGATGGTGAGGAAGGTACTTTGTGCACTAACTCCCGAATGGGAGAAGAAGACCACCGCCATAGAAAGAGGCCAACAATTTAACACAACTTTCTCTTGAGAATCTTGTGGGAAATCATATGGCGTATGAGGTACAACTTGAAGAGCGCAAGAAGGATCAAGAACCTCAACAATCCTAGAAGAAGATAGTAGCATTCAAGGCCATGTCAGATTCTGAGGATGAAGAAGAAGATGAGGAAGAGATTGCCATGTTCACGAGAAAGTTCAAAAAGTTCATAAGGAAAGCTAAGTTTAATTCAGAATCTAAGGAATCTAATGAACCTCCAACTTGTTTCAGGTGTAACAAAACAGGCCATATGAAGAAGGATTGCTCACTAGAGAACATGAAATCTAAGGGAAAGGCGTCCAACGTCAAGAAGGACAAGTACACAAACAACAAGTTCATGAAGAACAAAAAGGCATACCAAGCAACTTGGGATGATATCGACTCTTCATCGGAAGAAGAAAATGAAGAGACAAACAAGGTTGCTAATGTGTGTTTTATGGCATCTCAAAATCAAGTAAGTAATGACCATGACTCTAATGATTTTCTTGATGCTTTCAATGAGATTTTTCAAGAACTAAAAAGGGAAAAAATTAGAGTTAAGAACTTGGAGAAAGTTAAACACTTTCTCAAGAGAATCTTAACCTTGATAAAGAAGTGAAATCTTTAAATTCTCGTCTTTCTAGTTTAGAAATAGATCTTGTGTCTCTAAAGAAAGATTATGAAGAGATATCCAAGAACGTATCTAAATTTAATAAAGGAAAGGAGAATTTAAATGATGTTCTTCAAAATCAAGTTAAATCCAATAAAAGGTTTGGACTTGGTTTTCAAAAATCTCTTGAAAATTCTCATGCTTCTAAGAACACTAGTGTAAATAAAACTGCATCTATTTGCAGTGTTAAGCATAAACTGTATGAGTTTTTTGAAAAGCCTAAAACTGTAAGTTTTCAAGATAAAGGCAAATCTATAGTTCAGACCAGTCGACTGAACCCAACCATAAGTTGCCTGTCCAGAGGTACTGAGTCTCATTCAACGAGACAAACATCTCTGATAAGTCGACCTATACTACCTCACAGTCGACTGCATATCAGTCACAGTCGACTGAAAGGTATAATAATGTCGACTGGACAGAGCAAAAATGTATGGGTTCCAGTCAACCTGAGTCCGAAAGATAGAATTGCCTATATTAATTCATATATGCTTACTATATGTAATTCTGCTAATTATATTTTTGCTTATGGTGGAAAATCAAACTCTTCTTGGGTTTGGTTTCCAAACAACTAATCTATTTTGGACCCAATGAAAAGGGTACCATATTCACATTGAATATTTTATAGGTACCTAAGAGAGATCGTTGGATACTTGACAGCAGATGCTCGAAGCACATGACTGGTCATGCCAACCTCCTATCATCTATTCAAGACATTGATGGAGGAACAGTCACATTTGGTGACAACAACAAAGGAAAAGTCATTGAAATTGGTATGGTCGGTAAGTACAATAATCCTTCTATAGAAGATGTTTTATTAGTTAGTGGACTTAAGCATAACTTGTTGAGTATTAGCCAACTATGTGATAAGGGTTATAAAATCAGGTTTGAAAAAGATGCATGCTTAATTTATGATTCTATCATACAAAATATAACTTTTCAAGGATTTAGGAAAAATAACATTTATGAACTATGTTTAAAGGCATATGACTTTTCGAATGATTTTTTCTTAGTAGCTTCTAATAATGATTCTTGGCTATGGCATAAACGCTTTGGCCATGTGAATATGAAAAATCGCTCTAAATTGTCTAAGTACAACCTGGTTAAAGGGCTGCCAAGACTATCCTTTAAAAAAGATAAGTTATGTGACGCATGTCAACTAGGTAAACAAATTAAATTTACTTTTAAAACGAAAGAAGTAATTTATACTAGTAGGCCGCTCAAATTAATCCACATGGATTTATTTGGCCCTACTATAGTTACTTCTTTAAATAAAAGTAGGTATGTATTTGTTTTAGTAGACGATTTTTCACGATTCACTTGGATTTTCTTTTTAAAACATAAGAATGATGCTTTTAAAGAATTTGCTAATTTTTGTAAACGAATTCAAAATAAAAAAGTCTCTAACCATAGTCACTATTAGAAGTGATCATGGTGGCAGAATTTGAAAATGAAACATTTGCAGAATATTGCAACAAGAATGGTATAACTCATTCGTTTGCATTTCCTAGAGTTTCATTACAAAATAGAGTGGCTGAAAGAAAGAATGTGCACGTACCATGCTTGTTGAAAGCAATTTACCTAAATATTTTTGGGCTGAAGCCGTTGCTACAACTTGTTATGTTTTAAATAGAATTTTGATTAGGCTTAAGCTAAAGAAAACATGTTATGAGCTATTTTTTGATAGAATTCCTAAGGTCTCTTACTTCAAAATATTTGGATGTAAGTGTTTTCTTCTAAACACTAATGATAATTTAGATAAGTTTGATGCTAGATCTAATGAGGGTATCTTTATAGGATACTTAAATAGGAGTAAGGCATATGGGATCTTCAACAAGTCAACCATGACTATTGAAGAATCCGTGCATGTTGCATTTGATGAATCTCTGTCTTCATCAAATTTAATTAAAGATGATGAAACTGATTCATCACCTTTAAATAAAGTAATTACATCTTTAGAGCAAACTAGCCTTGCGGATAAGTCGACCGATAAGGAAGTCAAGTCAACTGCTGTAAATCAGTCGACTGATGGACTAGTCAAGTCGACTGATCCTATTGTAATGACTCAAACTTTACCAAAATCATTTGTTGAAGTTAGAGATCATCCTCATGATTTAATAATTGGTGACATCTTACATGGTATTTAGACAAGATCACATGTTAACATGTTTTCTCACACAGCTTTCTTGTCGGATTTTGAGTCGAAGAATATACAAGAAGCTTGTGAGAATGAGTTTTGGATAAATGACATGCAAGATGAGTTAAACCAATCTATAAGGAAAGATGTATGGGATTTAGTTCCACGACCTCCTGATCATACAATAATTGGTACCAAATGGGTGTTCAAGAATAAGTTAGATGAATCAGGACAAGTTGTTAGGAACAAAGCTAGACTAGTTGCTCAAGAGTATAATCAAGAAGAAGACATAGATTTTGATGAAACATATGCTCCTGTTACTAGATTAGAATCAATCTGTATCTTATTATCTTCTACATGTTTTATGAATTTTACACTCTTCCAAATGGTTGTTAAAAGTGCTTTTTTTAATGGGTTTATAAAGGAAGATGTTTATGTTAAGCAACCACCAGGTTTCGAATATGAACAATTCCCAAACCACGTTTTTAAATTGAAAAATGCTTTATACGGTCTTAAACAAGCACCATGTGCTTGGTATGATCGATTGAAGACTTTTCTTTCAGAAACGGATTTTGAATTAGGTAGAGTAGACACTACCCTGATTATTAGGATAATAAACACAGATATCTTGGTCATACATATATATGTAGATGACATAATCTTTGGTTCTACTAGTAATCTCTGTCAAGAGTTTGCTAACACCATGAAAAACGAGTTTGAGATGAGTCATATGGGTGAACTCAACTATTTTCTTGGACTGCAAATTAAACAGTCACCGAATGGCATATTTATTAATCAAGGAAAATATGCTAAGGAATTACTCAAACAGTTTAACATGGATAGCACGAGTACTAAGACCACACCTATGGCTACTACCACTACCCTTGACAAAGATGAATCAGGTAAGAGTGTCGATCAAAAACTCTATCGAGGTATGATTGGATCACTCTTATATATAACTGCTAGTAGACCGAACATTATGTTTAGTGTATGTTTGTGTGCTAGATATCAGTCAAGTCCTTAAGAGTCTCACTTAAAAGCTGTGAAACGTATTTTAAGATACCTTAAAGGCACGTCAGAATATGGTCTATTTTATCCACGCACTGATAACTTTCAACTTTTGTCTTATAGCGATGCGGATTTTGCTGGTAGTAAAACTGACCGCAAGAGCACTAGTGGGACATGTCACTTTTTCGGACATTTACTAGTCTCTTGGTACAGTAAGAAGCAAAATTCGGTATTTCTATCTACTACAGAAGCTGAATATACCGCTGCAAGTTCGGCATGTGCCCAAATTTTGTAGATGAAACAAACCCTATTAGACTATGGTATTTCATTTGAAAAACCTTCAATAATGTGTGATAATACCAGTGTCATTAACTTATCTAAAAATCTGGTTCAACATTCACGTACGAAACATATTGATATTAGACATCATTTTCTACGTGATCATGTTTTAAAGGGAGACATTTCTTTAGACTTTATTTCTACTGATAAACAGATCGCTGACATCTTTACTAAACCACTTAAGGAAGATACATTTATCACCATAAGGAGAGAACTAGGGATTTGTAGTTTTCATGATATTTCTTGATTTTTTTCTCTGGTAAGTCGACTTACAAGTATTATTCAGTTTTCATGATTTATTTTTCTAAGTTTTTGTCTGAGTTTTATGCTCTCGACAGTCAACTGTGAACAGTACCCAGTCGACTTACTAGTTGTATTAGTGCTATGTTTGTTTTTTTTTGTTTTTTTTTTTGCTCTCGATTAAGTCGACTGCCCTCTAAGACTAGTCTACTGTCGCGAATCAGTTTTCTTCAAATTCGAATTTTGGCACATCATTTGAGGCAATTGTTCATTTTTTTACTATTCTTTGACCATATCTGAGCAGTTGCTATCCCTCTCCTTGATCTCAGCCATACATTCCTGTGTAAAAACCCTAAACCTACCCCCTTTCTTTCACTTTTACCTTATCCTTGTCTCCCAGATCTAAAGAAGATAAGTTGACTGGTGCTGTTGCTGCTGCTAACAATTTCCAGTCATTTGAAGCTCCAACTCCTCTGATTTCTTGTGGTGTTCAAGTCCACTTGAAGCTCTTTTGATTCTTCTAGAGTCTCTTTGTTAGTATATTTCCTTCCATCTTTTTGTTTGTGTAGTTTTTATTCATGGCTCAAAGAGGTCTAAAACCTCTCATGTAGAGGGTGAGAAATCTTCCCCAGACTATCTCCAATATCTTAGAAGTCCTGACCTTTTTGAAAAAGGTACATTATGTGTTTCATTATGATTTTTCTGGGTCGATTTGTCAATTTTTCCAATCTTTATAGATTTACTCTCATCCCGTTGTTTCAACAATGTGGATTATATGAGTTTTTGTCCTTAGAAAATCAACCCTACTACTACCCTCAACTCATCTATTTGTTTTATATAAATATGAGAGTTGTTCAATCGGATGATGGAAGTGAGATTTTTGTCTATACTTCTGTCAAAAATATAAAGATGAAACTCACCTCAGAAAGAATCAATCTCATTTTGGGTTTGAATGATGAAGGGCTTGATTTAGGAGAAATTGAGATGGATGATGCCACCACTTTATCTAGAATTTATTTGCCGAATCATGGGCATCCTATGTCCAATAGATCCATTACCCCTGTTGCTAAACTCGTTGCACGCATACTATCATATAATATTATTCCCAAAATAGGGAGTTATGATTAGTATTACATTGAGTTGCAGCAAGCCGTTTATGCAATATTCGGCAAAATTAATATCAATTGGGGTCGTGTCATCTTCTCTAGGCTTCATAAGGCTCATACTTCATTTTTTCCTTTTGGTGTCCTTCTTACTCGCGTCTTTTGTACTTATGGCGTTGATCTCGATGCTGAGACAAATGTAGTAAATCACTAGGAGTCTTTTGATCGTGCAAGTTTAGCACGCATGAAGATTCTCTCTTCTCCACCTAGGTCTCCTTCTAGGACTTCCCCTCATGTCCCTTTAGCTACTTCAGCCCGTCCGTCTTCAGCCTCTAGTTTCTCTCGTCCTCGAGCAGATTTTGATGATCCTCGCAATATTTATCATGCTGTTAATTATATCATGGATCGTCAAGATGTTCTTGAGTCGAATGTTTCTCATCTTACCCACCTGTTCACCACTCAGTTTCCTCCTCCCTCTCATGGTGGCCAAGATGACGATGAAGAAGATTGATGAGCTGCCTTTTCTCTTTTAATGTATTTTCTACTTTTTATGTAATCTTTTGCACTTTGAATTTTAAGTTTCCATGAATAAACTTGGTTTAGTCTTATTCTATGTCTAAAACTTGGCTTTGTTTGTTTGTTTTTTTTTCTCTTGCATTGCTATATATTTTTCTTCCCTCCTATTTTTTTGTTTCTGTTGATGACGAAGGGGGAGAAAAAGAGCTAGTATGTGTTGCTTTTTTATGTGTTGTTTTGAGTAGCATATCTTTGCTTTGTTATGTGTTGTTTTGAGTAGCATATCTTTGTACATGTTTTTTAAAACCTATGCATCTTGAGTAGCATATCTTTGTGCATGTTGTACATTTGATAGGGGAAGCATGTGTAATATCTATTTCCATTATTGTAAGCTATTGTGTTGTCATCATCAAAAAGGGAGAGAATGTTGATTCTTGATTTTGATGATTAAAACACAATCCAAAGTTTGTTTTGCTATTTCTCATATATTGCAGGTTGTATCAAAGCTTATCTTGTATGATACACAAAGGCCTCAAAGCAAACTGATCAAGTAAGTTACAATGTTCTAAAGCTGAAGAATGATCAAGCAAAGCTTCATACAAAGATAATGGCTAAAGCTTCACTCAAGACTCAAGACTCAAGTCAAGACCAAACCTTCAATGTCTTATATTTTGTATCTTGTAAAAACAACTGTAATTTTTCTTTTTGTTGAGTCTTAGATTGATGTACAGCCTTGTCACACACACACACACTCACACATAATTCTATAACTGTGTGTTTTACAAAATTTAAAGGTCGAAACAGCTTGAACTAGATCAACTGTTGAGTACCAGTAGACTGCCATTAAGGACCAGTCGACTGAATCTGTACAAACTGTCTGATCTTCTTCAAACTCTGGCCAGTCGACTCATAACGGCAACCTAGTCGACTGTTCAAGTCGTTTCGGCAGTTTACTAATTTCAAAACTTGATTTTTCGAATTCAAAATATTTATTTCCGTTGGTTGAGTGTTGGTACAACTGTTTCTCAACATCTAGTGATGCTAACTATATAAATAGAGTGTAGAAATCACTTAGAAAAGGTTACTCTCTTTTTGATAAGCTTTCAAGTCCTTATTTTCAAAAAGAGAACAAGAGTTCAAAAGCTTTCAAATTCTCTAAGCCTTGGTTCTCTGATTTCAGTCCAGCATAACATCAAATTCGTTTTGGACTGATTTCAGAAGTTGACTGAATAGCCCCTTGCAAAATCATAAACACTACAAGGCTATAGGTTGATTGTAAACATCTTTATTGTTTTCTTTTACTTTCGGTTGTGAGAGTTGTTCCTCTCTGTTGGAGAGTAGGACTCTAGGGTGTAGAGTCAGTTTTTCACTCTTGGTGGAAGAGTGGGTTTGCTCTCTCTAGTGGTTAGAGAGGACTACGAGTTGGACAATATTATTGTCTAACGTCGTAGGGTATTCCTGTACATTTTCAAGAATAGTGGAAAATCTCAAGTGGGTTGCTTGGGGACTGGATGTAGGTCGGGAGGACCGAACCAAGATACATCGTGCGTACTCTGTGATTGGTATCTCGATGGTTGTATCTCTTTGAACTCTTCTCATTACTTGTAATTCTGTTTACTCGAAATCTTTCTTGTAAGTCGACTGGATCTCCATCCTAAGTCGACTGATCAGACTGGTATAACAATCGTCTTAATAACTCTTCTGGATAGTCGACTGTCTCTCCTATTTAAGTCAACTTGTCAAACTAGTGTCAAAAATACTCTTCTACTCTGACGCCCCAGTCGACTGATATCTCTTTTACAGTCGACTAGACAGAAGATAACTTTCAATTCCGCAATTATTTTTTTATACAACACTAATACAACACTATTCACCCCCCTCCCCTCTAGTGTTTCTTGCCTTGCTTACCGGATCCAACATTAAATTCCTTCTAATTTTTATGAAATTGAAGTAGATCTTGTTTGTGCTATGAATTACATATGTTTGGAATTCAGGGCGTTCCAGAGTGGTATTAGAGCCGACTTCAATAAGTAGTACAAAAATTATAAGGAAAAAAATAGATGTGTGAGTGTCAGTTTTGAGTCATGAATGTTGTAATTATTGAACTTGCATTCATGAAACTCTCCTCGTGTACATTGATGTGATATTGTATGCGAGCATGTTTTCTTTTGTAACACGAGTGCTATGGTTGGTTTCAACCTACATTCATGATACTTTATACATAGACTAACTTTTCTCTTTTATTATTTTTCGTGTATTTTTCTCGTAGTACTTTTTATCTTGAACGCTTAATATTTTTTGAAAGAATTCTTTCTTTTACTATTAATTCACTTCGATATTTATTATTTTACCTACATTCTTTTGTATCTCTTAGTTTTGTCTTACTCATTTCACTTTCTTAATGTTTTGTCCTTCTTACTTTTACGTGCTTTTACATTGCTCATTTATTTTTGCTATTACTTTTACGTATTTTATTAAGTTTTAAATTACTACTTATTAAATTATTATCGCGACTATTATTTTATTTCATTATTATTTTTATTATATTTTAAAATTTTGATTTTTGCATATTTACAGTCATTTTATATATGCTTTGATTTACGATACTATATTTTCATATTATTTTATATTGTCTTATTTATTTTAGTATATTTTAGCAGGATTGTAATTTTTTTACTTATATAAATATAATATACCTATACACATTAAAATTTTCTTGTATTACTATTTTTGTTTTTACATCTTATATTTAATGCTATTATTATTTCTTATTATTTACTACTTTTTGTTATATTTACTTATCACTATTAATAGCTACTTATTAATTTTGTTGTTTTATACTTCTCTAATATAATATATACACTCACTACTTATATTTCTATTTTATTACAATTTTTATTATCTTTAGATTCTTAGTTACTACATATACTTTCCACTGATTACTATATAGATCATTTATTTCAACATACTTACTATACATATTATTTTACACTTATCTAATTACTACATTACTGCATATATTTTATAATATATGTTTATTATGCTAACTTACTACACTGCATTTTCTCATCCGCATTCACATATAAGCTCATGCATATATTTTATCCCATTTTTTTTCTTCTTACTTTTATAAATTATTTTCATTACTACTAATTTTTGATTCGATGTTTGTAATCTATACTTCTATTTTAATATTTCATCGTTGTAATTATCTACTTCATCTCCGACCTTTACTTCTATTTTTATATTACAAATTTCAAAACGTAACATCATACTTAATTAAACATTCAATATCCAAGTACATATGGAAGATTACATCATTCCATTCACCATTTTTGTCACGCCCCGCTTCCCAAAATACTGGAATATGAGCACGTAACGAAGGCCCAGCGAATGATTTGCTTCATTCATAAGCTGTAATATTTAACTCAACAATATGCAATACAATTTCAACCACACATACTATAATGAAATCACATAACATAGATATTACATGAAATGTCTCAACAATAACCAGCAACTGGAAAGAAACAAACTTCGAGTCAACAAAGCCCAACATACAAAATGTGATAATAATAATAATGCTAGAATTTAAAATGACAAGGACAAGACAATTATTGTGGGCCAAAATTTAGCTCCAATCCCTTAAGGTCTGCTCACCAAGTCCTTCGGAAAATTCTACCGGAGTACCTACGAGCTCATAGTCTAGAATGGGGAAAATGTCCGTTAAAGCATGTCAGAGACAGCAAGTAGTACAAGCAAGGACATATGAATATCAACGAACGAGGAACAAATACTATATCAACTGTCAATGCAATTATCGATAAAAGGCAAGGTCTATAGTCAGTAATTTAATGAGTAACAATACAATAAAACAAGATACAAATAGGTAGCAATAAATGAGATCAATGCAGTGTCAAACCTAGGTCTATCATATTTTATTACCTTATCTAATGCACATAGTATTGTGCCCCATACCACAGGTTCGGTGCATACAAGCAGTGAACGTTTACACTATAGTGGTGAACTCCACAGATCATGTTCTCGGCATGATAACAATAACAAGAATCCACAAATCACGATCCATAACGAGAACTTCCCCACAATACAAAACAAGATAACAAGAACAATATAGGGAAACATGAGCCCCTCATCCGAGTACTTTCACTGGTTGTTCACTACAAAGTTGACAGCCTCTTTCAGATATGAATCTATCTGATTCAGAAGGGAAGAACTTGCATCAGTATCTCAGTTTCAATTCAAACATGGGTTTGATTCACACTCCATGTTCTGAGAAATATTTACCATCCGGAAAGAGGAAAAAACGGAGTCTTTGTCTCATGAATGCGTAATCAATGGAACGAGTATCAAGAAACAATGTCAACGAGGTATTTGACTATACAATAAATGGTATGTAGTGCAATACAAGGTCTAAACAAATTTACGATTAAACATGAAGAATGCAATTCTGGACAGCAAGATGTTGTTGTACAAAGGTCGACTTTCCCGCTGCTGCGGGAAAGCAAATAAGGTTACATCAGAAGTTCTAGAACTAGATTCTCTGCCGGTTCCAACACATACTCACAAAATACATTATAATAATAGCAATTAGGTGGAAACTTCTATTCTTTATTGGTTTCATATTTAGGCAGCAAGTTAGGATCAAATTCTTGTATATAAAAGTTTGTTGAAGAATCATTTAAAAATTTAATAAAAATCGTAACTTATATCTCAATAGGGTTTAGCAACAATACAATTAATCTGAGGCCTAAAATCTTAATTTAACCTACTGTTTCAATAAATTAAACATAGTGATGTAATTTTAGATTCTATTCTGGAACTCAGATGTTACTCCACAAGAATCTGAATATCTCGCAATCCGTAAGTCGGATTGCAAAATCGTTAGATTGTCTAGATTCCAGACACACAGGGCTACAACTCTTATTAAGTAAGTTTTATTTTATATTAGCTGTAACTAGGTTAGAAATTTAGTTCTCTACTGGACTAGTGATCTGGAAGCGATCTAAGGTCATATTCTTGTATGCCTAACAGGTCAAGAAAATCATTAATTAATTTTTTAAAAATTTTAAGTGACTCGTAATCATGTCTAATACTATCCTGATAAATTTCAAGTCGTTGTTCTACTGTTAACCTGATATTTTAATTAGTTAATTGTGCTGATGTTCTACTAAACAGTAATCTGGAAATTAGGACCGCACAGCACTAAAAGTATAATAACTTATAGTTTATAAATTAGAATTTAGATCCGTAAAAAGTTATGGAAAATAAGTGCAGAGGGCAACAATTGTTGTTTGTAAAGTTCTACTTAATTTTAATAGCAATTGGGTCAAAATCTCCCAACAACCTGGAGTAAACAGCAGGCCAGCAAGTTGATAATTTTTTAATTAGCAACAAACGATGTACACATGCAAATAACTTTTATGGCAATTAATTAACAGGTACCATAATTAATTATTCGGGTGGAATTATACTATTAACAAGACAATTGATTATTAACATATCATGAATATCATAACCAATCGAAAAAGCAGTCAATCATCATTCTTCTATATAAGATGTTCCTAATCTATGCATTCGTGTAGTGTATGCATATGAAAATATATATCAATTCTTGGGTTTGAATCAAGGGAATGACAAGAAAATTAGACTACTACTTGGTTTCACCGATGAATCCATAGTAGCCCCTTTGAAATCTTTCAAGCAATATGATACGATATTGAAATATGAACTACTTGCAGCAATCAACAATTTCTTGAACAAAAATAACGAATTAGTTCAAGAGATACTTGCCTTTTACATGATGATTTCGATTATAAGAGAATAACGAGAACGAGAGTCCCGACGGCAACATGTGAAAACAACGTACACAACACTCACATGCTAAACACAGCAACGGCAGCACGTGCAAACCACGGTACGGTGGCGGCAACCCTAGAGACAACAGAAACAAGGAACAACCGCAAGAGACGGCGTCTGTAGCGGTGATCGGTGGCAGTGAAGAAGACAACAAGAAGTGGCAGCAAGAGTGGAAGAGGACAACAATGGAGGGGGTTCGGGTCAGTGACTCCCGAGGCGATCGCGATGGCTGCAGGTGGTGATGGGGTGTGGTGACGATGGTAGGTCGCACGACAGTGGAGGTAGCCATGGTGGTGCTCTGGAGGTTGATGGGTGTAGGTCGAGGAGTAGGGGCAAGGACGTCGAGGTGGAGATGATGAGGATGGTAGGGGATTGTGGTGATCGGAAGCGGTAAGAAGAACAACAACAAGAAGAAGGAGCAATATGGGATTTTTGTGGCAGTCGACTGCGAGGTAGTGCGGTGGTGGAGCAGGCGACGACGACAAGGGTGGAGACTGGATTTCGGGGTGACAGCGAGATGGCGGGTCGCTCGGTGATGCAGGCTGGTGGCTGCAGTTAGGGTGCGCGATGGCAAGGGATGTTCTGCGACGACGGGGTGGTCGAGTTGCTGGTTGGACGAGAAAGGCGGTGGTGGCAATGGCGAAGATGAAGGGTCTGCAGTCGGGGCACGAGGGGCTGGCGATGGGTGCAGGGGGTAGTGGAGGTTACGGTGGTGAGGTTGTGGGCTGCGGTGGTGTGGCTCGAAAGTGGAGGGTGGTGGGTCTAAGGTTTTGTGAGAAAGAAATAGGGGGAGGAAGAAGATGAAAAGAGAGAGAGAGAGAGAGAGAGAGAGAGAGAGAGAGCTGATTGATTGAGGGATTGGTTAATTAATTTGGTGATTGAGAGGTTAGAGAGTTTTGTTAGGATTTAGAGGAATGGGGTAGTGGTTAGGCAGTAAAGTAGGGAATTGAGGGGGTGAACGGGGAGAGGGGATTGATTTGATCAATAGGCAGATAATAAGGGAAATGGGTTACTGGGTTTAGGTTAAAGGGTTAGGATCCAACAAGAAATGGGTTTTGGTTAACGGGTTACGATCCAACAAGAAATGGGCAAAATTGAAAGAAGTCAAATAATAAAATAATATAATAGATGGATCAAAACACCCCATACACAATAAATAAAAATAGAGCGTACAAGAAACCCAGGGTTCAATAATGAAAATAAAATCGATTGAAACGAGATGAAGAACAAACATTTATCATTAAAATAACAAATTATAGGAATAACAAGGGAAAAGAATTACAAAAAAAATCTGAAGAAATCAGAAATAGGGGTTACAAATCCGCAAGAAACACATGAGACAGCAGCAACACAAGTAGCAACTACAAGGGGCTGAGGTTTCGGCGCTACGATGGATGAAGGCAACAGCAGAATGTGAAGCTTCGGCGAGGGCTATGGAGATCAGGGTGAAGGAGAAGATCTGGGTGTTCGGAGATGGTGGTCGGGTGTCGAGGAGGGCTGCAGGCGGTTGCGGGACAGGGAGGCATCGAGGGCGACGAGGGTGGTGCAAGCAGGAGGATGGAGACTGCAGTAGATTTGTGGTGCAACAATGGTGGTCGGTGGCAGGGATGGGTAGTGGGGCTCGGTGGCAGAGTCGAAGAGAGTGAAGGTGACGAAGGTTGCGGGCGATGGGGGAGCGGTTGGTGATGGCGGCGATGGAGATAGGTTCTCGGGATTGCGGTTATAATTTAAGAGAACTTTGTAAAACATCATTTGTATCTTTTTGAATCTATTTTCCATAACTTTTTACGGATCTATATTCGGATTTATAAACTGTAAGTTATCATATTTTTAACACTACTAGGTTTTCAATTTGCAGATTTCTGTCTAGAGTTACACCGACATGATTTTCTATTAAAATAAAATGTTAACAGTAAAATTTGAATTTGGAATTTTATATGTTGTTACTAGGCATGACTAGGAGTCACCTTATTATTTTTGTAAGATTATTTGATGATTTTCCAAACCTTTTATAAATATGAAAATATGACTCTAGGTTGTTGTTAGAACACTAGATCAGTAAAGAACAAGAATTTTGACCTAACTACAGATAATATCATTTAAAACGTATTAAATAAGAGTTGTAGTCCAGTGTGTCTGGAATCCAGATTATCTAACCTTTTTGCAATCCAACCAACAGATTGCATGATATCCATATTTTCGTACAGTAACGTTTGAATTCCAGAATGCAGTTTGACAATACATTACCATGTCTAATTAATTAAAATGGTAGATTAATTTTAAGAAATAAAATCCGAGATTAATTTTGTAGTTACTTAACATTGTTTGGAATTAAAATATGATTTTTATGAGGTTTTTAAATAATTTTACAATCTATTTTTATATACAAGAATTTTGACCCTAACATGCTGCCTGAACATGTAATCAGTAAAAGAAGCTCGAGATTATTCACCTAGTTTATGTATTTATTATATATCGTGTGAATATGCAATGAAATCAGAAGGGAATCTAGTTTCCAGATACCCTGACGGAACCTGATTTGCTTTCCTGTAACAACGGGAAAGTGGATTTTTGTACAGCAGCGTCTTGCTGTCTAAAATGTGTGATTTTTGTGTTTTTAAGTATATCTATGTCTGATTTTGCATCTAGTGAATAGAATTAGTTATACCATGCATTGGATAGCCTTGCCATCTCC
Source organism: Hemerocallis citrina (assembly GCA_017893485.1). NCBI lineage: Eukaryota > Viridiplantae > Streptophyta > Magnoliopsida > Asparagales > Asphodelaceae > Hemerocallis > Hemerocallis citrina. The sequence goes on along the minus strand of CM030359.1, from coordinate 140,289,562 downwards.
TTTAAATCACTTCAAAACTTTTGTACCCATTACATGTCCACATTTATGTGTGATAAAATGTAAACAAGCTGGGGTATTAAGGGTCGACTTAGTACTGAACAATGGAGACTGTACTCGGGATGGGCCCCTTGTTCTTGTTTGATTATTGTTATTGATGGTGGATTATTAATGGTGGATTATTGATTGTTAATTATTGATTATTGTTCCAAGTACACGATTTGTAGAGTTCACCACTGTACTCTAAACAATCACTATTTGCATGCACCGAACTAGTGGTATGAGACACAGTATTACGTGTATTAGATAGGATAAGAAAAGACTAATAAACCTAAGATTGTCACTTGCATTCTTGATCATGATTATTGTTATTAGCCTTGAATCGTTGATTACAGTCATTGTTTGTTGCATCGTTAATTCTAGACCTTGTGTTTTATTATGAATCCTTGTTATTGATCTATATTTTGATCTAATTCATTACTTCTTGATATACCATATTTTCCTTGCTTCTTTGCTTCTACTACTTGCTGGCCGTAACTTACTCTAACGGACAATTTTTCTCCACCTCTAGTTGATGAGTTTACAGGTACCGAAGGAAATTTGACCCAAGGACTTGGTGAGCAAACTTTCTGAAGAATGGAGCGGAACCATTAGACTGCTATAGTTATTTCATGTTAATTATTTGTTGTATTACTTTTCGTCGTACTTTGTATTCTGGGCTTGTATGGCCCGAAATTTTATTTTCTCTTAGATGTTAGATATTATTTTATGAATTAATTTCATGTTTATTTTGGAGTTTATTCATTGTTTATGTGGTTGTTTATTTCTTGCGTGGTTGTGATCTTTTGCATATTGTTGAGTTAATCAATTACAGCTATGGATGATGTTCATATCATTCACTGGGCTTCGTTACGTGCTCGTATTCCCGTATTTTGGGAAGTGAGGCATGATAGGTTTTTAGTGTTATTGGTTTTGGTGGTATCAGAGTCAGGTTAGGCTCTAGCCAGGTTTGGCCCTAATCAGGTTGGGTTAGCCAGGTTTAACTCCATAATAGTACACCACGTTATCACATAAACTTGTAGTAACCAACTTATAATCTGGATACTAGTCTCATTCGATCCACTTGTTTATCCCTTTATATTCAGTTCCTTCATTCTTATTCCTTGATCAACTTTTGTGTAACACCCCGCAAAATTTAATTGACAATTTTGCCCTCGGGTGTTACGTACGTGCATTTTGTACTGTTATTGATTATATTCATAACGCATTTTTGATGTGTATTTCGAATTCCAATTATTTATGCAATCCCGTATTCTTAAAATTCTATTTGAAACAACTCAAATGCTAAATTTCAATCGTTGAGTTTTTACGTGCTTTTTACGTATTATCGATGCACGTGTCGATTTCAGGTATTCCACCGTTACGTGCAAAGTTTTTCGATGAGTTTTAATTATTTATTTTTATAAAAATATGTTTAAATTCATTTTTGTAAACGGAATTCAATTTTTTCTATTTTCATTAAAATAATTTTTCTACGTGCAATACACGTGTTTTCTGTACGTTTAAGTACATTATCATATATGTATATTAAATATATTCTTATATTGCATTCCGATTAATTATAAATATTTTTCAAGTTGATAAAGTCAATTTTTGTATTTTGAGATTTTACAGGCGACGCACGTGTTTTGGTGCACGTGTTTAAGCGCGTTCTTCCTTCAAATTTGTTTTTTATGAAAGCGTGAGTGTCTATTTTAATTGTGCATGAAAATTATAATTTTAAAGTTAATTTTATATATTTATTACATATATAAATAAGTTGTTTTAAAGAGAATTAAATAAATAAATTATTTTGTACACAAAGCACATGCACGTGCACACGTGCGATGTGCATGCCTTTGGGGTCGGGCTGTTCATAAAAGTGGGAAAAAAACAATATTTTGGATTTTAAAGTAAGAGGGAAAGCAAGTTTAAATTTTAGAAAATAGGAGTAGTGTGGAGGTAGTTATCTCATCATGGGTAGTTGCTACAACTCCCTAATTCATCCTAGCCCTTAATCTCTGACTAGTTGATCTAATCCCACCCATTCAATCCACCCAAAATTATGTATAAATACCCTATAGTTTCTTCTCATCTTAGTACATTAGAAAAATTTATTAAAGAGAGAAAAGATTTGAGTAAGAAAAAGATTGAGTAGTTTTGAGTTTTCCCCATTGGAGGCCGGCTATACAACCCCATTTGAAGCTTTCGGTTTTGGCAAGGAGTTAGGAGGAGAAGGATCTATTTATGCATTCTAAGGTATTTTTCTAGGATCTCTCTATTCGTGTGTCTTCAACTTTAGGTGGGTGTTTCTTAAATGCTTTCTAATTTAAGAATAGAAATTTGTATGATAGATGATATATAATTTATTTGGTTGAAATTGAATTGATTGCATGCAAATTAATGTAGAAATGGATCGTTAAATCTTGATTGGTGTGGTAGATGCAAATTGCTATTCCATTTCTAAATGATTATGATTGTTAGTTGAGATGCTAGAATTGAAATGATTTATATGAAATCGATGCATGTTGAGACATGATTAGAATAATGCAAATATGTTGTTTGTTGAGAATATGGCAAATAAGTAATTTTGATAAAAGACAACTGTTTATTTGGAAAATTGATTGGAAAATATGTTTTGATGCATTTTAAAGATTTCATTGAAAAATAAGAAACTTGTGGATTTGTGAACACATACGGAATTATTTTTAAAAAGGAATACATTCGAGAAATGATTTATATTTTTATATGGAGTACAAATCAATTAAAAGGTTGAAAAATATATGCAGACTGTAATTGGTGTAATTGACAGTCGACTGTTTACCTTCTACAGTCGACTGGAAAGTATAAGAAATTGGGTTTTCGTCGGCAGGACAGTCGACTGTCTACTTTCGCAGTCGACTGCTACTGTCTTGAATTTTGATGTTTGAGTTTTCAAAGTATTAGCGGAACAGCCGACTGGTTCCTTGTCAACAGTCGACTGAACCGAACTGTATTCTGGTTCTTGAGTTAGATTGGATTTTTGATACATGAAAGTTAAATAAGTTTGAATACAAGATTTTATGATTATTAATATTTTGACTAAGTTTTATTGTGAAATACACACAAGGATATGAAAGATGAAATTGATAAAGATATCGAATTGAATTATTCTCATGTTATGAGATTATAAAAGAAATATTTTGAGAAAAGAGTTGTGAACAAAAGAAATGAAAATGATTATTTGAGATTAATTATGAAATTTCGTTGATCTCTAGAAACAGATGGTTGTTGGAATCTAGAGGCTAGGCGAGACCCTAGTGACCGGCAGTTTTATTTATGATTTTGAGAGCTAACCTTGAGGGTTGAGCGTCTCTTGAGAAGTAGCCAGGTAGGCTGACTGTCTCTATTGTTTTGATTTAAGTCCGGTAGGGTAAGCTAGCTCTAGGTTGTGATGATTTTCTTTTAAAACAAATTTTGTAAGGCTGTAATGAAAGTAAGAGGAAAATATGAGTATGAGGGCCATTGGATGGGTATTGTGAGGGTATGCACAGGCTGTCTTCACAATGCGTCATGACATGACGTGGATACTACTCCAGAGTACCATCCCAGTGGCGACGCTCGTGGGATGTTTGGTGACTGCAAGAGGATCGTGTGCCATGAAGGAGGCTGAATTACTGCAGAATGCATGCTTGATGAGTCAAGACATGGCGCGGGATTCCCCTCCAGGTTTTCTGTACACGTGCTTGTAATCATAGAACATCTATAATACTTATCGAAATTACAGATAGATACATAGTGAAGACGTGATGAAAGTAAGAGAAAAACATTGAGTATGAGGGCCATTGGATAGCGGCGAGAGCGTATCCCAGGATGTCCCATGATGAGTCTAGGCGAGGATACTGCTCCAGAGTACCGTCCCGGTGGTGACGCTCGTAGGATGTTTGAAGACTATGGGTGGTGTCATGTCTATGGTAGGAGCTGAATTACCACAGGATGTCTGCATGATGAGTCATGTCAGCGATGGGATTCCCTCCAGGGTGCCTAGGCATGAGTTCGTATGTCAGAAAATATCTAGGATACTTACCGTAGTTACAGTAGTAGATTAAGTCATGACGAGGGACTGAACCCTACAAAGATGAAGAACGATTAAGGGCTTGCCCTCGGACCTATGTAGTATGGGATGCATAGAATCCGAACAAGTGTGCATTAGTGTCATGTAATATAAATAACTGCATTAAGGACTAATTGTACCGCACAACACGACATCAATAGGATAGTCCCATTAGTTTGATATGTGACAAGTTTGTGTTTGCTAAAGTATTTAAGAATCGTTATACTGTTTCCGGCATAGAGAGGATGGCCGTGTATAATATTTCGTCAGTTGTAAGCAACTGACGCGCCCACAGTTTTATATGCAGGAATTGGAGTTACATGAAGATATAAAGATGATTTGATGCTGTTGACTACTTAAATGTTAAAGTTGTAACAATTGTGCATTTATTATTGTTGTATTTTATTGATTCTGCTGCGTATTGTTGTAAAAGACTCTGATGTAATTATTGTTGAAATAAAAATTTTGAATTCCTTGTAAAATTGTACAAAAGAAGTGTAAAGATCCTGTGAAAATCTCGAATTCAGCTGTTTTTGGAATTCGGGGCGTTACATTTTGAGCGTCATCTTAGTCCACTCTCTTCTTGCCCATGTTCTATTTGATTCCGGCGCAACTCATTCCTTTGTTTCTTCCCGCTTCGTAGATCGACACCATTTGGCAAGCGACGTCTTGCAAGCTGCTTGAAATATCACCACAAGTGGAGGCGTCATCATCTGTCCAAGATGTGCAAGCAAAGCCCTTTGTTAATTAGGGGCATGGAATTCAAGGCCAACCTTATTATGATCCCCAACTTAGGCTTTGATGTTATCCTAAGGATGGATTGGTTGGGAGTTACCCATGCCGTGATTGATTGCCGAGTGAAGAAGGTGATATTCAGGCTCCCAGGTCACTAGGAGTTTGATTCTCGCGGGTGAAACACCGTCGGACCAGAAGGCTTGTGTGCTAGAGTCAATGCACACTAACGGTGAAGTTGTGCCCATGTTTGTGTAGAATTTTCTGAATGTTTTTCCGGAGGAAGTGCTCGAATTGCTGCTAGACTGCAATGTTGAGTTTGTCATTAATGTTCAGCTAGGAACAACACCAATCTCCAAGAGCCCATACAGGATGGCACCAGTTGAGTTGGCAGAACAGAAGGTGCAAGTCCAGGAGTTATAGTACAGGGGTTTCATCAGGCCAAGTGTTTCACCTGTGGGAGCCCCAGTGTTGTTCATCAACAAGAAGGAGGGTAGTCGCAGGCTCTGCATTGACTACCGAGAGTTGAACAACATCACAGTGAAGAACCGATATTCGCTGCCAAGGATCGACAATCTGTTCAATCAACTGGGAGGTACTTCAGTTTTCTTGAAGCTGGATCTTCGCTCTGGGTATCATTAGGTGAAAGTAAAGACTGAGAATATTTAGAAGACAGTGCTTCACACGAGATATGGACATTACGAGTTCTTAGTAATGCCATTTGGGTAAATGTAGACCGGTTGACGAAAAGTGCTCATTTAATTCCGTTTAGAGTGGCTCAATCTACGGAGAGCCTGGCTGAGAAGTATATGCAGGAAGTTGTGAGATTGCATGGAGTGCCTGTCAGTATTGTATCGAATAAAGATGCGATGTTCAGATATCATTTTTGGGTGTAATATCCCGAACGGATATTAACTCATATAAATTATTATTTTATTATTATTTTATTACTATTTTATTTTTATTCCAAAATCGGATTATTTTGGCGGTTTTCGCCGGGTCGCCCACGAACAGTGCCTACGCGCATCTGTCGATCGGTGCGCATCCAAAGCCCATCAAATTAATAACGCGACTCTCCGAAGTAATAATAAAATTTATTTTACTATTATTTTTCAAATTAAACTATTTTTGGGAATTTTGTAAGGATTTTTATAAGAAACTTTTGTACACACATACATGTACACATACATGAAAATTGTATGGTACTTAGTATATTATACCTAGTATATTTTTGATGAATCGGATAGAGCCCAAAGGCTCCAGCCATCAAAAAATATATATTAATCAATAAAGCAATAATAATACAAGCAAGCATCAATGGTTTTACAAGAGGTAAAACAAGAATAAAGCTAGAATTAAGAAATACAATAAAATTTAATAATGTAAAAATCCATCCAGAGAGCGAGACCACGGAAGGAAGCGCCATTCAGTGACCAGCAAAAGAAACAAAACAGCCCAGAGCCTCGAGCGACAGACCCAAGACGGGAGGGGGAAGGTCTCTCTCCATGACTACGGCATACTCCACTAGCAGTCTAGGAAGACTCTAGCGGCTCAACGGCGAAGAGACACTGCTAACACCGGGGACGACAACTAGCTGTCGCAGCGCGAAAGAGAACGGGCTCGGAAGCAGACACGGAGGCTGCTTTCCTCGCAAGAAGCCGAGCACTCACACGAGTCTTGGAAAGATCGAAAACCTTCTTAATGTAAACGCGCTTGGCAGGGGGAAGGGCAGCCTGAGCAGAAGGGGCCGCAATCGCTTCAAGGTCATCAGAAGAAACAGCTACTGAGATGGGATACGGGGGGGAATAGAGGCCGCTGGGAGCAGTCATCGGGACAGAAGGGAGGGACTTAGAGGTGCTGGCCTCTAGGAGAGATGAGGAGCCATCAAGACAAAAGTCATGCATGGGGGGAAGGGAGAGCAAGAAGGATTCGAAAGCTCTCAGGATCTGATATAGCCATGATTGAGCTCCTAAAAGTTGGTACCAGGAGTATAGGGATCCTGGATGATGAAACGAGATCGCAGAACAAAAGGGATGAGAGATCTTCAAAGCACAAGGATATTCGTAGAACAGAGAGGGGGTCTTAAGCCCGAAATAAGCTCTATCTGGATGGATAGAGGGAGTAAAAGAGCGGGAGAGAGTAGCAGTCTCCCTCGTACTGCTACACAATGAAAGATACGAAGAATAGGATTTAAGACAATCAGGAAAATTGCTCAACCTCCTGAACAAAGACGGAACCACTGAGTTAAGGCGGGGACGAACCATGATAGAGGCCCGGCGAGGGAAGGCTACCATATATTATACCTAGTATATGGTATGTACTTTAGGACAATACACTATTTCTTATCATGGTAACTTAATTAGAGAATTAGGGTGGTTAAGAGGGTGAAAGAAGAGTTGTATGCACAAAGATTAGAACTAATACTCTTCTAGAACCCTTATCACTCCACCTCACTACTCTACACCATGCCCTCCCCCCCCCCTAGAGCATGGCCGGCCCTTGTTTTGAGGGTAATTTGTGCCAATAGGTGCACTTATCTCCTCCCTTCTCTTTTATAAAACTCCCCTCATTCACCTCCTTCTCTCATTTTAGAAAAAACAAAAGAAAGAAAGAAAGAAGGAAAGGAAAAGAAAGAGAGAACATATTAACTAGAGAGTTTTGTTTTGTAGGTAATAGAAGAGTTCTAAACAAGCTTAGGGGAAGGAGAAGGAATAGCTAGCTAGTTCTTCCACCAAAGTTAGAGAAGGTGGGGGTTTCTTCACACTTGGTTTCTTCTTGTGTTTGTTTCTTTGTTTGTTTGTTTGGTTGTTTGTTGTTTGTTGTGTGACTTCTTCTTCTTCTCACCTTCTTGTTTTGTTTTCTTTGTTCTTTTTGTGGGTGTGTGGTTATGAGGTTGTGTTGAATGAAAGTGAAAGAAAGTTAGTAGTAGTGACTACTAACTCAAAAAGTTCATAGCTTTAGTATGATAATCTTTTGTTGTATGTTATTGGACTAAGAACTTCACATATTGCATATTGTTGAACAATACAACCATTGATTGGTTGTAGGACTTGATTGAACTAAATAATAAAAAGATCTTTCTTTTATTTTTAACCACTAGTTGTAACCTAATAAAAAGATCTTCTTTTTATTTAACCACTAGTTGTAAATTAACTAAAAAGATCTTCTTTTATTTTAAGCACTAGTTGTAGCTAATTAATTAAAAAGATCTTCTTTTATTTTACACACTAGTTGTAGCTAAAAAGATCTTATTTTATTTCTAATCACTAGTTGTAGCTAATAAATAAAAAGATCTTCTTTTTATTCTTAATCACTAGTTGTAACTATTAATCAAAAAGATCTTCTTTCTTTTTAAACACTAGTTGTAGAAACTATAAAAAGATCTTTTTTTCTTTTAATCACTAGTTGTAGAAACTAATTAAAAGGATCTTTCTTTTATCTTCAATCACTAGTTGTAATTAATTAAAAATGATCTTTCTTTTATTTTTTAACCACTAGTTGTAATTAATTAAAAAGATCTTTTCTTTTGTAAAGAAAAGTAAAATAAAAATGACCTTTTCTTTATCACTAGTGATAATAAGGTTAGTAAGCAACTAAGTAGTAGTAGGCTAAAATAATAAGTAATAGTATGTAATGAGATGAAGTAGTAGTAGTGATAGATAGTTGTATGTTGTGATTTTATTGTGAATAAAGTAGTAGTAATAGATGGTTGCATGTTGTGATTTGGTTGTGAATAAAGTAGTAGTAGTAGTAGTAAGTTGTATGTGGTGCTCTTGATAAGAATGAAGTAGTAGTAGATAGTTGTGTATTATGTTTTGATTAAAATAGGAGTAGTAATAGTAGTAAAGTGTTGTAGGATTGCCTCTAAAAATAATTAGAAGCCATATTTATGCTTCTAATGTTGTAGCATTGCTTCTAAAAATAATTAGAAGCCATATTTATGCTTCTAATGTTGTAGGACTACTTCTAAAAATATTTAGAAGCCATGATTCATGTTTCACATATTGTAGGATCTTTTCTAAAAATGATTAGAAGCCATTTTATGCTACTAATGTTGTAGGACTACTCTAAAAATATTTAGAAGCCATGATTCATGTTTCACTTATTGTAGGATCTTTTCTAAAAATGATTAGAAGCCATTTTATGCTACTAATGTTGTAGGACTACTTCTAAAAATATTTAGAAGCCATGATTCATGTTTCACATATTGTAGGATCTTTTCTAAAAATGATTAGAAGCCATTTTATGCTACTAATGTTGTAGGACCACTTCTAAAAATGTTAGAAGCCATATTCATGCTTAATTAGTTGAAGGATGTTTTCCCATCATGCTTTATGTTTAGTTAGTTGTAGGACTACTTCTAAAAATATTTAGAAGCCATGATTCATGTTTCACATATTGTAGGATCTTTTCTAAAAATGATTAGAAGCCATTTTATGCTACTAATGTTGTAGGACTACTTCTAAAAATATTTAGAAGCCATGATTCATGTTTCACATATTGTAGGATCTTTTCTAAAAATGATTAGAAGCCATTTTATGCTACTAATGTTGTAGGACTACTTCTAAAAATATTTAGAAGCCATGATTCATGTTTCACATATTGTAGGATCTTTTCTAAAAATGATTAGAAGCCATTTTATGCTACTAATGTTGTAGGACCACTTCTAAAAATGTTAGAAGCCATATTCATGCTTAATTAGTTGTAGGATGTTTTCCCATCATGCTTTATGTTTAGTTAGTTGTAGGACTTTTGCTAAAAAAATATCCTACCATGTTTACCATGCTTAGTTAGTTGTAGGACTTTTGCTAAAAGAATATCCTACCATGCTTACCATGCTTAGTTAGTTGTAGCTTGCTTCTAAAAATAATTAGAAGCCATATCTATGCTTAATTAGTTGTAGGATTGCATTTAAAAATATCCTACCATGCTTACCATGCTTAGTTAGTTGTAGCTTTGCTTCTAAAAATAATTAGAAGCCATATCTATGCTCAATTAGTTGTAAGATTGCTTTAAAAATGTCCTACCATGATTCTATGCTTAATTAATTGTAGAATGTTTTATAAACTTATCCTACCATGCTTAACGTTTAGAATGTTGTAGGATTCTTTTCCTAGCATGCTTGGTAATGTTGTAGGATTCTTTTCCTATCATGCTTGGTAACTCACTTATACTAGGAATTTTGTAGGATTCATTCCTAAAGTTTCCTATTATGTTTAGTGACTTAGTTATGCTTAGAATGTGTAGGATTCAATCCAAAGGTTTCCTACAATGTTTGGATAAATTTTATTGTGCCTAGAGTGTTGTAGGATCCATGATAAAATCATATACCATGCTAGTTTAATTGTTGGAAAGCGATAAATCATGCTAGCTTAATTGTAAGTATTTGGCATATCATGCTAGTTTAAATTGTATGCAAATTGTATACCATGCTAGATAAATGGTAGAGAAGTGTATACTATGTTAGTGAATGACCATGATTCATGCTAAGTAAGTAGGGATCATGCAAATTATTGATCATATTAAGTTAAGGATACCCATACTAGGATGTTCATGCTTAGGGTAAAGAAACTACCCGTGGCTAGTTGTAGTGATTATGTTGGATTCTATGCCATGCTAGAGTAATACATGATTAGAACATTGTAGGAGTAATGTTAGAATATCTACTATACCTTGGAATGAGTGTATGTCATGTCTAAGACATTATAGGTCGAAGTAGTAAGATCGGGAAGACCACTAGCGATAGTTAATTCGATAAAGGCGGTTAAGTCGCCTTCGGATTCTTCCTTAGTAGAATACCGATCTTAGACTACTAGTAGATCCCTTTGTTGCTTCTAATAGTAGAAGATTAAGTTTGTTAGTAAGCACGCTTGGTTGCTTCTAGGATTGATTACCTGTATGGTTGTTTGCACACGGTCGTGCTCGTGCGTGGCTCGACTGGCCCGTATGTAGCGGTGGGTCTCATACGTAGCTTAGTTGGCTCGTATGTAGGTTGTTGTCTCGTACGCGGCCCGACTGGCCCGTACGTAGCTGTTGGTCTCATACGCGGCTTATTTGGCTGGTATGTACGTGGTTATCTCCTACGAGGCCCGCCTGGCTCGTAGGTAGTTATTGTTTCATACGTAGCTTAGTTGGCTCGTATGTGGTTATTACTCGTGTATAGCTTGTTAGCTAGTACACAGTTAGTTGTGCTATCTAGGGTGATGTTACCACCCTAAGGGCTATCGACCATCAAGACATGTGTTTCTACCCTAAGGAATTGTGGAGGAGTCGCTCCTTGTGTACCGTCGAATCTTAACCAGGGTAGGTTGATCGAGGACCGGAGTATAGACAGAATCCAAGTCTAGGGTAGCGGCGTGCGTATATATTCGCGACGGCCAAAGTCTTGGATCGATGAGCCACGAACCGGGTCCCGAAGGATTCTGGTAAATCTAGGTTGAGCGGCCTAGTAGAGTTGTTTTGCGAAGCCTAATTTAAGGCCTAGCATGTTGTGTTATAATATCGTCATCCCTAGGATTGTTCGAGTCAGGGACATCACTAGGATAGTGACTTATAAGGATCAGTTTACTTAAACCCTTTTGCCGGGAGAGAGGGGTCAGTTGTAGGGGGCCCCGACACTAACTCGTCTCTTGAGGCAGATCATAGGTGGTGTACCGGGTTGTACCTTCCTGTCAAAGGGATACGTACGGTGCCGTCTCACAAGTTGAGGACACGGGTTGCGTATCTCGCGCTGTTAATTCCTGAAATACCGTGGCTGGGGTGCCACAGGATGCATGGTGCAGTCCTGCGTTTGCTAGACCCCAGAGAGTGCCACAGGGTAGGCTTCACGCTGCCCTGCGCTTGCGAAACTCTATGGTTTGATTTTGGAACGATGCCCGATATACTGGGGTCGAGTGAGGTCCGGCATGCCGGGTAGTAGTGGAAAACGGAGACACCATAAGCAGACTGCATAAGGAGACTTGACCTCTTCTGCAACCTCACAGAGTCATGGAGTATTGTCAGGAACAGGTTGTGTACAATAAGAATTCATAACGCGGGTTCAATCCCTATATATGGAGAAACGGCTTGAGATGGAGTCGCATGTATTTATGGGCTGCATGTTACTTTCGGAGACTTGCTGACATTAGAATAGGAGTGTCCTAGTTCTACTTAAGTATCACATTAGAGTCTAGTCATAGCACTCACGTACACTTAAACTACACCGACACCATTGCTATGTTTGTATATTTTGTATATTGTTTGGAAGATTCGCTGCTATATGATCAGCCTTTAAGCGTCAGTGAATACTGACGTCCCCACTTCCATAGGTACTGGATCGCCCAAGTACAAAGGCGATATTCAGGAGGACTCAAGGCGAGGAAAGCAAGGAGTCAGTATTAAGTTTAGTTCCGCTGCAAAATATGTATTGGTTCTGTATTAGTTAAGAGGTACTCTGATGTAAGATGTTAAAGGTTGTAATACTTAGAAATGTAAAGGTAATATTGTAACTCTATTGTAAGGTATTACAGTTGTACAATATTCAGACTTGTAATACTTTGTGTATTGAATAAAAAGTTTTAAATTCTCCAGTTTTTCTGTGTATTGTGACTAATTGAAGCAAAGATCTTGGCTTGTGTCTCGGTTTTCCAGTATCGAAAATCGGGGCGCTACATTGGGAGACTCTTTAGAGAAGTCTGAGAAGTAAGTTGAACTTCAGCACTGCTTTCCACCCACAGACCAATGGAAAATCAGAGAGGACGATCCAAACATTGGAGGACATGTTGAGGTCTTGTGTTCTTCAGTTTGGAGGTTCGTGGAAGGATCATCTGCACTTGGTTGAGCTCTCGTACAACAACAACAACTAAGCAAGTCTCAAGGTAGCCTCGTACGAGGCACTATCTTGTCGCAAATGTCGATTGCCAGTCTGTTGGGACGACATCGGCGAGAGGAAACTTTTGGGGCCTGAGTTGATCACTAGAACAGTTGACGCAGTGGATCAGATCAGGAAGCACTTGCAGGCAGCTCAGGATAGGTAGAAGAAGTGGGCCGATTGTCATCATATGCCTTTACAATTTGTGGCAGGCAACCATGTTTTCCTCAAAGTTTCACCATGGCGAGATGTAACACCCTAGATTTGATTTAAAAGATTGTGTGATTCTACGTGTTGTGCATGTATGATTTCATTTGTAAAATTTCTCGTATAAAATATTTTTATATAGTAATTGTTCTCTTTATTTTTCTAAAATTATTCTCTTTAAAAGCCTAAATTAAATCTAGGCCTAATTGTCCTTTTTAAGCCCACTATATTTATTAATTATTTAATTATTTTGAGCCCATGGTTAGTTTGGCCCATTAGTGAGACCATTTACTTTAATTCTCTTTTGAAATTGTCTAACTTGTAGTGTAGACTCATTTCATGGACAACTAAATTTGTCACATGAACAAATTTGTAAATGGGGGGCACTAGGTGGCACGTGCATGCAATGGAGGTGTGCATTGCACACCATTTCCCCTTGGCTAGATTGTGATGGAGAGAGTAGGAGAGATGGGGGTTGGTTACTCCCATCATGGGTAGTTTATATAACTCCCTATTTCATCTAAGCCATTAATCTCTAACCATTGGATCTAAACCTAGTCCTCCATTCACCTTAAGAATTTGTATAAATACCCCCCCTTCATTAATTCTCGTTGCACCTAAAAGAAAAGAATAGAAAGAGAGAAAAAATTCAAGTTAGTAAGACAAAAGATTGAGTTTTGTGAGTTGAAAAGATTGAGTGCTAGTGTGTTCTTCATCCAAGGAGTGGTGGCCGGTTTTTCCAAGGAGGGAGGCTCGGTTTCTAGTAGTGCATCAAGGAGGAGGTGGCTTGTGGCTTGATCTAGGAGGAGGAGTGATGTGTCTAATTTATATACAAATATTTGTATTCATTTACCTATTAAAATGGCTTGTTTTCGTTGATATTGTCTATAATTCATCTTATTTCTATAGGATTTCATTTAATTAATTATTTTTGAAGAAATAATATTTTTGATGCAAAAAGTAAAGATTTGTGGAAAAAATCAACAAACAAAGTAAAATAATGGATTGATAAATTTTTATTGTTTTGTTGAGTTAAAAGTGTGACAAATAATTTTAAAAGGATTTTTAATGAGCTATTATGATTTATAGTTAGTTTAATTAATTTTAAACTAATTAAATTTATTTTATTTAAAAATCCTAATTTCAGGTATTATTTTGTGTATGCAGCAGCACGTGGTTGGCAGAAAAGGAAAGAAAAGAAGGAAAGAGAAAGAAATAAAATTCAGAACTAATAAGGAAGAAAATAAAGGACAATAGTGGGGTTTTCTGCAAAAGTGCAAACCCTAATTGTTCTCTCCCGTTTCCTATAAATACAAGCAAAGGGGGAGAGAAGAATTCAAGACGCGACGGCTGACAGTTTTTGGGGTCCGGTTTTTGAGACAGAGAAGAGAGAAAGGACTGGTTTGAATTATTTTTTGTATTTCTTTTTGTACCTTTCTTTCTCTATATTTTTAGATGCAATCCAAACATTCTTATTAATTGAAAAATGAACATGAACTGAATTTATTGTTCTAGAGGCTAAGGTGTAGCCGAGTTTTGTAGAACATAAATTTTAATTACTTATTATTACTCTATTTTTCCTGATTGTGTTTTAATTTTTATTATTTATGCGTACAACATGGTGGTTAGACATTTGTATGATTTTTCAAATCATAAAGAGACCGAACAGGTTATTTGTGATTAATAAAAATAAACACCGTATATTGGAGGACGTGACCGTTAAGAAATCCCATTTCTCAATTAATAATTTAATGGATAGGCGAAGAATTAGTTGGGAATAATTTGTAGACTACGTGGATAGAGTGGTTAATATCTTTAGGATTTTGGTCTACAATTTGGAAAGATAATATCTTTATTCATAATGAGTTATAATTTGTGTGTGTGATAAACGAGGTGAACCAAGAGCCCTAGAACTAATTTTACCATTAAACAAATTACAAGAGCTTCACTGTTTCACAGCCCTCTCCCTGTTCACCAATTTAGTTAGATTTAATTAGATTAAGTTAATTTATTTGTTTTATCATTTTTAAAATTCGATCTTCCAAATAGTGATTAATCTAGTGATATCGGTACTTAGTAAAATATCTAGTCCCTGTGGATTCGACACTCTACTCACCTATCTATATTACTTGTGTGATTTTGTACACTTGCAAAAATTCAACATCAAGTTTTTGGCGCCGTTGCCGGGGACTAGTTATTCTTTTATTGATATTGAAAATTGCTAGATTATTGCTAGTTTGGATTTTTTTGTAATTATTTTTATTTTATTATTATTTTACATCTTTATTTTCTCTTGACTAACTTTTAACTTTTATTTATTTTTCTTTTTTTCTTTTTTTATTTTTTTTAGTTTTTCTATTTTTTTGTCTTTCTTTTTTTTTCAACACTTACATTTCAGGACATACACGTACATTATCATGGCGAACGAGGAGAACAGGCCTTTGAGAGACTATGCTATGCCCTCAATTTATGAATCAAGCATAAAGAAGCCAGTTATTGAAGCTGACGATTTTGAGATTGAACGGGAGATGATTCTATTGATTCAACAGACTGTTCAATTTTGGGGACTACCGCACGAAGATCCTTATGCTCACATTTCAAATTTTCTGGAAATTTGTGACACTTTCAAGTACAACGGAGTATCAGATGATGTGATCAGATTGAGACTCTTTCCTTTTTCATTACGAGATAAGGCGAAGGCTTGGCTACATTATCTACCACCAGGTAGTATTACTACTTGGGAGGGGCTTGCACAAAAATTTTTGGCCAAGTATTTTCCTCCAGCAAAGACAGTAAAACTAAGGAATGATATTGTCACATTTATTCAATTTGAGACTGAGTCTTTGTATGATGCATGGGAAAGGTTCAAAGAGTTATTGAGAAAGTGTCCTAATCATGAACTACCGAAATGGCTGCAAATGCAAACATTCTATAATGGTTTGGAAGTTACACATAGATCTATCGTTGACGCAGCAGCTGGTGGTGCACTGATGAGCAAAACTTACACAGAAGCCTATGATCTTTTAGAGGAGATGGCATCAAATCATTACCAGTGGTCTTCAGAGAGAGCAATGCCAAGAAAAGTGGCTGAAATTTTTGAACTTGATCCTTTTTCTACTTTAAATACAAAAAATGATATTATATCTAAACAAGTAGAAAATATGAATTTTAATGCTATTCATTCTAATATGATTTGTGATCTTTGTGTAGGAAATCATTCAAGTGCAAATTGTCAAGTGGGGAACCCTTTTGCTCCATCAAATGCCGTACATGAAAATTTTGTGTCAAACTTTCAAATGCAAAACAATCATTACGTAAACACATACAATCAAGAATGGAGAAACACCCCAAATGGTCCATGGAACAACATTCAAGGAGCAGTTATACAACCTCAAAATTTTCCACAGCAAGAAAAGAAGCCGACACTTGAAGATATGTTTGAGCACTACATGCAAAGGGCAAAACAATACATCCAAAAGACAGATTTGACAATTTAAAATGTTGCAAATTTAACTTCGGCTTCCATCCAAAATCTTGAGGTACAAATTATTCAAATTTCAAATATTCTTAATGAAAAAATTGCAGGAACATTACCGAGCAACACATTTGTCACCCTCATGGAGGATGTCAAAGCAATAATACTAAGCAGCGGGATGACAAGTGAGCAACCACAAGAAGAAAATGGGGAACTGAATGTGGTTGAAAAGCAAAGTGAGATTGAACAAATTGTGGAGGAACAAATACAGCATGAGCAAGTAACGTATGATGTTTTTTAATTTCATAAATTTTCCTCCTGAAGAACAGTCATCTATTCAAGTAAGTGAAACTGATTTAATTGTGGGTGAGAAACATAAGGCTAAATTTGAAAAATCACCTATAGAAGTATGTCCAACAAATTCAACAAATTTTGAACCTGAAAAAGAAAATATTTTTGAACATGTAATGTATTTGGATGCTAAACCTTCTATTTATTCATTTTTGCAGCATAAATTCAAAGAGGTGGGAGAATCAAAGACATCATCATCACGAAGGAAACGCCTCAAATTGGAACTTGAACCTGATCCACATCTGAAGAGGAAAATTAGAAAGGATGTGTTAATGTTGTTGGATCTTGGCGTTACTTAACCATCTCACCCCATGTCTGGCTGAAGACTTAAAACTTAGCGCTTCTTGGGAGGCAACCCATGTTTTCTTTTATTGCATTTAGTTTTGATTTATCTTTTAGTTTATTTTATTTTAATTTTTGATTTTATCTTGTAGGATTGCATAAATTTTGGAAGTCGCCGGGCGGAGCTGTTTTGAACACATGCATTGATGGCTGTTTTTGAGCAGTATGGAGTCAGAATCTGGAAAAGTGATTCAAAGAGAAGTTGTAGAAAATTGTCTTAGCTTTCCAAAAAAAAAAATCAGCCCATTTCGACATCTACAGCTCCAGATATCGCCAAAATACTGAACGCTGCGCGTGCAGAAATTTAAAGACGAATCAGGGGAGATATTCTAAACTTTTTGCATTCTTTTTGTTTTTCTTTCCCATTGAGGACAATGTGATATTCAAGTTTGGGGGGAAGGTTTACAAAATTCATTTTCATTTTTATTATTTTTGAAAGGAAAAACAAAACAAAAGGGTTATAATTAGGCTTACCTTTACACTTTTGAGTTCTTCATTGAGATGAGCATTGAAATTAATTTTTGGGATAGACAATTGCTTATAAAGCAAGAGTAAGCATACTTATTTACGTTAGGATTATTGAGTTTAACAATTCCTTACAAAATTGTGTGGGTCATGCTATTATACATTAAAGACAAATGTGATGCTTTTTCTTGTGATTATCTCCTTTGATCTAGTCCTAAACAGAGTTTAAGTAAATAGAGTAATAATGAAAAAATATATATATATGAATAAAGTCAATCTACTCCAATGTTTTGAGTTTCTTAGTAACTAGGGGTATTCATCACAAATGTTTACACTTACGTAAAACGACAACTTGAAATATGAGTATGCAAAGCACTTTAAGTTTGTGACTTGTTGAGTAACCGGGTGAATTCATCACAAATGTTTTGCATTCGCGTCAAAAGGCAAGTGACGACTTAAAGAAGAGACAAAAAAAAAAAAAAAAACCCCCTCTAGTTTGCTACTCGGTTTGTAGTAGAGAGAAGGGATAATCACAGATTGAGTTGTTACATAATATAATTACATTAATTGCATGACAAGTGCGATTGGGTTGAGAATTATGAATAAATAATTGCACTGGAGAAAGTGGGTATGCTTAGGTTTACTTTATTTGCAATTGTTTATATTTTTAATTGAAATTTTGATGCTTGCATGATAAGAATTTTTAGTGTGATGGGTTAAGCCTACTATTATTATTCCCTTGTTCATGATTCTGCTTTTTGCTCGAGGACAAGCAAAATCTTAAGTTTGGGGGTATTTGATGTGTCTAATTTATATACAAATATTTGTACTCATTTACCTATTAAAATGGCTTGTTTTCGTTGATATTGTCTATAATTCATCTTATTTCTATAGGATTTCATTTAATTAAGTATTTTTGAAGAAATAATATTTCTGATGCAAAAAGTAAAGATTTGTGGAAAAAATCAACAAACAAAGTAAAATAATGGATTGATAAATTTTTATTGTTTTGTTGAGTTAAAAGTGCGAAAAATAATTTTAAAAGGATTTTTAATGAGCTATTATGATTTATAGTTAGTTTAATTAATTTTAAACTAATTAAATTTATTTTATTTAAAAATCCTAATTTCAGGTATTATTTTATGTATGCAGCAGCACGTGGTTGGCAGAAAAGGAAAGAAAAGAAGGAAAGAGAAAGAAATAAAATTCAGAACTAATAAGGAAGAAAATAAAGGAAAAGAGTGGGGTTTTCTGCAAAAGTGCAAACCCTAATTGTTCTCTCCCGTTTCCTATAAATACAAGCAAAGGGAGAGAGAAGAATTCAAGACGCGACGGCTGACAGTTTTTGGGGTCCGGTTTTTGAGACAGAGAAGAGAGAAAGGACTGGTTTGAATTAATTTTTGTATTTCTTTTTGTACCTTTCTTTCTCTATATTTTTAGATGCAATCCAAACATTCTTATTAATTGCAAAATGAACATGAACTGAATTTATTGTTCTAGATGCTAAGGTGTAGCCGAGTTTTGTAGAACACAAATTTTAATTCCTTATTATTACACTATTTTTCCTTATTGTGTTTTAATTTTTATTATTTATGCGTACAACATGGTAGATAGACATTTGTATGATTTTTCAAATCATAAAGAGACCGAACAGGTTATTTGTGATTAATAAAAATTAACATCGTATATTGGAGGACGTGACCGTTAAGAAATCCCATTTCTCAATTAATAATTTGATGGATAGGCGAAGAATTAGTTGAGAATAATTTGTAGACTACGTGGATAGAGTGGTTAATATCTTTAGGATTTTGGTCTACAATTTGGAAAGATAATATCTTTATTCATAAGGAGTTATAATTTGTGTGAGTGATAAACGAGGTGAACCAAGAGCCCTAGAACTAATTTTACCATTAAACAAATTACAAGAGCTTCACTGTTTCACAGCCCTCTCCCTCTTCACCAATTTAGTTAGATTTAATTAGATTATGTTAATTTAGTTGTTTTATCATTTCTAAAATTCGATCTTCCAAATAGAGATTAATCTAGTGATATCGGTACTCAGTAAAATATCTAGTCCCTGTGGGTTCGACACTCTACTCACCTATCTATATTACTTGTGCGATTTTGTACACTTGCAAAAATTCAACATCAAGGTGGCTTTGTTCATTTTTTGTAGGAGATTCTTTAGGAGTTCATTGATTTTCTCTCCAAATAAGGTGGGTGTTTTTCATGCTTCTAATCTAGTTACCATGACAGGAATAAATTGCTACTAAGAGAAAACTAAGTAATTTGATCTTATGGTTGTTTTTTAGATGAAATGATAAATTAGAGAATGATTGATAAATGATTGCTAAATTTGGAATCAAAGTGTTAGAAATTATCATCTTACCATGCTATATGTTTATGAGTTATGCTTTATGGAGATTTTGTGCTTGTGAGACAAATAATTAATTAAATGCATCATGGATAATTGTTTGTTTGAAATAAAGCTTTACTAATGTAGAAAAATGAGAATTGGTATCCTAAAAATGTTGTAGGTTGATTAATGAGTAAAGGAACAAAGAAATTAGTTGTCTTGTGAAAAATCTACTTCTTGAATTATGTAGAGATATAGATCGTTCTCAATGTCGAAACTATGGACAAAGAACATGAATTAAGACCAAAAATGCATTTTTATAAGGCAAATAATGGTTTTAAAATTACTGGTTTACTGCAATTTCATATAGATTAAAATCTGGAAGTTTTGAGTTCAAAAGAGAAGAAAAAGAAACAAAATCGTTTTGAGAAGTGGTAAAATTAGAAATGAACAGAGAACTGAGTTATAAACGACCCAACTCAAATTGTGACAATCTGGCCACTTAGACCATTCGGTCGGTAGGTGTTTCATTCGCTACAGTGCGAGGGTGGGTTGTCTATGGTCTCGGGTTCGATTCCGAGTAGGAACTTTACTTTTTTTTATTTTTGAAAAAATCCCGAACGCCGAAATTAATACACATGGGTTAAAACCCAGTACTTGATGCCTCTGTGGCTTGGCACAGTGGTCTTGGGCATTGTCCTTTGGGCCGCTGGTTGTGGGTTCGAATCCGGGTGTGGGCTTTGGTTTATAAAGTGGCTATTTTTTTTAGGGAAATATTAATACTTGGAGTTATTTAAATTGGAAAAAATATGAAAAAATTCCTATAATTATTTAGACTTTACGAAATAAATTTTCTATAACTTGTGATGAAATGTAATTGAAAATTTAGGACTATTTTCAAGAAAGGACTTATTTAATTTTGGGAAAGAAAATAAATGAGTTGTTTGAAGAAATTCGAAATGAGACTTAGAAATGAGAAATTGTGACTTGTAAAATAAAAGTATGGATTTGTGAAACCAGTATGGGTTTAAAGTAAGATTAAGAGAATTATGTAGGAAAGCACAAATTGTTGAATGTGACTAGTTGGGAAATTTGAATTCATTTGGTTATGCATGATAGTGTACATGAAATTAAAAGTGAATGTTCGATAAGTTATGAAAGATATTACGAATACGAATACATGAATACTATGAACATGAAATGAGAATTTTGTTAATCATGAAAAAGAACTTATGAGTATGAAAGAACTCAATGTTGTGATTATGAGTTGAAATTAAGAACTAAGGGGTAGCTAAGCCTCATACCGACAATTAAAGAAATGTTGATATGATATTTGAGATGAAAGACCAGGTTTAGGTCAAATGCATTGATTGATGGTTAAGACCAGTATAGAGGAAAGCGTTAACCCTAGAAATTGATTTTTATTCATGAGTCATACAATTAAGGACCAAACAATGGAGAAGACGTGATGAAAGTAACAGAAAAACGCAAGTATAAGGGCCTCGAGTCTACAGTATGAGAGTGATTCATAGGTTGCCTACTTGATGAGTCAAGTCTTGGCGTGGACACTACTCCGGAATTATCGGGATCGTGGCGACGCTTGTGGGATATTTGATTGACTACGGGTGGTGCCATGGTCCATAACGGAGGCTGAATTGACCATAGGCTCTGCATGATGCATCATGTCACGACGTGGGATTCCCCTCCAGGTTGTCTGGACATGGGCTTGTAACTCACAGGACATCTAGGATACTTACCGTAGTTACAGTAGTAAATTAAGTCATAGCGAGGGATCGAACCCTACAAGTTGAAGAACGATCAAGGGCTTGCCCTCGGACCTATGTAGTATGGGATGCATAGAATCCGAACAAGTACGCATTAGTGTCATCTAATAATAATAATAATAAATTGCATTAAGTACTGGCGTACAGTCACGACACGACATCAATAGGATAGTCCCCTTAGCTTTGTTTGTGAACAAGTTTGTGGTTTGTTAAGTATTGAAAATCGTTATACTGTTTTGGCATAGAGAGGATGGCCGTGTATAATATTTCGTCAGTTGAATGAACTGACATGCCCACGGTCTTTATGCAGGGTAAAGGAATTGACAAAGATTAAAGTATGCAGGCAGCGTAAAGAATGTTTCAAGTGTTGTACATTTATTTATGTAAATGTTGTAAATTGCTTACGCTATTTAAAGTGTAAATATAAATGTAATTCAAATGTAAAGTAAAGTTTAAATTTCCTTGTAAAATTGTACAAAGACAAGTGCAAAGATATTGTGGAACTTCGAATTCAGTTGGATTTAGAATTTAGGGTGTTACACGAGCTGTTATCCACTTTGGTTGTGGGGGTAAGCAAAGTCCCTGATTCATCGGTTCATTTGATATTGTGGAACGAGTGGCCAAGGTAGCTTACAAGCTCGCATTTCCATCGACCTTGTCTGGAGTCCATGATGTGTTCCATGTCTCCCAGCTCATGAAGTACATCAGGGATGACAATCATGTGATTGACCAGATTTATCATGCGAGGTTCGACCAATCTCCATCTCGGACAAACGTGAGAAAGTCCTGAAGAATAAGGTCATCAAACTGGTGTGGGTCTCATGGATTCCTCACTCGCCTGGTGAGTTGACTTAGGAACTGGAGGTGGATATCCAGGAAAAGTTCACTCATCTCTTCGAGTAGATTTTTGTCCTTTTCTCGAGGTTCCCTATGACCCGCTTGAATGAATTTCGAGGATGAAATTCTTCTTGTTAGGTAGGTAGGATTTGTAACCCCTGTTTCTAACTTTTTTCGAATTTTCTTTTTTGCAATTATTTTTTCCTTCTCATTCCTGTAATCTGTTATTTTAATGATAAATGTTTGTGATTAACCTCCTTTCAATCCATTTTATTTTCATTGTTGAACTCTGAGTTTCTTGTACACTTTATTTTTATTTATTGTGTATGGGGTGTTTTAATCCATCTATTATTTTCTTTTATTATTTGACTTCTTTCAATTTAGCCCATTTCTTGCTAGATCCTAACCCGTTAACCCAAGCCCATTTCTTGTTGGATCCTAACCCTTTAACTCAAACCCAATAACCCAATTCCCTTATTATTTGCCTTTTGACCAAATCAATCCCCTCTTCACGTTCATCCACTCAATTCCCTACTTTACTGCCTAACTCCTACCCCATTCTTCTAAATCCAAACAAAACCCTCTAATCTCTCAGTCACCAAATTAATCAATCAATCAGATCTCTCTCTCTCTCTCTCTCTCTCTCTTCATCTTCTTCCTTCCCCTGTTTCTCTCTTCCAAAACCTCAGACCCACTGCCCTCCACTTTCGAGCTGCACCACTGCATCCCACAACCTTGCTACTGTAGCCTCCACTACTCCCTGCACCCATTGCTAGCCCCTCGTGACCCCGATTGTAGACCCTCCATCGTCGCCATCACCACCACCGTCCTCTTGATCAACCTAGCAACTCGAACACCCCCTCGTTGCCAATAGCCCTCTCCATCGCACACCCCAACTGCAGCCACCAGCCTGCATCACCGAGCGACCCACCATCTCGCGGTCACCCCGAACTCCAGTCTCAACCCTCGTCGTCGCCGCCTGCTCCACCACCGCACTGCCTCGCAGTCGACTGCCGCAAAACACCCCTATTGCTGCCGCTTCTTTTTTTTATTCTTCTTTTGCTACCGGTCGCCGCAATCCCCTGCTATCCTCGTCATTTCCACCTCGGCTTCCTCGCCCCTGCACCTCGACCTGCACCCATCGACCACCAGAGAACCACCACGGCTACCTCCATTGTTGTGCGACCTACCAGCAACACCACACCCCATCACCACCTGCAGCCACTGCCGATTGCCTCCGCAGTCAATGACCCAAACCCCTCCATTGCTGCCCTCTTCCACTCTTGCTATTGCTTCTTTCCGTATTCTTTGCTGCCGCCGACCACCGCTACAACTGCCGTCTCTTGCGGTTCTTCTTGTTGCTGTTGTCTCTGGGTTGCCGCCACCATTCTGTGGTTTGCACGTGCTGCCATTGCCGTGTTTAGCATGTGAATGTTGTGTACGTAATTTGCACGTGTTGCCGTCAGGAATCTAGTTCCCATTATTCTTTTATAATTAAAATCGTCGCGTAAAAGGCAAGTCTCTCTTGAACTAATTCGTTATTTTTGTTCATGAAATTGTTGATCTCTACAAGTAGTTCATATTTCAATATCGTATCATTTTGCTTGAAACCTTTCAAAGGGGCTACTACGGATTCATCAGTGAAACCAAGTAGTAGTCTTCTTTTCGTGTGTCAGGACCCGCTTCCCAAAAATACGGAATACGAGTACATGAAATTGGCCCAGCGAATGACTAACGTCACCCATAAGTTATTTATCCGGTTAACTCAACAATATAATTAATACAGAACAATTGCACAGGTAATAATATTTGGAATGAAGCAATATGAAATATCCAAATACAATAATAATCCAACTTCTGGAAACAAATAATAGCAATATTCGGGTCAAAAACCCACAATATAATGAAATAACAATAGTTCAATAATTAAGTCTCCATGATAAAACAATAATTTATTAAGCAGTGATGCTATCAATTCCTTCACCAATCTTGTTCTCCCAATCCATCAAGCAATTTTCCATCAACACCTGTAAAGACTTCATCTAAAAAGAGGAGAAAATTTATCCTTAGAGCAAGTCATGGACAACAAGTAGAGAAAGCAAAGAACAATGGAATAACGGTATAACAATGAATCAATGGGTCAATAGGAATCAATAACATGGGATAATAACAATAATCAATATCATGATAATCGATGCAATAGTTGTAAACAATGATTCAATATTCGATAACAATAACTAGTGATCAATAACTAACACTTGGCCAATATTCGATATCAATAGGAACAATAGTGGACAATATGTAGTGTCGATGCTGTGTCAATTCTTAAGTCTATTATTCATTTTAATCCTAACTAATGCATGTACTACTGCATCCCATACTACAGGTTCGATGCATACAATCAATGCGTTTAGACTTAAGTGAAAAATTCTATAGATCATGTACACAACGCGATAACATTATTTGCAGCATTGGTGGACACTGGTTGGCTCAATAACAAAAAAACAATACATGATCAATTGGGATACTGTGTTAGTAATCCAATAATAAACTGATAACAATAACAATAGCCAACAAACAATTTTTTTGGGAAACATGGCCCACACTTCAGTGTACAGTCAATATATCCTCAACTACTCCAGTCAATCCCTTAAATCTCGGCTTATTAATTATTTTATTAATGCAACAATACAATATGCAATTATGAGACATTAGATAAACGATGGTAACGATTGGGAAACAATAGGATGATAACATGAAGTAGGACAATTAGAATGATGACAATAACTCATTAGGATCATGCAATGCAATATACACATTTTAATTCATTTAATAGTACTATATAGGAATAATGAATCTATTAAAATCTGGAATATAAAATTCTGGGCAACCAGAGTAGTCTGTACAAAAATGCAATTTTCTGCTTCTACAGAAATCCAAAACTGAATCCGTCAGAAATTCTAGAAACTACACTTCCCAAAGAATCCAACGCATATTTAAAGTTTAAAATCCGACAATATTAGCTAGGTCAAACACAGCGTTCTTTACAGATTTCATGTTCAGGCAGAAATTTGTCATCATGTTATTATAATTTTAGAAACAGCAAAAACTCAATATTATATTCATTCAAAATATTTTCTATACTCCTAAACATCTTAAATAATATTCTGAAAATTTTTCAGAGAAAAATTTTAACATATGTTATGCCTTTTAACAGTTTAAACATCAACTATACCAGAATCTGAAAATCTGGAAATAAAAACACAACTGTAGTAAAACGAGCATAACTTTTTCTACACAAATCGGAATATAGAAATTTAAGATGTTCTGAAAACTAGAAAGATAAGGCTACAATTCAGATTCAGAAAGTAATTTATTTTAAGACCGTTTACTAGGTCGAAACTAGCAGTCAACATTCAGCCAGCAAGTAACATACAGGTTTTAGGGTGTTCTTCATGAAACAATTAATTAGACGTAATGGGTATCAATTCTTCTAGTCGATAAATTAGATAATCAGCATGATGGGTGCAATAACACGATGAATAAAATTAGAATGCACGCATACTGTAAGCCCTATTTTCAGTTTTATTGTATTTTGTACTCTTTTGATTATTGTATTTGAATTCATTTATTATGGTGCATTTTTGTCTTTTCTTGTGTTCTTTAGTTCTCTTTGGATCAATCTGCATTCTTTTGATTGGATTTCTGCCTTTTGTGGATTTGGCTCTTTGCTATTTTGAATTCGATTTGTTCTCCATTGTGTTCGTCTTGTCTCATTGGCCGTGTTTGTCTCTTTTGTAGCCAGAACCGAAACCCAGAACCCACGAAATCTTAACCTAAACCCTAATTTCTTGATCCCTATAAATACCCACATTAATTAACCCTAATTAATTCTAATTCTCTCTCTTATAGCCGCTCTCTCTCTCCATAACCATCTTTCTCTCTCTGCTTTTCCCAAACCCAAAGCCCACACTGTTACCCCCCGATCGCCGTCCATCCCTCGACCCTCGTCCATCCCCTTCATCACCACCGTCTCCGTATCCTCTACATTGTCATCGCCGTCGCTCGCTTTCCCCCGTCCTCGCCATCACCGTTCAACCCCATTGCTGAAGTTTTCCATCGCCATATCTTCTTCTCCGTCGCCCTATTCCATCGCCGTGACCGTTCATCATCTTCTTCGTCCCTCTCCGCGTCTGTGCACCCCCCTAGCATCGCCATCGAGTCCCCAGGGTCTCCGCAAGCGTCATCTCTGTTTTCGATCGAAGACAGGGCGCTCTTCGTCAAAGTTGTGTTGCCGCCGTCGCTTCCCGACCGTGGTCACGATGCCGCTCCTCCACAGTAGTTGTTGCTGCCGCTGTCGTCGCACGTCGTCAAGGCCGCACTCTCTCTCTCCTCCACTGTCGCGAGGTTGAAGGCGAGCCGGGATTCATCGAAATCGCTGTCCCGTGTTTTGCCGCACTCGATCCTAGCCATTGTCCCTTGTTCGGCGTTGATACGGTGTGAGGTCGAGTTCTGGTTGGTTGCTTTGGGTGTTTCGTGTTCTGCCGCTCCTGGTCCAGTTTGGTGTTCGCTGTTTTGGGGCTGGATCCGGTGTGAGGCTGTGGTTTTGATTGGTTGGAATTGGTGTTCTATGTTCTGTGCGCGCCAGATCCAGTTTCAGTGTTCTGCGTTCTGTCCAGATCCAGTGTATGGGATTTGCTCTAGGATTTTGCTATTGCGGTTGATTCTTCGTGCAATTTTTGGGAGATTTTCTCCGGGATTCTGATCCCATTAATCTATTTTATTAATATATGCAATAACAGGAAAGTCTCTTCTTGAACCCTTTTATTTATTTGTGTTCAAGATTTCTTTTGATCTCCTGCAAGTAGATCCTGTCATTTTATTTATCAAAAACTGCTTTGAAAATTTCGTTAAGATTATCGAGGGTTTGCACAAGCTAACCCGACATACTCTTAATATCGTGCTTCTCTTCGATCTAAACCTAGTTCCCAATGTTTCATGCATTTGCACAATAAACAACTAGATTCATGTATAGGATTACTTGTTGATTGGACATTGAAATTGAACATGCTAGAATGAACTTAATTGATGAATTGACACCATAACCATGATAAATGTATCTTAACCCTTAGAATTTGCATGCTAACACCTAGAATTGCTTTGAATGTCAATTTGTATACTATATGTGATCGCATGAATTATTTATTACCTTTTTATATCAAGTTGATTTTCTAGACTGTTGTATGTTTCACTTTAAATCAAATTTTTTGCTCTATTAATGACATAATTTGGAAGAACTTACTAAACATAAAATGTAGCCCTTGATGTCTATATAATTTTTCCCTACTCTGGATTTAAATTCCAATTTGCCATCTGTTAGATATCAGCATTTTACTGCAACTGTGTTAGCAAATTTCAGACTCATAATTTCATGCGTATTTTGCTTTTGTTTATTTTATTTGACCTTGTTATCAGTAAAAAAAATTTTTGAAATAATTCATGATGAATCTAGACATGTATAGATACTTCCCTGAATTTTGGTGGATTTTAATAATGAGCTTTCAAACATGAATTAATTAATGGAACATAACCCACTGCATGCTGACTGAACATAAAACCTGATTTGATTAGAACTTTCACCCTAGTTCCCATGACTTTCATATACCTTAATTATACTCACTGGAACCGTATGGAAGTCTACTTTGCAGATCTTCTGGCAGATTCAGTTCTGCTATTGTGTAGTGACCCTGACCCATGATTTAGTACAGCAAGGTCGTGCTGTCCTAATTTTGTGAAATGTGTTAAATGATGTGTTTTGCTTCATGCTTTGTTTGTAGCACTTAGAATTAGTCACACATAGTAAGATACGACATTGACACCCCCTTGCATGCTCACATAGGATGAAAATAAACTATTAACAAGCCAGAGTTATTGTGGGTAAACTTGGTAGTGAACAATCGGGAAATGTACTCGGTAAGGCCTCATCGTTATATCGCATTGACATAGAAGGAGAAACATTGACTGGAATAATTGATTGATGAATCTTGCATGTAAATTCTTATTATTAATGCCGAGTACACAAACCGTGAATTCACCATCGGTCTAAAACGATCACTGTGCTTGCATAGAATCTGTAGTATGGGATGCAGTAGTACGTGCACTAGATAGGTTAATAAAATACTTAACAACCTGCATAATTGATCTTGTATTGATATTGACTTGACATCATGCATTTCATGTGTGATTATTGTATACCTTTTGATATTGCCTACTCTTTGTATTGTTCTTTGTCTTTGACCATGTTTCTTTCCTTTGATATTCATGTTTATCCTATTATCCTTTGTTTTCTCTACTTGCCGCCCATGACTTTCTCTAAGGGCACTATTTTATTTTTTTAGACCAGGAATTTATGGGTACTGAAGGATCTGTTCCCGAAGAAATTGGTGAGCAATGTTTCTAATGATGGATCCAGTTTTCCACTGCGTAGTTTTATAGTTGTTGCTAGATTTATTTTTCTGAACTCTGTTATCTCTTGTACTTTGTTTTGGGCTCTATGAGCAGTAGTTTTGTTTCCCAGATGTTGGATATTTACATTGTTGGTTTATTTCATTATTATTGGAACTTTATCATTGATTCATGTGGTTATATTCTTGCGTGGTTGTATATTTGATGATCTTATTGCTGAGTTAGTCTAGTACAACTTATGGATAGTGTTTACATCATTCGCTGGGCCTACGTTACGTACTCGTGATTCCCGTGTTCTGGAAACCGGGGCGTGACTCATACATCAATTTATCATCGAAAAACATCAATCGATCAACCACATGCAACCTAGCAATTCTCTCTACAATAATTTATTTGTGTGACAATCATATAAACAACCTTATTATCAATTCTATATGCACACATGAAAGATTCAATCTTAAAAGTCAAAAATGGCACGATGTCAAGTAAATTGGGGTTAGCTCGTGTAAACCCTTAATATACCCAACGAAAAAGATGAACAATATATAATACGATAAAGGAAGGGATCTACTTGCAAGACTTTCAACAAAACTTGAATTTGATACAATTAACAATTCAAGAGAAAGTTACTTGCCTGTTAGAAGATGAAATTGAATACCAAGAATAACGAGATAAGGATCCCGAAGCAATGAACCCACGAACACATAATTTAACACGTGCAATATACGTGCAAAAGAGAACCCAAACAAAACAGCACAAAGAGACAGTAGCAATGACAGAGGGATCAAGGGCGGCAGTGGCATAAGTGGTGGTTGGCCTCGAGGTTGGGCATCGCTGTTGGTGAGATCGAGCTGCTCGTCGATCGGAACAAGGAACAAGGTGACCGGATTTGGTTGCTGTTCGACGGAAAATAGGGAGGAGGGGGATCGGGTGCAGGGTGGTCGACGGAAAGGGCCATCGGGGTTCAGGGGATTGCTGTGCTGGCGTCGACGGGAGTAGGGAAGCCGGAGGAGGGTGGCGCTCAGGAGTTGGCCAGGGAAGATGTACAGTAGATGGGTTCTCTGAGTTGGGTAGGAATCCAAAACGACGGGGAGAGAGAAATAGGGAGGAGAGACAAAGAGGAGAGAGGAGAGAGGAGAGAGGAGAGAGATTATGCGGTTCTAGGGTTTCAATAATGTGCAAATTTTAGGGTTTGTAATAGTGTTGTATTTATAGGGTACAATTAGGGTATTGGGTTAGAGGTTTAGGATCCAATAATAGCGGTTCTTGGCCAAGAACAATGTAAATTAGGTTTTTAGGGTTCAATAAGTGATGGGTATGAAGACAATATGGTTCAAATAAAATAATCACAATCCATTACAATAAAATTCAAAAGAATAGGTAGTCCAACAAGATGGAAAGAATAGCTCATGAACCAAAAACTGAAATTCAATTAGATAAATAAATAGTACAATGAAAACAATATAAGTTGGCCCGAAAATAATTTAGGGTTTACCAAGAACAATAGATCAAAATAATTTGATAGATGAATTTTGATAAATAATCAAGTAATAACAATTAATAATTATAATCGTGATAAAATAAAATCATATAACAAAATAGTATTCGGGTTTGACAATTTTATTAAAATAATCCAATAATAATATATTTGATTTAGGCTCAAATATAAATAGTCGATCAATAAGATATAGGAAATAAGATCAAATTACACCATTATTCAAAATGAATAAAAAAAATTTATTAGAAAATACTTTAATACAAGGTCCGAAATAAATTTAGCACAAAATAAATTTGTAAAAATCAAATAATAGAAAATACACAGGAAATACTTATTGGCGGGAATGGGGGTTACATCGTGTCATTCCCTTGATTCAAACCCAAACCTTGTTATATATTTTCATATGCATGCACTATACGAATACATAGATTAGGAACATCTTATATAGAAGAATGATGATTGAATGTTTTTTCGATTGGTTATGATATTCATGCTATGTTAATAATCAATTGTCTTATTAACAGCAGAATTCCACCCTAATAATTGAATATGGTACCTGTTAATTAATTGCCATAAAAGTTATATGCATGTGTACATCGTTTGTTACTAATTAAAAATTTATCAACTCGCTGGCCTGCTGTTTACTCCAGGTTATTGGGAGATTTTGACCCAGTTGCTGTTATAATTAAGTAGAACTTTGTAAACGACAATGGTTTCCATCTGAGCCTATTTTCCATTACTTTTACGAATCTAAATTCCAATTTATAAACTGCAAGTTATTGTATTTTTTGTGTTGTGAGGTCCTAATTTTTCAGATTACTGTTTAGTAGAACATCAGCACAATTAACTAATTAAAATATCAGGTTAACAGTAGACTAAAGACTTGAAATTTATCAGGATAGTACTAGACATAATTAGGAGTCACCTTAAGATTTTTACAAAATTAATTAATTATTTTCTAGACCCGTTAGGCATACAAGAATATGACCTTAGATCCCTGCCAGATCACTAGTCCAGTAGAGAACCAAATTTCTGAGCTGGTTACAGCTAATATAAAATAAAACTTACTAAGTAAGAGTTGTAGCCCTGTGTGTCTGGAATCTAAACATCTGATGATTTTGCAATCCAACATGCAGATTGCGAGATATTCAAATATTTGTGGAGTAACGTCTGAGTTCCAGAATACAGTCTAAAATTATATCACTATGTTTAATTTATTGAAACAGTAGTTTAAATTGAGAGTTTAGGCCAGAGATTAATTTTAATTTTTGCTAAACCCTATTGAGAGCTAAATTACGATTTTTGTCATATTTTAAAAATATTTTTCAACTAACTTTAATATACAAGAAATTGATCCTAACTTGCTGCCTGAACATGAAACCATTAAGGAATAAAACTTTCCACCCAATTGTGGTGATTATAATGTATTGTGTGAGTATGCGTTGGAACCGGAAGAGAGTCTAGTTTCTAAAACTTCTGACGGAACCTGATTTGCTTTCCCATAGCAGTAAGAAAATTGACTTTTGTACAACAACGTCTTACTTTCCAGAATAGCATTCTTCATGTTTAATCGTAAATTTGTCTAAACCTTGTATTGCACTGCATACCATTCATTGTATAATCAGATACCTCGTTGACATTATTTCTTGATACTATTTCCATTGATTACGCATTCATGATTCATGTTAATAAATTAATAACAAGTCGGGGTAATAAATGGTCGACTTGGTAGTGAACAACCAGTGACTATACTCGGATGAGAGGCCCGTGTTTTCCTATACTGTTCTTGTTATCTTATATTGTATTATGGATAAATTCTCGTTTTGGATCGTGGATTGTGGATTCTTGTTCTTGTTATCATGCCGAGTACATGATTTGTGCAGGTCACCATTATAGTCTAAACGTTGACTGCTTGTATGCACCGAACTTGTGGTATGGGACACAGTACTACGTGCATTAGATAAGGTAATAAAATATGATAGACCTAGGATTGACAATGCATTGATCTCGATTATTGCTGCCGACTTGAATCTTGTTTTATTGTATTGTTACTCGTTAAATTGTTGACTATAGACCTTGCCTTATTATCAATAATTACATTGACAGTTGATATAGTACTTGTTCCTCGTTCATTGATATTCAAATGTGCTGTTTTATTGTTCCTTCCTTGTACTACTTGCTGTCCATGACTTGCTCGAACGGATATTTCCCCCATTCTAAACTATGATCTCGTAGGTACACAAGAAGAATTTCCCGAAGGACTTGGCGAGCAGACCTTCTAGGGATTGGAGCTGAATTGGCCCACAATAATTGTCTTGTCCTTGTCATTTTAAATTCCAGCATTATTGTTATTATGACATTTTGTATGTTGGGCTGTGATGATTCGATGTTTGTTTTGTTTCCACTTGTTGGTTATTATTGAGACATTTCATGTAATATCTATGTCATGTGATTTCATTATATGCGCGGTTGAAATTGTATTGCATATTGTTGAGTTAAATATTACAGCTTATGAATGATGCAAATCATTCGCTAGGCCTTCGTTACGTGCTCGTATTCCCGTATTTTGAGAAGTGAGGTGTGACAATTTTGGTGCAACCTGATGTCGAGAGGGCAAATCTGCACGTCAATAGAGGCAAACTACAACTAGATGTCAGGGAGGCAAAATCTGCAACCAAAAGTTCAGAAGGCAAACTGCAACCGGATGTCGTTGAGGCAAATCTGCAACCTGATCTCAAGGAGGTAAACCTACAGCTGGACATCACTGCAGCAAACCCGCAACACAGGAGATATCTCACATTTACTATCGCACACTTTACTTCTATTTTATATCACTATTTATTTTACTCGTTTATACTATTTTATTATGTTTTGCAACCTATACTATACTACTTCAACTTTATTATTCATAATACAGTTATACTTATCTACACATTTAATTAATTACGTTATTATTTATTTTTTCTTCAATGTCTATCATATATGTATTATGATTATTATTATTATTATTTTCAATCTATATTACTGGTTACTATTAACTATTTTGCTATCCTAATATTATTATTTTTAAACTTTATCTTTACATATGTTAATACTTTTGTATTTTATAAAATTTCATTTTTATTTATATTTTATTACTAACTTATCTTCTATTTATTTGCTTCATATAATATAATTTTATTATTTATACTTTTGATTACTATTTACATTTCATTTCCATACAATTAATATTATATATTATTTCAGTACTATATTGTTACTTTTACTACTATTCTATTTTGTTTCTCCAATTGCTTATATCTTTCATATTATAGTATTGTTGTTTCGTCATATAGTTTTTACGCTTATTTACGTATAAAAGTATTATATGTAGATTTTCTTGTTATGCCTGACAATTTATAGATAATTTGATATATACTAATAACTATTCTATATATTTAATTTTAAATCTTATGTATAGTTATTAAATAACTTTTACAAATGAAACTTTTATAATATTATTTTTGTATACATCATTAATCTACACTTATCTTATATTGCTTATATTTTAAACTAAATTTAACACTCATATATTTTTCAGATTCTTACCCAACAAACATATCTTAAATTGTTACTTCATTTTTATCTCTTATTATATAATCCTAGTTTAGTTTACGATTTTAATCATTCATTTCTTCATGTTTTTTCTTTTATTAACTTCTCTTTCCTTTAATTTTTCAAATTTTTATCCGCTATTGCTAACTACTTTTCGATTATTATGCTCTTCCAAATTATTTATTAACTTGCTTTATATTTCGATATTTTCCTCATTCTGTTGTACTATTTATTTCTTTCTCATAATACTGCTCTTCTTAATATAGTTAATATTTAAGCTACTTAAAATTTGTTTTCGCTCGTAGTTTATTTGTTTCCAACTTTTTTCCTACTGCATTGCAATTCTTCTATACCTTCTAGTCTTTTGTTCTCCGTTGCCTAAATTGTTTTACATTTTTACTATAGTCAATTAAGCTGAGCATTCTATTTTTATTTTTATTTTTATACTTTATACGTTTACGTTGTATTTTAACTGTTTTAATTTCATTACATACCTAACTAACTTTCTTCTTAACTCTTTTACTACTTTAGTCATGAATCCCTACATTTTCTTTAGAATACAATTTTTCTTTTTAACTTTGTGTCTTTTTTAGTTTTTCACTATAACCTTTATTTACTTTTTTTTCAAGAACATTTTCATCCACTTCTTATTACTTTCATTAATCTTGCTTACTAAGATTATTATTAATTTATTAAAGCATCTATTTTACTACGCTTTTCTTTACTCTTTCAAATTTATTCTGTTTTTCAATTTCTTTCACATTGATGACTTAATCAATATTTTCTTTTCCTATATTATCTAATACTTAACCTAATATTATTTTTATGAAAAATTTCTTTCCATCCATATCATCTTTCACTATCACATTCCTTTTCTACAAATTCTGTAGGTCGTTTAATATTTTTGTGTTTTTATTCTTATTAATCTTTTTTACTTTGTATTCTTGTCATCTTCGTATATCTTACTTGATACTCATATTTTCTTATATATCTATTTAATTCAAGTTTATTTTGTTTTCTACATTATGAATTGTGATACTATATTTATTTTTCAAATTCTTTATGTGGTGTGTTCAAAGTACAATTTATACCCTAGTAATTTCTGAGGACAGATTTATTCTAAGGGGAGAGAGTGTCACCCCATAAAATTGAGTTATGAAAATTTTGCTCCACGTGTGTTATACACATGTATTTTGTGTTGTTACGTGTAATATCTGTAATATTTTTTAATGTAAATGTTCTAAGTATTTTATATTTTGATTATTTATGAATACTTTTCGGTTTCTCGAATTTATTTTGTATTTGAATATTTATTGATACGTGCGATGCACATGTTTGCAGTGCTTATGTTAGTTGTATTCTTTTTCAAAATAAGAAGTGTGTACAATTATTTTTATTTGTGCATAAAAACTTATTATTAATAATTTAAACTAGTTTTATTAAATTTATATTAATTTGAGTAACATGTACTATTTTATTAAATGAAATTCTAAATTTTTAGTGTGCACTGTATGTGCACACACAAACACATAGCAAGCACCAACACGTGTTTTCTCACCCCACCCCACACTTTTGGCCGGCCAAATCTGCATTGGAGGGAGATTTTTTTAATTTTGACTTGGGTTTAGGAATAGTTGGTGGTTAATTAGCTAAAGTGGGTGGTTAAATAGTTTAGTGGGTAGTTTATTAAATACCTCCCTTCATTTTCCTTTATAATACCCGCCCACCTCCAAGCCATGCTTAAACAGTGTTCTGATTTTCACCAATTTCAAAAGTTTGTGCTGTTGGCTTCTTTAGGAGCTCGAATTTTGAGGAGGAAGCTTGGGAATTATTTCCTACAAGTTTCTAATTCACATTGCAACAAAAATGTGGGTGTTTCTTTAATTTCTTGTAGTTTTCTTAAGTAGAATTTTGCCATGAAATCGTAATTATCTGTAGCTTTAAATTCCTTTAAATGGTAAATAAAATTTTGAATGCATGTTGATTAATCTATGTTTAATGAGTGATAATAAAAGAAAAGAAAATTTAACATCATGCATTAAATTTTTAAGATTTTGTAGTATGAAAATGCCATGTTATACTAACCAATTTGTTTAGTAGAAATGAATGTATTATATTGATAAATAAGTGTGAAGTTAAGCGTAGAATTGATTGCTCATATTGGTATGTATGGATTATATTAATGTTGATGTGTAAATTAGATAAATAAAATTGTGGATAATATGAACAATAAACTTTTTAATGATGTTATTCTCTGTAATGTAGAATTTGAATTATCTAAATTATGGAATTATATTTTAATGTTAGAGTAATGCGAATGTAGTAAAGTACAGTAAACTATATTTAATTTCATGAGAGGATTTTGACAGTGAATAAGGATTGGGAACATGGTTAGTGAGCTCGGGTCATGGACGCTGTAAACAGGGACAGGGATTGGAGGTCTCGGGTTCGAAACTTGGGAACTTCTTTTCTTTTGGAAATTCTTTTAAACTTCTATACTTAGTGAGCATAGGCTTTTAAACTTCTATACTTAGTAAGCAGAGGCTTATAAAATATTTTGTGAGCCTTTCGACACCAATAGAGAGCTTAGTTCTTGGTGCGATTTGGGGCTCTGCCAGTCTCGGGTTTTATTCTGGACACGGCCATTTTCCTTGATTATTATTATTTTACATTTTATTACTTGTGTTTTGTTGAGAAAAAGTGTTTAAATTAAGCTAAAATATTAATGGAATTTTTTAAAAATAATTATATACACATTTAAGTTTTAACTTGTGAATAAAGTACATTTTCGAAGTTATGCTTTTATTGATTATTTGATTTATTCAACAATCGTTTCGTTTTAAAGCAAACAAATTTTGGAATATTTTGAGATAGCTATACAAGATTTAAAGAAATCTTTTTGTATTAAAAATGGTGTTGAAGAGTGTCATTTTGAGAAATAAATTAAAGGCTACTTTCGGCAAAGGCTTTATCAATGTGAAAGTCCTATTGGAATATTTTAACACAATGAGTAAGAAGTGTTCTATTGTTGATATTAGCAAATTGAAAAGAATAAATAAGTGAATAAAAGATTTATATATGAATGAATGAAAATTATATCTTGAGGTTAAGAGTAACCTGGAATATCTCTGAATGTGAGATGTATGGATTCTAGAGGCTGAGTGAGACCCAGAATTGCCGACAAGATTGATAATAAAAAAGTGAGAAGTGGCCAGTGTAGGCCAGCGTTCTCAGTGGTTGTTTTAAGTCCAGTAAGAGGGTAAGCTAATTCTAGGTCATAATAATTATAATTGAATTAAGGACAGGCACTAGATGGGAGATGTGATGAAGTAAGGGGAAACATGAGTATGAGGACCTCAGTTGATCTGCGGTATGAGATGGTTCCCAAAATTATCGAGATGTAAGTGGAAGTGTCTGCAGCTCATCTACGGTGTGGGATTCATCTTCGGAATTATCGAAATCGAGGTGACGCTCATGGGATGTTTTTGTGACAATTGAGGCGCTATACCTTGCGGTGTGGATTTGAATCCCCGGAATTATAGGGATTTGAATGATCATCTGCAGTGTAGGACTCATCTCCAGAATTATCGGGATGTGGAATAAATACTCACAAAATATCTAAATCTTATGTTAGTGACGGATGTAAGTTGCATAACGAAGGAATTAACCCTACAATGAGGAGTACTTTAAGGGCTTGCCCTCAGATCTATAGAATCTGAACAAGTGCACATTAGTTTTGCATTGTAAGTATGAATGTCTGCATTAGTCATTAGGCTCATAATATACACTAACATATTTAGGATAGTCACTTTTCAATTTTTTGCATTCAAGTTTGTGCTTGCTAAATTTAAAAACTGTTGTATTATAGCATTGCGTCAGTTGTATGCATTTGACATGCCCGCAGTTTTTAAATTGCAGGACTCAAATTAGCGAGTGACGAGGATATGAGTTTGTTGTTGATGACTGTTGCTAGATTGAAGATGCTTAATGTTATAAGTTGTATTTCTTTATGTAGTTTTCCGCTGTGTATTGTGATAAACATCATGGTAATGAAAAAGTTTTAAATTCTTAATTTGTATGAAATTAAAGTAAAGATCATGTTTGTGCTACAAATTACATATTTTGGAAATTGGGGCGTTACATTCTCTCTCTAATTCTAACTTGAGCGTCGGTGGGTATGTCGCCGAGGCCACCCCTGGTGTTTAAGGTTTTTTGCAGGTCCATCAGCCGTGTCAGTAACCGTCAGATTTAGATCACGGTGTTCAATCAACGATCCAGAATGCATCTCAGGGGCTCTAACTACTTTTATGTTGATGATCAAATTTTAGATCTTTAGAAGTTTCCTTCAAATATAAACTCACTATCTGTTTGCTCCCACACTAAAATAAGCAATAGAAACAACCTAATTGATAGAGCGTGCATCGCACATGTGCAAATAAGTAGTAATACTATAATGAGAGAGTTACGGTTGTGCAATTTGTAATAGATAACAAGAAAATGCCATGTGGCAAAAAAAACAATTTTGGGTTACTTTTTCATATATATATATATATATATATATATATATATACATATATATATATATATATATATAATAAAACACAAAGAAAGCTATCAAGTGGTTCTCCTTCAATTCCCTCAAAAACCAAAGGCCCAGATCTAACTTTACAAAACATATTTTCCCCCCAAAAGTTTCCCCCCCAAACTCAAATTCAAATCCCCACCCAAAACAACTCCTATATTTATTTAATTATTTCTCTCTCTCTCTCTCTCTCTCTCTCTCTCTCTCTCTCTCTCCTTCCTTCTTCTATTCAAAAAATTAAGAAAATAAAAAAATTTAAAATTTAAAAAATTAAAAATTTAAAAACTAAAAAATTAAATTTTTTTTAAAACTTTAAAAATAATTTAAAAAAACAAAAAAAACCATATAATATGTTTTTGGCTCTATGTTTGCTACTTCAATTAATTTGCTGGACCTGAAAAACTATTTTATATGATCAAACAAGGTGCACCGTTCCAAAGACGTGCCGTAGGCACGTGTCAACAGGCAAACCTAGTATATATATATATATAACAATTAATATAGATGATAAAATATATAGGATCGATGCTTTTGTTTTAGAATTAAAGAAGAGTAGTCATCATAGAATTATATCAAAGATAATAGATTAGTTATATAATATAAAATAAAAATAGAACTATATAATGGATAATTGATTAGTTATAACAGATAATATGAATATGCCTTGTGGCAAAAGAAAATGAAGATGATCAATAAGAATTCTATCACGTGTTTAATATGGAAATGCCAAAGAAAGAAATTAAAATTGTTTATGTGGCACAAACAAAGGATTCAAAACTCAACTATATATGATGATCGTGTGAGAATTCTTTTAGTTAGAACCACGCGAGAACTTTTGTTTGGGACATTAGATAAAAGGTCCGAATAGTTCATTTTGATGCACATGAAAATTAGTCAATGGATAAGAAATCAAGTTGTTTAAGATTTGTTTGCCCATGCATTGAAGTGTTACAAATTGTATGACTGAAAATCATTATTTTTTATAATGACATGATGCATGGACAAATGAATTTCAAATGATTTGATTTTATATTTCTAGACTAATTTGGTTATGTTAAACAATATGAACTGTTCAGATCATCTATAAGCGAATGATTTATATCATCCATAAGATGTTAGGATATTTACAATATTTCATAGGAATAACAGGAAATAAACAAGGAGAAATCAACCACGCATGCATGAATGAATCAATATACCAACAGAATTTACTTGAAACAAATTTAATAATCTCAAATAAATCAAATCTAGACAAGTCATAAATTCTGGGTCATACTGCCCAACACAAAATAATTCATGTAGCAAATACATTTATTCAAAATAAGCAATAGGAAACAATAATAGCAAGAACTCCAGCAACTAAAATCTTTGGTCACTTACTCCAGCGGCAGCTGATCAACATAATCTGCAATTTAATAAATTTCTGGAAAAGGAAAAGAAAATAAAACGCCCGTCAATGCAAGTTATGGGCCGCTTGTAGTGTAGGCACAAGTACAGGAAAAGATAAACAAATACAGAGTAACAGCGGAAGCAAGTATAGCATGGAATAGACATGACAACAAAATAGAACTAGTATGAATCATGAACAGAATCAAGTAACATAATGTGCTAACATGGTACGGATAACATGTAACAAATGTCAAGTATCAGGTAAGCAGGTAAACAGGTAACATGTACAGAAAAGCATGTAACGGATGTCATGTTCTGTCAAGTCTTATATTTATTTCTATCTAGGTAGCACTTCATGTATCCCAGATTTTTACCACAAGGTTGCTACATTCATACAAATTATGTTTAGATCTAGTGGTGGGTTTCTGTAGGGCTGTGTACTCAGACGTCATGTAACAGGTAACAGGCACGAATCACGTAGTCGTGAAATTGCGGCAACAGGAACAGGCATGAATCATGTAGTCATGAAACATGGCAACAT
Organism: Hemerocallis citrina; assembly: GCA_017893485.1. Classification (NCBI taxonomy): domain Eukaryota; kingdom Viridiplantae; phylum Streptophyta; class Magnoliopsida; order Asparagales; family Asphodelaceae; genus Hemerocallis; species Hemerocallis citrina. Next base: position 140,248,966 of record CM030359.1, on the reverse strand, counting down.
ATAATCATATATTAGTAACAGGCATGAATCATCACGAACATGGCATCATATAATCAGGTAGTAATAACATGCATGAATCATATAATCATGAAACATGGCAACATATAATCAGATTGTAATCACACGCATGAATCATGTAATCATGAAACATGGCAACAAGTAATGGGAAACACGGGCCCCTTCTGAGTACACATACCTATATTGTCCACTACTAAGGTCTTTCCCTTAACCCCGGCTTGGTTATTTGTTATTATTATCAAACAGGCATATATGTGCACAAAACAGGGTAAGAATAACATGGTATGAATAGGTAACAGGTTCAGGTTGGAAGATAAACTTGTACAGTTGACAGACAACTCATAAAAGATGAGGACAACGAAAATTCTACTTCAGGACAACAAGACAGTACTGCACCAAATCTGGGATTTCCATTGCCATAAATATGCAAACCTGGATCCGTCAGAAATTCTGGAAAATAGACTCTCATTTGAATCGAGAAAATATATATAAGTCATATGGCATTTCACAAAAACATGACTCAAAATAGAATTGTATCCAGAAAACATGTTCAGCCAGAAATTAGAAGTTTGTATTCATAAACAAGAAAAGAGCACAAAAACTTATTGATTAAATCCAAGAAAAATCTGGGGTATTCCCTAGTATGTTCAGTATCAGCAAATAAATTTTCATATATAATATTTCAACATAGATAGCATAGTCAAATAAAACAAAAAAATAATAAGATACAGCAAATTTGTAAATCTGAAATCATAAATATAGCAGTATTAAAATAGCAATAGATTACAAAGTATAAATCTATATCCAAATCCGTCAAAAGGTTGATAAAATAGATACAGTAGGCTACATTTCATATTCACAACGTTTTTATAAACAGCAAATAGAATCAGGTTGAAATTAAGGTTCTTTACTGATCAGTATGGAAATTCTGGAAGTATAGTAGTTGTTTACAGGCATAGAATAGTTTATAAAAGTCATTAAATAAATCCACAAAAATAAGGGGTTAATCACAGTCATGTCTAGTTATACTCAACAAAATATTGGATCAAAATATTATCTTTAAAATAAGTATAAAAATAAATAACCATACAGAGTTCATATAAAATAGATTCTGGAATGTTCTACACCTCTGTAGTAAAACAACAATAACTTACAACTCACAAATCGAAACTGATCTGTCAGAAATTCTGTAAAGTAGACAGAACTCTCTATAATTTATATTCACAAATAATTTCCATATACTAACCTTAATAGGGTCTAAAATACTTAACAAGAACAAGGTGACAGCAAAAACAGAATTATTTTTCGTGCATAAAATTAGCTAGTTCATATGTAGCACACCCAAATCATAACAAAATGCGAAATATGGTATACTCGATGTCCAAGCAACATGATATAGGGTGTTTAAACAAGTTTACAACGAGTTATACTATTACTAACACAATCAAGCATATCAGATCATACAAACAACATGTATGTATACACCATGAATTGATTATCTCTAAGTTATTTCATGTCGTGTGTAATGAGACAACTACGGGCGGATCAGCACATGGAGAAAAGATCTAACAAGGGTTTTGATGAGAATAGATCTTGAAGCAATTACACTACATGCGGTATTTAGTACTTGTATTATACAACAAAAAGGAATACAAGTTATTTGCCTTATAGTCGACGACGGAAACGATGCGGAGATGAGAATAACGGGAATGGTTTTCCGGGCACGAACTCAAGCGAACGAATCACGAACACACGAACACAGAACACGTGCAAGCCCGTGCAAATACACAAAAAAAACCAGCAAACTCCAATCAAATTAGCAACACAGCAACCACAAATACTCATTCCCCCAACACCAGAACAGCATACACCAATACTGGATCCCTCAATTCCATAACTCCAAACAGCGACTCTGATCCTCCCCTACCCGAACAGCACACAGTGATGGGGGAAAGGAAGAAGAGTAGCGGCGGGGGACCGGCGGGGACCTGTGGCGACTACGGGGGTTGTCGGAGCTACGTGGGTACACAGGAGTGTAGGGGGAGGTGATCGGAGGCGACGCAGTCGAAGGTCGGGGGGTGCTCTGCTTTGATGGGTAAAACAGTGGAGGACGACAGCGGCAAAGGTGGAGAGGATGAGGGAGTTGTTGTGGGGTGCAGGTGAGGGCGCTCGGGAGGAGGCACGCAGGGCAGCAGCAACGATAGGGGCACTGGCGATGGGAGGACGCGAGCGGGGTAGGCTTTGGGATGCAGGCTGGTAAGGAGACGACGGGTGACGGGAGGGAGAAGACGAGGGCAGTGTTCGGGGTGAAAGGAGGAGATAGAGATGATGGCGAGGTTGAGGAGGCGACGAGATGAAGAGTGTGGAGATCACAGTCGGCGTCGGAGGTCGAGAGGTGCACAGGAGCGGGGTAAGGAGGAAGATGAAGAAGAGGGGGTTGGCGGCTAGGGGTTAAACAAGGTAATGAAGTTCAGGGTTTAGCTAGGGTTAGGGTAAAGTAACAAGGTATATATAGGTTAGTTAAAGGGCTAATGGGTAATGGGTTATTGGGTTTAAAATCTATAGGGATTTGGGTAACGGGTATGATCCAAGAAAAGTGGGTTTGGATAATAAATGGGTTTAAACCCAATAGGGAAAATAATTAGGATTATAGGTTTATAAAGCATACATATATACTTGCACATTAAATCATGAACAATCAAAACTAATAGTAGTAATAATAATAATAACAGTAACAGTAATAATATAAATATCAAAATACGATTTGAGTTTAACAAATTCACTAAAATACAAATAGTAATAATAGAATTGGTTTGGGCTAAAATGTAGATAGTCGATCAATTATGAATATAAAATAAAATTAAAGTACACCGTTATTTGAAATAAAAATATAATTTTCGAATAATAAAATGAAATAGAAAATTTCTTAGGAACCAGAATAATATTTTATTAAAATTCGATCAATTGAAAATGTAATTGTTGAAAAAGAATTTAAAAGCGAGTAGAAAGTTATAAAAACTTTAAATACAGTAAATAAATAGAAAAATACATATATACGGGAACAGGGGTTACATCAACCATCGGCTTCTTGATCATTAGCTTGAACTTACCTGGAATGCATATAGTTTGTTAGAAACACTGCATAAAGTTTTTTTTAACTTCAGCATCACTTTTAGATGCTTGTAATAGTTTTGCAAGGACAGGATCATATAGGTTTTATAGAACTTACTTTAATCCCATAACCACTATGAGCATGTCTAAATACAATGGTAACCCAAGTGCAGGTGTGAAGGAATCTACAATATTAATAATCTAAATATTTGTTTGTCTGAGACTTCGTTTGCAATTGAAATACCTCTTATTATTATTTCAACAAAAATGAAATACATAAAATTCTCAAAACTCTAAACCAAGCTAATCATTTATTTTATCTCCACTTTGTCTCCTCATTGCACCTTTATAAAAAACAAATCAAAATGGATCAATAACAAATATTACTTTAGCTGTCTTTCTTGAGTGGAGAGTTTGTACCCTTCACTGGTAAACTCCAGTCATCTCAATCCTATATATCCAAACATAAACTAAAAGTTTTTATATATTATGTTATCCATGGTTTCTAATAACCTGTGAAGGGAACACTTTACGATAGTATATTCTCTCGTAGAAAAGAAATTAATGTTGCATATTTGCCAAGTTTTTTTTTGGTTGCTGATCAGCTTACCTGTCCTGCTATGGTTTGGAAGCCCAAATTGAGGCCACCAAATAATCCCTCTTACTTGCATATACCTTAAATCAAAACCAATAAAAAACTCATCAAATAAATCACCAAATTAAAATTTTTTAAAGCCGAAAATAAAACAATCATACATCTCTGACTTAAATCCCATGCACACACAAAATTCGAGTCAGCAAGAAACTAAGTAAACCCATGCGCACACAAAATTAAAAATTGGAATGAGAATTCGGTTAATGAGATGAAATTAGAGTCACCGCATCACATGTAGAGGCTCTCGATTCGGTGGAGGGGAGTCGCCAATACGATGTCGCTTAATATTCGCGCTCGATTTGGTGGAGGGGAGTCACCGATACGGAATCAGCAGCGGATCAATTATCGGCGAAGACTTCTTGATTGGGATTCGACACTGGAATTGGATTTGCTTTGAGATTCGTGCTTGAGAGGACGATGGAGGCTTTGCCATTAAAATGAAAGCAAAGGTTTACGAAAATGTTTTTAGGGATTTGGAGTTAGCGACTTAAAAACCCTACGGGAGAGAGAGAAAAATTGGAGCTCTCTGATTTGGGAAATAAAGGGAGCAAACTAATCTGAACAGGAGAGAGAGAGAAATAATTAAATCAATAGTGGAGTTGTTTAGGAGGGGGTATTTGAATTTGAGTTTCGGGGGGAACTTTGGGGGGGGGGGGGAGGAATGTCTTTCGGGAGCTTAGATCTGGAATTGATTTCCTTACTATTATAGGAGAGCCATTTGATAGCTTTTCTTTGAGTTATATATATATATATATATATCAGGAGCAAATTTAGTCCTCAACCACCGGATCTCTCTCACCATCATGATTTCCATCAGACGGTGGATAAATACCCCCGCTCGAGCAGGGGTACTTTAGTAAATTATCCCAAATCTTTTTCTCTCCCCATTATCCCAAAAATTCTTCTCTCCCCCTTTCTCTCATTCCCTTCTTAATCCTCTCTCTCTCATTCATGATCCCAAATCTTAAATCATAGGACCCGAAATCCTTGACTGTAAGATTCGGCAAAATAGTATATAACTATTTTGTACATTAGTCCGTGCACAATTCATAGTCACACATATTAATGGATTCTTCTAATTTTAATTGAGTAAGCACTAACTCATATTATTTAATACATTTTGACCCTGACATTGGTATATTTGTTGAACCAGAGTTGGGATAATTTCTCAACTAAATTGTACATTTGTGTCAACTATAAATGAGGCGGAACGTATAATGTGTAACACCCCGAATTCCAAAACATACCGAATTCGAGTTTCATAGGATCTTTTCACTTCACTTCATACAATTTTACAAGGAAATTAAAACTTTAATTTACATCAGAGTTACATTTACATTAACTTTATACAACGGAAGCAATTTACATTAATTACATGAAAATATACACATTTAAATCAATTTTGGAGCAGCATGTGTACTTCGATTTGTCAACCTTTTTATCCTGTATATAAAACTGTGGGCGTGTCAGTTCATTCAACAGACGAAATATTATACACGGCCATCCTCTCTATGCCAGAAACAGTATAACGATTTTCCATACTTAAACAAACCACAAACTTGATCACAGACAAAGCTAAAAAGGGACTATCCTATTGATGTTGTGTTGTGCTGTGCTCTTAGTCCTTAATGCAATTGTTTACATTATATGACACTAATGCGCACTTGTTTAGAGTCTATGCAGCCCATACTATATAGGTCCGAGGGCAAGCCCTTAATCGTTCTTCATCTTGTAGGATTCAATCCCTCGCCATAGTTTAATCTACTACAGTAACTACGGTAAGTATCCTAGGCAATCTATGAACTACGAACTCACGTCTAGGTGCCTTGGAAAGAATCCCAACGCACTGATACATGACTCATCATGCAGGCATCCTATGGTAATTCATCCCCTACCACAAACGTGATGCCACCCGCAGTCATTAGATCACCCCATAAGCGTCGCCACCGGGACGGTACTTGGGAGTAGTATCCACGCCCTAATCATGACGCATCATAGGACATCCTGTGAATACTCTCACGCCGTCAATTCAATGGCCCTCATACTCATGTTTTTCTCTTACGTTCATCACATCTTCACTATGTATCTAATGCTTATGTATAATTGAAGGTCAATATTCTAGATTCTAGCATTACTCCTACATCGGTCTTTTTCAACATCAATCATTATCAACGAGCCAAACTTTGTCAAAATATCATAAATTATCTTATCAATACTTTTCATTCTTGCCGATGTAGAGTCTTAGCCAAAGTTCTAGTATAAGCCCTCTTTTCATATTGATTGAAGCAAGCATGTTCACAAAATTTCACATTTCATCACGTTCTCTTTTCAACACATTTCTATGTACAACTTACATATTCAAAAATTCTCATTTGATTCTACTTAACAAAAAAAAGTCTCAATTTATCCCTTTGCAATCATTTCTATACTCAAAAAATTTCACTTTTTTGTTTTAGTGTTTCAAAAGGTCAAACTAAGATGAATACTTCACTCTTAAAATTTGTACTCTTATTTCACTTTTTAAAGGTCTATAAGTCCAAAATAATTTTTCTTTTTGAAGTTTATATATACTTAGGAATTTTCTAATTTTTCTCAGTATTTATTTTATTTTTTTAAAGCTCGAAATAAATCAAGTAAAAAAAAAAGATTTCTCCAAAAAAGTTTGGCCACTGCCAGAATTGAACCGCACACACGCACACAGGATTGGTTTAAAATAGATTTATGTCGAGTCTCTGTTTATTAGAAATATTTCATTTTTCAAAAGATCATAGCTTCGTTACTTCTTCACAAAAGTTCCTAAAAATTTCCAGAATACTGAATTTACATACATTTAACAAATCAGTGTTTTAAAAAATAATTTTTGACATTAAAACAAGTATTTTCACTCTAATTTGTATTCTGTGTTTTCAAATTGCAAAATTCCACTTAAACAAACCCTCTACTCAATTCCTTGCATTAAAACTTTATTTAAGAAGTGTAACTTTCTGTTTTTCCCCTCTTTATTAATAATACTCTTAATCAATGTTGCATTCTTTGAGCAAGTATTACAATGGTTCAATAAGCACAAAATTTGATTATTCATCTACTAACCATGCATGAACATTTTTCTACAATCACATGGTTCTAATTTCACAATTTCAAGGCAATAAGTTAATTCAACTACATTAAACATGAATTATAACCAATAGCAAGCAATTCATCAAGCATTCACTCATTCGTCTAGCAAGTTAGAGTCAATAAGTGATTATCTTATTAGTTCTTTTAGCATGAATATATATCAAAATCCCTAGCATAATGTCTAAGATTAGAAGTATAGAAAAACACCCACCTATTTGAAGAAAAATACTACAAAAGCTCCTAGAATCTCCTTGAACACACGAGCGGTCCTTCTCCACCTAGAATGAACCACCACAATTGCCTTCTCCTCCTTGCACTTAGTGATTTCCTTGGTGAAGTAGCAGCCCTCCTCTAGGTTGGGACACACAAACTAATGCTCTCAATCTTTTACTCTCTCTCAATCTTTTTTACTCCCCTATATATTTTTCTTTCTTTACAAAAATTCTTAGTGTTGTATGCATACAAGGGAGGGGTATTTATACTAGTTTTAGGGTGAAATGGAGGGCTAGGATTGCATTAGATGTTTGTAGATATATGGCTAGGATACAATGGGATGTTGTAGCAACCACCCGTGACCAAAAAAACCACCTCTCCACTAATCCACTCCCCCACTTCCCTCCTGTGCATTTCCGGCCAATGGAGAAGGTGTGCAATGCACACACACGTGTAAGCACGTGTCCCAACTAGTGTCCCCTAATTAAAGTTGTACATTATAAATTAATTAATTGTCTACATGACAAGTTAATGTAATTAAAAGAGTAATTAATTCATGGGCTTCAAAATAGTGGGCTTTTATAATAAAATATTTAATTTATTAGGTTGGGCTTAATTTAGAAAAACAAATTTAGGCTTCTTAAAAATGGGCTAAAAAGAATAAAGAGAAGGAAATAAAATAATTATTTGTTCATGTTATAGAAAATCATTTCATAAGAAAATATTTATACAAAATTTTGTACGTTTACAACATGTAAAATCACATTTTCACATTTAATAGAAATTCAGGGTATTACAACACTCCTTCCTTAAAATAGTTCCGTCCGTGGAACTACAATAAAAGAGTGAGGAACAAAACACAATAAGAAGAAAGAAATGAAAATGCAAATCAAACAAAGAGCTCAGGATGATCCTTCATCATCCTCTCCTCAGATTCCCATGTAGCCTCTTCAACCAACTGATTTCTCCAGACTATCTTAACCATCGGTAACGTCTGATTCCTCAAGACTTTCTCCAGAAGATCAACAATCTCAACCGGAAGCTCATTGTAACTCAGATCCAACTGCAAACCCTCCGGCACTTCAGACAAATGATGACTTGGATCTGGAATGTAACCTCTCAGCATAGACACATGAAAAGACATTGTGCACTTGAGACAATTCTTCCGGTAACTTAAGTCGGTAAGTAGTTTTCCCAATTCGCTTTAATATCTTGTACGGGCCTATGAACCTCGGGGCTAACTTCCCACCTTTGCCAAATCGTAACACACCTTTACTAGGTGATACCTTCAGAAAGACAAAGTCACCAACCTCAAACTCATGGTCCCTCCTCCGGTTGTCTGCATAGCTCTTCTGCCTGCTCTGAGCATCCACCAACCTCTTCCTGATCAGATCAATCTTTTCAGAGGTCTGCTGCACAATCTCAGGCCAAACATCTGATGCTCCCCAACTTCGAACCAACAAACTGGCGTCCTGCACTTCCTGCCATACAATGCTTCGTACGGCGCCATCCCAATACTAGTCTGAAAACTGTTGTTGTAGGAAAACTCCACCAAAGCTAGATGCCTTTCCCAATTGCCTCCAAAGTCTAGTACAGAACACCAAAGCATGTCCTCAAGAATACGGTTGACTCTCTCGGTCTGCCCATCGGTCTGTGGATGAAATGCAGTGCTGAAATCCATTTTAGTACCCAAAGCTGTCTGAAGACTCCTCCAGAAATGCGAAGTAAACTGTGCATCTCGATTAGACACAATGGTTAACGGAACACCATGAAGCCTAATGATCTCACCAACATACAGCTCAGCTAACTTGTCCATCGAAGCAGTGAGTTTCATTGCCAAGAAGTGAGCGGACTTGGTTAGTTGATCAACTATGACCCAAATTGCATCTTTGTCCTTGGAACTCTTGGGCAAACCCATGATGAAATTCATACTGATGTTATCCCACTTCTATTCCGGTATAGGTAATGGTTGCAAAAGACCTCCGGGTTTCTGATTCTCGGTCAAAGCCTGCTGACAGATCTCACACCTCGACACAAATTCAGCCACATCCTGCTTCAAACCTGATCACCAAAAATGCTTCTTAATGTCTTTGTACATCTTGGTACTCCTAGGATGCACAGACAAAAGGGTAGCATGCGCCTCCTGAAGAATACTCTCCAGCAATTCTGCTTGATCAGGAATACAGCCTTCCCCCAAGACACAACACTTCATCCCTAATCTGAAACTCCGATAACTTGCCAGCCCTGACCTGCTCCTTCATCTTCTGAATCTCTGCATCTTCCTTCTAACTTGTGATAATCCTTTCATTCAGCGTTGGTTGAAGCCTCAACTGAGCTAAAGACAATCCCAAGCCTTGCAGAACAACTTCAATACTAGCCCGATCCAACTCCTTTGCAAGATGCCTCTGAGTTGTAATCAAACTAGCCAGACTACTCTTACGGCTAAGTGCATCAGCAACAACATTAGCCTTTCCAAGATGGTACTTAATCTCCGGACGAATGCCCTCAAGTACTTCCAACCATCGCCTTTGCCTCAGATTCGGATCCTTCTGCTGATAGATGTACTTCAAGCTTTTATGGTCCGTGTACATGTTCAGCTTCTCACCATACACATAATGCCTCCATTGCTTCAAGGCGAAGATAATCACAACCAACTCCAGATCATGAGTCGGATAATTCTTCTCATGCAGTCTTAGTTGCCTAGACCCATAAGCGATCACTTACCCTTCTTGCATTAAGACACAACTAAGCTCACGATGTGAAGCTTCGCTATAGACATCATACTCAACACCTGCTCTAGGCAAAGCTAAAATGGGAGCAGTAGTCAGCCTCTCTTTCAACTCCTGAAAGCTTGCCTCGCACTGTTCAGTCCACTTGAAGTTCACATTCTTCTTGGTCAGCCAGTGAGCGGCACGGCTATCTGAGCGTAGCCCTGGATGAACCTCCTGTAGTATCCAGTTAACCCAAGAAAACTCCTGATCTCCTTCACTGTAGTAGGCCTTGCCCAATCCTTCACCGCTTCTATCTTCTGCGGATCAGTTGCCACTCCCTCCTTAGAAAGGATGTGACCTAGGAATGCCACCTCAGATTTTCAGAACTCACACTTGGATAACTTGGCATACAACCCATGCTCCTGAAGCTTCCTCAAAACTGCTGCCAGATGCTCCGTGTGCTCCTCCTCCGACTTGGACTACACAAGAATATCTTCAATAAACACCACGACGAAAGAATCAATAAATGGCCTTAGAACTCTGTTCATCATATTCATGAAAATTACAGGTACATTCGTCACTCCAAACGGCATAACTAAGAATTTGTAATGCCCGTGTCGAGTTCTGAACACAGTCTTATGCACATCTTCAGCTTTCACTCGAACTTGATGATATCCTGATCGAAGATCTATTTTGGAGAACACAGCTGCACCTTGTAGACGATCGAACAAGTCATCAATTATTGGAATCAGATATTTGTTCTGAATATAGACCTTATTCAGCTCTCGATAATCGATGCACATCCTTATCTAACCATCCTTCTTCTTTACCAAAAGCATCGGCGCTCCCCAAGGTGTCGCACTCGGTTGAATAAAGCCTTTCTCCAACAGTTCCACAATCTGCCATTTGATCTCATCCAGCTCCATTGGCGCCATCCTATACGGTGCCTTGGAAATAGGTGCAATCCCTAGCTGAATAGTGATGCTGAACTCCACATCACGATGCGGGGGTAACCCAGGCAAATCTTTCGAGAATACCGTTGGATAATCCCGAACCACCGGAATTTGCTGCACCTCTAAAGGAATCCCTTTCTTCTGGCTGATAGCAGCCACCAAATTTGAACATTTCCTCTTCCCTTCGAAAGTGACTTTAGGTCCACCCGGAGGCTTCACTGTTACTGTCTTGGTCTTGCACTCGATGCTCACACTGTTCACCGACATCCTATTAATGCCAATGATAATATCGACTCCCAAGACATTCAGCTTGATCAGATCAATCCTAAAAATTTTATCTCCAATCACGATCTCGCAGTCCGCATAGTACCGATCAGTGGTTAAAGTCTCCCCTAACAGAGCAGCTACTGCTAAGACCTTTCCTGGAAATATCTTCGGTTCGACTTCCAAAACTTAGGCAAATTTAGGTGATATAAAGGTATGAGAGGACCCAGTATCGAACAAAACAATAGCTTTCTTTCCATTCAAATAAAGTTTTCCTGTTAAATAACACACACTCGTTACATAACAGTTTACTAAATAACGGGAAAGAGACAATAGAAAAACACTCCTAAACACTCCCACTCGTACCAGTAATGACGTGATCCACCTCATCAGCATCAGCTTCAGTCATGGCAAATACTCACCCCTGCTGGTACGGCTTCTTCCCGGTCTGCTGAGTTGGTCCATTACGGACGACATCCAGCAGTTTGGGGCAATGAGACTTGTAGTGGCCTGTCTCTGCACAGTTGAAACAAGTTACAGGAAGTCTCACCCAAGTGTTTCCGGGTCTTCCCGCCACCTGAACAACATTCGCACCGCAGGCTTGAACCTTTGAACCAGCAGCTGTCCCCTGACATTTCCAGCAATTGCAGGCCTCTTCCCCGCATTCCAGTTGTTCCTCCGATTCTAAACAGTGTGGAACTGCTCCATGTCCGCCTCCGTGGCTGCCGCTCGTTTGACCAGTTTGTCAAACCTATTGATACCGAGGGGTATCATCCTGGATCTCAGACTTGGCCTCAAACCATGCTCGAACTTTTGAGCCTTCTTCGCCTCGTCCATCACCAGTTCGGGTGCATATCTTGAGAGCTGAGTGAATCTTGTTTCATACTCTCTAACAGATATGTCACCCTGCTGCAGCGCTAGAAACTCCATGGCCTTCTTCTCATGGACGTCTGATGGAAAGTAATGACTGCGGAATTCCTTCAAAAATTCCTCCCAGCCAAGAACAATATCCCCCATCATCCGCTTCATCGACTGCCACCACACAGCCACATCCTTCTAAAATTGTAGTGTCGCTAACTTCACCTTGCTGCCCTCCGGAGTCTCCAAGACTTCGAAGATAGTCTCTACCTGTTGGATCCAATTGCCAACTGCGTCAGGGTCTGACTTTCCCTCAAACACCGGTGGTTTCATCTTCTTGAATGATTCCACGAGTTTGATTGCTTTGGGTATGGGATTCGTAGGCATCCTTCCTTGATTCTGATTCATGGCAACGGCATTGAGTGTCTGATAGATCCTCGCTAACTCCGTTTCCAAGTCCAGGCCTTCCCCATTTTGAGCTCCTCTTATAGCCATATTCTGATGCAAAAGATCCATTAAATTCAAAGTATAAAACATGAATTTTAAATCAACTTTTCATTTTATTGAATTTCAAACTTTATACATTCGAATTTAAAATATTTCTGACATCAAATGAAAGCAGTAAGAAGATACAACAGTTTAGTTCCTACGGTTCCTCTTGGCTTCTAGAAGCCCTTCCCGTAGTCCTCCACTTTTTCCTTCAGTACATCGTACATGTTTTACTCTTCTCGAGTTCCCAAACACGATGACTGAGAGTTGCGATGCTTTCCTTGCACTTCGCACACTGCGCCTGCAACAGCTCTTCTCTCTCCCTCTGAGTCTCAACCTGCCTCTGAAGAGACACAATGAGACTACTTGGAACTGGTTCTTCCTCGTCGGAGAAATCATCAGATGAATCTGGAGGTGGAGTGATCTCTCGGGACTCAGGCCATTCCTCTTCAAATTCTTCAGGATCCTCTTTGTCTAAATCAGTTTGTCAGGGGTAGTAATCCTCCTCAACTATGTGCCAGTCGTCGCCTCCAGCTGGGTCGAAGTGGTCCGCCATCTTAAAGAAATGAGACGAAGAAGCATAAATCATAGAGCAACACAAACGTAAGTGACTTACATTTAAATCTCTAGACTCAACACACGCTCTAATGTCCACTTCAAGGGTGTCGTTCCTTATAAATTTGTACTACTTGGAAACCTGGCTCTGATACCACCCTGTAACACCCCGAATTCCAAAACATACTGAATTCGAGTTCCACATGATCTTTTCACTTCACTTCATTCAATTTTACAAGGTAATTAAAACTTTACTTTACATCATAGTTACATTTACATTAACTTTATGCAGCGGAAGCAATTTACATTAATTACATGAAAATATACACATTTAAATCAATCTTGGAGCAGCATGTATATTTCGATTTGTCAACCTCTTTATCTTGCATGTAAAACTGTGGGCGCGTCAGTTCATTCAACTGATGAAATATTATACACGGCCATCCTCTCTATGTCGAAAACAGTATAGAAATTTTCCATACTTAAACAAACCACAAACTTGATCACATACAAAGCTACAAAGGGACTATCCTATTGATGTCGTGTTGTGCTGTGCTCTTAGTCCTTAATGCAATTGTTTACATTATATGACACTAATGCGCACTTGTTCAGAGTCTATGCAGCCCATACTATATAGGTCTGAGGGCAATCCCTTAATTGTTCTTCATCTTTAGGGTTCAATCCCTCACCATGGTTTAATCTACTACAATAACTACGGTAAGTATCCTAGGCAATCTATGAACTACGAACTCACGTCTAGGCACCCTGGAGAGAATCCCAACGCACTGACACACGACTCATCATGCAGGCATCCTGTGGTAATTCATCCCCTACCATAAACGTGACACCACCTGCAGTCATTAGATCACCCCATAACCGTCGCCACCGGGATGGTACTCTGGAGTAGTATCCATGCGCTAATCATGACGCATCAAGGGACATCCTGTGAATACTCTCACGCAGCCAATCCAATGGCCCTCATACTCATGTTTTTCTCTTACGTTCATCATATCTTCACTATGTATCTAATCCTTATGTATAATTGAAGGTCAATATTCTAGAATCTAGCATTACTCCTACATCGGTTTTTTTCAACATCAATCATTATCAACGATCCGAACTTGGTCAAAATATCATAAATTCTCTTTTCAATACTTTTCATTCTTGCCGATGTAGAGTCTTAGCCAAAGTCCCAGTATAAGTCCTCTTGCGCTAGCTAAACAGGACAAGGTGCCCAACTGTCACAAGAGGTGAGTGAATGGGGTTTGAGTCTAGTTCTCAGTATTTGGGAAAAATTGAATTTTTGAATTAAAAAGCCTCTGCTGAGACTCTAACCCATACACACAGTCACACGCTGCTACAGTAACACAACTAATGCCCTCCCTATAACCAGTATGACCATAGTGACCAACTGATATAGGATTGGTTTAAAATAGATTTATGTCGAGTCTCTGTTTATTAGAAATATTTCATTTTTCAAAAGATCATAACTTCATTTCTTCTTCACAAAAGTTCCTAAAATTTTCCAGAATACTGAATTTACATACGTTTAACAAATCAGAGTTTTAAAAAATATTTTTTTACATTAAAACAAGTATTTTCACTCTAATTTGTATTCTGTGTTTACAAATTGCAAAATTCCACTTAAACAAACCCTCTACTCAATTCCTTGCATTAAAACTTTATTTAAGAAGTGTAACTTTCTGTTTTTCCCCTCTTTATTCATAATACTTATAATCAAAGTTGCATTCTTTGAGCAAGTATTACAATGGTTCAATAAGCGCAAAATTTGATAATTCATCTACTAACCATGCATGAACATTTTTCTACAATCACACGGTTCTAATTTCACAGTTTCATGGCAATAAGTTAATTCAACTACATTAAACATGAATTATAACCAATAGCAAGCAATTCATCAAGCATTTACTCATTCGTCTAGCAAGTCCTTTTTAGAGTCAATAAGTGATTATCTTATTAGTTCTTTTAGCATGAATATATATCAAAATCCCTAGCATGATGTCTAAGATTAGAAGTATAGAAAAACACCCACCTATTTGAAGAAAAATACTACAAAAGCTCCTA
This sequence comes from Hemerocallis citrina, assembly GCA_017893485.1. Taxonomy (NCBI): domain Eukaryota; kingdom Viridiplantae; phylum Streptophyta; class Magnoliopsida; order Asparagales; family Asphodelaceae; genus Hemerocallis; species Hemerocallis citrina. The sequence goes on along the minus strand of CM030359.1, from coordinate 140,233,937 downwards.
GAATCTCCTTGAACACACGAGCAGTCCTTCTCCTCCTAGAATGAGCCACCACAATCGCCTTCTCCTCCTTGCACTTAGTGAAACCGAGCCTCCCTTGCCTTGGTGAAGTAGCCGGCCTCCTCTAGGTTGGGACACACGAAGTAATGCTCTCAATCTTTTACTCTCTCTCAATCTTTTTTACTCCCCTTTATATTTTTCTTTCTTTCCAAAAATTCTTAGTGTTCTATGCATACAAGGGAGGGGTATTTATACTAGTTTTAGGGTGAAATGGAGGGCTAGGATTGCATTAAATGGTTGTAGACAAATGGCTAGGATACCATGGGAAGTTGTAGCAACCACCCATGACCAAAAAAAACACCTCTCCACTACTCCACTCCCCCACTTCCCTCCTGTGCATTTCCGGCCAATGGAGAAGGTGTGCAATGCACACACATGTGTAAGCACGTGTCCCAACTAGTATCCCCTAATTAAAGTTGTACATTATAAATTAATTAATTGTCTATAAAAATGTGTCTACATGACAAGTTAATGTAATTAAAAGAGTAATTAATTCATGGACTTCAAAATAGTGGGCTTTTAGAATAAAATATTTAATTTATTAGGCTGGGCTTAATTTAGAAAAACAAATTTAGGCTTCTTAAAAATGGGCTTAAAAGAATAAAGAGAAGGAAATAAAATAATTATTTGTTCATTTTATAGAAAATCATTTCATAAGAAAATATTTATACAAAATTTTGTACGTGCACAACATGTAAAATCACAATTTCACATTCAATAAAAATTCAGGTTATTACATATTGTGTCTATAATAATAAACTATTTTTCATATACATACAAACAATTTTTTAAAATACTATGTATGTATTGTATGTGTATATGTGTATGTATAATTATCCATACAAATAAAAACCCTAAACTACTAATCCAAACCCCTAAACCATTATATAAACTATGTGCATGTTACTTGGATATGGTCACCTCCTTCTCCTCCCCCCCCCCCCCCCCCCCCCCCCCCCCCCCCCCCCCCCCCCCCCCCCCCCCCCTCAATCTTGTCTGGCCTCCAATCCCCCCTCCTCTTTTTTTAAACCCCTAAATGCTCATTTCCATCTCCTTCTTCATTTCTTCAAACCCTAAAAAGCTTCTTCTTTCAAAAAGCTTAATTTTTTTCTTATTTTGTAGCACCTCGTACAACATCAACTTCTTCTCATCAAGCTTGGCTAGGAAAATTAGTGAGTAGTCATACAAGGAGGAGAGCAAGGAGTCAGGAGCTAGGAGGAGGATGAGCCAAACTAGGAGAAAAGGAAGCAAAAGGGAATCAACAAGCATCAATTGTAGGTGTCTTTCTAACTCTATGCATGTTGATTATTATTTTTTTGAATGATGAATGATTAATATTGTTGATTTAAGTTTCTAGATGATAGGAATGGATATTTTGTATGTTTATAGTTCAATACTTGAGCTAAGAATGTTAATTGATACGAAATGATGAATCTTGTGAAGAATTAGCATGATTTGTTTAGAAAAATCGTAACTTTGTGTCATGATGGAATTTAGACTTTACATTTTTATGGTAGCATCTTGATTATGTTCTTATAAACTCCACCAAATTTCATGAATTTTGGAAGTGGTTTGATATTTTAATAAATTCCATCTTATTGCTGGTTTGGGTAAAATTTCTGCTCTGTTTTGAATTTAACATGCTTAACTTGCAAAAATCATAACTCCATGATTACTATGAATTTAGAGTTCCAATTTTTACTGTGAGTGATCTTACATGTATGTATCAATTCTCCAATTTTTCATGATTTTTGGAGGAGGTTTGATATTTTTATAAAATGCAAAATCAACACCAATACAAGAAAAGGGCTGAACTGTTCTATGTTCAGTTCTTGGTATTTTTGTCTAAGTTCGATAATTCATAACTTCCTAAATACTTAGGTTCTTGAGTTGAATTTTTTATGCATGTTTCATATATGTGTCAAAAGTAATCACACAAATTTTTGTAATTTTTGGAGATGATTTGATATTTAACAAAATTCATGTTTCTATAGTTGGATGGAATTGTGGCAGCTCTATTTTCATTATGAGTATTTGTTACTCTGAAAAGTATAAATCCATGATAAAAGGGAAAATGAACTTGAAATTTTTTCAACAGCTTCCTAAGTCAGTTCGGAACATTTCCACAAAGTTTAGTAATTTCTGAAAAAGGATTGTTATTTCTTCTAAATACATCTTGGTGCTATTATTAAGAAGCAGTGTTGTTGCTGTGTAGTAGTTTACATGCAATTCAAAATATCATATCTTCTTATATACTTGGAGTTTTAAGCTAATTTTTGGATATGTATTGATACTATATGTCTAGCACATTCCTATAAAAACTTACAGATATTGAGTTCATTTGGTATTTCAAAAGAGTTTATTGGTGCAACTGGTTGATAATTCTATCAGATCTGGAAGTTTTGCATGTTCATCAGAAATGACCATTTTGCTTCTCTAAAATGAATTATTTTGAGAAAGTTTTCAACTGAGATGTTTTAGTAGACTTAAAGATATTTTAGAAGAACCTAAGAACTTAGATTTCATTGAGTGTGTGACTTATGGTGATTTTTCCAAAACAGCATAATTGCAGGTTGATTAGTAGCTTACTGTTTAGATTTGAATATATGCTTGCATCATACTGAGGCTTTAGAATTGACTTAGATGATGTTTATTCTGTTGTTTGAGTCATGTTTTGATCATGTTCGAGTGGTGCTTGTTGCACCTACTGTGTTTCTAAAATTTGAGCAACTCTTGCATCATGAATGATCATGCTTGAGTTGACATGTATACGTCCATTATGTGTTAAGGCTATAATGAAGTTAGATAGTTGTTAGTTAGATTTTGAATCATGATTTGAACATGTTTGATTGGACTTGTGAATGTCCACTGTATTTAGTGGGATTGGCTATGTATTTTAGCTTGTTGTTGCCTAGAGTAATGGTTATCACTCTAGGACTATCAATCTATTTGACCCTTGATAATTATTAGCCTTGTTACCTCGAGATGTTGTGGATGAAGACAGTCTTCTTTTACCGGCAGATCGCTACCCACGGATGGATTGATCGCGGGACGAAGACAGGGCCGAGATCCAAACAAGATAGTGTTTGATAATCGACGGAGGTTGAATTGCCAATGCTTCTGGATCAAGTTCGGGCCAAGTTGGGCCAACTTTTGAGCCTGGTTTGGGGGCCGTGTTGGTTTCTCCTAAGGCTTTGTGGAATTGGATAAGAACTGGGTTTATTTGACTAGCAAGTAATCAGCTTGTATTCAATACTCTCTACACAAATAAGATCAGTAGTTACTAGACCAGGACATGTAGTAGTATCCTAAGACCAGAGCATGTCATTTGTATTGATAGGATAGACACTAGTCGGGTGGTTGTACTCGCCTGTCAAGGGGACAGGTGCAGCACCATCTCGCCTAGTAAGGAAAAAAGGCGGCGTAGTCTCGTCTGTTAATTTTTGGGATATAGTGATAAGAACGGGAGGTGCTCCTGTCGGAAGTAGGGAATGGATCCTACGAATCCGTCAAGTTCTATGTTGTTTCGTACGGGCAGGGAGCTGGAGTAAGACTCTAATGTGTGAGTAAGACTCTATGCGTCTTAGCGAGCATTGGTACCACGGGGTCACCTTTATGCTCGTGGGAACTTTTGGGTGAGGTCCAGAGCAATGGGATTGTGGGGACCGAACGTAGTAAAAAATGGGGACACCACCACTGGCTGCAGAAGCGGAATTGGACCAAACAACTGTAAGTCACTAGATGAATGTCAGGAATGAAAAAGAGTATAAGAGTAGGATGCATAGCGAGGGATTGAACCCTACAATCAAGAGAAAGCGAACTCCTTAGGAAGTTTGTAGTTTGGGATGCATACGTTTCCATTGAAGTTGTATTTGGGAAATTATGTAGTATGGAATGCATACGTTTCCAAATGAATTGTATTTAGAGTAAGTGCATTGCGTGTATTTCGAATTTTGCATTAGATTTTAGGGCATGACATACACTGAAAATTGTGATTTGTCTGCACATTATCCTTTGCATCAAATATTGAATGTTGAGTTAAGAGAGTCGCTGATTTTATCAGCAATCCGTCAGTTGCATTCAACTGATGTGAGCGTCAATTGCTTTCAACTGACGTGCCCATATTCTGTTTAGTTGCAGGATTACTGGATTGTGGAAGCAGAAGACTTGAGCTACGTAGGGCGTCCAGTGAAGATTATAAATTTGTATAGTAAATTTAATTGTTGTAATTTATGTGAGTTCATGATGTAATTCTATGATGAACAATTTGTGCTTGTAATAACTTGGTGGCAATAAAAAAAGTTTTAATTTCTTGTGATTTTTCTGTGTTTGTACTTGTATGAAGGAAAATTTTTGGCTTGTATCTCGTGTTCCTGATATTGAAAATTCGGGGCACTACACCGACGCCCCTCTCCCCTCTCCATCTCAAAATCCCGAAACCCCCGATACCCCCTCTCCATCTCGAAATCCCTCCCTTATATCGCACTCAAGGAAATCCCCTTTGAAATCCCCCTAAAAAAATACACCGCGCCATCCAGCCTCTCTGTCCTCGATATCCCCTCGAACCTCTCTCTCCAAATCCCCTGAGCTTCGAAACCCTAACCCTAGCTCTCCATCTCCTTATTCCCGAGCTCCACCTTGGTCGTTGTTTGTTGTCTTCTTTCAACCAATCTACCTGTGCACCTTGTTTGGTATCAGCCATCATTTATCTCCTCCTATTTTTTTAAGGTACAAAGACACTTGTCTTTTTTGTTAATTGTTAATTGTTGGTGATCTTTGTAACACCCCATAAAATAAAATGTAATTTTGGAATTATTAAATAATATTGAATTAGTGAAATCGACTATTTTGACCATTTTCTTGAAATTGCTGTTGCACAAGATTAGAAAACTTTGGATTTCTCAAAAGTTGGTTTTCAATAATTAATGTCCCTCATTTAAGTATGATATATTTTATTTTTCAGATTACTTGATTAAAGAAACTCATTTTTGGACTATATGTTGATATAATTGATTTTTTTTGGGAAAGAATTATATTCTGGCCATAAAAGAGCTAAAAATTAAATCAAAATCATTTTCTATTAATGATATATCATTTTGAATTAATAAATGATTTTAAATTAATTTTTTGGATTAATTTGTCTATTTATGAAATTGTCGTTACACGTGCAAAACATGTGCAAATATTTATTAGGTGCAAATTTCTACTTTTAAATTTCTAAATAAATTCTCCTATTTACAATTAAATATATTCTAATTTTTGGGATTTTTCTGAATGAGAAAAATTACTTTTGTAATTTTTTTAAAGAAAGGGTTTTTCTATAAAAAGTCATTTATGGGCAAAAATTGAACCTAAAAATTGTTTGGCTGCATTTAGGGCTAGCTATTCAGCAGAAGGCACAAAGGAATTAGATTATATCCATATTTGGTTGATTTTAATTGATTTAATTAAATAAATATGTAATTATGCAATTTTGGGATTGCTGGGGGACTAATTTGCAAAACTGCGATAAAACCCTAAAAATTCTGATCCTGGCCTATAATAGACAGCAGCAGCCATATCTTTTCTTTGTTCACAAAATAGTATTTTTCTTTATCATTCTTGAAATTTTTTGGAGGCTTGGATCTTTGAATTTTCGCAAGGAAGACGAATTAGGGCTTTTCTTCTTGTTATTATTGTTCTTCATTGTTCTTCTTTGAGGTGGGTGGTACTTCTTGTCTCTTGATGTTCTTTATTTATATTATTATGATGAATCTAGTAGAGATCATGCTAGAGCTTGTTGTGAATTTGTAGATCTATGTTTTGATAGTTTGATCATGATGGTTGCTATGCATGATGAATGAAATTTTAGATGTTTATATGAAATAAAGGTGAAATTTTTCTGAGAGAAGATCATGTTTTATTAATCTTGAATGTTAAATATTGATGATGCATGAAAAATCTAATTTGGGATTTATAAAATTGATTGGATGACCATAGATTTAATTGTAGATGATGTAGATATGTAGAGATAATTAGAACTTGTTGTATGCTCTTAAATTTATGTCTGATTGATTTTAAAGTTGAGATCTTTTCATGTTTTTCTTGTTTTTAATTATTAAAAATTCAAACTTAATATTAGGGTTTGAATAATTGTTGTATGGATAAAAATTAATTTGTCTTGAACAAAGGAGTTGTTTATGCATGAAAGATTAATATTTTTTTTAAGAAATAAAATTAATAATAAGAACATATGTGATTGTAGATGTTGGATCTTGGTCTTTAATTCATGAGGCATGTTTTAAAGGATTAAAATATGATATTTTAATATTTATTTTCATATTTTAATACAAATAAAATTCTTGATGATAAACCCTAATTGTTGTGCATGCAAAGTGGTTAAGGAAAGTAATTTATATGAGAAATAATAAAGTCAAAATTTATTGGGTGTTGGGGTTTTGAAATTTTAAAAAAAAACTAGGGTTAGGGTTCAAGTGAACAGTAACCCGAGGTTACTGTTCAAACCCAAACAGTGCTGTTTCGGGTGAACAGTATCCAGCAGCATTTGCTTTTTTTTTTATTTGGGGGGTTCGGTTGGATTTTTGGCATTTTTGAGTTTTTTTTTGTGTGATTTTGTATGCTATGAGGGGGGGGGGGGGGGCTAGTATACATATAGAAGTGTATATAAATGTGTTAACCTAATATTTACGAGAGATTTGATTGTGCTTTCATGAAGTTTCCAAGTTGATAACTTTCTGATTTTGGATAAAAGATAGTTTCCAGATCTTATTGAATTTAAACACTTTAAATTAATTTGTTTGAGTCAAGATTATTATGGTGAATTCTTTGATTGGTTTTGGATTTAACTCAATTTTTTCAGAATTTAATATACATTTTTGAATGGACTGTTCTTAAGGCTAAGTAGGTATAACCTTTCAGATTTTGGATAAAAGATAGTTTTCAGAATTTGTTGAATATAAACCCTTTAGATTAATTTGTTTGAGTCCATATTTTTATGGTGAGTTCTTTGATATGTACTGGATTTAAATAAAATTTTCTAGAATTTAATATTAAATTTGGAGTGTACTGTTTTGAAGAACAAAATCGTATAACTTTCAGAATTTTGGATAAAAGATAGTTTCCATGACTTGTTGAATTTAAACCTTTTAACTTAATTTGTTTAAGTCTAAATTTTTACGGTGAGTTCTTTGATATGTGTTGGATTTAAATTAATTTTTCCAGAATTTAATATAAAATTTGGAGTGTACTGTTTTGAAGAACAAAATCATATAACTTTCAGATTTTGTGAAAAATCTATATTCTCGGAGATGAAATGTGTTTCCATATATGAAAGAGAGTGTTTTGGCAGTATTAGTTTTTAATGGAATGTGATTAATGAAAAGTATTTTGTATAATTGAACCAAGTTGGGTTTTAATTTGTGGCCTAGGATTATGATGTGGACCCTAGAAAGTTTGTTCATGATATTTTGAGTTATGAAACTCTAGAGGTTGGGTGGGATTCTAGTATGCCGGCAAATGAGATTTTGTTGGAATTTGGCTAGTGAGACTTTTGTTTTGATTCAGTAAAGTTAAGTCCAGTAGGGTACACCAACTCTAGGTAGACTGTGATTCTAATTGAACATAATAAACATACGGACAAGCACTAGTTGGAGTTGTAATGAAATAAGAGAAAACATAGGTAGGGGGCCTCATATAATCGGACGATGGAAGATAATCCCAAGAATTATCGAGGCGTGACCACGGACGGTGTGGGTTTCAATTTCCAGAATTACCAGGGTGTGAGGGAGTGTTCCCAAAATCACGGACGGTAGGAAGTTAATTCTAAAGAATTATCGGGGTGTGAACACGGGCGGTGTAGGATGTATCTTTAAAATTATCGGGAATCGAAGCGACGCTCATAGGATATTCGTGTGATGAGGTACCATTTGGCTGGACGGTGTGGGTTTCAACTACCAGAATTACCGGGGTGTGAGGGAGTGTACCCAAAATCACGAACGGTGGGACGTTGATTCATAAAAATTATCAGGGGCATGGCACTAGATACTCACATAATAATTTAAATCTTAAAGTAATCACCGTAGTAGGTTAGTTGCATGACGAGGGATTGAACCCTATAAAGTGGTGAACAATAAGGGCTTGCACCGGACCTATGTCGTATGAGATGCATAGAATCTGACAAGTATGCATTAGAAATCATCATATGCATTTGTGTTTCTTGACTTATTTTATACATGCTTGTTCTCTGTTTTCATCTCATACACTTGACTCTTAGCCTAACTTCACTTGTTGTTTTGTGCTCCACTTATTGTTGTTCCATGTTCTATTTATTATTGTTTATGCATCATTTATTATTGATATATTAATATGCATCAAGTTTGTGATTGTGAGATGTAGAAGTATAACTATTACTATAGTTGACATCAGTTGCATTTAACTGACGGGGCCACTTTCAGACGACTTTTGCAGGTTTGCAGTTATGGATAGCATTGATACAAATAAAGTCTGGAGTATAAATGCAAATTTAAGATTTTATGTGTTGTAAAGATTTGTAATTAATGTATTTAATTCCGCTGCATTTTTGTAAAAAAAAATGAAGATGTAATAAAAAGTTTTAATTTTTTCTGTATTTGATACTGTGTTTATGATTGGAACTGAAGTTGATTCTGGAAATTGTGCCACTTATTTCTAATCTCTAATATTATAATGGGAGAGTTGGAGTTGCCATTTGTCAACATACAAACCTGTGCATTGCACGTGCAACTCAACTCTCTCATTAATTACAACAAAATAAACAAATAAAAAAAATTACACCTATTTATAACGTGCAATGCAAGTGTAAATTAATTTTATAATATTTTTTTAACATTAAACATACACATATATTGTACGTACAACTCAAATTTTACTTATAAACATATGCATTGCACATACAAATTGTAGCTTTTCCTTCAAAAAAAAAATCCCAATTACGTGCAATGCACGTCCAACTCAAAAAATATTTCTTAACACGTATATCGCACGTGAAAATCCTCCAACTCTTATCAAAACGTGCATCGCACGTGAAAAATACTAGTTTTATATATTGAAAATTCGGGGCGCTACAAAGTTGGTATCAAAAACTGCTTCAATAAGTATTATAAACATGGTATAGGGAATGAACCTATGTGGACATTAAAAGTGCGAGTAGCTAGGTGGACATTAGATGTGTGAGTTAGTTGTCTGATCATGAATGCTTGTAGTAAAATTTAAATTATTTGTACGTATAGATTCGAATATAAAAAAAAATCTTTACCGTAAGTGGGTTGATTCGCGTAAATAGAAGATGAAGGATTTGTTTTCTCTTGCTGTTATAATTACTTTTTAATTATTTTTTTAAAATTGGGATAATTTTATTAGTTATTGACTTATCTATTGTATTACAAACCTAATTACAATTATTTAATTTTAATTTGCTAGTTCTAGTCTATTTGTTCTATATTTTTTGTGTTTTATAGAAACAAATTTTATTATTGAATTGGAATGTGGCGAATCTAGCTTTCTCTTTTTCTATTGGTGTTTGTAGTTTATAGTTTTGAATAACATAATATTTGATTTTTGTTTGTCACTTTTGTGAGACGAATACTACAATAATTACATTATAATTAATAATTTTTATCTAGAATTTTGTTTTCTTTTGGTTATTGGTTTGAATTTATTAAGTTATTTTTTTTATTTTTGTATATAGCTATTTGGATCAGTTTATAATAGCTTTTAAAGTTGCACCTGATGATAATTATTTTAATATTAATTTTTTGAAAGTTAATGAGGTGTATACATGTACAACTATATAATAACACAATCAAAATTTTATAATGGTTTTACTATGTTCAACGGTTTTACCCTTAAGATTTAAGTTCGATTTGTTTCAAGTTCTTTTTATTTATTTTTCTGTTGTTATTGATTTCAGATTTTATATTTTAATATTATTAATATATGATTCTGTTAGCTTAAGAATTTATTTATTTATTTATTTATTTATTTATGATTAATTTCATAATTTTGTAAGTTTCAAATTCGCGTGAATTTAGATTTTTGTGTTATTAGTTGCAGATTTTTAACAAGTTTAGAATATGTATGATTTTAGATATTTTTTTTATATTATTATTGTTGGTTTCAGATTTGAATGATTTCTGATTTTAGGATGAGAAACGTTTGTATTTGATCGGTTATTCTTGAAAATGTTAGGTTGATTAACTCCTATGACCGAATTAGATTAAATTCAGTTTTAATTGATTAGTTACAGATTCTTGATTTGAGTAATAAATATTTCAGTTTTTGTATGATGTGATTTCAGATTTATAATTCAGGACTCGTACAATATAGTTCCATATTTTTGAAGCATATAAATATAGATTTGAAATGGTGAAAATTTATATTTTGAATGAATACAATTTATTATTTGAAAGCGTATAATTTAGTTTTAAGGAGTACAAATTTTAGATTTTTGAGTTGGTTTGCTTCTGATTTAAATGTTAATAAATGTTTATAGAATCACTTAAGTAATATTTGTTCTTTAACTATTCTAAAATTTAAAGTTTTAATTTAACTATAAAAAAAAAATAATAAGTTTCACATATAATTTTTTTCTTTACGACATTTTGATGTATACTATTCCACTTTATATTTTCAGATAACTTGAACTAGTTTACTTGGTCCTGCCTTGCTTCTGTTTTATGCAATATTAGATTCGTTTCATCGAAAACTGATTCCAAATTTTCTCACTTACGTTTGTTTCCACATTCTATTTAATGATTTGACCATTTTGTAATATTTAATGAACTCCTTTTAAGTCTTCTTGTATATATATATATATATATATATATATATATATATATATATATATATATATATATATATATTTCTGTCTATTTCGCTTGATTCTTTGAATGTACTTTTGCTTATAATATTAATATTTATTTAATATACTCACTGTTCTTTTGTTTTCCTTTGTGTACGTTTATTATTATTGTTTTTGCTTAGCTAAATTTTTTGTGTTTCGCCATGTCTTTGATTGACTACCTTCCTAGATCTATTATTTTTATCCCCTTTAAGTTGTATTTATTGTGTTACATTTATTATTATTTACTTTTTTCATTATTTATGTTCTTAAATTTTCTCTTTTGGCTACTTATTTTGTATGATTGGCCTTATTATCTTTCTTACTATAATGATCTTTTACGATGTTATTTGATCAGTAATCATTTTTTTTGTTGATCTGTTCAACAAAAAAAATGTTTTGGAGTGCTTAATATTTTGTATTTTATGGTTTTATACAAATGTTTTAACGACATTTGGAGTGCTTAATATTTTGTTTTACTAACTAAACTTATTGTTATTTGTTACTTTAGACAATTTTTCCTTTTACTCGTATTCTTGTCTAAGTTTTGTGTTACGTACATTTGTCTATTTTCATTAATTCCAAAATTCCTAGTGCATTTTGTTTATAGTGTATTCAAGTTTTAAGGAAGCTTTGGTTTCCTTTGTGTGCTTTAAAGTATTATTGACTAATTTATATTAGTTATTATAATTATGCTGTAAAATTCATATGCATTAATTGATTATCTAATTGCCTTCAACAAGTTATTGCATAGTTTATATACTTTTTTTAATGCATTCTATATATATTCTTGGGATTAGTTTTATGACTTATGAGTTTTTGCTTATACTTGTTGCTCTGTCAGTTTTCATATTTACTTTACTGTTTTTATTATACGTTATTTTCTTTAGTTAGCAATCCAATGTAATTATAAAATAAAGACAAAATGATTTCCTGAACTATGTGTAAGTTTTGTATTTTTGTTTTCCTCTTACTAATGATAGTTTTGAGGACAGAAATATTCTAAGGGGAGGTAATGTAAGACCCAGTAAAATAAAATATACTTTTAGAATAATTAAATAATATTGAATTAGTGAAATTCACTATTTTGACCGCTTTGTTGAAATTGTTGTTGCACGTGCAAAGGTTATAAAATTTTGGATTTCTCAAAAGTTGGTTTTCAGTAATTGATGTCCCTCATTTAAGTATGATATATTTTATTTTTTAGATTACATTGAATTGCTAACTCATTTTTGGACTCTATGTTGTTATAATTGATTTTTTTTTTTCGGAAAGGATTACAATCCGGCCATAAAAGAGATAAAAATTAAATCAAAAGAATTTTTTATTAATGATATATCATTTTGAATTAATAAATGATTTATAAATTAATTTTTTTGATTAATTTGGCTATTTATGAAATTGTCGTTACACGTGCAAATATTTTGGAGGTGCAAATTTTTAGTTTTAAATTTTTGAATAAATTCTCCTATTTATAATTAAGTATATTCTAAATTTTGGGATTTTTCTGAATGAGAAAAACTTCTTTTGTAAATTTTTTAAAGAAAGGGTTTTTTTTGTAAAAAGTCGTTTAGGGGCGACAATTGAACTTAAAAATTGTTTGGCTGCATTTAGGGCCTGCTATTCAGTAGAAGACACCAAGAAATTAGATTATATCCATATTTGGTTTATTTTAATTGATTTAATTAAATAAATATGTAATTATGCAAATTTTGAATTGTTGGGGGACTAATTTGCAAAATTGCGATGAAACCCTAAAAATTCAGATCCCGGCCTATAATAGATAGCAGCAGCCATCTCTTTTCTTTGTTCACAAAATACTATTTTTATATATCATTCTTTGAGTTTTAGAGGCTTGGATCTTTGGAATTTCGCAAGGAGGAGGGCTTTTCTTCTTGTTATTATTGTTCTTCATTGTTCTTCTTTGAGATGGGTGGTACTTCTTGTCTCTTGATGTTCTTCATTTTTATTATTATGATGAATCTAGAAGAGATCATGCTAGGGCCTGTTGTGAATTTGTAGATCTATGTTTTGATAGTTTGATCATGATGGTTTATATGCATGATGAAAGAACTTTTAAATGTTTATATGAAATAAAGATGAAATTTTTATGAGAGTTGATCAAGTATTGTTAATCTTGAATGTTAAATATTGATTATGCATGAAAGATCTAATTTGGGATTTATAAAATTTATTGGGTGACCATAGATTGAATTGTAGATGATGAAGATATGTAGAGATAATTAAAACTTGTTGTATGCTCTTAAATTCATGCTTGATTGATTTTAAAGTTGAGATCTTTCCATGTTATTTGTTGTTTTTAATTATTAAAAATCCAAACTGAATATTAGGGTTTGAATAATTGTTGTATGGATCGAAATTAATTTGTCTTGAACAAATGAGTTGTTTATGCATGAAAGATTAATATTTTGTTTAAAGAAATAAATTTAATGAGAACATATGTGATTGTAGATATTGGATCTTGGTGTTTAATTCAAGAGACATGTTTTGAAGGATTAAAAGATGAGACTTTTAATGTTTATTTCGATGTTTTTGATACCCTGGATAATATAATGCTTTTGTGTGTATATATATATTGGCTGTACGTATATACATATTGCAGTGTTTGTTTGATTATGCATGTATGATGATGGAATGCGTTTATTTTTGCGGGGCGGTTCGTGTGGGTATCGTTCCTGATTGTGCACGAGAATGAGAAGGACCTGATATTAGTACATACACTAGTTTTGAGTGCGGTACGTATGCAAATATACAATTGTATGATGCTACAATGGATGTTCTTTGCATGCACTCAAATCTAACCTCTCATCTCTCATTTAGAGCATGATAAAGACCAAAGAAATTTAGCCCAAGCTTTGTCTCAAAACAATGAGCTAGACCATGGTTTTTCCCCAAAACCACTTTGCCACCTCACCCTACCCCCTACCCCTATTTGGCCGGCCTACCCCCTCTTTCCCTCACTCCCCTCTTGATAAAAAAACTCCTCTTCTCACTCTTGAGCTTTGGAAATTTCAGAAGAAAAAAAACAGGGGGGGGAAAGAGAAAGAGAAGGAGATATTGAAAGGAGCAAAAAGAAGAGGAAGTTCTCATGCTTTGGAGCTAGATTTGGGGGAGCAAGCTCAAGGTATACCTCATCTTCTCAAGCCAACTCAGGGTGGGGAGTTCTCTAATCTTTTTCTTGTTCATTCTTTTTTTAAATTTCTTGCATGCATGAGTAATAGTAGTTGTGGATGGTTGATTTAAGAGTAGTTTATTAGAATCTGGAAATGTTGACAGAAAACTTGATCCGTATGCCTTAGTTCTGAATTTCCAAAGAGCAAATTACTTGGAATTTGATAATGAAATTTCCCCAGATTGATCTCATACATGTCTAGAAGATGCATGATTTATTTCAAAATTTTTTGATGATTTTTTATATTTTAATAAAATCGATTTTGAGAACTGAGTCGTAAGGCAAAGACTGGATCTGTTTATTGTGATAACTGAACTTATGGGAATTCTTAGAATTAATTGGCTTATGTTATAATTCTGAAATATTTTCATGATTTCTTGCATGCATCTAGACTCTACGAAAAAATCATGAAATTATTTGGATGAAGTTTCATGCATGTTCAAAATTAATCAATCAACAGTAGTCAAGACAGCAACTGAAGAACAGCAGAATCTTTATGCATGTTTGTAACAGGAAGAACTCAGTGAATACTTGGAATTTGGATATGAAACTTTTGCATGTTACTCATAATGATGTTTAGTTTCTGTAATGCAAATTTGGTGACCATTTGATAAACATGTGATTTATGATGGATATTTTAGCATGTACTGTGCTTAACTCAGTCAGTTTTGACACTTTGATAAGATGGTACTTTTGTTGCTCTGTAAGAGCAGAATTTGAGGAAGTGTTCTATTAGTAATTTGTAATAGACATCTAGAGCTTTTCAAAGAGCCCTACTTGAAGAAATTCCTGTAAATATATTATCAAATATGATTTTTGCAAGATTGGACAGAAACCAGGTTTTGAGCTGAATGCTCTGTTGGAGTAAGGCTTAGTGTGTGGTTCTGTATACCTAAGAGTAATGTCTGTTTTAGGATGATCAAATGATATAATTTAGATTGGGGATCAACTAGGAAGTTTTATAGGACAATCACACCTTTTCACAGAACCTGGATTTGTATCATTCCAATGAGCAAGTAAGGTTTTGTGCTATCAGTAGGGGTGTAGCCAGTGTACATGAAGTACATAGGCTGAGGCTTGTGATGCAAATTTGAGGATTTAGATGACTGAATCTAGGGTGATGTTCAATTTGAGAGTTGTAGCCTGGGTCTTTACCTTTCCAGATTGTGCTTGAACACCCGAATCTGAGTTGTATTGTGGGAGTTATGATCTTTTTATGTTTTACGCAGAACCCCATTAGTTGTTTGTCATCGTTTTTGACTAAGTGTTGGGTGAACCATTCCCCTTGTGTACCTAAGAATTGATAACTCATTGCTTGGAGATGAATGGTGTCTTTTGCTGGTCTTGTTGGTGTGACTCCTGTTGAGGATTGTTGTGACTCAAGTTAGTCACTAGGGTAGGGTGATACCCTACGTCTATCGACCCCAGATTTGAACTTCCGCCGAGGCATTGGACGTTCGAGTTGGTGCCATCGAGTGTATTCATGCCGGTTAAGGATGAACGCGGGCCATGGTGACAGACGACTCCAAGCTAGGGGAAGTGGCAAGCGGGACTTGCATCGCCGGGGCCAGTGGTCGATGGGCAGAGTTTTGGAAGCAAGCATCTTTCGCCTGAATGGTTAGAGTGAGTCTTGGATTAGAGGGATATATTAGGGGTTTGTACAATTGCATTAATACTAGCAGACCAGAGTCGGGGTTGTACTTTTCCTGTCGTAGGGATACGGATTTGGTTCTCAGGTGCTGAGTTCGCGGATCACGTATCTCGATCTGTTAATTCCCAAAGAGTCGGGGTAAGGAACGGGAGAGCATCTCCAGTCGGATAGGGGGATTTGACCCTCGAGGCCGTCATTTTTCTATGCGCGTGGGTTTCTTTTATATATGAATCATTGATGTCATTTGGGTACATGATTTTGTACCGGAAGGGTTGACACGGTTTTTTGAGTGAGGTCCGTGCGCTGGTACTAAGTGGCAAACACAACTACCACTTTAGGGACTGCAGTACGAGACTAGACCGAGTGACTGCAACCTCCTCAGACACGGACATCTATTAGGAACAGGTTGAGTACAATAGTAGGATGCATGGCGAGGGATTGAACCCTACAATTAGGAGAGGCAAACTCTTTGGAAAGTATGTAGTATGAAATGCATACGTTCCCAAATGAATTGCATTAGAAAAGGTGCATCGTGAGCATTCTTTATTTTGTGCATTAGATTAGGCCATGCTTGATTCTGAAACGTATGTAGTATAGGATGCATGCGGATCTAGAGTCCCAGAGTCTTGCTTACATTAGAATAAGGCATGTGATTCATGCATTTAGTTGTTAGACCGTGGCATACATGAACACTAGGAAATTTGGATGCACGTTTCTTTTTCCTGTCAAGATGGTTTGTGGTTGCCAGTTTGGAGATCTTTGTTTCTTATCAGTATTGCATCAGTCGAAGTACTAACGTTTCCCACCTTTTAGGTACCGGTCCTACATTTCGAGCAGGTGCACAAGTATAAGAGTCGCGCAGCAGAAGACTCAAGCCAAGAAGCAAGCCCCAGGGAAGTAGATTGACCACTAAGCGGAACTTCGGTGGTGATCAGTCAATTACCATTCCAGGAGATAGCTGATAGCTTTGCAAGAGGAGTTGGTAAATATTTTGTAATAAGATGTAATGAATTAATGTAATTTGTATTCTTGTTCAAGAACAAGATATTGGTTGTAATCAATGATGTAATGACTTTATTTGGTAATAAAAAGTTTTTAAATTTCCGTGTTATTACTGTGTTGAGATGCATTTGAAGGCAAAGATTCTGGTTGTGTCACGGATGTCTGGTAACTGGGATCCGGGGCATTACAAAAGTGGTATCAGAGCTGACTTCAAATTGCAGGCTAACACAGTAGGAAATTTAACTTAAAATGCCAAATAGCTGGGTTTAGTTTGGATTGCAGAAGGTCAATACCATGATTGTTGCACTTTCCCACTAATATTTATGATCTTCCCTACATCCAGAACTAACCCTGTGTGTTTTCTTTCTTTGAGGGATGTTCAGAAGAATCAGAAACAGCCACCGTTGAATGGCTGAGGGCGAAGGCAGTAGGACCAATGGCACCAACTTCAATGTTGAAGCAAAATTTACCCGTGTATACCAGATGATAGGAGCCTTTATGGAAGCTAGCAGAAATCCAGTACCGCCACAGGGAACACCAGGAGTCGCTGCACCCACAGACCCGATAAAGATGGTGGAGTCGTTCAAGAGGATGAAACTGCCAGTCTTTGAAGGACAGGCCGACCCAATAGCTGCTGATGACTGGATACGTCCGGTGGAAACAGTATTCAAAGTAATGATGACTCCAGAAGATAGCAAGGTTCGTCTGGCCATAATCTTGCTAGAGAAGGACGCCGGAGTATGGTGGCAGTCTGTGAAGCTTGGTCTTGGAGAAGGTCAGATCACTTGGTAAGATTTGCTTGAGGAATTCCGACAGTACTATTTTTCCTTGGATGTGCAAGAAGAAAAGGCAATGGAGTTCCACAATTTGAAACAGGAAAATATGTCTGTCAGGGAGTATGAAACGAAGTTTTCCCAGCTGTCAGGGTATGCACCAGAGATGGTTCAGGAGGAAGCAAAGAATGCCCAGAGGTTTGAGCAACGGCTTAAGCCTGGACTGAGGTCGATGATGGTTCTGTTAGGCATCCGCCGATTCGACAAACTAGTAAGGCGAGTTGCGGTAATAGAAATGGACATGAGACAGAGTCAAGGTGAGGACGAGACGAAGAAAAAGAGGAAGAAGTATATTCTTACCCCTGACCAAGACAAGTGGAACTCAACTCACGAGTCCAGAAAGCTTAAAGAGACTAGCCAGATGGTGGTGTGCTACTTTTGTAAGGAACAGGGTCATTTCAAGAGTCAATGCTCAAAAAGAACCCAAACGAACACCTGCTATAACTGCGAAGAAGCTGGGCACAAGAAATCGAATTGTCCACAACTACAGGGGAACCCCAATGACCAGTTACGGAAGATGGTGGATAAAGGGAAGAAGCTTGTTCGCCAGGAACGAACTTCAGCTTAACCGGAAGGAAGTGTGAAGTGGTGCATGGTCTAGAATAGCAATATATTTTGTTAGTTGCATTTTTGCAAGTCATGAATGACGAACTTGTAATGTGTTCTTAGAAAGATATTATGACTTTTTATAAAGCATGAAAGTTTTTGGTCATTTGGTCATCTCTTGTCTTGTGCTTATTTTATTAAGTGTTTGGGATAAGGCATAAAGCTGAAATTTTTGCCTTCTCCTTGGTAAGCCTTATTTTCTTCTAAGAAGGGAGTGGTCACCGACCCTCAAGTAGTGCAACCGAGAGCTAGAAGATATGCTGAGAACTTGACTCGGGCACTAGAAGGGAGATATGATGAAGTAAGAACGATCGTGAGTAGGGAGGCTCCAGAATGATCCACAGAGTGATATATTCCCCACCATTCTAGACGATGGATGAAATAGGCCCCAGAGTGATCGGTGGAGCAGGATTGATCTTCAGTATTTCGGGACGAGAGCGATACTCACGGGGAGTTCGTGTGATGAGGTCGGCTCTAGAATGATCCATGAAGTGAGACATTCCTCAGTATTCCAGACGAGGGATGAAATACGCCCCAGAATGATCTGTGGAGTAGGAATTGGTCTCCAGTATTCCAGGGACGAGAGTGATGCTCAAGGGGGAATATTGTGTGAAGTTGGCACCAGAATGATCCATGGAGCGAGATATTCCCAAGTACTCCGGAACGTGGGATGAAAGAGGCCCCAGAATGTTCTGTGGAGTGGGATTGATCTCCAGTATTCCAGGGACAAGAGCAACATTCACAAGCGGATTAGTGGGACGTTGACTCCAGAATGATCCAAGGAGTGACATATTCCCTAGCATTCCAGACAAAGGATGAAATAGGACCTAGAATGTTCTATGGAGTGGGATTGATCTCCAGTATTCTGAGGACGAGAGTAATACCCATGAAGAAATTCAAGAATGAGTAAGGGCTCCAGAATGATCCACGAAGTGAGATATTCCCCAGTATTCCAGACGAGGGATTAAATAAGGCACAGAATGATATGTGGAGTGGGATTGATCTCCAGTATTTCGGGACGAGAGCAATACTCATGGAGATTTCGTGTGAGTGAGGGCTCCAGAATGATCCATGGAGTGAGAAATTCCTCAGTATTCCGGGATGTGGGACGCAATAGGCCCCAGAAGGTTCGGTGGAGAGGGATTGATCTCTAGTAATCCAGAACGAGAGCGACATCCCCCAAGGTGATTCATCCCCAGTACGACGGATGCAGGATGAGGCAGGCCCCAAAATGATCCACATGATGAGATTGATCTCCAGGATGGAAGAATGCGTTGAGCACTTGAGGCTTGTGAGCCGGTATTAAGCACTTTAAGAGTCAATTTTCGAAGGTGTTCAAGGAAAGTATCTTCTGGTCATTGATGATTGTCAGCTATTTTTTCCTCTAGCATCATTATGGGGACAGAACGATTCTAAGGAGGGAGTAATGTAATACCCCGGATTATATAAAGCTTTTGTGTGTGTGTGTGTGTGTGTGTGTGTGTGTGTGTGTGTGTGTGTGTGTGTGTATATATTATCTGTATGTATATATATATTGCAGTGTTTGTTTGATTATGCATGTATGATGATAGAGTGCATTTATGTTTAAGGGGCGGTTTGTGTGGTTCATTGCGTTCTTGATGGTGCACGAGAATGAGAAGGACCGATACTAGTACATACACTAGTTTTGAGTACGGTACGCATGCAAATATGCAATTGTATGATGCTACAATGGATGTTCTTTTCATGCACTCAAATCTAACCTCTCATCTCTCATTTAGAGCTTGCAAGACCAAAGAAATTCAGCCCAAGCTTTGTCTCAAAACAATGAGCTAGACAATGGTTTTTCCCCAAAACCACTTTGCCACCTCACCCTACCCCCTACCCCTATTAGGCTGGCCCACCCCCCCTCTTTCCCTCACTCCCCTATTCATAAGAAACTTGTAACTCCTGTTTTCCTAAAAATGTATTTTTGTGTATTTTTATATCTCTTATATTTTTTCGGAACCGTATATTGGATTTATTTTCAATATATTTTCTTTTTCTTTTCGTTTGAGCTCCTTGTGTTGTTGTTCGTCGTTTTTGTTCGTTTTCACCATTTTGAGCACTTTTTCTTATTTTCTTGGCCTCGTTCATTATTATTGTTTATTTTCGTGATGAGGGGGATTTTTGGTGGTGTTTTACCCAAATTGTGATTTTTGATCCTTAAGGAGATTTTTAGGAGCCATAGAAATTTTATAAACACATACACACCATCCACATCATACAGATGATTGCACAACTCCATACATATACACGCCTTTAAGTTCATGTATAAAATATACAACTCTCACCACAAGGGTATAAAACTATATTTATATCACATATGTATAAGCATAACTTTAACTATATAGTATCGTCAATACACACACACACACACACACACACACACACACACACATATTTGTATAGAAATATAATCTTGTCAATATATTTGTATATATATATATATATAAATTTCAACACACCCGCATACACATATATATTAATTCCTTACATCCAATAATTCACTTTATATATACGGTACACTTAACGTATCACACAAAGCAATTAATAATATAAAATTTTACATAACACAACATATACATAAAATATAAGAAATCATACTCACCTGGGGAGACGCGAAGACTAACTGTATAAGCTATCCGTTATTGCTCCCCGAACACGCTTCTTCTCCTATTACCATGTTATAACACTAATTAGGGCTTAAAATATTCAAAACCAATTAATACTGATTATCTATATCTCCATAACTCCAACCATATCAAATCGCTCCTAACCATTGCTACAGTCACTCTAATTCATTACAGGCATTTCATCGAATGCCTGACGTGCATACAATATGTGCACAAATCTCAAATTCTAATAACTAGGTTTCTCGTCCATAAAATCACTAAAAATCACCCGATATTAATCTAAGGATCTACTACAATTTCTACAATTATTAGTGAGATAATTCTAACATTATTAACTTCCCTTATTATAAACCTAAAACCCTAATTTATAAACAACTTGCAAAATCTCGAGTAACTTGCTAGTTTCTTGACTCTAGCATCAAAATGAACCTCTTACCAACCCTATACTTCATTTCTAAGCAAAAGAAATTAAAAGCATACGAAATTACACAAATAATTAAAAAGAGATATACCTCAACTAAATCATTTCTCGAAATTGACTCCACCACTAGCTAGAGAACCCTTCACTTAGCCTACCCCTCAATTTAATTTAAAAATAATGGAGAAACGGAATGGATTAGGGTTGGGAAATCACAGCCAAAATGGGTTTCGGTTTCGTTCTGGGTGGGATCGAAAGCAGGAGAAGGAGAAAAAGGATGGAGGAAAGGGGGGGGGGATTTTTTTATATAAATAATATATTTATTAAAGGGATATTAACGTACAAGCCCCCAATCATCAAAATATTACAAATAAATCCCAACTCTACACTTTAATAATACTAACAATACAAAATATATTAACATATTTCATAATAATCCTCCAAAATTATAAAATAAAAATAAACAATATTTCTTCACATAAAACTCAACTCATAACTCCAATATATCAATTATACCTGTCACGCCCCGCTTCCCAAAAAGAATACGGAATACGGATACGTGATTCAACCCAGCGAATGATTTACATCATCCATAAGCTATTCAGGAATTTTTACATCTCACAATATAGTCAGAATCGGAAGCAAAATAGTCAACCACACACATGCAAAATTGAATTAATAAACTAATAGAATTTACTTGAAACAAAATGTATTAATCTCAAATAAATCAGAATCTGGACAAGACAAAATCCTGGGTCACATCGCCCAAAATACAAAGTAATCATCCAAGTACTCAAAATACATTATTCAAAGCAACAATAATAGTAATACTAATAAGCAAGAAATCCAGTACTAATATCTCATTTCGCCAATGCCGTCGGGCAACTGACCATCCTGATCTGCAATTAATAATTGCATGAAAAGAAAAGAGAAAATAAGTACCCGTCAATACAAGTTACGGACCACTTATAATGTAGGATACAAGTACATGGGAAACTAACAAATAGCATGGAATAATGCACCAACAATAATATCTATCATGAATCAGTAAAATAAAGTCAAGTAGCAATTTATTATAACAGTATAGATGAATGTGTCAAGTATAGTATCATATGGCAACTAACAGTGTCCAGTAATAGTAAACTCAGTATATCAGTGTAGCAGTATAACAGTATCAGTCCAACATTATCAGTCTAACAGTATCGGTCCAACAGTATCAGTCTAACAGTATCAGTATAACAGTATCAGTCTTATGTTCTTACAGTCTTGTGTGTATTACTAGCTAGGTAGCACTTCATGCGCCCCAAACTATAACACACAGTTGCTACAACAAACAGTTTCGCTTTTAGATTTCATAGTGGACCATAATGGGACAATGTACTCAAGTATCACTAACAGTAACAGTAATAGTAAAAGTAATAGTAACAGTAACAGTAACAGTATGGAACACTAGTTCCCTTCCAAGTACACGTTTCCATATTTTTCACTACAAGATCTTCCCTTAAGAAACCCCGGCTTGATCACTTTTATTATGGTTATCAACAGACATAATAGTGCATGAAATAGTATCAAACTAACATGGTATATTCAGTATTATGTTTAGGAAAACAAATAAATATGCGTAGGTGATATACGGTTACATAAACGAGCAAAACAGTGTATATTCATATTCAGGACAGTATGACAGTACAGTACTAAAACCGCGATTCCCGTTACTACAAAAATAAAAATCTGAATATGTTAAAAAATCTTGAAAATATACTTCCACATGAATCCAACGATTATATATAAGCCATATAGTAATTCACAAAATCATAACCCAAAACTGATATGAATCCAGAAAATACGTTCAGCCAGAAATCAGTAAATCATATCCAAAGTCAGAAAAACAGCATTAAAACTCCCCTATATGTCTAATATCAGTATATAAAGTTTCATAATATTTCAGTAAAATTAGTTTAGTCAACGAAAATCAGAAAATATCAAGAAAGGCTAGTTTGGCAAATCTGGAATTCCCAACACTGTTGTACGAAAACTGTAATATCTCGCAAACCGTGAAACAAAATCCAAATCTTCCAAAGGGAGATGAAAAAAGACAAAATAAGATAATTTTCATATTTTATAAATATTTTCTATACAGTAAAAGGAAATAGGGTGAAAATACGATTCTTTACAGAACAACGAGCAAAATACAACAAGTATAGCTTTCATAAACAAGCATGAAACGGCATATAAAACTCATCAATAAAATCCACCAAAATTCTGGGTAATCCCTAGATAGGGATAGAAATACTTTGCAAAGGTTCAGATCCAAATAATATATTTAGGACTAGTATCAAAATAGTTTAATCATCAAAATCATTAAAAAACGAAATCTGGAAATAGAATACACCTCTTTAGTAAAATAGCCATAACTCACTCATACGAAAACGAAATCGTTCAAGGTCAGAGAGTTTGGAAAGAAGACCGACTTCTATACAATTCATGTCTAATACAAAAATTATGAATTTTGACCTTAATATGGTCTAAAATAAACATCAAAACTGATCACTGATAAAATGCAGATTTTCTCCTGAAAACAAAACCAACATAAACCACATGAAACTCGTTCTAATCACAATCAAACATGGTATAAAGTCTACTAAGTGTCCAAATATCATGAAATAGAGTATATAACATGTTCACAACCATCATATCACATCGATCTCATCAAACACATAATTTCACCCAATTATCTCACATATATGAATAGATCAAGAACGGTCAAACCTAGTTGTTTTCATGTCGATTTTGTGTCGTGAGGCAACTATGGTCAAATATCACAATAAAGACAAAACCCATCAAGAATAAAACACACGAGTTTTCTCTAGAACCCAACTACACTATAAGTGGTATTTTTGACTTGTATCATATAAAGAAATTGGATTACAAGTTACTTGCCTTAATCGAAGACGAAAACGAAGAACACCAAGAATAACGGGAACGGATTTTCGGCAACGAACAAAAACCCATGAACAAAGATCACGAACCAAAGTGATCCACAACCACACGTGCAAACCACGTGCACGTGCAAAACCAAAAGAGAGAGACGGCCGGGATGGGGACGGCGGTGCTGGCCTGGTGCTGGCGCTGCTGCTCCTACGCTACTGACGACGCCGGTGGACGGGGAGAGACGGAGAGATGGTGGAGAGGAGATCTCGGCGCAATGGGTTGCGGTGGCTAGGGGATGGGGGTTCAGTTTGGGGTGTTAGCGACGAGAGTAGGGTGCAGGTTGGGGGTCGGCAAGGGGGTGTTCAGCCGGATGGGGGTCGGGGGTGTTGACAGCGCAACAGAGAGAGAGAGAGGGAGAGGTCGGTAGTAGTAGGAGATTTAGGGTTAGGGTTTAGGGAGAGATAGTTATATAGGGTTGAGTTATTGGGTTGTGGGTAGTTTAGGAGTTATAATACGATTTGTCTAGTAGGAGTTGATTTTAATAGGATTTGTATAGGATTGAAGGATAATTTAATTTTGGTAAACAATTAGGGATCAAAAGCAATAGGATTAGAAATAGGGTAACCAACCAAAATACCATGAACACCCAGGAGCAAAATAAAGAGAATAAGAATCCAATAAAGAGAAAAGAACAACAATTGATGAAGAACGAAGCAAAAGATGAACAATCAACACAAAGAGCTCAAAATAAAATAAGATGAATATATATTGAAAACAACTTCAATATATGGTCCAAGAAAAATACAAGAGAGTACAAATACTCAAGAAAAAGAAAAATACACCAAAAATACGAAAAACGAAAAACAGGAGTTACAATACCGCTCCAACATAAATATCAACACCAATATCAATATTTAAAAATTAAAATATACCAAAAATAATTTTTACCACTCCAGAGATATAAAAACGAGTATTTTCAGTATTTTACAAATTCGAGGTGTTACAATTCATGTAATGAATAAGAGATTAAGTTAATTGTTTATTCCATTAAATATTCATAAGATGAATGACAAAAACAAATTGCTGTTTAATTGATTATTCTATTCACGAGATAAATTAAAATGATAAATTAATAAATCAATTCATAAAATGAATGGAAAAATAAATTGTTGTTCAATTTATTATTTTATTCATGAGATGAATTAAATATGATAAATTATTTATTCTATTCATAAGATGAATGGAAAAATAAATTGTTGTTTAATTTATTATTTTATTCATGAGATGAATAAAAAATGATAAATAGTTAAATCAATTCATAAGATGAACGAAAATTTAAATGTTTAATGGATTAAACCCTGAGGATGATTGTGACATTATTATGGTAGTATAGACTATTTCTTTTTTCATCTAAAATATCGTTGACATTAATTAGATAAATAAACTAAATAAAAGACCCTCAGGTTAAACATTAAGTTGTGATGGCCAATACACGAAGAATACAGGTCATGCCTTCCATCGTAGTAAGAAACAGAGCATGCTAATGATTGTGATGGGTTTGTTGTGCACACACGAGGCCTGTCATGAAAATTAGTGTTATACTTTCTTATTGTAAAGTATGTGTGAAATACAGATGTATAAACACCTAAACGTTACCACTTTGTTGTGAACACACAAGGGTTATTTCTTTTTCGTGGAATACATCAGACGATGTGTTAACTTAACTAAGATTTTATAGTTTGTTGTGCACACACAAAGCTGCAGTTATCTTAGAGGCTAAAATAAATGGAAGTTACATGAGATGTAATTAATAAGAGTTACCTACCTATGGACCCTTGAAGGTTGGTTATGCGCACATGCGGATCTAATAGGATAAATAGGATTCTAAATTCTCACTAGGAAACAACTATCCAATGAGATTTCCCGCTTAGAAGGGCTGTGAAACTCAATAAATTTAGTGGGAGACATAAACTATTTAAATAACAAGTTCTCGCATGTTTATGTGTAATTATCATCAATGATTATTGATCTATGTGTTTTTCCTCTTTTGTTGTTGTTTATTATAGATATATGATGTCTATTTCTCTATCACTGCATGACATACTTGATACCAACAAGCTAATCAGACCAAACTTGGTTGATTGGTTAAGGAACTTGAGAATTGTTCTCACTTAGGAGAAGATCTTCTACATACTTGATTCTCCTTCTCTTGAAGCACCAGTAGGACTGGATGCAACAAAAGAAGAGATTGGCGCTTATGCGAAGTGGAAAAGTGACAGCATCCAGGCGTAATGTATTATGTTGGCCTCCATGAGCGATGAGTTGCAAAGGTTGCATGAACATATGGATGATAAATCCATTCTGCTTCACCTCAAGGAGATGTATGGTGAGCAGAGTATGACTGCTAGATATGAGATATCAAAGCAACTTTTCCACATGTGGAGGAACTACAAGGTTTATCTTGCGGGGCTGCTGGATAAGAAGGCTTCAGAAGCCTCTGTTTCAGGTGTGTTTGTTATTAAAATTAATTTGCAATTAACAAGTTCTACTTCTTGGGTATTAGATACTGGTTGTGGTTCTCATATTTGCAATTAGTTGCAAGAACTGAGAAGAAGTAGGATGCTACAGAAAGGTAACTATGAGTTGAGAGTTGGAAATGGAACAAAAGTTGCTGTCTTAGCTTCAAGATCTTTTTGTATTTGTTTACCCTTGAAAACCATTAGAATTGCAAAATTGTTATTAAGTTACAAGTTTAATAACAAATATTATTTATTTCCAAATGTTTCTTCAACAATGTTTTAAGATTATATATAAGAACAGTGGTTGTTCTATTTAATATTCAAATGAGTTGTATGGTACTGGGAATATTGATAATGAGCTAGCAATTCTAAATGTTGATGACAATGTTTTTCATATGTAATACACGCATAAAAGAAAAAAGAGATGAGATTAATCAAACCTATCTTTGGCACTTAGAACTTGGTCATATAAATGAGAATATGATTAATAAAATGCATAAATATCACTATTTAAGTGACTATGATTTTGAATCACTTTCAGCATGTGAATCCTATCTTAAAAGAAAGATGACTAAAAATCCATTCACCATAAGTGGAGTGCGTGTCACTAAATTGTTAGAGTGGATTCACACAGACGTATGTGGACCAATGACAGTTTAAGCCAAATGTGGATACTCCTATTTTATATCATTTACTGATGACTATTCAAGATTCAGATATGTGTATTTAATGAAATACAAATCCGAGGCTTTTGAAAAGTTCAAGGAGTATAGGTTTGAAGTTGAGAAACAAATTGCTAAGAGTATCAAAGTACTTCGATCGGATCAAGGTGGTGAGTACTTATCTTGTGAAATTCTTAATAATCTAAAAAATAATGAGATATTCTCTCAATGGACTCTACCTGCAATACCTCAGCTTTACGAAGTAGCAGAAAGAAGAAATCACACATTATTAGACATGTTGCGATCCATGATGTCCTTCACTGGTCTTCCAATATCCTTTTGGGGATATGCTTTAGAGACAGATATGTACCTCCTCAATAAGGTACCAGCAAAATCTGTGTATAATACTCCCTATGAGATATGGAGAGGAAAGAAACCAACTTTTAAACATGTTAAGATTTGAGGTTATCCTGCTTATGTGAAGAAATTAGATGCAGATAAACTCGAAGTGAGATATGAAAAATATAAATTTTGTGGGATATCCGAAAGAAACTATATGATACTATTTCTACTCCCCAACTGAACAAAAAGTGTTTATTAGTAAGCGTGACACCTTCTTAGAAAAGGAGTTTGTCCAAGAAAGGAGCAGTGGGAGAAATACTGAACTTAGTGAAGTTCAAGACCCACAATCAGATTTACAAAGAGTTGTAGAAAGTCCACAAAGTATTCTTGAACCAGTCGCACCCCATCAAATTCTTGAAAATCCTCAAAAATCTACGAGAATGCGAAACACACCAAATAGATTAGAGTCATTAAGAATGACACTGAAAATCTTGAAAATGAGGATCCACAAACTTATCTAGAAGCAATCAAAGATGTTGATAGCAATAAATGACAATAAGCCATTAAATCAGAAATAGACTCTATGTATTCCAACAAAGTATGGACTTTGGGGGAAGCACCTAAAGGGATAATATCATTGGGTGCAAATGCATCTGTACGAGAAAGATCGAAGCTGATGGCAAGGTAGAGACCTATAAGTCCAGGCTAGTGGCATAAGGTTTTAGACAAACTCAAGGTGTTGACTATGATGAAATCTTCTCACCAGTAACAATGCTTAAGTCAATTAGGGTTTTACTAGCCATAGATGCATATTACGACTATGACATATGTCAGATGAATGTCAAAACTACTTTCTTAAATGGTGATTTTGAGGAAGAAGTTTATATGACACAACCAGAAGGTTTTGTCTTTAGGGTAGTGAAAACCAAAGTATGCAAGCTGCATAAATCAATTTATGGGTTAAAGCAAGCATCAAGGAGTTGGAATATTTGTTTTGATGATACAATCTTATTTGATTTTATTAGAAACATTGACAAACCTTGTGTATACAAGGAGTGGTTACTTTTTTGGTATTGTATGTGGATGACATACTCATCATTGGGAATGATATCCCGATGTTGCAATCGGTCAAGACTTGGCTTTCCACAAATTTCTCCATGAAGGACTTAGGAGAAGCATCCTGTATTCTAGGAATAAGGATCTACAGGGATAGGTCTAAAAGGATTCTTGGGTTATCTCAGTCCAGGTACATAGACATCGTGTTAGCATGAAAGATAGTAAGAGAAGTTACTTATGTAGCGCCCCGAATTTCCAATAAATAAAATTAGAAATAAGTGGCACAATTCCCAGCATCAACTTTAGTTGCAATTATAAACAGTACAAACACAAGGAAAAATTAAAACTTTTTATTACATCATCTCATTACAACACAGCGGAAATAAACACTTTAATTACAATCTCTTTACAACGTGATAAATTACAATTCTCAATTAACTCCAAGCCCTTTTTTTTCTTGATTCAACTCTATCCATAACTGAAAATCCTACAAAAATCTGAATGAAAAGTGGGCACGTCAGTTAAATGCAACTGACATCAACTATAGTAATAATAACCTTCCCAATTCTCACAATCACAAACTTGCCACATATCATAAAATAAAATAACGATAAAAGATTCATGAAACAACAAGTGAAACTATACTAAGTAGTGTGTGTCAAGATAGCAAAAGAGTAATGCATAAAACAATGTACAAGAAAACAAAATGCACATGATGATTTCTAATGCATACTTGTCGAATTCTATGAATCCCATTCTACATAGGTCGGTTGCAAGCCCTTATCGTTCTCCACTTTGTAGGGTTCGATCTCTCGTTATGCAACTAATCTACTACGGTGATAGAAATAAGATCTAGATACTTCGCGAATAGGCCTACATCCTGGTATCTACCCACCAGACTAGCACCCTCAACGCGCAAGCATCATGTAAGAGTCGCCTTGAACATTCCATGTCGTAATTCCACGAATAAATCCCAGCCTTCGGAATAAAACTGCCCAACTATAAAAGACCATCAACGTGCGAATACAGGAGATGGCAATGATAATCGCAGCCTTCGAAATCAAATTTCCCAACTATGACTATAGTCCTGAATCTCATCTGTCCACTATACAAGCCCCCCTACTTACGTTTCTCAAGATCTATCACATCTCCACTAGTATCTGTCCTTATGTTTATTATATTCAATTAAGTCATAATCCCCCCTAGGGTTGGTGTACCCTGCCAGACTTAACTCTACTAAAACAACAACAAAAGCCCCACTGGCTCAATTCCATAAAGACCTCATCTGCCAGCATGCTAGGGTCCCACTCAACCTCTAGAGTCTCAAAATTCAAAATATCATAAATGATATTTCTAGGGTCCACATCATAACCCTAAGTCTCAAACCAATCCAACTTAGTTTTTATTGTACAAAAATACTCTTCATTAGTCACATTCTTATAAACCAACTGATGTTGTCACGAAGGACTCTTTCATACATGGTAATATATTCAACTTACGAAATTTCTAAAAATCAACTTTTAAACATCACTCTCCATTTATTTGTAAAGTTCCATAAATTCAACTACAATTTCATTCGACTAAAACTGAAACAAATCTTTTAAAAGCTGAGAATTTCATCGACAAAAATTTAGATTTATTTCCCACAATCCATTATTTGAATGCACCAAAAATTGAAACTAGAATTTCACTAAAATCTAAAAGTTACATGTTTTCGTTTTTCAAAATAGTACACTTCAAAATCATTATTAAATTATGAAAAAAATCCATTAAGTCCAACACATATCAAGGAGCTCTCCATAAAAATCTGGACTCAAATAAATTTATTTCAAGGTTCATATTTAACAAATTCTGAGAACTATCTTTTATCAAAAATCTGAAAGTTACGCCATTTCGTTCTTGAAAACAGTACGCTCTAAAATCATTATTAAATTCTGGAAAAATTTAGTCAAATACAATGCATAACGGGGGACTCACCATAAAAATTTGGACTCAATTGGCTTAGTTTGAAGAGTTTATATTCAACAATTACTGAGAATTACCCATTATCTAAAAATCTGAAAGTTGTATCTTCTTCTCCATAAGAGAAGTCCATTCAAAAATAAATATAAAAATCTGGGAAATTGAATTTACATTTCCTCCATAACTATATGATTTGTTGCCAAATTTATAGCTCATTGCATGAAAATAGTAGCTCTAAATTCCAAATAATCTGATAAGCACATTTTTCTTAAAATCTGAAACTTGGCTCTTTTGAAATTTGAGAAATACTCCTTTAGAACTCCAAATTTTTACCTCTACAAACTGAATGAATAGCCCACCAAAACAGGGAATTTAATCTTCTCAAAACTTAAATTTATTTCTCTTCAAATATTAATTTAATATTTACAACATGAAACAAAAATCTGAAATTAATAACATCGAAACTTCATAAAAACTCACTCAATCCTCATAAATTATTAGATTAACACACACACACACACACACACACACACACACACACACACACACACACATATATATATATATCCATATGTGTAGTAGTGTCCTCCCACCATGGCACACGAGTCACACACATACGAAAACCCCATGCAACAACCCCAAAAACCAAAAACAGAGCAAAACAGAACAGCAGCCAGTGCTACTGTTTGCTTCATGCAGATTGAATAGTAACCTGCGGGTTACTGTTCACCTGAGGGTAGTTCACCCAACCCTTGCCCTAGGTCTCAATACTTCAACATATATTTAGGTGGTAATTTTGATCCATATGCGCAATAAAATTCAACCTTCATCCCACCATAATTTCACCAAAAACATATCGAATAATTTATCAAAAATTCATCCTATCTACAATTCAATCATGTTCTTTAGTCACACATATAGATCCATACATTTACATTCATTTAGAGACTCAAATAATTGAATCTTAGATCTAGAAAGCATAGAAAAGAACTCTAAAACTCATGGATGATTATTTTTGACCAACATGAATGTTTAAAATGTAAGACAACTCCAGTCATCTACAAAGGTTCAGAAAAATTTAAGTTTTCACAATTTAAAACGATCTTTCATGTACCAAATCTTCATCAAACATTAGGAGATCAAATAGGGGTGTCATGTCATCAAAAATTATATTTTTATCTCATTTACATCAATCTTTATTTAATAATTCATCTCCACAATTAATTCATAACAATCAATGTCATCATGCCAATTGAATCACCATTCACTAATTCCAAACCCTAGCATGATCTCTATTTTTCGAAAATAAATGAAACATATCAAGAGAGTAGGAAGATTGCCCACCTCAAAGAATACTCAAAGAAGATAACAATAGTGATGAACGATGCTCCTTCTCCTCCTTGTGAAATTGGGATTTCCAAAGCTCCAAACTCTGAAAATAATAATATAATTGGGAAGAGATTGTACTCACCACAGATGTTGGCTGTTTTCTACAGTAGAAATAGGCCGACTGCTGTTCTAGGGTTCAATACGAAGTTTTTACAAAAAAAAACCCTAGGAAAAACATGTTTTTATATAATTTAGTATTCTAAATAGATTTGCTAGATTTAATCAACCAAATTGAGTAAAAATCCGATCTTCCCAATCCCCCAAATCTGGCTGACCTCATAACAGCCTAAAAAATTCGTTTCTTTCCAAAAATTTCCCCTGAGTGGCGCTTTTACAAAAAAAACTTTTACTTTGAGATATTTGCGAATATGCCAAAAAAATTTTGTAAAAATCCAGAAAATTCAGAATTATTATCTACAAATAAATATTAGGTTTTTCCATATAGATTTTCTGAAATTTTATTCTCCAGGAAAGATATTTGCAATAAGGTCCCTAATAATCCCAAAATTGCATAAACATATATATATATATATATATATATATATATATATATATATATATATATATATATTCAATTTAATCAATTAAAATCAACCAAATATAGAAATAATCTAATTTCTTAGTGCCCAAGACTGAATAGACGGCCCTAAATGAAGCAAATGAATTTTTAAGTTCAATTTTCATCTTTAAACAACTTTTTACAAAAAGTCCCTTTCTTTTCGAAAATTTACAAAAGTAGTTTTCTTTATTCAGAAAAATCCCAAAAATTCAAATATACCCAATAATAAATAATAGGATTTGTTTATCAACTCATAATTCTAAATTCACACCTCAAAAAATATTTGCAAGTGTGAAAAAAGTCAATTTTACAAAAAATCATAATAATTAAATAAATTGATTAAAAATTATTTATTAATTCAAAATAAAATATTTAAAATTCTGGGGTGTTACAACTTACTAGTAAGACATGGCATACATCTTTCACGCAGGATGTCTCCAAAGACACCTGAAGAAAGAGCGAGGATGACAGTCATCCCTTATGCGTCGACCATTGGGTTGATCATGTATGCAATGCTATGTACCAGACTTGATGTTGTATAAGCTTTATGCATTGTAAGAAGTTCCAGTCAAACCCTGAAGGTGAACACTAGAGAGCGGTGAAAAACGTTCTCAAGTACTTGAGAAGGACGAGAGATGTTTTTCTGATATATGGCGGGTCAAATTTGAAATTGAAAGGCTATACCGATTCTAGTTTTTAGTCAGATCCGGATGATAGTGTGGGTTATGTGTTTACCATGAATGGTGGTGCAGTAAGTTAGAAGAGTTCCAAGAAGCAAACAGTAGTTGATTTAGTCAATGACGCAGAGTATATTGCTGCAAGCGAAGCTGCCAAAGAAGCGGTGTGGATGACGAAGTTCATCACTGAGTTGGAAGTGGTTACGGAGGTAAATCAGCCAATTCCTCTTTCTTACGAAAACACTGGAGCTATTGCTTAAGCTGCAAGCGAAGCTGCCAATGAAGCGGTGTGGATGACGAAGTTTATCACTGAATTGGAAGTGATTCTGGAGGTAAATCAGTCAACACTGGAGCTATTGCCTAAGCTAAGGATCTCATATCTCATCAAAAATCCAAGCACATTCATCGTCGTTATCACCTCATCAGGGAAATCATTGCAACGGGTGATGTCAGTATTGAACGAGTCCATACAACAAATAACACAACATATAGTTTCACTAAGGCAAAGGCAATAACACCTTAATAGAATGGGTGTTAAATATAAGGGCGTTTGACTTTAGTGCAAGTGGGATATTGTTAGGAATGTACCCTACAGTCAATCACATGAGATGTAATTGGAAATTCTATAGTAAACATTATTCATGATCAATAAAGTTGTTTGAGGCATTTTATTCATCATATACTGCTTATTCATATTTATGTTATTTATTTACTGTTATGATGAAGTTCATGGCTTAATTAAATGTGTTTAGGGCCATGATGAGATCATGCTAGTGAGACCTAAACCGAATATAATTAATATAAAATGTTCCTAGTCGTAGGATTACCGAGATTGGACATCAGTAATTGCGGTAAGACTGGTACACTCGTTATATGCTCTAAAGTAGAAGATAATTAATTGATCTCACAATTATTTATGTAGAGACACTGATATAAGAGTGTAGGTGTTAATGGTTTAGTTCACTAAACTGACTCCCTAAAAGGAATATCTAATGAAAAGTCTAAATGAATGTCAATACATAATTCATTAGGTGATAGTGGGTAAAAGTAATCCTAAGACCTGATATTTTGATAGCATTTTGTCTCTGTTAATATGTGTTTGGTTTATTTCTTAGCATGACTTTTTAAGACAAGACATATGTGGATATTCTGGGCATAGTGAGGTTTTCATGGAAGTGGGTGATCAATCAATAAGGAACTGATCACTTCTATTAGAAGAAGAGAATAACCTATGTGATTCTATAATGTGTTGACTAGAAAGTCTATGGCCATAGCAAAACAAATTTTAGAAAGAAGTTTCTTAAGTATTTATTTGTTTCAATCACTAATGTATCAGACACATGATTAAGTGGTTATGGTTTGACATTAATCTGTACCCTAAGATTTTTTGGGACATTGTATGATCAGAATATTTAATTGTACAAAAACTAATCGCTAAAAGGTACAATTGATTTCAGTAATAAAACTCACATTATCTGAGTAGTCATGACATTTTGTTACACGTCACTATGACTTGTAGAGAAATAAATAAGTTTAATATCTTCACCGCTGGCTTAATGTGGGACGCAATAGGTCATACGCAATAAAGCTTTTTTCTTGGAAAATTAAATTTGAAATTTTATTTGATAAAATTCGGAATCGAATAATTTGATATATAAAGATATAATAAATATGACAAATAGATCTGCTAGCACGGAATGTCATATGGTTGTCAATTTGTTTATGAGATAAATAATTTTGTTCATCATGATTAAATGAGGAATGAGTTCTAGAATATTTCAATAGTTTGAATATTTAAATTCCTAACTAATAAATATTTGAGATGATATAATACCTTAACTAAGAGATATGAAGATATTTCATTATAGTTAATAATTATATGGACAAATATTTTGTGAATATCTTTTGATATGAAAAAAAGATTACATACCATATAAATATATGGACACAAATCCCCTATAAATAGGAAAGAAAAGTTCTCCCTTTACGAAAAAAAAAAAAAAAAAAGAAGAGTAAGACTCATTCTCATACTAATTCAAAGAGAGTTAGAGAGAGGACACAATATTTCAAGAAAGGTTAGACGAGGTTCACCGTTGGAAGACGATCACTTGAGCATCTTATTAGTGAAATCACCACGAGAAGGAGTTATTGACATCGGTGAAAGATAATCCATAATCTTTCTATGTTGATCTAAGTAGTTTTAATTCATAGTGATTCTAGCTATTAGGAAAAGTTTTGTATTCCAAAGTTGTTTGCACAATTAAATCACTTCCGCTGCATGTGTTAGCCGCCTTAATAAACCTTAATTTTTTTTTCCTTCCAGGTATGGGTTTTGGTTTTGTGTGAGGTTCTGACTTGAAGCGGCTGCTAGTTGGGAGTAGTCCTATGGATACAACAGCATCGATAATGTTAAATGTGTTGCAATGTGGAATCCCCGTGATTGTCTCCATATAACTATGTATGGTGGACCTTTCATTTTCGATGGGGATTCGTATATGGTAGTTGATTAGACTAAAGCCAAAATTGTGTTAAAGCCAATATATTCAGCAGGATATTGTTCGGGTCATGGATGGATTTCATATTGGGTCATGTTGTCATGCACTCCTGTGTTTAGATAAAGTGATTCGCTAGCGCTACTAAAGAGGAAAAGATTCCAACATTAATGTTCTGTTTGTTTTGGTTACTGACTTTGAACTTCTTGCTATCCTAAAGGCTGGTGGTCAGAGTATTTTTAGACTACCCCAATAATTCTTTATGTTTGTTCCTATTTGATTAACAAAAGAAAAGAAAACAAAAGAAACCCAACCTTCATAATAAATATACGTTTTAAAAAAAAAAATTCAAATTGTATGTAGACATTCATTCTCACTTGGCTAAGATACTTTGGTTTTGACATCTCACTCTATAATTTGGAAAGCAAATATAAATATAAATATAAATAATCAAAAACTATGATTTCCCAGAAACCATTGCCATAATAACACTAAATACAATAAATCATTAAAAGAAGCAACGTTCCCAAGCTCACCAATGTCGTTTAGCGGGAATCTACTTTCCTTTCGATTTGTACATGTTTTCTCCCAACACAACAATAAAAATGAGAAATATGGAGTCCCCAGTATAGTCCATCCTAGCAAAAATTGTTTTGCATAAAGTACGTAGCGATTTCTCACAATTAGAAAGTTGTAGATGTGAGAAGAAAGTTGCAAAAGGATAGAAATCATTTTTAATTTGCAACCCTTTCAAACAAGAATTTTCCGTAGTGACACTAAAATGTTACGTTGGAAAATTTATAATAGTAAAAGTTTTTTTTTTGTTGAAAATATGAAAATATTAAATCTTTTGAGTGCCACGTTGGAAAAAATCCTACAAACACTGTAACTAGATTTATTATTATTTTATTTAAGAAAAATATGGAGTATGGTCACCATATAGTATTGATAAGAAAATACAATATAGAGTAGTGCGAAAGAAATATCTTGCATACTAGGTCTGGGTTGGATTCACTACAAGGAATTTGACATATAGTGACAGCAAAAATTCGTGGGTAAAAGGCGAAAAACCGTAGGTATAGCACGTAAAACCTATACCAACGGACATATTTTTCCGTCGTTTTTAATTAGCTATATCCACGGCAAAATGCCGTCACTATAGCCTATAGCGACGGATTTTTTTACCCGTTGGACAAAACCTTTGTGTTATACCCACGGTTTAGTATCCATTGGTATAGGTTTTAAGGACACCACTTGCTTTTCTATACCCACGGTTGAAACTCCATTGTTATAGGTTTTAGTAATGGTTTTCGCATCCAAATATTTAAATATATACCCATTGCTCTATACAAATTTTTTTCTTATTAATTACGCGTATGGTAATTTAATATTTTCTTTTATAATAATAATCCAATTATAGACTAAATACACAATAAAATAAACAAAAGTGTTTATGAAACAAAATTAAATAAAATTAAACTTCAATCATATTTAAAATTAATGAACTATTACAAGCATGTCAAATTACAAATTAAAATTCACTTTGTTTAACACTAGAAATATAGCTCCTTAGCAAAGAACAAAAAGCTATTTACAATAATGATTGGGAACTTGTGTTCCCATCAGAATTAAGCTTCAGGCAACTTTTGAACTTTAGTGTAATTTCCATTTGATATAGAAGAGTTACTTATTAAATAGGACACGAGGCAACCAAGTATAGCTCCTGCGCAAACCTGCATACAAATGTTGAAAAGATAAATCTGAACTTAGCAAACCTGCATTTATTATTCTCACAAAAAACTCTGTAACCAATATGAACTGAATTTGCATTTGAATTTAACTGAGAACAACATTTGTATATTTTGAGTATGGTGAAAAGAAATTAGAGGAAGTGTACTTGATATCATTTCAGCGTCCACCCTCTCGCTGCAAGAACCTCACGAACCTGCTTAGCTACTTCTGCGGCATCATTACCTGTACTATGAATAGCAGTTAATTTTAAAATTTAATCTAGAGTTTCACTTTTCTTTTTTTTTCTTCACATTATTGTATCAAAGCAAATAGCGGCAAGAACTACTAATACCCTGGTGAGCTCATAAATTTATGCACAACGTTTGGAGAATAACTAAAATTTATACAATTACCGATTAATAATTTGTGACATTGTTTGAGATCTTATGAAGGATGATCATAGCAGAATTTCATCCAAACTTACTCTAATGTGGTCTTGAAAATGTGATGGTCCGTCATTCGAGTAATTCTCCGAGAGCCTAAAATACAACACAGTGCTAAATCCTTCCCCATCAATTTCGTTCTGAAAGATTGCTGTAGGATATAATGGAATATGAGAAAACCACAAGAACAGTAACATCAAAAGTCATCCTAATTAATTAGCCATAAGAAATTATAACAGAAGGCTGGAGCAGAAGATTGGTCCCGTTATACAAATCAAGTTCAACTAGTTTTCTGGGTGCCAGCTATTGCCTACATCAAACAAACTAGTCTATGCATGAATCATAAAAATTGCCAAGGAAACTGAGTACAAGTACTTGCACATTCACAACAAGAAGTTATGGGAGCTTTGATGATGAATTGACAGTGGGAAGTTCGACAAATCTAGCAATGTGACTAATTTTCTGTTGAGACAAGTATACATCAACACCAAATGGACAATATGCTGCATGATTTGGAGTAAACTCTTTCTTCTTATCCCTGATGTACAATGCCACAATTAATAGTATCATCATCAGATGCAAAGCTGTTATTTTCATAAAAAAAAGAGAAAAAAACAATGAAAGCTGGAACAGAATAAAAAATAAACAGCACCTCAAGTAATTTTGGCCTCGAACCCTAAAGGTACCGGGATTAATTTTTGTCCAGCAGTCGAGGATTTTCTTTTCTGCTGGGCAGAATGGAACTTGAGAACCTGCTAATTGTTTTTCTAGAACAAACTTTGAAGAAACTGCAATTGGGAATACAATAAGTCAAAATATTCACCATTTTTATTCATACTTGACTAAAAAAGTAATTTTAGGGTGAAAATTTTGGTTTTGGGGTTTGAAATTTTGGAGGGAAAATGTGTTTTGTGAGGTTTGATATGGGCCTTTGATTTTGGGGGGGATTGATAGTGAGCCACTTGATAGCTTTCTTTGTAATTTATTATATAGATGTAATACTGGTTAGACAAGAAATCACTAACAATTATCTGGCAGAGCACGTACTATAAGTTCAACAACGACAACCAGCACATAGAAGGACCAAGAAGTTAGACAAATGAGCTTTATATAGGAACGAAACGAACAAAGTCCAACTTACCACCAATTTAATGCAGAAGTCGTGAACAATTTTTGTGAAAGCTGATTCAAAAATATGAACGGAGCTAGCAATCATTAGAAAAGGACAAACTGCATGAAATCCATAAACAAAATACCGAGATTACAGAAAGTTCAACGATATTACATAGTATATCAATAAAAACAGAATTGAATTAAAATGGAAAGAACAGATAATCAAGAAAAGGCCAGCAGAAAACTGGTCTGGTTACCTTCTATAATAGTTGTTGTCTATAATATATAATCGAGAACACCACACAAAGTAGGAATTGCTACCACCAATCCGTCACGAAATCTCCTTCAGAAACTCAGGCAATACAAGATCACAAAAACATCACCACTTTAAATTCTCAATAAAGAAGCAATCCTACTGTTGAGATAGTTTTTGGAACAAAAGAAGAATATAATTCAATCATAGGGATGTCAATTTAACAATCTAAGTAAATTCATCATTTTGAGGTACTAAACGTCTACTATAATCGTATGCTTTTCGCAGCCATATGGTTTCATTTGCAGAGCCATGAAACTTTAGTTGGGCTTGGGCCAAATATTATCTTTGCTCCATCAGAATCACATTAAGAAAACAAATGCATACACTGAGACGATACCAGTGTTTTTAAACCAAAAGCCACTCCATTAAGCTTACTTGCGAATAAAAACAGCTGGAAAAATGTTCATAAGAAAAGCTAGGAAACTTACATATCAAAAAAAGGTCAAAAATAGAAAAGATCAATGCTGCATGATCGAAGATTAATGGAAACAGCAAGTTACTGCTAACTATATAACATGCAGGAGGAATGTAGCAAATAAAATACATGCAATTTCTCCAGCAGAGTATCATCTACTCAAGACTACATCGTTTGGGAAGAAACTTAATTATGTTCTTGAAAGAAGAAAAAAATCATAAGAACTCACACATATTCTGAATGTTCAGAGAATTAACTGTTTTCAGACAGTTCAAAAGATATATGCCAATATTATTTTGTAATATCTTCTCTGAAGAACAACCCAACTAGTGTCTTTATCATAGTTATATCATCTAACACCAGCTTTGGTAACAAAATTTGAGACTTCAAATTTAAAGCTATATTCAATTGTATATATGTCTATGACATTAAAGCTAGCATGCTATACAAATAGTACTTTACTAATATTTTTCACTTTGGAACCATACTATAACACTGCAAGTTTCCTACAAAAGATGGTACTAGTACCGACTTATTCAAGAATTTAAATGGTACTGTTGCTGCTAAATCTGGTGTGGGGGCAAATAGATAGTATTTGTGGACTCTTAGGAAAACTGAATAGCAAACCTGTATACCTGTTCCGTCGGAGTTTGACGCTGACTCCTGCCATTCACCTGCAAAAAGTGCGAGACACCGGGGTTGTTCCCGGCGACGCACCCTTCGACGCTCAAGTCAGTAATCAGGGAAGATTGTGAAAGAGCGTAAAAACTGGCAAAAGATTGATTACCTCTTAATGGAGATGGATGGAGGGTATTTATAGGCGTCTTAGGGACTGGATTAGGAATGTAATCCCCGTGATCTGATAAGGAATATTCTCTTTGTAAATAGATTAGGAATGTAATCCCCAATTCCCAGTGGAAGGATAGGCATGAATCAGGGCCGTTGATTAAGATTTAACCAGGAACCCTAATTCTATCCCTCCGGATCGGGCTTTCTGCTGGTTGAAACCCGCACCCGATTGAGGTGGATCCATTCGTGGGTTATTGGATCTTTGACGAAAAGATCCAGTACCCATCTCAGACCCATTGGTAGGTGAAATTACCGTTTTACCCCTGGGCTTCAGGATTCGTGTCCGATTTGGACGGTTCCGATTAAACCCCATTTTAAGCAGTATCATGAGCCCCCACTCCCGAGACTGAGCTTGATCAGCCTTTGAGGAGTAGTCTTACTGTTTTAATGGCTAGTGGAGTTGTATCGGATCCCAAATGGAAGGTTTTGAATCTTGAAGGAGGTAGTGTGGTGATTTTTCAAGTGGATTAAACTCTGAGTCGCTTCTGAGCTCCCATGGTCGTGTGGTGTTCTCGTTGGAATATCCTTTTAACTTTGCGAAGTGTCAATTTGTCGTTCGGGGGTCTTAGAAGATTGTTCTTGGCAA
Source organism: Hemerocallis citrina (assembly GCA_017893485.1). Taxonomy (NCBI): domain Eukaryota; kingdom Viridiplantae; phylum Streptophyta; class Magnoliopsida; order Asparagales; family Asphodelaceae; genus Hemerocallis; species Hemerocallis citrina. Next base: position 140,192,605 of record CM030359.1, on the reverse strand, counting down.
TAATCGCTTGTTTGGGGACTAGAAAATGCTTCTCCACCTCTACAATTGCTTTCCAGGAGTTCTTCCTTAATTTCCCAAATTTTTAATTGTTTTTTCGCGATCTCTTGGTGGACGGCTCGGCCGTTTTCCTTCGTTGTGTGGCCTACATGTTTGTTTCACACTTCCGACCCCTTCCAGCGCTCGCTGCCCAGGAGGCCGAGGTCTGTAGGTGGTTCGGCACCTCTTTCCGAAGAGGAGAGGGACCTCGGCTAGGTTGTGAGTGCTGAATCTATGGTGTTTTTGTTCTTAAGGGTGAAATCTGTATTTTCTTGCTGTTCTATTTTGTTTGTTGTTTTTGTCTATGCTACAGTCAGTATCTGTAACACCTCGAATTTGTAAAATACCGAAATTGCCTGTTTTTATATATTTTGAGTGGTGAAAATTATTTTTGATGTATTTTAATTAAATATTGATATTAGTATGAATATTTGTGGTAGATTGATATTTTTGTTATATTAGAGTTAAGAGTTGAGATTTTGTGTGAGGTAATATAGTTTATTTTATTTTATCATTATGGGGGATTATTATAAGATAATTTTAATGTATTTTGTATTGTTCGTATAATTATAGAAAAGAGTTGGGGTTTATTTATAATATTTTGGATTTGGAGGGCTTATATGTAATTATACCATATTATTATTATTATTATTATTATTATTATTATTATTATATATATTACCAAAGTAACTCCCTTCCCCCATTTTCCCTTCTTTCCTTCTTTCTTTTCCTTTCCGTTTTCTTCCTCCCGACCTAGCCGAACCCCACTTTCGGTCCTCCCTCTCTCTCCCCAAATCCACTCCATCTCTCCATGATTTTCAAATTAATTTGGAGGGATGGCTAATTGGAGGGTGCTCTAGCTCGTGGTAGCATCGATTTTCGGAGAGGACTTCGGAAAGGTATCTCTCTTTTTATTTTATTGTATAAAATTAGGTTGGGTTCATTTCTATGGAGTAGGATTACTATGGTAGAGAGATTTAGAGATGTTGGAAGTGGTAGATTTGAGGAATTAGTGGATTGTTAGAGAAATTACAAGTTGTTAGTAAATTAGGGTTTTGGGTTTGTAAAATAGAGATATGTATATAAGAATTATCTCTTGTATGGTAGGAAAAAGTTGTAGTGAGCCATTAGAATAAAATGGGTAGAAAACTCGATCCAAATAATTGTAGAAAATGCACATGAGGGTGTAGAATATTATGAAAGTATTAATATGAATTTAGGATGATTTTTATAGGCTTCCAGCTCAATTAAATTGAGTAAAATGGATTATAGGTGGAAAGTGCACGCCGGGTATTCGGCGAAATGCTCGAGCGATATAGATGTGAGAATTTGATGAATTCGGAGGTGTGATTGGGTTTTATTATTGTTATTAACCCTAATTTGAGATATTAGGACAAAGGGATTGAAGAAATTAGGAAATAGAAAATTTTCTTATTAGGAAGCCTCCAATCAATATGTGAGTTCTTGCATCGGGGTTCGAAATTGAAATCCGTCGATGTAGCTTGCCTACATATGTCATTTGTGATGCGTGGGTGAAGACGGATTCAAATTTGGAGGTCCGTAGGTCGAGTTTTGAGCTTTAAACTAATCGGTTCTATAATTTTTTAATTAGGTGGAAAAAGTCGAACTTCGATTGGCTACAGGACGGACGTGGGACATCGTTTGCTCGATCCATCAGGTGAGTATGTTGTGTTTATAAATATTTTATATTTTGGCTGAATTTCGTGGCCTTTTGATATGTTTTGTGGGAGTTATGCCAAAAGTGGATTTTTATTGAAAATACGGATTTTTAAGGATCCAAAATGAGTTTTTGAGATATGTGGTGAAAGTGACTATTTCAAATATATAAAATCTATAGTATGGGTTATTGTGATGTGTTGAAGTATAAAAACTAATTATATTAGATTGTTTATGCACATTTTTATCCAGTGCATGATTTGTGCATGTTTTGGGGCATATAGGCCCTTATAGGTAATTATAATTACATGGAGCATGGTGTATAAGCTAGTATGCTATAATTAGATATTATAAGATTTAATTAGAGGAAATAAGTGGTTTTGGCCCCTTTTTCTGGGAAACTCGCATGTGTGGTGTGTAATTGTGATATATATATAGATGATTATGACGTGTGATGCAATGGTTGATGAAATTAATAATTGGGTACATGTTTACATTTTAATTATGTTCTAAGTGAATTAATGGGCATAATATGATATTATTCTGTGGTGAATTATATATTTTGATACGCTTACAATACTGACTAACACCTTATAATTCTTTTATTTATGATATAACTTGGTGTATGTCTATATGTGATTTAATGAAGTAGTATATAACATGGTATTCATAATGGGTGATGTTATGGCAAATTAAATAACATGGTACATTTATGATGTGTAATACTATGACATGGTGTATGTATATATGTGATACAATGAGATGGTAATTAATATCGTGGACACCAGATATGCATCAAATGGTAAGATCAAGATAAGATGGTAAGTGTTAATTAAATGTGTTATCAATATACGTGACTCAAATCAAAGTGGTAGCTATTCTTGAATTAATAAGTGAAGCGCTTGTGTGATAAACTAAAATGGAAAGATGCAATGATTAATACTAATAACAGATGGTTTTGTTGACCAGTACCTACAGCAATCCTTGGGGTTTGGGCTAGACCTCCTAACGCCTAAGGACCGGCTTGGGAATAGTGGACCCAAACTATGTTTGGGGTAAGTGGATTTTATCGCCCAAGCTATCGGCTTGAGGTCCGGTTTCCGTCGATGATAGCCGTCGCGAGGAAGTACCCAGTTTACCTAGGACGTGGTTTTTTCCCTCCTGGCTATCAGCTGGGAGGAAGTACCCAGTTTACCTGGGACGTGGTTTTTCCCTCGATGACAGCCGTCGTGAGGAAGCACCCAGTTTACCTGGGACGTGGTTTTTTCCCTCCTGGCTATCGGGTGGGAGGAAGTACCCAGTTTACCTGGGACGTGGTTTTTCCCTCGCTAGTTCGGCTAGGAGGAAGACGTAGCCTCGGATGAGTAAGACTCTGTGTGAGCATCGGGCCGCGTGTTTACTGGGCTGTCGTCTTTCAATATGTTGGGATACTGTGGCTCACTGGTCGACAAACTAATAAAATAACTAAGTGTTAATAAAAATGTGAAAGTACAGAAGTGAATTGTGAATTGTGTATGAGAAAGAAAGTGATTGTGAATGAAGTAAATGTGAAGGTAAACGAGTTATGAGTTAGTGTATGAAAAGAAGTGATAAATGCAGTGCGTGGTTAATTTAAAATGGAATAATAAAAGAGACATGTGTTCTTATGAATAGTACGAAGTAATTGTATTATGTAAGTGATTATTAAAGTAAAATACAGTGTGATATAAGTTGTTACACCTTGGAATTGTGTCAAGGAACTACCTGCCCGCTATTTCTGTGGAAATTGTGGGAACTACCTGCCTTGGCATAATTCGCAGGGTGAGTTGGTATAATAGTGGTAATGATTAATGGAAATGAGAAATAAAGTAAAGTGAAGATGAATAGTAATTGAAGTGAATTAATAACCAAGCTGTCGGTTTGAGACGTGATGTGATATTACCCAAACTGTGTGTTTATGGTGCAGTTACTATTACCCAAGCTATCGGCTGTGGGGTGTGATATGTTGTGGCCCCAGATTGTGTTTGGGGATTAAGTGAAAATGATAATAATAAGATATATCACTTATAAGAATGAGAATTACTAAAGTGGTATAATGAGATGGGAATGAGCTATAAAACATGTTTTCGATGTAATGAGTATAAGCATTCTATTAGTGATGTGTTAATGAGGTGATGAAATGTGAGAGCATTGCAATAAGCAATAAGATGTTATATTTGCATCATAAGACTTGAATGAATGTGGCATTATGAGAATAGAAGCATATAGGTAAGAAGTGATACTTGTTATTACAATAAAATAAATACCCGTATTTGGAGAATGGTTATGAAAATGGTTAATGCAGAAAGTATGATGTGTTATGAGTTTGCATCCATATGAATGGTTATTAAAGAAAGATGTAATAGCTTCATGTAAGTGATATTTATATAAATAGCGAAATGCTAGTATGATGATAATTGTGGAGGAATGAATATTCAGGTTAGGGAATTTAAATTGAAAAGTAATGGATTGTATGTGAATTCGTATTATGCGAATATAAAATAAGGATATATATATATATATATATATATATATATATATATATATATATATATATGAGGTTGATGTGAAGTGTATAGTGGAATGTGTGAATTATGGGTAATTTTATAATTCGATGCAGATTTGAAGAGTATTTTGATATAAAACCGCATTGATGATGTTTTTAAGTTCAGATGTTCAAGGTGTATCTTCTTACTTGATGTTTGTAAGTTTAAATTATTTTCTTTATACAATTTAATTCATTTGTTAGATTTTTAAATTATACTCACACCAGAAATGGCTAACCCCTGATGTTTTCTGGGGGTTAGGGGGGTCCCTCCCAGAGAGGGGACAACCCTAACTCTCTTGCAGGTTGGTAGCAGCATGGCGATGTAGTTATAGAGTTAGGAATTTTATTTTGTCGAGATGTTAGATTATTTATGTATTTAGTATAAGTAGAAGAGTGAATAGTTGATGTATTATTTTGTATTATGGTAAAGGTATATGTATATAGTGCTGTGATGAGGTGAGAAAGCCCGTACCCACCTCGTTGTGGAGTATTGGGTCCTGTGGTTGGTTTTTAAAAAGATTTTTCTAAATTTTTACCAAAATCCTTTATGTTTTCAAAGGGATTTATGGTTTTTATTGAATATTTGATAATCCGTTATGAGTTTGGCTCCCAGAGCATTATATTATATTGCCTATGTGTTTCTGCTTATTTTGGCCTGGGAAGCTCGCGAAATTATTACATGTATTGTGAGCTACGGAATTTTGAGCAGAATTCTGTAAGCTATTTGTGTTTCGAGGCAAAATTTACAGGGGAAACTCTGCCAAAATTTTTCTTGAAATATAACTTTCTTAGTTTATGTTTAAAGTGATATAGAAATTGAAAGAATTGAATTTGGAGGCTTAGTTTTAAAAAAAAAAATTTTTTTTGGGTGTTACAGTATCTTGATTTTGGTATAAAATATGAATTTAGATAATTTCGTCTATTTTTAAACCCCTCTGACCTTGCTTGATTTTGATTTCGTATGACTTAGTTATGGCTGTTTTAGTACAGAGGTGTCGATCTTTTCCAGATTCTGTTTTTGGGTAATTTTGATAACAAACTATTTTCAAGAACTATGCTATACCTATTATTTTGATTTGAAACTTTGGTGAGTATTTCTTTATTAAGTTAGGGATTACCCAGAATTTTGGTGAATTTTATTGATAAGTTTTATGTGGTGTTTCATCCTCGTTTCTAAAATCTATACATGCTGTATTTTGCTCGCTGTTCAGTAAAGAATCCTATTTTCACTATGATTCCTTATACTGTATGAAAAATATTTGTAAAATGTAAAAGTTATTATATTTTATCTATTTTCATACCCCGTTAGCAGAATTGGATTTCGTTTCACCGGTTGCGAGATATCTTAGTTTTTGTACAACAGTGTTGAGATTTACAGATTTGCTAAGCTATGTTTTCTTGATGCTTTCGTATTTTTGATGACTGATCTATTCTTACTGGAATTTTATGAAACTTTATAATTTGATTTTAGACATATAGGGGAATACTCCAGATTTTTTTGTGGATTTATTTGATGTTAGTGCTATTTTTCTGACTGAGAATTCATTTTCCTGATTTCTGACTGAACATGTTTTCTGTTTTCGAACCTGTTTTGAGTTATGATGTTGTGAAGTACTATGTGACTTAACTATACTCGTTGGATTCGTGTGGATGTCTATTTTTCAGATCCTTTGACGGATCCATATTTGCATTTCTGTAGCGACAAGAATCACCGTTTTAGTACTGTACTGTCATGCTGTCCTGAATATGAACATACACTGTTTTGCTTGTTTATGTGACTGTATATCGTCTATGATTGATTATTTGTTTCCCTGAACCTAATACTGATTATACCATGCTAGTTTGACACTATTTCTTATACATCATGCATGTTTGATGACCATAATAAAAATAACCTAGCCGGAGTTTCTTAAGGGAAGATCTAGTGGAAAATATGGAAACGTGTACTTGGAAGGGAACTAGTGTTCCATATTGTTACTGTTACTGTTACTGTTACTTTTCTGCTAGTGTTACTGTTATTGTAACTGTTACTGCTACTATTACTGTTATTGATACCTGAGTACACTGCTCCATCATGGTCCACTATGAAATCTAAAAGCGAAATTGTTTGTTGTAGCAATCATGCAGTAAAAACCAGGATGCATGAAGTACAACCTAGTTAATAATACACACAAGACTATAAGAACACAAAACTGAGACTGTTAGACTGATAATGTTAGAATGATACCGTTAGACTGAGACTGTTATACTGAGACTGTTAGACTTATACTGATGTACAGTTATCCTGATTCACTGATATACTGAATTTACTGTTACTAGAGACTGTTAGTTACCATGTGACACTGCTTTGACATAAAACATTTATACTATTAGTATACCATGCTAGTTGACTGCCATGATATTAGTTAGTTTCCCCATGTGCTTGTATCCTATATTATTTGTGACCCGCGACTTGCAATTGATGGGTACTTGTTTTCTTCTTTTCTCCTTTCCTGTAAATTTACTAATTGCAGATCAGGATGGACGACTGCCAGATGGTATTGGCGAGATGATGTATTAGTGCTGGAGATTCTGCTTTATTATTATTATTTTTATTGCTGCTTGAACACTGCATAAAGTGTATTTGGTTTATTGGATATTTATTGTATTTGGGCGATGTGACCCAAGATATTTGTTTTTGTCCAGACTTTGATTTATTTGAGAATATTGTATTTGGTTTCAAGTAAATTTTTGTTGGTAATCTGTTTCAATTATGCATGTTGGTTGATACTTTTTGTTCCGACTCTGATTATTTGTGTGAGATATTGCAAAGATTCTTGAACAGCTTATGAATGATAAAAATTATTTGTTGGGCTTTTGTTACGTATCTGTATTCCGTATTCTTTTTCGAAAGTGGGGCGTGACATTATTACTTGAATATATCAACAATATATCAACACATTCGAAACTTGAAAAAAAGAATCAATAAATCATCACGCAATCAATAGATTTATACATAAACATATGCTCATCTATATGCATACTAGGGTTCTCAAACCCAACACCCAACCCCCTCTCAAAACCCATCAATGCCGAGCCCCAAGACTATAACCTGAGGGCCAAAACAGTACTAGGGTTTGCACAATGCTCTGGTTGCAATGTGCAACCCTGGGTGCTGTTCAAACCCACCTAAGCCAGCACTAGGGTAAGGGGTTAACCCCGAAACCCTAACCCTTGCACCTCACCACGTCATACTTGTATTTTCAATGGTTTTTGACATGTATTTGTGTATAAGAAATCTAGTTTTCAAATCAACATGAATTCATATTAAAGAATTGAATAACTCACAAAAAATCCATCTTTTAATTACTCAAACCATTTTTCTTTTATCATACAATAAGATCTACACATCAACAATAACATATAGATTCATTAGATCTATTTCTATAAATAAAAACTGGATTTTTCATGTAGAAAACTCAATTAATCAAGAACATTTATTTTAGATCTATACACAAACAAGATTCAATCATTATGCCTCATAATCACAATCTCATGTTATACATACATCTCAACAGGTACTACAATCATGATACACACAATCCATGACATACAAGAGTCCATCCCTAGAATGATACTAAATATATGAGATAAAATAAAGCAAGAGAGTTGGAGTGTTACCCACCTCAAGAAGAAAATTTATACAACTAGTAGTCTTCTCCTCCAAGCAATAGGTCAACTCCAATAGCTCCAAAAATCACCAAGCCAAAAGAAAAAGAGAGGAGGCCGAAAACTTACTGCCCCTTCAAAATGTACAGGCCGGGATATGATTCTAGGGTTTCATGTGGTAATTTTACAAATAAAACCCCCTAGAAGTCTCAATTTGCATAATTAATTAATTGTGCAAACAAATCAAATCAAATCAAATCAAGTCAAATGGGTAAAATGTCATCCCCCAAATCTCTCCCATACCAAACCGGCCCCAATATGCAGCCAACAAATTTTTTTATTCAAATTTTGCCTCTAAACGACTTTTTTCAAAAAAGTCGAAATATTTACAAAAGTTGTTTTTCATACTAAGAAAAATTCCCAAAAATTCAAATATATCCAATTAGGAATAATAAAATTTATTTAGCAACTCAAACTTCCAAAACATGCTTTTTCAAAATATTCGCATGTGATAGTGATAGTACCAAAGTAACAATTATCTATTTTTTGCGGTTGGGAGCAGAAAATCACTCTTTTCTGATTTTAAAATTTATTTATAAATTGTGAAAAGTCTGCTCTGTCCACCTCTCGCACCACGCTTCGACATGTTGACTTTCCTTAATGAAAGTGTGTCAGCAATCCTCATGACAGTTGAAAAAGAAGGAATAGTCAGTCCTCCTCCCAAGATGACCACAGCCGGCAAGAGAAGGGATAGGAACAAGTGGTGTGCGTTTCATAGAGACAAAGGACAAACCACTGACCACTGCCGAGCCCTCGAAGAGAACTTGAAAGTCAGATTCGCAGAGGCTATCTATCTCAATTTGTCCAACAAAAGAATGACGCTGGAACCCCTCTAGCACAGGGGGGCTAATAAGTGTCAAGAGAAACCCTCCAAATCCCAAGACTCAGAACACATGGCTATTCTCAACACCATACACGGGGGGCCAATGGGAGAAGTTTCCAACTCCTCCCGCAAAGCCTTCGTGAGTGAAGTCAATTCAGTACACAACATCCCGCCTGCCAAGAGCCTAGGTGTCCCTATGACATTTTATGATAAAGATCTAGAAGGTGTCAAGACGCCTCAAAGCAACGTTTTGGTCATAAACTTGTGCATTACAAATCATAATATACGACGCATCCTTGTAGACAACAGCTGCTCCCCAAACATCCTCTTCATGGACACATTCGATGCTCTCAAGCTCTCTCAAGACCGACTCAAGCCAGCCAGCCATACAATCCACAGGTTATCAGGTGCCCCCATTCAAGTCTAAGGAATCATCACCTCGATGTGACAGTAGGAGAAGCCCTTGCAACTCAAATAGAGGCAATAGAATTTATGGTAGACAACATAAAAGCTGCATACAACCCTATATTTGGTTGCCCGGGCCTTATGGCTTTCTATCCAGTCGCCTCCGCATTTGACATGAAAATGAAGTTCCCCACAATAGCAGGCATAGGCCAAATTGCTGGAAGCCAAGAGGCAGCGCGACCATGCAACACTACCACAAAGGAGGCTCGGTTCTTCCACTCGATGCCATCGAACTACCGCAACAAAGAAGTCACATAGTGTAATATCCCGGTCGGATATTATATTTGTATTTTTATTATTTTTAAAGTTAAAATATTTTTATGGAAATTTCTTGCGTTTTCTAAATAAAAACTTACCTATGTATATATATTAGTAAGTATATACTTATGTTGTATCAGTTTTGTGTACTAGTACAAAATCCGGTAAAATCCATTTTTGAGAAAATGTATGGAAAATTCCAGGCAGATATTAATAATTATTATTTTATTATTATTTTATTTTTAATTTCAGAATTAAAATGCTTTTGGTGGATATCACCCGGTTTTGTTAATAAACATTATCTGTACATATATACCAATCTGTATACATCTGTATTGTATCAAATTGGTACTGTAATCTTCCAAGCTAATAATAAAAATTATTTTATTATTATTTTTGGAATTAATTTATTTTCATACAGATTATGCGGTTTACAAACGAAAATTATCGGTATACATATATATGTATACGTATGAGTATTGTACCGATTTCGTACGTTTGTACAAATCATGTAGTATGTGTTTTGGACAAAAATATCACTTTTTTCATGATAAATTAAATTTGGATGGCTAGGTTTTGTTTGAAAGATTAAACCTATGATTAGTTAGATACATAAGAGTTAGGGTGTTTCTTCTAGAAGTCTCTCTCCTCCACTTCACCCCTTCACCTTACCTCCACCTCATCTCCCCCATCCCTAAGCATGGCCGGCCTTCCACACTGTAAGGGGGTTTTTGCAAATCTCCGAGGTGCTTTTGCACTCTCCCCCTTCTCTTCCACCCTAAAAATACCCCCCCCCCCCCCTTCACATCTTGTCTCATTTTACAAAGACAAAAAAAAAGAGAGAAAAAGAAAGAGAGAACAAACCCAAACTAGAGAGTTTTTCATTGTAGGTCTTCTAAGAGTTGTAGTAGAAGCTAGGAGGAAGGAGAAGGTTGCTAGCTAGTCCTTCCTACAAGGAATCAAGGTGGGAGTTCTCAACTTCTCTCTTGTGTATTTTTTGTTCTCTTTTAATGGGTTGTTTTTGTTTCATTTTTGTGTATGTGAAAAAGAACTCATCTTTAGTGTTAATAGTTGTTGTATGTAAGAAAGAACCCATCTTTTGATGGTTGTTTGTTGTACTTTAAAAAAAACTCATCTTTACGATGAGTGGTTGTGTTTCTAACAACTTGGACAAAAGACTTTAAGCATAAATATGGTTGTAGGGATGAAAATGATCCCAGGGAAATATGGATGGTAAAACTTAAATAAATAACATAAAGATCGAAACTTTGAGATCTTGTATGGTTATTGTTGTTATGTGGTTATTTTGGCTAAATAAAAACTAACAACTTGAACCAAATTCTATGTGCATATGAGTAGTGTGAGTCCAAAAGGACCACATGAAGAGTTTGAATGAAGATAACACATAAAGGTTGAATATTTAACCTGGATATGACTATTGTTGTTATTATTGTTGTTTTGTTGAACACAAAAATACGACTTGGACTATAACTATCAACCATTTTGGGGTTGTAGAACTCATCTAGCCTAATAAAAGACAAGTTTTCCGTTGTGTGTTGCTATCTACCTTGTTAAAAATCAAGTTTTTACTAAATCTAGTTCTTAAAAAGTTGACTTGTTGTATGTTGTTTTCCTACCATATTATAAATAATGTCCTTACTAATTCAAGTTCATAAAAGATAAATCTTTTTAATAGTTGTGGTATGTTTGTTTTCATACTTGTTAAAAATCAAGTCCTTGGAAAATCTAGTTCATGAAAGATTAAGTTTCTATTTTTACTTCTAGGTTGTGAAAGATTAAGCTTCCATTTTGCTTCTATATTGATAAAAGATTAGTCTTTTGTAGCATGTCTATTTGATTTTATAATGGAAATGATTACTTCTTCTCTTATTGTATATAGGAACTTGTAGGAATGAAGAAAAGTGGATTTTGTTGTATGTAGGACTTGTAATTCATAAAAAGTAGATTTTTGTAGTATGTAGAAATTTGTAGTTCATAATGTTAGATTTTTGTAATATTTTAAGATTTGTAATTCATAACGAGCAGTAGTCTTTGTAATAGCTAGTAAAGTTTCATGCTTAAGTTGTAGTAAATATCCATACTTAAGTTGTAGTAAAGTTCATACTTAAGTTGTAGTAAGGTTTCATGCTTAAGTTGTAGTAAATATCCATACTTAAGTCGTAGTAAAGTTGATACTTAAGTTGCAGCAAGGTTTCGTGCTTAAGTTGTAGTAAATATCCATGCTTAAGTTGTAGTAAAGTTCATGTTTAAGTTGTAGTAGATATTAATGCTTAAGTTGTAGAAAAAGAAACCATTATGTTGTATTTGTAGTGTTTAGTAAAGAAACCATGCTTAAGTTGTATAGGAAAGAAACCCATCATGCCAGATTGTTGTAGTAAGAATCATGCATAAGTTGTGTAGGAAAGAAACCCATCATGCTAGATTGTTGTAGTAAGAATCATGCTTAAGTTGTGTAGTAAAGAAACCCATCATGCTAGATTGTTGTAGTAAGAATCATGCTTAAGTAGTGTAGTAAAGAAACCCCTCATGCTAGATTGTTGTAGTAAGAATCATGCTTAAGTTGTGTAGTAAAGAAACCCATAATGCTAGATTGTTGTAGTAAGAATCATGCTTAAGTTGTGTAGTAAAGAAACCCATCATGCTAGATTGTTGCAGTAAGAATCATGTTTAAGTTGTTGTAGGTTGTTGCAGTAAAGAAACCAATGCTTAAGTTCTATACCATGCTTGAGTTGTTGTAGGTTGATGTAATAAAGAAACATATTCTTAAGTTGTATACCATGCTTGAGTTGTTGTAGGTTGATGTAGTATAGAAACCCATTCTTATGTTGTATATCATGCTTAAGTTGTTGTAGGTTGATGTAGTAAAGAAGCCATGTTTGAGTTGTATATCATGCTTGAGTTGTTGTAGTAAGTAACCCATGCTTGAGTTGATTGTAGTATATAACCCATGCCTGAGTTGATTATTGTAAGAAACCCATGCTTGAGTTGATTGAAGTAAAGAACCCATGCTTAAGAGGTGTAGTTGTTCTAGATTTAAAAGAATCCATACATGAGTTTTTAGATTCAAAAGAATACATGCATGTTTAAGTTATATGTTGTAGTGGTTTTAGTTAAATTTTAAAAGGAACCCATGAGTTTAGCTTGCATGCTAATCCAATTAAATTATTGAAATGATCCCATGTTCCGTTGTTGTTCTAGTTCGATTTTTAAGAAGAAACCCATGAAACTAGCTCCATGATAGTTCTAGCTCGAATTGGCGAGGAAACCATGCATTTAAGTTCTAGGTGGCTCTAGCTCAACCTTGAGAAAGAACCCATCAACCTAGTCGGATGTTGTCCTGGTTCAAATTTGGGAAAAAGAACCCATGAGTTCTAGTTGTATGCAGTTCTAATTGAAATTGGACCGGATTTTGGATTCCTTATGGAATCTGAAAAAAAAGTGTTCTACTAGAGAGTTGTTGTAAATGTTCTTACTTTTCTAAAAAAGTATATTTTTGTCGGATTCTGATAAACGCAGCACTGGTTGGTTCTAGGCTATCGAAAGGTTTTTATGTCGCTTTTGGGCTTCTCATTGGTAGTATGCCTATTTTAGACTGTTAGTAGATTCTTCTGTTGCTTCTAATTGTAGAAGATCAGGTTTTTCTAGTAAGCACGTTTGGTTGCTTCTAGGTTGTTAGAATACTTGTATGGTTGTTTTTAAATGTTGTTTTGCTCTTAGGCACCTCGTCTGACCCGTATGTAGCTGTCGGTCTCATACGTAGCTTATTTGGCTCGTAGGTATATTGTTGTCTCATACGCAGGTCGTCTTGCTCGTATGTAGTTGTTGGTATCGTATGTAGCTTGTTTAGCTCGTATGTGTTTTGTTTACTCGTATGTAGCTAATTAGCTAGTACGCAGTTTGTTGTGCTCGTCTAGGGTGATATCGTTGACCTAGAGGCTATCGACCATCAAGACGTGTGTTTGCCTTACTCCTAAGGGACTGTGGACGAGTCACTTCGCGTGTACCGTCAGATCTTAACCGAGTTGGTTGATCGCGGCCGGAGTGTTGACGAAATCCAAGTTCTGGATAGTAGCATGCAAATACGTTCCTATTGTCCAGGTCTTGGATCGATAGGCCTTGAACCAGATCCTTAGGGATTCTGGTAAGTCAAGATTGAGCAGCCTACTAGTGTTATATTGCGAAGTCTAACTTAAGACCTGGCATGTTGTATTAATGCTGTTGTCATCCCTTAGTTTGTTTAGGGTTAGTGACATTGTTAGGTTAGTAACTTATGGCTATTACTACTTAACCTTTACTTATTATCATTTTCGCTGAAGGGAAGAGTTGGTGTTAAGGGTGATACCTTATGATCCGACCTGTCTTATAGGCCGACACTAGGCAGTGTTATTGGGTTGTACCCTTCTTGTCAAAGGGATACGGTCTGTGCCTTCTCATGAGTTAGGAGCACGGAATCCGTATCTCGTCTGTTAATTTTTGTAGTGCCTTGATAAGCGGTAGCGATTCCTGTCGGAGCTAGGGGGGATGGACCCCAAGAACTCCGTCTTGTCTTGTATCTAAGGGCGAGAAGCCATAGACTACGGTTTAGCTAGAGGGCGGCAGGGGATGCTTCGAGCTAACCTGCGACTGCGGAAACTCCAAAGATTCGTCAGATATTTGAGTGAGGTCTGGTGTGACTGATGGGATTAGACTGTTTCAGGGCAACCTCATCAGTCATGACGTATCTTCTGAAACAAGTCGTGTACAAAAGTAGAAATCATGGCACGGGTTCAAAATCCTATATATGAAGAAATGGCTTGAGATGGTGCGTATGTAGTTTGGGATGCAAATTGTTTCGGAGACTCGCTTGCATTAGAATAGGAGCATCATTGCATTAGTTAATCTGGCATTAGAGTCTAAGTCATAGCATACACTGACACATCAATTAAATATACAGGTTCCTGTTTTCATCAATCTGTTTGCTTAGTGTGGAGAATCACAGCTAGTCATCAGCCTTAAAGCGTCAGTATATGTACTGACATCCACATTTCAATAGGTACTGGATTGCAAAAGTACAGGTACAGGATTCAGGAGGACTCAAGGACAGAGAAGCAAGAGTCGTTTTTATTTCCGCTGTATTATATGTTGTTTACTATTGTTCCATTTGTAACAATTATTGTAATTTATTTATTTTTTGGAAAGCATCCAAGTGAAGTACCAAGAGTTTTTCTTTATTCATTGTACTCCGATGTAACTTGTTGAAAGTTGTAACACTTGGGCTTGTAAAGATATTATTATAACATCGATGTAATGTATTGCAGTTTTATAATATTCAGACTTGTAATACATTAGTGTTGAATAAAAAGTTTTAAATTTTCATGTTTTTCTATGTATTGTGGCTAATTGAATGAATGATTCGGGCTTATATCACGGTTTCCCAGTATATGGAAATTGGGGCGTTACAGAGTGGTATCAGAGCCGACTTCAATTTACAATCCAACACAGAAGGAAAATTAAACTTGGATGCCTTTTAGGAGTCAGGTTTTAGCTAGTTGTAGATAATTATAATTCGTATTGTTGTTTTTTTCAACTTATGTTTTATAATTTTTCCATATCTGGACTAATTCCAGTATATGTGTTTTAAGGATGGTATTCGAGGATATCCTAATCGAGGATGTGTTGATGGAAGAGAGTGAGCCGATTTCGAAGGATGATCCGATGATCTCGACCGAGGAGCCGAAGGAGATTTTACTACAAGCTAACCTCAAGACGGTCTCGCCTTCACTACCGCAAGGACTAAGTGTGGATCAACGTACAGCGGCGGCAGCCAGTATACGTCGGGAAATGAAGAAGCTGAGGAAGCACAGGACCAGAAAAAGTCGTCAAGCTGAGCAACTAGGAAATGCTTGTAGAACTATATTAGAAGGCCTAGCAAAGGAGCAGGAATACTTTGATTCCTGATTGGCACGACTATAGCATGAATGGGAGCAAATCCAGGAGACCACCGAGGTTGTAGAATGCCATTTCTAGGAGAGGTTTGGGCACAAGAAATCATTCTGTCCTCAACGACTAGGGAAAAGATCTGCACCAGCATTAGGGTTCGAGAACCGAGGTCAGGAGCAGAAGATGCAGAAGACGGAGGGCAAACTTAAAGGCACCCAGACAGGAAGTTGTTTCCTATGTGGTGAGCTAGGTCATTTCAAGAGCCAATGTCCGAGGAAGGACTCTTAGATGGAAGCCCGTACATGTTACATTTGTAGGAAGATTGGTCATGTTAGGCCAAACTGTCCTCAGCTTCATAAAAATGACAGCAGATCAGCCCCTAAGACGAACAGTAAAGGAAAGGATCCTATTCACCGGATCATATTCTTTGTCTGAGTTATTTTTAAGAAATTGAGATGTGTGCGGGTGGCGACTCTAGAACTGGTTTGTTAATTACACCATCTGGGCATCAGCTTTGAGCAAATTATAGGAGAAAATCCTGAAAGTCAGAAGTGGTGTTCGTAGGCCATGTCCTATTCTAAGGAGGGAGTGGCTACCGAAGTGCAAAAGATCGAGATAGGTGAAGAATTGACCTCAGCCGAAGACCGTGAAAGAAGTAAGAAGCTAAATGATAAGATCAGGCTAGCCAGTATTGGAGTAATTACTAAAGATTGGAGCTCAGTTTTGGCACGATTGAAGCTGCAACCGAGTCTAAGTGAGCAAGTTAGAAGGCTTAAGCAGAAGATGTAGGGATTGAAGCACTGCAGCGGCAAGTTGATGAAAGAAAATCTCCGAATGTCGGTATGGACTTCGTCACCGGATTACCCAGAAGTTTGGAAATATATGACTCAATTTGGGATATTGGGGATCTGTTGAACGAATCTGTACATTTTCTTGCAATAAAGATGACTTAGTCGGTAGAGAAATTAGCGGAAGTCCACATTGAAGGCATAAGAAATCAGCATGGAGTGCCAGTGTCAACGATTCTGACAAAAATTCAAGAGTTACATCTCGATTTTGGCAGAGTTGCAGGCAGCATGGGGATCGAGGTTAGGTTCTTTATAGAACCAGTTCATGGATGAGCCACATGGAAGCCGGAAAGGCCGTATAAGCTTTTTTTCCCCGAGTTGTTTAGTGTATGAATTTTTTTTTGTTCTCCTGACTAAACGTAGTTCTGAGGACAACTATTCTAAGGAGGGAGTATTGTAACATTCCGGTCAGATATTATATTTGTATTTTTTTATTTTTAAAATTGAAATATATTTATGCAAATTTCTTGGGTTTTCTAAATAAAAACTTACCTATGAATATATACTAGTAAGTATATACTTATGTTGTATCGGTTTTGTGCACTTGTACAAATTCCTGTAAAATGCATTTTTGAGAAAATTTCTGGAATATCAAGGACAGATATTACAAATAATTATTTTATTATTATTTTATTTTTATTTTCCGAATTGAAAATTTTTTGTGGATATCACCCTGTTTTGTTAATAAACATTATCTGTACATACATACCAGTCTGTATACATCTGTATTGTATCAAATTGGTACTGTAATCTTCCGAGTTGATAATAAAAATTATTTTATTATTATTTTCGGAATTAATTTTTTTTCAAACGGATTATGCGGTTTAACAAATGGAAATTATCGGTATACATATATATATGTATACGTATGAGTCTTGTACCGATTTCGTACGTTTGTACAAATCAAGTAGTACGTGTTTTGGACAAAAATATCTTTTTTGTCTTGATAAATCAAATTTGGATGGCTAGGTTTTGTTTGAAAGATTAAACATAGGATTAATTAGATAAATAAGAGTTAGGGTGTTTCTTCTAAAAGTCTCTCTCCTCCACCTCACCCATCCACCTCAACCCTTTACCTTACCTCCACCTCACCTCCCCCATCCCTAAACATAGCCGGACATCCACACCCCAAGGGGGTTTTTGCAAATCTCCTAGGTGCTTTCGCACTCTCCCCTTTCTCTTGCACCCTATGAATACCCCCCCCCCTCACCTCTTCTCATTTTACAAAGACCAAAAAAAAGTGGAAAAGAAAGAGAGAACAAACCCTAACTAGAGAGTTTTTCATCGTAGGTCTTCTCAAGAGTTGTAGTAGAAGCTAGGAGGAAGGAGAAGGTTGCTAGCTAGTCCTTCCTACAAGGAATCAAGGTGGGGGTTCTCTACTTCTCTTGTGTGTTTTTTTGTTCTCTTTTTATTGGTTGTTTTCGTTTCATTTTTGTGTATGTTAAAAAGAACCCAACTTTAGGGTTAATAGTTATTGTATGTAAGAAAGAACCCATCTTTGGATGGTTGTTTGTTGTAGGTTAAAAAGAACTCATCTTTAAGATGAGTGGTTGTTGTATGTGTGTGTTTCTAACAACTTGGACTAAACACTTTTAGCATAAACATGGTTATAGGGATCAAAATGATGCCATGTAAATATGGATGGTAGAACTTAAATAAATAACATACAGATTGAATCTTTAAGATCTTGTATGGTTATTGTTGTTATGTGGTTATTTTGGCTAAATAAAAACCAACAACATGGACTAAATTGTATGTGCATATGAGTAGTGTGAGTCCAAAAGGAACACATGAAGAGTTTGAATGAAGATAACACATAAAGGTTAAATCTTTAACCTTGTTATGACTGTTGTTGTTATTATTGTTGTTCTGTTGAACACAAAACTTCGACTTGGACTATAACTATCAGCACATAAAGTAAGAATACTTACATAACCATTTTGGGATTGTAGAACTCATCTAGCCTAATAAAAGACAAGTCTTCCATTGTATGTTGCTCTCTACCTTGTTAAAAATCAAGTTTTTACTAAATCTAGTTCATAAAAAGTGGACTTGTTGTATGTTGTTTTCTTACCATATAATAAATAAAGTCCTTACTAATTCTAGTTCATAAAAGACAAATCTTTTTAGTAGTTGTGGTATGTTTGCTTTCATACTTGATAAAAATCAAGTCCTTGGTAAATCTATTTCATGAAAGATTAAGCTTCTATTTTTACTTCTAGGTTCTGAAAAATTAAGCTTCCATTTTCCTTCTATAATGATAAAAGATTAGTCTTTTGTAGCATGTCTATTTGACTTTATAATGGAATGGATTACTTCTTCTCTTATTGTATGTAGGAACTTGTAGGATTGAAGAAAAGTGGATTTTGTTGTATGTAGGACTTGTAGTTTATAAAAAATAGATTTTTATAATATGTAGAAATTTGTAGTTCATAAAGTTAGATTTTTATAATATTTTAAGACTTGTAATTCATAAAGAGAAGTAGTCTTTGTAATAGCTAGTAAAGTTTCATGCTTAAGTTGTAGTAAATATCCATGCTTAAGTTGTAGTAAAGTTCATACTTAAGTTGTAGTAAGGTTTCATGCTTAAGTTGTAGATAATATCCATGCATAAGTTGTAGTAAAGTTCTTACTTAAGTTGTAGTAAGGTTTCATGCTTAAGTTGTACTAAATATCCATGCTTAAGTTGTAGTAAAGAACTTGCTTAAGTTGTAGTAAGGTTTCATGCTTAAGTTGTAGTAGATATTCGTCCTTAAGTTGTAGTAAAAGAAATCATCATGTTGTATTTGTAGTGTTTAGTAAAAAAATCATGCTTAACTTGTGTAGAAAAGAAACCCATCATGCTTGATTGTTGTATTAAGAATCATGCTTAAGTTGTGTAGGAAGGAAACCCATCATGCTAGATTATTGTAGTAAGAATCATGCTTAAGTTGTGTAGTAAAGAAACCCATCATGCTAGATTGTTGTAGTGAGAATCAAGTTTATGTTGTTGTAGGTTGTTGTAGTAAAGAAGCCCATGCTTAAGATGTATACCATGCTTGAGTTTTTTTAGGTTGATGTAGTAAAGAAACCCATTCTTAAGTTGTATACCGTGCTTGAGGTATTGTAGGTTGATGTAATAAAGAAACACATTCTTAAGTTGTGTACTATGTTTAAGTTGTTGTAGGTTGATGTGGTAAAGAAGCCATGTTTGGGTTGTATATCATGCTTGAGTTGTTGTAGTAAGTAAGCCATACTTGAGTTGATTGTAGTAAGTAACCCATGCTTCAGTTCATTATAGTAAGAAACGCATGATTGAGTTGATTGTAGTACAGAACCCATGCTTGAGATGTGTAGTTGTTATAGATTTAAAAGAATCCATTCTTGAGTTTGTATGGTTGTTTTAGATTCAAAAGATTTCATGCATGTTTAAGTTATATGTTGTAGTTGTTTTAGTTAAATTCTAAAAGGAACCCATGAGTTTAGCTTGCTTGCTAATCCAACTAAATTATTGAAATGACCATGTTCCATTGTTGTTCTAGTTCGATTTTTAAGAAGAAACCCATGAAACTAGCTCCATGATAGTTCTAGCTCGAATTGGCGAGGAAACCTTGCATTTAGGTTCTAGGTGGTTCTAGCTCAAGCTTGAGAAAGAACCCATGAACCTAGTCGCATGAACCTAGTTCAAATTTGGGAAAAGAACCAATGAGTTCTATTTGTATGCTGTTCTGATTGAAATTGGACCGAATTTTGGATTCCTTATGGAATCAGAAAAAAAAGTGTTTCACTAGAGAGTTGTGGTAAATGTTCTTACTTTTCTAAAAAATATATTTTTGTCAAATTCTGATAAACGCAGCACTGATTGCTTCGAGGCTGTCGGAAGGTTTTTATGTCGCTTTTGGGGTTCTCATTGGTATTATGCCTATTTTAGACTGTTAGTAGATTTTTATGTTGCTTCTAATTATAGAAGATCAAGTTTTGCAAGTAAGCATGTTTGGTTGCTTCTAGGTTGTTATAATACTTGTATGGTTGTTTTTATATGTAATTTTGATCATACGCGCCTCGCCTGGCCCGTATGTAGCTATTGGTCTCATACGCTTATTGGGCTCGTATGTATGTTGTTATCTCATACGCAGCTCCCCTGGCTCGTATATAGTTGTTGGCATCATACGTAGTTTGTTTAGCTCGTATGTGTTTTGTTTACTCATACTTAGCTTATTAGCTAGTACGCAGTTTGTTGTACTCGTCTTGGGTGATATCGTTGACCTAGCGGCTATCGACCATCAAGACGTGTGTTTGCCTTACTCCTAAGAGACTATGGATGAGTCACTTCCCGTGTACCGTCAGATCCTAACCTGTATGGGATGATCGCGGACCGGAGTGTTGACGAAATCCAAGTTCAGGGTAGTAGCATGCGAATACATTCGTATTGCCGGGGTCTTAGATCGATATGCCATAAACTAGATCCTTAGGGATTCTGGTAAGTCTAAGTTGAGAACCCTACTAGAGTTATCTTGCGATGTCTAACTTTATACCTAGCATGTTGTATTAATGGTATTGTCATCCCTCAGTTTGTTTAGGGTTAGTGACATTGTTAGGGTAGTAACTTATGGCTATTACTACTTAACCTTTACTTATTATTATTTTCGCCGAAGGGAAGAGTTGGTGTTAAGAGTGATACCTTATGATCCGACCTATCCTGTAGGCTGACAGTAGGCGGTGTTATTGGGTTGTACCCTTCTTGTCAAAGGGATACAGTCTGTGCCTTCTCACGAGTTGGGAGCACGGGATCCGTATCTCGTCTGTTAATTTCTGTAGTGCCTTGATAAGCGGGAGAGATTCTTGTCGGAGCTAGGGGGATGGACCCTCAGAACTCCGTCTTGTCTTGTATCTAAGGGCGAGAAGCCATAGACTATGGTTTGGTTAGGGGGCGGCAGGGGATGCTTCGAGCTAACCTGCAATTGCAGAAACTCTAAAGATTCGTCACATATTTGAGTGAGGTCTGGTGCAACTGATGGGATTAGACTGTTTCAAGCCAACCTCATTAGTCATGACATATGTTCAGAAACAAGTCGAGAACAAAAGTAGAATTCATGGCGCGTGTTCAAATCTCTACATATGAAGAAACGGCTTGAGATGGGGCGTATGTAGTTTGGGATGCAAACTGTTCAGGAGACTCGCTTGCATTAGAATAAAAGCATCATTGCATTAGTTAAGCTGGCATTAGAGTCTAAGTCATAGCATACACTGACACATCAATCATATATACACATTTCTCTTTTCATCAATCTGTTTGCTTTAAGTGGAGAATCACTGCTAGTCATCAGCCTTAAAGCGTCAGTATATGTACTGACATCCCCATTTCAATAGGTACTGGATTGCAGAAGTACAGGTACAGGATTCAGGAGGACTCAAGGAGAGAGAAGCAAGAGTCGTTTTTATTTCCGCTGTATTATATTTTGTTTACTATTGATCCTTTTGTAATAATTATTGTAATTTATTTATTTGTTGGAAAGCATCCAAGTGAAGTACCAAGGGTTGTTCTTTATTCATTGTACTCTGATATAACTTGTTGAAAGTTGTAACAATTGGGCTTGTAAAGGTATTATTATAACATTGATGTAATGTATTGCAGTTTTATAAAATTCAAACTTGTAATACATTAGTGTTGAATAAAAAGTTTTAAATTTTCATGTTTTTCTATGTGTTGTGGCTAATTGAATGAATGATTCAGGCTTATATCACGGTTTTCCAGTATACGGAAATCGGGGCGTTACAGAGTGGTATCATAGCCGACTTCAATTTACAGTCCAACACAGTTGGAAAATTAAACTTGGATGCCTTTTAGGAGTCTGGTTTTAGCTTGTTGTAGACAATTATAATTCGTATTGTTGTTTCTTTCAACTTATGTTTTATAATTTTTCTATATCTGGACTAATTCCAGTATATGTGTTTTAAGGATGGTATTCGAGGATATCCTAACCGAGGATGTGTTTATGGAAAAGAGTGAACCGATTTCGAGGGATGATCCGATGATCTCGAGCGAGGAGCCAAAGGAGATTTTACTACAAACTAACCTCAAGGTGGACTCGCCTTCACCACCGCAAGGACTAAGTGTGGATCAACGCACAGCGGCGGCAGCCAGCATACGTTGGGAAATGAAGAAGCTAAGCACAAGACCAGGAAAAGTCGTCAAGCTAAGCAATAGGGAAATGCTTGCAGAACTATATTAGCAAGCCTCGCAGAAGAGCAGGAATACTTTGATTGCAGATTGGCACGACTACAACATGAATGGGAGCAAATCTAGGAGACCACCGAGGTTGTAGTATGCCATTTCTAGGAGAGGTTTGGGCACAAGAAATCATTCTGTCCACAACGACTAGGGAAAAGATCTGCACCAGCATCAGAGTTCGAAAACTGAGGTCAGGAGCAGAAGACTAAGAAGATGGAGGGCAAACTTAGAGGCACCCAGACAGGAAGTTGTTTCCTATGTAGTGAGCAATGTCATTTCAAGAGCCAATGTCCGAGGAGGGACTCTCAAATGGAAGCCCGTACATGTTACAATTGTAGGAAGATTGGTCATGTTAGGCCAAACTGTCTCCGGCTTCATAAAAAAGAAGGGAGATCAGCCCCGAAGACGAACAATAAAGGAAAGGAGCCTGTTCACCAAGAGTAAGAGTTTGCAGTTACTGAAGAATTGACATCAGCCGAAAACGGTGAAGGATGTAAGAAGCTAAATGATAAGATCAGGCTAGCTAGTATTGTAGTAATTACTGAAGATTGGAGCTCAGTTTTGGCACGATTGAAGCTGTAACCGAGTCTAAGTGAGCAAGTTAGAAGGCTTAAGCAGAAGATGCAGGGATTGAAGCACTGAAGCGGCAAGCTGATGAAAGAAAAACTCAGAATGTCGGTATGGACTTAGTCACGGGATTACCCAGAAGTTCAGAAATGTATGACTCAATTTGGGATATTGGGGATCTGTTGAATGAATCTGCACATTTTCTTCCGATAAAGATGACGTAGTCACTAGAGAACTTAGCAGAAGTCCACATTGAAGGCATAAGGAATCAGCATGGAGTGCCAGTGTCAGCGATTCTGACCAAGATTCAAGAGTGACATCTCGATTTTGGCAGAGTAGCAGGCAGCTTAGGGATCGAGGTCGGGTTCTTTGGAGAACCAGTTCATGGATGAGCCACATGGGAGCCGGAAGGCCGTAGAAGCTTTCTTTCCCCGAGTTATTTGGTGTAGGAATATTTTTTTGTTCTCCTGACTAAACATAGTTCTGAGGACAACTATTCTAAGGAGGGAGTATTGTACTATCCCGGTCGGATATTATATTTGTATTTTTTTATTTTTAAAATTAAAATATATTTATGCAAATTTCTTGGGTTTTCTAAATAAAAACTTACCTATGAATATGTACTAGTAAGTATCTCCTTATATTGTATCGGTTTTGTGCACTTGTACAAAATCCTGTAAAATGCATTTTTGAGTAAATTTCTGAAAAATTCCGCGCAGATATTAAAATTTATTATTTTATTATTATTTTATTTTTATTTTCAGATTTAAAATATTTTTTGTGGATATCACTGGGTTTTGTTAATAAACATTATCTGTACATATATAGCATTCTGTATACATCTGTATTGTATCGAATTGGTACTGTAATCTTCCGAGCTGATAATAAAAATTATTTTATTGTTATTTTTGGAATTAATTTATTTTCATACGGATTATGCGTTCTAACGAACGGAAATTATCGGTATACATATATATGTATACGTATGAGTATTGTACCGATTTCGTACATTTGTACAAATCACGTAGTATGTGTTTTGGACAAAAATATCTCTTTTGTCATGATAAATCAAATTTGGATGGCTAGATTTTGTTTGAAAGATTAAATACAGGATAAATTAGATACATAAGAGTTAGGGTGTTTCTTCTAGAAGTCTCTCTCCTCCACCTCACCCATCCACCTCACCCCTTCACCTTACCTCCACCTCACCTCCCCCATCCCTAAGCATGGCCGGCCTTCCACACCCCAAGGGGGTTTTTGCAAATCTCCTAGGTGCTTTCGCACTCTCCCCCTTCTCTTCCACCCTATGAATACCCCCCCCCCCTTCACCTCTTCTCATTTTACAAAGACAAAAAAAAAGTGGAAAAGAAAGAGAGAACAAACCCTAACTAGAGAGTTTTTCATCGTAGGTCTTCTCAAGAGTTGTAGAAGAAGCTAGGAGGAAGGAGAAGGTTGCTAGCTAGTCCTTCCTACAAGGAATCAAGGTGGGGGTTCTCTACTTCTCTTGTGTGTTTTTTTGTTCTCTTTTTATGGGTTGTTTTTGTTTCATTTTTGTGTATGTGAAAAAGAACCCAACTTTAGGGTTAATAGTTGTTGTATGTAAGAAAGAACCCATGTTTTGATGGTTGTTTGTTGTAGGTTAAAAAGAACTCATCTTTAAGATGAGTGGTTGTTGTATGTGTGTGTTTCTAACAACTTGGAATAAACACTTTTAGCATAAACATGGTTGTAGGGATCAAAATGATCCCATGGAAATATGGATGGTAGAACTTAAATAAATAACATAAAGATCGAATCTTTAAGATCTTGTATGGTTGTTGTTGTTATGTGGCAATTTTGGCTAAATAAAAGCCAACAACATGGACTAAATTGTATGTGCATATGAGTAGTGTGAGTCCAAAAGGACCACATGAAGAGTTTGAATGAAGATAACACATAAATGTTGAATCTTTAAGCTTGTTATGACTGTTGTTGTTATTATTGTTGTTCTGTTGAACACAAAACTACGACTTGGACTATAACTATGAGCACATAAAGTAAGAATACTTACATAACCATTTTAGGGTTGTAGAACTCATCTAGCCTTATAAAAGACAAGTCTTCCATTGTATGTTTCTCTCTATGTTGTTAAAAATCAAGTTTTTACTAAATCTAGTTATTAAAAAGTGGACTTGTTGTATGTTGTTTTCCTACCATGTAATAAATAAAGTCCTTACAAATTCTAGTTCATAAAAGATAAATCTTTTTAGTACTTGTGGTATGTTTCCTTTCATACTTGTTAAAAATCAAGTCCTTGGTAAATCTATTTCATGAAAGATTAAACTTCTATTTTTACTTGTAGGTTGTGAAAGATTAAGCTTCCATTTTGCTTCTATAATGATAAAAGATTAGTCTTTTGTAGCATGTCTATTTGACTTTATAATGGAATGGATTACTTCTTCTCTTATTGTATGTAGGAACTTGTAGGATTGAAGAAAAGTGGATTTTGTTGTATGTAGGACTTGTAACTTATAAAAAATAGATTTTTGTAATATGTAGAAATTTGTAGTTCATAAAGTTAGATTTGTATAATATTTTAAGATTTGTAATTCATAAAGAGAAGTAGTCTTTGTAATAGCTAGTAAAGTTTCACGCTTAAGTTGTCGTAAATATCCATGCTTAAGTTTTAGTAAAGTTCATACTTAAGTTGTAGTAAGGTTTCATGCTTAAGTTGTAGTTAATATTCATGCATAAGTTGTGGTAAAGTTCATACTTAAGTTGTAGTAAGGTTTCATGCTTAAGTTGTAGTAAATATCCATGCTTAAGTTGTAGTAAAGTTCTTGCTTCAGTTGTAGTAAGGTTTCATGCTTAACTTGTAGTAGATTTGCATGCTTAAGTTGTAGTAAAAGAAACCATCATGTTGTATTTTTATTATTTAGTGATTAACTTGTGTCGGAAAGAAACCCATCATGCTAGATTGTTGTAGTAAGAATCATGCTTAAGTTGTGTAGGAAAGAAACCCATCATGCTAGATTGTTGTAGTAAGAATCATGCTTAAGCTGTGTAGTAAAGAAATCTATCATGCTAGATTGTTGTAGTAAGAATCATGTTTAAGTTGTTGTAGGTTGTTGTAGTTAAGAAACACATGCTTAATTTGTATACCATGCTTGAGTTGTTGTAGGTTGATGTAGTAAAGAAACCTATTCTTAAGTTGTATACTGTGCTTGAGTTGTTGTAGGTTGATGTAGTAAAGAAACCCATTCTGAAGTTGTATACCATGCTTAAGTTGTTGTAGGTTGATGTGGTAAAGAAGCCATGTTTGGGTTGTATATCATGCTTGAGTTGTTGTAATAAGTAACTCATGCTTGAGTTGATTGTGGTAAGTAACCAATGGTTGAGTTGATTATAGTAAGAAACCCATGCGTAAGTTGATTGTAGTAAAGAACCCATGCTTGAGTTGTGTAGTTGTTATAGATTTAAAAGAATCCATTCTTGAGTTTGTATGGTTGATTTAAATTCAAAAGAATCCATGCATGTTTAAGTTATTTGTTGTAGTGATTTTAGTTAAATTCTAAAAGGAACCCATGAGTTTAGCTTGCATGCTAATCCAATTAAATTATTGAAATGAACCCATGTTCCATAGTTGTTCTAGATCGATTTTTAAGTAGAAACCCATGAAACTAGCTCCATGATAGTTCTAGCTCGAATTGGCGAGGAAACCATGCATTTAGGTTCTAGGTGGTTCTAGCTCAACCTTGAGAAAGAACCCATGAACCTAGTCGCATGTTGTCCTAGTTCAAATTTGGGAAAAGAACCAATGAGTTCTAGTTGTATGCTGTTCTAATTGAAATTGGACCGGATTTTGGATTCCTTATGGAATTTGAAAAAAAAAGTGTTTCACTAGAGAGTTGTGGTAGATGTTTTTACTTTTCTAAAATGTATAATTTGGTCGAATTCTGATAAACGCAGCACTGGTTGCTTCTAGGCTGTCGGAAGGTTTTTATGTCGCTATTGGGCTTCTCATTGGTAGTATGCCTATTTTAGATTATTAGTAGATTCTTCTGTTGCTTCTAATTATAGATGATCAAGTTTTGCTAGTAAGCACGTTTTGTTGCTTCTAGGTTTTTAGAATACCTGTATGGTTGTTTTTATATGTGGTTTTGCTCATACGCGCCTGGCCTGACCGGTATGTAGCTGTTGGTCTCATATGTAGCTTATTTGGCTCGTATGTATATTGTTGTCTCATACGCCGCTCGACTGGCTCGTATGTTGTTGTTGGTATCATACGTTGCTTATTTAGCTCGTATGTGTTTTGTTTACTCGTACGTAGCTTATTAGCTAGTACGTAGTTTGTTGTACTCGTCTAGGGTGATATCGTTGACCTAGCGGCTATCAACCATCATGACATGTGTTTGCCTTGCTCCTAAGGGACGGTGGACGAGTCACTTCGCGTGTACCGTCAGATCTTAACCGTGTTGGATGATCGCGGACCGAAGTGTTGACGAAATCCAAGTTCAGGGTAGTGGCATGCAAATATATTCGTATTGCTGCGGTCTTGGATCGATAGGCCATGAACTGGATCCTTAGGGATTCTGGTAAGTCTAGGTTGAGAAGCCTACTAGAGTTATCTTGCGAAGTCTAACTTTAGACCTAGCATGTTGTATTAATGCTGTTTTCATTCCTCAGTTTGTTTCGGGTTAGTGACATTATTAGGGTAGTAACTTATGGCTATACTACTTAACCTTTACTTATTATCATTTCCCCCGAATGGAAGAGTTGGTGTTAAGGGTGATACCTTATGATCCGAACTGTCCTATAGGCCGACACTTGGCGGTGTTATTGGGTTGTACCCTTCTTGTCAAAAGGAGAAAGTCTGTGCCTTCTCACGAGTTGGGAGCACGAGATCCATATCTCGTCTGTTAATTTCTGTAGTGCCTTGATAAGCAGGAGCGATTCCTGTCGGAGCTAGGGGATGGACCCCCAGAACTCCGTCTTGTCTTGTATCTAAGGGCGAGAAGCCATAGACTACGGTTTGGCTAGGGGGCTGCAGGGAATGCTTCGAGCTAACCTGCGACTGCGGAAACTCCAAAGATTCGTCAGATATTTGAGTGAGTTCTGGTGCGACTGATGGGATTAGACCGTTTC
Organism: Hemerocallis citrina; assembly: GCA_017893485.1. Taxonomy (NCBI): domain Eukaryota; kingdom Viridiplantae; phylum Streptophyta; class Magnoliopsida; order Asparagales; family Asphodelaceae; genus Hemerocallis; species Hemerocallis citrina. The sequence continues at coordinate 140,164,382 of CM030359.1, read as the reverse complement.
AGGACAACCTCATCTGTCATGACGTATCTTCAGAAACAAGTCGAGTACAAAAGTAGAATTCATGACGCGGGTTTAAATCTCTATATATGAAGAAACGGCTTGAGATGCGGCGTATGTAGTTTGGGATGCAAACTGTTCCGGAGATTCGCTTGCATTAGAATAAGAACATCATTGCAATAGTTAATCTGGCATTAGAGTCTAAGTCATAGCATACACTGACACATCAATTATATATACATGTTTCTCTTTTCATCAATCTGTTTGCTTTAAGTAGAGAATTACTGCTAGTCATCAGCCTTAAAGCGTCAGTATATGTACTGATGTCCCCATTTCAATAGGTACTGGATTGCAGAAGTACCGGTACAGGATTCAGGAGGACTCAAGGAGAGAGAAGCAAGAGCCGTTTTTATTTCCGCTGCATTATATGTTGTTTACTATTGTTCCATTTGTAACAATTATTGTAATTTATTTATTTGTTGGAAAGTATCCAAGTGAAGTATCAAGAGTTGTTCTTTATTCATTGTACTCTGATGTAACTTGTTGAAAATTGTAACACTTGGGCTTGTAATGGTATTATTTTAACATTGATGTAATGTATTGCAGTTTTATAACATTCAAACATGTAATACATTAGTGTTGAATAAAAAGTTTTTAATTTTTCTATTTTTCTACGTATTGTGGCTAATTGAAAAAAAGATTCAGGCTTATGTCACGGTTTCCCAGTATATAAAAATCGGGGCGTTACAGAGTGGTATCAGAGCCGACTTCAATTTACAGTCCAATATAGTAGGAAAATTAAACTTGGATGCCTTTTAGGCGTCCGGTTTTAGCTAGTTGTAGACAATTATAATTCGTATTGTTGTTTCTTTCAACTTATGTTTTATAATTTTTCTATATCTGGACTAATTCCAGTATATGTGTTTTAAGGATGGTATTCGAGGATATCCTAACCGAGGATGTGTTGATGGAAAAAAGTGAGCCAATTTCGAGGGATGATCAGATGATCTCGAGCGAGGAGCCGAAGGAGATTTTACTACAAGCTAACCTCAAGACGCTATTGCCTTCACCACCGCAAGGAGTAAGTGTGGATCAACGCACAGCGGCGATAGCCAGCGTACGTCGGGAAATGAAGAAGCTGAGGAAGCACAGGACCAGGAAAAGTCGTCAAGCTAAGCAACTGGGAAATGCTTGCAGAAATATATGAGCCAGCCTAGTAGAGGAGCAGGAATACTTTGATTGCAGATTAGCACGACTACATCATGAATGGGAGCAAATCCAGGAGACCACCGAGGTTGAAGTATGCCATTTCTAGGAGAGGTTTGGGCACAAGAAATCATTCTGTCCACAACGACTAGGAAAAAGATCTGCACCAGCATCAGGGTTTGAGAACCGAGGTCAGGAGCAGAAGACCCAGAAGATTGAGGGCAAACTTAGAGGCACCCAGACAGGAAGTTGTTTCCTATATGGTGAGAAAGGTCATTTCAAGATCTAATGTCCGAGGGAGGACTCTCAATTGGAAGCTCGTACATGTTACAATTGTAGGAAGATTGGTCATGGTAGGCCAAACTGTCGCCAGCTTCATAAAAATGATGGCAGATCAGCCCTGAAGACGAACAATAAAGGAAAGGAGCCTATTCACCCAGAGTAAGAGTTCGCAGTTATTGAAGGCAAGTGGAAGAAGGTAGGAGAGCCATTACCAGTATGTGCATATGGAACTACAACTAAGTTTAAAAGTTGTATTTTTGAAATTTATGTTGGACTAAGAAATTATATGTGATGTAACACTTTTTGTAACCAGTTGGATTTATATATATATGGGATCCACACAACTATTTTGTTCAATTAAGGTTCATCATATTCTTTGTCTGAATTATTTTTAAGAAATTGAGATGTGTGTGAGTGGCGACTCTAGAATTGGTTTGTTAATTACACTATCTTGGGCATCAGCTTTGAGCAAATTATAAGAGAGAATCCTGAAAGTCAGAAGTGATGTTCGTAGGCCGTGTACTATTCTAAGGAGGGAGTGGCTACCGAAGTGCAAAAGATCGAGATAGGTGAAGAATTGACCTCAGCCGAATACCGTGAAGGAAGTAAGAAGCTAAATGATAAGATCAAGCTAGCCAGTATTGGAGTAATTACTGAAGATTGGAGCTCAGTTTTGGCACGATTGAAGCTGCAACCGAGTCTAAGTGAGCAAGTCAGAAGGCTTAAGCAGAAGATGCAGGGATTGAAACACTGAAGCTGCAAATTGATGAAAGAAAATCTCAGAATGTCGGTATGGACTTCGTCACAGGATTACCCAGAAGTTCGTTAATGTATGACTCAATTAGGGATATTGGGGATCTGTTGAACGAATCTTCACATTTTCTTCCGATAAAGATGACTTAATCGCAAGAGAAATTAGCGGAAGTCCACATTGAAGGCATAAGGAATCAGCATGGAGTGCTAGTGTCAACGATTCTAACCAAGATTCAAGAGTAACATCTCGATTTTGGCAGAGTTGCAGGCGGCTTGGGGATCGAGGTCGGGTTCTTTGGGGAACCAGTTCATGGATGAGCCACATGGGAGCCAGAAGGCCATATAAGCTTTCTTTCCCCGAGTTATTTAGTGTACGAATATTTTTTTTTCTCCTGACTAAACATAGTTCTGAGGACAACTATTCTAAGGAGGGAGTATTGAAATATCCCGGTCGGATATTATATTTATATATATTTTTTTAAAATTAAAATATATTTATGCAAATTTCTTGGGTTTTCTAAATAAAAACTTACCTATGAATATATACTAGTAAGTATATACTTATATTGTATCGGTTTTGTGCACTTGTACAAAATCTTGTAAAATGCATTTTTTAGAAAATTTCTCGAAAATCCCGAGCAGATATTAAAATTTATTATATTATCATTATCATTTTATTTTTATTTTTAGAATTGAAAATTTTTTATGGATATCACCCAGTTTTGTTAATAAACATTATCTGTACATATATACTAGTCTGTATACATCTGTATTGTATCAAATTAGTACTGTAATCTTCCGAGCTGATAATAAAAATTATTTTATTGTTATTTTAGGAATTAATTTATTTTTATACGGACTATGTGGTTTAACAAACGGAAATTATCGGTGTACATATATATGTACACGTATGGGTATTGTACCGATTTCGTACGTTTGTACAAATCATGTAGTATGTGTTTTGGACAGAAATATCTCTTTTGTCATGGTAAATCAAATTTGGATGGCTAGGTTTTGTTTGAAAGATTAAACATAGGATTAATTTGATACATAAGAGTTAGGGTGTTTCTTCTTGAAGTCTCACTCCTCCACTTCACTCATCCACCTCACCCCTTCACCTTACCTCCACCTCACCTGTAACGCCCCGAATCCCAAATACACTGAATTCGAGATGTTCTACAGGATCTTTTCGCTTCCTTTAGTACAATTTTACAAGGAAATTTGAACTTTTCACTTTACATCAGAGTTTACATCAATATTACATTTTACATTGCACAGCGGAAGTAGAATTTTACAACAATGTAAACAAATATACAACAACATTGAGTAATCTTTAAGCATTTGTTCCTCTTTAATCTTTATCAAGCCATTTACCTGCATATAAGACTGTGGGTACGTCAGTTTATTCAACCGACGATCATTATACACGGCCATCCTCTCTATGCCGGAAATAGTATAACTTATTTTCCATATTTAGCAAACACAAACTTGTCACATTTCAAACTAAAGGGACTACCCTATTGATATCGTGTTGTGATTGTGCACTTAGTCCTTAATGCAATTATTTATTTTACATGACACTAATGCGTACTTGTTCGGATTCTATGCATCCCATACTACATAGGTCCGAGGGCATGCCCTTAATCGTTCTTCATTTTTGTAGGGTTCAATCCCTCGCCATGACTTAATCTACTACTGTAACTACGGTAAGTATCCTAGATGTTTTCTGACCTACGAACTCATGTCTAGGCGCCCTGAAGGGAATCCCATCGCTGACATGACTCATCATGCAGACATCCTGTGGTAATTCAGCTCCTACCATAGACATGACACCACCCGTAGTCTTCAAACATCCCACGAGCATCGCCACCGGGACGGTACTCTGGAGCAGTATTCTCGCCCAGACTCATCATGAGACATCCTGGGATACGCTCTCGCCGCTATCCAATGGCCCTCATACTCAGTGTTTTTCTCTTACTTTCATCACGTCTCCACTATGTACTAATCCTTAGTTTTTATCAAAATCATGAACAAAAATTAAAGCTCTAGAGTTAGCCTCTCCACTAAACCGGACTTATTCATTTATTCAAACATGACCAACCTTGGTCTTTCATTTCAAATTTCATTTCATTTTACCCAATTGTCGGGGGAGACTTAGCTACTCTTTCATTTCAATTTCAATTCACAATTTCCTAAATTGAGCATTTCTAACTCTTGGATTCATTTTCATAATCATAACAGATTTTCTCTTTCCATAGCATAAATTTCTAATTTAAACATGAGTCCATATATATTTCATCAAATATCAATTTCACAATTTAAATCTCATCACTAAAATGGATATTCACATTTCATAATTTCACAATATTCTCCAATGAGAATAAATTCATTTGACATCACTGAATGTAATTTCTTTATTTGTTATAACTCCATTCTAGCACTTTATTTTAAATTCTTTTGTAGGGTATAATTTCACAAAAATATACATATAGAATCATAGTTCTATTTATGCATTTTAGTCTCAAATCATAGTGCATTTCATGCAAATAATTCCCAAATTATTTTTATAAAGTCCTACATATTTTTAGAAGAATAGTCATATTTTTCTCATAATTTTTTGAGCACTAATACCCTAAAAAAAATGTTTTTCAATCTTGCCGAGAGCAAGATTCGAACCCAACACCACAGAGAACCCAACCGAAAGCCACAACCACTAGGTTGAATGCTACTGGCGTCATAAAGAGACGCTGAGAGCCATAAGAGCTCTCGGCTGCTGCTATTCTTGTTTTAAAAAAAGAAATAAAAGTATGGCGGCCAGGGATTCGAACCAATAACCTCATGAGACCCAGCCGCACACTGTAGCGGAAGAAAACCCCCGACCACTTGAGCTACGTGCTCAAGTTGTCACTAGTACCATTCGAATTTCATTTAAATCTATACTCTCTGTTATTTGAAATATATCGATGTTCATCAAAATATTACTTCAACTTGCTCTTACTAATGGACTGTAAAAATTCCAGATTACTCATTTACATCATGAATTATACTCCAGTATATGAAAATCATTTTTTTGTCTTAAACAATTAAACGTACTTTCAATAATTAACACCTTTCTACCATACAATTTTGTTAATTTGATATACTATCACTATTGCATTCTTTTTCGACATTATAATTTCACAAATCTCTACACTAATTTTCTGCCATTATTCATCTCATAAATATAATGACTGCATCTTAATTTAATCGTTACAACAACATAACCCAATTTCTAACTAGCACATAATGCGACATTATCAACTACTATTCTTTGTGCATAATTTCCATGCTACTAACGAAAGTTCATTTACACAATTCATATCCATACTTATATTGCACCTAACTTAAATTTTAATAGTAGAATCACACACAATTTGCATGTCAACAATTCAATCAATTATAGATCATTTTTCCAATTAATTGTGCATCCTTATAATCATTTTCATGCCTCATTTTCCCAATTGAATCTAGCATGCATTCTTATTTAGAAATAGGAAAAATTTACCCACCTTATTGAAGAAAGTACAACTAGTGATCTCCTAGACGAATGTCCTTGCAACGAAATGTTTCTCCTCCTTGCACACGTGCGCACAAACCTCCAACCCGAGCACACCAAACCGAAAGCTCCCTCCTTTGAATAGCCGGCCTCTCCTTCTTCTTGTTGCAAGCCCAACTCCCACACAACTCAATCTTTTAACTCACAAAAATACTACTAGATAATGCAATTTAGACTATAGGTTTGTAGAAAGTAATAAGCACACAAATAACTAGCCATGGGAGGGGGTATTTATACTAAAATCTTGATGGAATGGATGGCTAAGATTAGAGTAGGAGTTAAGAACAAAGGGTGGAGATTTAAGGAGGAGTTACACAAACTACCCATGATGAGTAACCACCACACCATGATCCCCATCCAAAATTTGATTTCTCCCTCCAAAAGAAGCATTCCCAGCATACTCCAAAGCATGTGCAATTGCACGTATACGTACAATGCACGTGCATGCCACTTGATCCAAAAATTGCACATTAAATTTTTGTATAAAAATAAAATAGTCTTTAAATTGTATTCTACATGACAAGTTGTAAAAAAATAGTCCATGGGCTTTAGTTTATGGGCCAAAATAGTTATTATAAAAATAAATTAAATTAACTTTGGGCTTTTAAAGAAAAGGCTTTTTATCTAATTAAAAGAAGGCTTTTGTATAAAATAATTAAAAGCACATATTAAAATGTCTTTACTCATCTTGATGAAAATATTTACCAAAAATATTGCACGTGCATACTACGTGCAAAATAAATAATTTTTCATTAATTGAAAAATTAGGGCATTACAATACTCCCTCCTTAGAATAGTTCCGTCCCCGGAACTACAGTCAAGAGCGAGAAAACAACCACTCATAACAAGAACAAAAACACAAATCAAGCAAAAAGCTCAGGATAGTCCTTCAACATCCTCTCCTCAGACTCCCAAGTAGCCTCTTCAACCAAATGGTTTCTCCAGACTACTTTAACCATCGGTATCGTCTTATTCCTCAAGACTTTCTCTCAACGATCAACAATCTCGACAGGAGACTCGATGTAATTCAGATCCAACTGCAAACCTTCTGACACTTCAGGCAAATGATGACTCGGATCTGGAATATAACCTCTCAGCATAGACACATGAAAGACATTGTGCACCTGAGATAACTCTTCCGGTAACTCAAGCCGGTAAGCAGTTTTCCCGAACATTTTCAATATCTTGTACGGGCCTATAAACCTTGGGGCTAACTTCCCGCCTTTGCCAAATCGAACCACACCTTTACTGGCTAATACTTTCAGAAAGACGAAGTCACCAACATCAAACTCAAGGTCCCTTCTCCGGTTGTCTGCATAGCTTTTCTGCCTGCTCTGAGCTTCTACCAACCTCTTCATGATCAGATCAATCTTTTCAGAAGTTTGCTGTACAAGTTCAGGACCAAACAACTGACGCTCCCCAACTTCAAACCAACAAACAGGTGTCCTGCACTTCCTGCCATACAAAGCTTCGTACGGTGCCATCCCGATGCTAGTCTGAAAACTGTTGTTGTAGGCAAACTCTACCAAAGGTAAATGCCTTTCCCAACTGCCTCCAAAGTCTAGTATACAACACCGAAGCATCTGATTGAGGAATTGGACCGAGCAGGTATTGAAGTTGTCTTGCAAGGATTGGGAGCATCTTTAGCTCAGTTGAGGCTTCAGCCTACACTGAATGGAAGGATCATTGCAAGTTAGGAGGTTGATGCAGATATTTTGGAGATGAAGGAGCGGGTTGGTGTTGGCAGGTTGCCCGGATTTCAAATTAGGGATGGAGTGCTGTGGTTCGGAGATAGGCTGTGTGTTCCAAATCAGGCGGACCTGAAAGAGAGTATTCTTCAGGAGGCGCATGCTACTCTTTTGTCAGTACATCCTGGGGGTACTAAGATGTACAATGACATCAAACAGCATTTCTGGTGGTCAGGTTTGAAGCGGGATGTGGCTGAATTTGTGGCGAAGTGTGAGGTTTGTCAGCAAGTCAAAGCCGAAAATCAGAGACCCGGAGGTCTATTACAGCCGTTACATATTCCGGAATGGAAGTGGGATAACATCAGTATGGATTTCATCACGGGATTGCCTAAGAGTTCTAAAGGCAATGATGCGATTTGGGTTATAGTCGATCGACTAACCAAGTCCGCTCACTTTTTGGCGATGAAACTCACTGCTTCGATGGACAAGTTGGCTGAGATGTATAATGGCGAGATCGTCAGGCTTCATGATCTTCCGTCAACTATTGTGTCTGATCGAGATGCGCGGTTTACTTCGCATTTCTGGAGGAGTCTTCAGACAACTTTGGGTACCAAGACAAATTTCAGCACTGCTTTTCATCTGCAAACCGATGGGCAGACCGAGAGAGTCAACCGTATTCTCGAGGATACTGCTCCAGAGTACCGTCCCGGTGGCGACGCTCGTGGGATGTTTGAAGACTACGGGTGGTGTCATGTCTATGGTAGGAGCTGAATTACCACAGGATGTCTGCATGATGAGTCATGTTAGCGATGAGATTCCCTCTAGGGCACCTAGACTTGAGTTCGTAGGTTAGAAAACATTTAGGATACTTACCGTAGTTACAGTAGTAGATTAAGTCATGGCGATGGATTGAACCCTACAAAAATGAAGAACGATTAAGGGCTTGCCCTCGGATCTATGTAGTATGGGATGCATAGAATCCAAACAAGTACGCATTAGTGTCATGTAAAATAAATAATTGCATTAAGAACTAAGTGCACAATCACAACACGACATCAATAGGGTAGTCCCTTTAGTTTGAAATGTGACAAGTTTGTGTTTGCTAAATATGGAAAATAAGTTATACTATTTCCGGCATAGAGAGGATGGCCGTGTATAATGATCGTCGGTTGAATAAACTGACGTACCCACAATCTTATATGCAGGTAAATGGCTTGATAAAGATTAAAAAGGAACAAATGCTTAAAGATTACTCAATGTTGTTGTATATTTGTTTTCATTGTGGTAAAATTCTACTTCCGCTGTGCAATGTAAAATGTAATATTGATGTAAACTCTGATGTAAAGTGAAAAGTTCAAATTTCCTTGTAAAATTGTACTAAAGGAAGCGAAAAGATCCTGTGGAACATCTCGAATTCAGTGTATTTGGGATTCGGAGCGTTACAGAGTGGTATCAGAGCCACGCTTCTACGTTTCCACACTTGTACAAATTTATAAGGAACGACACCCTAGTAGTGGACATTAGAGTGTGTATTTGAGTCTAGAGATTTAAATGTAAGTGACTTATATTTGTGTTGCTTTATGACTTATGCTTCTTCCTCTCTATTTCTAAGATGGCTGATCACTTCGACCCTGCTGGAGGCGACGACTGGAATATCATTGAGGAAGAGTACCATCCTGGACAGGCAGATTCTGAGGACGAGTACTATCCAGGGCAAGCAGATTCTGACGGAGAAGAATGTCCTGAATTCCGAGAGATCACCCCACCTCCGGATTCATCTGATGATTCTTCTGACGAAGAAGAAGAACCAGTTCCAAGTAGTCTTGTGACTTCTCTTCAGAGGCAGGTAGAAACACTGCGAGAGAGAGTCGGATTATTAGAGGCTCAGCTGGCAAAGCGGAAGGACGACTATTCTGTTCTCAGTCATCGTATATGGGAACTTGAGAAGAGGAAGAATATGACATATGTACTGAAGGATGAAGTTGATGAACTATGGGGAGAACTTCGAGAAGCGAAGAGGAACCGTAGGAGTTAGACTGTTGTAGCTTCTACTATCTTTCATTCTGATGTCAAGAAATGATTTTCAATTCGAATGTATAAAGTTTGGAATTTAATGAAATGCAAGTTGATTTGAAATTCTTGTCTTATACTTCGAATTTAATGGATCTTTTGCATCAGAATATGTCAGGAAGATGAGCTAGAAATGGGGAAGGTCTGGATCTGGAAACGGAACTTGTGAGGGTCTATCAGACGCCCAACGCCGTGGCCATGAACCAAAACCAAGGAAGGGGGCCTGTGAATCCGGTGCCCGAAGTGATTAAACTAGTGGAATCGTTCAAACGAATAAAACCACCTGTATTCGAGGGAAAGTCAGATCCCGATACGGCTGACAACTGGATTCGTCAAGTGGAGACAATCTTTGAAGTGTTGGAGACCTCTAAAGGCAGTAAGGTGAAGTTGGCGACTCTACAACTTGAGAAGGATGCGGCTGTTTGGTGGCAGTCGATGAAGAGGACCATGGAAGGCATAGTTCTCGGCTGGGAGGAATTTCTAGAAGAATTCCGCAGTCACTATTTTCCCTCCGATGTTCAAGAGAAAAAGGCTATGGAATTTCTATCACTACAGCAAGGCGGCATGTCAGTGAGGGAGTACGAGACCAAGTTTACTCAGCTCTCTAGGTATGCTCCTGAACTAGTGATGGATGGGGCTAAGAAGGCTCGTAAGTTCGAGCATGGATTGAGGCCAAGCTTGAGGTCCCGGATGATACCTCTTGGTATCAGGAGATTCGACAAGTTGGTCAAGAGGGCAGCAGCGACGGAAACAGATATGGAGCAGTTCCATGTTGTTCAGAACCAGAGGAACAACTGGCAGTCTGGAAAGAGGCCTGCCAATTCTGAGAGTTTCAAGGGGCAACCATCTGCACAAAGGTTCAAACCGACAGGGACGAACGCTATTAGTGTGGTTGGAGGACTTGGGAACAATGTGGTGAGACCTCCTGCGGTAACTTGCTACAACTGTGGTGAAACAGGCCATTACAAATCTCAATGTCTGAAGCCACGGAATGGTAACAGCAATACACCAACGCAGTAGACTGGAAAGAGATCGTACCAACCAGGGCGAATATTTGCCTTGACGGAAGCGGATGCAGATGAGGTTGATCATGTCATCACTGGTACGAGGGCTGATGTTTAGAGGTTTTTGTCATTTATTTTTCCCGCTGTTTAGTGAAACTGTTACGTAATGAGTGTGTATTATGTAACAGGCAAACTTTATCTTAATGGAATGAAAGCTGTTGTGTTGTTCGATACTGGATCCTCTCATACTTTTGTTTCTCCTAAATTTGCTAAAGTGTTGGGAGTTGAACCGAAGATTTTTCCATGCAAGATCTTAGCAGTAGCTACTCCATCAGGAGAAACTTTAACCACTAATCGGTATTATGCTGATTGCGAGATTGTGATTGGAGATCGAGTCTTTGGGATTGATCTGATCGAGCTGACTATCTTGGGAGTCGATGTTATCATTGGCATTGATTGGATGTCGGTGTACAGTGCAAGCATCGAGTGTAAGACCAAGACGGTAACAGTGAAAGCTCCAGGTGGACCTGAAGTCACTTTCCAAGGGAAGCAGAAGTGTTCTAGGTTGGTGGCAACTATCCACAAGGAAGAGACTCATGTGGAAGTGCAAGGGATTCCTGTGGTTCGGGACTATCCGACTGTGTTCTTGGATGATTTTCCTGGGTTACCCCCGCATCGTAATGTAGAGTTCAGTATCACCGTTCAACCAGGAAGTGCACCTATTTCTAAGGCACCATATAGGATGGCTCCAGTGGAACAGGATGAGGTGAAACGGCAGATTGAGGAACTGTTGGAGAAAGGCTTTATTCAACCTAGTGCGTCACCTTGGGGAGCACCAGTGCTTTTGGTAAAGAAGAAGGATGGATCGATGAGGATGTGTATCGATTACCGGGAGCTGAATAAGGTCACTGTTCAGAATAAGTATCCTATTCCTCGAATTGATGATTTGTTCGATCGTCTACAAGGAGCAGCTGTTTTCTCCAAAATAGATCTTCGATCAGGATATCACCAAGTTCGAGTAAAAGCTGAAGATGTGCACAAAACTGCATTTAGAACTCGACATGGGCATTACGAATTCTTAGTTATGCCATTCGGAGTGACGAATGCACCCGCAATCTTCATGGATTTGATGAACAGAGTTCTGAGGCCGTTCATTGATTCTTTCGTCGTGGTGTTCATCGACGATATTCTCGTATACTCCAAGTCAGAGGAGGAGCACACCGAGCATCTGGCAACAGTTTTGAAGAAGCTAGAAGAGTAGGAGTTGTATGCCAAGTTATCCAAGTGTGATTTCTGGAAATCTGAAGTGGCATTCCTAAGTCACATCCTTTCTAAGGAGGGAGTGGCAACTGACCCTCAGAAGATAGAGGCAGTGAGAGATTGGGCTAGGCCTACTACAGTGAAGGAAGTCAGAAGTTACTACAAGAGATTCATTCGAGGTTATGCTCAAATAGGTGTACCGCTTACTGGTTTGACCAAGAAGAATGTGAACTTCAAGTGGACTGAGCAATGTGAGGCGAGCTTTCAGGAGTTGAAAGAGAAACTGACTACTGCACCTATTTTGGCTTTGCCTAGAGCAGGTGTTGAGTATGATGTTTATAGCGATGCTTCACATCGTGGGCTTGGTTGTGTCTTAATGCAAGAGGAAAGAGTAATCGCTTATGGGTCTAGGCAACTAGGACCGCATGAGAAGAATTACCCGACTCATGATCTGGAGTTGGCTGCGATTATCTTTGCCCTGAAGCAATGGAGGCACAACGTGTATGGTGAGAAATTGAACATGTACAGGGACCACAAGAGTTTGAAGTATATATATCAGCAGCGAGATCTAAATTTGAGGCAGCGGAGATGGTTGGAAGTGCATGAGGACATGCAACTTGAGATCAAGTATCATCCTGGAAAAGCTAATGTTGTTGCTGATGCACTTAGTCGCAAGAGCAGTTTAGCCAGTCTGATTACAACTCAGACACATCTGATTGAGGAATTGGACCGAGCGGGTATTGAAGTTGTCTTGCAAGGATTGGGAGCATCTTTAGCTCAGTTGAGGCTTCAGCCTACACTGAATGGAAGGATCATTGCAAGTTAGGAGGTTGATGCTGATATTTTGTAGATGAAGGAGCGGGTTGGTGCTGGCAGGTTGCCCGGATTTCAAATCAGGGATGGAGTGCTGTGGTTCGGAGATAGGCTGTGTGTTCCAAATCAGGCGGACCTGAAAGAGAGTATTCTTCAGGAGGCGCATGCTACTCTTTTGTCAGTACATCCTGGGAGTACTAAGATGTACAAAGACATCAAATAGCATTTCTGGTGGTCAGGTTTGAAGCGGGATGTGGCTGAATTTGTGGCGAAGTGTGAGGTTTGTCAGCAACTCAAAGCCAAAAATCAGAGACCCGGAGGTCTATTACAGCCGTTACCTATTCCGGAATGGAAGTGGGATAACATCAGTATGGATTTCATCACGGGATTGCCTAAGAGTTCTAAAGGCAACGATGCAATTTGGGTTATAGTCGATCGACTAACCAAGTCCGCTCACTTTTTGGCGATGAAACTCACTGCTTCGATGGACAAGTTGGCTGAGATGTATGTTGGCAAGATCGTCAAGCTTCATGGTGTTCCGTCAACTATTTTTTCTGATCGAGATGTGCGGTTTACTTCGCATTTCTGGAGGAGTCTTCAGACAGCTTTGGGTACCAAGACAGATTTCAGCACTGCTTTTCATCCGCAAACCGATGGGCAGACCGAGAGAGTCAACCGTATTCTCGAGGATACTGCTCCAGAGTACCGTCCCGGTGGCGACGCTCGTGGGATGTTTGAAGACTACGGGTGGTGTCATGTCTATGGTAGGAGCTGAATTACCACAGGATGTCTGCATGATGAGTCATTTCAGCGATGGGATTCCCTCCAGGGCGCGTAGACATGAGTTCGTAGGTCAGAAAATATCTAGGATACTTACCGTAGTTACAGTAGTAGATTAAGTCATGGCGAGAGATTGAACCCTACAAAAATGAAGAACAATTAAGGGCTTGCCCTCGGACCTATATAGTATGGGATGCATAGAATCCGAACAAGTACGCATTAGTGTCATGTAAAATAAATAATTGCATTAAGGACTAAGTGCACAATCACAACACGACATCAATAGGGTAGTCACTTTAGTTTGAAATGTGACAAGTTTGTGTTTGCTAAATATGGAAAATAAGTTATACTATTTCCGGCATAGAGAGGATGGTCGTGTATAATGATCGTCGGTTGAATAAACTGACGTACCCACAGTCTTATATGCAGGTAAATAGCTTGATAAAGATTAAAGAGGAACAAATGCTTAAAGATTACTCAATGTTGTTGTATATTTGTTTTCATTGTTGTAAAATTCTACTTCCGCTGTGCAATGTAAAATGTAATATTGATGTAAACTCTGATGTAAAGCGAAAAGTTCAAATTTTCTTGTAAAATTGTACTAAAGGAAGCGAAAAGATCCTGTAGAACATCTCGAATTCAGTGTATTTGGGATACGGGGTGTTACATCACCTCCCCCATCCCTAAGCATGGCCGGCCTTCCACACCCCAAGGGGGTTTTTGCAAATCTCCTAGGTGCTTTTTCACTATCCCCCTTCTCTTCCACCGTATAAATACCCCCCCCCCCTCCCCCTTCACCTCTTGTCTCATTTTACGAAGACAAAAAAAAGGAGATTAGATTGAGAGAACAAACCCTAACTAGGGAGTTTTTCATTGTAGATCTTCTTAAGAGTTGTAGTAGAAGCTAGGAGGAAGGAGAAGGTTGCTAGCTAGTCCTTCCTACAAGGAATCAAGGTGGGGGTTCTCTACTTCTCTTGTGTGTTTTTTTGTTCTCTTTTTATGGGTTGTTTTTTTTTTCATTTTTGTGTATGTGAAAAACAACCCAACTTTAGGGTTAATAGTTGTTGTATGTAAGAAAGAACCCATCTTTTGATGGTTATTTGTTATAGGTTAAAAAGAACACATCTTTATGATGAGTGGTTGTTGTATGTGTGTGTTTCTAACAACTTGGACTAAACACTTTTAGCATAAACATGGTTGTAGGGATCAAAATAATACCATGGAAATATGAATTGTAGAACTTAAATATATAACATAAAGATCGAATCTTTAAGATCTTGTATGGTTATTGTTGTTATGTGGTTATTTTGGTAAATAAAAACCAACAACATGGACTAAATTGTATGTGTATATGAGTAGTGTGAGTCCAAAAGGACCACATGAAGAGTTTGAATGAAGATAACACATAAAGGTTGAATCTTTAACCATGTTATGACTATCGTTGTTATTATTGTTGTTCTGTTGAACACAAAACTACAACTTGGACTATAACTATGAGCACATAAAGTAAGAATACTTACATAACCATTTTGGGGTTGTAGAACTCATCTAGCCTAATAAAAGACAAGTCTTCCAATGTATGTTGCTCTCTACCTTGTTAAAAATCAAGTTTTTACTAAATCTAGTTCATAAAAAGTCGACTTGTTGTATGTTGTTTTCCTATCAAGTTATAAATAAAGTCCTTACTAATTCTAGTTCATAAAAGATAAATCTTTTACGTAGTTGTGGTATGTTTGCTTTCATACTTGTTAAAAATCAAGGCCTTGGTAAATCTATTTCATGAAAGATTAAGCTTCTATTTTTACTTCTAGGTTGTGAAAGATTAAGCTTCCATTTTGCTTCTATAATGATAAAAGATTAGTCTTTTGTAGCATGTCTATTTGACTTTATAATGGAATGGATTACTTCTTCCCTTATTGTATGTAGGAACTTGTAGGATTGAAGAAAAGTGGATTTTATTGTATGTAAGACTTGTAACTTATAAAAAATAGATTTTTGTAATATGTAGAAATTTGTAGTTCATAAAGTCAGATTTTTATAATATTTTAAGACTTGTAATTCATAAAGAGAAGTAGTGTTTGTAATAGCTAGTAAAGTTGCATGCTTAAGTTGTAGTAAATATTCATGCTTATTGTAGTAAAGTTCATACTTAAGTTGTAGTAAGGTTGCATGCTTAAGTCGTAGTAAATATCCATGCTTAAGTTGTAGTAAAGTTCATACTTAAGTTGTAGTAAGGTTTATTGCTTAAGTTGTAGTAAATATCCATGCTTAAGTTGTAGTAAAGTTCTTGCTTAAGTTGTAGTAAGGTTTCATGCTTAAGTTGTAGTAAAGTTCATGCTTAAGTTGTAGTAGATATTCATGCTTAAGTTGTAGTAAAAGAAACCATCATGTTGTATTTGTAGTGTTTAGTAAAGAAATCATGCTTAACTTGTGTAGGAAAGAAACCCATCATGCTAGATTGTTGTAGTAAGAATCATGCTTAAGTTGTGTTGGAAAGAAACCCATCATGCTAGATTGTTGTAGTAAGAATCATGCTTAAGTTGTGTAGTAAAGAAACCCATCATGCTAGATTGTTGTAGTAAGAATCATGTTTAAGTTGTTGTAGTTTGTTGTTGTTAAGAAACCCATGCTTAAGTTGTATACCATGCTTGAGTTGTTGTGGGTTGATGTAGTAAAGAAATCCATTTTTAAGTTGTATATCGTGCTTGAGTTGTTGTAGGTTGATGTGGTAAAGAAACCCATTCTTAAGTTGTATACCATGCCATGTTTGGATTGTATATCATGCTTGAGTTGTTGTAATAAGTAACTCATGCTTGAGTTGATTGTGGTAAGTAACCAATGGTTGAGTTGATTATAGTAAGAAACCCATGCTTGAGTTGATTGTAGTAAAGAACCCATTCTTGAGATGTGTAATTGTTATAGATTTAAAAGAATCCATTCTTGAGTTTGTATGGTTGTTTTAGATTCAAAAGAATCCATGCATATTTAAGTTATTTGTTGTAGTGGTTTTAGTTAAATTCTAAAAGGAACCCATGAGTTTAGCTTGCATGCTAATCCAATTAAATTATTGAAATGACCATGTTCCATAGTTGTTCTAGTTCGATTTTTAAGAAGAAACTCATGAAACTAGCTCCATGATAGTTCTAGCTCGAATTGGCGAGGAAACCATGCATTTAGGATCTAGGTGGTTCTAGCTCAACCTTGAGAAAGAACCCATGAACCTAGTCGCATGTTGTCCAAGTTCAAATTTGGGAAAAAAACCCATGAGTTCTAGTTGTATGCTGTTCTAATTGAAATTGGACCGGATTTTAGATTCCTTATGGAATCTGAAAAAAAAAGGTGTTTCACTAGAGAGTTGTGGTAGAGTTCTTACTTGTCTAAAAAGTATATTTTTTTCGAATTCCGATAAACAAAGCACTAGTGGCTTCTAGGCTGTCGGAAGGTTTTTATGTCGCTTTTGGGCTTCTCATTGGTAGTATGCCTTTTTTAGACTGTTAGTAGATTCTTCTGTTGCTTCTAATTATAGAAGACCAAGTTTTGCTAGTAAGGACGTTGTATTGCTTCTAGGTTGTTAGAATACCTGTATGGTTGTTTTTATATGTGGTTTTGCTCATACGCGCCTGGCCTGGCCCGTATGTAGCGGTTGGTCTCATACGTCGCTTATTTGGCTCGTATGTATATTGTTGTCTCATACGCAGCTCGTCTGGTTTGTATGTAGTTGTTGGTATCGTACGTTGCTTGTTTAGCTCGTATGTGTTTTGTTTACTCGTATGTAGCTTATTAGCTAGTACACAGTTTGTTGTGCTCGTCTAGGATGATATTGTTGACCTAGGGGCTATCGACCATCAAGACGTGTGTTTGCCTTATTCCTAAGGGACTGTGGACGAGTCACTTCGCATGTACCGTCACATCTTAACCGAGTTGGATGATCGCGGACCGGAGTGTTGACGAAATCCAAGTTTAGGGTAGTGGCATGCGAATACATTCGTATTGCTGGGGTCTGGGATCGATAGGCCATGAACTAGATCCTTAGGGATTCTGCTAAGTCTAGGTTGAGAAGCCTACTAGAGTTATCTTGTGATATCTAACTTTAGACCTAGCATGTTGTATTAATGCTGTTGTCATCCCTCAGTTTGTTTAGGATTAGTGACATTGTTTGGGTAGTAACTTATGGCTATTACTACTTAACCTTTACTTATTATCATTTTCGCCGAAGGAAAGAGTTGGTGTTAAGGGTGATACCTTATGATCCGACCTGTCCTATAGGCCAACACTAGGCGGTGTTATTGGGTTGTACCCTTCTTGTCAAAAGGATACGTTCTGTTCCTTCTCACAAGTTGGGAGCACGGGATCCGTATCTCGTCTATTAATTTCTGAAGTGCCTTGATAAGCGGGAGCGATTCCTGTCGGAGCTAGGGGGATGGACCACCAGAACTCCGTCTTGTCTTGTATCTAAGGGCGAGATACCATAGACTACGGTTTGGCTAGGGGGCAGCAGGGGATGCTTCGAGCTAACATGCAACTACGAAAACTCCAATGATTCGTCCGATATTTGAGTGAGGTCTGGTGCGCCTGACGAGATTAGAACGTTTCAGGAAAACCTCATCAGTCAAGTCGTATCTTCAGAAACAAGTCAAGTACAAGAGTAGAATTCATGGCGCTGGTTCAAATCCCTATATATGAAGAAACAGCTTGAGATGGAGCGTATGTAGTATGGGATGCATACTGTTCCGGAGACTCACTTGCATTAAAATAAGAGCATCATTGCATTAGTTAATCTAGCATTAGAGTCTAAGTCATAGCGTACACTGACACATCAATTATATATAAACATTTCTCTTTTCATCAATTTGTTTGCTTTAACTGGAGAATCGCTGCTAGTCATCAGCCTTAAAGCGTTAGTATATGTACTGACGTCCCCATTTCAATAGGTATTGGATTGAAGAAGTACAGGTACAGGATTCAAGATGACTCAAGGAGAGAGAAGCAAGAGTCATTTTTGTTTACGCTGTATTATATGTTGTTTACTATTGTTCCATTTGTAACAATTATTGTAATTTATTTATTTGTTGGAAAGCATCGAAGTGAAGTACAAAGTGTTGTTCTTTATTCATTGTACTCTGATGTAACTTGTCGAAAGTTGTAACACTTGGGCTTGTAAAGGTATTATTATAACAGTGATGTAATGTATTGCAATTTTATAACATTCAGACTTGTAATACATTTGTGTTGAATAAAAAGTTTTAAATTTTCCTGTTTTTCTGTGTATTGTGTCTAATTGAAGGAAAGATTCTGGCTTATGTCATGGTTTACCAGTATATGGAAATCGGGACGTTACACATAAACCTCGAGCCTGTGGATGAATTGGGAGAAAAACCTTTCTCTCAAGAGGATTAGACCAAGGGTTTTTGATTGAGAAAGACCCTTCCCCTTCAACTCTAAGAACGACTCGTTGCCTGTAGACGGGGGAACCAAGACTTATTCGCTTGGACCGCAGCCGACATACCGCAAATTTCTGGAGATCTAATCATGCACTACCTTAGCGTGAGCCCGAATGCCAAACCGATTTAACAAAGGCGCTGCAAGTTCGCTCCTAAAAGGCTATATGCTGTCAATGAAGAAGTCGACAAACTCCTTTCCGTGCGCTTCATCCAAGAAGTTAGCTAACTCGAGTGGCTAGCAAATGTGGTGATGGTCAAAAAAGCTAAGGGTGAATGGAGAATGGGTATAAACTTCACCGATCTCAATAAGGTGTGTCTGAAAGATCCATTCTATCTCCCAAGCATAGATGCGTTAATCGACCCCACATCTGGGCATGATCACTTAACTTTTATGGATGTCTTCTCTAGGTATAATCAGATCCAAATATTTCCACCCAACACCCGGGGACATCTTTCCTAATAGACCAGGGCCACTATTACTACTGAATCATGTTTTTCAGCCAGAAAAAACGTCAGCTTCTATCAACGTCTGGTAAATAAGTTCCTTAAAAGTCAAATCATCAAAAACATGGTGGTGTATGTAGACGACATGTTAGTTAAAAGTCTCTAGAAAGAAGACCATGTAACCGATCTCAATGAAACATTCAAGGAATTGTGCAAGCATAACATGCAGTTGAATCCTTTAAAGTGAACCTTCGGGGTCTCCACCGTTAAATTTTTGGGCATCAAATCCAATCCTGAAAAGATCCAAGTAATTCGCAACATGTCTCCCTTAACCACTGTTAAGGAAGTGCATAAACTCATCAGGCGCTTAGCCGCTATAGGTTGGTTCCTCTGTAAGTCCGGAGAGAAATGCCAACCATTTTCCAAAGTTCTACGGGGTGCAAAAGGTTTCGATGTGGGAGAGGAACAGCAAATTGTGTTCGAACATCTCATAGCATACCTCGTCAATTCCCCGCTTCTTAGGAAGCTCGAACAGGGTGAAATTCTCTATCTCTACCTAGCCACCTCAGACCAGACTCTCAGCACCGTCTTGGTTAGAGAAGAAGATAGGGTACAGAAGCCAATCTACTGTGTGAGCAAAATATTCCATGACACCGAGCTTCACTATTCTAAGATGAAAAGGATGGCATATGCATTGGTCACCACTGCACGCAAAATCTGCCCTTACTTCCAGGCACATTCTATGTGTGTTCTCACTGATCAACCCCTCAAGCAAGTACTCCTCAAACCAGAAAGCTCTAGCAGATTAATGAAGTGGCCCATCAAAATGAGTCAACACGGCATTAGCTACCGCCCAAGAATGGCCATCAAGGCCCAAGCCTCAGCCAAACTCATCGTGGAAACCACTATTGTCGACTCCCTTGAGGTAGAGGAAAACCCCCTGCTCTTGAAGGTATATGTTGATGGGTCCTCTTGCATCGAAGAAAGCGAAGCTGGAATCATCTTGCTCAGACCTGATAAGTTCACACTTCAATACTCACTACGACTCAACTTTCCCACCTCCAATAATGAGGCTGAATACGAGGGACTAATTGCTGGCCTTTGGTTAGAGCACGAAGCAAATGCATAAAAAGCCGAGATATTTAGCGACAATTAGTCGTCAATCTTGTCCAAGGAGAGTTTGAAGCCAGAGATGACCGTATGGCCAAGTATTTATCACATGTGAAGAGACACCTAATGGCGTTCAAAGAAGTCAATGTCACTCACATCCCCCGTGTCACGCCCCCCTTCCCAAAAACATAGAACACAAACACGTGACTTTGGCCCAGCGAATGTGTCACACCCCGCTTCCCAAAAATACGGAATATGAGCACGTAACATTGGCCTAGCGAATGATTTTTATCATCCATAAGCTGTTCAAGAATCTTTACAACATATCACAATATAATAAGAGTCGGAAGCCAAAAAAGTTAACCACATGCACATATGAACCAAATACCAACAAAAATACTTGAAATAAAATTTATTAATCTCAAATAGTCATGATCGGAAATACACATATAATCCTGGGTCACATTGCCCAAATATAAGAATAAATCCAAGTAACAAATGCAATGTTCAAAATGAGTAACAGGAAATAAATGAAGATAGCAAAAGCATCAGCCAACTAGAACTTTAGATCACATACTCCATCGGGTAGCTGATCACCAAAATCTACAGTTGATAATTGCAGGAGAAGGAAAGAGAAAACAAGTACCCGTCAATTGCAAGTTACGGATCACTTATAATGTAGGATACAAGCACATGGGGAAACTAACTAGCAATATGGTATAAGTGTGATGTCAAAATAAATGACTAGCATGGTAATGTGATCAAGTATCATGTAGCATATATCAAGAGTCAAGTAAACAAGTATCTTATAAACATGTGTCAAGTATCGAGTACCAAGTAATCATGTATCGAGTGTCCAGTTTCAAGTCTCAAGTATCAAGTCTCATGTATCATGCAGTCAAGTGTCAAACAAGCATGTATCATGTATCAGGTAATAGGTATACAGGTAACAGGTAAACAGGTAATCATGTAACAGGATAATCAGCTATACAGGAAATCAGATTATGTCATGTCAAGTCTTGTTATTTTACTATCTAAGAAGCACTTTATGCATCTATCTTTTTTACTACATGGTTGCTACAATCAAAGCAATTTCGTTTTAAATTTCATAGTGGACCATAGACGGCAGTGTACTCAGGAATCAGAACAGAAACAGGAAACAGGTTTATGAAGCAACAGGTACACGAATCATTCGATTCATGCAGCAACAGGTTCATGAAGTAATAGGTACAGGACCAATAAGTCCGTGCAGCAACAGTAATAGGTATATGAACCAACAGATCCATGCAGCAACAGGTAGCACGTACATGAACCAAATGTCCATGCAGCAACAGGTAACAGGTACATGAACCAACTGGTTCATGCAGCAACAGGCAACAGGTACATGAACTAACAGGTCCATGCAGTAACAGGCAACAGGTACATGAACCAAAGGTCCATGCAGCAACAGGTTCATGTATCAACATGAATCAAAATGGAAAACACCGACCCCCTTCCGAGTACACATTTCTAAATTATCCACTATTCGATATTTCCCTTAAATCCTGGCTTGGTCATTTATTATTATAATCAGGCATGCATGTATGTGTCGCAAAAATAAATCAAGGATAACAGGGTATAAAAATGTATCAGGTTCAGAGTGCAAGATAAACAAGTACAGGTTCAGGATAACACATAACAGGGTGAAACAACTAGCTTTCTAATTCAGGACAGCAAGACAGTATTGTACTAAAATAGTGATTTCCGCTACTACAAACATCCAATCTGGATCCGTCTAAGGATCTCGGAAATAGACTTCCACACGAATCCAGTGAATATAAATAAGTCATATATTAATTCACAAAAGCATAGCTCAAAATGGGTTTGAATACAGAAATTAGGTTCAGCCAGAAATTAGGAAAACGAATTCAAGAACCAGAAAACAACATGAAAACATACCAAATAAATCCAAGAAAAATCTGGGGTATTCCCCTATATGTTCAGTATCTAAATATAAAGTTTCAGATTTTTCCAGTAAGGTTAGACCATTCATCAAAAATAAGAAAGAATCAAGAAAATATAGTTTGGCAAATCTGGAATTCCCAACACTGCTGTACAAAAACTAAGATATCACGCAAGCAGTGAAACGAAATCCAATTCCACCATTGGGATATGAAAATAGATAAAATATATTAATTTTCACAGTTCACAAATATTTTTCATACAGTAAAAGGAATCATAGTGAAAATAGCGTTCTTTACAGAACAACAAGCAAAATACAGCACGAACAGATTTTAGAAACGAGCATGAAGCATCACATAAAACTTATCAATAAAATTCACCAAAATTCTGGATAATCCCTAACTTAATAAAGAAATACTGACCAAAGTTTCAAATCAAAATAATATGTATGGCATGGTTCTTGAAAATAGTTTGTTATCAAAATTAACCAAAAACAGAATCTGGAAAAGATCGACACCTCTTTACTAAAACAGTGATAACTCAATCATACGAAATCAAAATCAAGCATGGTCAGAGCGGTTTGAAAATAGACAAAATTATCTAAAACTCATGTTTTATACCTAAATTAATATACTGACTGTAGCACAGTCGAAAACAGCAAACAAAACAGAATAGTGCCAAAATACAGATTTCTCCTCTAAAAACAAAATCAACATAGATTCAAGAAAGTTGATCCAAACACATCCAATCATGAAATGGAGTCTACCATGTGTCTAAACATCATGAATTAGGGTTATTAACATGTCCACGCCAAGAGTATCACATGGGTCTCAACCAAATCAGGAATTCTCACAAAAGTCTCACATACATGATCAAAATTTAAGAACGGGTAAAACCTAAGTTAATTCATGTTCATATTGTGTCGTGAGCCATCTATGGTCAAATATTCACAATAGAGACAAAACCCATCAAGGAAAACACAAATAAGAGTCATCTCTAGACCTAACTACACTTTAGGTAAATTTTTTGACTTGTATCAAACAAATAAATTGGAGTACAAGTTACTTGCCTTGATTTGGGAATGAAGAACGATGAACTCAAAAATATGAGCAAAACCCACAAACGAAAATTTACGAACTCATGAACGTTCTCCACGCGCAAGAAACCCCAAGAGCAAGAGAGCGCGAGACGGCGGATGGAGAGGAAGGGGAGAGATGAAGCACGGACGCAGGGTTAGGAAAAAACATATGCAGCACGGTTTTTAGTTACATATTGATGTGTATATATATTATCACGGTTTTTAGTTACATATTGATGTGTATATATATTATGGTTGAAAAAGGATGGGAGGGTGCTTTTGGGTGGCGGCTACAGGAAATAGAAAAGAAGAAGAATGGGTCGGGTGGTTTTGTGTATACTGTGAGATAAAGTGGGTAGGATTTGGTTGCGGTAAGATGGTTTTAAATTAGGAAGGTGGTAAGAAGATTTGGTAGGATATAATTAGGAAAAAATATAAGGTAATAGGTAATAACGTAAAGAATTAAACTGATGATAAAAAATGGTATAGGATTATATATATAGGTTTGGGTATTAGTGTATTGGGTTTTAGGTGAAAATAAAAGATAATGGGTTTGGTTAAGTGATGGATTAAATAGAATAGGGTTTTATATAAATGCGTTTTAAAATAGAATAGGAAAATAAAATTAACCAATAAAAATATTGTACAAAATAAAAATGCAATTCGCATTACAAAATATAAATTTTTTAAAATACTACAAATACAGTTAGAAGATGAAAATGGATTTTTAATAACTAGTCGAAAATAACAATAATAACAGTAATACTAATAACAACAATAAAAAGAGAAATAATAACAAAATATAATAATTGTATTAAAATATAAAATCATAGAAAATAGTTACAATTTAAAATTATTGATCGATAACAGATTTTAAAATAGAAGATCCAAAAAAAATACATTTTGACAAAACAATTTGAAAATCTGAAAAAAAATAATTTGCGAAAAATTTTAAAATACAGAAAATACACAAAAATACATTTTTGGGAAAACAGGGGTTACAATCCTACTGACCTTACAACAAAATTTCGTTCTCGAAATTTTCTTAGGCGGTACATAGGACAAGGCAAAAGCAAACTGGAAAAAGGGCAACAAAACAGAGGGCTAAAGGGAAGGAAACAAAGCAGAGGGCTAATGGGGAGGGAACAAAGCAGAGGCAATGCCAGAAAAAGAAGGAAGGGGATAACAATGGGGTCAAATGGATTGCAAGACAAGAAGCAAACGGTATTAAAAGGAAAGAATCAACACCAGATAACAAAGCAATAAGGGAGTGCAGAACTGCAATCAATGAGAGAAAAGACATGGAAGAATTGAATCAAACAATAAGACAACGGGTGAGAACAATTGCAAGAGATAGGGAAAACCAAAATAATGCAAGGAAGGAGAAGCAACAATAAGATCCTGGGACCTGTCGGTTATGGGCCCACTACGCTTCCGCTGTGCCACTCTGATGGTGACGTTCCAAGCTGCAGACAAGTCATTGCACGCGACAACCAGCGACGATCCGAGCAGGAAGAAAAGAATGAGACACCAGATTAAAATTGGGATTTAGAGAGGGCTTTAATTTAAATAATTAGGTCAAAACTAATGGGTGTTAACAAAAATAATATTAGAAATACAAAAATCAACACATAATAATAATAAAATAATAACGACAAAAAAAATAATAAAAATAATAATAACAATAATAATCATCATAAATATACTGGTAAAAATAATAATAATAATAATAAAATATTAACAATACTAGTAAGGATAATAATACAAGACAGAAAATAATTTGGGGTTCATCATTTTGGTGAAAGAAATTCAATATCAACATCAAAAATAAAATAGTAAGAAAAATACAATAATAATAATAGTAATAGTAAAAACAATAATAATAATAATACAAATAATAATAAGGAAAACAATAATAATAGTAGTAGTACAAATTTTTTGATGTGAGTTCGCCTTATTTATATCCATCTGTAGACTTGCCTTCTCGACATCAAGTTGCAGGTTTGCCTCCACGACATCAGGTTGTAGGTTACCATCGGGATATTCGGTTGCATATTTTACCTCACCGATATCCAATTGTAATTTGCCTCCATTGGCATCTAGTTGCATGTTTGCCATCTCGACATCCAGTTGCAAGAAAACGATGAACGAGATGATGCAATCTTCCACCCATACTTAGATATTGATTGCTCAATTTAAGTACGAAGTTAAAATTTGTGATATTAAAATACTCAGTTATTCGAAATAACAAAATTTTCGTTTTTAGAAAATAATTTTATAGAAGATCCAAAATATAATAAATAATAATCGAAATACACAAAATATTCAATATATATATAAAGAAAATATAGACATAAGAAGAATGAGTTTTATAATCAATAAAGAGTGTCAACAAGGGAGGACGACTACAAGGGACGAAAGAAAATAAGAAATCAGAGAATTGAATATGATGGAAAAGGAATGAGGGGACACAAGCAGAATTTGAAGAAAATATGGCAGGAGAAGAATAACTAGCATGATACTCAAAATGAGTCAACAAATGAAGATGAATGAAAGGATCAAAGAAATATGGGTACGGAAAGAACGAAACTATACCCAATAAAGAAGCAAATAATGAGAACGACTAAAAGAGACGGAAGAAACAAGGAATCAAAGAAATCGATAAGAAGGGATCAAAATGGATGGAATAAGACTAGTATCCAGATCAATGTTGATTATGATTCATTTATGCATGCATGGTTGGTGAAATGTTGAGCAGATTCCAGATCGAGCCAAGGTTGTCAAATATATTAGGCAACTAATACATTAGCCAAACCTGGTGCTCTGATACCACGAAAAACCTCGTCCCGCTCTGCTTCCCAAAAATACGAAATACGAGCACGTAACATTGACCCAGCAAAAGATTTTTCTCATCCATAAGCTGTTCAAGAATCTTTACAACATATCACAATATAATCAGAGTCGGAAGCCAGAAAAGTCAACCACATGCACATATAAACCAAATACCAACAAGAATACTTGAAATAAATATATTAATCTCAAATAGTCATGATCTGAAATACATATATAATCCTGGGTCACATTGCCCAAATACAAGAATAAATCCAAGTAACAAATACAATGTTCAAAATGAGCAACAGGAAATAAACGAAGATAGCAAAAGCTCCAGCCAACTAGAACTTTAGATCACATACTCCATCGGGTAGCTGATCACTAAAATTTGCAGTTGATAATTGCAGGAGAAGGAAAGAGAAAATAAGTACCCGTCAACTGCAAGTTACGGGTCACTTTTAATGTAGAATACAAGCACATGGGGAAACTAACTAGCAACATGGAATACGTGTGATGTCAAAATAAACAACTAGCATGGTAATGTGATCAAGTATCATGTAGCATATATCAAGAGTCAAGTAAACAAGTATCTTATAAACATGTGTCAAGTATCGAGTGCCAGGTTTCAAGTCTCAAGTATCAAGTCGCATGTATCATGCAGTCAAGTGTCAAACAAGCATGTATCATGTTTCAGTTAACAGGTATATAGGTAACAGGTAAACAGGTAATCATTTAACAGGATAATCAGGTATACAGAAAATCAGATTATGTCATGTCAAGTCATGTTATTTTACGATCTAGGTAGCACTTCATGCATCCATCTTTTTTACTACATGGTTGCTACAATTAAAACAATTTCATTTTAGATTTCATAGTGGACCATAGACAGCAGTGTACTCAAAAATTAGAAAAGAAACAGGTAACAGGTTCATGAAGCAACAGGTACACGAATCATCCGATTCATGCAGCTACAGGTTCATGAAGCAACAGTTACATGACCAACAGGTCCGTGCAGCAACAGTAACAGGTACATGAACCAATAGATCCATGCAGCAACAGGTAACAGGTACATGAACTAAAGGTCCATGCAGCAACAGGTAACAGGTAAATGAACCATCAGGTCCATGCAGCAACAGGCAACAGGTACATAAACCAACAGGTCCATGCAGCAACAAGCAACAGGTACATGAACCAAAGGTCCATGCAACAACAGGTTCATGTATCAACATGAATGAAAATGGAAAACACGGGCCCCCATCCGAGTACACGTTTCTGAATTATCCACTATTCGATCTTTCCCTTAAACCCCGACTTGGTCATTTATTATTATAATCAGGTATGCATGTATGTGTCGCAAAAATAAGGCAAGAATAACAGGGTATAAACATGTATCAGGTTCAGGGTGCAAGATAAATAAGTACAGGTCAGGATAACACATAAAGGGTGAAACAAGTAGCTTTCTAATTCAGGACAGCAAGACAGTGTTGTACTAAAACAGTGATTTCCGCTACTACAAACATCCAATCTGGATCCGTCTAAGGATCTGGGAAATAGACTTCCACACAAATCCAGCAAACATAAATAATTCATATATTAATTCACAAAAGCATAGCTCAAAACGGGTTTGAATACAGAAATTCGGTTCAGCCAGAAATCAGGAAAACGAATTCAAGAACCGGAAAACAGCATGAAAACATACCAAATAAATCCAAGAAAAATCTGGGGTATTCCCTTATATGTCCTGTATCTAAATATAAAGTTTTAGATTTTTCCAGTAAGGTTAGACTATTCATCAAAAATAAGAAAGCATCAAGAAAACATAGTTTGGCAAATCTGGAATTCCCAATACTACTGTACAAAAACTAAGATATCTCACAAGTAGAAAAACGAAATCCAATTCCGCCATTGGGATATGAAAATAAATAAAATATACTAACTTTCACATTTAACAAATATTTTTTATACAGTAAAAGGAATCATAGTTAAAATAGGGTTTTTTATAGAACAGCGAGATACAGTACGAATAGATTTTAGAAATAAGTATGAAATATCACATAAAACTTATCAATAAAATTCACCAAGATTCTGGGTAATCCCTAACTTAATAAAGAAACACTGACCAAAGTTTCAAATCGAAATAATATTTATAGCATGGTTGTTGAAAATAGTTTGTTATCAAAATTAACCAAAAATAGAATCTGGAAAAGTTTGACACCTCTGTACTAAACCAGTTATAACTCAGTCATACGAAATCAAAATCAAGGAGTTTGAAAATAGACGAAATTATTTAAAACTCATGTTTTATACCGAAATTAAGATACTGACTGTAGCCTAGTCGAAAACAGCAAACAAAACAGAATAGTGCCAAAATACAGATTTCTCCCTAAAAAACAAAATCAACATAGATTCAAGAAAATTGATCCAAACACATCCAATCATGAAATCGAGTCTACCAAGTGTCTAAACATCATGAATTAGGGTTATTAACATGTCAACGCCAAGAGTATCACATGGGTCTCAACGAAATCACGAATTCTCATAAAAGTCTCACATACGTGAGTGATATAAACAACAAACATAAATGAACAATAGCATAAATTCTCAAGCAACATGTACTGAACAAAAATACATAAACTGAACATGTAATATGAAACAAGAAACGATAGGCCAGTACATGCGTGAACCAAGTCGAGAAACAATACCAACGATCAAGTATCCATCAATCAATCATTCTCAAAAAATAGTACAGTTTAACTGCACTGTACAGTCGACTGTTTAACGAACCAGTCGACTGTTCTGAACTAACAGTAATCCTCACATCTCAGAATGTGTCCAACCATCAATAAATCTCAATACCACGATGTATGTCCAATCAATCGATCACCAATAATGCCATAGATCGGATACCCATATATCCATCTACAAAAACTAAAGATAATATAGATCGAATACATACCCGGTATGCCACGACACCGACGAACATATCCATCTACAAACAAACTAAGAAGGTATAGATCGAATACGAACCCGGTATGCCAAGACACCGACGAACATATCCATCTACAAACAAACTAAGAAGGTATAGATCGAATACGAACCCGGTATGCCAAGACACCGACGAACATATCCATCTACAAACAAACTAAGAGGGTATAGATCGAATACGAACCCGGTATGCCAAGACACCGACGAACATATCCATCTACAAACAAACTAAGAGGGTATAGATCGAATACGAACCCGGTATGCCAAGACACCGACGAACATATCCATCTACAAACAAACTAAAGATAACAAGAACCCTCAAGATCATGAAAACTCATCAGCACCAGTCGACTTATGCGATAGTAAGTCGACTGCCCCGAGAACCAATATCCAAGATTATAACAAGTGCAGTAAGTCGACTCAAGAAAACCATCAGTCGACTTACCCGAGACAATTATCAACAATTCTCAAGAAACGTTCCAAGTGCTAACAGTATAAGATGACTTATAAAAACATAAGTTGACTTATCAACAATATAAGATGACTTATAAAGATCATAAGTAGACTTATCAAAACATAAGATGACTTATAAAAATCATAAGTAGACTTATCAAAAGTATAAGATGACTTATAAAGATCATAAGTAGACTTATCAAAAGTATAAGTTGACTTATAAAGATCATAAGTAGACTTATCAAAAGTATAAGATGACTTATAAAGATCATATGTAGACTTATCAAAACATAAGATGACTTATAAAGATCATAAGTAGACTTATCAAAACATAAGTCGACTTAAAAGGGGACATAAGTCGACTTATAAGAACATAAGTCGACTTATAAAAATATAAGTCGACTTACCCGAGAGAAATTCTACGATAACTTTCAAAAATAAATTCTAAGTGTACCAGTCGACTGAGAAGGGTCTAAGTCGACTGTCCAGAACGGATTTTCGAGAAAAACTAAAGATACAGCAGCTGGGTCGTACCAGTCGACTGAATAGTAGACCAGTCGACTGTCGGCCTACAGTTTTCATAAATTAGGTCTGAATACAAAGATCAAAACTGGAGTTTTCTAAAGGTTCTTGTTCATGAAAATAATTCTTAATCATGCAAAATGACAATCTCGATTACTTCTTCATTGCAGATCCATTATTCAATCATTCAATAACTCAAAACTCAATTCTCTTGTTCTCAAATTCCTAAATCTTACATTAGGGTTTCCTTAATACTTAATTCTTCCACCAATAATAACCGAGATCTGATTATAAACACAAGATCCAGATGTTCATACATCCGATCAAACCATACTTGAATCTTAACATGTTTTCGATCAATAAAGAATTTGTTAAACAAGATCTACTAAACATTCGTGGATTTCTCATGCGTAATACGAATAACGACTATCGCATCGATCACATACAAGATACGGATACATCAAACAAAACAGCACACCATCATACACACTAACAAAACTAAGTTCATATCACTCACCTTTAGAAGCAAGAAGAATCCACAAAAGCCTTCCTTTGCTAGATCCAAACTCCTTCTCCAATCACCAAGAAAATAATATAATGAAATCTGAGTTATGCAGCGAATGACGGCTGCAACTCTCTTTATATAGGCCGGGAATTAGGTTCTAGGGTTTCCAAATACATTTGCAAAACAATCCCTTCAAAATACAATTTTATATATATCTATCTACTCTTGGAAACTCATCCAAAATTCATTAAAATTAGGATTTAATAGAAAATATACTTCTAAATCTTAACCAATACTATTTAAAACGTCCAGAATGCCAATTTTGCACTTTAGCCCTTAAAATGTCAATTTTACAAAAAGGTCCTTCTTTTCTTAAAATTTGCAAATAGTACTAATTAAATTCAGAAAAATCCGGAAAAATACTACATAATTCCAAAATAATAAATAATGATTTTTCATAAAAAAATCTTAATTTTTCAAACATCTCAAAAGTCATTTGCACGTGTTTTGCACTTGTACCAAAGATAAATCTTTTAGAAAATATCAATTAAATCCTCAAAATTCATTTAAATTCATTTTCAAATAATAAAAATAATATTTGAAAATACGGGGTTCTACATCACTCCCTCCTTAGAAGAGTTCTGTCCTCAGAACTACGGCTAATGAGGTCCGAACAACCCACTAACAATGATTGAAAACTCATGGGTAGAAACATAATTTTAGGAAATACAGTCACACCAAAGAATGCATTCCAACAAAACAAACATATCATACATGCAAAGAATTCAGAAAAGACAAGCTCCCGCTGCGCGACTCTGATAACTTGCCATCGGAAGCCACGCTGCGACAACTACTGAACTTCTGCACCCAACTCTAATCTTCTGCTTCATCCTTCCAAGAATCAGTGGCCACTCCCTCCTTAGAAAGGACATGACTAAGGATAGCCACCACAAACACATTTCTCATTCACATCCATACCCTATGGCAAAACCATAACCATACCCCAAACCAAACATCATGTTTTAACTCTATGTGATACTCACACTCTAATGTCCACACCTAGGTACTCACTCTCTAGTGTCCACACCTAGGTTGGTTTTCATACTATGTCTATTATTATCATTGAAGCATGCTCTGATACCAAACTGTAGCGTCCCGAATTTCTAATATGAGAACTTAGAAAATACGTGGCACATTCCCAGCGATCCACTTCAATGTAACAATATACATAGACCAAAAACTCAAGTCATTTTATTCCAAATCTTTATTACAATAATCTTTTACAAATGCAGCGGAAATACAAAACACCTTAAAACACATTTAACTATTACAACCCTTTCTCTTTACAAAATACCCAAGGCTCTATTATATCACTCATGAAATCCAAAGCTAACCCAAGCATCCAAGCTTCCAACTCTAAGCAGCTACCTGTAACACATGAGGCTAGAGTTGAACCCTAACCCCCAAACTAACGGGGTCAGCCATAAATGGTGTGAGTGATATAAACAACAAACATAAATGAACAATAGCATAAATTCTCAAGCAACATGTACTGAACAAAAATACATAAACTGAACATGTAATATGAAACAAGAAACGATAGGCCAGTACATGCGTGAACCAAGTCGAGAAACAATACCAACGATCAAGTATCCATCAATCAATCATTCTCAAAAAATAGTACAGTTTAACTGCACTGTACAGTCGACTGTTTAACGAACCAGTCGACTGTTCTGAACTAACAGTAATCCTCACATCTCAGAATGTGTCCAACCATCAATAAATCTCAATACCACGATGTATGTCCAATCAATCGATCACCAATAATGCCATAGATCGGATACCCATATATCCATCTACAAAAACTAAAGATAATATAGATCGAATACATACCCGGTATGCCACGACACCGACGAACATATCCATCTACAAACAAACTAAGAAGGTATAGATCGAATACGAACCCGGTATGCCAAGACACCGACGAACATATCCATCTACAAACAAACTAAGAAGGTATAGATCGAATACGAACCCGGTATGCCAAGACACCGACGAACATATCCATCTACAAACAAACTAAGAGGGTATAGATAGAATACGAACCCGGTATGCCAAGACACCGACGAACATATCCATCTACAAACAAACTAAGAGGGTATAGATCGAATACGAACCCGGTATGCCAAGACACCGACGAACATATCCATCTACAAACAAACTAAAGATAACAAGAACCCTCAAGATCATGAAAACTCATCAGCACCAGTCGACTTATGCGATAGTAAGTCGACTGCCCCGAGAACCAATATCCAAGATTATAACAAGTGCAGTAAGTCGACTCAAGAAAACCATCAGTCGACTTACCCGAGACAATTATCAACAATTCTCAAGAAACGTTCCAAGTGCTAACAGTATAAGATGACTTATAAAAACATAAGTTGACTTATCAACAATATAAGATGACTTATAAAGATCATAAGTAGACTTATCAAAACATAAGATGACTTATAAAAATCATAAGTAGACTTATCAAAAGTATAAGATGACTTATAAAGATCATAAGTAGACTTATCAAAAGTATAAGATGACTTATAAAGATCATAAGTAGACTTATCAAAAGTATAAGATGACTTATAAAGATCATAAGTAGACTTATCAAAACATAAGATGACTTATAAAGATCATAAGTTATCAAAACATAAGTCGACTTAAAAGGGGACATAAGTCGACTTATAAGAACATAAGTCGACTTATAAAAACATAAGTCGACTTACCCGAGAGAAATTCTACGATAACTTTGAAAAATAAATTCTAAGTGTACCAGTCGACTGAGAAGGGTCTAAGTCGACTGTCCAGAACGGATTTTCGAGAAAAACTAAAGATACAGCAGCTGGGTCGTACCAGTCGACTGAATAGTAGACCAGTCGACTGTCGGCCTACAGTTTTCATAAATTAGGTCTGAATACAAAGATCAAAACTGGAGTTTTCTAAAGGTTCTTGTTCATGAAAATAATTCTTAATCATGCAAAATGACAATCTCGATTACTTCTTCATTGCAGATCCATTATTCAATCATTCAATAACTCAAAACTCAATTCTCTTGTTCTCAAATTCCTAAATCTTACATTAGGGTTTCCTTAATACTTAATTCTTCCACCAATAATAACCGAGATCTGATTATAAACACAAGATCCAGATGTTCATACATCCGATCAAACCATACTTGAATCTTAACATGTTTTCGATCAATAAAGAATTTGTTAAATAAGATCTACTAAACATTCGTGGATTTCTCATGCATAATACAAATAACGACTATCGCATCGATCACATACAAGATACAGATACATCAAACAAAACAGCACACCATCATACACACTAACAAAACTAAGTTCATATCACTCACCTTTAGAAGCAAGAAGAATCCACAAAAGCCTTCCTTTGCTAGATCCAAACTCCTTCTCCAATCACCAAGAAAATAATATAATGAAATCTGAGTTATGCAGCGAATGACGGCTGCAACTCTCTTTATATAGGCCGGGAATTAGGTTCTAGGGTTTCCAAATACATTTGCAAAACAATCCCTTCAAAATACAATTTTATATATATCTATCTACTCTTGGAAACTCATCCAAAATTCATTAAAATTAGGATTTAATAGAAAATATACTTCTAAATCTTAACCAATACTGTTTAAAACGTCCAGAATGCCAATTTTGCACTTTAGCCCTTAAAAATGTCAATTTTACAAAAAGGTCCTTCTTTTCTTAAAATTTGCAAATAGTACTAATTAAATTCAAAAAAATCCGGAAAAATACTACATAATTCCAAAATAATAAATAATGATTTTTCATAAAAAAATCTTAATTTTTCAAACATCTCAAAAGTCATTTGCACGTGTTTTGTACGTGTACCAAAGATAAATCTTTTATAAAATATCAATTAAATCCTCAAAATTCATTTAAATTCATTTTCAAATAATAAAAATAATATTTGAAAATACGGGGTTCTACAATGCAAGACAAGAAGCAAACGGTATCAAAAGGAAAGAATCAACAACAAAAAACCAAGCAATAAGGGAGTCGGCAGAACTGCAATCAATGAGAGAAAAGATATGGAAGAATTGAATCAAACAATAAGACAACGGGTGAGAACAATTGCAAGAGAGCGGAGAAACCAAAACAATGCAAGAAAAGAGAAACAACAATAAGATCATGGGACCTGTCGGTTATGAGCCCACTACGCTTCCGCTGCGCCACTCTGATGGTGACGTTCGTTAACAAAAATAATATTAAAAATACAAAAATCAACACATAATAATAATAAAATAATAACGACAAAAAAAATAATAACAATAATAATCATCATAAATATACTGTTGAAAATAATAATAATAATAATAATAATAAAATATTAACAGTACTGGTAAAGATAATAATACAAGACAGAAAATAATTTAGGGTTCATCATTTTGGTGAAAGTAATTCGATATCAACATCAAAAATAAAATAGCAAGAAAAATACAATAATAATAATAGTAATAGTAAAAACAATAATAATAATAAAACTAATAATAATAAGGAAAACAATAATAATAGTAGTAGTAGAAATTCTTTGATGTGGGTTCGCCTCATTTATATCCATCTGTAGACTTGCCTTATCGACATCAAGTTGCAGGTTTGCTTCCACGACATCAGGTTGCAGGTTACCATCTGGATATTCGGTTGCACATTTTGCCTCACCGATATCTAGTGGTAATTTGCCTCCATTGACGTCTAATTGCATGTTTGCCATCTCGACATCCAGTTGCAAGAAAACGATGAACGAGATGATGCAATCTTCCACCCATACTTAGATATTCATTGCTCAATTTAAGTACGAAGTTGAAATTTGTGATATTAAAATACTCAGTTATTCGAAATAACAAAATTTTCATTTTTAGAAAATAATTTTATAGAAGATTCAAAATATAATAAATAATAATCGAAATACACAAAATATTTGATATATATATATATATACTAGGTTCGCCCGTTGACACGTGCCTACGGCACGTCTTCGGAACGGTGCACCTGGTTTGATTATATAAAATAGTTTTGGAGATTCACCAAATTAATTGAAGTAGTAAACATATTTTATGAGAAAGCAGTATATCTACCTTTAAGATATATAATAAAACTTGAACCAAACATATTTCCATCGCCTTCTTGATCATTATCTTGAACTTACCTGGAATGCATATAGTTTGTTAGAATCACTCCATGGAGTTTTTTTAACTTCAACATCACTTTTAGATACTTGTAATACTTATGTAAGGACATTATCATATTGGTTTTATATAGCTTACTCTAATCCCATAACCACTATGAGTATGTCTAAATACAATGGTAATGTAAATGCACGTGTGAAGCTATCTACAATATCAACAATCTAAATATTTGTTTGTCTGAATCTCAGTTTGCAATTGAAATACCTTTTATTATTATTTCAACCAAATGAAATACATGAAGTTCTCAAAACTCTAATCCAGGATAATCATTTCTTTTATCTCAACTTTGTCTCCCCATTGCACCTTTATAAAAAAAAATTTAAAATAAATAGATAACAAATTACTTTAGGTGTCTTTCTTGAGTGAAGAATTTGTACCCTTCAGTAGTAAACTCCAGCCATCCCAATCCTATATATCCAAACATACACTAAAAGTTCTTATATGTTATGTAATCCATGGTTTCTAATAATCATTGAAGGGAACACTTCACGATAGTATTTTATCTTGTAGTAAAGTAATTAATGTTGCATATTTGCCAAGTTATTGTAGGTTGCTAATCAGCTTACCTGTCCTGCTATGGTTTGGAAGCCCAAATTGAGGCCACCAAATACTTCATTTCTCACTTGCGTACACCTTAAATCTAAACAAATAAAAAACCTATCATATAAATCACCAAATTAAAAAAATTTAAACCCAAAAATAAAACAATCATACATCTCTGAACTTAAATCCCATACACACATAAAATTCGAGTCAGCAAAAAACTGAGTAATCCCTTGCATACAAAAAATTAAAAATTAAAATGAGAGATGAAATTAGAGTCGTCGCATTGCATATAAGGGCTCTCGATTCGGTGGAGGGGAGTCGCTGATACAGAGTCGCTTGATATTCGCGCTCGATTTGGTAGAGGAGAGTTACCGATACTGAATCAGCGGTGGATCAGATATCGTCGATGACCTCTTGATTGGGGTTCGACATTGGATTTCGATGTGGATTTGCTTTGAGATTTTCAAATTTTCAAAATTTCAAAATTCAAATTTTTCAAAGTTTTAAAATTGTTAAATTTTCTAAATTTTTAAAAAAATTTAAAATTTCTAAAATTTGGAAAATTTTTAAAAAGTTAAAAATTTTATTTTATTTTATTAAAAAAATAATTTTCTAAATTTTTTTTTTTTAAAGTTTTTGTTTTTTTTGTATTTTTTATGAAATATTTTAAAAGTTTTTTAATTTTAATTTTTGTATTTTTTTATTTTAAAAAAATTTTGAATTTTTTTTCTTAATTTTTTGAATAGAAGAGAGAGAGAGAGAAATAATTAAATAAATAAATGAGTTGTTTTGAGTGGGGGATTTAAATTTGAGTTTTGGAGGGAAACTTTTGGGAGGAAAAATGTGTTTTGTGAGGTTAGATCTGGGCCTTTGATTTTGAGGGAATTGAAGGAGAGCCACTTGATAGCTTTCTTTGTGTTTTATTATATAGATATATATATATATATATATAAAGAAAATATAGGCTTGAGAAGAATGAATTTTATACTCAATAAAGAGTCAACAAGGGAGGACGACTACAAGGGACGAAAGGAAATAAGAAATCAGAGAATTGAATATGATGGAAAAGGAATGAGGGGACACAAGCAGAATTTGAAGAAAATATGGCAGGAGAAGAATAACTAGCATGATACTCAAAATGAGTCAACAAATGAAGATGAATGAAAGGATCAAAGAAATATGAGTACGGAAAGAACGAAACTATACCCAATAAAGAATCAACAAATGAGAATGACTAAAAGAGATGGAAGAAATAAGGAATCAAAGAAATCGAATATGAAGGGATCAAAATAGATGGAATAAGACTAGTATCTAGATCATTGTTGATTATGATTCATTTATGCATGCATGGTTGGTGAAATGTTGAGCAGATTCCAGATCGAGCCAAGCTTGTCTAACATATTAAGCAACTAATACATTAGCCAAACCTGTTGGTCTGATACCACTAAAAACCCTGTCCCACCCCGCTTCCCAAAAATACAGAATACGGGCACGTAACATTGGCCCAGCGAATGATTTTTATCATCCAAAAGCTGTTTAAAAATCTTTACAATATATCACAATATAATCAGAGTCGGAAGCCAGAAAAGTCAACCACATGCGCAAATGAACCAAATACCAACAAGAATACTTGAAATAAAATATATTAATCTCAAATAATCATGTTCTGAAATACACATATAATCCTGGGTCACATTGCCAAAATACAATAATAAATCTAAGTAACAAATACAATGTTCAAAATGAGCAATAGGAAATAAATGAAGATAGCAAAAGCCCCAGCCAACTAGAACTTTAGATCACATAATCCATCGGGAAGCTGATCACCAAAATCTGCAGTTGATAATTGCAGAAAAAAGAAAGAGAAAACAAGTACCAGTCAATTACAAGTTACAAGTCACTTATAATGTAGGATACAAGCACATGGGGAAACTAACTAGCAACATGGTATAAGTGTGATGTCATAATAAACGACTAGCATGGTAATGTGATCAAGTATCATGTAGCTTATATGAAGAGTCAAGTAAACAAGTATCTTATAAACATGTATCAAGTATCGAGTACTAAGTAATCATATATCGAGTGCCAAGTTTCAAGTCTCAAGTATCAAGTCTCATGTATCATGCAGTCAAGTGTCAAACAAGCATGTATCATGTATCAGGTAACATGTATACAGGTAACAGGTAAACAGGTAATCATGTAACAGGATAATCAGGTATACAGAAAATTAGACTATGTCATGTCAAGTCGTGTTATTTTACTATCTAGGGACCACTTCATGCATCCATCTTTTTTACTACATGGTTGCTACAATCAAATCAATTTTATTTTAGATTTCATAGTGAACCATAGACGGCAGTGTACTCAGGAATCAGAACAGAAACAGGTAACAAGTTCATGAAGCAACAGGTACACGAATCATCCGATTCATGCAGCAACAGGTTCATGAAGCAATAGGTACACGACCAATAGGTCCGTGCAGCAACAGTAACAGGTACATGAACCAACAGATCCATGAACCAACAGGTAACAGGTACATGAACCAAAGGTCCATGCAGCAACAGCTAACAGGTACATGAACCAACAGGTTCATGCAGCAACAGACAACAGGTACATGAACCAACAGGTCCATGCAGCAACAGGCAATAGCTACAAGAACCAAAGGTCTATGCAGCAACAGGTTCATGTATCAACATGAATCAGAATGGAAAACACAGGCTCCCTTCCGAGTATACGTTTCTGAATTATCCACTATTCAATCTTTCCCTTAAACCCCAGCTTTGTCATTTATTATTATAATCAGGCATGCATGTATGTATTGCAAAAAAAAAGCAAGGATAACAGGGTATAAACATGTATCAGGTTCAGGGTGCAAGATAAACAAGTACAGGTACAGGATAACACATAACAGGATGAAACAACTAGCTTTCTAATTCAGGACAGCAAGACAGTGTTGTACTAAAACAGTGATTTTCGCTACTACAAACATCCAAATCTGGATTCGTCGAAGGATCTAGGAAATAGACTTCCACACTAATCTAGCGAATATAAATAAGTCATATATTAATTTACAAAATCATAGCTTAAAACGGGTTTGAATACAGAAATTAGGTTCAGCCAGAAATCAGAAAAACGAATTCAAGAATAGGAAAACAGCATGAAAACATACCAAATAAATCCAAAAAAAATCTGAGGTATTCCCCTATATGTCTAGTATTTAAATATAAAGTTTCAGATTTTTCCAGTAAGGTTAGACCATTCATAAAAAATAAGAAAGTATCAACAAATCATAGATTGGCAAATCTGGAATTCCCAACACTGTTGTACGAAAACTAAGATATCTCGCAACCAGTGAAATGAAATCCAATTCCGCCAAAAGAATATTAAAATATATAAAATATAATAACTTTCACATTTCACTAATATTTTTCATACAGTAAAAAGAATCATAGTGAAAATAGGGTTCTTTACAGAACAGCGAGCAAAATACAGTATGAATATATTTTAGAAACGAGCATGAAACATCACATAAAAATTATCAATAAAATTTACCAAAATTCTGGATAATCCTAACTTAATAAAGAAACACTGACCAAAGTTTCAAATCAAAATAATATGTATGGCATGGTTCTTGAAAATAGTTTGTTATCAAAATTAACCAAAAACAGAATCTGGAAAAGATCGACACCTCTGTACTAAAACAGTCATAGCTCAGTCATACGAAATCAAAATCAATCAAGGTCAGAGCGGTTTGAAAATAGACGAAATTATCTAAAACTCATGTTTAATACCGAAATTAAGATACTGACTGTAGCACATAGAAAATAGCAAACAAAACAGAATAGTGTCAAAATACAGATTTCTCCCTTAAATACAAAATCAACATAGATTCAAGAAAGTTGATCCAAACACATTCAATCATGAAATCGAGTCTACCAAGTATCTAAACATCATGAATTAGGGTTATTAACATGTCCACGCCAAGAGTATCACATGAGTCTCAACGAAATCACGAATTCGCACAAAAGTCTCATAAACATGATCAAATTTTAAGAACGGGTAAAACCTAAGTTAATTCATGTCCATATTGTGTCGTGAGCCATCTATGATCAAATTTTCACAATAGAGACAAAACCCATTAAGGAAAACACAAACAAGAGTCGTCTCTAGATTCAACTACACTATAGGTGAACTTTTTGACTTGTATCAAACAAATGAATTGGAGTACAAGTTACTTGCCTTGATTTGGGGATGAAGAACGATGAACTTAAAAGTAGGAGCAAAATCTACGAACGAAAATCCACGAACTCACGAATGATCTACACGCGCACTCGAGCACGCGCAAGAAACCCCAAGAGCAAGAGAGCGCGAGACGGCAGATGCAGAGGAAGCGGGAGAGATGAAGCACGGACGCAAGTTTAGGGAAAAACATATGCAGCACGGTTTTTATTTACATATTGATGTATATATATATATTATGGTTGAAAAAGGATGGGAGGGTGATTTTGGGTGGCGGCTACAGGAAATAGAAAAGAAGAAGAATGGGTCGGGTGGTTTTCTGTATACTGTGAGATAAAGTGGTAGGATTTGGTTGCGGTAGGATGGTTTAAAATTAGGAAGGTGGTAAGAAGATTTGGTAGGATATAATTAGGAAAAAATATAAGGTAATAGGTAATAACGTAAGGAATTAAACTGATGATAAAAAATGGTATAGGATTATATATATTGGTTTGGGTATTAGTTTATTGGGTTTTCGGTGGAAATAAAAGATAATGGGTTTGGTTAAGTGATGGATTCAATAGAATAGGGTTTTATATAAATGGGTTTTAAAATAGAATAGGAAAAATAAATTAACCAACGAAAATATTGTTCAAAATAAAAATGCAATTTGCATTACAAAATATAATTTATTTAAAATACTACAAATACAGTTAGAAGATGAAAATAGATATTTAATAACTAGTCTAAAATAACAATAATAACAGTAATACTAATAATAACAATAATAAGAGAAATAACAACAAAATATAAGAATTGTATTACAATATAAAATCATAGAATATAGTTGCAATTTAAAATTATTGATCGAAAACAGATTTTAAAATAGAAAATCCAAAAAAATACATTTTGACAAAAGAATTTGAAAACAGGAAAAAAAATAATTTGCGAAAATTTTTAAAATACAGAAAATATACAAAAATACATTTTTAGGAAAACAGGGGTTACAGAATGACTTGCGTCATCCATAAGTTGTTATTGTTCAACTCAACAATATAATAAGATAGATACAACCACACATGCAATAAGAACAATCACATGAACAACAATACTTGGAATATAATTTAAAATAACCAAATACGATATTCCAAAACAAAATAAGAATATCCGGGTCAAAAGTCCATAATACAATGTTTATTAAAACTCAATACATGAAGTCCAATAAAATGACGATCAATCTAGAAAGCAATAAATCTTCAGAAAGTTTGTTCTCCAAGTCCTGCAGGTAACTCTCCTTGATCACCTGTGAATACCTCATCTAAAAAGAGGAGAAAATTATCCTTAGAGCAAGTCATAGACAACAATTAGAAAAAACAATGAACAATGAAAATACGATATAACAATGAATTCAATAAAACAATAGGAATTATTAACAATGGACGATAGCAATAATCAATATCAATGGTAACAATGCGATGAGTATAACAATAAACAATATTTCAATAATTGATGCCAACACTCAATGGCCGATGTCAATATCAATGACAATGTTCAATATCAATAGCAATGACGATGATCAACATGTAGTGTCAATATTGTGTCAATTCTTAAGTCTATTAGTTTAGCCTAACTAATGTACGTACTACTACGTCCGATACCGCAGGTTCGATGCATATAATCCATGTCGTTTAGACTCTAGTGGTAGACTATATAGTTCATGTACTCGGCACGATAACACTAAAACGATAGCAACTCCGTTGCACACTAGTCGGCACTGTAATATCCCGGACGGATATTACATTGTATAAATTTATTTTATTATTATTTTATTATTATTTCTGAAATTAAATTATTTTATACGGATTATGCGAAGATTTTCGGTATACACGTATATGCATACATATGTGTGTTGTAGCAAATTATTACATTGTACAAATTATGTGGTGGGTATTTTTGGATAAAATACTTTCCTTTACCATGACAAATGGCTAAGTTTGGAATTAGGAGGCTTAAGATAGAGTTTAGTGTGCATAAGAGAACTAGGAGATTTCTTCTAGGAGCTTGCACCATACCTCCACCTCACCATAACACCATACCTCCACCTCATTCCCACCTCCCCTAGGTTACAACCGGCCTTGATTCAAGGAAGGAGGTTTTTGTATTTTGTAGGTGCAATTTTGCACTTCCCACCTTCTCCTCCACCTATAAATACCCCCTCCCTTCATCACTTGTCTCACTTTTTACAAAACAAAAGAAAGGAAAGGAAAAGAAAAAGAGAACTCACCTTTAACTTGAGAGTTTTCTTTTGTAGATTTTAGAAGCTTTCATAGGAGCTTAGGTGAAGGAGAAGAATAGCTAGCAAGTCCTTCCATCAAGAGAAAGAAAGGTGAGGGTTTCTCCACTTGCTTTTGATTTTTGAGTTGTTGTTTTGGTTCTTTCTTCTTCTTATCTTCCTTATTTTGTTTTCTTTTGTTTTGGAGAGTTGTCGTGATGTTGTTGTGTGTTGTTGTTGTATGTGTTGTAGTTTGTATGGATGAAAGAAAGTAAATAGTGGTAGTGCCAACTAAACACATAAAGATGGAACCTTTGTAGTAGTAGTTGTTGTTCTTGTGTTATTAATTGGACTAAATGAACACATGCATATGGACTTTGTGTATACACCCATTTGGGTTGTAGGACTTGTTATTGGACTAAATACATAAGCATAGGGATTTTGGGTATACACCCATTTTTGGGTTGTAGGACTTGAATGTGGACTCATACATAAGCATATGGACCTTGGTATATACACCCATTTTGGAGTTGTAGAACATACACTTGAACCTTGGACTAAAGAATATGCATATGATTAGTTGAACCAAGTTGAGGGTTCTTTACTTTATTTTATTGTTATTATTTCCTTTTATAAAACATAAGTAAAAAGAACCCATTGTAGATGCTAATTCTAGTATGAAAAAGAACTAATCTAATTTATTAGTTGTAGAATGTTAAAAAGATTTCTTTTATGTTTGGCTAGTAATAATAAAGAAATAGATGTTTATGTTTTTAATAAAGTAGTTGTAATAGATGTTTATGTTTTTAATAAAGTAGTTGTAATAGATGTTTATGTTTCAAATAAAGTAGTTGTAGTAGATGTTTATATTTTAAATAAAGAAGTTGTAATAGATGTTTATGTTTTAAATTGAGTAGTTGTAGTGGATGTTTATGTTGAAATAATGTAGTAGTAGTAGATGTCTATATAAGGTTGTAGTAGATGTTTATGTGTAAATAAAGTTAGTAGATGTTCATGCTTAATGATATTCATGCTTAGTTAGTAGTTATTCATGCTTAAATGATATTCATTCTTAAGATAGTAAGACATCCTTGCTTAAGTAAAGTTTATGTTGAAATAGTAATAAACCTTCTTGCTTTAACTATAATAGAAACCATGCTTAAGGTAGCAAATCCATGCTTTTTGTTGTAAGATAAAGTAAGAAAGTCTTATACCATGCTTAGATCATTGTAGAAAAAAATAAATACCATGTTTATATTATGGTAGGAATTATAAACCATGCTTATGATGTGTATCATGTTGTAGGAAATTCATTCTTGAAATAAGATAC
This sequence comes from Hemerocallis citrina, assembly GCA_017893485.1. Classification (NCBI taxonomy): domain Eukaryota; kingdom Viridiplantae; phylum Streptophyta; class Magnoliopsida; order Asparagales; family Asphodelaceae; genus Hemerocallis; species Hemerocallis citrina. Next base: position 140,119,985 of record CM030359.1, on the reverse strand, counting down.
CATGTTGTAGGTTTAATGTAGAAAAGAACCATGCTTAGGTTGTATATACATTGTAGGAATTATCATACTATGATAGATTGTTGTAGGATTGATATTTGAGTTACCTACCATGTTTAGGAATGTTGTAAATTGAGGCTAAGCATATATTCATACTAGAATTGTTATATATTGTTGCTATGTTATACCCATGCTTATACTATGTTAACTTGTTGGAGCAATCAAGGTAAGCATTCATGCTTAGTCGTAGCCATTTTCCATAAGCATCCATGCTTAGATTGTAGTAGGAAAATTGTATCCCATGCTTAGATTAATACTAAGTAGTATTACCATGTTTAGAATGTTGTAGGCCTCTACTTGGAATACATACCATGCTTAGATTAATGCTAAGTAGTATTACCATGTTTAAATTGTTGTAGGATTGATGTTTAAATAATATTGTAGTTGAATACCATGCTTAGGGATGTGTAGGATTAATGTTCAATCACCTACCATGCCTAAGATTGTTGTAGGAATACTTAAGTAGTATGTTATGCTTAAGATTTGTTGTAGGTTCTTACCATACTTAAAAATTGTTGTAGAATAATGTTAAGTGGTATACCATGCTAAGTTGTTGGCACTCATGGGCTAGTTGTAGCATTAACCATGCTTAAAGTAGTAAGGGATATCCATGCCAAAATCTAGTAATTATTCATGCCTTAACTGGTAGTAGCTTCTACTTAAGTTGTGTCCGTGTCATGGTTGTAGCGTTAGTAAAGGACCAATCATATGGTAGTTGCAATGTTGTGTGGAGAAGTACCTCTAGTTAATCCCTAGAAGAATCCCATGGTTGAGATTACTTAGTTAGAGCAATGCATGCTTGAATGGGGTATTGTAGCATTCTAGTTAATAGAACCGCACTTGAATTGTACGTGGTAGTGAAAGATTGAAAAGGAACCATGAACCCATGCATCTAGCTCCTAGGTGATTCTAGCTCAACTTGAGAGAGAACCCAAGAAACTAGTCGCATATAGTTCTAGTTAGTTTGAAAGGAAACCGTGAGTTCTAGTGTGTGAGATTCAAATTGGAATTGGACCCTATCATGGGGGCATTCCTCATCCTTATTGGTAATAAGGATTGGAAAGATCACTAGTAATAGTTAGTTTGATAAAGGTTGTTATGTCGCCTTCGGGCTTTTCATTGGTAGAATGCCTATCATAGACTATTAGTAGATTCCTCTGTTGCTTCTAATTATAGAAGATCGAGTTGTTAGTAAGCACATTTGGTTGCTTATAGGTTTGATTACCTGTATAGGTTGTTTGCGTATGGTTGTGCTCGTATGTGGCTCGACTGGGCCGTATATAGCTGTGGATCTCATACGTAGTTTATTTGGCTCGTATGTAAGTTGTTGTCTCGTACGTGGCTCGACCGGCCCGTGCGTAGCTGTTGGTCTCATACGCGGCATATTTGGCCGGTATGTACGTTGTTATCTCATACGAGGCCAGCCTGGCTCGTAGGGAGTGGTTGGTTCATACGTAGTTTATTGGCTCGTGTGTGGTTAGTTTACTCGTGTATAGCTTATTAGCTAGTACACAGTTTGTTGTGCTCGTTTAGGGTGATATTATTACCCTAGGGGCTATCGACCATCAAGACATATGTTTTCTTACCCCTAAGGAACAGTGGAGGAGTCACTCCTTGTGTACCGTCGAATCTTAACCGGTGTAGGTTGATCGAGGACCGGAGTGTAGACAGAATCCTAGTTCAGGGTAGTGGCATGCATGTATGTTCGCATGGCCGGGGTCTCGGATCGATAGGCTAGGAACTGGATCCTGAGGGATTCTGGTAAGTCTAGGTTGAGCAGCCTAGTAAATTTGTCCTGCGAAGTCTAATTTAAGGCCTAGAATGTTGTGTTTATAATATTGTCATCCCTAGGAGTGTTCAAGGTTAGGGAAATCATTAGGGTAGTGACTTACAAAGATCATTTACTTAAACCTTTTGCCGGAAAGAGAGGAGTCGGTTGTAGGGGGCCCCTTACAACCAACTTGTCCCTTGGGGCAGACCTTAGGTGGTGTTATTAGGTTGTACCTTCCCGTCAAAGGGATACGTACGGTAGCTTCTCACAAGTTGGGAGCATGGGTTGCGTATCTCAGACTGTTAATTCTTGAAGTGCCATGATAAGGCGGACGGAGTTAGGGGGATGCACCCCGGAACTCCGTCGGGTCCTATGCCGGGGAAGCGAACAGGCCATGGACTACGGTCTAGGTAGGGGGCGGCAAGGGGCTCTCCTGTTGGTGAAAACCCCGAGGGTTCGTCTGGTTTTTGAGTGAGGTCCGGTGCGACTGGGCAATAGTGGCAAACAAGGACACCCTATTGACTGCAGTAACGGGACTAGACCATATCTACAACCTCATCAGTCACGTTGTATCTGTCAGGAACAGGTTTTGTACAATTAGAAATTCATAACGCGGGTTCAAATCCCTATATATGGAGAAACGGCTTGAGATGGGACGCATGTAGTATGGGCTGCATGTTGCTTCGGAGACTTACCGACATTAGAATAGGAGCATCCTAGTTTTAGTTAATATTGCGTTAGATTCTAGTCATAGCACTCGCGAACACTTAAACTACACCGACACAAATTGCCATGTTTCTGTATGTTGTTTGGGAGATTCGCTGCTATGTTATCAGCTTTAAAGCGTCAGTGAACACTGACATCCCCACTTCAATAGGTACTGGATCGCAGAAGTACAGGTGCGAGATTCAGGAGGACTCAAGGCATAGAAATCGAGGAGTCCGTGTCATGTTTAGTTCCGCTGTAACGTGTATGTGGATTGTCTATTAGTTAGGAAGCTCTCAAGTGAGAGTTACCAAGTGTTGTTCTTCATTCCCCGTACTCTGATGTAAATTGTTGAAGGTTGTAATACTTGGGAGTGTAAAGGTATTATTGTAACACTATTGTAATGTATTGCAGTTGTATGATATTCAGACTTGTAATACTTTGGGTGTTGAATAAAAAGTTTTAAATTCTCCTGTTTTTCTGTGTATTGTGACTAATTGAAGAAAATGTCCTGGCTCGTGTCTCGAATTCTCCATATAGGAAGTTCGGGGCGCTACAGGCACTATAACACAGAAACGATACATGATGAATTGGGATACTGTGGCCAGTGATCCAACAATCAATCGATAAACACTAGCCGACACACTATTTTGGGGAAACATGAGCCCCCAATTCCAAGTATAGTCTCTATATTGTCCACTACTTAAGTCAACCCTTAAACTCTGGCTTGTTAAACATTTTATCGATGCAATCAATACATTATGCAGTTTAGATAAATTCGATAACGATGATATCAATAGAAGTAACAATAGGACGATCAATTAGAATGAGACAATTGGAATGGTGACAATATTACATTAGGATTATGTAATGCAACTTACAAACTTTAATCCATTCAATATAATGATATATATACAATTATATTAAGAAAATATGGAAACACAATTCTAGACAGCAGTAGGTTACTGTACCGAAATCAAGTTTCCCACTGCTAAAGAAATTCAAAATTGGATCTGTTAGAAGTTCTAGAAACTAGACTTCCCAATGATTCAAATGCATATTTAAAATATGAAATCCGATAAAAATAGATAGGTGAATTACATCATTCTTTACAGATTAAATCGACATCAAGTTGTTATATTTGTAAGATCAGTAAAACCCCAATTTTAAATCCATCAAAAATATTTATTAAGTTCCTAATCATGTTAGCTAACAATCTGGAATTTATCAGGGCCATATTCTAACATTAACTTAGTTTTTTATTAACTTAAACATGAAGAGATACATGAATCAGGAATTCTGTATGTAAAAATTCAGCATTAGTAAAAATACCATAACTTTTGCAATAAAACTCGGAATTCGAATATTTTAGATGTTCAGAAAACTAGAAACACATGGCTACAATTTTTGTTTAGAAAGTTATAATTTTTTATATCAAATATTGGGTCAAAAGTTCTCACAAATTTCAGGCTGACAGAGAAAATCATGATTCAACATATTTCATGAAATATAAGCGATCTAAACGTGGTGAACTTCAACTCAATAGTTAAAAAATCTTATATTCAGCATGGTAAACACAATAACATGGTAAGCATAATGAAGAATACATCCATACACTAGTTTAACATCAACGATGCACCAATCAATCATTCAAGCACAACAACCTAATAATCAATTCTACAATAGTTTATTTGTGCAGTGTCATGTATGAATTGTAACGTCTCGAGTCCGGCTCAGCTGCGCACGTGGCTACACGTACGTGCACGCGAAAGAACGGACACAAAACTCTAACCACACCCACCACAAGCACCATCAAAAGGGGGGGTATACCCATTAGGTAACCTTTCTCATTTGGTAAATCCTATATACACACTCTCTCCCTACCTTTCCTTCGATGTGGGACTTTAACTCATGCGAACAAGTGCACAACACCTTTCTTTCATGCATTCATATAAATCATAAGCCCCATAGTCTTTCTATAGGCTCCTAATCAAATCCAATTAATCCAAGCCCTATAGAGAATCTCTATGGGCCAACAACCAACTTCTCATCTCATATTATATATATATATATATTATATTTCCATATAATATATATACACCTCTTAAGTACGGGGTGTTACACGAATAACTTCTATTATCAATACTATATGAATGCATGAAAGATTCGATATTTTAGAATCAATAACGGCACGAAGTCAAGAATATTTTGGGTAAGCTCGTGTAAACCCCTCAATATACCCGATAGAAGAAAAACGATATAAAAATACAATAACAATTAGATCTACTTGTGGAGTTTCAATGAAAACTTTGAATTTGACACAATATGCAATTCAAGAGGGAAGTGACTTGTCTTGATTAGATTAGTTGTGATCGAACAAACAAAAAACGGTGGGAACACGTGCGACATGTGCACACTATGTGCACAAGGCAGCAAAACAGCAAGGTCGGCAGCACAGCAAGCTGCTACGGCGACTGGGGTGTCTGCGGTGGTCGACAAGTAGCACGGTGGTGGTGCAATGGCTTCGGTGGAGGCAGGCAGCGACGGGGCTGTTGTAACACCTCAATTTTTTTACATACCGAAAATAGCCATTTTTATATCTCTAGAGTTGTGAGAGTTATTTTAGGTATATTTTATTTTATTTTAAAATATTTATATTGGTGTTGATATTTGTGTTGGATCGGTAATATGGATGTATTGGAATTACGAGTCTAGTTTTATGTGAAGAAATATTGTTTATTTTTATTTTATAGTTTTGGAGGATTATTATGAGATAATTTAAGGTATTTTTGTAACCCCTGTTTTCCATTTTATATATTTTGATTGTATTTTCTTTTTTCTTGTATTTGATTCAGCTTGTATCTCTTTTTGGACCATTTTCAGATCTTCTATTTTCTATATATTTATTTTTTATTTGTTTTGTTGTCTTTATTTATCTTCTTTCTTCTTTTGTTCCGTCTATTGTTTCGTTCCATTTGATCGGGCCATTTTTTTTATTTTCTTTTATTATTGTTCATACCCTATTTTGAGTTCTTGTATTCTTTTGATCAACCCTGTGCTATACCCATATCCTAGTTAATCGTAGACTCTGATACCCATTAAAACCATACCCTATTATTACCCAAAATACCCTATAACTTGTGCTCCATCTAAACCAACTCTGCATATATTAAACCCATTCATCCTATTAAACTCCAACCCATTATACAAACACCCGAAACCTGTTACAACCCCCAACCTGAACCATATACTGTGTCGCCTCCCCTACTCCCTAACCCTAAACTCAGACCATATATATTAAACCCATGCTGACCTACCGACTGTTCACCTCCCCTTCAAGAAACGCTAGCCGCCAGCCTTCACCATCCCGATCCTTCCACTCTCCTCCTAACCTCTCCCGGTGCGCCTCCATCTGCTCGCGACCACCTTACAGCGCACCGCTCCCGCATCTCCTCCTCTCCGTCCTTCCCCTGTGTTGTGTTGCTCTCCCGACCACAGCACAGCCCATGCTGTCCCCCCAGTGCGACGCCAGCAAAGCACCCAACGAAGCAGTGTTTCCCCCAATGATCGTTGTCCGTTGCTCTCCTTCTCGCGGTGATTGTCTCCCGCCGCTGCCTTAGTCCTTAGGTGTGTGTGTTTGGTTCCCGAGTACACCCCGGCTATCTCTTCTTGTCTTGTGTGCGTGTTGATTGTGGACTTGTTCGTGGTTAGTGAGTTGTACTCATGGGTCGTTATCCGTGACTCGTGTGGTTTGCTCGTTCGTTCGTTGTGTTCATGCCTCGGAAATCCATTCCCATTATTCTTGATCTTTGCACCGTTTTGTCATCGGTTATAAGGCAAGTAACTTGTATTCTTATCTTTGTGTAATACAAGTACTAAATACCGCCTGTAATGTGGTTGGGTTCTAGAGACATTTTGTGTATGAATCTCCTTGTTGATATTGTCTCTATAGTGATGATTTGACCATAGTTGCCTCCCGACATACATGACATGAATAACCTAGGATTGACCACATCCTGTTGCATATATATGTGTTATTCATATGTTATCTTGTGCTCGTTCGTGTTATTTGTGGTAGACTTATTGTGGTCTTGTGAAATATCCTATAACATGTTGCTTCGATATCTAATATACTCTATATCATGTTTGGTTGTGTTTTGGATGAGTTCTATGTGAACTAGTGGATTTTGTGCATATGCGATATTTTCAGTTTTGCTAGCTTTTCTGTTTTGATCAATATTTTAGACCCTAGTAAGTTCAGTATTGGAAAATATTTTTTGAACATGATTTGTAGAGAATTCCTTCTACTTCTAATCCTTTTGACGGATCTCAGTTTCGATTTACGGTTTGTGAGTTTTGTCTATTTTACTACAGTGGTGTCGAAAGATTTCCAGATTTTGTTTCTTATGAATTTTGAAGAGTAATCTATTTTTATTCTAGTATTAAAATTGTTATTTTGATCTGAAACTTTTCTCAGTACTTCTAAACTTGATTAGGGTTTACCTAGAAATTTTGTGGATTTATTTGATGAGTTTTACAAATCGTTCTATGTTTCCAAACAACTACTATTCTGGCAGACTTTTCATACTTTTCAGTAAAGAACCCGATTTTCGACCTAATTCTACTTGCTGTTTGAAAAATATTTCTGAATATGAAAGTTATCTTACTGTATCTATTTTATCATACTTTTGGCAGATTTGGTTTTTGATTTATGGGTTGTGAGATATTGCTGTTTTCGTACTACACTATTTATGATTTCAGATTTGCAAAACTGTCGTATCTTAATGTTTTCTGATTTTACTTGACTAGTCTAATTATATTGGAAAATTATGAAACTTGTTTTCCTGTTACTGTACATATAGGGAAATACCCCAGATTTTTCGTAGATTTATTTAATGAGGTTTCATGCTGTTTTTCTGACTTTGAATACGATCTTCTGATTTGTGGCTGAACATATTTTCTAGTTTCAATTCAGTTTTGAGTTATGTTTTTGGGAAATACTATATGACTTATATATATTTGTTAGATTTGGCCGGGAGTCTATTTTCCAGACTCTTTGACGGATTCAGATTTGCATGTTTGTAACAACAGGAATCCCAGATTTAGTGCAGTATCGTCTTGCTGTCTTAAACTAGAATTCTTGTTGTTCAATTCTTTTGTAGGTTACATGATCATGCCATTTTATTCTTGCTATGTTTTGCACACATACATGCTTGTTTGATAATGATAATAAATAACCAAGCTGTGGTTAAGGAAAAGATCTAAAAGTGGATAATTTAGAAATGTATACTCGGAAGAGGATCCACAGATCTTACGTGATTACTTGATACGTGATACTTGACACGTGATTACTTGACACTTACACGCTTGACATGTGATTACTTGCCACCTGCACAACTTGACACGTGATACATGATACATGATACTTGGAGCTTGGACCTTGATTACTTGATACTTGTCCCTGAGTACACTGTCCTCTATGGTCCACTATGAAATCTAAAACGAAACTGTTTGATGTAGCAACCATGTAGTAAAAACTGGGATGCATGAAGTGCTACCTAGATAGTAATAACTACAAGACATGACCATGAAACTTGAACGTGATACATGATACATGATACTTGGAGCTTGGAGCTCGATTACTTGATACTTTTCCCTTAGTATACTGCTCTCTATTGTCCACTATGAAATCTAAAGCGAAACTGTTTGATGTAGCAACCATGTAGTAAAAATCGGGATGCATGAAGTGCTACCTAAGATAGTAATAACTACAAAACTTGACCATAACACTTGAACATGATACATGATACTTGATACTTGACTACATGATACATGATACTTGATACATGACACTTTCTACTTGTACTTGATACTTGACACTCGATACTTGTTACTTATTTACATGATACTTGTTTCACTTGACACTTGATACATGCTACTTACACTTGTTCTCCTTGCCATCTTAGTTGTTATATTTTGTTATCATGCATATTGCATGTTATTAGTTATTTTTCCCATGTACTTGTATCATGCACTACAAGCGGCCAGTAACTTGCATTGACGGGAGTTTGTTTTCTCTTTTCCTTTTTCCTGCAATTTATTTAATTTTAGGGTAGGATGATCAGCTGTCAGATGGAGTTGGCGATATGAGATATTAGTGCTAGATTTTGCTATTATTATATTCTTATTGCTTGTTTTGAACAATTATATTTTGTATTTGGATTTATTTTTATTTGGGCAATGTGACCCAGGATATTAACTTATTCAGATCTGGATTATTTGAGATTAATATATTTGTTTCAAGTATTCTTGTTGGTATTTTGATTCATATGTGCATGCTTGGTTGATTCTTTTGCTTCCGACTCTGATTATTCTTGTGAGATGTTGTAAAGATCCTGACATCTTATGGATGATGAAAACTATTCGCTGGGCTTAGTCACATTTCCGTATTCTGTATTCTTTTTTTGGGAAGCGGTGAGTGACAATTTTATATTATCAGTATTTTTAAAGTTGTAGAGTTTACGGTTTATTTGTAATATTTTGTTGATGGGGGGCTTATATGTTAATATTCCTTTAATAATCATTATATTTTTATTTTTATTTTTCCACCCCCCCCCCCTTCCTCCATCCTTCTTCACCCTTCTCATGGTTTCGATCGCGCCCAACAGAAAGCCGACCCCATTTCCCGTCCATTTCCAAGCCAAAATCCTGGGGGTTTTCTTTATAAAATTTCAATTAAAATTAGGGGCATGCTAATTGAACGGTTCTCTTCCTCATGATGGCTTCAATTTGGAGAAAAGCAATGGGAAGGTATACCTTATTTTATTTTATTTGTATAGAATTAAGTGATTTTAATTTCTATTGTAGCGCTCCGAATTTCTAATATGATATCTCAGAAATATGTGGCACAATTCCCAGCATCAACCTCAATTGTAATAGTAAACATAGCCAAAACACAGAGAAAATTTTTCAACTTTTATTACATTAATTATTTACAAAGCACAGAGGAAAACAAACACCTTGAATTCCAAATTCTTTATTTTACAATACATTTTTTTACAATTTACATAAGGCATAACATCATTCTATTTCAAGCATTCAAATCCCAAGCTATAGGTACCTACCTGCAAAATATGAGGCTAGAGATAACCCTAACCACCAAAACAACAGGGGTCAGCATAACGATGTGAGTGACATAAAAATAAATGCAACATAAATAAAACATAATGTATAAAGTGATAAACAGTATGTATCAACAGCAAGAATAAATGAAATAAGAAATAACCATAAATAAAACATGAAAATATCAAGTGAAACTAGACTAAGTGTCAAGTGTAGGGAAACAGAAAACAACATGCATAAAACCAAGTCAAGGAAAACAACAATGCTATATGCTGGCTCTCTAATACACTTGTCGGATTCTATGCATCCTACTCTACATAGGTCCGGTGCAAGCCCTTATCATTCTCCACTTGATATGGTTTAATCCCCTACTATTCAACTAATCCTACTACGATGACTACTACGAGATTTAGACATTCTGCAAGTATCGGTTCTCGCCCTTGGAATACTAGAGGCCAATCCCACTCCGTAGATCATTCTGCGGCCCTTACGTCCATCGTCCCAGAAAATTGGGGATTGCCTCACTCCGCAGGTCATCCTGAAACCCTCATTGCACAAACATCCCATGAGCGTCGCTCTCGTCATCGGAATACTGAAGATCAATCCCACTCCATAGATCATTCTGTGGCCCTTACGTCCATCGTCCCGGAATACTGAGAAATATCTCGCTCCTTGGATCATCCTAGAGTCCATAACTCACGTTTGCTCTCATTTCATCATGTCACCATCTAGTGTCTGTCCTTATCTTGTTAAGTTAATTAATTATTTATTAGATTGCGAATCTCTTAGAGTTGGTGTACCCTACCGGGCTTAACTCAACTGAACAACAACCAAAATCTCAACCACCGATAGCTAAGGTATCACTCAATCTCTAAAGACTCATAACTCAACCATCAATACTAAAACATTCAATAAAACTCATAAATCCATCATCAAAACGATTATATAAAGAAAACCTCTTAAATCAACAAAATTCAAATTCATTTAATGTGTTCATAAAATTCCAGAATTCAAATAAAATATTTAAAACCATTAAATAACAGAAAATCATATTTTTAAATCATAGAATATCACCAAAACATCAACTCTTTTGAAAACACATATAACTCACTTAATAAGGTCATAAGAGTACATTTGAAACTCTATTAGAATTAAAATATAACTCTCGGTAAAATATTGTAATATGTAGAAAAAACATCATCTAAAACAGTAGAGCAATAGTCCATAATATCGAGGAAATAACAATTTAAAGAAACGAAGAAAATTCAACAAAACAGCCAAAAGAAACAATTGACGGTCGACCGCTCAAAACAGAGCAGTCGAATATAAATTAGATAATTTCCAAAACAAAGTCATGACGGTCGACCGTGCGGTCGACCGTGACCTGCCAAACAGCCAGATTGAAGTTGTCCATATTTTCAACTGATACGCTAATGAATCTTTGTAAAATTAAAATTTAACTTCCTGAGATGATCAAACGTATCTTGTATAACATATAAGAGTTATTAAGACACATCAAAACATATCAAGATCTCAAAAGAGTAAATCTTTTCACAAAATCTTTCAAAAACAGTAAAAAGTGTATATATGTATATGTATCTAATCTTACAAGTGTTTAAGCATTAGTATAGCATTAAAATCTCCTCAATAATGTTCAAACAATCTCAGTACCAAAAATAGCTCAGATCCAATCGATGATTTCATGAAAACATCAAAAATCCATTTCGACAAAGTCTTCAAAACAGAACATAGGAATCTGTGTGTATATGTGTATATATGTCTATATATATATATGTGTGTGTGTGTGTGTGTGTGTGTGTCTAAGCATCAAGAATTAGTGTATAGGAGTCGTGTAAGGTTTAATTTAATCTCAGTGTTAAAACAAATCAAATCCGATCGAAAGCATCACAAAAATCACCAACCTAAGTTTCGGTCTGTGTATAATCAGACCCGAAAACCAAACCCTTTTCTAACATCAAAACTTGATTTCTTTGATTCAAAAATCCATCTACCACTTCTTATACACATTTAAAACTAGTTAGATTAATTTATCCATGGAAATGTGCAAATATAACATGTAAATAATCAAGTTTCATTCATCAAAACATCATGAACATAGTATATGCTTATATACACAGTAAGGTTAAGTTTTAATCATTTTTTATGCAATAATCAACATACAACTCATCTTATGCAAACAAATAAGCAAGATTATAATGCACAACAACACACCCAAGATTCCTATTAGGTTCTTGACAATTCTCAAATAATCAAATTAGGGTTTTAATCATCAATAGTATAGTTTCATGAAAAGATTCGATTTTTAATTCATCCATCCATCAAAATTCATTATATATACATACCATAATCTAACATGCTTTCTAATAGATAAATTATTGCATATAACATGCTTAGAATAATAAGAAAATAACATATGTCACTCACCTTATTGAAGAATCAACTGAAGATAATAAAGAAATAAGAAAAATCCCTCATTTCGCAAGAAAACCAAGATCCTCGCTTTGAAACTCCAAGAAAATAACAATAAAGAAATCTCTGTGTTGTGCAGCAAAGAGACGGCTGCACCTCACCGTATATAGGCCGGAAATAAGGTATCTAAGATTTTTGAATAGATTTGCAAAATATCTCTTTTGAATATACCTTTACATATATAAATCCTTATACGTGAAAATTAAGTAAAACCATCTTAATAGAGTTTTAAAAACAAGAACAACCACTCTACTATTAGCCGGCACTGTTTTGAAAACCAACAAAACGAAATTGTACTTTTCACCCTTTAAGTGGCAATTTTGCAAAAAGACATTTTTTTATTAAAACATGCAAAATAAACCAAATTTATTAAAACAAAAAGTAAACTCTTTACCTCTGAGTTGGCTAGGCATCATGCCAAGCCCAAAAATCCGAAAATCTGGAGTTTTCACTCCAAGTGATAATTTTTCACAAAAGTTCCTTTTTTTGTAATATTTGCAAATAGGGTCAAATAATTATCAGAAAAATCCAAAAAATTCACAAATAATATCTAATAATAAATAATTGGTTTTTCGAAAATAGTTTTTGACTTTTAACTTCCCAAGAAAATTTTGCATGTGTTTTGCACGTGTAAAAAGGTAAATTTCATAAAAATTATTTATTAAGTCACCAAAAATTATTTTAATTCATTTATCAATCTTAAAAATATTATTTAAAAATCTGGTGTATTACATCTATTGATTAAAAATATTGTAGTAGGGAGATTAGGAGGTGTTGGGTATTATAGAGGCAAGAAATGAACAAATTATTGGAGATTTTGTAAGTTGCTTATAAATTAGGGTTTCAGGTTTATAAAAAAGGGAAGTAAATATATGAGAATTATCTCCATAATAGTAAAAGAAAATGTAGTTGAACCGTTAGAATAAAATGGGGTGATTTTTAGTAATTTTATGGAGATAAAATCCCGTAAGGTTTCAAATAATATGTGCATCACATGTGTGCATGCCAGGCATTCAATAAACTGCATGAGTGATATTAGGATTAGTATTATTATTACCTGTGAATGGTTTGAATATTTTGAGCCCTAATTGGCTTTGAAATTTGATAATAGGAGATGTTAGCGAATTCAGATGGGTGATGGAGAAGTGGTGCTTCGAGCCTTCGTGGGATATCAAGTGAGTATGATTATACTAGGTATATATTATGTTGTGACTTAATTTTATGTAGTTTCGAAGTGATTTTTGTGAGTTTTAGCTAAATGAAGATTTATCCGAAACACGGAATTTTTATATGTTGAAATTGTGTTATATGAAGAATTTGTGTGATTTTGAATATTTAGTGTTAGTGTGATGTACTGGGTATATGTATGATAAGATGAAGTATATGGGGTTGTTATACGTATAATATACGGTAGATAAACAAAAATGACATATATATGGTGTTATGTTGTATTGACCTATTTGGTGTATGTTTGTGATATACATGGCTGATAATGAGTTAGCATAATCGATGAAATTAATGAGTGAGTATATGTATAATGTAGTGATTATATAAAGTGAAACTGATGGGTGGTAATATGATATAATCATATACTTAATTTGGCATGTTCATAAGATATTATAATGTGAGTGAATAAATACTTTGGTGCGTTTATGATACGGAATAATATGAGATAATAATATTATAAATGAAATAACCAGATGTATGTGAGTATGTGAGATAATGTGATAATAAATCACATGGTTAAAGTCAAAGATGTGGCAAAATATTGAAGTAAAAGATGAGATGTTGTGTGGTGATGAAATGAGATAAAAACATGTGATGAAGATAATAATAACAGTTAAATTTTGTTGACCTGGTACCTATAGAAATCCTGGGGGTTTGGGCTAGACCTCCTAACACTCAAGGACAGGCTTGGGGTGCGGTGTTCATTACCCAGACTATGTTTGGGGTGCGGTGTTTTTATAGTCCAAGCTATCGGCTTGAGGCCCGGTTATTACCCAGCTCAGCTGGGGTGCGATGATATTCCCTTGATGACAGATGTCGCAAGGACGTACCAGCTTCACTGGGGTACGGTGTTTTCTCTTTATTCGTTGATTTTGCCATGAGGAAGTATCCAAACTATCTTTGGGGTGCGGTGTTTCCCTCACTGGCTTCGACGGGGAGGAAGTACCCAAGTTCTACTTTGGGTGCTGTATTTTTCTCGCTCTCATTGGCTGGGAGGAAGATGTAGTCTCGGACGCGTAAGCCCCCGGGGGGCAGTGATCCACGTATTTACAGGGCTGTTGGCTTTCAGTATATTGGGATACTGTGGCTCACTGGTCGATAAATTAATAAAATGAATAATTGTGAAATGAAAAGGAAAATGAGAAAGTAAAGAAAGTATATAATGTGATATGAGATTGAGAAAGAAAAGAAAGTAGTTGATGTAAAGTGGAAATGAAGTATATAGGAGTAAGTACCTGAGTGGAAACGAATAAGTAGAGTGAAAGAAAATGTATATATATATGAAGATGTAACCCCTAATCCTGTAAATACATATTTCATAAATATTTTCTTTATTTCGATTATTTATAAATTTATTCGTTTTGAATTTTCTATTTAAATCTTTTATAATCGAAAACTGTATTTATTTCGAATAATGGTAAATATTTTAACTTTATTTTCTATTTCTAACTGATAGCTATTTATATTTTATATTATTACAATTTGGATTTTAATAAATTTTTAATTCCAAATCCTATTTTGATACATATCATTATCATTATTATTGTTGTTATTATTATTATTATTAATATTGTTGTTGTTGTTGTTAGTATTGTTATTTTTGTGACTTTTGATTGTTTATTAAAAATCATTTCTATTTATAAATTGTATTTGTAGTTATTTCAAATAATTTCTATAATGTAATACAGATTATATTTTGTTATGAATCCATATTCCTATTGGTTATTTTATTCTACTATTGGATCTAGAAACCCAAAATCATGTTTTTCTCCTATGGGATATCACCCAATTACCCAATAACCCTATATATATACTATTATATTAACCCTAGCTCCTAACTAAAACATCTACCCCAGCTGCCGCTGTAACGCCCTGGGCCCGGCTCAGCAGCGTACATGGCTACGTTCGCGCACAATATGCGAAAGAACGGACACAAAACTCTAACCACGCCCACTACAGGTACCATCAAAAGGTGGGTTAACCCTATAGGTGATCCTTTATCATATGGCTCCTAATATATACACACACACTTCTCTTTTCACCCACGATGTTTGATTTTTATCCCAAGCCAAGCCAACGTCATAACACCCATGCATGCATGCACTTCTCATTTATTTAATCCATCATTTAATGCATATGACCCATAAGCCATCTTATAGGCCACTTTCATCAATCCTCTATCATAATCCCATAGGATCCCTCTATAGGACAACAACCAACCATCCATCTCTTTTTTTATTTATTATATATATATATATATATATATATATATAATATTAAATATAGACCCGCTTAAGTACAGGGTGTTACATACACCCCTCCTTAAGAACTCAGCGCCCTCGCTGAGCCCGGGACCCGCAAGCTAATACAGGATCGCCTTTCTAGTCGATGTGGAGTGGAGTACCCTGCTAGCGTACTGGCCCTGGTCTCTACCAGCGTACTTTCCTCAGCCAGGAGCACATCTGACCCACTCTTACCCACAATCGATGTCGAAAGTCCGCTCTCATACCATTTGTAATGCCCAGGGCCTGGCTCAGCTGCGTACATAGCTACGTGGGTGCACATTATGCGAAAGAACGGACACAAAACTCTCGCCACGCCCACCACAGGCACCATCAAAAGGTGGGTTAACCCTATAGGTGATCCTTTATCATATGGCTCCTAATATATACACACACACTTCTCTTTTCACCCACGATGTGGGATTTTTATCCCAAGCCAAGCCAACGTCATCACACCCATGCATGCATGCACGTAGCTCATTTATTTAATGCATCATTTAATGCATATGACCCATAAGCCATCCTATAGGCCACTTTCATCAATCCTTGATCATAATCCCATAGGATCCCTCTATAGGACAACAACCAACCATCCATCTCCTTTTTTATTTATTATATATATATATATATATATATATATATATATATATATATATATATATATATATGTATATATATATATATATATTATTATTATTATTATTATTATTATTATTATTATTATTATTATTAGGGTAAATGGGATATGAGCAACTTGCTTATTTAGTAAATGAGTAAGTGATTATGTGGCATGCATGTGATACATTGGACAACTAACCCTTTTAAGGATTTTTCAATCACATGCATGCCACATCATCAATTTCTTATTTACTAAATGAGCAAATTGCTCATACCCCTTTTCCCCATATTATTATATATATTTCTATATATATTATTATATATATACTTGCTTAAGTACGGGGTGTTACAGCCCCCAACTGTTCAAACCCCCCCCCCCACCCCCCAAACTGTGCAACCCCCTTCTCCTTCCTCCCGCTCGACCCATCCCATCCTCCCTCATCCTCCACTCCGCCACTCGACCCATCCCGTCCTCCCTTGTCCTCCACTCTGCTGCTCGACCTCCGTCATCACCCCCTATCCTCGCCTTCGTCCACCCTAGACTTCCCCCACCACCATCGCCTTCCCGTCCTCCCTCCACTGCAGCCATCCATCGTCCCAAAGCCAGTCGAACGTCTTCCCACCATCATTGACCACCGCCTCAGCCTCTGTTTTTGTCCACCTCTGATCATCAAAGCACCCTCATTCTCGCGCAACCTCCATCATTTCCACCTTCGCTCTATTTTCCTCCCCAAAATAGAGTGACACCCTGTTCATCTTCAACATCGACTCCAACCACCTGCGGTCGTCCCTCTCAGTCGACCACCACCCTTCCATTGCCGCCACCTCTTCATCCACATAACCATTGCCATTGCCCCGAACCTATCCTCTACCCTGTGCTCCCATCGACCGCAGCGCTCGACCACCGAACCCCTGCTGCCGTCAACGTCCTCCGTTGATTGCTTCCCATCCATTGCGGCTGTACATCGCCGCCAGTCGTTGACAAAGTCGAGCCGCCGTCGAGCCGCAACTCCGTCGCTCTCTCTCTCTCTCAACCGTTGTGTGGTGTTCGGAAGTAGGGGATCCGATTTGGTGTTTGCTGTTTTGGGGGCTTAGGGGTTGGCTGTAATGCCCCGATTTTCATTTAATGAAAATTATTTTATTTTTGCACGTAGTATGCACCTGCAATATTTTTGGTTGAATTTAATGATTATTTTCATCATGATGATGTATAGATTTTTAAATATGTGCTTTTATATGAAGCCTTCTTCTAAATAGATAAAAGCCTTTTCTTTTTAAAAAGCCCAAAATGTAATTCATTTATGTTATTTTAAAATAATTATTTTGGCCCATAAACTAAAGCCCATGAGTTAATTTATTTTTTTATACAACTTGTCATGTAGAATACAATTTAAAGTTTATTTTTATATAAAATTTAATGTACAATTTTTGGACCTAGTTGCTTGCACGTGAATTGCACGTACACGTGCAAAATGTACTTTTCCAAGCTAGGCCGGTTGTGAGCTTGGAGGGAAATGAAAATTTGAGTGGAAATCATGGTGTGGTGGTTACTTGATTGTGGGTAGTTAGTGTAACTCCTTATTAAATCTAAACTATTTGTTCCTAACTCCTACTTCAATCCCAGCCCTCCATTTTCCCTAGATTTTTAGTATAAATACCCCCCCCCCCCCCATGGCTAGTTATTCTTGTGCTTATTAATCCCTCCAAACCTATAGTCTAAATTATATTATCTAGTAGTGATTTTTTGAGTTAAAAGATTGAGAGTGTGGGATTGTGCTTGCAACATCAAGGAGAAGAGGAGGCCGGCCATCAACTAGGAGCTCTCGGTTTGGTGCTTGGGAGGCTTATGTGCGCGTGTTCAAGGAGGAGGAGCACTCTCGTTGCAAGGACATTCGTCTAGGAGGTTGCTAAATTGTATTTTTCTCTCCAAATTAAGGTGGATAAATTTTCCGTATTTCTAAATAGGAAAGCATGCTAGATTCAATTAGAAAAATGATGCATGAAAATGATTAATAAGAGTGCACTTTTTAATTGAAAAAAAAATGAGCTATAATTGATTGAATTGTTGATATGCAAATTGTGTGTGATTCTACTATTAAAATTCAAGTTGGGTGCAACATGAATATGGTTATGAATTGTGTAAATGAACTTTCGTTAGTAGCATGAAAATTATGCACAAAGATTAGTAGTTGACAACGTCGCATTATGTGCTAATTAGAAATTTTGTTATGTTGTTGTAACGAATAAATTAAGATGTAGTCATTATATTTATGAGATGAATAATGGCAGAAAATTAGTATAGAGACTAATGAAACTATAATGTCGAAAAAGGAATGTATTAGTGGTAGTATATTAAATTAACCAATTTGTATGGTAGAAATGTGTTATTTATGGGGAAAAATATGTTTAATTATTTGAGAAAATTATTTTTATATACTGGAGTAAAATTCATGATGGAAATGATAAATCTTGAATTTTTATAGTATATTAGTAAGAGCAAATTGAAGTAAGATGTTGATGAACATCGATGTACTCTAAATAACAGAGAATAATTGGTTAAATAAATTTCGAGTTGTAACTTTGACAACCTGAGCACGTAGCTCAAGTGGTCGGGATAGCCTTAGAGCGCTACAGTGGTCTGAGGTCACTGGTTCGAACTCCCGGGTTGCCATACTTTTAATTTTCATTTCAAAAATTATATAAACAGTGCGGCCGAAGAACACTTAATGCTTTCGCGCCCTCTTCTATGCGTGGGCAGCACTCGGCCTAGTGGTCTGTGCTTTGGTTGGTTCTCCTAGTGGTCGCTGGTTCGATCCGTGGCCTTCGGTTGTGTTTATGTTGTGGAAAAATAAATTTTTTGGGGGTGTTTTAGTGATCAAAAATGTGGGAAAAAATATATTTATTATTTTAAAATCATGTGGAGTTTATGAAAAATAACTTGAGGATTATTCGTATGAAGTAGAGTATGTTTAAGGAGTAAAAGTATAATTTAGAACTATAAGTTCTACACTTGCATTTGTATAAAGTGGTACTTTACAAAAGATTTAAAATGGAATATTAGAAGAAAAAAATACGAATAAGAAGTGAATTATATGAAGTGATGTGAATTATTCTCAACGGAGAAGAATGGTGTGACAATTCATGATGTATAAATATTCATCCTTGATTAAGTAACTAGTGATGTGGTTTTTTTGTGTGAATATTATTGCATGAGTTACATGATGAATAGTTGAATTTAGTGTATAATTATGGACTATTGAATGATTCGGAAATCATGATTTGAAGATAGAAATATTTTGAGTATGACAACTCAACATGTGAACCTATGAGTTGAAACACTCAACTTTAGAATTTGTGAATGGGAATTGAAACAAAAGAGTAGCTAAGTCTCCCCCGGCATTTGGAAAGAAATAAAATGAAATATGAAAGACCAAGGTTGGTCATGTTGAACAAATGTATAAGTCCGGTTTAGTGGAGAGGCTAATTCTAGTGCTTTGGTTATATTCATGATTCTATATCATTAGAATTAAGGATTAGCTACATAGTGAAGACGTGATGAAAGTAAGAGAAAAACATTGAGTATGAGGGCCATTGGATAGCGGCGAGAGCGTATCCCAGGATGTCCCATGATGAGTCTGGGCGAGGATACTGCTCCACAGTACCGTCCCGGTGGCGACGCTCGTGGGATGTTTGAAGACTACGGGTGGTATCATGTCTATGGTAGGAGCTGAATTACCACAGGATGCCTGCATGATGAGTCATGTGTCAGTGCGATGGGATTCCCTCCAGGGGCGCTTAGACATGAGTCCGTAGGTCAGAAAACATCTAGGATACTTACCGTAGTTACAGTAGTAGATTAAGTCATGACGAGGGATTGAACCTTACAAAGATGAAGAACGATTAAGGGCTTGCCCTCGGACCTATATAGTATGGGATGCATAGAATCCGAACAAGTGCGCATTAGTGTCATATAATATAAATAACTGCATTAAGGACTAAGTGCACAACCACAACACGACATCAATAGGGTAGTCCCTTTAGTTTGAGATGTGACAAGTTTGTGTTTGCTAAATATGGAAAATAAGTTATACTATTTCCGGCATAGAGAGGATGGCCGTGTATAATGTTCGTCGGTTGAATAAACTGACGTAACCACAGTCTATATGCAGGTAAGTGACATGATTAAGATTAAAGAGAAACAAATGCTTAAAGATTATTCAATGTTGTTGTACATTTATTTAATTATTGTAAATTTTACTTCCGCTGTGCAAATGTAAATTGTAATGTATTCATATAAACTCTGATGTAAAGTGAAAAGTTCAAATTTTCTTGTAAAATTGTACTAAATGAAGCGGAAAGATCCTGTAGAACATCTCGAATTCAGTGTATTTGGGATTCGGGGCGTTACATTGGCTATGCTCACTGTTTGGTGTTTGGGAATTGGATTTTCTATTTTGGAATTCTTTTGCTGAGTGTTGGTGTTGCACATAGAGCGCAGGTGCTTCCGTGTTTCGTGGTTCGTCGCTTGGGATTCTTATCCCGTTATTGTTTGGTATTCGAATTAATCGTCCATAAGGCAAGTCACTTTTCCTCTTGAATTTCTAATTGTATCAAATTCAAGAAATTTTATTGAAACTCTGCAAGTAGATCTTGATCGTTATCGTATCGTTGTATTGATTATCTTTCGTTGGGTCTATTGAGTGTTTACACTAGCTAACCCCAATATTCTTGACTTTGTGCCACTTTTGACCCCAAAGATTATATCTTTCATGCATTTATGTAGAATTCATAATAGGGTTATTCATATAATCGCTACACAAATAATCTATCGTAGAGACTAATGGTAGGTTGTATGTTTGAATGATCGATTGAAGTTTGGTTGTTGTTAAAATAGTGTATATGTGTGTTTTTAATTGTATTTATCAGGCTATTACACCCATCATGCTGATTATAAGATCTATTGACTATAGAATTGATACACATTGTGCTAAATAACTTTATTTCAAGAAAAATATCGAAAATCTGTATGTTACTTGTTATCTGAATTTTGCCTGTCATTTTTGACCCAGTATTTGATCTCAAAATAAATAAATTTCTGAATAAGAGTTGTACCCTATATCTCTAGTTTCCGGAACATCTTGAATCGCTGAATTCCGAGTTGTATAGCAAAAGTTATGCTCGCTTTACCACGTTGTGTTTTGTTTCTAGAATTTCAGAATCTCGTATGTTTCGTGTTTAAAATGTTAAAAGGTCGATTTAACATTAAAATATTGCTCTGATAATTTCTAGAATGTTAGATAACATGTTTAGGAGTCTAAATAATATTTTTGATGATTTTATTATTGAGTTTTCGCTGATTCTAAAAGTAAAATAACATGATGTCGATTTTCGGCCTGAACATGTAATATGTAAAGAACGATGTGTTTGACCTAGCTACTATTTTTTAGATTTTGGACTTTAAATATGCGTTGGAACCATGTGGAAGTCTAGTTTTCAGAACTTCTGACGATTTCTGTTTTCAATTTCTGTAGCAGCGGAAAATTCAATATTAGTACATATAACTCTTGCTGTCCAGAATTATACTTTCTATATCGAATACTTTCTATTTTAATTATTCATACATCATTGTATTGTATGAATTGAACTGTATATATTGCATTGCATAATCCTAGAATCTTATTGTCATCATTCTAATTGTCCAATCAAAGTTATCATCCTATACCCCTATTGTTACTATCGTTCATCTAATGTCTCTAGATTGCATATTGTATTGTTGCATCGATAAAATAATTAACAAGCTGGGGTTTAAGGGTGACCTAGGGTGGAAAATATAGAGACTGTACTCAGAAGGGAGCTCGTGGTTTCCCTACAATTACTGAATGACTGAATGACTGAATGACTGAATAACTGGATAACTGCATATTATTCCATGGACATTTATACTGAATAACTGAATGACTGAATAACTGAAAACTGAAGAGAATCGTTTATACGGTTTCCCGAGTACATGAACTATACAGTCTTCCAATAGAGTCCAAAAGAAATTGATTGTATGCATCAAACCTGTGGAATGGGATGCAGTAGTACGTGCATTAGTTAGGATCAAAATGATCAATAGACTTAAGAATTGACACAACATCGACATTGCAGATTGAACATCATCGTTTCTATTGATATCGAATATTGTCTAAGTGTTATTGATATCGACCATTGAACATTGTTATCGATTATTGAACCATTGTTTATAACCATTGTATTGACCATCATTGATATTGATTATAGCTATCATCTCATGGTATTGACTCCTATTGATCCATTGAATTCATTGTTATATCGTTATTCCATTGTTCTTTGCTTTCTCTACTTGCTGTCCATGACTTGCTCTCAGAACAATTTTTCTCCTCTTTTTAGATGAAGTGTTTACAGGTGATGAAGGAGAATTGTCTACTGGAATTGGAGAACAAGCTTTCTAAAGATTCATTACTTTCTAGTTGATTATTATATTATTGAACATATTGTATTGAGACTAATTATCGTTGTGTATTGGGCTTATGACCATGATATTATTATTTATCTCCAGATATTGGATTATCATATTTGGTTATTCCATATTGTCTTATTCCAAGTGTTATTGTCCATGTGGTTGTTATTATTGCCTGTGCAATTGTTTTGTGTTGTTTATATTGTTGAGTTGAATGGGTAAATAGCTTATGGATGACGCTAGTCATTCGCTGGACCAATATCACGTGCTTGAGTTCCGTATTTTTGGGAAGTGAGGCGTGATAGAAAATGAGTATAAAAGAATATGATTCATGAGTATGCAAATGAAAATGAATGGTAAAAGAAGTATAGGGTTAAATTAGTGTGGAAAACAAGGAAATTGCATCATGTAATTATAAATGAAAATATAGAAATGACGATATGTAGATAATTATGAAAAGAGGAACATTTGTGTTATGGGATTAAATATAATAAGTGAGGGAATTAAACATGTGAATTAGTTTGGTGTTATCTTATTTATTATGAAAAAAGAAGAAATTATATATAAGAATTAATAAGATGTTATGAATATGAGTATAACAGTGAAGGAATTATGTATGCAAAATTTATGTGAATAACTCGAAGAAATTGGGGAATGGAAAAGACTAAGAACTAAAGAAAGTGTGTATGTATGAGATAATCTGATATGAATAAGGTAAAGTTATAAGTGATATTAGTATGATGCATAAAGCGATTTTTGTTAAGTGATGAATATGGGAATGAGTTCAAAACTAAATATAAGTGTGATGCGATTTGATGCCTTGGAATTGTGTCGTGGAACTACTCGCCCACTATTTCCATAGGAATAGTGGGAACTACCTGCCTTGGCACAACTTCCAAGGTGAATTGGCAGTTGTTGATATGATTGTTGTATTGCGAGATGGAAATAGAAGTAAAAAAAATTGTAAGATGAAAATGGAAATAAAGTAAAATAATGTTCCAAGCTATCGGCTTTGGGGTGCGGTGTGATATTACCCTATAGTTTGATAAGAATGAAGTTACAGTGAAGTGTAATATGAGATGTAAGCAGAAATGAAAGAAAGATATATAATTAATAAGAATGAAAAGTAACTTGAGTTGTATGATGAGATAAAAAAATGAATCATCAAGTAAAATATATGATAAAATGAGAATGAGCTTTTCAATAAGCTATATGATGAAATTAGAATTAAAAGAAGATAAATTGTAAAAGATTTAATGAGAATGAAAGTTAAGGTATTGTGAGATGTTAAGATAGATGATATAAGAACGAATGAATGTGATGATATGCAATAAAATAAATATAGTATGAGATGATATGCTGATGGATTGAAGATTTAAAGGAGTACTTTAGTATGAAGTCCCTTTATGATGTTTTTACATTCAAATTTTTAGGTTGACTTATTTATCATGATATACGTAAGTTCTTTACATTTTCTTTATATAGTTCAATTTATTACTAGTAGATTATACTCACACCAGAAATGGCTAACCCCTAGTGTTTGGGAGGCTAGTGGAGTCCCAGGACTAGCCTAGACCCCCTACTATTACAGGTCATCAGTAATGCAGAGATGAGGTGTGGATTTTGGTTTTGAGTGGATTCTTGTCATTTTAAATTTTTGTATAGTTTAAGGATACGAATAATGAAATTTGTGGTTTAAATTGTATTATGGGAAGTATAAGTATGTAGATGGCGATGATGAACATAGTGTGGGGTAGTGTGATCAGTTTTTGACCCGTACACATCTCGTTGTGGAGTATCAGATCCTGTGGTATGTTTTTACAAAGGCTTTTTCTAAAATTTTGCTATGTTTTCGAAGAAGTTTATGGTTTTTATTCTAATATTTGATATTCTATTATGAGTTTGGCCCCCAGAACATGATATATATATTGTCTGTGTGATTCTGTTTATTTTGGCCTGGGGAGCCCGTGAAAATATTTACTATGTTGTGAGCTACGAAATTTAGAGCAGAATTCCGTAAGATTTTTGTGTTTCGGAGCAGAATTTTAGGGGAAACTCTGCCAAAATTTTATTTGAAATATAACTATCTTAGTTTATGTTTAAAGTGACATAGAAATTGAAAGAATTGAATTTGGAGTTATAGAATTGGAATATATATATATATTTGGGGTGTGACGAGACGGCAGTGAGGAAGACAACAAGGAGGCGGCGGTGTATAGAGATGAAGGTAAGGCAGGGTGATGGTCGATGGTGGGGGTAACGGTGTTGGTGGCATCGGTAATGGCGGCGCTTGACCGTCGATGCGTTGCGATGGGTGGCTGACTGAGGGAGGCTGACGAGGACAATGGGCATCAATGTGTAGACGAGAGGGGGATGAGTAGTCGGCAGGCGATCGGGTTCGGCTACATGGCCTAGGAGGAAGAGGAGATCGATGATGGGAAGATGCTCGGGGTTGAAGACGATGATGGAGGAGCGGGATGGGTCTCGGGAAGCAGCACGGGGGAGGAAGAAGAAGGTGACGGCTGTAGGTTTAGGCGGCTACCGTGAGTACGGTAATTAGGGTAGGGATTAGGGTTAATGAAGATTATTATATATAGAGGAATAAGATGGTAATGGGTTATTGTGTAGCGGGTTTGAGAATGGGGATTAGGTTTAGAGAATTAGGGTTTATTCATGGGTTATGATATGGCTAAAAATGGGGGTTAATCGGAACCTTCCAAATCGGGCGCGAATCTTGAATCCCAGGGGTAAAACGGTGATTTCACCCACAAATAGGGTCTGAGATGGGTACTGGGTCTCTACGGTAAAGACCCAATAACCCACAAACGGACCCGCTTCAATCGGGCGCGGGTTTCAACCAGCAATAAAGCCCGATCAGAGGGATAGAATTAGGGCCCCTGATTAGATCCTAATCAACGGCCCTGATTCATGTCAATCCCTCCACTGGGAATTAGGGATTATATTCCTTATCTGTTTACAAGGAGAATATTCCTTATCAGATCACGGGGATTACATTCCTAATCCGTTCCCTAAGACGCCTATAAATACCCCCCATCCATCTCCATTAAGAGGTAATCAATCTTTCACCAGTTTTTGCGCTCTTTCATAGTCTTCCAGATTACTGACTTGAGCGTCGGAGGGTGCGTTACCGGGAACAACCCCGGTGTCTCGCACATTTTGCAGGTGAACGGTGGGAGTCGACGATCAGAACTCCGGCGGAACAGGTATACAGGTTTACTATTCAGTTTCCCTAAGAATCCACAAATACTATCTGTTTGCCCCCACACCAAAATTAGCGGCAACAGATTGGCGCCGTCTGTGGGAAACTAACGAATAGAGACCTCTCCTCTTCCTGGTGAACAGGTCTTCTCCAGCCATGCCGCCTCGCAAAGTCAGGTCAAGGGGTTCCAACCGAGGACCCAACCCTGATCAGCAGCAAGAAGTCCCCAACAATCCTGCTCAACAACAAGGGCAGCTTCCCCCTACGGCGGAAGACCCGCTCCAACAAGACCTTCCTCCTCCTAATCAAACACCCCCGAAGGGTCCTAACCCTCAAAAACAGCCTCTTCACCAGGAGCACGTCTCCATCCACAACGCCTCTACGGACTCTATGGCTTCCCATCACCCCCGAGCCTCTGGTCGCCACAATACCGCCCTCAACCGCCAGAAGGATGACGATCTCCGCCGCCACCTGGATGAAAAGCGGGCCCGAGAGGGAGCCTCCCGCCAACACCATCCGGGCGAGCGGTCGCCTCACCACCGGTACCACAGGTTCCCCGTCCGCAGGGGAAGGAAAGAGTCCCCCGAGCATTACCGAAGAAGACACTCCCCAGCGGGTCGGCAACAGCCCAGGAACAATGAGGCACCAATCACCCGTGCCGAGTTCCAGCAGTTCCAAGCGACCGTCCTGCAGGCTCTCAACCTCCGTCAAAACCCTAATGAGCCGAAGGCCCCATCCCCTCCTCTGGTCCGAAGCCCTCGCCGACGGTCCCCATCTCCTCGTCCTGCTCCAAGCAACTCCCGGCGTACCCCAAGTCCTCGTCGCTACCGATGTTACCATCGCCGTAGTCCCCGCTCTCCCTCATACGAAGACGAGTCTAGGGGCTCGGCTGATTACCATCGGAGGGATGACACCATGTACCGTCGTCTTCATGAAGTAGAGAGGCTCCTGGGCCAGATAGACCGAGAAGAGGAGCTTAGGGGGAGGACCCTACGTCCTAGCCGACCCCCTTTCTCCCGAACCATAGTGGATGTGCCAGTCCCGTTTGGCTTCAAACCTCCCCAATTTGAAACTTACACCGGGGAGACCGACCCAGTTGACCACATTGAGAGCTTTAAGACCTTGA
The DNA here is from genome assembly GCA_017893485.1 of Hemerocallis citrina. Lineage (NCBI taxonomy): Eukaryota > Viridiplantae > Streptophyta > Magnoliopsida > Asparagales > Asphodelaceae > Hemerocallis > Hemerocallis citrina. Next base: position 140,092,886 of record CM030359.1, on the reverse strand, counting down.
TGCTTCTCCACCAGGCTTCCGATGCCCTCCTCTGCAAAACCTTCCCCGCAACTCTCAAGGGCCCAGCTCGAGAATGGTACTCTCGCCTTGCCCCCTCCTCAATATTCTCCTTCGAGCAGTTCGAAACCCTCTTCGTCACACATTTCGTAAGCAGCCGTAGGGCTGAGAAAACCAGCATCTCCTATTGCACCTACACCAAAAGAAGGGTGAGAAACTGAGAGACTATGTGAAGAGGTTCACAGCTGAAGCCAGGTCTATAGCATCCCTCGACCAGTCGGTCGCTACGGCAACATTTCAATCTATTGTTCTCAATTCCAACCTCCGCTCCTCCCTCGCCAAGAAGCCTCCGCAGAACTTTTCCGACCTCCTCCTTCGCAGTGAAAAGTATATCCGGGCCGAAGAGGCCGAGCAGCGACCAAACTGGGAGGGGTCTTCCTCCGGGTTTAAGAGAAAGGGAACAGAGGAGGAAGGAGCCAAGAAGCTCCAAAAGGACAATGTCGGCCAGCGCCGAACTCCCCCCAGGTTCGAGAAGTTCACTCCCCTCACCACTAACGTCGCAACTATTCTGATGGAAGTTGAGAAAGAAGGGGTCTTACCCCCTGCTCCCAGGATGAACACCCCCGCCAAGAGAAGAGATAAAGAAAAATGGTGTCGTTATCACCGGGACCATGGGCATGACACCAACGATTGTCGTGCCCTGAAAAACGAGATCGAAGCCCTTATCCAGAGAGGGCAGCTGACCAGGTTTGTAAGAAAGGACCGAGCCGAACTCCCTCCCCCGCCTCGGGGGGCAAACAAGCGTCCGGAACGAGAAGAGACGCCGAACTTTGAGGAAGAACGAGTCCTCCACCTCATCCACGGGGGCCCAATGGGGGGCTCCTCTAACTCTTCCCGGAAGGCATTCATAAGGGAAGTTAATTCGGTCCGAACCACCCCTCCTCCCAAAGGCCTCGGAGTGCCCGTCACATTCTCCGACGAAGATCTTGAAGGTGTCCGCACCCCTCATTGTGACGCACTCGTCATCAGTCTTCACATGGCAAACTTCAAAGTGGAGAGGATCTTAGTGGACAATGGCAGCTCCGTCAACATCCTCTTCCTCGCCGCTTTTAAAGGCCTAAAGCTCTCTCGGGACAGACTCAAACCCGCCGGTTACACGCTCCACGGGTTCACGGGAGTGCCCGTGACTATTGAAGGGGTGATTACCCTCGACGTAACCGCTGGCAAAACTCCTACTACCCGAACAGAGTCGATGGACTTCATGGTCGTAGATGTCCCAGCAGCCTACAATGTTATTTTGGGTCGGCCCGGCTTGGCCGCCCTTGAGGCCGTCCCTTCAGCCTATCATCTCAAAATGAAATTCCCCACTCGAGCTGGAGTAGGGAAAGTAAGGGGCAATCAGGAGCAGGCCCGCAAGTGCTATATGACCTCTACCCTCGGACCCGTCCTCTCCTTAGAAACACTGGAACTCCCCCAAGATGCTGCTCGGCCGACTTCCGAGCCGGTGGACAAATTAGAAGAGGTACTTTTCTCTGAGCAGGAGCCGACCCGCAAGTTCTTTGTTAGCAAGACCCTCCCGTCCGCCCTATACTCGGATATTGTAAAATGCATCCAAACCAATCAAGACCTCTTCGCCTGGTCAGCAGCAGATATGCCCGGTATCTCCGAAGAACTCTTGGTCCACCGCCTGAGCGTTGATCCGGGGTCAAAACCGGTTCAGCAGAAGAGGCGCAAGTTCGCCCCCGAGCGTCAGCTCGCTATCAAAGAGGAGGTAGACAAACTCTTGAAGGCCCGGTTCATACAGGAAGTAAACTATCCGGAGTGGTTATCGAATGTAGTAATGGTAAAGAAGTCCAATGGGACTTGGAGGATTTGCATTGATTTCACCGACCTCAACAAGGCCTGCCCCAAAGATCCCTTTCCTCTGCCGAGTATTGACACTCTGATTGACGCAACCTCGGGACATGAGCTCCTCAGCTTCATGGATGCCTTCTCAGGTTACAATCAGATAAGAATGTTCCCCCCTGATATCCCGAAGACCTCGTTCGTGACCGACCAGGGGCTCTATTGCTACAGAGTCATGCCGTTCGGTCTAAAGAATAAGGGGGCAACGTACCAGCGCCTCGTCAACAAGGTTTTCCAGGCTCAGATCGGCCAAAACATGGAGGTGTATGTTGATGACATGCTTGTGAAAAGCATCCGAGGCACTGATCACGTGGCCGACCTCCAAGAAGCATTTGACATTTTAAGAAAGCACAATATGAGACTCAACCCGAACAAGTGTGCGTTCGGCGTCTCATCAGGGAAGTTCCTCGGCTTCATGGTTAGCCAACGAGGAATTGAAGTAAATCCGGAGAAGATCAAGGCCATATTGGACATGGCCCCTCCTAGAAATGTTGAAGAAGTTCAGAGATTAACTGGTCGCCTAGCCGCCATAGGGCGCTTTCTGTCAAAGTCTGGGGAAAAATGCCTCCCCTTCTTCAAAGCCCTCAGGGGGGCTAAAGGATTCGAATGGGGGCAGCAGCAACAGGAGTCCTTCGACCAGCTCAAGGCCTACCTCGTCAATCCCCCTCTCCTCAGCAAGCCGATCCCTGGCGAGCCCCTATACCTCTACCTGGCAGCCTCCGAGCAGACCCTAAGTGCGGTCCTAGTGAGGGAAGAAGACCGGGCCCAGAAGCCCATCTACTATGTCAGCAAAGTGCTTCGGGACGCTGAGCTAAGATACCCGAAGATTGAAAAGATGGCTTATGCCCTAGTGATGGCCGCGAGGAAGCTTCGCCCGTACTTCCAGTCCCATTCGGTGGTCGTTCTTACCGACCAGCCGCTGAAACATGTTCTTCACAAGCCCGAGACTTCGGGACGCCTTATGAAATGGTCGATCGAACTGAGCCAACATGACATATCATATCAACCGCGGACCGCGATCAAGGCTCAGGCACTGGCCGAATTCATAGTTGAGAGTACCATCCCCGAGCCCAGCTAGACAGTGAAGGGACCACCGGTCTGGTCGATTTATGTTGACGGATCCTCTTGCAATGAGGGAAGCGGGGCAGGAGTCATTCTGGCAGGCCCAGATGACTTCATCCTCCAATACTCCCTCCGTATAAATTTCAAAGCCTCGAACAACGAGGCCGAATACGAGGCGCTAATAGCCGGTCTTCGAATGGCCCAAAATGTAGGGGCACAGCGGCTGCAGATCTTCAGCGACTCTCAGTTGGTCGTCAACCAGGTCCTCGGCGAGTATGAAGCCCGCGATGATAGAATGGTTAAATACTTGGCCAAAGTAAAGAGCCTCATGGCGCTGTTTGAAGAAGCCCTCATCCAAAGGATCCCCCGAGAAGAAAATGCCCAGGCCGACGCCCTATCCAAATTAGCCTCCTCCTCCCTTCAAGGTCTGGAGCAGACCGTATTGATAGAAGTCCTCCTGAAGCCGAGCATAGAGGACGAAACACCTGACTCCGTTGAAACATTGCCCGTCCTCCTCGAAGACAACTGGATGAAACCCCTCGTCGAGTTCTTAAGGGACGGACTCCTCCCCGAAGATCCGAGGGAAGCAAGAAGAATCAGGACCCGAGCCGAGCGTTATACATTAATCGAAGGTATCCTATATAAACGCTCCTTCACCCAGGTGGACGGTCGGCCTTACCTGAGGTGTCTTTCCCCCGGGCAAGCCGACTACGCCCCGCAAGAACTCCACGAGGGCATCGGCAGGGCCCATTCTGGGTCCAGGGCTCTAGCGCGCAAAGTGTTGAACTACGGGTATTACTGGCCCACTCTCCTACAGGACGCCGAACGACACGTTCGGCAATGCAGCTCCTGTCAAAAGTATTCCGACATCCGACGCCTTCCACAAGCACCGCTCACCTCCCTATTAAGCCCGATCCCCTTCGCTATGTGGGGGATGGATTTACTAGGGCCGTTTCCACCAGCCCCCGGACAGCTAAAGTTCCTAGTCGTGGCAGTCAATTATTTCTCGAAGTGGATAGAGGCCGAGCCCCTGGCTACAATTACCGAGCATAGGGTCGTTCAATTCTTCTGGAAAAATGTGATTTGCCGATTCGGCGTTCCCCGGGTCATAGTCACGGATAATGGAACACAGTTCACTGGGGCCGCCTTCCGAGCCTTGTGTGAGGACCTCGCCATACAACACCAATTCTCCTCCGTCTCCCATCCCCAGTCGAATGCCCAGGCCGAGAATGCCAACCGACAGATCCTTTCAGGCATCAAGAAGAGGTTAGACAAGCGTTCCAAAGGACTGTGGGTCGATCAGCTGCCAAACGTGCTCTGGAATCACCGCACCACCAAGCGGACCCCAACAGGCGAGAGCCCATTTAATCTCACCTATGGGGCCGAGGCCATCATCCCCCTAGAAGTCGGGATACCCTCTCCTCATCTGATAGCTTACGAAGAAGAGCAGAACGCTAGAGAACTCAGAGCAAGCCTAGATCTGATAGATGAAATTCGAGAGAGAGCCGCCATACGCTAGCAAGCTTACCGAAGGAGGATCGAACTAGCATACAACAAAAGGGTCCGCCCAACGGACCTCAAAGAAGGGGACCTGGTCCTTCGAAAATTGGCCATCTCGTTCCCTGGTCAGAAAAGCAAATTGGCCCCGCACTGGGAGGGACCCTACAAGATCTCAAAAGTAATCCGCCCCGGCACATTCCGACTAGAAGATCTCGAAGGCAGGGAGATTCCCAGGGCTTGGAATGCCGACCATCTCTTAAAATACCAAGAGAAAGCGGCAACGCCTCTCTAAGTAGTCCGGGATGTCGAGCCATTCTTTTCCTGTCACTTGTAGTAGTTTTCTATTATTTTTTCATTGTAATAACGGCTAGCAACTTTAGAAGCAGCCGATCATTGGATATTAATAAATAAAGTTTTTCATATTTTCCCTACAATTACATCTCTCTGCTTTTAGCTCTTTAATCTAACAATGGTTCTGGAGTCCAACACTTGGTTCGATTCTACTTCGCAAGTTCGCTTCTAAGCGAGCTAGGGATAGTTCGCCATTCGGAATTTCTCCCACAGCCGTTGAATGGTTCGGAGTCCAACACTTGGTTGGATTCTACTTCGCAAGTTCGCTTCTAAGCGAGCTAGGGGTAGTTCGCCATTCGGAAATGCTCCCACAACCCTTAAACTAATCTAACAATGGTTCCGGAGTCCAACACTTGGCTCGATTCTACTTCGCAAGTTCGCTCCTAAGTGAGCTAGAAGTAGCTCGCCATTCGGAACTGCTCCCACAGCCGTTGAATGGTTCGGAGTCCAACACTTGGTTCGATTCTACTTCGCAAGTTCGCTTCTAAGCGAGCTAGGGGTAGTTCGCCATTCGTAAATGCTCCCACAGCCCTTAAACTAATCTAACAATGGTTCCGGAGTCCTACACTTGGTTCGAATCTACTTCGCAAGACCACTTCTAAGCGAGCTAGGAGTAGTTCGCCATTCAGGGTCGCGGTCATAGCTACCGAACTACTTTAGCAACGATCCGAGGCCCGGCACTTGCGCTTTGACGCAGTTTGAGAGGCAGCCGCCGAACTTGCCTCACAGGACGGCATAATTGGGCAGTAGGGACAAGGCTCGGCACCACTGGCCGAACATTCCCCTCGCCGATCGACAGACAAGTACGCGGCCGACTTAGAAGCCTCGGCGCAGCAGACAACTGTCGCGAAAGTAAAAAACACACAAGTTCGGCAACAACACTTTTATTGATGAAACAGATGCGGTACAAAGACAAACACAGCAGGATTACAACTCGTCAAAGAAAAAGTTACAATGCCGACTTATTACACTTAGCCAAAAAAAAAAAAAAAAAAAAAGAGAAAAATACACAAAAGCTCGCGGAGTCGACGACTTCAACGCTTTTTTGGAGCCGGTGCATTCCGCTTCAGAGACACTCGAGAATGACGACGCTTGTCTCCGGAGCGCGACCCCAAGCCGACGAATTGAGACGTATCCTCAGCACCACTCCTAGTAGCTGCTCCGACGGATGCTCTGCTCGACGAAATTGCCACCGAGCTTTGCACGCCCCCCGGACTAGGTTGGCCGATCCGCTGACGGGTCGCCATCTCGTAGAAGGTAATGCCACGCTCGCTCTCCGCGCGAGTACACGAGGTGCTTCGAACGTTGATTGGTCCTGAATGCGGCTTAAGACGGGCCACTTCTGCCTCCAACTCCGAGATCCGATCCCGCAACGAGTCGTCTTTGACATTGATTTCGAAACGTGGGGGTATCGCGGAGTCCGGAACTCCTGATCGGCTTGCAATGAGGCGCCGAAGATGGGTGACGTCGATGCTTTTATCCACCGTCGCTCTCTTCAGCGCTTCGACCTCGGCAGTCAGTTGGACCCGTTCAGTCGTCAACTTGGCCACTTCGGCCGTCAGCCCCTCGCCCTCACTCCGAAGCTTCATCTCTACGGACTGCAGATGCTGTATCTCGGAGAGCAAGTCATCCCTCTCCGCTGTTATTTTGGACAAGTTATGACGAATGCACCGAATCCGAATCTCATTACTGAAAGTAGTTGGCGAATATTCACCTTCACCCACGGGGATAAGCTCTTCGATCCTGCTTTCCAAACGGCGAATCTCGACATCTCGCTGGCCGAGGATGAGCTGGAGATGGTTCCTCTCGCTTTCAGCTCGGCGCAATCCGAGCTCGACCTCGTAGAGTCGCTCTCGGCACCTCGCCAGACACAGCCTCGTCGCCCCTAGGCCAGCCTCGGCTCGAGCTTCTTCATCCGAGCGCGAAGGCTCGACGTCTTGGGCAACCACCATCAGCTGCAAAGAGATCGAAGTAATCAGCAAAAAGATAGAACATTGCCGGAGCGCCACACTTGGAAATTTTTTTTAAAAAATCAGAAAAGAAACAAGAAACTCTCGAGGCCAGAAGAGAATGTTCGGCGAAAAAGGGGGCGAAAGACAAAAATTAGAACACCAACACTTGCAAAAATTTTCTTTTCATTCATTTCAAAAAGTAGCAGTGGCCAGTCCGCTATTAGGCATTACAATGAGTGAAAAGAAGCATAACGAAAAACAAAACAAAAAAGAAAAAAAAAAAGGCGAGGAGCGGAGTCAAGGCTCGACCTCTTTCCCCGAACGACGAGGTGGGGTGGGGGTTGACTTCGCCGAAGGAGACGCCACCGACAGCGGAGTGACCGCAGTGCTAGGGGCCTCGCTAGTGACCCCGGCCCCGGCATCAACTTTGTCGTCCCCTTCATCCTCCTCCCCCTCGGAGTCAGGGTCGAAACCCTCGACATGGCCGGGGAACAGTCTCCACCCCGAGACGTCCACGTCGGGGTACTCCTTCGACACCCGTTCGAGGGCTGCGGCGAAGGCCTTCGCCATATTCTGGGCGAGGAACCCCTGCGCCTTCTCCAGGGTTGCGTCCTCCGCCGCCTTCACAGCCGCAGCATTGGCGGCCTCGACCTCGGCCATCTGCTTGGCCGACCCCTCCTTCTGGCGAAGGAGCTCGCCCTCCAACCTCGTCACCTCGGCCTCGATGTGCTGGATCCTCGCCGACCTGCCCTCATGCTCGACTCGGAGCTTGTCGAGCTCGTTCGACATCCGAGCTTTCTCGTTCCGAGCTTGGTCGGACTCTTGCTTCAGCTCCTTCTCCAGAGCTGTCAGCCTCTCGGTGAGCTGGCCGAAGTGGACGATGATCTACAGCAAAAAAGAACTAAAAGAGTTAGAAAAAATTTTGTGATTCAAGAAGTGCAACAAACAAAGGAAACTCGAAGCTTACCGACACCGCCGAACGAGCGATCTCGATCACGTCGTCGCCCTCTCTCCCCGCCTCCATGGCGGCTCGGTCTTTCGGGGTGGCGAGGTGCTTGACTGCCTGCATGCTCGCCAGCGAGTTCCCGAGGAACCCATCATGCTTCCGGACTTGCCAGTCCAGGATGTGAATCCGCTTGTGCTCCTCCGTCAGGAGCTCCTCGCCTGCCACAGTCAGCGGCGGCATTGGCATGGCGAGGGCGGCAGCAATGGGGAACTCGCCCACAGATGCTGGGGCCGGAGTCCCTGCCACAGTGACGGCCGGACTGTCGAGGACCTCCACCTCCTCAACAGAGGCCCCAATCCTCGGCGCCTTCGAGGTCGAGGGCAGCTTCGATGCGACCCTCTTGCGCTTCTTCGGCGCCTTGCTGGCGAGCCCTGCCCTGAGCGCCAATACTGCATCGTAGTCCATGGATTCTGCATCAAAAGCGAAAATTGGTTAGCACATAAAAACCAACAAGGAAGAAGGTACGAGAAAAAAGAACTTGACGAGAGCCGCATACTAGGGTCTACGCGGCAGAGCCCTCCCTTGTAGAGGACGTCCTCCGTCAGCTCCCTCCAATCGTACTTCGGCCGATCAAGGAGAATCCGGACCGCCTCTTCTTCTTCCACTGAGAGCTTCGACATCGCCTTCGCCCTCTTCGGCACCCCTTCTACCCAGTCAGAAGGGATCGGCCATGCCTCTCGACTCTGCACAACCAACCACTTCTCCCGCCAGTTCTTAATGGAGTCGGGGCATATGACAAGTCTGCCGCCGTGCCTCGGAGTCAAGTAATACCGGTACTCCGACTTATTCCCTTGGTGGAGCCGGTATAGCGTCCGAAGCACGTTCAGCTGCGGCTCGATCCCTGTGGCCTAGCAGTGGAGAACGAAACCGTTAATCACTCGCCACGCGTTCGGCATGAGTTGGATGGGGCTGACCCCGAACCAACTCACCACGGTAACGGCGAACGCGTGGAGAGGTAGCCGAGCACTGGCGATAAAGGCGTCGACCGACCAGCAGCACATCGTCACTGGCAGCGGCGAGTTGGCCCTAACTCCGGGGCCCGGCAGCATAATTTCGTACTCCTCCGGGATGAAAAAAGAATCCCGGATCACTGCCAGATCCTCCTTGTGCAGGATCGACGCCGCAACGTCCGCCTCCGTCGTCTCCCTCGTGGCATTCTCCTCGAAGGACCTCCCCCTCCCATGAACAATTCGCTCGGCCTGATCCTCCGGGAGCTGCCTAACTCTGTGGAGCCCCGTCAACGGCCCTAGCAGTTGTCCGAACTCCCCCATTCTCTTCGGATCCACAACGATCGAATCCTTGCCGAACACCTTCTTGCCTTTGGTCGGGGTCGGAGTCGAATCCTTGACGTCTTCAAGGGAGGGCTCGGACCAAGAGATTTCTTCGGAGACAGAAGCTACAGACATAATTGATGATAAATTACCTTAAGAGAGATAGCCACCGGAAAACTTCGCCTGAACCAAACGCCGACACCGGAAAAATTCACCTGAGCACAAGAAACCGTCTGAGCGAAAGAGAGGAGAAATGAGAAATGAGAGAGGGGGGTGAGGATTTATAGAGAGGGGCGCTCCAAACGAGGTTAATGGACTCGTACGACCGGCCCATTCAAACGAAACGACGGAGCGACCCCAATCGTCGCCTTGCTAACCGCGCCAAATCATGAGTCGAATTTAATGCATGCCCCATCTGACAGAAGCCCAGAGGTCACTACAATTAATAAACGTCCCATCTGTCAGAGTTGTCAGAGCTGTCAGAGCTGTCAGAAGCTGTCAGAAGTTCAGAAGGCACACAGTAGATACAAACTCCTATGTCGAGACAAAAAGCGACAAGTTTAGAAGCTCGGCACCAGACACCGAGCGTTCGTGACACCGACCTCGTTACGGGGAAAAAAATCAAGTTCGGCACCCAACGCCGAGCGTTCGTGACACCGACCTCGTTACGGGGAAAAAATCAAGGTCGGCACCCAACGCCAAGCGTTCGTGACACCGACCTTGTTACGGGGAAAAAATCAAGATCGGCACCCAACGCCGAGCGTTCGTGACACCGACCTCGTTACGGGGAAAAAAAAAATCAAGTTCGACACCCAACACCGAGCGTTCGTGACACCGACCTCGTTACCGGGAAAAAATCAAGTTCGGCACCCAACGCCGAGAGTTCGTGACACCGACCTCGTTACGGGGAAAAAATCAAGTTCGGCACCCAACGCCGAGCATTCGTGACACCGACCTCGTTACGGGGAAAAAATCAAGTTCGGCACCCAACGCCGAGCGTTCGTGACACCGACCTCGTTACGGGGAAAAAAATCAAGTTCGGCACCCAACGCCGAGCGTTCGTGACACCGACCTCGTTACGGGAAAAAAATCACGTTCGGCACCCAACGCCGAGCGTTCGTGACACCGACCTCGTTACGGGAAAAAAATCAAGTTCGGCACCCAACGCCGAGCGTTCTTGGCACCGACCTCCTTACGGGGAAGAATTGGACCTCGCGCCATGCCGGACTCCCTCCTAGTACTCGCGGCTACGCCGAACTCGTTTTCCTCTTCGGAAAAATGCGCCGAACCGCCTACGGACCTCGGGCCCCTAGCCAGCGAGCCCTAGAAGGAGTCGGAAGCGTGGTACAAATGTAAAAACCCCTCAACAAAGGATGACGGCCAAGCCATCGCGCCGAAAAGCAAATACAAATTTCGAAAAGATGAGGGAGAACTCCTAGGGAGCAATTATAAAGTGGGGGAGTACCTTCTTACCCCCAAACAAACAATTGTTCCCCAAAAATTATCTTCCAAAAACCCCAGGACGACGAACCGACACTTTCTTAAGTCCGAAGGATATTTCTGTAAGAACACCACATGGTCATAAGAGCCCAGGAGCGACTCAGAGTTTAATCCCCTTGAAAAGTCACCAAACTACCTCCTTCAAGATTCAAAACCTTCCAGTTAGGCTCCGATACAACTCCGTTAGCCACTAAAACGGTTAAACTACTCCTCAAAGGCCAATCAAGCTCAGCCTTTAGGAGTGGGGGCTTGTGATATGGCTAAAAATGGGGGTTAATCGGAACCTTCCAAATCGGGTGCGAATCTTGAATCCCAGGGGTAAAACGGTGATTTCACCCACAAATAGGGTCTGAGATGGGTACTGGGTCTCTACGGTAAAGACCCAATAACCCACAAATGGACCCGCTTCAATCGGGCGCGGGTTTCAACCAGCAATAAAGCCCGATCAGAGGGATAGAATTAGGGCCCCTGATTAGATCCTAATCAACGGCCCTAATTCATGTCAATCCCTCCACTGGGAATTAGGGATTATATTCCTAATCTGTTTACAAGGAGAATATTCCTTATCAGATCACGGGGATTACATTCCTAATCTGTTCCCTAAGACGCCTATAAATACCCCCCATCCATCTCCATTAAGAGGTAATCAATCTTTCACCAGTTTTTGCGCTCTTTCATAGTCTTCCAGATTATTGACTTGAGCGTCGGAGGGTGCGTCGCCGGGAACAACCCCGGTGTCTCGCACTTTTTGCAGGTGAACGGCGGGAGTCGATAATCAGAACTCCGGCGGAACAGGTATATAGGTTTACTATTCAGTTTCCCTAAGAATCCACAAATACTATCTGTTTGCCCCCACACCAAAATTAGCGGCAACAGGTTAAATATGGATTAATACTATTGGGCTTGGAGACAATAATGGATCAAATAATAAGGTAATTAGCAATCCAATAAGAATACCTTTATCATGAAAAATAGTCCAATAAGGAGAAAAGAAAATTCATGAAATTTAAATTCAAATTGGAAAAAAAAATGATTCGAATAATTAAACGGAGATCAATGATAGTTCATGAACAATAATAGGACCAAAATTATTTGAGACGAAAACTGAAAGAATATTATTCAAATTACAAAAATGAGATTACAATGGATCCAAAAAGAAAAATGAAAACGGTAGTTACACCCCGCGAGCTAAACGGACAAGCAGAATAACGAAGAGGAAGAGTTGGAGCTCATGACTATCAACCCCCAAATATCCGAAGAATGTTAGATGAAACCCTTGATCGATTTCCCCGATAAGGGAATCCTCCATGAAGGCTACAATGAAGCAAGGAAGATTCGAACAAGGGAAAGATATACTCTCGTGGAGGGACTCCTATACAAACGATCCAACACTCTAGTTGAAGGCAAATCCTACTTGAGATGTCTCTCTCCTGAAGAAGCGTGGTATGCTATCATAGAACAACACAATGGAGTTAGCAGTTGCCACCAAGGAGCAAGGTCTCTCGCATGCAAAATCCTTAATCATGGGGATTATTGGCCCAAACTACTTAGCGATGCGCAAGAATGTGTATGCCAGTGTGGCCCATGTCAGAAGCACTCAGCCATTAAGCGAGGGCCTAAAGCAATCCTCGGTTCCATGTCAAGTCCTATCCCTTTCGCCATATGGGGAATAGACTTACTTGGACCATTTCTGCCAGTAGCCGGACAAAGATCTTTCCTAGTAGTAGCCATCGACTACTTCATAAAGTGGGTCGAGGCAGAGCCGTTGGAAACTATCACCGAGTAGAAAACTCAGCAGTTCTTTTGGAAGAGTATTGTCTGTAGGTTTGGGATTCCCTGCATACTAGTGTCTGACAACGGAACACAGTTCATTGGAAGTTTACGTAGGATTAGTGGATCCCCTTCTAATAATAATAATAATATTATTATTATTATTATTATTATTATTATTATTATTATTATTATTATTATAACTTATATATATCTTAAGCTGATATGTCTACCCCATCTCTCCTTTCTCTATTTTGAAATAGAGAAAGGAGAGCAAAAGTAGGAACTGACACGTGCAGCCCACACCAATTGCCAAAACAGAATTAACTAAAAAAACACAAAAAAAACCCTTTCTCTTCCACATCTCCCAAAAACCCACAAACCCTAACTCTCCCTACCCCAAAACCCACCCACATCTCCTCACCCGTCCGTCCCTACCGCCGCCCGCCGTCTACCCTGCCCCGATCCCGCCCATCTCAACCCTCCATCGTCGTCGTCCGTCATCGATCCCGCTCGACCCTGCCGTCGGAGGTGAGGGCGAACCCGCTATCGGACCATGTTGGGATGTGGGTCGAAAAGAAGGTGGAGAGCAGAGTGGATGAGAGGGACTGCGAATTGTCATTCTTGACCGATGCCCCCAAACTCGTGTGCATTTTTTGATTTCTTCAAGTTTTTTTATAAAAAATTTCTAGGGTTTTGTCTACTGTTTCTTAGAATGTGGGTGGAAGGTGTGACGTAAGCAATGTGGACTAGGTGGAAGAAATTCATGGACTTTGGTCTTGTAGACTAGCAGTTACAACGCGTTTGGAATCATTTAGGGGTCGTTTGAAAATTTGCAATTTTGCATCATTTCTCCCAAAAAAGTGATTTCAAATGCCCCCTAAGTGATGGGTGATTTTCAATTTGTAAAATTGCAGTGTTTTTTTTTTTGGGTGTGGAATTTATATCTATTTATATTTATTTATATTTATATCTTAAGCTAATAGGCCTACCCCATCTCTCCTTTCTCTATTTTAAAATAGAGAAAGGAGAGTAAAAGTAGCAACTGACATATGCAGCCCACACCAATTGCTAAAACAGAATTAATTAAAAAAACACCAAAAAAACTTTTCTCTTCCACATCTCCCCAAAACCCACAAATCCAAACTCTCCCTACCCCAAAACCCACCCACATCTCCTCACCCGTCCGTCTCTACTGCCGCCCGCCGTCCACCCCGCCCCGATCCGGCCCGTCTCTACCCTCCATCGTCGTCGTCCATCATCGATCCAGCCCCGACCCTGCCGTCTCTACCCTCCATCGTATGTTTCTCTTTTACTTAACATTCAAGCTTGAGCACCCTAAGCACCTCCGCAAACACCTGTAGAGAAAAGAAAAAAAAACAATGTTACAATTTCCTTATGAGATTTATAGTTAATCAAAGTTTTCAATTATTATTTTTCCATCTTATTATAATTTGTTTCTCTTTTTTGGCAATATAAATCCTATGAATTAATATTATAGTGATTTGTTGTTCTTCAGTAGACCAACTGACCAAGCATGTTGGCGTTGAGTGGTGATCCTATACTTTCCAACACAACAATTTTATGCCGTATGAATAACCGAGGAGTTTTTATATAAATTACATTCTTATTTTATTTTTTTCTTAAGACAATTGAGTTCAATTCTTAGATTGAAATTTTTCAGCCTATAATTTATCACAGTTTCTATATTATTAATTTTAAATCAACGATATGATACAAATAATATTAATATATCCCCCTGGAAATCATAGTTCAAATATCAACCAATCAATACATAAATGTCACGCCCCGCTTCCAAAAATGAATACGGAATACGGATACGAGACAAAAGCCCAGCGAATGATTTTCATCATCCATAAGCTGTTCAAGAATCTTTACAACATTCACAAGAATCATCAGAGTCGAAAGCAAAAGTATCAACCAACAAGCACATATGAACCAAAATACCAACAAGAATACTTGAAACCAATTCTATAAATCTCAAATAGTCATGATCTGAATAAAACAAATATCTTAGGTCACAATGCCTAAATACATGAATAAATCCAAGTATCAAAATACAATATTGTTCAAACAAGCTACAAGAAATAACAATAATAAAATACAGCACTAATACTTCATGTCACCAATACCATTTGGAACCTGTTCTCCAAAATCTGCAATTCAACGAATGCAGGGAAGAGGGAAAAAGAAAAATAAGTACTCGTCAATTGCAAGTTACGGGCCACTTATAATGTAGGATACAAGTACATGGGGAAACTAACTAGCAATATGGTATAAGCATGATGTCAAAATAACAACTAGCATGGAAAATTGAACAAGTGTAAATGGCATGAATCAAGTGTCAAGTAATCAAGTATCCTGTAAACATGCATCAAGTATCAAGTATCGTGTAATCATGTATCAAGTTTCATGTATCATGTATTCAAGTATCAAGCAAGCATGTATCATATTCAAGTATGATGTATGAAGTCTTGTAGTGATTACTATCTAGGTAGCACTTCATACAGCCCACCTTACATGGTTGCTACAACAAACTGTTTCGCTTTAGATTTCATAGTGGACCATAGAGGGCAGTATACTCGGGGACAAGTCAAGTAATCGAGCTCCAAGCTCCAAGTATCATGTATCATGTATCATATGTAATCACGTGTCAAGTTGTGCAACTGGCAAGTATCGTGTCTTGCGTGAAAGTATCAAGTAATCACGTGTCAAGTATCATGTCTCAAGTAATTACGTAGGATCAGTGGATCCCCTTCCGAGTACACATTTCTGAATTATCCACTATTAGATTTGTTCCTTAAACCCCAGCTTAGTTATTTATTATTATTGTCAAACAAGCATGTACATATGCAAAATATATCAAGAATAATATGGCATGATCATGTGACAAGTTCAAGTTGCAAAATAAACATGTACAACTGCAAGATAATACATGAAAGAATAAAATAGTCAAATCTCAAGTTCAGGACAGAAAGACCATACTGTAGTAAAACAGTGATTCCCAATGTTACAAGCATGCAAATATGAATCCGTCAAAACGTCTAGAAAAAAGACTCCCAACCAAATCAAGCGAGTATAGATAATTCATATATTAATTCACGAAAACATAGCTCAAAACTGATTTGAGTACAGAAAATAGGTTCAGCCAGAAATCAGGAAAACTAATTCAAGAACAGGAAAACAGCATGAAAACATATTAAATAAATCCACGAAAAATCTGGGGTATTCCTTTATATGTCCAGTATCTAAATATAAAGTTTCATAATTTTTTAGTAAAATTAGATCAGTCATCAAAAATTGGAAAACATCAATAAACGAGAGTTTGGCAAATATGGAATTCCCAACACTGGTGTACGAAAACTATGATATCTCGCAACCAGTGAAACGATATCCAATTCTGCCAAAGGGATATGAAAATAGATAAAATATAATAACTTTCATATTTCACAAATATTTTTCATACAGTAAAAGGAATCAGGGTGAAAATACGATTCTTTACAAAACAGCGAGTAGAATACAACAAGTATAGTTTTCATCAACGAGCATGAAACGGCACATAAAACTCATCAATAAATTCCACCAAAATTCTGGGTAACCCCTAAGTAAATATAAAAAAATTGACCAAAGTTTCAGATCAAAATAACATGTTTGGAACTAGTATCAAAATAATTTAATCATCCAAATTACCAAGAAACGAAATCTGGAAATGATCTACACCTCTGTAGTAAAACAGTCATATCTCACACATATGAAAACGAAATCAAGCAAGGTCAGAGAAGTTGGAAAATAGATGAAATTCTCTAAAACTCATGTTTCATACTGAAATTAAGATACTAAATTCAACACTGTCCAAAACAGCAAACAAAACAGATTAGCGACAAAATACAAATTTTTCCCTTTAACAACAACTCAACATATATTATACAAAACTTGTTCAAAACACAACCAAATATGAAATCGAGTCTACCAAGTATCCAAACATCATGAATTAGGTTATCTAGCATGTCCACACCAAGTATATCACATGGGTCTCATCAAAATCACGAATTCCCACAAAAGTCTCACATACATGATCAAATCAAGAACGGGTAAAACCTAAGTTATTTCATGTCAAATTTTATGTCGTGAGCCATCTATGGTCAAATAGCACTATAAAGAGTCGTCTCTAGACCCAACTGCACTATAGGTGGTATTTTTGACTTGTATTATACAAAGGAATTTGAGTACAAGTTACTTGCCTTAACCGAAGATGAAGAACGACAAAAATCAAGAGTAACGGGAATGGATTCCCAACAACGAGCAAAACCCGAGAGCGAAAATCCACGAACTAATGAATCCAAGCAAACTTGAGCAAAAATCTCCACACGAACAAAATCCACCAAAAGAGAGATGATCCAAGATGGATGATGACAATCGTGGCTTGCGGCCACAAGAGAGATCAACGCCGGAGAGGATGAGAGAGACTAGGGATTGTATGGCGGTGTAGGAGATGGTCGGCCAAGGGAGAGATCGACCAAGGGGATGATGGGGCTCGGGTGTTGGGGTGTTGCGGCGTCGGAGGGTGCACAGGACGGAGGGAAGGGCTCGACCTGGGGTCTGGGCGTCAGGCTAGAGTGCGGGTGGCGCATGCAAGGAGGGGGAGAGGCCGGGGGTTTGTATGGAGGCTAGGATTTAGGATTAGGGTTTAGGGAGAGAGATTACATATATATATATATATATATATATATATATATATATATATATATATATATATATATATATATATATATATATATATAAGGGGATTCAGATTAATGGGTAATTGGGTTGTGGATAATTAGGATTAGTAATAGGATTTGTTTAATTGGGCTTTAATTAGGATACAGAATGTATAGGATATCAAATAGGATTAGGGATTTAATTTAGCTTTGGTAATCTTATTAGGGATCAAACAATAGGATTGGGAATAGGATACAACCAACCACCACTACCCCCAAACACCCAAAAAAATAAAAATAAATAGAATGAGACCAAATGAAAGAAAGATCAAATAATAGAAGAACGAAACAAAAGAAACAACCAATCAAACACAAAGACCTCAAAATGAAATAAAACGAATATATATTGAAAACAACTCCAACATAGTGTTCAGAAAAATACAATAGAGAAAATACACCAAAATGAAAAATACACTAAAAAATACACAAATGAAAAACAGGGGTTACAATCCTACCCACCTAACAAGAAGAATTTCGTCATCGAAATTCAAAAAGAAGATACATAGGGTAACTCCAAAACAACCAACAGAACAAAACAAAAACTACTCTAACAAATGAGGAAACTTCTGCTGAATCTCCTCCTCCAGCTCCCAAGTCGACTCACCAGGCTAGTAAGGATTCCAAGCAACACGATCCAACTTGATGACCTTGTTCTTAAGCACTTTCTCCCGCCAATCCACAATAGCAACTGGTAGAATCTCACAAGTCAAATCCGACCGAATGGTCAACTCAGAATAGACGATCACGTGGCTCTCATCTCGGATATATCTCCTGAGTTGTGAGACATGGAAAACATCGTACACTCCTGATAAAGCTAGCGGCAATGCAAGACGATAGGCCACCTTGCCTACTCGCTCCAAAATCTCAAACGGTCCAATAAACCTAGGGCTAAGCTTGCCCCCACCACCGAACCGAATGACACCGCGCCACGATGATACCTTTCGAAAAACATGGTCACCAACACCAAACACGAAAGCTCTCCGATGGACATCGGCCCATCGCTTCTGTCTGTCCTGAGCTGCATGCAAGTGCTTCCTGATCTGAACCACCACATCAACTGTCTTGGTGATCAACTCTGGTCCCAACAACTTCCTCTTACCAATGTCATCCTAGAACACTAGCGATCTGCACTTCTGCTTATAGAGTGCCTCGAACGGAGTAGCTTTAATACTGGCTTGAAAGCTGTTATTATACGAGAACTCCATGAGATGCAAATGGTCCTCCTAAGACCCACCAAACTGAAGCATACAGGACCTCAACATGTCCTAAAGAATCTGAATAGTCCGCTCTGACTGTCCATTAGTCTGGGAATGAAAAGCTATACTGTACTTCAATTTACTCTCCAAACTGTTCTGAAGACTCTCCTAGAACTGATATCTGAATCTCGTATCCCTGTCAAATACAATACTAACTGGAACCCCATGAAGTCTAACAATCTCTTACATGTACCTCTCATCTAGGCTCTCAGTAGACTGCTCGACACGAAAAGGAATGAAGTGAGCACTCTTTGTCAAACGGTCGACAATCACCCTAATAGCATTATGACACTTAGGACTCCTCAGCAAAGCGATCACAAAATCCTTAGTGATATGTTCCCACTTCCACTCCGGAATAGGAAGCGGTTGAAGAAGTTCAACGGTTCTCTGATGCTCTGCCTTAACCTGCTGGCAGATCAAACATTAAGCAACAAACTGAGCCACAATCTTTTTCATACCCTACCACCAAAAATGAAGCTTCAAATCCTGATACATCTTAGTACCGCCAGGATGGATAGAATACGAAAAATGATGGGCTTCCTCAAGCAACATCTGACGAACATCACCTTCCGGGACACATAATCTGGACCTGAAATGAAACGATCCATCCGAATGAATAACCATGTCCGTCCTAGACCCAGACTCAACCTCAGCTCAAAATCTCTGCAACTGTGCATCACTATCCTGCACCTCTTTAATCTAATCAACAAGAGACAATGTAGTTGAAGCACCAAACAACTCTGATCAGAACTCGGCAACAAAACTTCCAACTCTAACCTCCTCATCTGCTCAATCAGATCCCTCTGCTGAGTCAAGAACATAACTGCCAGTCTCCTGCTCAAAGCATCTGGCACCAAGTTTACTTTACCAGGATGGTATAGCAAACTGATGTCATAATCGGTCATAAGTTCCAACCAATGCCTTTGCCTCATGTTTAACTCCTTCTGGGTGAAGACGTACTTGAGACTTTTCTGGTCTGTAAAGATCTCCACTCGGTCCCTAAGTAAATAATGTCTCCACAGCTTCAAACATAAATCACTGCTGCTAACTCCAAGTCATGAGTCGGATAGTTCTTCTCATGCGGCCTCAACTGCCTCGATGCATACGCAACCATCTGGGCCCTTCTGCTTCAAAACTACCCCAAGACCCTTACCAGAAGCATCACAGTGAATTACAAATCCGCATGAACCATCTGGAATAGTCAACACAGGCGCTGACGTCAATCTGTTCTTCAACTCAACAGAAGCCCCATCACACTCATTAGACCAACAAAATTTCTGATCCTTCCCATTCAACTTAGTCAACGGTCTTGCTATCTTCAAAAAATCTTGGACGAACTTCCGATAATAGCCAGCCAAACCGACAAAACTCCTGACTTCTGAAACTGACATGGGAATAGGCTAATCCTTCACAGCCTCAACCTTGGCAGGATCCACAGAAATACCATCGCCGAAGATAATGTGCCCCAAGAATGAAATCCTTTCGAGCCAAAACTCGCACTTGTTGAGTTTTCCATAGAGTTGATTCTCTCTCAAAGTCTGCAGAACCACTCTAAAATGCTCAGCATGCTCTTCCCGATTCCGAGAATACACAAAAATATCGCCAATGAAGACCACCACAAATCTATCTAAGAACTTAGAGATGACCCAGTTCATAAGACTCATAAATACAGTCGGCGCGTTCGTAACTTCGAACGGCATCACAAGATACTCATAGTGCCGAATAGGCCCACCAGAAGACCTAGCAACTGAGTACGGAATAGTTTGCTGAGAAGGAGCCAAACCACCACGAGCCTGCTCCTGGGCCCTTGCTGCCTAAAGAGCCTCGACATAGGTATGCAAGCGAAGAGAGAGACAAGCTGCACCTTGATGTCTCGCTCAAGCCCCAAAATGAACCTACGAGCCCTATCCTCATCGTTCGCCACAAGAACGGCTGCGAAGCGGCTAAGTCTCTTAAATTCGGCTGCGTACTCGTCCACAGACCGGGAGCCCTGTTTCAAGAAGGTTTTATGTTACAACATTGCATGAACAATATGTAACAAAATTCCATTACTAGAAATAACGACCAACCTGCTTCAGGACTAAGAATTGTTGCTCCATTTCAACTCTGGTGCTGCTAGGAAAGAACTTCTCCAAGAAGCTCCTAGTGAAAATGGCCCAAGTGAACGGTCTTTCGAGCATTTTGGACTCGGAGCTCCACCAGATATGTGCCAAGTCCACCAACTGGATGGTAACCACATGCACACGATCTGCATCTGCAACTCTAGCTGCCAAAAGCAGTTGTTCTGTCTGAATCAACCACTGTTCAGCCTCTAAAGGTGTCTTAGTGCTTGAAAACCTGTCGGGATGCAACCTCATAAAGTCTGTGACTATTCCCCGACGAGGAGGAAGAACATCTTGCCTAGGCGCAACAGGCGGAGGAACTCAAGTGGCTTCCAAAGCAGCCATCACCAAATCACTATAATTCTACTGCTAATTGATCAAGCGCTCAAGCATAGCAGTGACAGCCTCAATCGGGTCAACCTGCGACTGAGAAGTAGAAGCCTTGCGAGCCATAGCTTGCACAAAACCAAAAACAATTAGCATCCATATCAATGTTGATAATAATTGATTCATTTATGCATGCATGGTTGGTGAAATGTTGAGCAGATCCCAGTTCGAGCCAAGCTTGTCTAATTTATTAGGCAACTAATACATTAGCCAAACTTGGGTTTTGATACCATTAAAAACCCTATCACGCCCCGCTTCCCAAAAAAGAATATGGAATACAAATACGTGATAAAAGACCAGCGAATGATTTTCATTATCCATAAGCTGTTCAAAAATCTTTACAACATTCACAAAATTCATCAGAGTCGGAAGCAAAAGTATTAACCAACAAGCACATATGTACCAAAATACCAACAAGAATACTTGAAAACAATTCTATAAATCTCAAATAGTCATGATCTAAATAAAACAAATATCTTTGGTCACATTGCCCAAATACAAGAATAAATCCAAGTCTCAAAATAAAATATTGGTCAAACAAGCTACAAATAACAATAATAATAAAATCCAGCAATAATACTTCATGTCACCAATACCATCTGGAACCTGTTCTCCAAAATCTGCAATTCAACGAATGCAGGGAAGAGGGAAAGAGAAAAATAATTACCCGTCAATTGGAAGTTATGGACCACTTATAATGTAGGATACAAGTAGATGGAGAAACTAACTAGCAACATGGTATAAGCATGATGTCAAAATAACAATTAGCATGACAAAGTGAACAAGTATAAATGGTATGAATCAAGTGTCAAGTAATCAAGTATCCTGTAAACATGCATCAAGTGTCAAGTATCGTGTAATCATGTATCAAGTTTCATGTATCATATAGTCAAGTATCAAGCAAGCATGTATCATGCTCAAGTATCATGTTCAAATATCATGTATCAAGTCCTGTAGTGATTACTATCTAGGTATCACTTCATGCAGCCCACCTTACATGGTTGCTACAATAAATAGTTTCGCTTTAAATTTCATAGTGGACCATAGAGGGCAGTATACTCGGGGACAAGTCAAGTAATCGAGCTCTAAGCTCCAAGTCTCATGTATCATGTATCATGTAATCACGTGTCAAGTTGTGGAACTGGCAAGTATCGTGTCTTGCGTGCAAGTATCAAGTTATCACGTGTCAAGTATCATGTCTCAAGTAATTACGTAGGATCAGTGAATCCCCTTCCGAGTATACATTTCTGAATTATCCACTATTAGATCTGTCACTTAAACCCCGGCTTGGTTATTTATTATTATTGTCAAACAAGCATGTATATGTGCAAAATATATCAAGAATAATATGGCATGATCATGTGACAAGTTCAAGTTGCAAAATAAACATGTACGACTGCAAGATAATACATGAAAGAATAAAATTGCCAAATCTCAAGTTCAGAACAGAAAGACCATACTGTAGTAAAACAGTGATTCCCAATGTTACAAGCATGCAAATATGAATCCGTCAAAACGTTTAGGAAAAAGACTCCCAACCAAATCAAGCGAGTATAGATAATTCATATATTAATTCACGAAAACATAGCTCAAAACTGATTTGAGTACAGAAAATAGGTTCAGCCAGAAATCAGGAAAATGAATTCAAGAACAAGAAAACAGCATGTAAACATATTAAATAAATCCACGAAAAATTTGGGGTATTCCCCTATATGTCCAATATCCAAATATAATGTTTCATAATTTTTCAGTAAAATTAGATTAGTCAACAAAAATCGGGAAACATCAATAAACGAGAATTTGGCAAATCTGGAATTTCCAGCACTGCTGTACGAAAACTATGTTATCTCGCAACCAGTGAAACAAAATCCAATTCCGCCAAAGGGATATGAAAATAGATGAAATATACTAATTTTTATATTTCACAAACATTTTTCATATAGTGAAAGAAATCAGGGTGAAAATACGATTCTTTACAGAACAGCAAGTAGAATACAACAAGTATAGTTTTCATCAATGAGCATGAAACGGCACATAAAACTCATCAATAAATTCCACCAAAATTCTGGGTAACCCCTAAGTAAATATAAAAAAACTGACCAAAGTTTCAGATCAAAATAACATGTTTGGAACTAGTATCAAAATAATTTAATCATCCAAATTACCAAGAAACGAAATATGGAAATGATCTACACCTCTGTAGTAAAACAGTCATATCTCACACATACGAAAACGAAATCAAGCATGGTCAAAGAGGTTGGAAAATAGATAAAATTCTCTAAAACTCATATTTTATACTAAAATTAAGATACTGACTTCAAGACAGTCCAAAACAGCAAACAAAACAGATCAGCGACAAAATACAAATTTTTTCCTTTAACAACAACTCAACATATATCATACAAAATTGGTTCAGAACACAACCAAATATGAAATCGAGTCTACAAAGTGTCCAAACAACATGAATTAGGGTATCTAGCATGTCCATACCAAGTATATCACTCGGGCCTCAACAAAATCACGAATTTGCACAAAAGTCTCACAAACATGATCAAATCAAGAACGGGTAAAACCTAAGTTATTTGATGTCAAATTTTATGTCGAGAGTCATCTATGGTCAAATATCACTATAGAAACAAAACCCATCAAGAATAACACGAACAAGAGTTGTCTCTAGACCCAACTACACTATAGGTGGTATTTTTGACTTGTATCATATAAAGGAATTTGAGTACAAGTTACTTGCCTTAACCGAAGATGAAGAACGATAAAAATCAAAAGTAACGGGAATGGATTCCCAACAACGAGCAAAACCCACCAGCGAAAATCAACGAACTAATGAATCCAAGCAAACTTTAGCAAAAATCTCCACACGAACAAACTCCACCAAAAGAGAGATGATCCAAGAGGGATGATGACAATAGTGGCTTGCGGCCACAAGAGAGATCAACGTCGGGGAGGATGAAAGAGACTAGGGATTGTATGGTGGTGTAGGAGATGGTCGGGCAAGGGAGAGATTAGCCAAGGGGATGATGGGGCTCGGGTGTTGGGGTGTTGCGGCGTCGGAGGGTGCACAGGCCGGAAGGAGGGGTTCGGCCTGGGGTCTGGGCATCAGGCTGGAGTGCGGGTGGCGCAAGCAAGGAGGGGGAGAGGCCGGGGGTTTGTATGGAGGCTAAGGTTTAGGATTAGGGTTTAGGGAAAGAGATTAGATATATATATATATAAGGGGATTAGGATTAATGGGTAATTGGGTTGTGGGTAATTAGGAGTAGTAATAGGATTTGTTTAATTGGGCTTTAATTAGTATATAAATTGTATAGGATATCAAATAGGATTGAGAATTTAATTTGGATTTGGTAATCTTATTAGGGATCAAACAATAGGATTGGGAATAGGATACAACCAACCACCACTACCCCCAAACACCTAAAAAAATAAAAATAAATAGAACGAGACCAAATGAAAGAAAGATCAAATAATAGAAGAACGAAACAAAAGAGATAACCAATCAAACACAAAGAGCTCAAAATGAAATGAAACGAATATATATTGAAAACAACTCCAACATACAGTTCAGAAAAATACAAGAGTGAAAATACACCAAAGCAAAAAATACACTAAAAAATATACAAAATGAAAAACAGGGGTTACAATAAATGTACCAGCTATACTGGACCAGAATTTTCAATGTCATTACATCAAAATATGCAATCTCAATACTGAGTTTTCGAATCATCTTTTACTGGATTTATATTATACACTTCTCCATTCTCAAGATACTACTTATCTTAGTTTGTAAATCAGTGAGTAAGAACTCGTTGAATTTTTGGGAGATAATGGCAATTTGATTTTGTGTTAAATATCCTCTCTCCTTCCTTTACTGTGTTTATATTATTTATTATTATTATTATTAAATAAGTTGGAATGCATGTCCACACTGAATGTTGATGATAAGTATAAACACTATGAAATTTAATAAATGGAGTGAACAATTTTGTTCCTTGTAGAATTATCTGTAAATTGTAGTTAAATATAGTGTTTTATTGAGTATTAAGTAGTTGATTTTGTTTTCAGAAGTAGGTGTGAACATTCAAAGTGGGACATTTCCAATTATATTGAGGGAAGTCAGACTCTTTCATTACATCAGGTATGTTATATGTGTTTGATATGGCTAAAAATAGGATTAAATCGGGACCGTTCACATCGGACACGAATCTTAAAGCTCAGGGGTAAAACGGTAATTCCACATACAAATGGGTCCGAAACGGGTACTGGGTCTCCTTCTCACAGATCCAATTACCCGCGAACGGATCCACCTCAACTGGGTACGGGTCCTAACTCGAAACACACCCAGTCTAGAAAAGATAGAATTAGGGTTTCTGATTAATCCAAATCAACGGCTCTGATTCACGTCTATCTTTTCACCGGAAATTAAGGGATTACATTCCTGATCTGATTACAAGGATTTTATGCCTTATCAGATCACAGGAATCACATTCCTTATCTGATCCCAACGGCGACTATAAATACCCCCTACCCATCTTCATTAAGAGGTAATCAATCTTTTTCTAGTTAAACGCTCTTTCATAATCATTTCTGGTTACTGACTTGAGCGTCGGAGGGTGCGTCGCCGGGATCAACCCCGGTGTCTCGCACTTCCTTGCAGGTGAACGGCGGGAGTCAACGGTCAAGCTCCGGCGGAACAGGTTAGGTGTTTGCTATTCAGGTTTTCCACGAACTCACAAATACTGTCTGTTTGCCCCCACACCGAATCTAGCGGCAACAGATTGGTGCCGTCTGTGGGAACACCATACGAATAGCCTCCGCCTCTTCCTCGTCGACTAGCTCTTCTCCAGCCATGCCTCCCAGAAAAGTCAGATCTAGAGGGTCCAACCGTGGACCCAACCCCGCTAATCAGCAAGAGGTAGTCCCCGTCCAACTCGCTCCGCAGCAGGGACAACCCCCGCTTCAAGTGGAGGACCCTCTTCAACAAGATCAGCCTCCTCTTCAGAATCAGCAACCCCCCAAGGGTCCTACTGGTCCACAGAATGCCGGTGCGGGGGGCTCCCGCATGAAGCAACCGCTCCACCAAGACCGCGTCTCCATACACAACGCCTCTACGGATTCCATAGCCTCTCACAATCCCCAAAATCAGAAGAAGGAAGAGGACCTACGCCACCGTCTGGACGAGAAGCGGGCCCGAAAGGGAGCCTCCCGCCAACAACGTCCGGGTGAGCGGTCCCCTTACCACCGAGACTACAGAAGATCCCCTGTCCGAAGGGGAAGGAGGGAGTCCCCCGAGCATTACAGAAGGAGGTACTCCCCCGTAGATCGGCAACAGCCCAGGAACAATGAGGCACCAATCACCCGTGCCGAGTTCCAGCAGTTCCAAGCAATGGTACAACAGGCACTCAACCTCCGTCAAAACCCTAATGAGCCGAAGGCCCCGTCCCCTCCTCCAGTCCGAAGCCCTCGCCGACGGTCCCCATCTCCTCGTCCCGCTCCTACCAACTCCCGGCGTACCCCAAGTCCTCGTCGCTTCCGAAGTTACCATCGCCGCAGTCCTCGCTCTCCCTCCTACGAAGACGAGTCTAGAGGCTCGGCTGATTACCGTCGGAGGGACGACACCATGTATCGCCGTCTCCATGAGGTAGAGAGGCGCCTGGGTCAGATAGGTCGAGAAGAAGAGCTTAGGGGGAGGACCCTACGTCCTACTCGACCCCCTTTCTCCCGAACCATTGTGGATGCACCTGTGCCGTTCGGCTTCAAACCTCCCCAATTTGAGACTTACACCGGGGAAACTGACCCCGTTGACCACATTGAGAGCTTCAAGACTCTCATGCTCATCCACCAAGCTTCCGATGCCCTGCTGTGCAAGACATTCCCTGCTACTCTCAAGGGCCCGGCTCGGGAATGGTACTCCCACCTCGCCCCGTCTTCCATATTCTCCTTCGAGCAGTTCGAAACACTCTTCATCACCCACTTCGTGAGTAGCAGGCGCACGGAGAAGACCAGCATCTCACTCCTCCAGCTCAGGCAAGAGAAAGGTGAGAAGTTAAGAGACTATGTGAAGAAGTTCACAGCTGAGGCCAGGTCTATAGCTTCCCTCGACCAATCTGTCGCAACGGCCGCCTTCCAATCCAATGTCTTCAATTCCAGCCTCCGCTCCTCTCTTGCTAAGAAGCCTCCACAGAACTTTGCCGACCTCCTTCTCAGGTGTGACAAGTACATTCGTGCCGAAGAGGCCGCCTACCTTCCAAGCTTCGAAGGGTCTACCTTAGGGACAAAACGAAAGTTGACCGAAGAAGAAGAGGCTAAGAAGCTTCAGAAGGACAGCAATGGACAGCGTCGCCCGACTCCCCGGTTTGAGAAGTTCACCCCCCTCATTGCCAACATATCAGAAGTTCTTATGGAGGTGGACAAGGAAGGACTACTCCGCGCTCCCCCGAGAATGAATACACCTGGCAAGAAGAGGAACAAAGATAAGTGGTGCCGCTTTCACAGGGACCACGGCCACGACACGAATAATTGTCGGGCTCTCAAGGAAGAGATCGAAGAACTCATACAGCGGGGGCACCTGATCAAGTTCGTCCGAAAAGAGGGGGCCGAGCTCCTCCCCTGATCATCACCTCTTCCGAACGAACAGAAAGGCCCGCCGAGCTTCAAGACTCAGCTCCTCCCAAGAGGTCTTCACCTTATTGTAGAAGTAGGATTCTGATTTTCAATAAGGCCGATGCTTGTAACTCGGCCAACATCATGTAATAATGGCTCGCCCTATTGGAGCAGCCACTTAGTCTATTTCAATAAAGCTTTACATCTTTTCATTGAAAATTATTGCTCTTGCTTCTCTATCTCTCCGAGTCACGACTCTCTTAAAAGGTGGGTTCGGAGTCCAGCTTCTTCTACATGGCTCCTCCCGCAACTCACTAAACTCTAACGATGGTTCCGGAGTCCAACACTTGGTTCGATTCTGCTTCGAATAACTTGCTCTTAAGCGGGTTAGAAGTGGTTCACCATTCGGAATTGCTCCCACAGCCGTTGAACTTTACCGATGGTTCCGGAGTCCAACACTTGGTTCGATTCTACTTCGAATAACTTGCTCTTAAGCGGGTTAGAAGTGGTTCACCATTCGGAATTGCTCCCACAGCCGTTGAA
Organism: Hemerocallis citrina; assembly: GCA_017893485.1. Classification (NCBI taxonomy): domain Eukaryota; kingdom Viridiplantae; phylum Streptophyta; class Magnoliopsida; order Asparagales; family Asphodelaceae; genus Hemerocallis; species Hemerocallis citrina. The sequence goes on along the minus strand of CM030359.1, from coordinate 140,064,891 downwards.
TCACTCTAACGATGGTTCCGGAGTCCAACACTTGGTTCGATTCTACTTCGAATAACTTGCTCTTAAGCGGGTTAGAAGTGGTTCGCCATTCGGAATTGCTCCCATAGCCGTTGAATAACTCAAACGATGGTTTCGGAGTCCAACACTTGGCTCAATTCCTCTTCAAATAACCTGCTCTTCAGCAGGTTAGAAGTGGTTCGCCATTCGGAATTGCTCCCACAACCGTTGATTCTCTCACATAAGCAGCGAGTTCGGAGCTACAGCTCTCCCTTAGAGTTGCTCCTCACACTCATCTCACAAATGGCTCTCTTCCAGAGCCGAGCTCTTCACTCCGATCGCTTCCGAAGCGGACCTCTTCTCTACGAGTTCGAAGCTCACAACGCTACTTCAGAGAACGGGTCTTCCCAGCGCCTCTTCCTAGCACCTCTTCTCCTAGGAGTGGAGCTCCTCTTCAAAAATCTCTAAAACCAAACAGAATAGAGGCAGAGCTTCAGAGCCCCTCACCTCTCCCATATGCCGACCCATCCTCCCGAGCCGAGGAGTAGAGCTTCATCGACCCATCCCCTTCATCAACTCACCGAGCTTCTCCTCACGCTCGAGCCGTCCGAACTCCGAGCTCTACTACACCGAGCTACTTCGGGCAGAGGGTGAACTACCGAGTTACCGAGCCGAGCAAACAAGGAAGAAGTCGATCCGATCCGAGGTGCCGGGGTACCGACCCTCGTATATGGAGAAAAATTCGGCCGACCCCATCTAACCGTTGGATCATCTCAAAATTCACACTCAAGCGTGATGGACGGATCAGATCGCACCACGTCACCGCAAAACGACAAGATAACGTTTTCTCGAAACTCGTGCTTCTTGCCTCGTGATTCGCGCCACGATCGTGATCAGCCGTCCAGATGGCTCTTCTACAAGTCGAGCTCTTCACTCCGCTCGCCTCCAAAGCGGAGCTCTTCTCTACAAGTTCGGAGCACAACTTTCTCCTAGAGTTCCTCCTCAAACTTGTCTCTCAAATAGCTCTTCTCGACGAGTTCGGGGCTACAAACTCTCTCCTAAGAGTTGCTCCTCAAACCCCTCTTCCAGACAGCTCTTCTACACGTCGAGCTCCTCCCTCCGCTCGCCTCCAAAGCGGAGCTCTTCTCAACGAGTTCGGAGCTACAAACTCTCTCCTAGAGTTGCTCCTCAAACCCCTCTTCCAGACAGCTCTTCCACACGTCGAGCTCCTCCCTCCGCTCGCCTCCAAAGCGGAGCTCTTCTCAACGAGTTCGGAGCTACAAACTCTCTCCTAGAGTTGCTCCTCAAACTCCTCTTCCAGACAGCTCTTCTACACGTCGAGCTCCTCCCTCCGCTCGCCTCCAAAGCAGAGCTCTTCTCAACGAGTTCGGAGCTACAAACTCTCTCCTAGAGTTGCTCCTCAAACCCCTCTTCCAGACAGCTCTTCTACAAGTCGAGCTCTTCACTCCGCTCGCCTCCAAAGCGGAGCTCTTCTCAAACGAGTTTGGAGCTAAAACTCTCTCCTAGAGTTGCTCCTCAAACTCCTCTTCCAGATGGCTCTTCTACAAATCGAGCTCCCCACTCCGCTCGCCTCCAAAGCGGAGCTCTTTCCAACGAATTCGGAGCTAAAACTCTCCTAGAGTTGCTCCTCAAACTCCTCTTCCAGATGGCTCTTCTACAAATCGAGCCCCCCACTCCGCTCGCATCCGAAGCGGAGCTCTTCTCAAACGAGTTCGGAGCTAGAACTCTCTCCTAGAGTTGCTCCTCAAACTCCTCTTCCAGATGGCTCTTCTACAAATCGAGCTCCCCACTCCGCTCGCATCCGAAGCGGAGCTCTTCTCAAACGAGTTTGGAGCTAGAACTCTCTCCTAGAGTTGCTCCTCAAGCTCCTCTTCCTGATGGCTCTTCTCCAAATCGAGCTCCCCACTCCGCTCGCATCCGAAGCGGAGCTCTTCTCAAACGAGTTCGGAGCTAGAACTCTCTCCTAGAGTTGCTCCTCAAGCTCCTCTTCCTGATGGCTCTTCTACAAATCGAGCTCCCCACTCCGCTCGCATCCGAAGCGGAGCTCTTCTCAAACGAGTTCGGAGCTAGAATTCTCTCCTAGAGTTGCTCCTCAAGCTCCTCTTCCTGATGGCTCTTCTACAAATCGAGCTCCCCACTCCGCTCGCACCCGAAGCGAAGCTCTTCTCAAACGAGTTCGGAGCTAGAACTCTCTCCTAGAGTTGCTTCTCAAGCTCCTCTTCCTGATGGCTCTTCTACAAATCGAGCTCCCCACTCCGCTCGCCTCCAAAGCAGAGCTCTTCCCAAAGCGGAGCTCTTCCCAACGAATTCGGAGCTAGAACTCTCTCCTAGAGTTGCTCCTCAAGCTCCTCTTCCTGATGGCTCTTCTACAAATCGAGCTCCCCACTCTGCTCGCCTCCAAAGCGGAGCTCTTCCCAAAGCGGAGCTCTTCCCAACGAATTCGGAGCTAAAACTCTCTCCTAGAGTTGCTCCTCAAACTCCTCGTCCAGATGGCTCTCCTACAGCCGAGCTCTTCACTCCGCTCACCTCCAAAGCGGAGCTCTTCTCCACAAGTTCGGAGCACAACTTTCTCCTAGAATTCCTCCTTAAACGTGTCTCTCAAATAGCTCTTCTCGACGAGATCGGAGCACAACTCTCCCCTAGAGTTGCTCCTTGCACTCACTTCACAGAATGGGCCTTCCCATGGCTCTTACGAGGATCTTCCCAGCACCGCTTCTCCACTATGCGAGAGAACAAGGCAGAGGAGAGAACCCAGATGCCTTTCCTCCCCTTCCTCTTCTCCTCTTCTCCGAGCTACTACGGGCAGAGGGTGAACTACTGACGCGCCGAGCCGAGGTACCGGGGTACCGACCCTCGTATATGGCAAAAAATCATCCCGAGGCAAAGTCACCGTCGGATCTCTCCAAAATTGGCGTCAGAATTCGATGGACGGTTCAGATCGTGCCACGCTCACAAAATGACAAGATAACGTTTTCTCGTGATCTGAACCCAATCCTCATGATGCGCGCCATGATGAACGGCCCAGATCCGGCCACGCGTATCTTCCGAGACGCCTGCCACCGGCTCGCCCGGTCGAGCTACCGAACAGCTCAGCCGAGCAGCCGAGCTACTGGGCACAGGGGAGGAACCCTCAAGAGATACTTCCCTCAAAACGTCCAACTCAGCACCTCGGCCAAACAGCGCCGATGCGCCGAGCCGAGGTGTCGGGGTACCGACCCTCGTATATGGCGAAAAAACTCGCCGACCCATATCAGCCGTTGGATCTTGTAAAAAAGCGCGCTCGTCATGATGGACGGATCAGATCGCGCCACGTCACCACAAAACGACAAGATAACGTTTTCTCGAAACTCGTGCCTCTTGTCTCATGATTCGCGCCACGATCATGGTCAACCGTCCAGATTGAGCCACGTAGCTTGGATCTGCCAATCTACCAAACTGCGGAGCGGTGAAAAATGTACCTCTAAATCCGTGCTCGGATTCGCCGAACAAAGCAAGCAGATGAAGAGGAAGAAAGAAAAAGTGGCTAACGGTCGGGGTTGGATCCGATACCCACGGTCCGACCCATACCCTTCTTAGCTCCTTCATTCTTCTCCTTCTTCCCCAACACTTCTCCTCTTCTCCACTGTGCGGAAGAACAAGGCAGAGGAGAGAACCCAATTGTCTCTCCTCCCCTTCCTCTTCTCCTCTTCTCCACTGTGCGGAAGAACAAGGCAGAGGAGAAAATCCAATTGTCTCTCCTCCCCTTCCACTTCTTCTCCCCTTCACTGCACCGAAGCTCCTCGCCCATCCCCTTCGTCAACTCGCCGAAGCTCCCATCTGTCCTCTAGCTCAAGTTGACACGAAGGAAAAGAAGTAGAGTCGAGGTAGGAGACGAGACGAAAAGAAGAAGAAGCAGAGGAGAAAAGAAGAAGCAGAGGAGAAGAATGAACAGCAGCGAAAAAAAAAAAAAAAAAAAAGCCACGTGGCATGCCACGTGGCATCATCTCAATGATCCGAGGTGCCGATCCGGGGTGCCGATCCGAGGTGCCGGGGTACCGACCCTCGTATATGGAGAAAAATTCGACCGAACCCATCTCACCGTCGGATCGTCTCAAAATTCGTGCTAAAACATGATGAACGGCTCAGATCTCGCCACGTCACCACAAAACGACAAGATAACGTTTTCTCGAAACTCGTGCGTCTTGTCTCGTGATTCGCGCCACGATCGTGATCAACCGTCCAGATTGAGCCACGTAGCTTGGATCTCAAATCCGAGCTACCGACCTACCGAACAGCAAAGTAGGAAAAAATTCTCCTCAAATTCCGTGCTCGGATCTGCCGAACCGGGTGCATTAGCCGAGCAACAAGGAAGAATGGAGAGAGAGAGAAAGAAAAAAAAAAAAAAAAAAAAAAAAAAGGGAGCTACAGGGTCGGGTTCAGACCCGTTAAGGGATCCGAACCCGAACCCCATAACTTCTCCTGCTGCTTCTTCTCTTCCCAATCTCCCGCCAAAAGATCAGTGAAGAAAAACCCAAAAAAAAAAAAAAAACCACCTCGTCGTTACAAAACTCCAACGCCGAGGAACCCACTGGCGAGCTCCTAGTCCGAAGCTCCAACCACAGGGTCGACCTCCACCATGCCTTCGCCGAGCTCAAACAACGCCGAGCTCACACCTCCATCAAACCCAACGACAGCTACCCCATCACGAGCTTCGTCCCTGAGCTCGCTCGACACCATGGCCGAGCTCTATGCTCTTCGCCAACTCGTCGAAGCAGCTCGACGACCCTCCGCAAGCTCCCCATTGCCGACCAGGCTCCACCTTCGTCACCTTCGACCTCGTCGGCCTCCACGCTCGAGCCGCTTCCACCGAGCTCTTCGTCCAAGCTCCGAACCCAACTTCTCACCACTGCCGACGAGCCTCACCGAGCTCCCTCCTCCTTCGGCGAAGTTCTCAAATGCCCCGCCATGGCCGAAGCTCGACCATCGAGCCCACAGAGCAGAGCTCGACCACTACCGACCTCCCCATGCGCAGCTCTCTCCCCAAGCTCCGCCATGGCCGGTCTTCGAGCTCCTCGTCGAACCAAGTTCTCCACAGTACCAAGCTTCGCTTCTCCAAACTCCTCTCAACCTCCGAGCTCAGCCTTCTTCCTCGGCAAAGCTCCGCCGAAGCTTCGTCTCCCATCGTCAAGCTAACTTCCACCCGTCGACCACTTCGCCGAAGCTCTTGCCTTGCCGAACTCCATTCGTGCCGAGCTTCGCTGCCGAGCTCTCCCTCTCTCCGAGCTCCACGTCGAACCCTCTCCTCGCCGAACCCATCGAACCGAAGCTCCAAACTCCCCTTCTTCACCAACTCCGGTCTCTTCGCCGAGCTTCTCCTCTATATGAGCCCCGAACTCCGAGCAACGCCGACTTCGAGCTCCCACTCTCGCCGAGCTCCCTCCATTGCCGAGTCAAACCCATCACTGCTCCAAGCTCCTTCGTCGGAGCTGCCTTCCACGCCGAGACGAAAAAGAAGAGAGGAAGAGAAGAAGGACGCGAAGAAAGATGGAGGGGAAGAAGAGAAGCAGCAGCGAAGAGAAGAAGAAAAAAAAAAAAAAAAAGGTGACGTGGCACTGCCACGTGGCATCTAGCCGAACCGAGGCATCTTCGCCGAAGCGCCGAGCCGAGGTACCGGGTTACCGATGCTGTAAATTGAGAAAAAAACAGACTGACCAACACGATCCGTCCGATCGTCTCAAAATTCGCGTCGCAACACGATCGACGCTCAGAAACGCGCCACGTGTCCCGATCGTGATCTGCCTCACGATGCGCGTAGATCTGATCATGATGGACGGCCAGAAGCGTGCCATGTGTCCCGATCGCGATCTGCCTCACGATGCGTGCTCATCTGGTCATGATGGACGGTCAGAAATCTGCCACGTGTCCAAGTAATATTTAAATTATTTATTTATTTATTTAATTGTTTTTTTATTTAAAAAATCCGAAAAAAATATTTAAAATTCGAAAAAATTAATTAAAAATTCTAAAAATAATTATTAATTCAGAAAAAATTATTTTTAAATTCTGAAAAAATAATTATTAAATTAGAATAATTAATTAATATTTTTGATAATTAATTATTTAATTCAGAAAATGAATAAAAAATTCAAAAAAATGAGAAAAAATTCAGAAAAATCTGGAAAAATCACCAAAAATCCAGAAAATTCTGAGAATATTTTTGGGCATTTTACAAGCCCATAATAACACTGTTACACCCCGAGCAAGATTCCAAATTCCCTTAAGAACACCGATCAAATCCCGTACGCCATTAAAACAGTAAAACTACTCCTCAAAGGCTGATCAAACTCAGTCTTCGGGAGTGGGGGGCTCGTGATATGGCTAAAAATAGGATTAAATCGGGACCGTTCACATCGGACACGAATCTTAAAGCTCAGGGGTAAAACGGTAATTCCACATACAAATGGGTCCGAAACGGGTACTGGGTCTCCTTCTCACAGATCCAATTACCCGCGAACGGATCCACCTCAACTGGGTACGGGTCCTAACCCGAAACACACCCAGTCCAGAAAAGATAGAATTAGGGTTTCTGATTAATCCAAATCAACGGCTCTGATTCACGTCTATCTTTTCACCGGGAATTAAGGGATTACATTCCTGATCTGATTACAAGGATTTTATGCCTTATCAGATCACAGGAATCACATTCCTTATCTGATCCCAACGGAGACTATAAATACCCCCCACCCATCTCCATTAAGAGGTAATCAATCTTTTTCTAGTTAAACGCTCTTTCATAATCATTCTGGTTACTGACTTGAGCGTCGGAGGGTGCGTCGCCAGGATCAACCCCAGTGTCTCGCACTTCCTTGCAGGTGAACGGCGGGAGTCAACGGTCAAGCTCCGGCGGAACAGGTTAGGTGTTTGCTATTCAGGTTTTCCACGAACTCACAAATACTGTCTGTTTGCCCCCACACCGAATCTAGCGGCAACAGTGTTCTTATCTCCTATTGTACTTTCTTTTGAGTTAATCCCTATAGTTATTAATCTCAATATGTAATTTTTCATTATATTTTTAAACATGTGTTTTATTGAGTGTAAAATGGTTGATTTTGTTTTCAGCAGTAGGTGTGAACATTCAAAGACAGTAGTAGATTTCCAATCATATTAAGGAAAATCAGACTCTTTCATTACATCAGGTATGTTATATGTGTTCTTATCTCTTACGTTTCCTATTATACTTTCTTTTGAGTTAATCCCTATAGTTATTTATCTCAATATGTAATGTTTCATTATATTTTTCTACATTGTGTTTGATTACATATTTATTATTCATATTTAAATAATTGTCCAAAACTACACTTACTAATGTAGGATGCAAGACAAAAATAATATTTCGTCTTTCCAACTTAATAAGGTAACTTCTACATGTGCACGACGTACTTAAATTTTGGTAAACGAAAAGTTCTTCCGTTTTCTTTTACTGGGGGACCGCGAGATATGTATCAATAGTATAAGGATGCTATTGCAATATGTCGTTGGGGTGGAGCACCCGATTTTTTTATAACTTTCACATGTAATCCAAAGTGGACCGAAATCACTGAATCACTACAGTGTTTTCCAAATCTAAAACCCGAAGATAGACCAGATATTGTTACCAGAGTATTCATGCTAAAATTAATGGAGCTTATGAAATATATCAAACAACGAAAGATGTTTGGATCAACTATTTCAGGTACAAAATCTCACAAATTTAACAATTTTAAATTGAATTTCAATAAAAGGAATGAGAATTAGTAGAATTTGACTTATATTTCAAATGCGCATATTTTAAGAAATCTATTTACTTTTGTTGAAAACAGATCTACATGTAATTGAATTTCAGAAAAGAGGGCTTCCTCATGGTCACATCTTGATTACTGTTCGAAGAGAAGAAAAGATTGCCAATATTGAAGATATTGATAGATTAGTATCCGCTGAGATTCAGATAAGGAACAATTTCCCGATGCTCATGCAATTGTGCTTCGTACAATGACTCATGGGCCATGCGGGGAGTACAATCCAATATGTCCATGTATGGAGAATGGTAAAGGTATCCAAGACAATTAATAAATGAAAATATTATTGATAAGCACGGGTATGTTCAATATCGTCGTCGGAATGACGGTCAGATGTTTGTAATAGGTGGCCACAATCCGAAGGTTGTTGACAATCGATGGGTGGTACCCTACAATTTAGATTTAACAACAAAATATGATGTTAATATCAACATTGAGATTTGTGCCAATCCTAAGTTGCTCAAGTACCTTTACAAGTATGTGCATAAAGGTCATGATAGACCTACAATAATCATAGAAGACAATGGAAATCCGGTCCAGGAAAATTCTGAACCTTAATACAAGTCATTTAATGAAATTTAGCAATATTTAGATTGTTGTTATGTCTCCTCTGTCGAAGCATGTTGGAGAATTTTTGAATTTAGTTTGCATCATCATCATCCTCCAGTGGAACGTTTACAGTATCATCTAGAAAATCAGCAGAGTGTCTATTTCGACGAAAATTCTAACTTGGCTAATGTTCTCTCAAGTGCTGAATATCAAAAGACGATGTTAGATGGTTGGATTGAGGCTAATCAGGTCTATGAAGATGCTCGAGATCTTACATACTCTGAATTTCTGGAAAAATGGGTAAGGAAACCGGTGGATTGGAAGTGGTCAGGAAGTGGTCAAGAAAATCTAACAAATTTAACCATTTTAAATTGAATTTCAATAAAAGGAATGAGAATTAGTAGAATTTGACTTATATTTCAAATGAGCATATTTTAAGAAATATATTTATTTTTGTTGAAAACAGATCTACATGTAATTGAATTTCAGAAAAGAGGGCTTCCTCATGGTCACATCTTGATTACTGTTCGAAGAGAAGAAAAGATTGCCAATATTGAAGATATTGATAGATTAGTATCCGCTGAGATTCAGATAAGGAACAATTTCCCGATGCTCATGCAATTGTGCTTCGTACAATGACTCATGGGCCATGCGGGGAGTACAATCCAATATGTCCATGTATGGAGAATGGTAAAGGTATCCAAGACAATTAATAAATGAAAATATTATTGATAAGCACGGGTATGTTCAATATCGTCGTTGGGATGACGGTCGGATGTTTGTAATAAGTGGCCACAATCCGAAGGTTATTGACAATCGATGGGTGGTACCCTACAATTTAGATTTAACAACAAAATATGATGTTAATATCAACATTGAGATTTGTGCCAATCCTAAGTTGCTCAAGTACCTTTACAAGTATGTGCATAAAGGTCATGATAGACCTACAATAATCATAGAAGACAATGGAAATCCGGTCCAGGGAAATTCTGAACCTTAATACAAGTCATTTAATGAAATTCAGCAATATTTAGATTGTTGTTATGTCTCCTCTGTCGAAGCATGTTGGAGAATTTTTGAATTTAGTTTGCATCATCATCATCCTCCAGTGGAACGTTTACAGTATCATCTAGAAAATCAGTAGTGTCTATTTCGACGAAATTGCTAACTTGGCTAATGTTGTCTCAAGAGCTGAATATCAAAAGACGATGTTAGATGGTTGGTTTGAGGCTAATCAGGTCTATGAAGATGCTCGAGATCTTACATACTCTGAATTTCTGGAAAAATGGGTAAGGAAACCGGTGGATTGGAAGTGGTCAGGAAGCTGTCAAGAAAATCTAACAAATTTAACCATTTTAAATTGAATTTCAATAAAAGGAATGAGAATTAGTAGAATTTGACTTATATTTCAAATGTGTATATTTTAAGAAATATATTTATTTTTGTTGAAAACAGATCTACATGTAATTGAATTTCAGAAAAGAGAGCTTCCTCATGCTCACATCTTGATTACTATTCGAAGAGAAGCCAAGATTGCCAATATTGAAAATATTGATAGATTAGTATCCGCTGAGATTCAGATAAGGAATAATTTCTCGATGCCCATGCAATTATGCTTCGGTCAATGATTCATGGGCCATGCGGGGAGTATAATCCAACATCTCCATGTATGGAGAATGGTAAAGGTATCCAAGACAATTTATAAATCAAAATATTATTGATAAGCACGGGTATGTTCAATATCGTCGTCGGAATGACGGTCGGATGTTTGTAATAGGTGGCCACAATCCGAAGGTTGTTGACAATCGATGGGTGGTACCCTACAATTTAGATTTAACAACAAAATATGATGCTCATATCAACATTCAGATTTGTGCCAATCCTAAGTTGCTAATGTACCTTTACAAGTATGTGCATAAAGGTCATGATAGAACTACAATAATCATAGAAGACAATGGAAATCCGGTCTAGGAAAATTCCGAACCTCAATACAAGTCAGTAGATGAAATTCAGCAATATTTAGATTGTCGTTATGTCTTCTTTGTCGAAGCAAGTTGGAGAATTTTTTAATTTAGTTTGCATCGTCATCAAACTCACGTGGAACGTTTACAGTATCATCTAGAAAATCAGCAGAGAGTCTATTTCAATGAAAATGCTAACTTGGCTGATGTTATCTCAAGAGCTGAATATCAGTAGACGATGTTAGATGGTTGGTTTGAGGCTAATCAGGTCTATGATGATGATCGAGATCTTACATACTCTGAATTTCTGGAAAAATGTGTATGGAAACTAGTGGATAGGAAGTGGTCAAGAAAATCTAACAAATTTAACCATTTTAAATTGAATTTCAATAAAAGGAATGAGAATTAGTAGAATTTGACTTATATTTCGAATGAGCATATTTTATGAAATCTATTTATTTTTGTTGAAAATAGATCTACATGTAATTGAATTTCAGAAAAAAGGGTTTCCTCATGCTCACATCTTGATTACTGTTCGAAGAGAAGACAAGATTGCAAATATTGAAGATATTGATAGATTAGTATCCGCTGAGATTCCAGATACGGAACAATTTTCTGAAGCTCATGCAATTGTGCTTCGGTCTATGATTCATGGGCCATGCGGGGAGTACAATCCAACATCTCCATGTATGGAGAATGGTAAAGGTATCCAAGACAATTTATAAATAAAACTATAATTTATAAGCACGGGTATGCTCAATATCGTCGTCGGGATGACGGTCGGACATTTGTAATAGGTGGCCACAATCCAAAGGTTGTTGACAATCGATGGGTGGTACCCTACGATTTAGATTTAACAACAAAATATGATACTCATATCAACATTGAGATTTGTGCCAATCCTAAGTTCCTCAAGTACCTTTACAAGTATGTGCATAAAGGTCATAATAGAACTACAATAATCATAGAAGACAATGGAAATCCGGTCTCGAGAAATTCCGAACCTCAATACAAGTCAGTTGATGAAATTCAGCAATATATATATTGTCGTTATGTCTCCTCTGTCGAAGCATGTTGGAGAATTTTTGAATTTAGTTTGCATCGTCATCATCCTCCAGTGGAACGTTTACAGTATCTTCTAGAAAATCAGCAGAGTGTCTATTTCAATGAAAATGCTAACTTGGCTGATGTTGTCTCAAGAGCTGAATATCAGAAGACGATGTTAGATGGTTGGTTTGAGGCTAATCAGGTCTATGAAGATGCTCGAGATCTTACATACTCTGAATTTCCAGAAAGATGGGTATGGAAACCGGTGGATAGGAAGTGGTCAAGAAGACTTTGTGGTCTCGTAATTGGAAGGCTATACTATGCACCTCCAGCTGTAGGAGAGAGGTTTTATTTATGGATGTTTTCGTGTGTGGTACGTGGAGCGACTAGCTATGCACATTTAAGAACCGTGAATGGAGTGACCTATCATAATTATCAGTCTGCATGTTGTGCACTTGGGTTGTTAGAGGATGACAATGAATGGCACTAGGCACTAACCGAAGCATCCTCTTTTGCATCAGGTCGTTGGCTCAGAAATTTTTTTGCTTCGATATTGATGTTTTCTGAGCCAACTGATCCGATCGATTTATGGAACAAACATTGGAGCAATCTATCAGATGATATATTGCATAGATGTAGGACTGATTCACATGATTTTGGATTATAGCTGATAGAAAACTAGTTGGAGAATTTAGCTCTTTCAGATATTGAAAGCATTTTGAATCAGAACGAGCGATCTCTTAAAGAATTTCCATCACTCCCATTTTCCGAGGATGTACATGTACATGTCATTCAAAATCGACAGATACGCAATGAATTGTGTTATGATGTCGACGAGTCGAAACAAGAGTTTGAGCAATTATTCCATAGGTTGACACATGAGAAAATTCAGATATTGGAAGATGTGGTTTCAGCGCACTCAAGTAATAGGGGTAGTGTTTTCTTTGCTCATGGTAGCGGCGGTACAGAAAAAACATTTTTATGGAATACATTAGTTGCAAGGTTTCAAGTGGGAAGAAAAATAGTCCTCACTGTAGCTTCTTCTGGAATAGCTACTCTGTTATTACCTAAAGGTCGCACTGCGCATTGGAGGTTTCGTATTCCAATAAAAGTCCATGAAACCTCTACATGTTCTATTTTCCAACAAGATGATTTATCTCAACTCATTTAACAAGCAGGTTTGATCATTTGGGATGAAGCACCAATGATGCATCACCATGCATTTGAAGCCGTTGATCGAACTTTCAAGGATCTAACGAAGTTTAATAATGAATGTGCAGCTGATGACGCATTTGGCAGAAAAGTTGTTGTTCTCGGCAGGGACTTTCGACAGATTTTGCCTATCATGGCAGTAGGTGGGCGACCCCGTACTGTATCGGCATCATTACAAAGGTCACATATTTGGTCTTCATGTAAAGTGTATGAGCTGACGAAAAACATGAGATTGATAGGGAGTTCAATTGATCAAGCTAGTTAGAATGAACAAGAGACCTTTGCAAAGTGGATTTTAGATGTGGGAGAAGGTAAAATTCCATGTGAATCTAATACTAGAGGTTCTGCAAAGGATTGGATACAAATACCAAACGACATTCTAATTAAAGCTGCAGATGGTCTAAAGGGTTTGATAGATTGGATTTATCCTAATATTGAATCTAGATAAATGACCTAGCATTCCATGAAAAACGTGTTATTCTAGCACCTACTAATGAAGAAGTTGATGCCATTAATTCTCATATTTTGTCTATGGTTCCTGGACAGGTTTTCAACTATTTAGGTACAGATTGAGTCGAACATACCCTGAATGGTACAAATGAGCAGGATATGCATCCGGCGAAATTTCTACACACAATTAAGTTGAGCGGGCTACCAAATCATTGTTTAGAATTGAACTAAGGAGTACCATTTATATTGTTGAGAAATTTGAATCAGTCTTTGGGACTTTGCAATGGAACACGTCTTATTATCCATACTCTGGGAGAACATATTATTATAGCTACAATTATTATAGGAAGGTGTGCAGGTGAGACAGTTGTGATTCAAAGAATAAGCATGTCGCCTACAAAAACCAGGTGGCCATTTGTCCTCAGAAGAAGACAATTTCCTATAAAGTTGGCATTTGCTATGATAATAAACAAGAGTCAGGGCCAAACTCTCCATAGCGTTGGGGTCTATCTTAAAAAACATGTGTTTACGCACGGTAAATTGTATGTAGCATTATCGCATTGCACTTCGCGTTCTGGCTTGAAGATTTTGCTAACAGATAACTCAAATTATCCCCAACAGACTAATGATCGTACACATAACGTTGTATATCAGGAAGTTCTTCAAGAAGTGCGTAACTCCATGATAATCAATTGAAAGGTAAATATCATTAACAATCTAAGAATATTGAAATGATTAAAATAGTATTTATTGGCGCACAATGTTTTTATATTTTAAGAATCTCATAATGTCATCTTAGTAGAGTTTATCAAAGCCTTATTTATTCTTTTTTCTTTTTTCTTTTATGTATCGTCTTTTATCAATTCGCGTTAGTTCATTCCGCTATATAAATAATTATTTTTTAATGTGATGCACCTGACTAAATTTTCATTTCATATTTTTTTTTAATGTAGGCCGACATATGATGTTCATGTGGAGAATTCCGTCGCTCGGTAATGTGATTACGTGTTGAAATTACTAAAATATTTTGATACTACATTGTTGAAATTAGTACACGTTTTTGTTTTTGTTTTGTATTTGCGTAGCTATAAACAAAAGTTGTTTAGAAAATAAATGTTGCTTTTTAACTGTTTGGATTGGACTTTTTTATTATCGTGAACAATTTATTTAAATCATCTGTTATATATATAATTGTGATTTAAGTATGAAAAATTATTGTGATTGAGTTTGGATGTGCCTTATTATCATTAAATATTTGCGTTTGAATATTGTGTTTTATGTACAAAGCTCTACTACATAATTGTTGAATATTAATATGTTAGATTATAATTATACAGGAAAAAAGTTGTAAATATGGGAGGTTCTGCCAAAAATTTTTTAAAATGTTATTGATGTTTTAATTTATCTTTTGATAAAGTCTATGCAATTTGCACAGGGGATATACTAGTTATATATATATATATATATAACTTTCCAATATAATACTATATATACATACTTTTAAGTACGGGGTATTACATACACCTCCCCTTAAGAACTCAGCATCTTTGCTAAGCCCGAAGCATACAATCTAATATAGGATCCCTTTCTAGTCGATGTGACCCATACATGGATGTTAGTTCTATGACATCCGTACTAGTCCTACGCCATCTGTACTGACCATACAACCATTGTGGCATCACGATTGATGTCGAAAGTCGGCTCTAATACCATTTTGTAAAGCCCCGAGCCCCACTCAGCCGAGCACGTGGCTACACGTGCGTGCACACGAAAAATAGATCCTAACAACTACCCACCACAGGCTTGCCTCACAAAAGGTGTTATAGCTTTCAGGTACCCTTTGATCACGGGCTATATTATATAAACACTCTATTTCTCCATCACCCACTGATATAGGACAAAGCAATCCACACACACCCAACTCCAATGCATGTGCACATGCAAAGCACACATACACAGTCATTCATACTTTCCTTTCCCCTTCCACATGCCATATGCACACACACGGGCCCTCATTCAAACCAAGCAGCCACTTCTTCTTCTTATTCATACACATGGCCAAATTCCCAAACAGCCAAGCCCATAATAATACCCCTATTATTATTATTATTATTATTATTATTATTATTATTATTATTATTATTATTATTATTATTATTATTATTATATCTTTCCAATATAATATTATTTATACATACTCTTAAGTACGAGGTATTACACGAACAAGTAAATTCAGAGCCCAACTCGCCATTCGACATGTTCCCGAAACTTATTAAAAACCCTTAAAGACGGATTAGAGGTCCCGTGGATTGCAGTTGCTCCATCAAACCTACAAATAAGCAAGTTTGGAACTCAACTCGCCACTCGAGGCGACTCTTACAATTCATTGGAGGACCCATACAGCAAGTTCGGAGTCTAACTCTTCCTTACAGTTGCTCCTACAACTAACTAAACACCCTTACTGCAAGTTCAGAGTCCAACTCTTTCCTAGAGTTGCTTCTACAACTAGCTAGGTACAAAACGGATAAGTTCAAACTCCATCAAGTGCTCCACACACAGCTCAAGCTCCATCGACAACTCGTTAACTCCAAATAACGAGTTTGGCACCTTCCTCACCGCTCGAGCTCCATCGACAACTCATTAACTTTAAAAATGGGTTCGATGCCTTGTCCTTAACAAGAGCTTTGTCAATGACTCATCAACTTCATACAATAAATTACACAGCAAGGATCAAGCATATAAAAGAGGTTAATGCACAAACAACAAGTTTCTTAACAATCGTGGTATTATCAAAAATCTATGCCCTGGAATCAATATCACTGCCAAAATTTACAAGTAAAAAATTATTAGTCGTGTTAAAATGCCGAATTACAATGAGTCTGCAACTTCAGACAAAAGCATCACTACAAAAGTTTGCCAAAACGTTGAGCGGCATAGTAGTCTTATAAGATGATCTACAGACCATCCTTTCAGCTATGTGGGCGAGGAATGTTCCTCCTAAGGTACACAAGCCTCCTTGCAGGATTTTTGACAGAAACCACCTCTCATGGTTTCACGCCCCGCTTCCCAAATACAGAAATATGGCCACGTGACTATGTCCCAGCGGATGATATATACATCACCCATAAGTCGTAACAGATTAACTCAATAATATAAAATGTAATAACAACCACGCATGCCACAAGATAATCACATAACATGAACAATCCATGCACTGTCTAATAAATAACCAACATCGGGAAATAAAATAACTTCGGGTCACCAAAGCCCGATACAATGTAAAATAATAACAACTATACTGAAAGTAAAATAAAAATGATAATGCAATATAATTATTGAAGACTAACGGTTCATCTCCATTCTCTAGAAAGTCTGTTCTCCAAGTCCTTCAGTCAATTCCTCCGTGATACCTGCAATCTCGACATCTAGGGGCTGGGGGGGTGGGGGGGAGTGGGGGATGTCCATTAGAGCAAGCCAGGACATCAATTAGTGAAAGCAGTGAAACAATAAACAGGATAATGCAATACAATGAGCTAGAACGATGCAATATGCACAATACAATAAGGACAATAAAATGCAAGTATAACTGTGAAATTGAATCAATTGATAAGCAACGGTCAACACCACGATAGTTGGTAACAATGAACAATAGTAGAAATGTAGTGTCAATGCTCCGTGTTATTCTTATGTCTATTAGTCTTTTAATAATCTATCTAATGCACGCAATCCTGTGTCCTATACCACAGGTTTGGGTGCATACAATCAAGTGTGTGTTTTGACTATAGTAATGAATTCTATAAGGTCATGTACTTGGGTCTTGCAATAACAATATTCAATGATCAACAAACAATACACGATTCAATACACGAGAAATTGGGATACTGCAGTCAGTAATCCACAATCAATCAATAAAACAATAACATGTCAATACAGAAAACACGGCCCCTCTTCCGAATACACTCTCCTATACTATCCACTACTAAGTCGTTTTATTTTTTACCCCGGCTTGTAATTATTTTATTACATTGAATCATGCATATGCAATCGATGGAACGGTGTCTAGAAATAGTAACAATAAGGTACCAATGGTTGTGCAATGATCGGTGTGTATTTCAATTCATAGATGCAAAGTTAACACATTTATATTTAAAAAGCATGAGAACACAGTTCTGCATAGCAGTACCTTGCTGTACAAAAACTAACTTTCCCGCTGTAATGGGAAAGAAAGTGAGAATCTGTCAGAAATTCTAGAAACTAGACTCTCTGACGGTTTCGACGCATATTCACATGATACATTTCGGTTACAGTAATTATGTCTACTAGTTGAATCTTCATGAGCCGACTGTTCTGGTAGGAACTCAACATCAAATTATTATATGTATAATTCGTCCAAAACTCGACTACAATTCTTTTAAAAAAAAAAATTTATTTCCTGACATTGTTCATTATCATTCCTGCAATTTTTTTTAATCTTAACTCATAAGTTAACTTACTGTTTCAATTAGTGTAACATGGCAATGTCGTTACAAAACGACAAATCTAGAATTACGATAGTACAGTGGTAAAATTTGAATATTTTACAATCTATAAGTCGGATTGAGGATCTTTGAGATGTTCTAGAAACTAGATACAGTGTGCTACATTTTTTATTCAATAAGTTCTAGAAAATAACATCAGTAACTTGACCGAATTCTCAATCCACACTGGAGCTGACAGCAGTCCAGAACATACTAAGTCGGTTTTTAACAATCTTCAATTGCAAGCATATAATTCTTAAGATTAGAATTGAGCATACAACTACATCTAGACATCAGCATGGTTTCTAATATTAACATGACAAAACAGTAGCACACCAACGGTATTAAATTACGAATGCGATCATATGATCATATATGAACATACAATTCATCCAATCACTCTTCTTCTTATGTTCAAGTGTTTCAAATTTCTGTTTGTGAAACGGGTGTATCTATAAACGGTTTCATGGATTTCTAAGACATAGGTGGATGAAATTTGATTGAGACGATGAACGATGTCAATTGAGGATTCAACAATATTCGACGGAAATGATTGATATTAACATGGATATAAATGAGGGAAACTACTTGCGGAGGTCAAGAAAAGTTCTTGCACATGAATAAACAAAATTATGCAAGAGATGCTTGTCTTTTGTCACGATACGAAGATGAGACGAGCGACGGCAGCAACATGTGCGGACGAAAGAACAACGAGCACATGCAAACAGAAAACACGTGCAATAACAGTAACAGTGCAACACAAGTACGGCAGTGGCAGGACTTTGGCGGTGAACAGGGGGACTGCGATGGAGATCTGAGTGGGTTGCTGGGGTGGATCGACGATGCAGGGCGGGGGGGTCGACAGAGGTATGCTGGTTTTAGTTGTCGAAGGTGGAGGCTGGCGATAGGAGGGTGGTTTCGGTGGTTGCGGGATGCAGTGGTGGATGGTGGTTTCGGAGGTTGCGGAAGGCAGTGGCGAGGTGTAGGGGACGGTGGATGACAGAGGTGAAGGTATGGGTTGGAGAAGAGGCGACAGGGAATGAAGACCGGCGTTGGGTTAGAACAGAGAGGAAGAAGAAAGGGAGGAGCGAGATGTAGCGCCCCGTTTTCCGACACTGGAAAACCGTGACACGAGCCAAGACCTTTTCTTCAATTAGTCACAATACATAGAAAAACAGGAGAATTTAAAATTTTTATTCAACACCCAATGTATTACAAGTCTGAATATTATATAACTGCAATACCTTACAATAGAGTTACAATATTACCTTTACATTTCCAAATATTACAACCTTCAACATTTTACATCAGAGTACTTCTCAACTAATTGATAATCAATACACATAGTGCAGCGGAACTAAACATAACACTGACTCCTTGCTTTCCTTGCCTTGAGTCCTCCTGAATCTCGCCTTTGTACTTCGGCGATCCAGTACCTATGGAAGTGGGGACGTCAGTATTCACTGACGCTTAAAGGCTGATCATATAGCAGCGAATCTCCCAAACAACATACAAAATATAGCAACGGTGTTGGTGTAGTTTAAGTGTTCGTGAGTGCTAGGACTAGACTCTAATGCGATATTTAAATAAAACTAGGATGCTCCCTATTCTAACGTCAGCGAGTCTCCGAAGCAACATGCAGCCCATACTACATGCGACCCCATCTCAAGCCATTTCTCCATATATAGGGATTTGAACCCGCGTTATGAATTCTAATTGTACACAACCTGTTCCTGACACCTACACGTGACTAATGAGGTTGCATACGTGGTCAAGTCCCACTAATGCATTTCGCCAGTGGTGTCTATGTTCGCCACTGCGACCCGGCTAACCGGACCTCACTCAAAACAGACGAACCCAATGTATCGGGCGTCATTCCAAAATCAAACTATAGGGTCTCGCAAGCACAGGGTAGCGTGAAGCCTACCCTGTGGCACCCTCTGGGGTCTCGCAAGCGTAGGACTGCACAATGCATCCTGTGGCACCCCCAGCCACTGCACCTCAGGAATTAACAGCGTGAGATACACAACCCGTATCCTCAACTTGTGAGACGGCACCGTACGTATCCCTTTGACGGGAAGGTACAATCCAATACACCACCTATGATCTGCCTCAAGGGACGAGTTAGTGTAAGGAGCCCCCTACAACCGACTCCTCTCTCCCGGCAAAAGGGTTTAAGTAAAATGATCCTTGTAAGTCACTATCCTAATGATGTCCCTGACTCATATTATAAACACAACATGCTAGGCCTTTAAAGTAGACTTCGCAAGACAACTCTACTAGGCTGCTCAACCTAGACTTACCAGAATCCCTCAGGATCCGGTTCGTGGCTCATCGATCCAAGACTTTGGCCGTGCGAATATACATGCATGCCGCTACCCTAGACTTGGATTTCGTCTATACTCCGATCCTCGATCAACCTACCCTGGTTAAGATTCGACGGTACACAAGGAGTGACTCCTCCATAGTTTCTTAGGGTAAGAAAATATATGTCTTGATGGTCGATAGCCCTTAGGGTGGTAATATCACCCTAGACGAGCACAACGAACTGTGTACTAGTTAACAAGCTATACACGAGTAACAACCACATACGAGCCAATGAGCTACGTATGAAACAATAACTACCTACGAGCCAGGCGGGCCTCGTAGGAGATAACCATGTACATACCAGCCAAATAAGCCGCGTATGAGACCAACAGCTACGCACGGGCCGGTCGAGCCGCGTACGAGACAACAACCTACATACGAGCCAAGTAAGCTACGTATGAGACCCACAACTACGTACGGGCCAGTCGAGCCACGTACGAGCACAACCATATGCAAACAACCATACAGGTAATCAATCTTAAAAGCAACCAAACGTGCTACTAGCAAACTTGATCTCCTATTATTAGAAGCAACAGAAGAGTCTACTAATAGTCTATGGTCGGTATTCTACTAAGGAAGAATCCGAAGACGACATAACAGCCTTTATCGAACTAACTATCACTAGTGGTCTTCCCAATCCTTATTACTTCAACCTATAGCACCTTAAGTATGTCATACAATTGCAAGCATCTTCCTACGACAATCTAATCATATAACACAACCACTCACCATGATATTCCTAAGTATGAATATGATTAAGATTGTGCTTACATCGAGCTTAAGCATGAAAATCACTACGACCTAGACACGAAGTCCACTATAGTCAAGCATAGGTTATAATTTGAGCACGAAAGCTTACTACTTATCATGACTAATCACCACAACCCAAGCATGGATATATAACTAGTATGAACATGCAACATTCCAAGGCATAGTAGGTATTCTAACACTAACCCTACAACATTCTAAGCATGTATTTGAACTTTAGCATGGTATAGAACATAACATAAAAATCACTACAACTAACCATGGGTAGTTTCTTTAATCTAAGCATGAATATCATAGTATGGATACCATTAACTTAACATAATCAATAATTAGCATGACACCTACTTACTTAGCATGAATAATGATTAAGCATGATCATCTACTAACATAGCATGAACAAATACTTATCTAAGCATGGCTATCATGTAAACATGAGTATTCATTTAATCTAGCATGGTATACAACTTACTTACAATCGAAACTAGCATGACATACAACTTACTTGCAATTAAGCTAACATGGCATACAACTTACTTACAATTTAAACTAGCATGGCATACAACTTACTTGCAATTAAACTAGCATGGTATACAACTTTCTTACAATTTAAACTAGCATGGCATACAACTTAATTGCAATTAAGCTAGCATGGCATACAACTTACTTATAATTTAAACTAGCATGACATACAACTTACTTGCAATTAAGCTAGCATGGCATACGACTTACTTACAATTAAAACTAGCATGGTATACCACTTACCTACAATTAAACTAGCATGGTATACAACTTTTCTACCATTTATCTAGCATGGCATATAACTTCCCTACAATTAAACTAACATGGTAGACAACTTTTCTACTATCATCCAAGCATGAATCTTTATTAAGCATGAATAACTACTAAACATGAATGTCTTACTAAGCATGGGTAACTACTAGTATGAATATACAACATTCCTAAGTATATATGTATATATACTTCTAACATGGTAAGTAATTTTATCATGGATCCTACAACATTCTAAGCATATTTAAATTAATCTAAACATGGGAGGAAACTCTTAGAATGAATCCTACAACATTCTAAGCATAAATAAATTAATCTAAACATGGAATGAATCCTACAACATTCTAAGCATAATTAACACTCCTAAACATGGTAGATAATTTTAGAATGAATCCTACAACATTCTAAGCGTAAATAAATTAATCTAAACATGGTAGGAAATTCTTAGAATGAATCCTACAACATTCTAAGCATAATTAACACTCCTAAACATGGTAGATAATTTTAGAATGAATCCTACAACATTCTAAGCATAAATAACCTTCCTAACTATGATAGGAAATTTTAGAATGAATCCTACAATATGTATGTCATTCCTACATATGATAGGCAATTTTAGAATTTATCCTACAAGATTCTAAGCATAAATAACCTTCCTAAACATGATAGGAAATTTTAGAATGAATCCTACAACATGTATGTCATTCCTACATATGATAGGCAATTTTAGAATTTATCCTACAACATTCTAAACATAATTGTCATTCCTAAACATGGTAGGTATTTTTTTTAGAAGGAATGCTACAACATTCTAAGCATAAAAACATGATAGGAATTTTTAGAAAGGATCCTACAACATTCTAAGCATAACTAAATTAATCTAATACAATCTTAGCATGGTATTTACTTTATGAACATAAAATAAGCATCTACAACTATCTACTACTACTACTACTACTCCATTTTAACCAAGAACATAACAGACAACTATCTACTACTACTACTACTTCATTTTAATCAAGAACATAACACACAACTATCTACCACTACTACTACTTTATTTTAGTCAAGAACATAACACCCAACTATCTACTACTACTACTACTTCATTTTAATCAAGAACACAACATACAACTATCTACTACTACTACTACTTTATGGACATAAAACATCTACAACTACTTACTACTACTTCTTTATTTTAACAACATACCACTACTACTTTATTTAATCAACATACTACTACTACTTTATTTTAATCAACATACTACTACTTTATTTTAACAACATACCACTACTACTTTATTTAATCAACATACTACTACTACTTTATTTTAATATGCTACTACTTAATTGTCTACTAGTCTTTATTAGTATTGATTTATTATCACTAGTGTTTATAAAAGAAAAGATCTTTTTATTCATTCCACAACTAGTGATTTAGATTAATTTCTTTTCCATTAATTAGAAATAACATCTAATTTAGGTTCTTTTTAAGATTACAAAAGAGAACAACAATAATAAAAATAAGGTAAGAACTTTTATTTGGTTCAACCCATATGCTTATCTTTTTAGTTAAGTCCAACACAAGTCCTACAACCAACAATGGTTGTATAAAATGTTCATATGCTTTATGTATAGTTCATATCAAGTCCTACAACCCCAACCGGTTGTATGTTCAAGTCCATATGCCTTATGTCATTTTAGTCCATAAAACAAACATAACAACAACTACAACTATAAAGATTTGATCTTTATGTGTTTAGTTGGTACTACTACTACTTTCTTTCTTTTATTCATCACAACATTCACAACAACAATACATACCCATCACAAGAACAACCCCAAAAAAACAAAAGAAAACAAAACAAGAAGATAAGGAGAAGAAGTCAAAACACAATACAAACAAACAAGCAACAAACAAAGAAATGTGGAGAACCCCCACCTTAATCTTTTTGTAGGAAGGACTAGCCTATGCTCCTTCTCCTTCCCCTTAGCTTCTAAGATCTCCTAAGAAGACCTACAAAGAAAACTCTCCAATTAGTATGGTGTTCTCTCTTTCTTTTCCTTTCTTTCTTTCTTTCTTTTTGATCTTTCTAAAATGAGACAAAGGTGGAGGAAGGGGGTATTTATAGGAGGAGAGAATGGTGGAAAGTGCAAATGTGCACACACATTTGCATTTTGGCCCTCCCTTAATTTGGGGGCCGGCCATACCCCTAGGAGGGTAGGGGTGAGGTGGAGGAGGTGTTATGTGGTGGAGGTGTGGTGTGGGAGAGATATTTTCTAGTAATCTCCCATAATCCCTTATGTCTTTGTAACCCTAGGATTAACCACTTATAAACCCTAACACTCTACTAGGTTTTGTCATAACAAAACAAGTGTTGTCCAAAAATACATAACACACAATTCGCATAATGTACTAATCGACATACTACACGTATGTGCGCATGTATGTCTGTATACCGAAAATCTTCGCATAATCCGTGTAAAATAATTTAATCTCGAAATAATAATAAAATAATTTCTATTATTAGTTCGGAAGGTCACGATATCAATTTGATACAATACGGATGTATACTGACCGATATCTGGATACAGATAATGTCTATGAACAAACCGGACGAAAATCACCAAAATATTCCAGTTTTGGAATTAAAGCAAAATAATAATAAAATAATAATAAAATAATAATTTATACAAGGTAATATCCGTCCGGGATATTACACGAGATATCGGCGGGAGAGAGAGATGCAAGGGGGTTTAATAATATATTAATAATATAGTTATTTTATTTTAATGAGGCGAATTAATAGGGAATTGATTTATGGTCATTATGGGTAAGTTATGATTTGTTTAATATGTTATTAGAAGGGGAGTTATGCAGGTTATAAAAGATGAAGGGTTTTGGGAATTGTCATGAATTATTTAGGTTGAAGTGGGCTTGCGGGTTACACAAGAAATAGAGTAAACAATTGAGTTCGGCTTCTCAAATAAAATTTGTAGAATGGGCTAGAAGAAAATATAATAGCAATTAAAATAGATGGGCTAGAAATTAGAATGAAGGACTCTAGAAGAGACTAAGAGTTCAATATGGGCTTACAACCAAGATAATTATGAAAGCAAGAATAAATGTAGAAAATCAAATTACAATTATATGGAAGGTAAAATACAGAATATTAAGAAATAAATACAAATCTGTATTATCGGAAATAGGGGTTACAAATCCTAGCCACCTTACAAACAGAATTTCATCCTCGAAATTCGTTCAGGAAGAATATAGGACAGGACAAAAACAAACTTGTGAGATAACAAAACAGAGAGTTAAAGAGAAAGAACGAAGTGGTGGCAACACCGGAATAAGAAGGAACATGGATATGATTGATATCAAATAATGAATTGATGAATAATGACTAATGAAATTAATGAAAAGAAAGTAAATGATGCAAAGAAGGAGAAACAACAGAATCCTGGGACCTGTGTGTTTTGGGCCTACCACGCTTCCGCTGTGCTACTATGATCGGGAAGACTTTGACTACAGCATCCATTATCTCCAACAATCTGCTTCGTAGTTCACCATATCCTTGACACGTCCAACAATGTATCTTTTAGCACAAAATTCGAACTCCTGGCAATTTGGGATTCTGAACACTTCATGGGATCCTGAGACTCTGCATGCATACCATGGAGCAACGACAACACTTCCTCTTGTGGTGATGATCCAAGCCGCTTATATTCCGTTGTGGACCAAGCGATGCCAATCGATGAACCGAATAGACACAATAAGAATGTTAGCATCGGAATCAAGGATAATATTGGTAGGAAAACAACGAATGTATACCGAACAAAGAATAAATGAATTAAGATGAATGGAAGGGATGAATGAAAATATGAAGGATCAAGATGGATCAAATGAGCTTAGTATCCAGATTGCATGATGGTTATTACATATTCATGTGATTAATTCGGTGTGCATATTGTTGACCTTAACATGGTTCGCATCTGGCTTGGTTAACATATTAGCCTAACCTGGCTCTAACACCACTAAAAACCTTGTCATACCCCGCTTCCCAAAATACAGAAATACGGCCACGTGACTAAGGCCCAGCGGATGATATATACATCATCCATAAGCTGTAACAGTTTAACTCAACAATATAAAATGTAATAACAACCACACATGCCATAAGATAATCACATAACATGAACAATCCGTGAATTGTCTCATATATAACCAACATCTGGAAATAAAATAACTTTGGGTCACCAAAGCCAGGTACAATGTGCGATAATAACAACAATACTAAAAGTAAAATAAACATGATAATGCAATATAATTATTGAAGACTAATGGTTCAACTCCATTCTCTAGAAGGTCTGTTCTCCAAGTCCTTCAGTCAATTCCTCTGTGATACCTGCAATCTCGACATCTAGGGTTGGGGGGATGTCCATTAGAGCACGCCCGAACAGAAAGTAGTGAAAGTAGTGAAACAATAAACAGGATAATGCAATTCAATGAGCTAGAACGATGCAATATGCACAATACAATAAGGACAATAAAACGAAAGTATAATTGTGAAATTGAATCAACTGATAAGCAACGGTCAAGACCACAATAGTTGGTAACAATGAACAATAGTAGAAATGCAGTGCCAATGTTCAGTGTTATTCTTATGTCTATTAGTCTTGTATTAATCTATCAAATGCACTCAATCTTGTGTCCTGTACCACAGGTTCGGGTGCATACAATCAAGTGAGAGTTTCGACTCTAGTGGTGAATTCTATAGGGTCATGTACTTAGGTCTTGCAATAACAATATTCAATGATCAATAAACAATACATGATACAATACACAAGAAATTGGGAAACTGTAGTCAGTAATCCACAATCAATCGATAAAAAAATAACATGTCAATATGGGAAATACGGGCCCCCTTCTGAGTACACTCTCCTGTATTATCCACTACTAAGTCGTTTCCTTTTTTACCACGGCTTGTCATTATTTTATTACAATGAATCATGTATATGCAATCGATGAAACGGTGTCAAGAAACAGTAACAATGAGGTACTAATGGCTGCGCAATGATCAGTGTGTAGTGCAACTCATAGATGGAAAGTCAACATGTTTATATTTAAAAAGCATGAGAACACAATTCTGCACAGCAGTACCTTGTTGTACAAAAACTAAATTTCCTTCTGTTACCGGAAAGCAAATCAGAATCCGTCAGAGATTCTAGAAACTAGACTCTCTACCACTTTCGACGCATATTCACACGATACATTTCGGTTACAGTAACTATATCAACTAGTTTAATCTTCATGAGTCTACTGTTCCGACAACAACTCAACATCAAGTTATTATATGTATAATTCGACTACAACTCGACTACAATTCTTACAAAATTATAATTTACGTAAAGCCCCGATTTTCGTACACTTGAAAATCGTGACATAAGCCAGAATCTTTTGTTCAATTAGCCACAATACACAGAATAACAAAAAAAATTTAAAATTTTTTATTCAACACAAATGTATTACAAGTCCGAATGTTACAAAATTGTAATACATTATAGCAGTGTTAGAATAATACCCTTACAATCCCAAGTGTTACAACTTTCAACAAATTACATCAGAGTACAATGAATAAAGAAAAACACTTAGTATTCACTTGGATGCTTCCCCAACAATAAACAAATTACAACAATGAATAAATTACAATAATTTGTTACAAATGAAATTACAACATATATTACAGCGGAAACTTAAAATGAAATCGAGTCCTTACTTCTCTTGCCTTGAATCCTCCTGAAACCTGTACCTGTACTTCTGCAATCCAATACCTATAGAAGTGGGGACGTCAGTACATATACTGATGCTCTAAGGCTGATAACTAGCAGCGGATCTCAACAATAACAAACAGATTGATGAAAAGAGATACGTATATATATATTTGATGTGTCAGTGTATGCTATGCCTTAGACACTAATGCAAGACTTATTAATGCAAGGATGCTCTTATTCTAATGCAAGCAAGACTCTGGGACAGTATGCAGCCCATACTACATATGTCCCATATCAAGCCGTTTCTTCATATATAGGGATTTGAACCCGCTGCCATAAATTTTACTATTGTACTCGACTTGTTTCTGAAGATTAGACATGATTGATGAGGTTGCCTTGAAACGGTCTAATCCCCCAGGCACAACGGACCTCACTCAAATATCTGAAGAATCTTCGGAGTTTCTGCTAGTTACCAGGTTAGCCCGAAGCATCCCCTGCCGCCCCCTAGCCAGATCGTAGTCTATGACTTCTCGCCCTTAGATACAAGACGAGATAGAGTTGCGGCGGGTTCATCCCCCTAGCTCTGACAGGAACCGCTCCCCGCTTATCAAGGCACTTCAGAAATTAATAGACGAGATACAGATCCCGTGCACCCAACTCGTGAGAAGCCACAGACCATATTCCTTTGACAAAAAGGGTACAACCCAATAACACCGCCTAGTGTCGGCTTATAGGACAGGTTGGATCATAAAGTATAACCCTTAACACCAAGTCTTTCCCTTCGGCGAAAATAATAATAAGTAAAGGTTAAGTAGTAATAGCCAGAAGTTACTACCCTTACAATGTCACTAACCCTGAACAATCCTAAGAATGACAACAGTATAAACACAACATGCTAGGTCTTAAGTTAAACTTCACAAGATAACTCTACTAGGCTGCTCAACCTAGACTTACCAGAATCTCTAAGGATCTGGCTTATGGCCTATCGATCCAAGACCTTGGCAATACGAACGTATTCGCATGCTACTACCCTGAACTTCGATTTCGTCATACTCCGATCCACGATTAACCAACAACTGTTAAGATCTGACGGTACACAAGGAGTGACTCGTCCACAGTCCCTTAGGAGTAAGGTAAACACATGTCTTGATGGTCGATAGCCCTAGGGCAATGATATCACACTAGATGAGCACAACAAACTGCGTATTAGCTAAGAAGCTACATACGAGAAACCAAAAATACATACGAGCTAAACAAGCTACATATGGGACCAGCAACTACATACGAGCCAGGCAAGCTGCGTATGAGACAACAACATACATACGAGCCAAATAAGCTACGTATGAGACCACCAGCTACATACGGGCCAGTCGAGCCGCGTATGAGACAACAACATACATATGAGCCAAATAAGCTATGTATGAGACTAACAGCTATACAGGGTCAGTCGAGCCAGGTATGAGTAAAACCACACATAAAAACAACCATACAGGTAATCAACCTAGAAGCAACCAAACGTGCTTACTAGTAAAACTTGATCTTCTATAATTAGAAGCAACAGAAGAATCTACAAACAATCTAAAAAAGGCATTCTACCAATGAGAAGCCCAAAAGCGACATAAAAGCCTTCCGACAGCCTAGAAGCAACCAGTGCTACGCTTATCGAATTTTAACAGGAATATACTTTTTAGAAAGGTAAGAATATCTACCACAACTATCTAGTGGAACACTATTTCAGATTCTGTAAGAATCCAAAATCCGGTCCATCGAACAAACGGAAATAGTTTACCCAAACTGCAAGTTTTCAACAAGAAGTTAAACTTCTACAGCTTGTAACTTTTGCTCTACTTATCGAAAGGTGGGAACATATACTACAACTCCCTAGTTGACCACTTTCTCAGATTCCATAAGGAATTCCAAATTTCTACTCGTCGAACATACGCAAACAATTACCAAACTACAGATTTTCAATAAAAAGATAAAACTTCTGTAGCTTGTAACTTTTGCTATACTTGTCAGAATCTAACGAAACTGGACAATTTGAAAAGGTGGAAACATCTACTACAACTTCCCAGTTGACCACTTTCTCAGATTTCAGAAGGAATTCCAAATTCCTGACCTCGAACATATGCAAACAATTACCAAACTACAGATTTTCAATGAAAATATGAAACTTCTGTAGCTTGTAACTTTTGCTCTAGTAGTCAGAATCTAACGAAACTGGACAATTTAAAAAGGTGGGAACATCTACTACAACTTCCCAGTTGACCACTTTCTTAGATTCCAGAAGGAATTCCAAATTGCTGACCTCGAATATACGCAAACAATTACAAAACTACAAATTTTCAATAAAAAGATTAAACTTCTATAGCTTATAACTTTTGCTTTACTTATCAGAATCTAACGAAACTGGACAATTTGAAAAGGTGGGAGCATCTAGTTAAACTCTCTAGTTGACCACTTTCTCAGATTCCAGAAGAAATTCCAAATTCCTACCCGTCGAACACATGCAAACGGCAAGAAAACAACAGTTTTAAAAAAGGAAAGCTGAAACTTTGAAAGCCTATAACTTTTGTTCCACTTATCGAAATTTAACACGAGAAGGCAATTCGGAAAGGTGCAAATTTCTACTACAATCCTCTAGTTGTTCGGCTCTTCAGATTCAGCGAGTAAATCACTCAAAAACTACAAGGAATCAAGACAGATACAATTCCAACCTGCCAAATACACAGCCAAGCTGAAAACTTTCAAAGCCTATAACTTCTACTCCGTCAATTTGGAAAAGGGAGAATGTCTACTACAACTCTCTAGTTGGCCCGAACCTCAGATTCTACAGGTAAGACACTCTAAAACACCATAGAAGTCAAACAGCAAGCACACTCAGCTCAAAGCTAGGCTGCTGCATCTTCCAAATACCATAACTCCTATTCCACTTATCGGAATCTAGCTCGAGAGGCCAATTCGAAAGGGGGAAGATGTCTACTACAACTCTCTAGTTGGCCCGAAACTCGGATTAATCATGTAAAACCCTCAAAAATGACAAAGAAGTGAAACAGTAAGCATTCAGTTAGACAGTTATTTGTTGTATTTTGCAAAGAGCATAACTCCTATTCCGCTTGTCGGAATTTAACCCTAGAGGCCAATTCGGAAAGAGGAGAGTCTCTACTATAACTCCCTAGTGGGTCCAAACGTCAGACTCAACCGGTAAGACACTCAAAAGTATCAAGCAACCAAAACAGCAACATTCAGCCAAACAGCTAGTTATTGTTTTTGTAATGGTCATAACTTTTGCATTTCTTATCAAAATTTAACTCGAGGGGTTAATTCGAAAAGGGAAGAAAGTCTATTACAACTTCATAGTTGGTCCGAACCTCTAATTCTGCAAGGAAACCCAAGTTCTAGCCCCTCAAAGTTACTGCGACGCTAACCCAAAATAGTGAGCTCACTGTTTTGACCTAAAGCTCGCTGTTTGGGGAAAACGGTCGTTTCACCCATCAAATTGACTCCGAAAAATCCATAAAAATTACAGCATGCTACTAAAACATATAAGAACCACCAAAATGAATTTCGGGTTAAAATTCTACTCTTAACGTAGTTAAATAAAATCAAATCTACCACCCTAAAAATTGAACATTTATGCTCTACTTTGGTGTTCTACCACTTCAAACTTTACATGCTCTTTAATCTAGTCCATATGCACATGAAACTACATCCATACAAAAACATAAAACAATAGCAAAACCCTAAAATAGCTAAAACAACCATGAGATGAGAAATCCCTACCTTTATCTAGTGTAGGAAGGACTTGCTTCGCTTCTCCACCTTGCTCCTTGTTCTTGCTCCTCAAGAACACTATCCATAAAGGAAACCCATGAAAAACCCTCTCTTTTTCATTCAACGATCTAGATCCAATCTCAGGAGATCTAACCACTTTTTACAGCGACGACAAAAGTTTAGATCTTTAGTAGTTTCCTTCAAAATATAAACTCACTATCTATTTTCTCCCACACCAAAATAAATAGCAACAAAAACCCTTCTCACCATTTAATCATATATGGAGTTTGAGTACACCAGATAATATCACTATTGTCTAGCTACTCATACATCGACATAACCGTGAACTCCTTCCCCTAAAAAATCAACACATGTGAGTCTTTTCAAAGTCCTACACTGACAATCTGGGCCCACAAGGAGTATCCCTTTCAATAATAACCAGTCATCCACTAAAGATATGAACTAAATCGGGGTTGTTCAAATCAGGTACGAATCTTTAAGCTCTAGGGGGTAAAACGGTACATTTTACCATAAATGCGCCCGTAAAAGGGAACTAGGCGTCTTTTAAGCCCACGACCCAAAATAGGTCTGCCATACTGGGTTTTCATAGCAGCCTAACATGATGAAGTTCATGATTATCTAAAATACTGTTTTAAACTCATAATTATCCATAAGAGACGGTTTAACAATGTAACCCCTGTTTTTCATTTTTGTGTATTTTTGACTGTATTTTTTGTTTTGGTCTATTTTTCTCTCTTGTATTTTTCTGAACCGCATATTGGATTTGTTTTCAATATATATTCGTTTTAATTCATTTTGAGCTCCTTGTGTTTGATTGAATGTCTCTTTTGTTCGTTTTTCGTTATTTTGATATTTCCCTGATTTTTTTGGTCTCATTATCTTTAATTTTATTTTTTTCTTGGTGTTGTGGTGGTGTTTTGGTTGCCTTTTCCCATTCCCATTATTTTTGATCCCTAATAAGATTTTTAAAGCCAAAGAATTCCCCAATCCTATTTGCATTCCTATTTTTATTAGACCCAAAGTCCAAAACCCATTTGTATACCTATTACTAACGACTAATACCCATTACCCATTAGCCCACTTCTAAATCCTATATATATATCCATACCCTCACAAACCCTAACCCTAATATTTGTCTTCTCTCCCTCAATCCTGGCCTCCCTACCTTATCTCTTGCTTGCTCGCAGCTGCACCCCAACCGACCAGCCGCCTCACCTCCTCCGGCCATCCTCCAAGCCGACCATCCTTGCCGGCCTACACCCTCCATCCCGATCACCATCCAATACCCGAGACCTCCACCCTTGCTTTGCCGACCACCTACGCATACCACCATCAACAACTCTTGTTCCATCAATCTCCCTACTTCTCTTCGTGGTGTTCTCAAAGTGGTCGCTTGCCACTTTGATCATCGTCGCTTTAAGGAGGTTCGTTCGTGTGGAGTTTTGTTCGTGGTTGCTTGGATTCGCGGATTTAGCGGATTTCTTTCGTGGGTTTTGCTTCTAGGCTTGATTGCATCGTTCTTCATTCCCAAACTAAGCCAAGTAACTTGTACTCCAATTCATTTGTTTGATACAAGTCCCAAAGTTCACCAATAGTGTAGTTGGGTCTAGAGACAACTCTTAATTGTGTTTTCCTTGATGGGTTTTGTCTCCATTGTGATATTTTGGCCATCGAAAACTCATGACACAAATCTTGACATGAAATAACCTAGGCTTCGCCGTTCTTGAATTTGGATTGTGTATGTGTGACTTTTGTGTGATTTTGTGTTTTGGTTGATACCCATATGAAATAATTGGCGTGGACATATTAGGTACCCTAAATCATGATGTTTAGACACTTGGTAGGTTTTATTTCAAGTTTGGATGTGTTCGGATCAATATTCTTGAATCTATGTTGATTTTGTTTTAAGGGAAAAAATCTGTATTTTTGGCACTGTTCTGTTTTGTTTACTATTGTCGACTGTGTTACAGTCAGTATCTTGATTTCGGTATAAAACATGAATTTTAGCTAATTTTGTCTACTTTAAAACCCCTCTAACATTGCTTGATTTTGATTTTGTATGGCTGAGTTATGACTATTTTAGTACAGAGGTGTCGATCTTTTCCAAATTCTGTTTTTGGATAATTTTGATAACAAACTATTTTCAAGAACCATGTTATACATATTATTTTGATTTGAAACAATGGTAAGTGTTTCTTTATTAAGTTAGGGATTACCCAGAATTTTGGTGAAGTTTATTGATGAGTTTTATGTGGTGTTTCATGCTCGTTTATAAAATCTATATGTGCTGTATTTTGCTCGCTAGTCGGTAAAGAACCCTATTTTCACTATGATTCCTTTTACTGTATGAAAAGTGTTTGTGAAATGTGAAAGTTAGTATATTTTATCTATTTTCATATACCGTTGGCGGAATTGGATTTTGTTTCACTGGTTGCTAGATATCTTAGTTTTTGTACAGCAGTGTTGGGAATTCCAGATTTGCCAAACTATGTTTTCTTGACGCTTTCGTATTTTTGATGACTGGTCTATTTTTCTTGGAAAATTTTGAAACTTTATATTTAGCTACTCGACATATAGGGGAATACCCCAGATTTTTCGTGGATTTATTTAATGTGTTTTCATGTTGTTTTCCTATTCTCAAATTCGTTTTCCTGTTTTCTGGCCGAACCTAATTTCTGTATTCAAATCAGTTTTGAGCTGTGTTGTTGTGAACTAGTAAGTGACTTAGTTATACTCGCTGGATTCATGGAAGTTTATTTTCCAAATCCTTCAACGGATCTAGATTTGCTTGTTTGTAACTCTTGGAATCACTGTTTTACTACAGTAGGGTCTTGCTGTCCTGAACTCGAGATGTGTTTATTTTATTCCTTTATGAGATATTTTGCACTCGTACATGTTTAGTTTACAACTTGCACTTGTCACATGATCATGCCATGTTATTCTTGATATATTTTGTACATATACATGCTTGTTTGATATTAATAATAAATAACCAAGCCGAGGTTTAAGGGACAGATTTAATAGTGGATAATTCAGAAATGTGTACTCGGAATGGGATCCAATGATCCTACATGATTACTTGAGATATGATACTTGACACGTGATTACTTGATACTTGCACGCAAGACACGATACTTGCCACTTGTGCAACTTGATACGTGATTACATGATATATGATACTTGGAGCTTGGAGCTCAATTACTTGCTTGTCCCCGAGTATACTGCCCTTTATGGTCCACTATGAAATCTAAAGTAAAACTGTTTTGTTGTAGCAACCATGTCGTATGGGCTACATGAAGTGCTACCTAGATAGTAATTCACTACAAGACCCGACACATTCTACTTGAACATGATACATGCTTGCTTGATACTTGACTACATGATACATGAGACTTGAAACTTGATACTTGATACATGAACATATGATACTTGACACTTGATGCATGTTTACATGATACTTGATTACTTGACACTTGATTTATGCCATGTACACTTGATCACTTTTACCATGCTAGTCGTTTACTTTGACATCACACTTATACCAGGTGCTAGTTTGTTTCCCCATGTGCTTGTATCCTACATTATAAGTGACCCATGACTTGCAATTGACGGGTACTTGTGTTTTCTCTTTTTCTCTTTCCTGCATTCGATGAATTGCAGATTTTGGAGAACAGATTCCAGATGGTATCGGAGACTTGAAGTATTAGTGCTGCATTTATTATTATTTCTTGTATCGTGCTTGAACAATCATGTATTTTGAGACTTGGATTTATTCTTGTATTTGGGCGATGTGACCCAAGACTTGTGTTTTATTCAGATCATGACTATTTGAGATTTATGTATTTGGTTTCAAGTATTCTTGTTGGTATTTTGACTCATTATGTGCATGTGGTTGATTAATTCGCTTCCAACTCTGAATGTTTCTTGTGCATGATGTTAACATTTCTTGAACAGCTTATGGATGATAAAAATCATTCGCTGGGCTTTTGTTAGGTATCCGTATTCCGTATTCTTTTTGGAAAGCGGGGCGTGACAAACAAACTTTATCTCTTTATCAAGAGGAGTCCTAACTCTATTTCCACAACTATTTTCATCTCCTCCTGAAGAAGAAAGTCAACCAAGTCTATCTCTTTATCAAGAGAAGAGTAATCGACCCTACCTCTTTTTAAAGAAGAGAATAACCAACCTTATCAAAATACCGGAAAGTAGAGATAAATCAATATCTTGAAATCAGCCCCCAAATCGACTATAAATACCCCGTGACGTCCACAGGAACCAGGTAATCAGTGTTTTGCCACTAAAAACTCTCTTATATTTATGAGTTCTGACTTGAGCGTCGGAGTGTCCGTCGCTGGGGCCAACACCTCCACACCCTCCACAGTGCTCTCTTGGGCACCTCAAGCACAGCCGAACCATCGTCAGATCAAACACTCCTGACAACAAGAGTCCGACCTCTGAGATCTCTTGAACGGAATGCAAGTCTAGGAAGAGATCCCCCATCCAACATGCTAGGAAAGCATGTGGAGTCCCTCTCCTCGAAGAAAAAGATAAAGTAGAACCCCCTTCCCCATAAGGCAAAGAAGCCATCACTCTCCTAGGGGACAAAGAATGACTCCTCCCCCTCGCGGGAAAAAGATCCTAACCCCAACAAGTTGATCAACCCCTAGTTGAGGTAGGAGGAAGAAGCACCCGTCACCAGAGCAAAATTATGAAATTTCAAAGATGAGATTCTTCGAGCCTTTAGCGTAGTCCCCAGCAAAACCAGACACACCAACCTTCACTCCATGAAATGAGGAGTCTCGCGGTCCACTGGGTCCGAAGAACAAGAAAATGTCATCCTCCAGCACCTCCAAAAGGTGGACCTTCTAGCACTGATGAAACAATAAGTGGGAAGACACGAGGGAACATACCACCCTGTCCGACCCCTCTTCTCTAGAAAAATCATAAAAGTTCATGTTCCAGTCAACTTCAAAATTTCAACTTTTGAGTCATACAACGGAGAGTCTGACCCGGTAGACCACCTTGAGAGTTTAAAAATCCTCATGATGATCCACCAAGCATCCGAATCCCTCCTCTGCAAGATGATACCAACAACCCTGAAAGGATCAACACGGAAGTGGTTTTCTCGTCTCTCTCCAGAGTCCATCCTCTCCTTCGACCAACATGAGGAACTTTTTTCTCACATACTTCATCGGGGGAGGGGGGAGGGGGGAGGGGGTCTAACTCCTATAGGAAAGCATTTCTCTGCGAAGTGAACTCAGTGCACAACATCCATCCTCCTAAGA
This sequence comes from Hemerocallis citrina, assembly GCA_017893485.1. NCBI lineage: Eukaryota > Viridiplantae > Streptophyta > Magnoliopsida > Asparagales > Asphodelaceae > Hemerocallis > Hemerocallis citrina. The sequence goes on along the minus strand of CM030359.1, from coordinate 140,028,541 downwards.
GCTCTGGAGTTCCAATAACATTCTCAGCCCAAGACCTCAAAGGTGTTCGAACATCTCACTGCGATGCACCATATGGATGGAAAATCATGAGGTGCGTTGCGTTCTTGTAGATAACGGCAGCTCAGTAAACATCCTCTTCCTAGATTTATTCAAGGGCCTCAAGCTCACACGGGATCGTCTCAAACCTGCCTAGTATACCCTTCATGGATTCTCTGGAGCCCCAATTCAGATCGAATGAATAGTCACCATTGATGTGGCTGTGGGAAAAGCTCCAATCGCTCGTGCAGAAGCACTCGATGTCAACATGAAGTCTGCCTACAATGCCATCTTTGGTCGTCCGGGACTAGCAACCCTTCACGATACTAGCTCAGCCCACCACATGAAAATGAAGTTTCCTACAATAACAGGGGTAGGAGAAGTGAAAGGAAGCCAATAAGTTTCTCGGGCGTGTTACACCGCCACAATGGGGGGCTCGGTCCTCCTCTTGATACCCTGGAAATCTCACAAGATAGGGGACAAGCTAGCTCCGAACTTGTAAATGAGCTAGAAGAAATTCCCTTCTACCAAGAGGATCAAGCTAAGTGTTTTCAGGTAAGCAATACTATCTTCGATCAAGTCAATGAGCAACTCATCACTTGCATCAAAGAGAACAGAGATCTTTTCACCTGGACCGCCTCTGACATGATGGGCATCTCGATGATCTAATCATGCACTAATTAAGCGTGACTCTGGAAATCATGCTCATCTAACGAAAGCATTGTAAGTTTGCCCCCAACAGGCAGCAAGCAGTCAATAAGGAATTCGAGAAGCTCCTAGCTACCCAATTCAATCAAGCTAGCTAACCCGAATGGCTAGCGAATATGGTAATGGTGAAAAAAGCAAACGACAAATGGAGAATCTGCATATACTTCACCTACCACAACAGAGTATGTCCGAAGGAACCTTTCCTTCTACCAAGCATGGATGCTTTGATCGATGTCACATCCAGTCATGAACTCCTAAGCTTCATGGATACCTTCTCAGGATACAACCAGTTCAGAATGTTTCCACCAGACATCCCGAAGACGTCCTTCATCACTGACCAAGGACATACCGAGTCAAGCCCTTCGGGTTGAAGAATGCCGGAGCTGCATACCAACGCTTGGTGAACTAAGTCTTCAAGGAACAAATCAGCTAAAACATGAAAGTTTATGTGGATGTTATGCTCGTCAACAGACTAAAAAAGAGGACCATGGGGCCGATCTCCAAGAAGTCTTTGACATACTACGGTGACACAACATGAGACTGAATTCCTCAAAATTTGCCTTCGGGGTCTCCTCGGGGAAGTTTGTAGGATTCATGGTCAGCCAAAGAGGAATCGAAGCCAACCCTGAAAAGATCAAAGCCATACTTGACATGTCTCCCCCGTCTACCAGCAAAGAATTTCAAAAGTTCACAGGACGCCTAGCCACTATTGGGCACTTCCTCACCAAGTCTGGGGAAAAGTGCCTTCAGATCTTCAAAGCTTTCCGAGGAGCAAAGAATTCTATATGGGGAGAAGAACAGCATGTGGGCTTCGAACATCTTAAAGCACACGTCGTCAATCCTCCACTCCTTAGCAAGCCCAATCCGGGAAAGGTCCTCTACCTCTACTTGGCTACCTCAGATCAGACCCTTAGTATCATTTTGTAAGGGAAGAAGTCAAGGTATAGCAGTCAATCTACTATGTAAGTAAAGTACTCCATGATGCGGAGCTTCAATACTCAAAAATGGAGAATATGGCCTTTGAACTAGTCACAGTTGCCTAAAAGCTCTGTCCCTTACTTCCAAGCACACTTCATCTGGGTCCTCACCGATCAGCCACTCAACCAAGTCACAAGCCAGAAAGCTCTGGAAGACTTATGAAGTGGTTTATTGAATTAAGTCAACATGATATCACTTATCGACCAAGAACATCAATCAAGGCTAAGTCTTAGCCGAATTTATCGTCGAAAGCATTGTCCCTGATCCTCCCCTGGAAGGAGACGACCCCCAACTTGGAATGTCTATGTGGATGGGCCCTCTTGCATTGAAGGGGGTGGAGACAAAGTCATCTTGCTCGGTCCCGACGAATTCACTCTCCAGTACTCACTGCACCTCAACTTCCCTGCCTCCAACAATGAGGTCGAGTGTAAAGCCTTCATTGCTGGACTCCTCTTAGTACGAAAAGTAGGAGCACGAAGAGTGGGGGTGTTCAATTACTCCCAACTTGTAGTGAGCCAAATCTGAGGCGGATATGAGGCCAGCGATGACCACTTGATCAAGTACTTGACTTATGTGAAGAAACTCAAGTCCACTTTCAAAGAAGCTGAAGTCACTTGCATCATACATGAGGAAAATGGGCAAGAAGATGCCCTCTCTAACCTAGCCTCCTTATCATTCGACGGGCTCAAACAAACTATGCTCACTGAAGTCCTAGTCAAGCTGAGCATCATGGACGAGACATTGGAACTCATGTTCATCACACCCCAAACACTTGGAGATTGCTGGATGAAACCCTTGTTCGACTTCATCGACAAAAGATCCCACCCATCGGAACCCAAAGAAGCAAGAAAGATCCGGGTAAGGGCTGGAAGATATACATTCGTCAAGGGAGCCCTCTACAAGTGGTCCTACACCCAGGTCAATGACCGACCTTACTTACAATGCCTCTCCCCCAAAGAGGTCGATTACGCCCTGAAAGAGGTAAATGAAGGAATAGGAGGCAACCACCTGGGCGCGAGGTCTCTCGTACGAAAAACTCGTAATCACGAATACTATTGGCCCACTCTCCTCAACGATGCCCAAGCATACGTCGGCCAATGCATCCCTTGCCAGAACGGGTACCCCAATTCAACCTCAGCTTCATGTCAAGCCTCATCTCCTTTGCCATGTGGGGAATGGACTGGCTCGAACTATTTCTGCACTCAATTGGACAACAGAACTTCTTACCGGTAGCCATCGACTACTTCACAAAGTGGGTCGAGGTTGAACTGCTAGCATCCATTACAGAGCATAAGGTTCAGTAATTCTTCTGGAAGAACATAGTTTGCCGGTTCGGGATTCCCCGTACATTGATTACCAACAATGGACCTTAATTCCCTGTCAAGGGATTCCGCAAGTTTTGCACCATTCTGGGGGTTGAACAAAACTTATCCTCTATCTCACACCCCCATACCAACAACCAAGCCGAGAACGCCAATCAGCAAATCTTGGATGCCCTCAAGAAGAGACTTGGAGAAGCTCCGAAGGGGATGTGGGTTGAAGAACTCCCAAGCGTGCTCTGGTCCTATAGAACCACAAAGAGAATCCCTACGGGAGATTCCATATTCAACCTCTCCTTTGGCCTAGAAGCACTCATCCCTATAGAAGTAGGATTAAATTCCCCTTGCCTTCTCTCCTTCAATGCAGAGCAGAACTCAAATGACCTCTGAGCCAATCTAAATCTCATTGTAGAAATACAAGAGAAGTCAACCCTGCGAAGACATATTTACCAGCAGAGGGTAGAGAAGTTCTTCAATATGAAGGTCTGCCCGGTCAACCACAAAGAAGGGGCCTCGTCCATTGAAAGCTTGAGATATCCAATCCGCACAAGAAGGGAAAGCTCGCCCCTAACTGGGAAGGACCATACAAGGTCACACAAGTGGTCCGCCCAAAAGGTTACCAACTTAAAGACCTGGGAGGGAAGAAGATATCAAGGAATTGGAATACCGAGAACCTGATGAAGTACAACAAGGGCACTTAATGCCCTCCCCTACTAATTAGCTTCGAACATCTAATAATGGTCTTTAGTCTGTTCTTTTGCAAAATCTTATACAATTCCACTAGCTGCAAACAATGAGTTAGACACATGGTCCGACCCCGTGCAACACCAACTACTCATTAAGCACCATAGCGGGTGAGTTTGAATTCATACTCATGGTTCATAGAGTCGCTATAGTAGCTTACCACTGAGCAAGTGCGGGTCTCAATTCGCCCTTCGATCTGCTCCTAAAACTCATCGTCAACCTGTTCTAAGTCCATATTCGTGAATCACAAAGTTGGTCTAGTAGCATGTACCCGAGCAAGCTCAAAGACTCAACTCACCACTCAATCTGCTCCCAAAACAACCAACAGATAAGTGCAGAGTCCATACTCATGGTTCATAGAGTCACTGTAGCAGCTTTCGATCTACACCCGAAACTCGTGTCAACCTGTTCGGAGTCCATAGCCGTGGTTCACAGAGTTTTTCTAGTAGCATGCACCCAAGTAAGCTCAGAGACACAACTCACCACTTTATCCGCTCTTAAAACAACCAACGGACAAGTGCAGAGTCTATACTCATGGTTCATAGAGTCGTTCAAAAGCTTTCCACTGGAAAAGTGCGGGGCTCCATTTGCCATTCGATATGCTCCCAAAACTAGTTGTCAACCTGTTCAGAGTCCATTCTCATGGTTCATAGAGTCGCTCCAGCAGCTTGCTGTCGACTAAGTGCAAGACTCGATTCGCCATCTGATCTTCTCCCAAAACAACCAAAGGACAAGTGCGGAATCTACACTCATGGTTCATAGAGTCGCTGTAGCAGCTTGCCACAGAGCAAGTGTGAGGCACGATTCGCCATTTGATCTACTCCAAAACTTCTTGTCAACCTATTCGGAGTCTATACTCGTGGTTCATAGAGTTAGACTAGTAGCATGCATCCAAGCAAGCTCGAAGATTCAACTCGCCACTTGATTGCTCCTAAAACAACCAATGAACAAGTGCGGAGTCCATACTCATGGTTCACAGAGTCGCTCTAATAGCTTGCCACTGAGCAAGTATGGGGCTCGATTAGTGTCACACCCTGCTTCTCAAAAATATAGAATACAAGTACATGACATTGGCCCAGCAAATGACCAACGTCACCCATAAGTTATTTATCCGATTAACTCAATAATATAATCAGTACAGAATAATTGTGCAGGCAATGATAATAATCTCATGAACAATAATACTGAAAAAGAAGCAATATATATAATATCCAAGTACAATAATCCAATGTCTCGAAACAAATAGCAATATTCGGGTCAAAAGCCCACAATACAATGAAATAACAATATGTAATATCCCAGATGGATATTATATTTTTATAATTATTATTTTTGAAATTAAAATATTTTAATTGGGAATTTCTTGGTTTTTCTAATAAAAAGTAATCTGGACATATATACTAGTAAGTATATACAGGCATTGTATCAGTTTTGTACACTTGTACAAGAAAACGCATTTTTCAAAAATGTCTGAAAAATATCGGGCAGATATTAAAAAAAATTATTTTATTTTTATTTTCAGAATTGAAATATTTTGGGTGGACATCACCCGGTTTTGTTAATAAACATTATATATGTATATATACTAGTCGGTATACGACTGTTTTGTATCAAATTGATACTGGAATCTTCCGAGCCAGTAATAAAATTATTTTATTTTTATTTATCGGAATTAAATTATTTTTGTACTGATTTGTCCGTTTTTACTAATGAAAAATATCAGTACATTCAGATATATGCACGGATTTGAATCGTGCCGATTTTAGATGATTGTACAAATCGTGTAGTATGTGATTTGGGGAAATTATATTTTATTTTTGATCCATCATGATGAGATGGAGGGTTTGGATTGAGTTAGAGGGGGGGGGGGTGATTGCAAATTAAATTTGCAAACTGATTTATCAATTGTTAACCATAAGAACCAATGACACTTGTATCTCTTTTCCTCGGCACAAACCTTCACCCCTTCCTATATGACCCCCCCCCCCCCCCCCCCCCCCCCTCATTTCTGTCCTAACCCTAGAAGGGCAAAGAAAACCCCCTTTCATCTTGTATAATCTCCATTCTCATCTCATCTCTTCAATCTACTACTTCTTTACTTGGTTTTTGTATAATAAAAAGATTGAGAAAGATAGAAAAAGAAAGAGAGATCAATCAAAGGAAAAAGAGAGTTTCATGTGTTTCATTTTCAAGAGGAGTTCTTGGTGTTCTTGAGGAGCAAGAATAAGGAGCAAGGAGAAGGCGTGGCTAGTTCTTCCTATACTCTTCAAAGGTAGGGGTTTCTCACTCTTGAATTGTTTTAGTTATTTTAGAGATTATTATTGTTGCTTGTTGTTGTAATGGACTAGATTCAGGTGCATATGAATGGTATGGACTAGATTATAAGTGTATGCAAAGTTTGAAATGGTAGAACACATAAATCAGGCATAAAGATTCGGTTTTTATGGTTGTAGGGTTAGATTTAATTAATCGTGTTAAAAGAAGAATTTTGACTCAAAATTTATGTGAGAAGTTCTATTATGTGTTAATATCATGCTAGAATTTTTGGGGATTTTTCGGAGCCATTTTGATTGGTGAAACGAGTGTTTCCCCCAAAACAACGAGTCTCAAGGCAAAACTGTGAGCTCACTGTTTTGGGGTTAGCGTCGCAGTAGGTTCAAGGGGATAAAACATGGGGTTCCTCTCGGAATTTGAGGAGGAAAACAACTATGAAGTTGTAGTAGACGTTCTCCCCTTTTCGAATTGGCCTCTCAGGTTAAAATCCGATAAGAGATGCAAAAGTTATGATAGTTACAAAAACAACAACTAGCTGTTTGTCTGAACGTTGCTGTTTTGGTTGCTTAATACTTTTGAGTGTCTTACTAGTTGAATCTGAGGTTCGGGCCAACTAGGGAGTTGTAGTAGACATCTTCCCCTTTCCGAACTGACCTCTTGGGTTAAATTCTGATAAACAGAGTAGGAGTTATGCCAATTGCAAAGTACAGCAACTAGCTGTCTTGACTGGATTCTTGTTGTTTTGCTTCTTTGAGGTTTTAAAGTGTCTTACCTGTAGAATCTGAAGTTCGGGCCAACTAGAGAGTTGTATTAGTCATTCTCACCTTTCCGAATTGGCCTCTCGGGCTAGATTCCGATCAGCAGAATAGGAGTTATGGTATTTGGAAGATGCAGCAGCCAGCTTTGAGCTGAGTGTGCTTGCTGTTTTGACTCTATGATGTTTTTGAGGGACTTAATGGTTGAATCTGAAGTGGAGACCAATTAGGAAGTTGTAGTATACATTCTCCCCTTTCTGAATTGACCTCTCAGGTTAAATTCTGACAAGCGGAGTAGAAGTTATGGGCTTTGAAAGTTTTCAGCTTGACTGTGTTTGGTGGGTTGGAATTGTATCTGTCGTGATTCCTTGTAGTTTTTGAGTATCTTACTCGCTGAATCTGAGGGGTCGACCAACTAGAGAGTTGTAGTAGACATTCTCACCTTTCCGAATTGCCCTCTTGGGTTAAATTCTGATAAGTGGAATAAAAGTTATAGTCTTTCAAAGTTCAGTTTTCCTTTGTCAAATCTGTTGTTTTATTACCATTTGCGTGTGTTCGATGGGTAGGAACTTTGAGTTCCTTACGGAATCTGAGAAATTGGTCAATGGAATGTTTTAGTAGATGTTCCCACCTTTTTAAATTTTCCAGTTTCGTTAGATTCCGATAATTATAGCAAAAGTTACAAGCTACAGAAGTTTCATCTTTTTATTGAAAATCTGTAGTTTGGTAATTGTTTGCATATGTTCGAGGTCAAGAATTTGGAATTCCTTCTGGAATCTGAGGAAATGGTCAACTGGAAAGTTTTAGTAGATGTTCCCACCTTTTCAAATAGTCCAGTTTCGTTAGATTCCGACGAGTATAGCAAAAGTTACAAGCCACAGAAGTTTTATCTTTTTATTGAAAATCTATAGTTTGGTAATTGTTTGCGTATGTTCGAGGTCAGGAATTTAAAATTCCTTTTCGAATCCGAGAAAGTGGTCAACTAGAAAGTTTTAGTAGATGTTCCCACCTTTTCAAATTACCCAGTTTCGTTAGATTCCGACGAGTAGAGCAAAAGTTACCAGCTTGCAAAGTTTCAGCTTTTTGTTGAAAATCTGCAGTTTGGGTAAACTGTTTGCGTGTGTTCGATGGACAAGATTTTGGATATCTTATGTAATCTAAAATAGTGTTCCACTAGAGAGTTGTGATAGATATTTTTACCTTTCTAAAAAGTATATTTCTGTTGAAATCCGATAAGCATAGCACTGGTTGTTTTTAGGCTGTCGGAAGGTTTTTAAGTCACTTTTGGGCCTCTCATTGGTAGAATGCTTATTTTAGACTGTTAGTAGATTTTTCTGTTGCTTCTAAGATCAAGAGTTGCTAGTAAGCACGTTCGGTTACTTTTAGGTTGATTACCTGTATGGTTGTTTTCATATGTAGGTTGTTTTCATATGTAGGTTGTTGTCTCATACGTGGCTCGCCTGGCCCGTATGTCGCTGTTGATCTCATACATAGCTTATTTGGCTTGTATGTATATTGTTGTCTCATACGAAGCTCATTGGGCTCGTATGTAGGTATTGTCTTAAATAAGTAGGCTATGAGTAGATCCGAGGAGATCTTGTGAAGTCTAGTTTAAGACTTGGTTAATTGTGTCGACAAATTGTTACACTCTCTAGAAGAGGGACACATACGGTGCTTTTTCATGACGAGTTGGAAGCACAGTGACATGTCTCGCTTATTTGGTTAGGGTTAGTGACATCGTTAGGGTAGTAACAGTTACATAACCTTTTTTATCTATAAATTGTCGAAGGATGAGAGTTGGTGTTAGGGGTGATACCCTATAATCCAACATCTCCTATAGGCTGACACTAGGTGGTGTTATTGGGATGTATTCCCCTATCAAAGGGATACGGACAGTGTTTTTTCATGATGAGTTGGGAGCACGGGATCCGTATCTTGATTGTTAATTCATGAACTGCCATGATAAGAACGGGAGGTTTTCCTAGAAAAATAGACCCTACAATTCTATTAGGTTCTAGGCCTTCTCATGACAAGTTGAGGGTACGGAAGAAGGTTGGCAAGTATCTTATAGTACATGTTGGCTTTGAGCGAGGACCAGTTCGCCGGGCAAAAGTGGAAAACGGGGACACCACTATTGTACTGCAAAAGCAGAACTAGACCGTATCTGTAACCTCATCAGTCATGTAGTATGTGTCAGAAACAGGATGGGTATAAAAGTAGAATTCATGATGTGGGTTCAAATCCCTATATATGAAGAAATGGCTTGATATGGGACGTATGTAGTATGGGCTGCATACTATTCCGAAGACTCACTTGCATTACAATAAGAGCATCATTGCATTGGTAATCTTGCATTAGAGTCTAAGTCATAGCATACACTGACACATCAACTAAATATACACGCGTCTCTTTTCATCAATTTGTTTGCTATAGTTGAGATTCGCTGCTAGTTATCAGCCTTAAAGCGTCAGTATATGTACTGACGTCCCCACTTCAATAGGTATTGGATTTCAGAAGTACAGGTATTGGATTGCAGAAGTACAGTTACAAGTTTCAAGAGGACTCGAGGCTAGAGAAGCAAGGAGTCAACTTTATTTAAGTTTCCGCTGTAATATATGTTGTAATATCATTTGTAACAATTATTGTAATTTATTCATTGTTGTAATTTGTTTATTGTTGGAGAAGCATCCAAGTGAAATACCAAGTGTTGTTCTTTATTCATTGTACTCTGATGTAATTTGTTGAAAGTTGAAATACTTGGGATTATAAAGGTATTATTGCAACACTGTTATAATGTATTGCAGTTTTATAACATTCGAACTTGTAATACATTTGTATTGAATAAAAAGTTTTAAATTTTCCTGTTTTTCTGTGTATTGTGGCTAATTGAAGAAAATATTCTGGCTTATGTCACAGTTTCCCATTTACCGGAATTCGGGGCGTTACACAATAGTTCAATAATTAAGTGTTCATGGTAAAACAACTATTTATTAAGCGGCGATGCAATCAATTCCTTCACCAATGTTGTTCTTCCAATCCATCAAGCAATTCTCCTTCATCACCTATAAACACTTCATCTAAAAAGAGAAGAAAAATTATCCTGAGAGCAAGTCATGGATTGCAAGTAGAGAAAGTGGGGAACAATGGGATAACGGTATAACAATGAAGTCAATGGATCAATAGAAATCAATAACATGGGACAATCATGATAATCGATGCAATTGGCTATAAACAATGGTTCAATATTTGGTAACGGTAATCAATGGTTAATAACGATAATACATAGCCAATATTCGATATCAATAGGAACAATAATGAACAATATGCAGTGTCAATGTGATGCAACTCTGAAGTCTATTAATCATTTTAATCCTAACTAATGTAGCACTTCATGCATCCCATCTGTTTACCACATGCTTACTACATACAAACAAGTTACGTTTAGACTTAGTGGTGAATTTTATAGTTCATATAATCGGCAACGATATTCAATAATGACCGATGATGGAATCAATCGAGATACTGTAGTTAGTAATTTACAATTAATCGATGACCGATATGACCAATAGACCAATAGACCCATAAATAGGGAAAGACGGGCCCCTCCTCCAAGTGCAGCTACTTCCCTTGACGTCGTTGTCCCCGCTCGCCGTCTTCTGTTTCGTCAGATTGCAATAAACAGCGACAGGCACTTCTTTGCTATCGACCCCCGTTCCTTGTCTCTCTCTCTTTGTGGGTGCGTGTTGTGCTCGTTGGGTTCGTGGTTTCCGTTCGTTGTTCATGTTCTAAGAATCTGTTCCCGTTATTCTTGCTTTACACCATTGTCGTCGTCAGTTAAGCCAAGTAACTTGTATTCTTTTCTTCGTGTAATACAAGTACTAAATACCACCTGTAGTGTAGTTGGGTTCTAGAGAAAATTTGTGTGAGTATTCTATGTTATCTATTGTCTCTATTGTGATGATTTGACCATAGTTGCCTCACGACACATTTGACATGATACAACCTAGGGTTGACCACTTTTGATGTATATGTTCGTGCTATTTTGTGATATCGTGTGCTTGATGTGTTATTCGTGATATACTTGTCGAATACTTGTAAAATACACTATACCATGTTGTTTGGACATCTAGTACACTATATTTCATATTTGGGTTGATTTGGATGAATTTCGCGTGATCTATGTCGATTTGAGTAAGAAGAACAAATCTGTATTTTCTGTTACCCCGATGTTGCTCAGTATTTTTGACCCTATTAAGGTCAGTATTTGAAAATATTTTGTTAACATGAACTGTAGAGGACTCTGTCTACTTTTTAACCCTTTTGATGGATCTCAGTTTCGATTTACGAGTTGTCAGTTATGCCTATTTTACTACTGAGGTGTATAAAGATTTCCAGACCGCGTTTTCTATGTATTCTGATGTGTAATATATTTTTATTCGGGTGTTAAAATTATTATTTTGATCAGAAATTTTGCTTAGTACTTCTCGACTTGGTTGGGGTTTACCCAAGAATTTTGGTGGATTTATTTGAGGAGTTTTACAAACCTTTTCATGCCCGTAAATAAATATTTTACATGAAGAATTTTCCTACTTTTCAGGGAAGAACCTGATTTTCGACCTAATTCTACTTGATGTCTCTAAAATATTCTTGAATATGAAAGTTAGCCTACTGTATCTATTTTATTACCCTTTTGGCGGATTTGTTTATTTATTTATGGTTTGTGATATATTACTGTTTTCGTACTGCAATGTTTACAATTCCAGATTTACAAAACTACTACATCTTGATGTTTTCTGATTTTTGTTGACTAAACTATTTATATTGAAAATTATGATACTTTGTATTTTGATTCTACACATATAGGGGAGTACCCCAGATTTTTCGTGGATTTAATTAATGAGTTTTCATGCTGTTTTCCTGACTGTGAATAAAAAATATTGATTTCTGACTGAACACATTTTCTAGATTCAAACCTGCTTTACAAAATACTATATGACTTATATATGTTTGCTGGATTTGACCGGAAGTTTATTTTCCAGATTCTTCGACGGATCCAGATTTGCATTTTTGTAGCAACGCGAATCCCTATTTTTGTATAGTACAGTCTTGCTGTCCTGAACTAGCATTTGCATTGTTCTTCTCACGCCCCGCTTCCCAAAATACGGAAACGAGTACGTAAAGTAGGCCCAGTGAATGATGTAAACACCATCCATATGCTGTACCAGACTAACTCAGCAATAAGAACAACAAAATACAACCACGCAAGAAATATAACCACATGAAACAAAGATAAATTCCAATAATAAATGAAATAATCCAATAGTATAAATATTCAACATCCGGGATCAAAACAACTACGGGTCATAAAGCCCAAAAACAAAGTACAAGTCATAACAATGTTCAAGAAAATAAATCTAGCAGCAAATAAAACGATGCAGCGGAGACTGGTTCCAACTCTAGAAACGTTGCTCACCAATTCCTTCGGGAACAGATCCTTCGGTACCTGTAAAATCTTGATCTAAAAAGAAAGAAAAGAGTGCCCTTAGAGCAAGTCGTGGGCGGCAAGTAGAGAAAAACAGAAGGTAAAGGAAAGCATATATATCAAAGAATAGGGGCATGGTCAAAGACAAAGAACAAAACAAAGAGCGGGAAATAATATCAAAGGTGTACAATAATCACGCATGTAATGAGTGATGTCAAGTCAAGATCAAGCATGAGATGCAGGTTGTTAAGTATTTTATTAGCCTATCTAGTGCACGTACTACTGCGTCCCATTCCACAGGTTCGGCGCAAGCACAGTGATCATTTTAGACCGATGGTGAATTCACAGATCGTGTACTCGCCATTGTTAACAATAATTTACGTGCAAGAATCATCATTCAATCATTGCAATCAATACTCCTCCTTCTATGTCAAGTATTCGTGCGAGCGAAAAGGCCTTACCGAGTACATTTTCCGATTGTTCACTACCAAGTCTACCCATAATACCCCGGCTTGTTAATAGTTTATTTTCATTCTATGTGAGCATGCAAGAGAATGTCAATGTTTTATACTACTATGTGTGACTAATTTTAAGCATTACAGATAAAGCATGAGGCAAACACATCATATAAACGCATTTCACAAAATCAGGACAGCATGACCTTGCTGTACGAAAACATGGATTATGGTCACTGCAAAATAGCAAACCTGAATCCGTCAGAAGGACTAGGAAGTAGACTTCCACATGGTTCCAGCGAGTATAATTAAGGCATATAAAAGATACCGAAACTAGGGTGGAAAATTTATTCTAATCAGGTTTTATGTTCAGGCAGCATGCAGTAGGTTGTGTTCAGCTAATTATTTCGGGTCAGATAACTCATTAATAAAATCTACAAAAATTCAAGGAAGTATCTATACAGGTATAGGTCCAGCCTAATTTATGTCATAATTTTCTTTTACTGTTAATAGGGTCAAATAAAATATAAAACAGCAGGATACGCATGAAATTATGAATCTAGAATTACTAACACAGTTGTACTGAAAAGATGATATCTAGTAGAGGACAAATTAGAATTTAAATCTGCACCAGGGAAAAGTGATCTATACATCCAGGGCTACAATTTATGTTCAGCAAGTTATTTCAAATTATGTCATTAGCCTGGTTAAAAATCTAATTCAAAGTGAAATATCTAGTAGACCAGAAATTAACTTAACATAAAAAGGCAACAAATAAATCATACGAGCACATATAGCATGCAAATTGGTAATCAAGGTGATCCTAGGTGTCAACATGCAAATTTCTGAGTTTAAGATACAATTATCACAGTCATGGTGTCAATTCATCGAGCAACTTCAATCTAGCACATACAATTTTACATGTCCAATTTATCAAGTAGTCCTATGCATGAATCTGGTTATTTAAATGTGCATATGCATGAAACAATGGGGACTAGGTTTAAGATCAAAGAGATAGCACAATGTTAAGAGTATGTCCGGTTAGCTCGTGTAAACCCTCGACAATCTTAACGAAATTGTCAAAGCAGTTTGATAACAAAATGGACGGGATCTACTTGCAGGAAATCAAATAAACTTGAACAGAATGAAATGCTAGTTCAAGAAGAGACTTGATTGTTATATTGTAGATACAATTAATAAGAATAACGGGATTAGAATCTCGGGCGAAATCTCCCAAAACACGTGCGAAGTACGTGCGAAGAACCAACAGCAAACAAGCACAGCAAAAGCAAAAGCCAAGTGAAAAACCTCACACCGGATCGGGACGAACACGGGACAGTGATTGGGATCTGAGGCGCCCAGAACACGGGACAGCAATCTCGCCCAATGAATGGCCTCCTTCACACCGGATCGGCCCAAACACAGAACAGCGAAAGGGGGTCCGCTACGGCCGAACACCGAACAGCGGGTTCGCCTAATCAATGATTGTCTCCTTCCTCGGCAAGTAAAGAGAGAGAGAGAGAGAGAGCATGGCGTCTCGATGGGGGGTGCAGCGGTGTCGGCACCACAGGTCAGGAAGCGACGGGGGTGACGGAAGCCTCGACGAAACTCTGACAAACTATGTTTTGCTGTTGGAAATAGAAAAACGACGATGGCAATGCTAGGGAGCTTGAACGGCGATGCTAGGGTCTTCGATGGAGCGGCGAGGGATGGCGGTGACAATGGTGAAGTGCACGGAGGTGATGAAGGACGATGGCGATGGGTAATGGCTACGAGAACACGGTGGATTGGAATATGGCGAGGACAGGGGGTGAACGGATGACGGTGAGATGGTGGAGATGAGCGGGACGACGAGGACGAAGGTGGTGACGGAGGAGGAAGACGATCGGAACAGCAATGGTAGTAGGGTTTTCGGTTGGGTTTGGGATGCAGCGAAAAACAGAGAGAGATAGGTTTTGGGATCGGGGAGAGAGAGTAACGGCAAAGAGAGAGAGTAGAATATAAAATAGGGGATCAAGAATTAGGGTTTTGGGTTGAGATTATGTGGGTTCTGGGTAACGGTTTTGGCTCCAAAAGGAGAAAAATAAATGGAATGAGATGAGACGAACACAAAGGAGAACAAATCAAACTCAAGATAGAAAGAGCAAAATTTGCGAAAAGAACATAATCCAGCCAGAAGAACACAGATCGATCAAGAGAGAACAAAAGAGCCCAAGAAAAGACAAAATACACTATAACAAATGAATCCAAATGCAATAATCAAAAGAAAACAAAATACAATAATATCTGAAAATAGGGCTTACAAATCCTACCCACCTTACAAGAAGAATTTCGTCCTCAAAATTCATACAAGAGGTACATAAGACAAACCCCGAAACAACAAAGCAAAACAAAGCAAAACAAAACACTACTCAAACAAATGAGGGAACCTCTCCCGACTCTCTTCCTCTAACTCCCAAGTAGACTCCCCTAGTGAGCGAGGATCCCAAGAAACTCGAACCAACTTGATGACTCCATTCTTTAGCATCTTCTCTCGACGGACTAAGATAGAGACGAGTCGAATTTCACAGGACAATCCGGCCTCACAGACATGTCTAAGTAGTCAACCACATGAATGTCATCTCTGATGTATTTCCTCAGCTGAGAAACATGGAATACATCATGGACACCTGCTAAAGCTGGCGGTAATGCGAGCCTGTAAGCTACCTTGCCTACATGTTCCAAAATATTGAATGGACCGATGAATCGATGACTCAACTTGCCTCTACCGCCGAAACGAATAACACCTTTCCAAGGCGATACCTTGAGGAACACATGCTTGCCTGCCTCAAACTCTAGAGGTCTCTGACGACAGTCAGCCCACCTCTTCTGCTGATCTCGAGCAGCCTGCAAATGCTTACGGATCTGAGCCACGACATCAACTGCCTTCGTGATCAACTCAGGACCTAAAAGCTTCCTCTCACCAATATCATCCTAATAGACTAGTGATCTACACTTGTGCCCATACAAAGCTTCGAATGGAGCAGCCTTGAAACTCGCCTATTAACTGTTATTATAAGAGAACTCGGCCAAGTGAAGATGATCCTCCCTCGAACCTCCAAACTGAAGAACACAAGATCTCAACATGTCTTCTAGGGTCTGAATTGTCCTTTCTGACTGCCCATCTGTCGGAGGATGGAATGCTGTACTGTACCTCAGCTTGGTACCCAAGCTCTTCAGCAAACTCTCCCAGAACTGAGACATGAATCTCGTATCTCTATCCGATATGATGCTGACAGGAACTCCATGCAGACGAATGACCTCCTAAACATTCTGCTTGGCCAAACTCTCCGTGGACTGACCCATACAGAAAGGAATAAAGTGAGCACACTTCGTCAGCCGATCCATTATCACCCAGATAGCATTATGACCTTTAGGACTCCTCGGCAAAGCTGTCACAAAGTCCATCGTGATATTCTACCACTTCCATTCAGGAATAGGAAGAGGTTGCAAAAGTCCTGTGGTCCTCTGATGCTCCGCCTTCACCTGCTGACAGATTAGGCACTGGGCGACAAATCGAGCCACATCCCGCTTCATACCATGCCACCAGAAATGTTGTTTCAAGTCCCTGTACATCATGATACCACCAGGATGAATAGAATACGGGGACCGATGAGCTTCCTCGAGTAGCTACTGCCTGACTTCTCCTCTAGGTTCACACAACCTAGAGCTAAACCGAAGCGACCCATCAGCATGGACAACCAAATCAGACCTCAAACCAGCTTCAACCTCACTCTGAAACTCCTGCAATTGCTGATCACTCCCTTGAGCTACCTTAATCTGCTCTACCAAGGATGACCACAACTGCAACAACATAACCTGCCGATCTGATCCAGGAAGCAACTTATCAACTCTAGCCTCCTCATGTCCTTCACTAGCTCCTTTTACTGAGTGAGGAATATAGCGGCAGACCTCCGACTCAAAGCATCCAGCATCGAATTAACTATGCTCAGGTGATACTGCAAATTGATGTCAAAGTATGCCATCAATTCCAGCCATCTCTTCTGCCTCATGTTCAACTCCTTCTGCATGAACACATACTTGAGGCTCTTGTAATCTGTGAAAATTTCAACTCTATCCCCAAGCAAATAGTGTCTCCATAACTTCAAGGCAAAGATCACAGCTACAAGCTCCAGATCATGCGTAGGATAGTTCTTCTCATGAGGTCTCAACTGCCTCGATGCCTCAGCGACAACCCTGCCTCGCTGCATCAGCACTACTCTCAGGCCTCTCTCCGAAGCATCACAAAAGATCACAAAACCACCCGAACTGTCGGGTATAGTCAGCACAGGCACTGATGTCAACCGATGCTTCAACTCGGCAAAAGCTTCATCACAAGCTTCATCCCAGATGAACTTTTGCTCCTTCCTGGTCAAACTAGTCAAGGGTCCAACAATATTGGAGAAATCCTGAACGAACTTTCGATAGTAACCAGCCAAACTAAGGAAACTCCGCACCTCAGGAACAGATTTCGGAATAGGCCAATCCTTGAATGCAGAAATCTTCGATGGATCCACATAAACACCAGCACCGAAAATAATGTGGCCAAGAAAAGCAACCTGATCCAGCCAGAATTCGTACTTATCGAGCTTCTCATACAGCTGGTTCTCCCTCAAAGTCTGCAGAACCACCTTCAGATGCTCAACATGATCCTCCTTGTTCCGCGAGTACACCAATATGTCGTCGATGAAGACCATGACAAACTGATCCAAGAATGGCGAAAACACACGGTTCATCAAACTCATGAACACAGCCGGTTCATTAGTCACTCTGAAAGGCATCACCAAGAACTCATAATACCCATACCTCGTTCGGAAAGCCGTTTTCAGAACATCCTCCTGACTTCACCCTAACTTGATGGTACCCGGAACACAGATCCAACTTCGAGGACACCAAAGCACCTCCCAGTTGATCGAACAAATTGTCAATCCTCGACAATGGATACCGATTCTTGATAGTAACATTATTCAACACCCTGTAGTCAATGCAAAGCTTGCGGCTTCCATCCTTCTTGCTGACAAATAGAACTGGGGCTCCCCATGGCGAAACACTAGGTCTGACAAAACCCTTATCAAGTAGCTCCTGAACTTGCACCTTCAGTTCTGCCAATTCAACCGGCGCCTTACGATACAGACTCTTGAAAATAGGGGCCGTACCGGGCTGATCATCAATGCTGAACTCCACATCTTAGACTGGCAGTAAACCGGACAATTCCTCAGAGAACACAACAAGGGAGTCTCGCACAACCAAGCGTGCAACAACCCCATCAGAATCTAGTGACACAAGAGAAACAATCTTGGGGTCCATCGAGTTCTTGACATGCTCTCACGGTGTCTCACTCGCCTGGAAAACAAATTCTGGTTGACCAGAGAGCCTTAGTCACCTTCATCTCCCGACAATCAATCACGGCATAGGAAACACTCAACCAGTCCATGCACCGAATGACATCGAAACCGGAGTTGGGAATCACTTCAAATCCACCGAGAAAACCACACCACCAATCAGCAACAGACTCTGCTTGTGAACCCTAGAATAGACAAGGACACCTCCACCTATGGTGATGTCCCAAGCTACGGGCATAGCATCGCTAGCCAAACCATGCTGATCGACAAAGCGAGAAGAAATGAAAGAGTGGGTAGCACCCGAATCGAACAACACATAAGCTGGAAGAGAAAAAACTAAAATCACACCTAGAAGAAGATCAAACAAAGAATAAGGTGCTAGCAGGATATATACACGAATAATTGAACAAAGGAGGGAAAAACAACAACATGCAGAAAACTGAAAGAAAGAAAAGAAAGTACAACTACTATAATATTCCGGACGGATATTATATTTATAATAATTATTATTTTTTAATTAAAATATTTTTTTTGGAAATTTCTTGGTTTTTCTACATAAAAAGTTACCTGGACATATATACTAGCATGTATATACAGGTATTGTATCAGTTTTGTGCACATGTACAAAACAATGAAAAATGTGCTTTGATAAAATGTCTGAAAAATCCCGGGCATGTATTTAAAATTATTATTTTATTATTATTTCACTTTTATTTTCAAAATTGAAATATTTTTGGTGGATATCACCTGCTTTTGTTAATAAACATTATCTGTATATATATACCAGTCTGTATACATCTATATTGTAGCAAATTGGTACTGGAATCTTTTGGACTGATAATAAAATTTATTTTATTACTATTTTCGAAATTAATTTATTTTTGTACGGATTATGCAGTTTTACAAACGAAAATTATCGGTATATATATATATATATACATACCTTTGCGTATTGTACCAATTTCGTACGTTTGTACAAATCATGTAGTAAGTGTTTTGGACAAAAATATCTTATTTTTGTCATGATTAATAAAAATTGGAAGGTTAGGATTTGCTTGGAGGCTTAAACCTAGGGTTAAGACTAATTAGAGACACATAAGAGTTAATATGTGTATTTTCTACTAGAACCCTCTTCTCCACCTCACCCCCTCCACCTCACCCCCTCCACCTCATGAAACCTTGGCCGGCCAAACCCTTGCCAAGGGGGTTTGTCCAAATGTGGTTGTGTATTTTGCACTCTCCACCCTCATTTCATCCTATAAATACCCCCCCTTCACTCTTTGCCTCATTTACAAGAAGGCAAAAAAAGAGGAAAAGAAAGAGAAGAAACCCTAATAAGTATTCTTCATTTGGGGTTTTTCATAAGTGTTCTTCATACAAAATTGTGGTAGAAGCTAAGGAGGAAGGAGAAGGTTTCTAGCTAGTCCTTTCTACAAGAGAATCAAAAGGTGGGGGTTCTCTACTCTCTTTTTGTGTTTATTTCTATTTTATTTTTTGTATGTAGAAAAGAACCCATCTTTAAGGGTTAGTTTTGGTTCTATGTGAGTAAAGAACCCATCTTTGATGGTTGTTTGTTGAAGGATAAAAAGAACTCATCTTTATGACGGTAGATGTTGTATGTGTATGTTCTTTAACAACTTGGACTAATTTCTAAGCATATAGATGGTTGTAGGTTAAAAAGAACTCACCTTTATAATGTATTGTTGTGTATGTGTGTTCCTAAATAACTTGGACTAAATTCCTAAGCATAAACAAGGTTGTAGGGATCAAAATGATCCCACGAAAGTATTGATGGTAGAACTCAAAATAAATGACATAAAGATGGAGTCTTTAAGACTTGTTGTGGTTATTTTGCTAAAATAACAACTTGGACTAAATGGTATCTGCATATGAGTAGTGTTGATCCAAGAAGACCACATGAAGAGTTTTGAATGAAGAACTTGCTAAAAACACATAAGGGTGTAATCTTTAACCTTGTTATGTTTATTGTTGTTATTATGGTTGTTTTGATTAACACAAAAATGGCAACTTGGACCTAAACTATGTGCACATAAAGATTAGTGGGGTAAAAATACTTACTTACCCATTCTTGGGGTTGTAGACCCATCTAGCTATTTTTAAAGATAAGTTTTGTTGTATGTTGCTCTCTACTTTATTAAGAAATCAATCCATGCGAACCCTAGTTCATAAAAAGTGGACTTGTTATATGTTAATTTCCTACCATGTTATAGATAAATTCCTTACTAATTCTAGTTCATAAAAGATAAATCTTTTAGAAGTTGTTGTATGTTTACTTTCATACTTGTTAAAAATCAAGTCCTTGGTAAATCTAGTTCATGAAAGATTAAGCTTCTATTTTTCCAGATTGTAAAGGATTAGTTCTTTTCTAGCATGTCTATTTGCTTTTATAATAGAAATGATTACTTCTTTTCTTATTGTATGAAGGAACTTGTAGGATTGAAGAAAAGTGGGTTGTAGCATGTAGAAATTTGTAGACTTAATAAAAGTAAGTTTTTGTATTATGTAGGATTTGTAGAATAAATAAACGTAGGTTTAGTAATATGTAGGACTTGTAAATTCAATAAAGATAGATTCTTGTAATAGTTAAGTAGGACTTTTAATTTACAAAAGAAGTAGTTTTTGTAATAGCTAGATAAAGTCCTTAGTAGCTTTATGAGTTTACACCATGCTTAAGTTGTATACCATGCTTGTGTTGTTGTAGGTTGATGTAGTAATGAAAGCCATGCTTAAGTTGTATATCATGCTTGAGTTGTTGTAGTAAGAAACCAATGCTTAAGTTGTATACCATACTTGAGTTGTTGTAGGTTGATGTAGTAAAGAAATCCATGCTCAAGTTGTATACCATGCTTGAGTTGTTGTAGTAAGAAATCCATGCTTAACTTGTATACCATGCTTGAGTTGTTGTAGATTGATGTAGTAAAGAAATCCATGCTTAAGTTGTACACCATGCTTGAGTTGTTGTAGTAAGAAACTCATGCTTAAGTTGTATACCATGCTTGAGTAGTTATAGTAAAGAAACCCATCATGCTTGAGATGTAGTAAAAAAACCATGCTTGAGTTGTTGTAGATTGATGTAGTAAAGAAATTCATGTTAAGTTGTCTACCATGCTTGAGTTGTTGTAGATTGATGTAGTAAAGAAACCATGTTAAGTTGTATACCATGCTTGAGTTATTGTATTAAAGAAACCCATCATGCTTGATATGTAGTAAAGAAACCATGCTTGAGTTGTTGTAGATTGATGTAGAAAGAAACCCAGGCTTAAGTTGTATACCATTCTTGAGTTGTTGTAGAAAGAAACCCAGGCTTAAGTTGTATACCATGCTTGAGTTGTTGTAGATTGATATAGTTAAGAAACCCATGCTTAAGTTGTATATCATGCTTGAGTTGTTGTAGTAAAAAATACATGCTTATGTTGTATACCATGCTTGAGTTGTTGTAGTAAAGAAACCCATCATGCTTGAGATGTAGTAAAGAAACTATTCTTGAGTTGTTGTAGATTGATGTAGTAAAGAAACTCATGTTAAGTTGTATACCATGCTTGAGTTGTTATAGGTTGATTTAGTAAAGAAACCCATATTAAGTTCTATACCATGCTTGAGTTGTTGTAGATTGATGTAGTAAAGAAACCCATGTTAAGTTGTATACCATGCTTGAGTTATTGTATTAAAGAAACCCATCATGGTTGAGATGTAGTATAGAAACCATGCTTGAGTTGTTGTAGATTGATGTAGAAAAAAACCCATGCTTAAGTTGCATACCATGCTTGAGTTGTTGTAGATTGATGTAGAAAAAAACCCATGCTTAAGTTGCATACCATGCTTGAGTTGTTGTAGAAAGAAACCCATGCTTGTGTTATTGTAGTTGTTCTTAGTAAAGAACGCATGCTTGTGTCATTGTAGTAGTTCTAGTATAGAACCCATATTTGAGATGTGTAATTGTTCTAGATTTAAAAGAATCTATGCTTGAGTTATATGGTTGTTTTAGATTCAAAAGGATCCATGCATGTTTAAGTTATATGATTGTAGTGGTTTTAGTTAAATTCTAAAAAGGAACCCATGAGTTTCACTTGCATGCTAATCCAGTTGAATTATTGAAATGAACCCATGTTCCATAGTTGTTCTAGTTCGATTTTTAAGAAGAAACCATGAAACTAGCTCCATGATAGTTCTAGCTCGAATTGGCAAGGAAACCATGCGTTTAGGTTCTAGGTGGTTCTAGCTTAACCTTGAGAAAGAACCCATGAACCTAGTCGCATGTTGTCCTAGTTCAAATTTGGGAAAAGAACCCATGAGTTCAAGTTGTATGTGGTTCTAATTGAAATTGGACCATACGATGTGCACTTGCTTCATCTTCAATATATGGAAAATAATGGTTGGGAAAGTCACTAGGATTGTTACCTTGGTAAAAGCTCATCTAGGGTCTTATAGTTACCCTAGGGGTCATCGACCATCAAGACTCGCATCTTACCACCTTGGAAACTATAGATAAATCACACCTCGAGTGCCGATGAATCTTAACTGATCTGGGTTGATCACGGGCCAAGTATGTTGACGAGATCCGAGTTAGGGGTAGTGATGAGTAAGGGAGATCCCGTCACCGGTGTCTTGGATCGATAGGCCATGAGTTGGATCGGAATAATCTTAAGAAAATTCTGATTGAAAACCTCGTGAGATTGTTTGGGTTTAGTGACATCGTTAGGGTAGTAACTTATGGCTATCACTAATTAACCTTTACTTATTATCATTATTCGCCGAAGGGAAAGAGTTGGTGTTAAGGGTGATTCCTTATGATCTGACCTGTCCTATAGGCCGGCATTAGGCGGTATTATTGGGTTGTACCTTCCTGTCAAAGATATACGTACGGTGCCCTCCCACGAGTTGGGAGCATAGGTTGCGTATCTGGCACTGTTAATTCCTGAAATACCATGACTTATGGGTGCCACAGGGTAGGCTTCATGCTATCCTGTACTTGCGAGACCCTATGTTCATTTGGTTTTTGAATGAGGTCCGGTATGCCAGGAAATAGTGGCAAATTCGATCACCACTATAGTGACTGCATTAACGGAACTAGACCGTACCTACAACCTTGTTTTTGAGTGAGGTCTGGTACGCCGGGTAGTAGTGATAAACAGAGACACCATAAGCGTACTGCCTAGGGGGACTTGACCCCTTCTCCAACCTCACTATTCACGTTGTATTATCAGGAACAGGATTGTGTACAAAGTAGAATTCATAACGTGGGTTCAAATCCCTATATATGAAGAAACGACTTGATATGAGGCGTATGTAGTATGGGCTGCATACTATCCCAGAGTCTTGCTTGCATTAGAATATGAGCATCCTTGTATTAGTAATCTTGCCTTAGAATCTAAGTCATAGCATACACTGACACATCAATTATATATACACATTTCTCTTTTCATCAATCTATTTGCTTTAAGTGGAGAATCGCTGCTAGTCAACAGCCTTAAAGCGTGAGTATATGTACTGACGTCCCCATTTCAATAGATACTGGATTGCAGAAGTACAGGTACAGGATTCAGGAGGACTCAAGGCGAGAGAAGCAAGAGTCATTTGTATTTCCGCTGAATTATATGTTGTTTACTATTGTTCCATTGTAACAATTGTTGTAATTTATTTATTTGTTGGAAAGCATCCAAGTGAAGTACCAAGTGTTGTTCTTTTTTCATTGTACTCTGATGTAAATTATTGAAAGTTGTAACACTTGGGCTTGTAAAGGTATCATTGTAACACTAATGTAATGTATTGCTGTTTTATAACATACAGACTTGTAATATATTTGTGCTGAATAAAAAGTTTTAACTTTTTCTGTTTTTCTGTGTATTGTGGCTAATTGAAGAAAAGATTCTGGCTCATGTCACGGTTTCCCAGTATATGAAAATCAAGGCATTACAGAGTGGTATCAAAGACTGCAACTTACAGTCCAACACAGTAGGAAAATTAAACTTGGATGCCTTTTAGGAGTCGGACTTTAGCTAGTTGTAGACAATTATAATTCATATTGTTGCTTCTTTCAACTTATGTTTTTGTAATTTCCTAATATCTAGACTAATTCCAGTATGTGTGCTTTAAGGATGGTATTCGAGGATATCCTAACCAAGGATGTGCTGATGGAAGAGAGTGAGCCAATTTCAAGGGATGATCCGATGATTTCAAGCGAGGAGCAAAAGGAAATTTCACTACAAGCTGACCACAAGACGGATTTTCCTTCACCACCGCAAGGACTAAGTGTGGATCAACGCACAGCGGCAGCAGCCAGCATAAGTCAGGAAATTAAGAAGCTGAGGAAGCGCAGGTTTTGGAAAGGTCGTCAAGCTAAGTAACTGGGTGATGCTTTCGGAGCTATATTAGCAGGCCTAGCAAAGGAGCAGGAACACCTTGATTCCAGATTGGCACGACTACAACATAAATTGGAGCAAATCCTGGAGACCACCAAGGTCGTAGTATGCAATCTCTGTGAGCGAGTTGGGCACAACAAAACAGTCTGTCCACGACTAGAAGGGAAAAGATCTGCACCAGCATCAGGGTCTGAGAAACAAAATCAGAAGCAAAAGATTCAAAAATTAAAGGGCATACTTGGAGGTGCCAAGATAGAAAGTTGTTTCTTATGTGGTTAGCAAGGTCAGTTCATGAGCCAGTGTCCGAGGAAGAACCCTCAGATAGATACTCGTACATGTTACAACTATGGGAGGATTGGTCATATCCGACCAGATTGTCCCAGCTTCACAGGAATGACGGCAGATCAATACCGAAGATGAATAATAAGGGAAAGGAGCCTGTTTACTAAGGGTAGAGTTCGCACTTACTACAAGCAAGCTGAAGAAGGCAGGACTGCTAGTGCCAGTTTGTGCATATGGAACTGCAACAAAGTCAAAAGTTGTATTTTTGAAATTTATTTTTGGACTAAGGTGTAATATATGATGTAACACTTTTTGTAGCCAGTTGGATTTGTATATATATACGAAATCCAGGCAATCGTTTGTTTAATCATGGTTCATCATAATCTTTTGTCTGAATTATTTTTCAAGAATTGAGATGTATGCGGGAAGAGCCTCTAGATGTGGTTTGGTTAATTACACCATCTCGAGCGTCAGCTTTGAGCAAATTATAGGAGAGAATCCTAGAAGTTAGAAGTGATGTTCGTAGGTCATGTCCTATTCTAAGGAGGGAGTGACTATCAAAGTGCAAAAGATTGAGATAATTGAAGAATTAGTCTCAGCCAAGGATTGCAAAGGAAGTAAGAAGCCAGATGATGAGATCAGTCAAGCTAGTATTGAAGTGATTACTCAAGATTGAAGCTCAGTTTTGGCACGATGGGAGCTGCGATCGAGTCTAAGGGCGCAAGTCAGAAGGCTTAGGCAGAAGATGTAGGGATTGAAGCACCAAAGCGGCGAGTTGATGAAGGAAAATCTTAGGATGTCGGTACGGACTTCATCATAGGATTTCCCAGGAGTTCGAAAATGTATGACTCAATTTGAGTTATTTGGGACCCGGTTGACAAAGTTGGCACATTTTCTTCCAATGAAGATGACTTAATCACTAGAGAAATTAGCGGGAGTCAACATTGAAGGTGTAAGGAAGCGACATGGAGTGCCTGCGTCAGCGATTCTGACCAAGATTCAAGAGTTACATCTCGATTTTGGCAGAGTTTGCAGGCAGCTTAGGGATCGAGGTCAGGTTCCTTGGAGAACCAATTCGTGGAGGAGCCACTTGGGAGCCAGAAAGCCGTATAAGCTTTCTTTCCCGGAGTTATTTAGAGTATGAATGTTTTCTGTTTTCCGAACTTAACGTAGTTCTGAGGACATAACTATTCTAAAGAGGGAGTATTGCAATATCCCAGACGGATATTATATTTATAATAATAATTATTTTTTAATTAAAATATTTTTTTTGGAAATTTTTAGGATTTTCTAAATAAAACGTTACCTGGATGTATACACTAGTATGAATATACAGGTATTGTATGAGTTTTGTGCACATGTACAAAACCCTAAAAAATGCATTTTTGAGAAAATATCTGGAAAATCCAGGGCAGGAATTTAAAATTTTTATTTTATAATTAATTTACTTTTATTTTCAGAATTGAAATATTTTTGGTGGATATCACCCGGTTTTGTTAATAAACATTATCTTTATATATATACCAGTCTGTATACATCTGTATTGTATCAAATTGGTATTGGAATCTTCAGGGCTGATCATAAAATTTATTTTTTTATTATTTTTGGAATTAATTTATTTTTGTACGGATTATGCGGTTTTACAAATGGAAATTATTGGTATATATATATATACATATATATATATATATATATATATATATATATATATATATATATATATATATATATATATATATATATATATACACACACACATACATATGCGTATTGTACCGATTTCGTACGTTTGTACAAATCATGTAGTATGTGTTTCACTTATTTTTGTCATGATTAATCAAAATTGGACGGCTATGATTTGTTTGGAGGCTTAAACCTAGGGTTAAGATTAATTAGAGACACTAAGAGTTAATATGTGTATTTTATACTAGAACCCTCTTCTCCACCTCAGCCCCTCCACCTCATGAAGCCTTTGCCGACCAAACCCTTGCCAAGGGGGGTTGTGCAAATGTGGTTGTGTATTTTGGACTCTCCACCCTTATGTCATCCTATAAATATCCCTCCCCTTCACTCTTTGCCTCATTTACAAGAAAAATAAAAAATAAAGAATAAAAAAAGCAAAAGAAATAAAAGAAAACCTAAGTTTTCTTCATTTCGGGTTTTTCATAAGTATTCTTCCTACAAAATTGTGGTAGAAGCTAAGGAGGAAGGAGAAGGTTTCTAGCTAGTCCTTCCTACAAGAGAATCGAAAGGTGGGGGTTCTCTACTCTCTTTATGTGTTTATTTCTATTTTATTTTTTGTATGTAAAAAAGAACCCAGCTTTAAGGGTTAGTTTTGGTTCTATGTGAGTAAAGAACCCATCTTTGATGGTTGTTTGTTGTAGGATAAAAAGAACTCATCTTTATGATGGTAGATATTGTATGTGTATGTTCATTAACAACTTGGACTAATTTTTAAGCATATAGATGGTTGTAGGTTAAAAAGAACTCACCTTTATGATGTATTGTTGTGGTCCTAAATAACTTGGACTAAATTCCTAAGTATAAACAAGGTTGTAGGGATTAAAATGATCCCATGGGAGTATTGATGGTAGAACTCAAAATAAATGACATAAAGATGGAGTATTTAAGACTTGTTGTGGTTATTTTGCTAAAATAACAACTTGGACTAAATGGTATGTGCATATGAGAAGTGTTCATCCAAGAAGACCACATGAAGAGTTTTGAATGAAGAACTTGCTAAAAACACATAAGGGTGTAATCTTTAACCTTGTTATGTTTATTGTTGTTATTATGGTTGTTTTGATTAACACAAAAATGGCAACTTGGACCAAAACTATATGCATATAAAGATTAGTGTGGTAAAAATACTTACTTACCCATTCTTGGGGTTGTAGACCCATCTAGCTATTTTTAAAGATAAGTTGTGTTGTATGTTGCTCTCTACTTTGCTAAGAAATCAATCCATGCTAACCCTAGTTAATAAAAAGTGGACTTGTTGTATGTTAATTTCCTACCATGTTATAGATAATGTCCTTGCTAATTCTAGTTCATAAAAGATAAATCTTTTAGTAGTTGTTGTATGTTTACTTTCATACTTGTTAAAAATCAAGTCCTTGGTAAATCTAGTTCATGAAAGATTAAGCTTCTATTTTTCTAGATTGTAAAGGATTAGTTCTTTTCTAGCATGTCTATTTGCTTTTATAATAGAAAGGATTACTTCTTTTCTTATTGTAAGAAGGAACTTGTAGGATTGAAGAAAAGTGGGTTGTAGCATGTAGAAATTTGTAGACTCAATAAAAGTAAGTTGTTGTATTATGTAGGATATGTAGAATAAGTAAAAGTAGGTTTTGTAATATGTAGAACTTGTAAATTCAAAAAAGATAGATTCTTGTAATAGTTAAGTAGGACTTGCAATTTTCAAAAGAAGTAGTTTTTGTAATAGTTAGATAAAATCCTTAGTAGCTTTATGAGTTTACACCATGCATAAGTTGTATACCATGCTTGGGTTGTTGTAGGTTGATGTAGTCATGAAACCCATGCTTAAGTTGTATATCATTCTTGAGTTGTTGCAGAAAGAAACCTATGCTTTAGTTGTATACCATGCTTGAGTTGTTGTAGGTTGATGTAGTAAAGAAACCCATGCTCAAGTTGTATACCATGCTTCAGTTGTTGTAGTAAGAAACCCATACTTAACTTGTAGACCATGCTTGAGTTGTTGTAGATTGATGTAGTAAAGAAACCCATGCTTAAGTTGTATACCATGCTAGAGTTGTAGTAGGTTGATGTAGTAAAGAAACCCATGCTCAAGTTGTATACCATGCTTGAGTTGTTGTAGTAAGAAACCCATGCTTAACTTGTATACCATGCTTGAGTTGTTGTAGATTGATGTAGTAAAGAAACCCATGCTTAAGTTGTATACCATGCTAGAGTTGTTGTAGTAAGAAACCCATACTTAAGTGGTATACCATGTTTGAGTTGTTGTAGTAAAGAAACCCATCATGCTTGAGATGTAGTAAAAAAACCATGCTTGAGTTGTAGATTGATGTAGTAAAGAAACCCATCATGCTTGAGTTGTTGTAGATTGATGTAGTAAAGAAACCCATCATGCTTGAGATGTAGTAAAGAAACCATGCTTGAGTTGTTGTAGATTGATGTAGAAAGAAACCCATGCTTAAGTTGTATACCATTCGTGTGTTGTTGTAGAAAGAAACCCAGGCTTAAGTTGTATACCATGCTTGAGTTGTTGTAGATTGATGTAGTAAGGAAACCCATGCTTAAGTTGTATACCATGCTTGAGTTGTTGTAGTAAGAAATCCATGCTTAAGTTGCATACTATGCTTGAGTTGTTGTAATAAAGAAACCCTTCATGCTTCAGATGTAGTAAAGAAACCATGCTTGGGTTGTTGTAGATTTATGTAGAAAGAAACTCATGCTTGAGTTGTTGTAGAAAGAAACCCATTTTTGTGTTACTGTAGTTGTTCTAAGTAAAGAACGCATGCTTGTGTCATTGTAGTTCTAGTAAAGAACCCATGTTTGATATGTGTAATTGTTCTAGATTTAAAAGAATCTATGCTTGAGTTGTATGGTTGTTTTAGATTCAAAAGGATCCATGCATGTTTAAGTTATATGATTGTAGAGTTTTAGTTAAATTCTAAAATGGAACCCATGAGTTTGGCTTGCATGCTAATCCAATTGAATTATTGAAATGAACCCATGTTCCATAGTTGTTCTAGTTCAATTTTTAAGAAGAAACCATGAAACTAGCTCTATGATAGTTCAAGCTCGAATTGGCAAGGAAACCATGCGTTTAGGTTCTAAGTGGTTCTAGCTCAACCTTGAGAAAGAACCCATGAACCTAGTTGCATGTTGTCCTAGTTCAAATTTGGGAAAAGAACCCATGAGTTCTAGTTGTATGTGGTTCTAACTGAAATTGGACCATATGATGTGCACATGCTTCATCTTCAATATATGGAAAATAATGGTTGGGAAAGTCACTGGGATTGTTACCTTGGTAAAAGCTCGTCTAGGGTCTTATAGTTATCCTAGGGGTCATCGACCATCGAGACTCGCATCTTACCACCTTGGAAACTATAGATAAATCACACCTCGAGCGCCGACGGATCTTAACTGATGTGGGTTGATCGCGGGCCGAGTATGTTGATGAGATCCGAGTTAGGGGTAGTGATGAGTGAGGGAGATCTCGTCACCGGTGTCTTGGATCAATAGACCATGAGTTAGATCGGAATAATCTTAAGAAAATTCTTATTGAAAATCCTGTGAGATTGTTTGGGTTTGGTGACATCGTTTGGGTAGTAACTTATGGCTATTACTACTTAACCTTTACTTATTGTCATTATTCGCCGAAGGAAAAGAGTTGGTGTTAAGGGTGATTCCTTATTATCCGACCTGTCCTATAGGCCGGCACTAGGTCATTTTATTGGGTTGTACCTTCCCATCAAAGGGATACGTACAGTGCCTTCCCACGAGTTGGGAGCACGGGTTGCGTATCTCGCACTGTTAATTCCTGAAATACCGTGACTTATGGGTGCCACAGGGTAGGCTTTGTGCTATCCTGTGCTTGCGAGACCCTAAGTTTGTTTGGTTTTTGAATGAGGTCCGGTACGCCGGGCAATAGTGGCAAACGTGATCACCACTATAGTGACTGTAGTAACAAACTAGACCGTACCTGCAACCTTATTTTAGAGTGAGGTCTGGTACGCCGGGTGTAGTGGCTAATGGAGACACCATAAGCGTACTGCCTAGGGGGACTTGTCCCCTTCTCCAACCTCACCAGTCACGTTGTATTATCAAGAACAGGATTGTGTACAAAGTAGAATTCATAACGTGGGTTCAAATCCCTATATATGAAGTAACGACTTGATATGAGGCGTATGTAGTATGGGCTGCATACTATCCCAGAGTCTTGCTTGCATTAGAATATGAGCATCCTTGTATTAGTAATCTTGCCTTAGAATCTAAGTCATAGCATACACTAACACATCAATTATATATACACGTTTCTCTTTTCATCAATCTGTTTGCTTTGAGTGGAGAATCGCTGCTAGTCATCAGTCTTAAAGCGTCAGTATATGTACTGACGTCCCCATTTCAATAGGTACTGGATTGCAGAAGTACAGGTACATGATTCAGAAGGACTCAAGGCGAGAGAAGCAAGAGTCATTTTTATTTCCGCTGAATTATATGTTGTTTACTATTGTTCTATTGTAACAATTGTTGTAATTTATTTATTTGTTGGAAAGCATCCAAGTGAAGTACCAAGTGTTGTTCTTTATTCATTGTACTCTGATGTAAATTGTTGAAAGTTGTAACACTTGGGCTTGTAAAGGTATCATTGTAACATTGATGTAAAGTATTGTAGTTTTATAACATACAAACTTGTAATACATTTGTGTTGAATAAAAAATTTTAACTTTTCCTGTTTTTCTTGGTATTGTGGCCAACCGGGTACTTTCTTTGTCCAGCTCAGAAGGAAGAGGATAATTGAAGGAAAGATTCTGGCTCATGTCACGGTTTCCCAGTATATGGAAATCGGGGCGTTACAACTACTGTGATATACCTACAACCACTCCAACAGCAACTTCCGCTTCCTCGGCTGTCAGGTTATAAGCCTGACCACGACCACCAACTTGACCTCCTCTAGGAGCCACACGCCTCTGATCAAAGACTTGCCTCTGCGGAGGGAGAGATGGTCTGCCCTGACCACGCGTCGGCAATCCTAGCTGAGCAGCACCAGCAATCGGCGCAGGAGCAATGTTCCTCGGACAGTCACGAACCATATGCTCACTGCTCCCACACACTAAACACTGTTGGTTGGCCATCCTGCAGTCTCACTGTGAATGCCCAATCTTATGGCAGTAGCCACAAGTCTCAACATTCCTCGGAACAACAGGTACGTACGGCTGTGCTCTCGCGGGAGGGGGCGGAACTGGCCTCCGAATAGGTCCTCCGGAAGGCCGAGCTGCAACAGGGTGCGAAACAGACCACTGAGGAACACTAGACCTGCTGAGAGTCTGCTCCTGGATCCGAGCCATATCTAGAACATCGGAATAAGCACGAAGCCGAAGAGCAGTCAAACGAACCGGGAGAGGAAAGCTCAAGCCCGACAGAAAACAACTAGCCCGAGCCTCATCAGTGGCAACGAGGGTAGGGGCGAATCGACTGAGCCGAGTAAACTCTGCAGCATACTCGTCCACGGAATGGTTTCCCTGATTAAGATAATGCTCAAATTAATACCGTCACAAGTGAAGTAGGCAACAACAAATGACATTTAAGAACATTATCTAGCTGACCTGCGTTAGGAAAACAAACTGTCGCTCCATCTCTGCCTTGGTGACACTGGGAAAGAACATCGCCATGAGGCTCTCAGAGAAAGTGGCCCACTCAATGGGTCGCAGCATTCTCTCGGATTCAACCCGCCACCATATATGAGCGAGATCCACCAACTGGATGCGAACCACATCCACACGATCCGCCTCGGCAGCACGAGTGGCGACCACCAGTTGTTCCGTCCAGATAAGCCATTGCTCGGCCTCCAACAGCGACTCAGTACCCGAAAACTTATCCGGGTGCAGCCTCATGAAATCCGCTATCGTACCAGGCCTAGGCAGTAGAGCACCAGGTGTAGGTCCAGTGACATTCCCATAGGCTGCCAAAGTGGCTCTCATTAGCTCATTGTGCTCCTACTGAAGAGCCATCATCTGCTGAACACTGTTACCTGCTATCATCTGACTGTTACCTGACACAGTTATCTGTTACTGTCTGACTATTACCTGATACTGTTACCCGTATACCGACTGCATACTGTTGACACTTTACACATGTTACTTGTACTTGTTAGTATACCAAGCTATTTGATTTTGTTTTCCTAATTCATGTTAGATATCATATTCTGTTGATATGTCTATACCATGCTATGTTTGTTCTGTTGTTATTCTATATTTTGTTATTTATTCCCTGTACATGTATCCTACACTACAAGCGGCCCGTAACTTGTATTGACGGGAGTTTGTTTTCTCTTTTACTTTTTTCTGCAATTTATTAATTGCAGATCAGGATGACCAGTTGCTAGATGGAGTTGGTGATATGAGATATTAGTGCTGGAGTTATTATTATTATTTCTGTTGCTTATTTGAACAATTGTATTTGATACTTGGATTTATTTTGTATTTGGGCAATGTGACCCAGGATATTAACTTTTTCAGATCAGATTTATTTGAGATTATTATTATATTTTGATTTCAAGTAAATTTCTGTTGGTATATTTGAATCGATTATGCATATGTAGTTGATTTCTCTTGCTTCCGACTCTGATTATTTCTGTGAGATATTGTAAAGATTCTACACAACTTATGGATGATGAAAATCATTCGCTGGGCTTAGTCACGTATCCGTATTCCGTATTTTCTTTTTGGGAAGCGGGGCGTGACAAGCCACGTCAGCTATGGCAAGGGGCTGACGGTCAACATACAGGTCAGCAAGCACTATACAGGATTTGTGTAGTTTCTTGAAAATAAATTAAATTAACATGATGGGTATCGATTCTTTAGTCAATAAATTGTATAATTAGCATGATGGGTGTCAAAACATGATAAATAAAATTAGAACACGCTTATACATCAATTTATCATCAATCAATCATCAATCGATCAAACAATATACAATCTATCATTTGTCTCTACAATAATTTATTTGTGTGACGACTATATGAACACCCTATTATCAATTCTATATGCACTCATGAAAGATCCAAACTTTAGAGTCAAAAGTGGCATGAATTCAAGAATATTGGGGTTAGCTCATGTAAACCCTCAATAGACCAATCGAAGAGATGAACAATGGATAATACGATAACAAAGAGATCTACATGCAAGAGTTTCAATAAAACTTGAATTTAAAACAATTAATAATTCAAGAGGACGGTGACTTCCCTTATTGACAGTGAAATTGAATACCAAGAATAACGGGATAAGAATCCCAAAGCAACGAACTCAAATCCACAACAACACCAACCCACGAACACACAATTTCGCACGTGCAATAAATGTGCACAAAACCAAAGCAGAACTGCAAGATTCAAATAGACATGATCAGCAACGTCAGCTATGGAAAGGGACTGACGGCGAACGGGGTCGTCGGCATTGCTGGAGGACGTCGACGTCAATGGCTGGTCGGAGTTCGACAGGATGAGGCAGCAGCGACAGCACAGGGGTTGGGTCTGGCTGCTGTCGAAGAGAGCGGAAGAGGAGGAGAGGGGAGATTGGGGGTTTGTGCTGGCGGTGCTGGGGCTGGCATGACGGCTGACGACGAAAAGGGGGTCGCCGAAGGTGGACGAAGGTGGCGCCGGAGATGGTGAATGGGGAAGACACACAGTAGAGGCTACGGTGGTTTGGGCGGGAAACACACAGGGAGGAAAGAGAATAAGCGGCTAGGATTTCAATAATGTGCTTTTTTTAGGGTTTACATTAGGGTTGTATTTATAGGGCACAATTAGGGTACTGAGTTGGCAAATTAGTGTCCAATAATAGTGGATTTGGGTTAAGAACAAATGAAATTGGGTTTTAGGGTTCAATTAGAGATAGATCCAACTCAATCGTGTTCAAATAAAAATACCCACAATTAGATAGAAGAAAATAGGATCAACAAAATAGTCCAATCACGAAAAACGAAGAATTCCATGAACAAAAAATTGAATCCCAATAAATAAATAAACAATACAAATGAATAGAATATAAACTGGGCTTGAAAATAAATTGGAAATTCGCAAACAAAATCAGATCCGGTATAATAATAAAATAATCCAATAGATTAATTTTAAATAGATATTCATGAAATAACAATTAATAATCATAATCATAATAGAAATAAATTATACAATAAAATAGTATTCAGGTTTAACAATTTTATTAAAATATTCCAATAATAATAATACACTTGATTTTTGGTCAAATATAAATAGTCAATCAATAAGAAATAGGAAATAAGATCAAAATACACCGTTATTCGAAATGAATAAAATTTTCGATTAGAAAGTACTTTAATAAAAGATCCGAACAGAATTTAGCACAAAATAAATTTACAAAAATCAAATTATAGAAAATACACAGAAAAATACCTATTATCAGGAATGGGTATTACAATTAGCCATTTGATCTTCTCCCAAAACTCGTCATCAACCTGTTCAGAGTCCATACTCGTGGTTCACAGAGTTGGTCTAGTAGAATGCACCCAAACAAGCTCAAAGACTAAACTCGCCACTCGATCTACTTCCAAAACATCCAACAGACAAGTGCAGAGTCCGTACTCATGGTTCATAGAGTCACTCTAGTAGCTTGCCACCGAGCAACTGCGGGGCTCAATTCGCCATTCGATCTGCTTACAAAACTCGTCGTTAACATTTTCGTAGTCCATACTCGTGGTTCACAAACTTGGTCAAATAGCATGTACCCGAGCAAGCTCAGAGTCTCAACTCGTTACTCAATCTGCTCCTAAGACAACCAATGGATAAGTGCGAAGTCCATACTCGTGGTTCATAAAGTCGCTCTAGCAGCTTGCTACCGAGCAACTGCATGGCTCGATTTGTCATTCAATCTGCTCCCGAAACTCATCGTCAACCTATTCGAAATTCAAACTCCTGGTTCATAGTATTGGTCGAGTAGCATGCACCCGAGCAAGCTCAAAGACACAACTCGCCACTCGATCTGCTCCTAAAACAACTAATGAACAAGTGTGGAGTCCATACTCATGGTTCAACAGTCGCTCTAGCAACTTGCCACCGAAAAAGTGTGAGGCCCGACACTCGCCATTTGATTTGCTCCCAAAACTCATCGTCAATCCATTCGGAGTCCATACTCGTGGTTCATAGAGTTGGTCCAGTAGCATGCACCCGAGCAAGTTCAGAAACTTAACTCGCTCCTCGATCTGCTCCTCAAACGCTTAAAGAATAAGCACAGAGTTTACACCTCTGGCACGAAGTTGCTTTAGCAACGTACAAACAACCGATTTAAAGAGCTCAACATGCCATTCGGAACAAGCTATCACAACATTTTAGCTACCCCGACTAAAAAAATGGGGTCAAGTCCCTCCCGAATGACACTCCTGCAACTTGCCGCAACAAAGGCGCAAGAGGTCCAACCCTCTACTAGAGTTGCCACACCTACTTTAACAGAAAGAGCTATTAATTAAAGAGAACAATAGACAAAGCTTGAACACTTATAAGATTCTTATTTCACATCAACATCTTAAGACAAGTTCAAAAGAAGCAATCAATAAGATTACAAGTCTTCCTCAAAGTCATCTCTACTCCCCAGTGGAAAGGGAATATTCTTAATAAGGGACACACGTAGCCTACGACCCCCTGGCTACCAAAGCACCACCTCGATCTCTCAAACAGTCCGAATGAAAGACCAGACTCACAGATTGAGTCCTAGCCGCATGGCCATCAACACGCGTCGCCCCTCCAATCGAGGCAACACTTGACGAACCGGCCACTCCGCTTTGGCTGTCTTCTGAATTCCTCGAGATCCCTTGCGGCCAGTTCATGAAATGACCTCCCCTAATTTATCTCACCACGATAGCAAGAAGTGCTCCTAGTCCTAGCCCCCACAAGAAGTGGCTTTAGCCAATGGATCTCCACTTTCTACTAGACAAGCCTCTCCTTGAGATGGACATCCTTCACCCTAATCTTCCAACGGACCATACGAGTGTGCACCGAAGAGTCCAGATGAGCCTCTCCCGAGTATTATAGATAACCTCCTTCAGAAGAGCAACTTCTAAGCTCTTCTTAAGAACTACGTTCTTCAACTCATCCCTCTCGGTGGTACACACAAGAAAGGAACACCGAGGCGATTTAATCTTTAAATCCCTCCAAACGATTGTCTGAGCGGGAAGAGTCTCACCATTGCTCAAGCGTCCCTCCACCTCGGGTGGAGGTGTTTCCCGTATACAATCACCGTGGCATCACACTTTAATATTCCTCTTGGTCAACATTCTCCTCAAGTAGCCAAACTCCACTTCCGCCTTGAATAGCTTCTCCCGTAAGCGAGCAAGCCCCAACTCCATCACATGCAGCTTGGTATGGAAACAGGTAATCTTGAAATCGCGTGGATCACCCCCAACATACACAACAACCTGCTAATAGGAAAGAGCAGAGGGACACTATAACGATAGCAATTAAAGCTACAAGAAATGAGAAGGCTTAGGAGTTCTAATCCAACACATCAAAAAACATTCATCAGCTACGAAGAACATGAGTATCGAATACTAATGGAGTTAACATTGCAATTCAAAAAGAGGAAGAAACGTCAAACGGTGGTCAGTCCACTATTAGGCACATACAATAACAACAAAACAAAAACTAAGTCTAAAACCAAGAAGAGAAGTCAAAGGATTGACCTCGGTAGACGGAGCGGGGGGGGGTTCTGACAACCTCCTTCCCCTTCGTTCTTGGACCCCCTCCAGGGCTCTCCACCTCTCAACAGTGGTCGTCTCCCCCTGCACCATCTCTTCCACCTCCTCCTCATCCCCAAATTTTGGCTCCTCTCTAGACTCCAAGCGCAAATGGTACCCCTTCCCATCAAACTGGGGTACGTTCTCGACAACATCATCGATGGCCTTGTAGTAGGACTTCCTCATGTTAGCGAACATGTGGTCCTCCGCCTCAGCTCTAACACGGGCAACTGCATCCTCTTTTGCCTTGATCGCCTCCTCCTTCTTCCTCTTCAGCTCCACCTCAAGCTGGGTGAATCGCTCACTGAGAGCCTCTCCTCGCATCTTGGCCACCTCTCAGGCCCTCACAGCCTTCACCTTCTCTAGGTTGTCTTTGTCGATCAACGACTGCCAATGCTTCTCAACCTCTATAACCTGTCTAAACAGGTTGCTAAGATGGCAGGTGATCTGCAAAAGAAAACGAACAACTTCATAACTAAGGAGTAAAATACATGGAAACAAGATACTAAAACACTTAAGTAAACAAAGAGCTAAAGACGTACTAGGATCTATCGGGCTCAGACCCCTTGAAGGAGAACCTCCTCTATGGCCTGCCTCCACCTCAATGGCACCCGCTTAGGGAGGTCTTCACACAACTTCTTATATGCCTCCCCTAACATCAGGGTCAACCCTAACCCACCTTACCACTGTAGTCCACCACTTAGTGGAGATCCCAAACGGCTACGGACTACGCACTATAAAGAACTTCTCCTTCCATAATTTGATCAAATTCAGATCCTTAATTATCTCCACCCCAGCACGAGGAGTAAAGTAGAAGCGGAATTCCTATTTGCTTTTTTGATGAAGTCTGAAAAGCACCCTAAGCACCAGTATACTCGGCTCGGCACTCATTATCCGACACTGTAGAATGAAGGCGCTCACCTACCTCCACATATTCAGCACAAACTTTACTAGGTTGATTGTGTACCACCTCAAAACCTCCCCGATGATGGGATGTATCGGGAAACGAAGACCGACATGGAGAGCGTTAAAAGAAAAGAAGCAGTACTAGTTAGGGAGTGTCGAATATACCCTAGCTCCAGGGTAAGGCGAAGAAGCTCAAACTAAGATAGGATCACGAAACTGTCTTTGATCAGATGAAGATCAGCCTTCGATAGAATACTCGAGATAGAGTCGGCCTCTGTCATCTCATGAAACTCGGGCTCCTCATATCGAAGACTATGCTCCACTAGGTCCCCTAAGTCATCGAGGTGCTGTCGAATATGGGTAAGACCCGAAAGATGACAGGACATCTCTCAAACTTGCCAGCCCTCCTATCTTCCTTTACAATCATCTCCACCTTCACAGAACACTGCTTTACTACCCCTTTCCCCTTCTCTTTTCTATTGAGTCAATAGGTAGACACTTCTTCTATAGATCGGTCTGAAGAGGAGTTGTCGTAAGAAAAAATCCTAGACATCTTATAAATAATATAAAATTACCTGAACTGACCTATAGGTCAGAAAAGTTTTTCGAAGAACGAAAAATCCATTGGAGGTTTTTTTTTGGAAGAAGAAGTTGTCAGAGAAGAGAGAGAGAGAGAGAATGGGGAATGAAGGGAAGAAGGTGGGGGTCAGGGATTTTAAAACTCGTAAGACCCCCCCGACCTTTAGGCTCCCGACTCTTTGGGCCCCAAAGAGTCGGGGAAGCCCAAGTGGCCTAATGCCAAAAAAAGGAAAGCGATGTGTGTCCTACAGGTGTTGCCACCCGGGAAAAAAAGGGGGAGCGATGAGTACTTGACCAAGTCAACATTGACTGGTCAACAAGTGCCACGTGGCGCCACATCGGACGACACGTCCGAGCCGCGTGTATGCCACATCACCAAGCCTTGGTTCGGAGCGTTGACTAGTCAACCTGCACCACGTAGGATGATGTAAGGCCACATCAGCTCCACATAAGCCTCACTCCCCCACCCCGGTGCCCACCATCAGGTAACCTATGTTCCAGGTAAGACGAGAGACACCTTCGATCGCAGCTGTTGGATCTCCTCTTATATCGTGCTCCCCTTGATTGCACTTTACATCGAGCTGATCTACTACCCAGTGCCCGCCACTGGGTAAGCGCATGCACCGGGTAGCTCGGGCATCATCGGGTGAACGTGCGAAAGATCATAGCCGTCTGATTTTCCTTAGTACGTGAGACCGATCATGATCGATGATCCTGATCTTGCCACATCAGCTAGGTATGATTTGCTTCTTTTTTTCCTACTATTAATTCATATTAAATATTTAAAATTTTTGAAAATAATTAAAAATTCCAATTAGTTAATTAAAATTCTAAAAATAATTGTTAAATCGAAAAATATTTAAATATTCTGAAAAATGGTTATAAATTTAGAATAGTTAATTCAAAATTCAAAATTTAATTATAAATCGGGAAATTGAATTAAAAAATTCGAAAACATAATTTTAAAAAAACCCAGAAAAATATGGAAAAACCATAAAAATTCTAGAAAATTCCAAAAATAATTCAGGGTGCTTAACAAATTCAGAACAACACTGTTACACCATGAACAAGATTCATACGTCCCCCAAAACTCTGGTCAGTTCTGTAAATCATTAAAAATGGGCGAACTACTCATCGAATATGGAACTCAGTCTTCGGGAGTGGAGGCTTGTGATATAAGTAAAAATATAACAAAATCGAAACTGATTTGCACGAATCTTAAAGATCTTAGGGGTAAAATGGTAAATTTTACCAAAAACGGGCCCGTGAAAGCAAGTTCGCCCAACAACCCAAAATAGGTAAGTCATATTTAGTTGTCATAGCAGCCCAACATGGAGGAGTTCATGATTATCTAAAATATCTTTTTAAACTCATAATTATCGATAAAAGACGGTTTAAGAAACCTTATCTCTTTACCAATAAAAGAGTCAAATTTATCACTTCCTAAAGAAAAACGACAGCTAATTATATCTTTTTATCAAGAGAAGAGTAACCGAACATCTCTTCATGATGAAGAGAATAACCAACCATATCAAAATACCGGGATGTAGAGATAAATCAGTATCTTGAAACCAGCTCCCAAAGTTACTATAAATACCACATGACTTTGTTAGGTTTCGAGGGTAATCTCATATTAAATATACAGTTAAAAAATTACAAAAAAATATCGAAATCTAGCCATGGATCTATGCAAAAATCATAAAACATGTTTAGAAGTTATACTTTAAAGATGGATCTGCTGTATGCACAATATGCCGATCACAGCACTGCAATATTGCGGTGCCTTTACAGTATTCACACGAACGGATCAAATCAAGCATTCCCTCACACCATGGTGCTAGCTGCGGGAAGGGGGTGTTCCTCACGATCTCTCTCTCTCACAATTTCTGTGATGGCTAGGGTTTTTCTCATGCGTTTTGATTTTACAGAAACATATCATATATATAGGTGTAGAAGAAAAGTCCTAAGAGAGTGGTGAGGCGGTTGGGCTCACAATCTAACCTGGATCAGATTTGTGGGGGCTGTCATGCCCGCTTCCCAAAAATACTGAATACAAGCACGTGACATTGGCTCAGTGAATAACTTGCGTCATCTATAAGCTGTCACTGATACAACTCAACAATATAAATAAGAAAGCAATACAACCACGCATGCAATAAAGAAATAATCACATGAATAACAACACTTGGAATATAAGCATGAAATAACCAAATATAATAATCCAACATCTGGAAACAATAATTACAATATTCGGGTCAAAAGCCCACTATACAAAGAAATAGCAATGTTCAATAATTTATGTTTCCATAATAAAACAATAATTAATTAAGCGGTGATGCTATCAATTCCTTCACCATTATTGTTCTTCTAATCCATCAGGCAATTCTCCTTGATTACCTATAAGTTGTTCATCTAAAAAGAAAGAATAATATGTCCTTAGAGCAAGTCGTGGACATCAAGTAAAGAAAACAATGAAACAATGGCATTTACGATATAACATTGAATTCAATCAACAATTGGTCGATGGCAATGAACAATGGCAAAATGATAACGATGCAATGTGCAATGACGATGATCAATAACAATAACAATAACAATAAATGATATCAATAATGGTAGCAATAACGATAACATTATTCAATAACGATGACAATATACAATGGCGATGCGATGACAATCTTAAGTCTATTATTCATTTTAGTCCTAACTAATGCACGTACTCCTGCGCTCCATACCACAGGTTCGATGCATACAATCAATGTCGTTTAGACCTAAGTGGTGTACTCTATAGACCATGTACTCGGCAACGATAATCAATATTCAATGATTACAATTCAATATTTAATCCACGATACGATAATTGGCCACGATACAATACACGATAGATTGGGTTACTACCGTAAGCCATAATCAATCGACAAAAAAATAGCCGATAACAATATTTAGGAAAACACGGGCCCCTCCTCCGAGTATAGTCCACTACTTAAGTAACCCTTTGTAATACCCCGGATTGTACAATATATATATATATATATATATATATATATATATATATATATATATATATATATATTGTCTGTATGTTTGCATATATTGCAGTGTTGGTTTGATTGTATGTATATGTATGATGATGGGGTGCAGTTAGGTTTGCGCGGCTGTCCATTAGGGTGGGTTCATTCTAAATGGTGTACGAGAATGAGGAGGACTGATACTATTGCAAGTACTAGTTATGGGTACAGTACATATGCATATATATATCATTGTATGATACTACAATGGGTATACTTTGCGTACACTCAATTTAACCTCTCATCTCTCATTTGGAGCTTGATCAAAACCATATTAGTGCAGCCCAAACATTGTACTCAAAACAATGAGCTAAGAGACCATTGTTTTACAAAACCACCCTAGCCTAGTCTACCCTACCCCCTACCCTAGGTCGGCCTACACCCCCCTCTCTTTCCTCCCTCTCTCCTCATTCCCCTTCCCATCAAAACCCTCATTCTCCTCTATAGTTCTGAAATTTTCAGAACACAAATCCAAAAAAAAGAGAAGAAAGAGAAGGAGAAAAAGAAGAAGAATTGAAGAGAAGCTCTTTTGGAGTGGATTCTTGGAGGAGTAAAGCTCAAGACCATCATCTACTCTCTAATCAATTCAGGATGGGGACTTTCTCTAAACCTTTCTTCTTATTTCTTGTTGATTCTTGCATGCATGTGAAGTAGTAGGAGTTTAGAATAGTTGTTTAAGAGATTGGAAATTGAATCTAAAACTAGAACCTGAAATGTTGATCTGCATGTCATTTTCTAGATTTTTCCGAGAACAAACCACATGGAATTTGATGATGAAATTTTTACATATTGTTCCCTTACATGTCTAGATGATGCATGAACTAATTTGGATTTTGCTGAGGTTGTTTGGTTTTTTAATAAAATCCGTTTTGAGAACAGAGTCGTAAGGTAGTAGCAGGATTTGTTTACTGTGTTACCTGAGATTGAGTGATTTCTCATAATTAATTTGAACATGATATTATTCTAAAATTTTTACCATGACTTCTCATATGTATCTAGACTCTACTGAAAAATCAAAAAATTAATTGGAGGAAGTTAAATACATGTTCAAAATTAGTCTATCAACAGCGGTTAGAACTGTGACTGAAAAACAGTATGATCTTATTGCTTATTTGAAACATGAAGAACTCAAGTGTATACTTGGAATTTGGACATGAAACCTTTTGCATGTTGTTCATTATGATGTCTAGTTTTTTTACTGTAAATTTGGTGACTATTAGATGAGTATATGATTTATGATGATTTTTATAGCATGTACTGTACTGAGTTCAGTCAGATTAGACACCTTGATGAGATGACACAATTGAGGCTCTGTAAGAGCAAATTTTGAGGAAGAGTTCCCTTAGAGAATTGTAGTAGACATCTAGACCTTTCTAACAAGCCTTAATTGAGGTGATTTCTGTAAGTGGATGATTTAATATGATTTTTACAAGACTGGACAGAGACCAGGATTTGAGCTGAGTGCTCTGTTTGAGAAAGACTTAGAGTGTGTTTTGGTATACCTGAGAGTAATGTGTGTTTTAGGGTGATCAAATAGCATATTTTGGATTGGTGATCAACTAGAGAGTTGTAGAGGACATTCACACCTTTCCATAGAACCTAGATTGGTAGCATTCTGATGAGTAGGGAGTGATTTATGCTACCGGTAAGGTGCAGCCAGTGTACAGGAAGTACACATGCTGAGGCTTGAGAGACCATTTTGTGGACCTAGATGATAGAATCAGAGGAAATGATCAACTAGGAAGTTGTAGCCTAGGTCTTTCCCTTTCCAGTTTGGGCTTGAGCACCCAAATTGTTGTTGTATTGTGGCAGTTATGATATTTTTAAGTTTTGGGCAGAGACACCATAGTTGCTTAGTCTTGGGTTTTGACTAAGTGTTGAGAGGACCTTTCCCCTGTGTACCATTAGAGTTGATGACTCGCTATTTGAGGACGTTTGGTATCTATTGCTGGTTTTGTTTGGCTCTCATGGTGGATTTGGTGACTCAAGTCAGTCACTAGGGTAGGGTGATGCCCTACGTCTGTCGATCCTAAGTTATGAACTTTCACCGAGGCGTAGGACGTCCAAGCCATGCAGTCAAATTAAGCCCATTGCCCGGTTAGAGCTAAACACATAATTTCATTGCCCGGGTAGGGATGAACACACAAATTCATTGCCCGGTTAGGGGTGAATGCAGGCCATGGTGCTGGACAAACTCCAAGCCCGGGGAAGCGGCGAACCGAACTGGTATCGCTAGGGCCAGAGGTCTAATTTCACCCCAAGTGATTAGAGTAAGGCTGGGATTATAGTGATTCATTAGGGGTTTTGTAATTGCATTAGTACTAGCAGAATATAGTCAGGTGTTGTACTTTCCTATCATAGGGATATGTTTTCGGTTCTCATGATTGAGTTCACGGTCTCGTATCTCGATCTGTTAAATCCCAAAGATGTCGGGGTAAGGAACGGGAGGGGGACTCCTAACGGATAGGGAGATTTGACCCTCGAGTCCGTCAGGTTCCTATGCATGTGGGTTTGTTTTATATGTGAATCATTGATGTCATTTAGTACCGAGTAGGTACACGGTCTTGTTAAAAAAATTTAACGCAGCTTTCTGAGTGAGGTCCGTGCACGGGTATTGAGTGGAAAATGCGACCACCACTTAGGCACTGCAGTGGCGGAACTAGACCGACCAACTGCAACCTCCTTGGGCACGGATAATCTATTGGGAACAGGTTGAGTACAAGAGTAAGATGCATGGCGAGGGATTG
The DNA here is from genome assembly GCA_017893485.1 of Hemerocallis citrina. Lineage (NCBI taxonomy): Eukaryota > Viridiplantae > Streptophyta > Magnoliopsida > Asparagales > Asphodelaceae > Hemerocallis > Hemerocallis citrina. The sequence goes on along the minus strand of CM030359.1, from coordinate 139,983,979 downwards.
AACCCTATAATCAGGAGAGGCAAACTCTTTGGAAAGTATATAGTATGGGATGCATACGTTTCCATCAAAGTTGATTTTGGGAAAGTATGTTGTCACGCCCTGCTTCCCAATAATACGGAATACGAGCACGTAACACTGGCCCAGCGAATGATTTTCATCATCCACAAGCTGTTCAGGAATCTTTACAACATCTCACAAAATAATTATAGTCGGAAGCAAAAGAATCAACCACACATGCTGATGTGTCTAATTTTTATACAAATATTTGTGCACATTTACCCATTAAAATTGCTTGTTTTCGTTTATATTTTTTATAATTCATCTTGTTTCTATAAGATTTCAATTAATTAATTATTTTTGAAGAAATAAGATTTTTGATGCAAAAAGTGAAGATTTTATGTATAAATCAACAAACAAAGCAAAACTATTGATTTATTAATTTTTATTATTTTGTTGAATTTTAATTTGCTAATTGAGCTAAAAGTGCGATAAATAATTTTTAAAGGGTTTAAATGAGCTAATATGATTTTTTTGTTAACTTAATTAATTTTAAACTAATTAATTTTATTTATTTTTAAAACCCTAATTTCTGGTATTATTTTTTGTGTATGCAGCACGTGTTTGCAAGAAAAGGAAAGAAAAGAAAAAGGAGAAAGAAATAAAGATCAGATTAAAAAGGAAGGAAATAAATGAAAACGGAGGGGACTTTTCTGCAAAGAGCAAACCCTAATTCTCCTACCCGTTTGTCTATAAATACACACCAAGTACGCACATCAAGGGCAAAAGGTGACGGCTACAAACAAATTAAAAAGAAAAAAAGAAAAAAAGTAAGAGAGAGAGATAGCAGTCTCTCTCTTGCGTGCGGCTCGAAGAGACAAGGAGAGAGGGCGACAGAGTCAGCAGGGCGACGCGACAGCAATGGCGTGACGTGCGACGTGACGGCGTTCAGGAACAGGGGCTGACATGGAGAGATCCTTTTCGTTCTTCTGTGGGATTGAGACACAGAGACGAGGAGAGAGAGCTGATGTGGTGATTTGACAGGCGCGACGTGACGGCAACAGACTTGACAGCAGAGAGCACGCGGTTCGAGGCATGCTGACTTGATGTTTTGCCTGCCGATGTGGCATGCATTTTCTTGTGCACTTTTTGAGACAAAGACAGAGGAGAGCGACGGCTTGGGCTCGGTTGTAGGAGTTCGGTTTGCAATATTTTTATATCTTATTGTATCTCTTCTTCTCTAATTTTTTACGATGCAATCCCAAACAATTTTTGTTATTTGCAAATTGATTATGAACTAATTTTACCTTTCTAGGGCTAAGATGTAGCCTAGTTTTTGAGAACACAAGTTTAATTCCTTATTATTGTTCTATATTTTCATGGTTGTGTGTTGATTTTTATTATTAATGCATACAATTGGTGGATAGACATTTGTATGATCTTTTAAATCATGAAGAGACCGAACTGGTAATTTGTTGTTAATAAAAAATTAAACACCGTTATAGGAGAACGTGACAGTTAAGAAATCCATAGATCTTAATGAATTTTCAATTGATAATTTGTGAATGAACTAAGGCAAATAATCAGTTGAGAATAATTCTGACACTACGTGAGAAAGAGTAGTGAATACTTTTGGGATTTTGGTCTACAACTTGGAAAATTAATATTTTTATTCATAAGGAGTTATAAATTGTGTGTGATAAACTAGGTGAAGTCAAAAGCCCTAGAATTAATTTTGCCATTAACAAATTACAAGAATTTCACAGCCCGCTCCCTCTTCACTAATTTAGTTAACTTTAATTAGATTAATTTAATTTAGTTGTTTTATCCTTCATTAATTTCGATTTTTCAAATAGTGATTCATCTAGTAAATTCGGTACTCAATAAAATAATTAGTCCCTGTGGGTTCGACACTCTATTCACTTAACTATACTACTTGTTGCGATTTGGTACACTTGCAAATATTCACATCACATGCATAACTGAATTAATAAACCAACAAAATTTACTTGAAGTAAAATATAATATTCCCAAATAAATCAGAATCTGGACAAGTCAAATATCCTGGGTCACATTGCCCAGATACAAAATAAATATCCAATTACTCGAAATACACTAATCCAAAGAAACAATAATAATAATACTAATAAACAAGAAATCCCGCACAAATATGTCATTTCGCCAATGACGTCGGGCAGCTGACCATCCTGATCTGCAATTAATAATTGCAGGAGAAGGAAAGACAAAACAAGTACCCGTCAATGCAAGTTACGGGCCACTTATAATGTAGGATACAAGTACATGGAATCATCAATCCAAATAACAGCGGAAACAAATATATCATGGTATAACACATCAAATGTAATATCTAATGTGAATCAGTAAGGCAAAGTCAACTAGCATGGTATACTAACAGTACAGATGGTTGTATCAAGTATCATATGGCAACTAACAGTGTCCAGTAATAGTAAGCTCAGTATATCAGTGTAGCAGTATAACAATATCAGTCAAATAGTATCAGTCTAACAGAATCAGTATTAAGTTCTTACAGTCTTGTGTGTATTACTTGCTAGGTAGCACTTCATGCGCCCCAAAATATAACACATGGTTGCTACAACAAACAGTTTCGCTTTTAGATTTCATAGTGGACCATAATGGGGCAGTGTACTCAGGTATCAGTAACAGTAGCAGTGGCAATAAAAGTAACAGTAGTAGTAGCAGTAAAAGTATTAGTAACAGTAATAGTAACAGTAACAGTAACAGTACGGAACAATAGTTCCCTTCTAAGTACACGTTTCCATATTTTCCACTACTAGATCTTCCCTTAAGAAACCCCGGCTTGATTACTTTTTTTGTGGTTATCAACTGACATGATAGTGCATGAAATATTATCAAATTATCATGGCACAATCAGTATTAGGTTCAGGGAAATAAATAAACATGTATAGGTGATATACGGTCACATAAACGAGCAAAACAGTGTATGTTCATATTCAGGACGGCATGATAGTACAATACTAAAATAGTGATTTCCGTTACTACAGAAATCCAAATCTGAATCTGTCAAGGAATCTGGAAAATAGACTTCCCCAAAAATCCAGCGATCATATATAAGCCATATAGTAATTCACAAGATCATAACTCAAAACTGATTTGAATCCAGAAAACATGTTCAGCCAGAAATCAATAAACCGAATTCTCAGTCAGAAAAACAGCATTAAAACTCCTCAAATACATCCAGGAAAAATCTGGGGTAATCCCCTAAAAGTCTAGTATCAAAATATAGAGTTTCATAATATTCCAGTAAAATTAGTTTAGCCAACAAAAATCAGGAAACCTCAAGAAATAATAGTTTGGCAAATCTGGAATTCCCAACACTGCTATACAAAAACTGTAATATCACGCAAACTATGAAACAAAATCCAAATCCATCAAAGGGAGATAAAAATAGACAGAATAAGATAACTTTCATATTTCATAAATATTTTCCATACAGTCAAAGGAAATAGGGTGAAAATACGATTCTTTACAGAACAGCGAGCAAAATACAGCAAGTATAGCGTTCATAAACAAGCATGAAGCAGCATATAAAACTCATCAATAAAATCCACCAAAATTTTGGGTAATCCCTAGATAGATATAGAAATACTGTGCAAAGTTTCAGATCAAAATAATATAGTTAGGATAAGTATCAAAATATTTTAATCAACAAAATTATCAAGAAACAAAATTTGGAAATAGAATACACCTATGTAGTAAAACAGCAATAACTCACTCATACGAAAACAAAATTGATCAAGGTCAGAGGTTTGGAAAGAAGACGGATTTCTCTACAATTCATGTCTAAAACAAAAATTAGGAATTCTAAACTTAATATGGTCTAAAATACAAATCATAACTGATCATCGACAATTACAGATTTTTCTCTAACAACAAAACCAACATAAATCATACGAAACTTGTTCCAATCACAATCAAACATGGTATAGAGTCTACTAAGTGTCCAAATATCATGAAATAGGGTATAAAATATATTCACAATCATCATTCCACATGGATCTCATCAAACACATAAATTTACCTAATTACCTCACATATATGAATAGATCAAGAACGGTCAAACCTAGTTGTTTTCATGTCGATTTTGTGTCGTGAGGCAACTATGGTCAATAGCACAATAGAGACAAAAACCATCAAACGTAACACACACACGAGTTGTCTCTAGAACCCAACTACATTATAAGCGATATTTTTTTGACTTGTATCATACAAAGGAATTTGAGTACAAGTTACTTACCTTAACCGAAGATGAAAAAGAGGAACACCAAGAATAATGAGAACGGATCCCGACAATAAACAAAACCCACGAACGGAACATAACCCAACAACGAACAAATACCCAAACGAAGCAACCAATCAACACGATCGACGAACTCTGAACGAACCCAAATAACACGTGCAACTCACGCACATACTAATCAAGAGCACGAAAAGACGAGGGAGACGAAAACACACCTGTGGTACTCGGCGTTGCTGTCGCGGGCTGTTGCTGCCATAGAGGAACGGTAGCACAGGGAAGACGGCAGTGAGGGAAGCTCGCTGTCGCGGCTGTCGAACGGCGGAGGAGAACGCGCGGTTGGAGCGACGCACCAAGACGACACAATGCAGTCTCGCTGTGCTATCGCGCTGCCGAAACACCGAGGGGGAAATGGGGCTACTGTCGGCAGCGCTGGGGTGGTGCAGGCCGGGAGCGAGAGAGAGAGCACAGGGAGTTCGGTTGATTCTTTGGGTTGCGGCTGAAGGTGTAGGGAGGAACAGAGGCATACACAAGAATTTATAAGGGGGAGTTTTAGGGTTAGGCTATTTTGCAGATCGGGTTGGGCTTTTGGGTGCAAACGGGTTGTGGATTTAGTGGGTTCGGGTGTACACTAGAACAGAGTAGGGGATATGGGATCCAGGGTAGATATGGCATAGGATGAATGGATTGAGACAATTAAAAACAATGTATGGCCTAGGGTTAAATGGTTTGATGATGGGTATTTGAATAATAATTGGGTTATTAGGGGTAGTTAACAGGGTAATTAGCAAATGGGAAATTTGGGTATTGGGATTAATAAAATAGGATCCAAAAGGAATAAAAATGGGTTTAAGGGTGATGATACAAAATGAGATGACACGGATAGAGCAGATAAAATAGATACAAACGAATAAAATAAATAGAACCCAAAAGAAATAAGGCGAACAACAAAGACGAATCAAAACAAAGCAATATGAAACAAGGAGATCAAATAAGAGACAAACATCAAGCAAAAGAATATATTGAAAAAAAAAATATTCAATATACGGACCAAAGAAATACAAGAGAGAGTACAAAATACCCCAAAAGAAAATACACCCAAAAATACCCAAAATGAAAAACAGAGGTTACAATCCTACCCACCTAACAGAAAGAATTTCGTCCTCGAAATTCAAATAGAAAATACATAGGGTAACCCAAAAGAAAAGAAAAACAAAACAAAAGAAAAAGCTACTCAAACAAATGAGGAAACTTCTGTTGAATCTCCTCCTCCACCTCCCAAGTCGACTCACCAGGCGAGTGAGGATTCCAAGCAACACAAACCACCTTGACGACCTTGTTCTTAAGAACTTTCTCCTGACGATCCACAATAGCAACTGGCGGAATCTCACAAGTCAAATCCGGCCGCACGGTCAACTCAGAGTAGTCGATCACGTGACTCTCATTTCGGATATATCTCCTAAGTTGTGAGATATGAAAAATATCGTGCACTCCTGATAAAGCTGGCGGCAATGCAAGACGATAGGCCACCTTGCCTACTCGCTCCAAAATCTCAAACGGTCCAATAAATCTAGGGCTAAGCTTGCCCCCACCATCAAACCTAATGACACCACACCACGGCGATACCTTTAGGAAAACATGGTCACCAACAACAAACTCCAAAGTCCTTCGATGGACATCAGTCCATCGCCTCTGCCTATCCTGAGTTGCCTGTAAATGCTCCCTGATCTGAACCACTGCATCAACTGTCCTGGTGATCAATTCTGGACCCAACAACTTTCTCTCATCAATGTCATCCCAGCACACTGGCAATCTGCACTTCCGCCCATAGAGTGCCTCAAACGTAGTAGCTTTAATACTGGCTTGAAAGCTGTTATTGTACGAGAACTCTACGAGATGCAAATGGTCCTCCCATGATCCACCAAACTGAAGCATACATGACCTCAACATGTCCTCAAGAATCTGAATAGTTCGCTCTAACTGTCCATTAGTCTGGAGATGAAAAGTTGTACTGTACTTCAACTTACTCCCCAAACTAGCCTGAAGACTCTCCCAAAACTGAGATCTGAATCTCTTATCCCTGTCGGATACAATACTGACTAAAACCCCACGAAGTCTGACAATCTCTTCCATGTATCTCTCAGCTAGGCTCTCAGTAAACTGTCCGACACGAAAAGGAATGAAGTGAGAACTCTTCGTCAAACGGTCGACAATCACCCAAATAGCATTGTGACCCTTAGGACTCATCGGAAAAGCGATGACAAAATCCATGGTGATACGCTCCCACTTCCACTCTGGAATAGGAAGCAGTTGAAGAAGTCAAGCAGTTCTCTAATGCTCTGCCTTAACCTGCTGACAGATCAAACACTGAGCAACAAACTGAGTTACAGCTCTCTTCATACCATACCACCAGAAATGAAGCTTCAAATCCCGATACATCTTAGTACCGCCAGGATGGATAGAATACGAAGACTTATGAGCTTCCTCAAGCAACCTCTGACAAACTTTACCCTTAGCGACACACAACTGGGACCCAAAACGAAGCGAACCATCGGCATGAATAACCATGTCCGTTCTGGACCCAGACTCAACCTCAGCTCGAAAACCCTACAATTACACATCACCAGCCTGAGCATCTTTAATCTGATCAACAAGAGAAAACTGAAGCTAGAGCACAAGGCAACACCGACCAGAATTCGGCAACAAAACCTCCAAATCCAACCTCCTCATCTGCTCAATGAGATCACTCTGCTGTGTAAGAAACATAACTGCTGGTATCCTGCTTAAAGCATCAGGCACCAAGTTTACTTTACCAGGATGGTATTGCAAACTATTGTCATAATCGGCCATAATTTCCAACCAACACCTTTGCCTCATGTATAACTCCTTCTGAGTGAAGACGTACTTGAGACTTTTGTTGTCTGTAAAGATCTCCACACGGTCTCCAAGTAAATAATGTCTCCACAGCTTCAAAGCAAAGATCACTGCCGCTAACTCCAAGTCATGAGTAGGATAATTCTTCTTATGTGGCCTCAACTGCCTCGATGCATACGCAACAAAATGGCCCTTCTGCATTAGAACTGCTCCAAGACCCTTACTGGAAGCATCACAGTGAATTACAAATCTACCTGAACCATCTGGAATAGTCAACATAGGCGCTAATGTCAATCTCTTCTTCAACTCAACTAACGCCTCATTGCACTCATCAGACCAACAAAACTTCTGATCCTTTTCCGTCAGTTTAGTTAACGGCCTTGCAATATTCGAAAAATCTTGGATGAATTTCTGATAATAGCCCGCAAGACCAAGAACACTCCGCACTTTGGAAACTGAGTTAGGAATATGCCAATCCTTCACAGCTTCAACCTTAGAAGGATCACAGAAAGACCATCTCCAAAAATAATGTGTCCCAAGAAAAAAATCCTGTCAAGCCAAAACTCGTACTTGCTAAGTTTTCCATAGAGCTGATTCCCTCTCAAAGTCTGCAGAACCAGTCTAAGATGCTCAGCATGATCTTCCCAATTCTGAGAATATACCAGAATGTCATCAATGAAGACCACCACAAATCTATCCAAGAACTAAGAGAAAACTCGTTTCATAAGACTCGTGAATACAACTGGCACATTAGTGACCCCGAATGGCATCACAAGATACTCATAGTACCTGTATCTAGTCCTGAATGCAGTCTTCTGTATATCAGCAGCCTTCACCTTGATTTGGTGATACCCAAAAAGAAGATCCAACTTCGAGAAAATAGCACCCCCATTCAATTGATCAAACAAATCATCGATCCTGGGATACCGGTTCTTCACAATGACACTGTTCAATTTCCGATAATCCACACACAGTCGACGACTACCATCCTTCTTGTTGACAAAAAGAATTGGAGCACCCCAAGGCGAAACACTAGGTCTGATGAAACACAAATCAAGAAACTCCTGAAACTGCACCTTAAGCTCTGCTAGCTCAACCGGTGCCATCCTGTAGGGACTCTTCAATATCGGTATCGTTCCAAGATGAACATCAACACCGAACTCCACTTTCCTATCAGGAGTAAGCCAGGCAACTCATCTGAAAAAATATCTAAGAAATTCCGAACTACTAGAGGCACAGCCTCACAGCCTGAGTGCAATACCATTGCACAATCCACATGTTCAACTGCAATCCTTTCTCGGCCAAGGAAAGACTCCCCGGTAGGGAACTCGAATTCTGCTCGATCTGGAATTCTGAAGACAACTTTCTTGGCACTGCAATCAATAATGGCATGGGCTTCACCCAACCAATCATAATGAGAATGACGTCGAATCCTGAATTCCCAATTATAATCAGGTTAGCTTCAAAATCTGTGTCCCCAATAACAACGGGGCATTGCTTGCACTCATGGGAACAAATGACAACACCACCACTTGTCAAAATGTTCCAAGCCTTTGACATGTTGCTTCACTCCAACTGATGGCGAGTGACAAATCGAGAGGAGACGAAAGAATGGGTTGCCCCAGAATCAAAAAGAATAGGAGCAGAAAAAGAGCAAACAAGGATGATACCTAAAAAGGAATCAAAAGACAAGAAGAAAGAATAGAGAATCAAGGGTGAGGGAAAAACAACAATGCAAAAAGATAACATAAAGAAGCAAAGCAAGACCAAAAGAAAGAAAACAAAAGAGAAACAAAACAACAAAACAACAAAACAAAATATACATGCCACAACTCCTTCAGCTGTCTCAGCATTTGCAGCAGTCAAGTTGAAAGTCTGACCTCTCCTCGAAATAGCGGTCCTCTGACCGACAATCTAGCATTGAGGAAGAAGCGAAGACCTAACTGGACCACGAGCTGGGCCTGCTTGCTGAACAGGACCTCTGGCTGGAAGAGCCACCTGCTGCTGCTGCGGACAATCGCGTACAGAATGATCAGCGGCGCCACACCTAAAGCACTGGCGGTTGATGAGCCAACAATTCTTACGCTCATGCCCAGACATCTGACAGAAGTCGCAAAAAATACCCTTCTGAAAACCAGCAGAAGGATACGGAGCTGCCCTGACTGGATGGGTTGGGACAAGCCTCCGAACAGGACCACCCGAAGGCCTAGCAGCAGGGTGCGGGATAGTCCACGGAGAAGGAACCAAATCACCACGAGCCTGCTCCTGAGCTCGAGCTGCCTCAAGAGCTTCAGCATAAGTACACAAACGAAGAGAGACAAGATGCCTCCTGATATCCTACTCAAGCCCATTTGTGAATCTACGAGCCCTATCCTCTTCAGGTTGCCACGAGAACGGCAGCAAAGCGGCTAAGTCTAGTAAACTCAGCTACGTACTCATCCACTGACCTGGAGCCCTGTTGCAAAAATTCCATGTTACAATATTGTTTGAACAATTATGTAACAAAATTTAAAATAGAATAATGACTTAACCTGTTCTAGGGCCAGGAATTATTGTTCCATCTCAACTCGAGTACTACTGGGGAAGAACTTCTCCAAGAATCCCCGAGTGAAAGTAGCCCATGAAATAGGCCTCTCAAGATACTCAAACTCGGCCATCCACCAAATATGAGCCAAATCCACCAGCTGGATGGAAACCATGTCCACCCTATCAGCCTCGGCAACACATGTCGCCAAGAGCAATCGCTCGGTCCGGATCAACCATTGTTCAACCTTCAAAGGCATCTCTGTACCGAAAAAATGATCGGGATGCAGCCTTATAAAATCTGTAACTGTTCTTGGACAATGCGGAAGATTTGCCTGCACAGGCACAATAGGAGGCGGAACCCGAGCAGCTTCAAGAGCAGCCATCACAAGGTCAATGTGGTTTTGCTGCTGATTAATTAGCCACTCAAGCATAGCAGTGACAGCCTCAATCGGATCAGGCTGAGAAGAATTTCCACAAGCCATAGTCTGCACAAAACCAAAAATAATTAGCATCCAGAATCAGAGTTAATATTAATTTCATTCATGTATGCATGGTTGGTGAAATGTTGAGCCAATCCAAGTTCGAGCCAAGCTTGTCTAATATATTAGGCAACTAATACATAGCCAAACCTGGGCTCTGATACCACTAAAAACCCTGTCACACCCCGCTTCCCAATAATACAGAATACGAGCACATAACATTGGCCGAGCGAATGATTTTCATCATCCATAAGCTGTTCAGGGTGGTACTTGTTTTCTCTTTCCTTCTCCTGCAATTATTAATTATAGATCAGGATGGTCAGCTGCCCGATGGCATTGGTGAAATGAGATATTAGTGCTGGATTTCTTATTTATTAGTATTATTATTATTGTTGCTTTGGAACAATGTATTTTGAGTACTTGGATATTTATTTTGTATTTGGCCGATGTGACCCAGGATATTTGACTTGTCCAGATTTTGATTTATTTGGGAATATTATATTTTGATTCAAGTAAATATTAATTAGTTTAGCCAAATAAAATTCTGTTTATTAATTAATTAGTTTTACCGGAATTAGTTTCATAATATTCTGGAAAAATTAGTGAGTTTCATAATGTTCCGGTAAAATTAGTTTAGCCAAATAAAATCAGGAAACCTCAAGAAACGATAGTTTGGCAAATCTGAAATTCCGAACACCACTGTACGAAAACTGTAATATCTCATAATCTGTGAAAAGAAATCAAAATCCGCTAAAGGGAGATACAAATAGACAGAATAATCTAACTTTTGTATTTCATAAATATTTTCCATACAGTAAAAGGAAACATGGTGAAAATACGATTCTTTATAGAACGGTGAGCAAAATACAGCAAGTATAGCGTTCATAAACAAGCATGAAACGGCATATAAAACTCATCAATAAAATCCACAAAAATTCTGGATAACCCCTAGATAGATATAGAAATACTGTGCAAAGTTTCAAATCAAAATAATATAGTTAGGACTAGTATCAAAATAGTTTAATCATCAAAATCATCAAAAAATGAAATCTGGAAATAGAATACACCTCTGTAGTAAAACAGCCATAACTCACTCATACGAAAACGAAATCGATCAAGGTCAGATGGTTTGGAAAGAAGATGTATTTCTCTACAATTCATGTTTAATACAAAAATTAGGAATTCTGACCTTAATATGGTCTAAAATACAAATCAAAACTGATCATCGAAAATTACAGATTTTTCTCTAACAACAAAATCAACATAAATCATACAAAACTTGTTTCAATCACAATCAAACATGGTATAGAGTCTACTAAGTGTCCAAGCATCATGAAATAGGGTATAAAATATATTCACAATCATCATATCACATGGATCTCATCAAACACATAAATTCACCTAATTATCTCACATATATGAATAGATCAAGAACGGTCAAACCTAGTTGTTTTCATGTCGATTTTGTGTCGTGAGGCAACTATGGTTAATAGCACAATAGAGACAAAATCCATCAAATGTAACACACACACGAGTTGTCTCTAGAACCCAACTACACTATAAGCGATATTTTTTTGACTTGTATCATACAAAGGATTTTGAGTACAAGTTACTTGCCTTAACCGAAGACAAAAATGAAGAACACCAAGAATAATGGGAACGGATCCCGACAACGAACAAAACCCACGAACGGAACACAACCCAACAACGAACAAATACCCAAACGAAGCAACCAACCAACACGATCGACGAAGTCCGAACAACCCCAAATAACACATGCAACTCACGCACGTACTAATCAAGCGCGAACAGACGAGGGAGACGACAACATATCGCGGAACTCGGTGTTGCTGTCGCGGGTTGTTGCTGCCGGAGAGGGAGGCAGCAAAGGGAAGACGGCAGCGAGGGAAGCTCGTTGTCGCAGCTGTCGAACGGCAAATTGAGAGCCCGCGGTCGGAGCGACGCACCAATACGGCACATCGCAGTCTCGCTGTGCTATCGCGTTGCCGAAACACCAGGGGGGAAACGGGGCTGCTGTCGACGACGGTCGGGGGGTGCAGGCCGGGAGCGAGAGAGAGCACAGGGAGTTCGGTTGATTCTTTATGTTGCAGCTAAAGGTGTAAGGAGGAACAGAGGCATGCACAAGCATTTATAAGGGGGAGCTTTAGGGTTAGGCTGTTATGCAGATCGGGTTGGGCTTTTGGGTGCAAACGAGTAGTGGATTTAGTGGGTTTGGGACTACACTAGAATAGAGTAGGGGATATGGGATCCAGGGTAGATACGGCATAAGATGAATGGATTGAGACAATTAAAAACAGAGTGTATGGACTGGGGTTAAATGGTTTGACGATGGGTATTTGAATAATAATTGGGTTATTATGGGTAGTTAACAGGGTAATTAGCAAATGGAAAATTTTGGGTATTTGGATTAATAAAATAGGATCCAAAAGGAATAAAAATGGGTTCAAGGGTGATGATACAAAATGAGATGACACGGATAGAGTAAATAAAATAGATACAAATGAATAAAATAAATAGAACCCAAAAGAAATAAGTCGAACAACAAAGACGAATCGAATGAACAAAACGAAGCAATATGAAACAAGGAGATCAAATAAGAGACAAATATCAAACAAAAGAATATATCGAAAAAAAATAATATTCAATATACGGACCAAAGAAATACAAGAGAGAGTACAAAATACCCCGAAAAGAAAATACACCCAGAAATACCCAAAATTAAAAATAGGGATTACATATGTAGTATGAGATGCATACGTTCCCAAATAAATTGCATTAGAGTAGGTGCATCATGTGCATTCCTGTTTGTGCATTAGATTAGGCCATGCTTGGGTCTGGAACGCATATAGTATGGGATGCATGCGGATCCAGAGTTCCAAAGTCTTGCTTGCTTAGAATAGGCTTGTGATTGGTGCATTTAGTTGTTAGATCATAGCATACACGAGCACTAGGAAATTAGGATGCACATTTCTTTTTCCATTCAAGATTGTTTGTGGTTGCCAGTTTGGAGAATCGGTATAATTATCAGTATTGCGTCAGTCGAAGTACTGACGTTCCCCACCTTTTAGGTGTCGGTTCTACCTTTCAAGCAGGTGCAGAGATATCAGAGTAGCGCAGTAGAGGACTCAAGCCGAGGAGCAAGTCCCAGGGAAGCAGATTGACCGTTCAACGGAGCTTCGGCAGTGAGCCGTCGACTGCCATTCCGGGAGACAGCTGTTAACTTTACAAGTGGTGTCTGTAAATATTTGTAATAGGTTGTAATGAGTTGATGTAATTTGTACTTCTTGTCCAAGAACAAGATATCGGTTGTAACCAATGATGTAACGACCTTATTTGGCAATAAAAAGTTTTTAAATTTCCGTGTTATTACTGTGTTGAGATGCATGTGAAGGTAAAGATTTTGGTTGCGTCACGGATATCCGGTAACGGGGATCCGGGGTGTTACACCCTTAAACCCCGGCTTATTAACAATTCTTTATTCATTTAATATGCAATAGTTGTTGGCAACATTTCGATAACAATAGGGAACAATATGGACAATAATACCAATGAGGAAACGATGAAACGATCAATAGGAATACTAGAATGATGACAAAACAACACTAAGATCATGAAACGCAATTTACACAATTCTATGCATCAAATACCACAATATAGATTCGATTACATTATCAAAACATGAAAACTCAATTCTGGACAGCAGTAGGTTGTTGTACCAAAATTGGATTTCCTGCTGCTACAGAATAGAAAATGTGGATCCATCAGAAGTTCTAGAAAGTAGACTCCTGCCCGGTTCCAAAGCATATTTAAAGTCCAAAATCCAACAACAGTAGCTAGGTTAATTACAGGGTTCTTTACTGGTTACAGATTATGGCAGGTTATCTATGTTAACTAGTTACAGTTATAAAAGCAATATTCACTTTAAAAACTAGAAAAAATAATTTTCAAGACCCTAAGCATGTTAACTATCAATCTGAAAATTATCATGGCAATATTTGATAATTAGTTCATCTTTTTAATCAGTTTAACATGGTGTATGCATAAATCTGAAAATAAAATGCAGTAGTAGTAAACTAATCATAACTCATGCAATATAAGTAGGAATTCAATAATTTTTAGTGTTCTGGAAACTAGAAACATAGGGCTACATTTCATATTTAGAAAGTTATGGGATTTGATGATTGTATCTAGGTCAAAACAGCCTAACAATGTTCAAGTTGACAGTAAATTTTAGGGTCTCGATATATTTTTCATAAATAAAAATAATTAAAATGTTATAGACGATGAGTTAGGGGTTGACAACTTAAATCATAGCAAGTTACGTCTATGTGAACATGGTGTGTATAATATCCATAATCTTACTAATCACAATCAACCAATATACCAACATCAATCATATGAACAATCAACACTAGCATACAACCTACAATAGTTGTAATGTCATGACATGAATTACAATAACAATCCCTATTCATATATTCAATAATTAACTGTATGAATGCATGCAAGATCTCTATAAATCGGAGGCAAATAGACGGCACGAAGTCAAGGCTACTGTTGCCGCTAAATTCGGTGTGGGGGCAAACAGATGAATTTGTGAGTTCTTTGGGGAAACTGAATAGGAGAACCTGTATACCTGTTCCGTTGAACTCCGATCGTCGCTCCCGCCGTGCACCTGCAAAAAGTGCGAGACACCGGGGTTGATCCCGGCGACGCACCCTCCGACGCTCAAGTCAGTAACCGGAATTGATTATGAAAGAGCGTTTAACTAGAGAAAGATTGATTACCTCTTAATGGAGATGGGTGGGGGGTATTTATAGGCGTCTTAGAGAACAATTTAGGAATGTAATCCGCGTAGTCTGATATAGAACAATCTCCTTGTAAACAGATTGGGAAAGTAATCTGATAAGGTATATTCTGGTAATCAGATAAGGAATTTTAATCCCTAAATCCCAGTGTAAAGATTGACGTGAATCATGGCCGTTGATTTAGATCTAATCAGGGACCTTGATTGTGTCTTGCTGGATCGAGTTGGCAGCGGGTTGAAACCCGTGCCCAGCTGTGGTGGATCCGTTTGCGGGTTATTGGATCTGTGAGAAGGAGACCCAGTACCCGCTTCGGACCCGTTTGCATGTGAAATTACCGTCTCGTCCCTGAGCTGTAGGATTCGTGCCCCATTTGGACGGTCTCGATTGAACCCCTTGTTTTGACCATATCACGAGCCCCCCACTCCTAAAGACTGAGGGTGGTCAGTCTTTGAGGAGTAGTTTGACTAACTCAGTGGTCGGTGGAACTGTATCGCAGTCCGAATGGGTGATTTTTGAATCCTGGAGCACGGGGGTAGGCTAGTTCCTCCTTCTTTGATGCTCCGAAGCTGTGTCGAGTTTTTATCTATTTTTCCGGATGATTTATTTAATTTTGCGATGTGTTGGCTAATTGTTCGGGGGCTTTAACCGCGTATTCTAGGTAATAATTGCTCGTTCGGTGGCTTAGAAATATTCCCCGAATTTTTAATTATTTCCTGGAATTTTTAGCTAATTTTCCCGAATTTTTAGCGATTTTTCGCAATTTTTTAAATAAATAAACCGATTTAAATAAATAAAAACCAATTTTTAATACCTATTTATGGCGTGGCATCATCTGGGCCTTCGATCAAGATGGAGCGCGAATTTCGGAACGATCAGACGCCTCCTGCTCCTCGGAAGGATTTTTTCCCAAAAACGAGGGTCGGCACTCCGTCACCCCGGCCCGGATGCGTTGCGCCGCGGTTCGAGGGGTCGGCGAGTTGGTTCGAATGGTCGGTACCTCGGCTCGGATCATCCGAGGTACGTGGCACCATCTAGACCGTCCATCTTTAGCGGGGATCCCAATAGAACGCTATCTTGTCGTTTTGTGGACGTGGCAAGATCTGGGACGTCCATCATGACGAGCGCGCTTTCCTACGAGATCCAACGGCTCCTGAGGGTCGGAAGGATTTTTTCCCAAAAACGAGGGTCGGTACCTCGGCACCGCGGCCCGGATGCGTAGCACCGCGGCTAGGGGGGTCGGCGACTCGGTTGGAAGGGTCGGTACCCCAGCACCACGGCCCGGATGCGTAGCGCCGCGGCTAGGGGGGTCGGCGACCCGGTTGGAAGGGTCGGTACCCCAGCACCACGGCCCGGATGCGTAGTGCCGCGGCTTGGGGGGTCGGCGACCTGGTTGGAAGGGTCGGTGCCTCGGTTCAAAGCATCCGAGGTACGTGGCATCATCTAGGCCGTCCATCTTTGGCGTGGATCCCCATAAAACGCTATCTTGTCGTTTTGTGGACGTGGCAAGATCTGGGACGTCCATCATGACGAGCGCGCTTTCCTACGAGATCCAACGGCTCCTGAGGGTCGGAAGGATTTTTTCCCAAAAACGAGGGTCGGTACCTCGGCACCGCGGCCCGGATGCGTAGCACCGCGGCTAGGGGGGTCGGCGACTCGGTTGGAAGGGTCGGTACCCCAGCACCACGGCCCGGATGCGTAGCGCCGCGGCTAGGGGGGTCGGCGACCCGGTTGGAAGGGTCGGTAGCCCAGCACCACGGCCCGGATGCGTAGTGCCGCGGCTTGGGGGGTCGGCGACCCGGTTGGAAGGGTCGGTACCCCAGCACCACGGCCCGGATGCGTAGTGCCGCGGCTAGGGGGGTCGACGACTCGGTTGGAAGGGTCGGTCCCTCGGTTCGGATCATCCGAGGTACGTGGCATCATCTAGGCCGCCCATCTCTGGCGTGGATCCCCATAAAATGCTATCTTGTCGTTTTGTCGACGTGGCAAGATCTGGGCCGTTTATCTGGGCACGCATCACGAGGATGGGGTTCAGATCACGAGAAAACGCTATCTTGTCGTTTTGTGGGCGTGGCGCAATCTGAACCGTTCATCAGATCCTGACGCGAATTTTGGAGAGATCCGACGGTGATTTTGATTCGGGAGGATTTTTTGCCAAAAACGAGGGTCGGTATCTCGTCACCTCGGTCCGCATACCTCGCGCTATTTGCCGGGCGCGGAGTTGGGTATTTTTGGGCGAACTTGGTGGCTCGGCTCGGTGGGCCGGAGGCCGAGTCGTTTACTTGTCTTCTTGATGGTTCCGCCATTCCGTATTAAGTGGCTCGGTTGCTCGGCTGAGCTGTTCGGTAGCTCGACCGACCAAGCCGATGGCAAGCGGTTTGGAACGTCTGCGTGGACGGATCTGGGCCGTTCATTTTGGCACGCATCACGAGGATGGGGTTCAGATCACGAGAAAACGCTATCTTGTCGTTTTGTGGGCGTGGCGCAATCTGAACCGTTCATCAGATCCTGACGCGAATTTTGGAGAGATCCGACGGTGATTTTGATTCCGGAGGATTTTTTGCCAAAAACGAGGGTCGGTATCTCGTCACCTCGGTCCGCGTACCTCGCGCTGTTTGCCGGGCGCGGATTTGGGTATTTTTGGGCGAACTCGGTGGCTCGGTCACTGAGCGTTTCGTTCGATAGCTCGGCTCATTAGACCGGTGGCCGAGTCGCAACTTGTGTTTTTTGGGGAGTTCCGCCATCCCTCTCATACCGCCGCCTCTCTTGTAGGGCGTTTGGGATTCTTAGTGGGCCTTTGGGATTCCCAAGGAGGCCCGTTATCAGTTGAGGTTATAAGTTACCATTCCTTCACCCCTGAGCTCATTTCTCACTTTTCACTCTACGAATTTACTTTTGTTCTCTAAGTCTTCTGCTAGCGGCGCTCTTGCTCCACGGTGTTGTCGTTAGCTGTCGCGTGGGCCAGGCGATTTCCGGCGAGCATTCTCCGACCGTGAACGTCACTTCAAAGGTTAGTTTGTCCTTGCCTTAGCTTTTTCAAGAGATGTCAAGGGTAAGCTCGGGTAGTGGTGCCTCGTCCTCGGGCGGTGATGGCGCCGGGGAGAGGAGTAGGGCGGAAGCTCGCAGGAAGGGGAAGCAGATGGCCGAACCGCTGGCTGTCGAGTCGAGGATCGGGAAGAAGACGAGGACAGGGGAGACCCCGCCCCCCATAGTGGGGGTGATTGTGGAGAACCCGAAACGAGCTCCCGAGATAGGACAATATCCTTCCGTCCTGTCCGGGCATTCGGGAGTCAGGCAGTACGAGGGTGATCTTCTGGAGAAAGCGATCTACGGAAAGTCGAAGATCGTCGAGGAGCCTAATCCGTTCCATCCCTCCGAAGCTGACGAGCTCATTTCGTCGTTGACCGAGAAGGATCTTCTTCGGATCAGGAAGGCTTTCGCTATCCCGTCGGAGTACAAGCTGATGGTCGCTGGCCCCGGGGTGCGAGCAAACACTAAGTTGCCTTCGTCGGACATGTGCATGTTTGACGTCGACTCCTTGAACGCGGGACTGCGTTTTCCGCTGCACCCTTTCATACTTCAGATCCTCGGTTGGTATTGTCTCGCCCCTACTCAGTTCAGTCCAAACACTTGGCGTCATGTGAACGCATTCTTGCTTCAGTGTCACCGAGCCGAGGTAGCGCCGGATCTGTCAGTTTTCCGGGGCCTCTATCGGATAAACAAGCAACACGGCTCGGAGTACCGGTACTATTTGGGGCCGAGGAGAGGTGTTAAGATTGTAGAGAATCCCGACTCTCTTAAGGGTTGGAGGGAGAAGTATTTTATCGTAAGGGGCGAAGCGATTTGGCACATTCCGTCCCGGTGGAAGGTGGAAGTGCCGAAATTTGCGCGGGGCGACCCCGCACTATCTGAGGCCGAGGAGGAGGTAGCGAGGAGGATCACGGCCCTTCCGGTACTGAGTTGGAGGGAGTTGACCGAAGAGGTGTTGTTCGGGTCCGGACTAAGCCCCATCGACCCGAGTACGCTCTTGACATCTCATTCATTTTTTTTTTCTAAGTCTTCAATTCGTCTGTTTTGATTCGGTTTTCTCCCCCTCTTTTTTTTTGTTGATGCAGAGTCGATGAAGATTGACTTTAAAGCTATGATGGCCGATAGGTCCAAGCTGACCGGGACCAGAAAAAGGAAGAGGGCGGCCGAGGGTGCGTCTTCGGGTGTTCAGCCCGCGGTCGCCACTAACGTTGCTCCGCCTCCCCCGGCTACCGAGGTGCCTTCGGAGGTAGTGGTGGTGGAGGAGACCTCGGCCCCTGTCGCCCCGTCCGTGAACGAGGGTGTCTTTGATGTCAATGCGGCGCTGGCGCTCGAGCTTCCCCCATTGACTCAGAATGCCGAGGAAATCCTGACCGAGCAGCACAAGCAGTTGTTTGTGCCGAACTGGCTGGTGAGGAATCATGATGGTTTCCTCGGCAACTCGCAGATGTCAATGCAGGTCGTCAAACACTTGGCGACCCCGAAGGATAAGGCCGCGCTGAATGCGGGGAGGGTCGGCGACGACACTTACGAAGTCGCCCGGGGGCTTGTTTCGGTAAGTGTTCGCAAATTTCTTCAAGTTTGTTACTCGGTGCGTACTTCGTACTTATCGTTGTCTTCGTAGGCCACCGTTCACTTCGGCCATCTCATGGAGGCGTTCGCCGCACAGGAGAAGGAGCTGAAGTCCGCCAGCGAGAAAGACAGGCTGGCGAAGGTCCGGGCGGTCAAGGATCTCGAGGCCGAGCAGAGGCGGGCCGAGGCTCTGGACGTTCGGGTGGCCGACCTTACCGCCGACCTGAAGAAAGCGAAGGAGGGCCTCGAAGCGGAGTCCGCCAAAGCTGCCAAGGCCGCCCAAGATCTTGCCGCGGCATTGAAGTCCTTGGCCGACGAGAAGGCGGAGAGGGAAGCGCAGGCCGCGAGGATCCGGGCGGAGGTCGAAGCCGAGATTGAGGCAGAGGCGAAGAAACATATGGCTGAGAACATGGAGCGATCCTACCAGACGGCCCTGGACCATGTCCAGGCTCGTGTCCCCGGCTTCGAGCGAGTCGGTTATCGACTGTGGCCCGGGTCGCCCGTGGACGACATGGAGGGGGATGCCGAGGACGAGGTCGAAGGCGAAGACGGAGGGGGAGAGGATGACCCGGCTAAGGGAGAGATCGAGGGACCGCCCGTCGATGCGTCCGGGGTGGGAGCGGAGACGCAGGTGGACCCTTGATTCTTTCGTTAATCTTTTTGTAGTTTCTGTTCTGCTTTTTCTTCCGAGCTTTGTAACGCCTTTTGCGGACTGGCCACCGCTTTTTGATAAATGAAAAAACGTTTTGTCTTTGAAATTGTCTAAGTGTTTGGTTCGGTGGTAGGGTAGGCCCCCGTCACTACGATGGCTCGGCGACAAGTAGAGCTGTTCCATCTATCTCTCGTGAAACGCCTTGAGGGCGAGATCGACCTGACGAGGAGGATGCTGTACAATATGGAGATGAAGAACGGGGATCTGTTGGCCGAAGTGTACCACTTGCGGATAGCCGAAGCCGAGCTATTTGCTAAGGAAGAAGAATTGGCTTCTGTTTTGGCCGAACGAGATGAGCTCGTGAAGAAGGTCGAGCATTTGCAAAGGGTGACAGTCGACAAGAGTATCGAGGTGACCCATCTGCGTCGTGTCATATCTGACAGTGCCGAATACCCTGGGTCGGCGAAGCTTCCTCGGTTCAAAATTGTCGTGAGGGACGAGGCGCTGAAGGACCGGATCGTCGAATTGGAGGAGGAGGTCGCTCGGCTCAAGCCTCAGCCGGTTAGGGCCAACGTCCGGAGCACCTCCTGTACCCGCGAAGAGATCGAGCGAGGTATCACGTTCTACCAAGCGGCGTCCCGGACTCCCCTCATCGGGGCGTCAGCCGCCGATGCACAAAGTGGTGTGGCGGTGTCTTCAAGTGGCGCTTCGGTTGGGGCAACTGTGAGGCTCAGCGGCGAAAGGGCGTCCCGGTTCGTCGGCCTGGAGACGAGCTCGGAGGCTAAGAAGCGCCGACCCAAAGTGTCGTTGAACCGGAGTGTCCCCCTTCCTCGGAGGAAATGAGCGGGTCATGCCTTCTAATATTTTGTTGAACTCGCTGTAGTAATCTTTTTGTAAACTCGTCCAAGTCATTAATAAAATTGGGGTCGATTTATCCGAAGTGTCTTCTATTGGCTGTTCGTCGAGTCTTTTGTCGCAATTCTGATCCTGTCGCTCGGCTATTGACGCCGGTCGACGTGGGGTGTCTACAACCGTTGGATGGTGGCGCGAATCCAGAGGCAGGCACAAGTCCCAAGAGAACGTTATCTTGTCGTTTTGTGGGCACGTGGCACTACTGGATCCACTCATCACGCTTTGGCACACAATTTGAGAGGATCTAACGGCGAGTTGACCTCGGGGTGATTTTTTCCCAAAACGAGGGTCGGTACCTCGTCAGCTCGGCACAATTGATGGCCGAAACGAATTCTCCAACAATGTGTTGTTCTGACTCCGCCGTTCGGCTCTTGGTGCCGATCGACGTGGGGTGTCCATAACCGTCGGATGGGGGCACGAATCCAGAGGCAGGCACGAGTACCAAGAAAACGTTATCTTGTCGTTTTGTGGGCACGTGGCACTACTGGATCCACTCATCACGCTTTGGCACACAATTTGATAGGATCTAACGGCGAGTTGACCTCGGGGTGATTTTTTCCCAAAACGAGGGTCGGTACCTCGTCAGCTCGGCACAGTCTACGGTCGGGACGGGTTCCGGACCCTTTAAGGACGAGTCGGAGAGATAGAGTCGAGCCGGAGGGAGGATCCGGTCGTTAGATTAGTTTAAGGGATGTAGGAGCAGTTTCGAATGGCGAGCTACTTCTAGTCCGCTTAGGAGCGGACTTGCGAAGCCAAATCGAGCCAAGTGTTGGACTCCGATCCATTCAACGGCTGCAGGAACAATTTCGAACGGCGGTCTGCCCCCGGCCCGTCTGAAGACGGGCCGAGTAGGAAGAGTCGAGCCGAGTGCTGGACTCCGAACCATTGTGTGATAAGTTTGAGAGATGCAGGAGCAGTTTCGAATGGCGAGTTACTTCTAGTCCGCTTAGGAGCGGATTTGCGAAGCAAAATCGAGCCAAGTGTTGGACTCCGATCCATTCAACGGCTGCAGGAGCAATTTCGAACGGCGATCTGCCCCCGGCCCGTCTGAGGACGGGCCGAGTAGGAAGAGTCGAGCCGAGTGCTGGACTCCGAACCATTGTGTGATAAGTTTGAGAGATGCAGGAGCAGTTTCGAATGGCGAGTTACTTCTAGTCCGCTTAGGAGCGGATTTGCGAAGCAAAATCGAGCCAAGTGTTGGACTCCGATCCATTCAACGGCTGCAGGAGCAATTTCGAACGGCGATCTGCCCCCGGCCCGTCTGAGGACGGGCCGAGTAGGAAGAGTCGAGCCGAGTGCTGGACTCCGAACCATTGTGTGATAAGTTTGAGAGATGCAGGAGCAGTTTCGAATGGCGAGCTACTTCTAGTCCGCTTAGGAGCGGATTTGCGAAGCAAAATCGAGCCAAGTGTTGGACTCCGATCCATTCAACGGCTGCAGGAGCAATTTCGAACGGCGATCTGCCCCCGGCCCGTCTGAGGACGGGCCGAGTAGGAAGAGTCGAGCCGAGTGCTGGACTCCGAACCATTGTCTGATAAGGGAATTAGAGGCGGAAGTACGCGATAATGTAAAGAAAAACTTTATTTATTTATTAATATCTAATGGTCGGCTGCTTCTAAAGTTGCTAGCCGTTTATTACAATGAAAAAGAACAAAGGAAAAATTACTAGTAGCAGGAGTGGTTGCCCGACATCTCGAGTTACTTAGATAGGCGGGGTTGCCTTCTCTAGGTATTTCAAAAGATGGTCGGCGTTCCAAGTCCTGGGAATTTCTCTACCCTCAAGGTCTTCTAGCTTGTACGCACCGGGGCGGATCACTTTGGATACTTTGTACGGTCCCTCCCAATTTGGGGCCAATTTGCTCTTCTGTCCGGGGAACGAAATGGCCAGCTTTCGGAGGACCAGGTCCCCCTCTTTCAAGTCGGTTGGGCGGACCCGTTTGTTGTAGGCGAGTTCGATTCTTCTTCGGTAACCTTGCTGCCGTATGGCGGCTCTTTCCCGAATCTCGTCTACCAAATCTAGGCTCGTTCTGAGCTCCCTGGCATTCTGTTCTTCTTCGAAGGCAATCAGGCGAGGAGAGGGAATTCCAACTTCTAGTGGGATGAGGGCCTCGGACCCATAGGTGAGATTGAACGGACTCTCGCCCGTCGGGATCCGCTTCGTGGTTCGGTAATTCCACAACACATTAGGCAGCTGATCGACCCACAATCCCTTGGAGCATTTGTCGAGTCTCTTCTTGATGCCGGAGAGGATCTGTCGGTTGGCATTCTCGGCTTGGCCATTTGACTGGGGATGAGAGACTGAGGAGAAGCGGTGCTGTATAGCTAGGTCTTGACATAAGGCTCGGAAGGCAGCTCCAGCGAACTGCGTACCGTTATCCGTAACTACGACTCGGGGAACACCGAAACGACAGATTACACTTTTCCAGAAGAATTGGACGACTCTATGTTCGGTAATTGTAGCCAGGGGCTCGGCCTCGACCCATTTCGAGAAATAGTCGACTGCCACGACTAGAAACTTCAACTGTCCGGGGGCCGGTGGAAATGGCCCGAGTAGATCCATCCCCCACATTGCAAAGGGGATCGGACTCGACAAGGAGGAGAGTGGTGCTTGTGGAAGGCGTCGGATGTCGGAATACTTCTGACAGGAGGTGCATTGTCGAACGTGTCGTTCGGCGTCCCGTAGGAGAGTGGGCCAGTAATACCCGTAGTTTAACACTTTACGTGCCAAGGCTCTGGAGCCGGAGTGGGCTCCGCCGATGCCCTCATGGAGCTCTTGCAGGGCGTAATCGGCTTGTCCGGGGGAGAGGCATCTTAGGTAGGGTCGACCATCCACCTGGGTGAAGGAGCGCTTATACAGAACGCCTTCGACCATTATGTAACGCTCGGCCCGGGTCCTTATCTTTCGGGCTTCCTTCGGATCCCTTGGTAGGAGTCCGTCTCTTAAAAACTCGACGAGGGGCTTCATCCAATTGTCTTCGAGGGGGAGCGGCAGTGTTTCGACGGAATTGAAAACCTCGTCCTCTATGCTGGGCTTGAGGAGGACTTCTATCAGAACGGTTTGTTCGAGGCCTTGCAGGGATGAGGAAGCTAGTTTGGACAGGGCGTCGGCCTGGGCATTTTCCTCTCTGGGGATTCTTCGGATGAGGGCCTCGTCGAAGAGCGCCATGAGGCTCTTCACTTTGGCCAAGTACTTTACCATTCTGTCATCGCGGGCTTCATATTCGCCGAGGACCTGGTTGACGACCAATTGAGAGTCGCTGAAGATCTGCAGGCGTCGCGCCCCTGCGTTTCGGGCCATCCCGAGGCCGGCTATGAGTGCCTCGTATTCGGCTTCGTTATTCGAGGCTTTAAAGTTTATCCGGAGGGAATATTGAAGGACAAAGTCGTCTGGGCCCGCCAGGATGACTCCAGCCCCGCTCCCCTCGTTGCAAGAGGATCCATCGACATATACAGACCAGACAGGCGGTCCCTTCGTCGTCTGCTCGGAGTCGGGGATAGTCGTCTCAACTATGAATTCGGCCAGCGCCTGCGCCTTGATTGCGGTCCGAGGCTGATAAGTAATATCATGTTGGCTCAGCTCGATCGACCACTTCATGAGGCGGCCGGAAGTCTCTGGCTTGTGAAGGATCTGTTTCAACGGCTGGTCGGTAAGGACGACCACCGAATGAGACTGGAAGTATGGCCGAAGCTTTCTTGCAGCCATTATCAGGGCGTAGGCTATTTTCTCAATTTTCGGGTACCGGAGCTCGGCGTCCCGGAGCACTTTGCTGACGTAGTAAATGGGCTTTTGAGTTCTATCTTCTTCCCTGACTAAGACCGCACTTAGTGTCTGTTCCGAGGCTGCCAAGTAGAGGTAGAGGGGTTCGCCTGGTATGGGTTTGCTGAGCAGAGGCGGGTTGACGAGGTAAGCTTTAAGCTGGTCGAAGGAATCTTGTTGCGGCTGCCCCCACTCGAACCCCTTAGTCCCCCTCAGGGCTTTGAAGAACGGGAGGCATTTCTCTCCGGACTTCGACAAAAAGCGCCCAATGGCGGCTAAACGACCTGTCAGTTTCTGAACTTCTTTGACGTTTCTGGGCGGGGCCATGTCTAGTATGGCCCTGATCTTCTCCGGATTTGCCTCTATTCCTCGTTGGCTGACCATAAAGCCGAGGAACTTGCCCGATGAGACGCCGAACGCACACTTGTTCGGGTTGAGTCTCATATTGTGCTTTCTCAAAACATCGAACGCTTCTTGGAGGTCGGTCTCATGGTCAACGCCTCGGATGCTTTTCACAAGCATGTCGTCCACGTAGACTTCCATGTTCCGACCAATCTGGGCCTGGAATACCTTGTTGACGAGACGTTGATACGTTGCCCCTGCGTTCTTCAGGCCGAATGGCATGACTCGGTAACAATAGAGTCCTTGGTCCGTTACAAAAGACGTCTTCGGAATATCCGGGGGGAACATCCTTATCTGATTGTAACCCGAGAAAGCATCCATGAAGCTGAGGAGCTCATGTCCCGAGGTTGCGTCAATCAGAGTGTCGATGCTCGGCAGAGGGAAGGGATCTTTAGGGCAGGCCTTGTTGAGGTCAGTGAAATCAATACAGATTCTCCATGTCCCATTGGATTTCTTCACCATGACTACGTTGGACAACCACTCCGGATAATTCACTTCCTGTATGAATCGGGCTTTCAACAGTTTGTCTACCTCCTCTTTGATGGCGAGCTGGCGCTCGGGGGCGAACTTGCGCCTCTTCTGCTGGACCGGTTTGGACCCCGGATCAACGCTGAGGCGATGGACCAAGAGTTCTTCGGAGATACCGGGCATGTCCGCTGCTGACCATGCGAAGAGGTCCCGGTTGGCTCGGATGCATTTCACAATATTTGAATGTAGGGCGGACGGGAGTGCCTTGCTGACATAGAACTTACGGGTCGGCTCCTGCTCCGAGAAGAGTATTTCCTCCAGCTCATCGACTGGCTCGGGGGTCGGCCGAGCAGCATCTTGTGGAATCTCGAGTGTTTCTAAGGAGAGGACGGGTCCGAGCGTGGAGGTCATGTAACACTTGCGGGCCTGTTCCTGATTGCCCCTAACTTCTCCCACTCCAGCCCGAGTGGGGAATTTCATTTTGAGATGATAGGCCGAAGGGACGGCCTCGAGGGCGGCTAGGCCGGGGCGACCCAAAATGACGTTGTAGGCCGCTGGGACATCTACAACCATGAAATCCATCGACTCCGTGCGGGTAGTAGGAGTTTTGCCTGCTGTGACATCGAGGGTAATCACCCCTTCGATCGTCACCGGCACCCCCGTGAACCCATGGAGCGTGTACCCGGCGGGCTTCAGTCTGTCTCGGGAGAGCTTCAGCCCCTTAAAAGCATCGAGGAATAGGATGTTAACGGAGGACCCGTTATCCACTAAGATTCTTTCGACTTTGAAATTGGCCATGCGAAGGTTGATGACGAGTGCGTCGCAATGAGGGGTGCGGACGCCCTCGAGATCGTCGTCAGAGAAGGTGACGGGCACTCCGAGCCCTTTGGGGGGAGGGGTGGCCCGGACAGAATTTACTTCCCTAATAAAAGCTTTCCGAGAAGAGTTCGAGGAGCCCCCCATTGGACCCCCATGGATAAGGTGGAGGACTCGCTCTTCCTCGAATTCTGGCGTCTCTTCCCGTTCCGGACGTTTGTTAGCCCCCCGAGGCTGGGGAGGAAGTTCGGCCCCGTCCTTTCTTACAAACTTCGCCAGCTGCCCCCTCTGGATGAGGGCTTCGATCTCGTTTCTCAGAGCCCGGCAGTCGTTGGTGTCATGCCCATGGTCCCGGTGATAACGGCACCATTTGTCTTTATCCCTCCTTTTGGCTGGGGTGTTCATCTTTGGAGCTGGAGGCAGGACCCCCTCTTTTTCGACTTCCATGAAAATGGCGGAGATGTTTGTGGTGAGGGGAGTAAATTTTTCAAATCTAGGGGGAGGCCGGCGCTGGCCAGCATTATCCTTCTGAAACTTTTTGGGTCCCTCTTCTTCCGTTCCCTTCCTCTTAGACCCGGAGGCGGTTGCTTCCCAGTTGGGCGGTTCCTCGGCCTCTTCAGCTCGGATGTACTTTTCAGTACGGAGGAGAAGGTCAGAAAAGTCATGTGGCGGTTTTTTGGCGAGGGAGGAGCGGAGGTTAGAATTTAGGATGTTGGATTGGAACGCCGCGGTAGCAACGGATTGGTCGAGGGATGCGATAGTTCTGGCCTCGGCTGTGAACCTCTTCACGTAGTCCCTCAATCTCTCCCCCTTCTGCTGACGGAGGTGCAACAGGGAAATGCTGGTCTTCTCGGCCCTTCGGCTGCTGACGAAGTGGGTGATGAACAGGGTCTCGAACTGTTCAAAGGAGAATATTGACGCCGGGGCAAGGCGAGAGTACCATTCTCGAGCTGGGCCCTTCAGAGTTGCAGGGAATGTTTTGCAGAGGAGGGCGTCGGACGCTTGATGGAGGAGCATCAAAGTCTTAAAGCCTTCGATGTGGTCAACCGGATCGGTCTCTCCCGTGTAGTTCTCGAACTGGGGAGGTTTGAAACCGAAGGGAACAGGAGTATCCACTATGGTCCGGGAGAACGGGGGTTGGCTAGGACGGAGGGTCCTCCCCCTGAGTTCTTCTTCCCGGTTTATCCGTCCCAAGAGTTTTTCCACCTCGTTCAGGCGGCGGTTCATGGTGTTATCTCTCCGGCGGTGATCTGCCGAGCCACGGGACTCGTCTTCGTAGGATGGGGAGCGAGGGCTGCGGCGATGGTAGCTTCGGGAACGACGAGGACTTGGGGTGCGTCTGGAATTGGTAGGAGCGGGTCGAGGAGAAGGGGAACGTTGGCGAGGGCTCCGGACCGGACAAGGGGAGGGGGCCCTTGGCTCATTGGGATTTTGACGGAGATTGAGGGCCTGTTGTACCATAGCTTGGAATTGCTGGAACTCGGCACGGGTGATGGGTGCCTCATTGTTCCGATGCTGCTGCCGACCTGCCGGTGAGTGCCTCCCTCGGTAGTGCTCGGGGGAGTCTTTTCTCCCTCTTCGGGCGGGGGATCCCCTGTGTCCCCGGTGTCGGGGGGATCGTTCTTGGTGGGAGGCTTCTCCCCGAGCCCGCTTTTCGTCCAGATGGTGACGAAGGTCCTTATCCTCCGGGCGTCTGGGATGGGCATCGTGGCGACCAGAGGCTCGGGGATGATGGGAGGCCATGGAGGCACTGGAGGCAGTGTGGTTGGGTATGTTCTCTGGATGAAGAGGCTGTTTCTGGGGGTTAGGCCCCTTCGGATCAGGATGTGGAGGGTTCCGCTGGAGCGGCTCTTCCACGGTAGGAGGGAGCTGCCCTTGTTGTTGAGTGGGATCAGGAAGGACTTCCTGCTGGTCAGGGATGGGCGCTCGATTGGAGCCCCTAGATCTGACTTTGCGAGGCGGCATGGCTGGAGAAAACCTGTTCACCGGGAAGAGGAGAGGTCTCTATTCGTTAGTTTCCCACAGACGGCGCCAATCTGTTGCCGCTAAATTCGGTGTGGGGGCAAACAGATGAATTTGTGAGTTCTTTGGGAAAACTGAATAGGAGAACCTGTATACCTGTTCCGTTGAACTCCGATCGTCGCTCCCGCCGTGCACCTGCAAAAAGTGCGAGACACCGGGGTTGATCCCGGCGACGCACCCTCCGACGCTCAAGTCAGTAACCGGAATTGATTATGAAAGAGCGTTTAACTAGAGAAAGATTGATTACCTCTTAATGGAGATGGGTGGGGGGTATTTATAGGCGTCTTAGAGAACAATTTAGGAATGTAATCCGCGTAGTCTGATATAGAACAATCTCCTTGTAAACAGATTGGGAAAGTAATCTGATAAGGTATATTCTGGTAATCAGATAAGGAATTTTAATCCCTAAATCCCAGTGTAAAGATTGACGTGAATCATGGCCGTTGATTTAGATCTAATCAGGGACCTTGATTGTGTCTTGCTGGATCGAGTTGGCAGCGGGTTGAAACCCGTGCCCAGCTGTGGTGGATCCGTTTGCGGGTTATTGGATCTGTGAGAAGGAGACCCAGTACCCGCTTCGGACCCGTTTGCATGTGAAATTACCGTCTCGTCCCTGAGCTGTAGGATTCGTGCCCCATTTGGACGGTCTCGATTGAACCCCTTGTTTTGACCATATCAGCTACTACTTAGATTCGCTCGTGTAAATCCGTAGTATCCCGACGATGAACAACAATAAACGATATGTGGTAATCAATATGTATCTACTTGTGGAATTCAATAAACAATCTCAAATACGATGCTCAATTCGAGGAGAAATGACTTACCTTTAGAGACGATTATATCCGAAGTAATTGAATAACAGGATGAGGATCCCGGGGTGACACGTGCGCTCGACGTACGATGCACACACCCGAAAAAACATGTGCAGTCCAAGTGCAACAGATCCAACAGCAACAAACAGCAAGAGCCACAACAGCGACATAGCAAGAGCGCAACAGCAACACGGCAATGGCTGTCGAGGGTAGCTCAATAGTGGTGGAGGCAGGGCTCGACGGTGCGGCTGACTTGCGGCGGCCTGAGGGAGAGACATCAACGAATTGGGGGTTTGACGGGAGACAGGGATGGCAGTCTGAGGTCTGGGTGGGTCCTCGATTGTTGAGAGAGACAGGGGAGGTCGGGGGTCGCAACTGGCGATGAGGAGGGCAGGTGGTCGCTGGCGTGGTGGAGGAGGACAGGGCAACTGTGGGGTTCTTCGGTGATGGGGAGAGACTGGAGGAGGTGAGGGGGATGATGGTGACAAGTGGTGGGGTCGACCAGAGAAGAAGAGGAGGGAGTTGAGAGGTAGGAGATGCACAGTGAAGGTTGACGGCTA
Source organism: Hemerocallis citrina (assembly GCA_017893485.1). Taxonomy (NCBI): domain Eukaryota; kingdom Viridiplantae; phylum Streptophyta; class Magnoliopsida; order Asparagales; family Asphodelaceae; genus Hemerocallis; species Hemerocallis citrina. Next base: position 139,953,980 of record CM030359.1, on the reverse strand, counting down.
TGTATGGGGTGATTAGGGTTAAGATATTAGGGTTTAGAAGAAGATTAGTATATATAAAGAGAATTAGGGTTAAATTGGGTTAATGGGTTGTAGGTTAAAGGGTAGGATCCAATAAGAGTATATTTATAGGGTTTTGGGTACAATATGGATCAAATAGAAGGCCAATTATCAACCTGATATGGCTAAAAATAGGATTAAATTGGAACCGTTCACATCGGACACGAATCTTAAAGCTCGGGGGTAAAACTGTAATTTTACATACAAATGGGTCCGAAACGGGTACTGGGTCTCCTTCTCATAGATCCAATAACCCGCGAACGGATCCACCTCAACTGGGTACGGGTCCCGACCCGATACAAACTCAGTCCGACAGGATTGAATTAGGGTCTCTGATTGAACCAAATCAACGGCCCTGATTCGCACCTATCCTTTCACCGGGAATCAGGGATCACATTCCTTATCTGGTTACGAGGATTTTATTCCTTGACAGATTCGCAGGGATTACATTCCTAATCTGATCCCTAACGGCGACTATAAATACCCCCCATCCACCACCATTAAGAGGTAATCAATCTTTTGCTAGTTAAACGCTCTTTCATAATCATTTCTGGTTACTGACTTGAGCGTCAGAGGGTGCGTCACCGGGATCAACCCCGGTGTCTCGCACTTTTTGCAGGTAAATGGCGGGAGTCAACGGTCAAACTCCGGCAGAACAGGTTAGCGGTTTGCTATTCATGTTTTCCTAAGAATCCACAAATACTGTCTGTTTACCCCCACACCAGATTTAGCAGTAACAGATTGGCACCGTCTGTGGAAAACACCACGAATAGCAGCCTCCCCTCTTCCCGTTGGTCAGACCTTCCCCCGTCATGCCTCCAAGGAAACTCAGATCCAGGGGGTCCAACCGTGGGCCTACCCCTCCTCAACCATAACAGGAGGTCCCCCTCCAACCCATTCAGCAGCAGGGACAACTTCCTCCTCCAGCAGAGGACCCCCTGCGGCTGGACCAACTCCCTCCTCAGAATCTTCAACCCCCTCGGGGTCCAACCGGGCCTCAGAATGCCGGTGCGGGGGGCTCGCGTCCCAATCATCAGAAGCAACCTCTCCAACAGGACCGCATCCCAATACACAACCCCTCTTCCGACTCTATGCCGTCCCATAATCCCCGAGCTTTCGACCTTCAAAATACCATCCTCAATCGGCAGAAGGAAGATGATCTTCGCCACCGTTTGGATGAAAGGCGGGCCCGAGAGGGAGTCTCCCGCCAACAACGTCCAAATGAGCGATCTCCTCATCGCCGAGACTACAGAAGGTCTCCTACTCGAAGAGGGCGAAGGGAGTCCCCTCAACGTCATCGGCGGAGAACTCATTCCCCAGTAAGCCTAGCCACACATAGGGACCACCAAGCTGGAGTGGCACCAGTCACAAGGGCAGATCTTCAAGACTTCCAAGCGACAGTCTTACGGGCCCTCAATATCACCCCAAAGAACGACCAGAGGCCACCTACTCATGAGCCAACTAGGAGCCATCACCTTCACACTCTCAGTCCTCGTCCATCTCCAAGCTACCATCGCCGCAGCCCCAGTCCACCGTCGTATGAAGATGAGTCCTGGGGCTCGGCAAGGTATGATCAAAGAGAAGACTCGGTCTACTGTCATCTCCACGAGATGGAGAGGCACCTCGGCCGAATTGACAGGGAAGAAGAGCAACGGATGATAAACCTCTGCCCGAGCAGACCTCCATTCTCCCGCACCATCATGGAGGCCCCCATCCCAGGAAACTTCAAGCCACCTCAATTCGAGTCGTATACCGGGGAGTCAGACCCCGCGGATCACATAGAGAGTTTCAAAATTCTCATGATGATCCACCATGCTTCAGATGCCCTCCTCTGCAAGGTCTTTCCTGCCACGTTGAAGGGGCCTGCAAGAGAATGGTACTCTCGACTCGCCCCGACCTCCATCTTTTCATTCGATCAGTTCGAAGGGCTCTTCCTCACTCATTTCGTGGGTAGTCGCCATGCCGAGAAAACAAGTGTATCCCTGGTGACCCTCAACCAAGAAAAGGGTGAACGCCTAAGGAATTACGTTCGACGCTTCACCGCCGAAGCCCGGTCCATTCCCTCCCTCAATCAATCAGTAGCCTCTGCCGCATTCGAGCGCAACGTCACTAATGCCAACCTCAGAGCGTCCCTTGCCAAGAAGCCTCCTCGGAACTTCTCAGAGCTCCTACTTAGGGCGGAGAAGTACATACGAGCGGAAGAGGCTCTCAACCCCCCTACTCTTGAGGAGACATCTTCCGGGGACAAACGGAAGAGCACAAGCGAAGAGGGGTCCCAAAAATCTCAGAAGGACGGCAATGGCCAGCGCCGCCCGACTTCTCGTTTTGAGAAGTTCACCCCCCTCATTGCTAATATATCAGAAGTTATTATAGAGGTAGACAAGGAAGGACTACTCCGCGCTCCCCCTAGAATGAATACCCCTGGCAAGAAGAGGAACAAGGATAAGTGGTGCCGCTTTCACAGGGACCACAGTCATGACACGGATGATTGTCGGGCTCTCAAGGAGGAGATCGAAGAACTCATACAGTGGGGGCACCTTACCGAGTTCGTCCAAAAAGATGGGGCCGAGCTTCCCCACTAAGGAGCCAACAAACGAACAGAAAGGCCAGCCGAGCTTCAAGACTCAGAACCTCCCGGCTCTTCCCAAGAGGTCTTCACCTTATCATAGAAGTAGGATCTTGATTTTTAATAAGGCCGATGCTTGTAATCCGGCCAATAGCATGTAATAATGGCTCGCCATATTGAAGCAGCCACTTAGTTTATTTCAATAAAACTTTACGTATTTTCATTGGAAATTGTTGCTCTTACTTCATCTCTACCTCTCCGAGTCATGACTCGCTGAATGGTGAGTTTGGAGTCCAGCTTCTTCTACATGGCTGCTCCTGCAACTTACTAAGCTCTTCACAACGAGTTCGGAGTCCAACACTTGGCTCGATTCTGCTTCAAATAACTTGCTCTTCAGCGAGTTGGAAGTGGTTCGCCATTCGGAATTGCTCCCACAACCGTTGAATCCCTCTAACGACGAGTTCGGAGTCCAACACTTGGCTCGATTCCGCTTCAAATAACTTGCTCTTAAGCGAGTTAGAAGTGGTTCGCCATTCGGAATTGCTCCCACAACCATTGAATCCCTCTAACGACGAGTTCGGAGTCCAACACTTGGCTCGATTCTGCTTCAAATAACTTGCTCTTCAGCGAGTTAGAAGTGGTTCGCCATTTGGAATTGCTCCCACAACCGTTGATTCTCTCACATAAGCAGCGAGTTCGGAGCTAAAACTCTCCCCTAGAGTTGCTCCTCAAACTCGTCTCACAAATGGCTCTCTTCCAGAGCCGAGCTCTTCACTCCACTCGCCTCCAAAGCGGACCCCTTCTCGACAAGTTTGGAGCACAACTCTCTCCTAGAGTTCCTCCTCACACTTGTCCCACAAATAGCTCTCTTCCAGAGCCGAGCTCTTCACTCCGCTCGCCTCCGAAGCGGACCTCTTCTCAACGAGTTTGGAGCACAACTCTCTCATAGAGTGCCTCCTCACACTCGTCTCACAAATAGCTCTCTTCCAGAGCCGAGCTCTTCACTCCGCTCGCCTCCAAAGCGGAGCCCTTCTCGACAAGTTTGGAGCACAACTCTCTCCTAGAGTTCCTCCTCACACTTGTCCCACAAATAAGTCTCTTCCAGAGCCGAGCTCTTCACTCCGCTCACCTCCAAAGCGGACCCCTTCTCGACAAGTTTGGAGCACAACTCTCTCCTAGAGTTCATCCTCACACTTGTCTCACAAATAGCTTTCTTCCAGAGCCGAGCTCTTCACTCCACTCGCCTCCGAAGCAGACCTCTTCTCAACGAGTTCGGAGCTCACAACTCTCTCCTAGAGTTGCTCCTCAAACTCATCTCACAAATGGCTCTCTTCCAGAGCCGAGCTCTTCACTCTGCTCGCCTCCGAAGCGGACCTCTTCTCAACGAGTTTGGAGCACAACTCTCTCATAGAGTGCCTCCTCACACTCGTCTCACAAATAGCTCTCTTCCAGAGCCGAGCTCTTCACTCCGCTCACCCAATCCGACCTTCGAAAGTAAAAGAAAAAGTCTCTTGGACTTCGTAACGAAAGGGCGCGACTCTCGATGGGCTCTTGAAGCGTTACGAAAGCCCAAACGACTTTGTAACCGAGCAGCAACGGTTGGCGAAAAGGCAAAACGTTTCGATACAAGTCGAATAGCTCGGCACACACGGGATCAAAATCCGAACGACGTGCGATCCGACCCCGACATCAAGGGGCCCGGTCGGCTGACCGAGCAAGTGCCCATCCAAGCCCCAAAACGGAGAAAATTCACTTTTCCCTCAACATTCGTGTAAGATCTCGATCAGACGGTCCAGATCTTGCTAGCGTCGCTAAACGATAAGATGATGTTTTCTTGGAAACTGAGCCCGTCTCGAGATTCGTGCCATCATCCAACGGCCCAGATCTTGCCAGCGTCGCTGAACGACAAGATAGTGTTTTCTTGGAAACTGTGCCCGCCTCGAGATCCGCACTGAGATCGACGGCTCAGAATCGCTCCACGTCACTCGGTATTCCGAGCCAAGCGACTAGCGATCCGAGCCACTCGCGCCCCTTCTTCGCCCCTAGGGTCTTCCTAGTACAAGGGTCTTCCTAGCACTTCTTGCAAGGGTCTTCCTAGCACAAGGGTCTTCCTGGCACATCTTCTCCGCCCCTAGGAGTGGAGCTCCTCTGCCAAAATCCCCAAGACCAAAACACTCATCAACTTCATGAAGACAAGGATGTTGCGGGGCTATTTTGATCATGAAGGAGGGTGAATCTTTATCCCACTCCTAAAGAGAAGTTGTAGATCTTCGAATTAGCTTCGAAACGAGGGGTCGCACGTCCCGATCGGACCTCCGTAGCACCGGAAAAGTGGATCTCAATACAGCTGCGCCGAATAGCTCGGAAATCCGAGCCGAGCCACTCGCGCGAGGGAAAAATCCGAACCGAACCCGAGCAACTGTCAAAATCGAATCCGAGCTCTTCCCTCCGGTCGGCTAACCGAGCAAGTGCCCATCCGAGCCCCAAAACGGAGAAAAATCACTTTTCCCTCAACATTCGTGTAAGATCTCGATCGGACGGCCCAGATCTTGCCAGCGTCGCTAAACGACAAGATAGTGTTTTCTTGGGAACTGAGCCCGTCTCGTGATTCGCGCCACGATCGTGATCAACCGTTCAGATCGAGCCACGTAGCTCGGATCTACCATTCAAGCTACTGCCCCACCGAGCTGCAAAATTGCCAAAAATTTGCCTCAAAATCCGTGCTCGGATTCGCAGAACAAGAAGCCAAAAAAAAGGGGGCACAAGGGCCGGGTTCGGACCCGTTAAGGGGATCCAAACCCGAACCCCTTCCCTTCCTCTTCTTCTCCACGCTCCCACCAAAACTGAAGAAAACCATCTTCTTCAAGCTCCGAGCTCTCCAAGCTCCGCCATGGCCTCGCCGACCTCCATCACCTCAGTCATCGCCGAGCTCCCCATCCCGAGCTCGAGCTCGTCTCCACAGCTCTGACGAACTCCATCCTCTTCGTCACCGAGCTCGCAAAGCTCCGAAGCTCCGAACCCAATTCTTCCACTGACGAGCTCCACCGACGACCACCTTCTAGCTCCACTCCTCTCGCCGAGCTCCCTCCGTCGTCGAGCTCCCAAATCCTAACACTCATCTTCGACCTCGGAGCGTCGAGCTCCCCTCCGTCGAAACTCAAGTTCTCTGCCAAAGCTTCACCAAACCGAGCCCCCTCCCTCGACGAGCTCCGAGTTCATCGCCACAGAGCTCACAGCTCACCTCTACTGCGAGCTCCAATGGGGAACTCCGAACTCCTCTCCACGACGAAGCTCCGAGCTCCACTCATCGACCACCTTCGACGAGCTCCCCTAGCAACTGAGCTCCGAACTCAAGCTCTGTCTCCTTCGTCGGGCTCCCGACCTCGACTCCAATAGCGAGCTCCGAGTTTCCCCGTCGACCTCTCGCGAGCTGACGAAGGTCGAAGAAAAGAGGTGAAGACGAAGAAGAACAGAGGCGGGAACAGCCGCGTCTCTTCTACCTCGTCGAACACTTCGCGAGCTCCACCTTCACTACAGCGCCGAGCTCCACCTCCAACGAGCCCCACTCCGCTTGTCGACTCTCACGGAGCTCCAGTGGCGCTCACAATCGGGGTCGGAGGCGGAGCTGGGTCGAAGGCAGGGTCGGAGAAAGAACAGAGGAAAGAAGAAGAAGAAGAACATATGGAACAGTGCGGGGAGAGAAAAAAAAAATCACCTCCCGGTCGGACTGCCTAGCAAGTCCCCATCCGAGCTCCAAAAACGGAGAAAAAAGCCGCCGAGCGACTACGACCGTTGGATCTTCCAGAAATTCGCGCTTCTGGTGATGGACGATCCAGATCGCGCCACGTGCGCTAAACGACAAGATAACGATTTTTTAGGAAACGCACCTCCTCGAGATTCGTGCCGGGATCCGACGGCATAGATCGCGCCACGTGTCAGGTAATATTTAATTAATTTATTTATTTATTTAATTGTATTAATTATTTAAAAATTCCGAAAAAAATATTTAAAAAATCGAAAAAAATTAATTAAAAATTCTAAAAATAATTATTAATTCAGAAAAAATATTTTAAAATTCTGGAAAAATAATTATTAAATTAGAATAATTAATTAATATTTTCAATAATTAATTATTTAATTCGGAAAATGAATAAAAAATTCAAAAAAATGAGAAAAAATTTAGAAAAATCTGGAAAAATCACCAAAAATCCAGAAAATTCTGAGAATATTTTTGGGCATTTTACAAGCCCAGAATAACACCGTTACACCCCAAGCAAGATCCAAAACTCCTTTAAGAACACCGATAAAATTTCGTACGCCATTAAAACAGTAAAACTACTCCTCAAAGGCTGAAAAACTCAGTCTCTAGGAGTGGGGGGCTCGTGATATGGCTAAAAATAGGATTAAATCGGAACCGTTCACATCGGACACGAATCTTAAAGCTCGGGGGTAAAACGGTAATTTCACATACAAAATGGGTCCGAAACGGGTACTGGGTCTCCTTCTCACAGATCCAATAACCCGCGAATGGATCCACCTCAACTGGGTACGGGTCCCGACCCGATACAAATCCAGTCCGACAGGATAGAATTAGGGTCTCTGATTGAACCAAATCAACGGCCCTGATTCGCACCTATCCTTTCACCGGGAATCAGGGATCACATTCCTTATCTGGTTACGAGGATTTTATTCCTTAAAAGATTCACAGGGATTACATTCCTAATCTGATCCCTAACGGCGACTATAAATACCCCCCATCCACCACCATTAAAAGGTAATCAATCTTTTGCTAGTTAAACGCTCTTTCATAATCATTTCTGGTTACTGACTTGAGCGTCGGAGAGTGCGTCGCCGGGATCAACCCCGGTGTCTCGCACTTTTTGCAGGTAAACGGCGGGAGTCAACGGTCAAAATCCGGTGGAACAGGTTAGAGGTTTGCTATTCATGTTTTCCTAAGAATCCACAAATACTGTCTGTTTACCCCCACACCAGATTTAGCGGTAACCAACCCAACAATGATAAAAGAAAAATCTATGAAACTAATTCGAATTAGCAATATAGGAAATAAGATTAACAATCAAATTGGGATCAAAGGTAGTTCATGAATAATATTAGAATTAATACAATTCCATATAATAAATGAAACGAAATGAAATGTTATTGAATTACAAAAGAGATTACAATGGGGATCAATAAAAAAAGGAAAAATGAAAACAAGAGTTACAGGGGCCTTCCAACTTTAGTTGGCCCATTTAATCTAATTAATTACTCAACCATGTTAGGAGTCCAAGTCTTACTAGGATTCCTAATTAAATTCATCTCATGAATTTAAATCCAATTTTGATTTATTCTAAGTGTATGACCCTGTATGTTCCCAATATGTTGACAGTAATACTAAAACCATATTCGAGTATTGCAAACAGTGAGCAGTATCTAGCAATACATCACTGCTACTCAAGTAACGGGAATATCAGTGATTTGACATAACCAGTCCGTGACCAATGTTACCATGTATTATAGTTTCTTTATCCAGATATCTTAATCACAAGACATAGAGATCGATATTTGGTTTCTTGATATCTGAGTAGACTTACTAAAATAAATGAGATCAATATCCCATATTGACTCATTTGAGTACGATCAAGCATTTTGCAGTCTCACTCAATTAAGGGGCCCGTAGATATCGTTCTTGTTATGTAAGACAGACAAATCCTGTCTAAGTCACTCATATCCCTCCACATGATTTGTAGTAAATACAATAGTCGACTTTATAATCACCTTATTACAGGCAACGTTTGACGATATTAAAACATATAATTTCTCATATAAGAAACCGTAGTGACTTCAAGTCAAAGGACTATGTACAACATAGTCACTGTGAGAACCACTTATGACCCTCACGTAATGATCTATGCAGCGTTCTGATGGTGGGTTAGTCCAATACATTATTACTCTAATATATACCCAAGTGAAGACTTGATATCTCATATCCATTACCCGTGAGATATGGTCATCAGTCTACGCACATACTAGAATCTATGTATTAATGTTGTCCTAATTCTCAATAATGCTCGACTAGGGACATTTAAGAATAAGTATTCTGATTACGAAAAATAGGATCTCATAATCAAGTCATGCACTTGATATCCAATAGTATTGAACCTACTATTCTAATGACTTTATAATGTTCATTTAATCACAATAAATAGCACAATAAATGAAATGCCTCATATATGAAATAAATTTCATGATACAATGTAAACTAGTAATGTCAATACGCAACTGACCTCTAGGGCATACACCAACAGACCTCCACATGAACAAGGTAATCAGTGTTTTGCTACTAAAAACTCCTATATATTTCTAAGTTCTTATTTGAGCGTGGGGGGTTCTGTCGCCGGAGCCAATCCCGGTGTGTCAGACTTTTGCAGGTCAATCAGTGCGATCACCACCATTCAGATCAAATCCAAGCATTCACATGAGTCAGATTTTGAAGTCAATATAAGTTTGCAACAGTCAATATCGGCAAAAACTAAAATGTCAGTTCTTTTATTGTTTCTAAAAAGAATCACAATATCTATTTGTTCCCACACAGAAAGGCAGCAACAACTAGGTCATTTGGTCGCGCCAAATTCCTACAATTAGTTTTTCACAAATGTAACAAATTGTTTGAACGGACTCATACAAGCAGGGGCGAAGGGAGTAGGGGGTTAGGGGGGGCATTTGGGATCCAATTTTTTTTATAAAACCCCCTTATATAGATCAAAATTTTTACTTGGCCCCCCAGTTAAAAATTTTTTTGGACCCCCAAGTCTAATCCACCTCTTATTAATTGAAAATAGTGGTATGAGCTTTGGGCTAAAAATTAACAGTGATATTTACTATTTGATCTGTATGATCATTGGATAAAATTTTGAATAAGAAACTAGTGTGTACACAAATTACAAGTATATTTATTCATTTGAGTCTCATCTCTTACCCTCCAGTATTATAACAATATAAATAGTGTCGTATGATTATTGATTAGTATTACTATTACCAAATTTAGAGTACAACTGTACATATGTGAAAAAATACATGATACTAAGAATATGAATTCGAATATTTACCTTGATTATAATTTTATTTTGATCCAATTATTTTAACTTTTCAAAACAAAAATAAAATAAGAGATTTTCGACAACAATTACGTCAACGTCGGAAAACAATAGGACCCCCATTTTGATTTGTCTGGCTCCGCCACTGCATACAAGTATAAATTAAGAAATAACAGAAATTATGAGAAACAGAAAGAATGAAACCCTGATAAACGCATGAAAACACTCCACCGCACAACTTAAAATTAACCCCCAAGTCACAAATATAAAGTTGGTTTGGGAAATATCTGCAATTGTTCAAACAAGTTGGGAAATCCATTCGTCTAGATGAAGAGCAGAAAGAAATCAGCCAGTTCTCAACCACCATGAAACAAATTATAGTGATACATTATGCATCAGATTTAGTACTGACCTTGATTAAACATCTGCCATTTTTCTTCAGAAAACTTCAGAAAAATAATACCAATTACAACAGAACATCTTGGCATTTTGAGATCGTTGGAGAGCAAATTACCAGAGCCCAGGAATTCACCAAAGTCCAAATGCATTCAGCTGTTTTCCCCGTTCTAATATTTTCTTTAGGGTTATCGCTTGCATAGAAGCCAGGGAAAGAAACATAATATTGTCCATCCAGTTCTATTCCAACCAGCTCTTCTCTCCATTTTCATGTCTTCTTTAGGGTTGTCGCTTGCATGGAAGCCAGGGACAAAAACATAATATTGAGACCTCCAGTTATATTCTAACCGGAATCACAATTTCCGCGCTAAAGTAAGTGCATATGGACCAACTCTTTTGATGAAATAAGGCATATAATGAGCCCCAGTCAATTCTAATCCAAAATCAAGCTAACCATCAGAAATAATTTCATTCCACTGATTGTAATCAATGAGTATTGATTAACTGGCTGAAATTATAAGTATACCGTTATAATTGGTCAGGTAATTTAAATTTCTCTTTTCTCTTTCTTCTGACACTTTACATTTGATGTAATGAAGTAAAATCTCAATAAGTTGCTTTCTAACTAAGTAACCCACTTCAAAAAACAAAGCTGCTCAGTGCACAATTCCAATCTGCATCTCTCTTCTATAACAATTACAGTTGGGGCTAGCAGACACCTGAGAAATTACCCTTGATGCTTGAGCAGAGCAACCTCTTTTAAGCTGATTGAACCTGAGGGGATCAAAATTGTAAGCTGCCATGAGGCGCTTCTGCTTTGAAGCAAAGCGACTTTGGAAGACATTCTCAAAGGTAGGTTCTTTTGAACTCTTAAGGAAGTAGGTGAAACCCCCCAGGACGTAAAAGGAAGTCAAGTAAAAGCAAATGGGTTCCATTACATCCCATGAAAGCTCCCAGAATGTAAGCCTCATCAACCCTAGTGTCTGAACCACCATGAATACAAGCGCACACCAAGACTCCTTCTTCACCTGAGCTTTTGCCAAATTATCAATGACTGCTTTCTTCTCTTCCATCTCTCGGAGTTCTTCCTTGCGGCATTCATTTTGGTGAGAAGGTGATAATGGAATTGCCCTTTCAATTGCTTTAGCTACCTGTGACATCAAAATGGAAGAGAAAACCATTTTGGGTACTTGCTCTACGAGAAGATAAAAGAATGCATCCAATTTATATCTGAAATATACTACAGTATAATTATCTCAATTTCATGTGTATCTATATATTAATAACAATGACGCTACTATTCAGATAATCATCAAAATGAGTAAAAGAGACAATGAAGGGAAATGGGTATTGAGGAGAAGCATAAAATCCATTAAATGTGTAACAGAATATCCTAAACCAAATTTTGCTGGAAATAAACCATAATCATGAAGAAGTAGAAAGATGTCGATATTCATGTTCAAATTATATATTGAAAGAAATGAAGCATAAAAATGATATCAACATCTTCAAATTATAAACAATGGTAGTTTAAGAAAGATACACACATCAATAAATCTCAATGTTTCCGAAGTTACCATGTCGCATGAACAATTACAAGTATCTCATGGAATGTATGAATTGCATTGGAAATTCCTAGACATTGGAAAAGAAGCAAATAACACTCAAAGGTTTTCTGTAAAGTCAACAAAATAAGAACAACAAACATCTAAGTGTGAAATAGTTATGAATAACATTGAAATAGGATGTTCAGTCATGAGGAATAAATTCCATAGTGGTTTAAATCAAATTCATATAAGTTATCATACCAAAAGAACTCGACTTAGCCAGTAAGAAGGGTTCTAATAGGAAACTCACTTATTATGGAACAAAATAATCAAATCTCCTCCTTAAGCAATCCACGAAATAAAACTCCTACATCTATGTAATTATTAGAGCATATGGAAGATATACATTACAATTAATATAAGCTAGTTTAAAATTTGAACCATCACTACAATAAGTACATGATCAAGCTATGAGTCATAACTAAAGAACTTATTGTTAGGGTTATATACTGAAAGCATCACTTTTGTATTAACTTTATTTCCTTATTTTTTTGAATGAGAATCATATGGGCATATGTTTGCATATTGTGTTTATTATAATATTAATGCAAGTGTCTGATATTCTATAAGGTTGATAATATGGTGTGAGGTGACACACAGAAGATCATATTATCAGTTCCCTATGGAATATATTAATAGTTCACAACCTAGACGGACTTGGACAATCCATTGGAAAGGTTGTAGTGTAATCTGGTATTAGTCTGTCTTGACTATAGGTTTACACTAGTACACTTTGTGTGTATTGAACAGGACCACTTGAGGTTGTTCTCTTTGTACTGACTACAAAAGAGAACAAACACCTCTGTTATTATGGATGCTTATGCTCTTAATCCAGATATAATAACAGACATGTATATGCAGTGTGCATTACTTTGACTCATAAAAGAGTGAGATTCATTATGGATCAACAACCTCTATGAATTGGGTAATAGCATTGTATGTATGATGGGCTGTTGATTGTAAAAGGAATCCATGTCCCGATACGTCGGGTTGATGATGTCCCCTTAAGGAGCTCATAAGGATTGTCATGTAAACCCTGCAGGTGGATTACATCCGACATGACAAAATAAAATTGAGTGGTACTACTTAAGAATAAAAGATGTTGATCAATGTAGTTGTCAGTAACTTAATTTGATCGACGGACATTCGATATCTTAACATGGGGAGTTGAACGAGCATATAATAAAAGGAGCCCATAAATATAATTTGGGATTAGGAAGGTAGTGCAACAATAGCTCCTTAGTGGACCGAGCTATTGTTAATGGGCCTGGGTTGTGTGTTCGGGCTGAACACGGAATACCCAGATCCGTTAGGAGACCTAACCCTAATTTCTCCTCATGGTCCCTGCCGTAGCCTTATATATATCCTCTATTTCTCTGGCCGTCATTGACAATCAGAAATATAAGATTTTTTTCTCAAATCTCGTGATTCACGTAAGGAGAGAAAAAGAGGTCAGCCAAGGGAGAAAGGTTGGGAGATCGTCGCCCACACGACGTCCAACCCGAGGAAGGAATACGTGCAGAAGATCTTGGGGTCGCTGTCGTCTTCTTCTCACCGCAGGTATAATTGTGAACCCTAGTTTCCGCTGTATAGGGTTAGATCACCATTAAGCAATCTGTTTATCTTTAACGATCGATACGCACACCAATCCGTAGTCCTAGGATTCATCTCAGTTCCATCACTTATAAGTTAGACATGTTATGCATGTTTGGATATGGAAGCATCCAGTTGTGGGAAATATATCTACTGTCGATTGATTTATTTCTACCACCACCTACCTCCATATGCAAACATTTCCTCAGACTTGTAATATGAAAGATATGATTAGAAGACTGATCCACTAGAAGAAGAAACTTATACCAATATAAAAATGTTTCATAGATAAGCGTATGAGAGCATAGTTAGAGGAAAGAAATAAAAGAAGATCATGTCAATTGGAACTAAAGAGAGAGAAACAATAACTTGTAGCTAGTTATGGCATGGCATGGTTGAATATTTTAAGAACATTAAGCTACAGTAAAAGAATCTTAATACAGCGGTGACACTTAGCTATAAAGCATAATTGCTATCTTAAAACTTGAAGAAAAAAGATGTGATATGAATACAGCGGTTTCCTTAATTTCTTATTCTACCAGAACTCTTATTAATCACATAGGTATCTAACTCATCAGATAGGCATCTAATTCTGCCATAATTTGATAATCCACTCATGCTGACACTGAATGTCGAACAATCTTAGGTGTCCATTATTTGCAACTTAAATCAAGTGGTTTTGTGAGTACGTTTAATTAGCAGATCATAAATAGGAATAATGGTATATATTCTCATGTATGAGAATCAAATGCATATAACAATGGTCTACATTCTTACCAACAAAAATCTAATCTTACACATGCACACATTTTCATAACTAGAATATATTTGATTTTCCCTTTATTTGCAGTATATAATAATAATAAATCACTGTATAGTTTTGGTGAATGATATTTCTAATATACTTCCAAGGACTTCTCCTATATAAAAGCCCCGTACGAATATTTAGATGTAGTTCCTCTAAGACCATAGTAACTGATATTAGATCCCCCTAAACTTAATAAACTTTACTAGGTCTCCAAACCTTTCTAATGAAATATAATCATAAATTAAGGGACCCATATGGATAAAAAGGCCCTCCTATAAATTCCCTAGAATAAAATCCAATTAAAGTTGACTAATTTATCAGAAAATACACTAAAGGGTATCACTTTTTATTGTAAAAATCCCTGATCCACATTTTGTTATCTGCAACTACCCTAAAGTCCTCTCCAATTCGAAGTGTCAATTTTTTTTAAAATGAAATGACAGATATAAAAAGAAAGGTATTTTAGTTTTTCGCATCCTCCCCTATGTCCTCTATCTGTTAAGTAGTTGCAGATATCAAATTGCGCTAGTTTTTTTTTTTTTTTTTTTTTTTTGGGGGGGGGGGGGGGGGGGGGGGGTCGGTAATCTATAGGATGTTACTTTACGGAAACAAGGAAAACAAAATTAGTGGTCATTGATTCATTCTTGTTTTTGAGGTCTCCATCCGAGGTTACCATTTCAAAGACGTCCTTACTTTTCCTGTAGAGAAGACAGATAAAAGAAACACACGATGAAAACACCATCAGATCCCCATCAAATTTTATTACTTATAATTCACATCTAAAGGGGATTTTCCCAGTAAAACTTCCACTTTTCCCAATTCATTTACTTCAATATCTAACCACTTAACCCTTTAGAAAAAGTAGAAATTCTCCTGCAAAATCCCCCCTAAAATTAAACCACACCACGAATTTCAAACAACAAAACAAAAATAATAAAAATAATAAAAAATCTTTTTCAAAGGTATACCTCATCAGGTCGCAAAAAGACGACATTCCCCAAAATGATGACGGCTCCCGACTGGTCGAGCGCCTTCGCGATCTCCGATCCTTGATCCATATTCGAAACCTCACTACAAACTTTCAGAAACTCGGAATAATCGATCCGATCCCTCCCCATCTCCCTCAGGCTCGCCCTCGCCGTCTCCATCTGCGCTGCCTTCAACACCTTCTTCAACTCCGCCATCGAAATCTTGTTCCTGCTCTCCTCCTCCGATTCCGGAACCGAAGGGGGGAACAGGCAGTCAAATCGGATCCGGGACCCACTAATGGTCCGAATCCGATCCATGACGTCATTGCCGTTGGTTGGGATGGGGGAGAAGCGATCGGGGGGGATCGGGCGCTTGTGGAGGAAGCGACGAACGAGGCCGCCGTTGGCGGATTCGGGTCGGATCGTGGATCCAGACCAGGTCTTAGCAATGTGGAGGAAGCGATTAGCTAGGGTTTTGTGGAACGCCATTGAAATTGGAATGGGAGAGCTTCCTTTTTTCTTTTTGTTTTACGGTGACTTTTGGGATTTAGAATTTTGGAGAGGAAGACGGAGATGGGGAAATAGTTTTATAGGTCGTGGGGGGAAGGGATGATGAGATGGGCTGAGAGATGAGAAAATAACGTTGAGTGGCGAGATGATATGAGAGACGAATTATGAGATTGGTTTGACGATATCTTCTGATGTTGGATGTGGTTGATGAATGATGGAATGTGCCTCTAACTATTGAAATAATATATAAATTACAGTTGTACTTGTAATTTGTCAACATATATAAATCCGTTGACCTTTTTAAAGATCTTCTTCCTCTAAACTCCTACCCTCTCATCTTTCTCCTCCAGATCCGGTCGTTTTACCTACTTTCTCCGTCATCTCCATTCATTAATATTGTTCCCCTTTTCTTTCTCTTCAGACCCTTTTCCTCGCGTTTTCTTTTCTTGTGGATTTCCTTTCCTCTATTGCTTTCCCCTCTCCGGTGTGCCCTCGCCCCTTTGTTTTCCCTGTTGGTTGATTGCCTGCCGCTCTCCCCCCTTCCCCTTCTCCTCTTTCCTCCTTATCCTCAACTATCCTCCTCCTCCCTCCATCTCCGTCTCTTCCTTCGCCACAGTCTGAGGCTTCTCCCCTGAGTGGCGTTTTCCCGGCTGTTTCTTCGTCTTCGGCTGACGGCGTTCGGGGCTCTGCAACGACTGGTTTCCGGTGAGGCAGTACTGCTGGGTCCATCACGAGCCGCTCCGTAGGTAATTATTGGTTTTTTGGCTTATCACTGTAAGTGCATTTCCTCTTTTTCTTCTGCTTTTGGGTGTGTTTCTTTATGCGTGGTTTACTTGCTCTGTTTACCATCTCTATAGATTCGAGTGTTAGTTTTCTTCGTTTAGTTCCGGATCG
The DNA here is from genome assembly GCA_017893485.1 of Hemerocallis citrina. Lineage (NCBI taxonomy): Eukaryota > Viridiplantae > Streptophyta > Magnoliopsida > Asparagales > Asphodelaceae > Hemerocallis > Hemerocallis citrina. The sequence continues at coordinate 139,937,484 of CM030359.1, read as the reverse complement.
TTTTTCCGGTTGGTGCTGTTCTGTGTTGCTCCCTAGTAGAGTGAACAGGTCACTATTGCTAGATTACTCCGTCCCAAACGTTCTCAACTTCGTTTCTCTTTCTTTTCCCCAGTGGTCACAGCCTTCTCTCCCGCTAAGGGGCTGCTCTGTCTGATTCTGGTTGCCTCCTAGATTGATTTAAGGTTGTGGTTCTCTGCCATTGCCTTCGTTTATTACTAACTGAACTTTTATTGGGCCTTTTATCTAAGAAAAAGCCCATGGCACTCTCTTGGGTGCAAGTGGTTAAAAAAAATTCAAAAAAAAGCCTCAGTAAGTCTGTAAGCGCAACTAACGGGACTAGTCCACTTGGGCTTCTCCGTACTGGTAACGCGAAGCTTCCTAGCAGCTTCCTTTGCCCTTCTTCCCGCCTCTCTTGTTCTAAGTTCTTTTCATCTTCTCTTTTCACTTCTTCCTACCCCCACTGTTCACCGATCGTCTGTTTCAGATGCTTGCAAAAAGGCCACATTAAAAAATACTGCGTTTCGGCTATGAAGTGTCTCTTCTGCCAAAAAGAGGGTCACTCTCGACCCAAATGCTTCGCGCTTCAGAGGCTCCTGGGTATGTCGATCGGTGTACCGATCGCGGATCAAGTTCTGGAAGCATTAGATTTTCCGGCATTACATCGAAAGTTCTTAGCGGAATCATCTAACTTCCCCAAAATAAAAAAAAACCCCTCTAAGGCCCCCCTTCTTCCCACGCCTCCTGTAAGCAACCGGATGGATGATCCTATTGTTCCCCCTTCTACAGTCAAGCCGCCTTCCTCAGCTAGCCCCGTTTCTCCGACAGTTTTTCAAGTTTTCGTTCCTCCCGTCGACCTGTCGGATCAACTGAAGACTTTCGACACTTATGGCGCCATTTCTTTTGCTGGTGGATCAATCCCCACTTTTACTCTGAATTCGCTTCTCAGCAATTCGTGTAATGTCAAGAACTGGGATTGGTTTCTTTGTGCCTGCTCTAACGGTGACGTCGTCATCCGTTGTCCCTCCCCTAAACTTCTCCAAGATCTGATTGAGAACGCCTCTTTATCGGTGGGTGCTATATCTCTAACCATTCGTAAATGGGTTCAAGTATCTTCCCCTCCATCCGAACCCAAGATGACTTCTACAGTGGTGACTTTACTGGGTCTGCCCCCGTTCTGCGACGCAAAGCATAGGGTGGGGAACCTGGCGTGTTGTGTGGGTAGATTATCTAGCATCTCCTCCGCTACTAAACTTGCCTCTGGTTGTTTGCAAGTGGAGGCGGTTTTTGACATCCCTGAGACTCAAGACCGCATCGAAGGTTTCATGGTTAAGGATGGTATTGTTTCTTTTCCCGTTTCAGTTCAATACCACTCCCCCTCATCATCAAAAAGAACGGATATAGTTGGCTCAGTGGATCCGTTGCTTTCTAATCCCCGTTCTACCCCAGCCCCGTCTTCTTTCCATCCTGGTTCGATCTCCGCTCCTAAAGCCCATTGGAAGAATCCGCTGAAAGCTCCGTATAAAAAAAATCCCATCCTCCTAATAAACCATTCGTTCCCTCCGGCCAATCGAAGATCTCTCCGGCCAAGCCTCCGAATTTGGTCTGGATCAATCCGGACATCAAATCTCAATCCATCTCGAAGACTGTTCCCAAGGTTTCGGATAATCGGGATGTTTCCCCTGTGGCTATCTCCTCTTTAGCTGAGGACCGGGAAGTTGATATTCCACAGTCTTCTTCCTTCACAGCTTCGAAGGATCCTCCCCCTACCTCTCAGCGTTCAGCTACTGATTCCCTCTGGCCCAAATGGGAAGTTAATCCGCATTTTGAATCCGATTGGCAACTTTTTCAAAAACAAGCCCATCTCTCCTCAATTACTGCATCGGACCCTTCACTACCTCTCATCAAAGTTAAGTCAGTTAAAGCTCCACAAGCTCCCTCTTGGACTGCCCTCGACAATTTATTGGACGAGGAAGAAGAAGACCGTAAGATAGACCTCGCGAACAGTAAGGTCAGTCTTTGTGATTACTTAGGCGTTTTTTCGTTATTTAATTCTGTTATTTGGCATGCTAGTTTTGTTCATTCTTTTTTTTCCATACCATTTTACGGCCGACTGTCTCGACTCCCTCGCATCTTCTTTCCTCCCGTTCTGTTTTCGGAGGCTTGCTGCTCCATGTCTCCTGACCTTAAAGTAGCGATGAACGCTTCTTTAAGTGCTTTTTTACCAAGGTTCAGTGCTTATTTCTATACGGGATTGTTTCTGTATGAGGAAATTAGCATTGGACATCGCTCTTTTATTCCTCCCCTATCGATATCTCTCGTTGATTGTTGTCACTCGATGCACGAATCTTTAGCCATTAGTTCTTCAGGAGGGGTATCGGGCAAGAGTTTACCTGATTTTCCATCTTCGGCAGCAACTATTCCCACCCCCCGTCTGATCCGTTCTAGTGCTCGATTACGGGCTAAACGCGTTGGCTTCTCTCCTATTCCTCCTTTAGACTCTGATCCTGTGCCTGACGGTGATTCAGTCTATCCACCCCTAGGATCTATTTTTCAACTTCAATTTGAGCAGTGCTCGGATTGCGACCTCATGTCCTTATCATCGGAGTTAGGTTTTTTACCTTTAGACTCACCCTCTTCAATTGCCTTTGCCATCAGAAAGAAAGAACGATCAAGAGTCAGAGGGTTCAAGGTTATTTAATGATTACGGCCTCATGGAACATCAGGGGATTGAATTGCCCCGATAAGCAAAGATCTGTTTTCCATTTAATTTCTTCCTCTCATTGCGATCTTATTTCTATTCAAGAATCTAAACTAGAAGTTACCTCTCCTGCGATTCTTAGAGCTATCGGTGGATCCATCATTTCGAATTGGATTCCCCTAGATGCGAGAGGATCTAGGGGAGGTATCCTCTTCGGGTTCAAAGAATCATTATTCTCTATCGTCTCGATTCAACGCCTCAATTACTTTCTCATTGTTCAGCTTCTTTGGCTACCTCTTAACACCAACCTCACAGTTATTTCTGTTTACGGCCCTTCTTCGTCAGAAGGTCGACCTCTATTTTGGACCGAATTCCTTTCTCTGCTACCCCATTCTAATGGATTGTGTATCTTCTGTGGCGACTTCAATGTCACGAGATTTGCCAACGAAAGATCTAATACTTCATCGATGGGCAATCATCGTTTCAATGAATGCATACAAGCATTACAGCTGTCTGATATCCCTTTATCTGGCAGATCCTTTACTTGGTCTAACCTTCGTCATATTCCTGCTATGGCGAAACTCGATCGTTTCTTGGTGTCCAATGTTTGGATCAACCGTTTTCACAATTCTTTTGCTATGGCATTACCTAATCCCTCCTCTGACCACGTTCCCATCGCATTGCACTCAGAATTCGTTTTCCCTCGTCATCATCAATTCAGATTCGAAAAATTGTGGATGCAAGACCAGGTTTTTGTGAATCTCGTTAAGGATTGCCTATCAGTGATTTCAGGTTCTTCTGGTTTAAGTTCCGTTCTTCTCAAACTTCACGCGATTAAATTCGGGTGCAAAATCTGGCGCAATGAAAGACAATTTAATACCAATTTCCTAAAAAAGTTTTACCTCGCCTCTATTGAATCAATAGACAAAATGGAGGAGCTGGGTCCGATCTCTGTTGATTCTTTCAACGAGCGGAATTCATGCAAAAAAGAATTCGCAGATATCCTTCACCAAGAACATGTGAAATGGGCCCAGAGAGCTAAATTTCGATGGCTCAAAGAGGGTGATTGCAATACAGCCTTTTTTCACAATTTTGCCTCCCACAGACAGAGGAGTAATCACATTTCTTCTATTTGTCATGAAGGGATCGAACTCTTTTCTAATGATGATATTCACCAATCTTTCCTCCACTTCTACAAAAATCTTATTGGCTCTTCCAAACCAAGGGCTCTTAGCCTGGATTGGTCTCACCTGTACGGTGATGCGACTTTCGATCTCTCTTCTCTTGAAGCTCCATTTTCTTTAGAAGAAATCAAAGTGGCGGTTTTCGCTCTGAAGAGCGATGCAGCGCCGGGACCCGACGGATTTCCCGCCTTCTTCTTTCAAAAATTCTGGAATTATTTGAAGGATGATCTTTTTCGAATGTTCTCTGATCTACATCAAGGTTCCTTTTCATTCGACCGCATCAACTATGCTCATATTGTCCTTATTCCTAAGTTAGTGGGTGCGAACACCGTGGCAAACTTTAGGCCGATTAGTCTTATTAATACCACGTTCAAAATTATCATGAAGGTTCTATCAACCCGTCTTGGAGAAGTAATCTCCCCTCTTATCGATCCGGCCCAATCGGGTTTCATTAAAGATCGTTTTATTCTTGATAGCGTGGCTTCGGCCCAGGAAATTATCTCATCCTGTCACAATTCTAAATCTGAGGGTATTCTCCTCAAGCTTGATTTTCAAAAAGCTTACGACAATGTGTCGTGGGAATTCCTCTTCGATATCTTAAGCAATAGGGGTTTTGGCCCCAAATGGATTGCATGGATCAAATCTAGCTTGTTCGCGGGTACCTCCTCCATCCTCATTAATGGATTGGAAGGTCACAAATTTAAAATCAAATGTGGACTTAGGCAAGGTGACCCGCTGTCGTCCCTTCTATTTTCTCTGGTAGCAGATGTTTTCAGCAAACTTCTTCGTAATGCTTGGGACGCCCAGGTCATTGAAGGCCTGGGAGAATCTCGTTCTTTCAACGGCGTGCTGAACCTTCAGTACGCCGATGACACCATTATTTTCGCCAAACCTAATCATCACACTCTCAGAAACCTGAAGCTGCTCCTCTACTGTTTCGAACTAGCATCTGGCCTGACCATCAACTTTCAAAAGTCTTCGGTTGTTTGGTTGGGAGGTTCTCCTAATAGGCAGGACGAAATTTCCGCATTCTTTAACTGTCCAGTTGCTTCCTTTCCTATCACATATCTTGGCATCCCCCTGAGATGGGGCAAACTTCATAGATCGGACTGGTCTCCGATGATTGACAAGGTCGAATCCAGACTTTCGGTGTGGTCTGGGAGACAATTGTCTCGCGGCGGTAGACTTATACTGCTCAATTCGGTCCTATCGTCCATCCCTTTATACATGATGTCGTTCTACTATATCCCGTCTTGGGTTATTAAAAGAATCGATCGTATTAGAAGTAATTTTCTTTGGTCAGGTTCCTCTTCTTATAACCCCGGTTCGCACCTTTGTAACTGGAAGCTCATTTGTTCTTCTAAAATGGCGGGTGGATTAGGGGTCTTAGACCTTAGGCACCAAAACCTTGCCTTGCTTGGCAAATGGATCTGGAGGTTCCTCAAAAGGGAAGATCTTCCCTGGGTAAGATGCATCAAAGCCAACTACTATGTTTCCCATGATTGGTGGAGTTTCCCTGATCGTCCTCACAGGAAATCCTCCCCGTTCTGGAAAGGTATCTGGAAAGCGGCAGCAGCTTTTCATTGTGGTTTAAGGCATGGGTGTGCAGATGGATCCATGACCAGATTTTGGTCAGATTTATGGATCGGTAATTCCTCTTTAGCGACCGCTTTCCCTGACATCTTCCGTCTCGCTGTCAACCCTCTAGCTTTAGTTTCAGAGTACTTTACCATCCACAATTCCCGTAGGGTTTGGTCGATTCCCTTTGTTTCTAATCTCCCTCCTCATCTATCTACAATTCATAATATTTTGCTCGAAGTCCTTTACAAAGCCGAGTGGCTTGAGAAAGAGGACTTCTACTGGCGCTAGAACTCGTCAAAGATCTTCTCAGTCCGTTCTTTCTACCTGTTCCTCAACTATAGAGGTATTAGATCGCCGTTCTACGATTTGGTGTGGACATCCTGTGCCCCGCTCAAGGTGAAGATTCTAGTGTGGCTAGCTCTCAACAATAAACTTCTTACTGTTGAATTACTCAACAAGAGAAATCTAGCTTGGGGCCAATTATGCCCTCTATGCAATACTGCTTCTGAGAATGTGAATCACTTGTTTGTTGACTGTGATTACTCACTGTCCCTTTGGAAGGTAGTCACTCTGGCGTGGGAGGTTGAGACTACCCCATTAAGTCTGACCGACTGTTGGACTAAGCGTCCTCCCAACCGTAGTCTCCACAGTTCTTGGATTCTTTCTTTCCAGATTATTCTTTGGATAATTTGGAAGGAAAGAAATCACAGAATTTTCCGGCAAACGTATACTCCCTCTCGTTCACTGGCTAACGAGTTATTATACTTATTCGATTTCTGGACTTCTTCTTTAAATTCGAAAGCTAGAGAAAAGATGAAGGGTGGAAATTTGGAGAAGGCTTACCTTTGTCTGATTAATCTCAATGCTATTTAAATTTCTACTCTTGGTTTTCTGGCTCTTACTGTCTTTGGTTATATTAGTTGTTTTCTTTATTGCGTTTAAAGGGTGTTATGTTCTCAGCTTTTCAGAATGGGCTTTTATTGTTTTCTGTTCTGGTTTCGGTTGCAGGCCTGAGGGATTTCGCTCTCCTCTTTTTGGTTTTGATATTTTGTCTCTGTGCTTGGATAGTTATGGCGGTTGGATAATCGTTCTTTTTGGAAGCCCAGTTTAATGCTTGAGCCGGCCCTCGTGCTTTCATTGCTCAAGTCATCTGACTGTGCGGTGGTGTTTTGAGGGGCCAGTGGCTTCTGCTTCATCGGGATCTATCTGTCAGCTTTTTACGCTCTTTTGTTTGGTAGCTTCTATCTTTAGTTTATTTCCAGTCTAGGAGCCACTGTCTCCATGTTATGTATAGACTCTCTTTTATTAATGTTTGTCCTAGTTCATGTTTAATTATATCTCCATATTGCGCGTGGAGCGCTCTGATGTATCCGTATCGGACTTTGTTTAGACTGTTCGCTATTATCTCTAATTTCTTTTAATGCTTATACTACTATTACTATTAACGGTTTCGATCAGCTATTATATTTCTTTGGTAGCTTCTGAGATTGGGTTTAATCCAACTTTGGTCGGATTGTCCCCTGACCGAGAATCGATTGCATCTCTTTTGTGCGATTGACTGATGTTTTCTGTTCTTGGCCTGTGATGGCATGGTGGCGGTTGGGGTTGAAGCTTCGTTTTGTTTATTTTAAATTTTGGATCAGGCTGGTGAATTTTGTCCAGCTATAGTATCTTCATCGTTCTCTGGCTGTCTGGTTTTTATCCACAGCTGCTCTCAGTTTTGAGCTGTTTTTCTAAGATTCCTGAATTGGCTTTCCCTCTGGCCTGGAATGGCTTTAGTCTTGCGTTTACAGTTAGCGTAATGCACATTACTGCCGATTGTGCTTCTTTTCTTCCTCAGGGTTATGGACCTCCGTCTTTTTCTATTTGTTTTGTGTATTATATGGTCCTCGTTCTCTTTGCTGTGTCCCGATCTGATCTTTTTGGGACTGTTTAGTAGAGCCGCCTCGGGTTTTCTTTATTGAGGTCCCCAGTGCGCTGCCTCCACAACAATTTCGGGTACTGTCTGGATGATGCTCGGCGCTGCTTTCTTCGAGCTTCTTCCTGTTTTCATCCTGCTTCAACCTGCTTCATCCTACTGTCTGGATGAGCCGACTGTGGATGCTTTCTTCGGGCTTCACCCTGCGTCTGATCGTTTTCTTTGGTTCCGTCTGTATAGCTGTTGTGTATTTTTAGTTTACATCTTGTAAATTTGTATTTTATTTCCTATTGTTCCGACTGTATATTGTATATTATTCTGATTTATATAATTATTCGTCTGGCTGGAGCCGTTCGGCTCTATCCGTTTCCTCAAAAAAAAACTATTGAAATAATATTAGTATAATCCCTGTGGAATATATTGTACATAATTTTGCAATATAATCCCGTGCAGTATATTGCACATAAATTATATTGCACATAAATTTCTAAAAAGTGAGAATAACAAAATTAATTTTGAAAAAATTCTCTAACAACATAGGAGTTGGGGGAGGAAGAGATTTTTTTGGTTTTTTGTATTTGTTTTTATAGTATTAAGGTAAGTGTAATTTACTATTTTTTCTCTCTTTTCTTCATTTCAAAATGGAGAAAGAAGAGAGATGATAGACCTATTAGCTTAACATATAGTATAAGTATGATAGGCTCATCGGCCAGTATGCTTACCTATTTTCAAGCTCAAGCTCATCTATTTTGAGAATTAATTATTTTTTTAAATAATTATTCATAATATTGAAAGCTAATAAATATGAATTTTACAATAACTTACCAAAATAAAATAATGAATCAGTATTATTTTCCCAATCATATCAAAAGGATAAATATTTGTTGTTGAGCATGACTCAGCTACTATGTATAAATATGTTCTTTTAATTAAATGGTTAATCACATACTAATTACTATAGAATTTACGTCTTAGTACTGCTCAAGATGACTTTTGGAATTAGAATTTGAACAGAACTCCGTAAGCTATTCGATACACATCAGGCAATTTTTTTGGACTATTTATGGTCGTTGTCATAAAAAATACTAGTTTTGACAATTGACGGTACATTATTTTTAAAGAGGAAGGTTGTCTTTCTTTTTTCCTTTTTTTTTTTTTTGTAATTTTAACACTATCTCAATATTTTTCACGATACATACAATTATTATAAACAATCACGTAATTCACATGTTCAAATAGTTATTGGGATGTACTTTTCCTTCCCATTCTAATCCAGAATGTCCTTCAAGCTGGGAGTAACGGAGAGTGATTGTAATATCCCGGACGGATATTAAATTATATAAATTATTATTTTATTATTATTTTATTATTATTTTGTTTTAATTCCAAAATCGAATTATTTTGGTGATTTTCACCCGGTTGTTCATAGACATTATCTGTACCCATATACCGGTCAGTATACATCCGTATTGTATCAATTTGGTACCGTGATCTTCCGAACTAATAATAGAATTTATTTTATTATTATTTCCGAGATTAAATTATTTTTATACGGATTATGCGAAGATTTTCGGTATACATACATATATGCGCACATACGTATAGTATGTCGATTAGTACATTGTACAAAGTATGTGGTATGTATTTTATGAATAAAATTGTTCTCCTTCTCATGACAATTCTAATTAGATAGTTAAGATTGTAGGAGAATTAAACATGGGATTAAGATGTATGCATAAGTGAATTAGGACGTATTCTTCTAGAAACCTACACCTCACCCACACCCTACCTCCACCAATTTCCACCTCCCCTAGATCAAAACCGGCCCAAATTGTGGAGGGGCTTTTGTGCAAGTGTGTGTATGCACATTTGCACTCTCCACCATTCTCTCCACCTATAAATACCCCCTCCCTTCACCATTGTCTCATTTGGAGAAAGACAAAAAGAAAGAAAGGAAAAGAAAGAGACGAAACATACTAACTTGAGAGTTTTCCATTGTAGGTTTCATAAGGATTCCTAGGAGCTAAGGAGGAGAGTTAGTCTAGTTCTTCCATCAAAAAGAGATTAAGGTGGGGGGTTCTCCACTTTCTTTGTTGATTTGTTGTTTTGACTTCTTCTTCTTATCTTCCTTGTTTTGTTTCTTTTGTTCTTTGAGAGTGGTTTATTGGGATGGTGTTGTGGTGTGTAGTTCATATTTTTGTATGGTTATGGATGGTTAAAGATAAAAACCACATGAAAAAGAAAAGAAATGAGTGGTAGTAGTAAAGAACAAAGAGATCAATCTTGTAGTTGTAGTTGTTGTTTTAGTGTTATAAATTGGACTAAAATGAACACATGCACATGGACTTGGTATATACAACCATTTTGGTTGTAGGACTTGAATGAGGACTCATACATAATCATATGACATAGTGCATACATCACTTGGTGGTTGTAGAACATACACTTGAACTTGGGACTAGAAAGTATGCATATAATTGGTTGAACCAAATTGAGAGTTTTTTACTTATTTATTTTGCTTGTTTCATTGTTATTTAATCTTAAGTAAGAAAGAACCATTGTAGATGTTAATTCTAAGTATGAAAGAGAAACCAATCTAATCACTAGTTGTAAGATGATTAAAAAGATCTCTTTTTATGATAACTAGTAATAATAAGAAATAGATGCTAATAAAGATTTAGTCGTAGATGTTGTTAGAAAATGAGTGTTTTAGACACCATTTACGAACCGATTTTTAGGTAATTTTTTGAGTAAGATCCTCAATGAATTATTGAGAGATCTTGATTGATTTGTGTTCTCCTTCGTGAGTAGATCAAAATCACATATTGGTCTGCTAAAATCGGTTAAAGGGTGAATGAGAAATTGTCTCTCAAAGTGAGACGTTTTCATTCTTGAAAATGGGTTAAAGGAAACATAATTCCACATCGGAAATAACAAAGAAAATAGAAGAGGATATATAGTAATCTCCTTCTAAGCATTGTAAGATAGCTAGAAGAGAGGCTCTCTCTTGCGTGCGCAGGGGGGGTGCAAATCACGGACCGGATTACATGCGACTTGTGTGCGCCCGCACGACCTGCAGACACGAATGCCGGACCGACTTGATCCCACCCCGTGCAGAGCCACTTTTTGCTACAGTTTCCTTTTGTAACGGCTGAAATGAATGCAGAAACGGTTCTGTCTGCCGTTTCAGTGTTGTATTAAACGTCTTGTCTGCCGTTACACTGAACGCAGTAAATGATGTCTGTCGTTACAGTGTCGGCATTCAATTCGTTGTTTGCTGTTAACAGCCATGTCTGCCGTTACGGTTTTAACCCAGACTCTATAAATAGAGGCCTCCCCTCTACCTTCTTTCCTGCACAAACCCAGGTCTTCTTTCTCTTCTTCCCTGAGTTCTTCTGTGCTGTTCTTCGGTTGCGGTTTTTGTTGGTAAGTCTGGTGATAGGGTTCAAGCGTTCATACTCAGTTCGGGAGTGGTACGTGGTGACTACGTGATCGCTCCGAGTCGTTGCATCCTGGGAGACAGACGCCTCCGTTCATTCCAGCAACCGGAAGAGACGAAATCTGTTTTAAGGATACTGTGTGATACACAGGTCTCGGCTTCTCAAGTTGTAATTTCCATTTGTTCTTGTAAGTTGTTCATTTAATTTTTCTTTTTCTTTTTCTTTCGGTTTTTCTTCTCTCGTGTTCTCTTCTACGTTTTCTGTGTCTCTCTATCTTTTCTTTGTAAAAAGGAGTTTTGTAAACAATATTTGTAACAGATCTTTCATGTTTAAATAAAAGATTTTAATAGATGCTCATGGTAGTAGTAGTAGATGTGTACGTTTCAAATAAAATAGTTGTAGTAGATGTATACACAAAATTGTAGGAATGTTTATGTTTTTGTAGTAGACGCTTATGTGTTAAGATAAAGTGATTTAGTAGTAGATGTTATGTTGTAGTAGATGTTGTGTTTAATTAGATTGTAGGAAAGTGTATACCATGCTAGATTAATTTATCTATGCTTAGATGATTGTAGGAAAGTGTATACCATGCTAGATTAATTTATCTATGCTTAGATGATTGTAGGAAAATAGTATACCATGCTAGATTAATTTGTTTATGCTTAGATGATTGTAGGAAAGTGTATACCATGCTAGATTAATTTATCTATGCTTAGATGATTGTAGGAAGGTAGTATACCATGCTAGATTAATTTATCTATGCTTAGATGATTATAGGAACGTAGTATACCATGCTAGATTAATTTATCTATACTTAGATGATTGTAGGAAAGTTGTATACCATGCTAGCTTAATTTATCTATGCTTAGGAAAGTTGTATACCATGCTAGATTAATTTACCTATGCTTAGATGATTGTAGGAAAGTGTATACCACGCTAGATTAATTAATCTATGCTTAGATAATTGTAGGAAAGTAGTATACCATACTAGATTAATTATTCTATGCTTAGATGATTGTAGGAAAGTAGTATACCATGCTCGATTAATTTATCTATGCTTAGATGATTGTAGGAAGGTAGTATACCATGCTAGATTAATTTATCTATGCTTTGATGATTATAGGAAAGTAGTATACCATGCTAGATTAATTTATCTATACTTAGATGATTGTAGGAAAGTTGTATACCATGCTAGCTTAATTTATCTATGGTTAGGGAAGTTGTATACCATGCTAGATTAATTTACCTATGCTTAGATGATTGTAGGAAAGTGTATACCATGCTAGATTAATTTATCTATACTTAGATGATTGTAGGAAAGTAGTATACCATGCTAGATTAATTTATCTATGCTTAGATGATTGTAGGAAAGTAGTATACCATGCTCGATTAATTTATCTATACTTAGATGATTGTAGGAAAGTGTATACCATGCCAGATTAATTTATCTATGCTTAGATGATTGTAGGGAAGTAGTATACCATGCTAGATTAATTTATCTATACTTAGATGATTGTAGGAAAGTTGTATATCATGCTAGATTAATTTATCTATACATAGATGATTGTAGGAAAGTTGTATACCATGCTAGATTAAATAAATATTCATGCTTAAGTTAGTAGGTGATGACATTCATGCTTAAGTTAGTAGATGCTCATGCATAATGATGTTCATGCTTAGTTAGTAGACATTCATGCTTAGATGATATCCATGCTTAGATAAGTATACGTTCATACTAAATGCTATTCATAGTAGATGTTCATGCTAAATATTCATGTTTAAGTTAGTAGATGCTCATGCACAATGATGTTCACGCTTAGTTAGTAGACATTCACGCTTAGATGATATCCATGCGTAAGTAGTGTATGTTCGTGCTTAATATTGTTCAAGATCGAGTTAGAAGATACTCATGTTTGACAAATGCCATGTTTAGATTAAGGTAGGAATTAATCTACCATGCTTAGAATGTTGTAGGAGTTATAATTTATGCTTAGAATATTGTAGGAATTATAATTCATGCTTAGGAATATGGTAGGTTAATGCTATATCCATGCTTGGGTTGTGATGATTAACCATGTTAAGTAATGAAGATCCATGCTTAAGGTGGTAGTAGAGATATATACTCCAAGTAGTAAGTATTCACGCTCAAGTTGTAACTTATGCTTGACTATAGTAAACTTCATGTTTAGACCATAGTGATTATTCATGCTTAAGCTTGATATAAGCACATGCTTAAATCATATTCGTACTTAGGAGTATTGTGGTGGGTGGTTATGTTATGTACCATAATTAGATTGTCATAGGTAGATGCTTGCAATTGTATGCCATGTTTAAAGTGCTATAGGTTGAAGTAATAAGGAAAGAATCATGTTGAAATTGTAATGACAACTACCTTGTTGTAGTTAATGTTAGTAGGGAGCCCACACATGCTTGAAGAGTATAGTGTAGCATACTAGTGGAATATTGAACGAACGTAGGTTCTATGTTGTTCTAGTTCGTTTTGAAAGGAAACCGTGAGTTCTAGTGTGTGAGGTTCAAATTTGAATTAGACCCTATCATGGGGACATCCCTCATCCGTAGGGGTAATAAGGATTGGAAAGACTATTAGTAATAGTTAGTTCGACAAAGGATTATGTCGCTTTCAGTTTCTCATTGGTAGAATGCCTATCATAGACTATTAGTAGATTCTTCTATTGCTTCTAATGATAGAAGATCGAGTTTGCTAGTATACACGTTTGGTTGCTTCTAGGTTTGATTACATGTATGGTTGTTTGCATATAGCTGTCTCGTACGTGACTCGACTGGCCCGTATTTAGCTGTGGGTCTCATAGGTAGTTTATTTGGCTCGTATATAGGTTGTTGTCTAGTACGTGGCTCGACCGGCCCGTGCATAGCTGTTGGTCACATACGCGGCTTATTTGGCTGGTATGTTCGTTGTTATCTCCTACGAGGCCCGCCTGGCTCGTAGGTAGCTATCGTTTCATACGTAGCTTATTGGCTCGTATGTGGTTGTTACTCGTATATAGCTTGTTAGCTAGTACGCAGTTCGTTGTGCTCGTCTAGGGTGATATTACCACCCTAAGGGCTATCGACCATCAAGACATATGTTTTCTTACCTCTAAGAAACTGTGGAGGAGTCACTCCTTGTGTACCGTCGATTTTAACCAGTGTAGGTTGATCGAGGACCGGAGTATAGACGGAATCCAAGTTCGGGGTGGCAGCATGCATGTATGTTTGCACGGCCGAGGTCTTGGATCGATGGGCCAAGAACTGGATCTTGAAGGGTTCTGGTAAGCCTAGATTGAGCAGTCTAGTAGAGTTGTCTTGTGAAGTCTAGTTTAAGGCCTAGCATGTTGTAACGCCCAGAATCCCAAATACACTAAATTCGAGATGTTCTACAGGATCTTTTCACTTTCTTTAGTACAATTTTACAGGGAAATTAAAACTTTTCATCATACATCAGAGATTACATCATAATTACATCTTTCTTTTGCACAGCGAAAGTAAATTTTACAACATTTGAAATAAAGTACAACAGCATGATACAATCTTTAAGCATCCATCCTCTTTTAATCTTTAACAAGTCATTTACCTGCATGTAAGACTGTGGGTACGTCAGTTTATTCAACCGACGAACATTATACACGGCCATCCTCTCTATGCCGGAAATAGTATAACTTAACATTTCATATTTAGCAAACACAAACTTGTCACAATTCAAACTAAAGGGACTACCCTATTGATGTCGTGTTGTGATTGTGCACTTAGTCCTTAATGCAGTTAATTATGTTACATGACACTAATGCACACTTGTTCGGACTCTATGCATCCCATACTACATAGGTCCGAGGGCAAGCCCTTATTCGTTCTTCATCTTTATAGGGTTCAATCCCCCGTTATGTCTTAAACTACTACTGTAACTACGGTAGTGTCTTAGATGTCCTATGATCTATGAGCCCATGTCCAGGCAGCCTGGAGGGGAATCCCACGCACTGTCACGACGCATCGAGCAGGCAACCTATGGACAATTCAGCCTCCGCCATGGAACAATGGCACCACCCATAGCCACTCGAACATCCCACGAGCGTCGCCAATGGGACGATAATTCCGGAGTAGCGCCCACGCCATGTCTTGACGCATCAAGCAGGCAGCCTGTGGATCGCTCTCACACCGCTATCCGATGGCCCCCATACTCATGTTTTTCTTCTACTTTCATCACCTCTTCGCTATGTACTAGTCCTTAGTTTTATAAAAAAATCATGAACAAAATAATCTCTAGAGTTAGCCTCTCCATCAGCCGGACTTATTCATTTGTTTCATCATGACCAACCTTGGTCTAATTTCATCTCAATTCATTTTTCTCAATGCCGGGGAGACTTAGCTACTCTATTTCAAATTTCATTTCACAATCTTTATCTCATAACAATTTCCATGTCAAATTCTCAAACTCACATGCATGTTCTCTTTCAATTCATGATTACACTTTGTTCATAAGTCCATAATGAATACAAAAAATTCATATCTATAACCAACAATTTCTTTTTCTTTCTTCAACATGATTCCTAAGTCTCATAATCATACATGAACCCATGCAACTTCATAATATCACTACATAACATTCACACTTCATATTTGCACAATATTCACAAGTGAGAATTTATCATATCACACAACAAAGTTCTTTTTGCCAATTGCTTTCTAATAAATCCATTTCAATTTATCTTTATAAACTAAAAATTTTCATAAGTATGTGTCTTAGAACCATAGCTTTAATTATACCATTTGTTCACAAATTACATTATATTTTCTTCAAATAATACCCAACTCAATCCCATGAAATTCCTTGTATTTTTATGAAAATTACCATATTTTTCTCACATTTTTTGGACATCACAATCTCACAAAAAAATATTTTTTTTATAAAGTGCTAAAGGGAGGAATCGAACCCAGCACGGTAGAGAAAGAGCCCAGAGCACCCGCCAAAAGGCCAACATGTGCTAGCAGTATAGGAGGAGTCAACTAAGTGTATATGGTTCGGTTACAGATTGTATATATTAATACTCCTTTGGTAAAAAAAAAAGTGGTGAACACAGGATTCGAACCGCACCGCTCGGAGAAGCGAACCGCAGTTGACGACCGCCTGAGCCACTGGCTCGGGTTGTCAAGAACCCAACCGAAAGTCTATACATGCTATTTTCGTACAGTAAAAAATATAACTCGATGTTCATATAACCCTAGTTTCTTATTGCTTTGGTAAAATTTACTGAAAACTTCCAGATTAGTTTTCACTCAAACCAGTAATATAAAAATAATTTTTGTACTATAAAAATATATTTCTTCCCATAAATCAATGAGTTACTCATTAAGTCTATTATTGAAATAAACAATTAGCCTTCTAATCCCCTTTTCTTTCACAATTCTCTTATAATAATTCACTGTTATTAATCTATATTCACACCACACACATCTTTGGATTTTTCCATACTCATATTAACAAGAGGATTTATTTAGCACATGAATAGGTAAAACTCAAAATACTAATTTTTTGGTAGTTCTATTTTGATGACAACAAGCAATTTCATTGGTTCATCAATGTCAAAAATTATACTTTACTCATGAATTTAACATAATTACCACTCAAGCATTCAAGAGAACTTTCTATTCAAGTTTCAAAGTGTGTCATTATCTTAATCAATTGTCATGTTTCAACCATACAATTAACAAGCAATCTAATGGAGATTTTCACACATCATACTAGCCATATTCCATCATCATTCAATTAAACTAATAATCATAGAAAATGCTACATATAGTTTAGTTTCATGCTAGAATTTCACACACAAATTAATCACATCATTTCAATCCATTCGTATACTAACTTTTCAATTAAAGTGGACTCTTATTAGTATTTTTCATGTATAGTGTTGACAATAAAACTAGCATGGATCCTACATTCGAAATATAAAATGTTTTACCCACCTTAAATGGAGAGAAACACAAAAAGTAACAAGTCCTTGTAGATGAAAGCACCTCCTCCTAGCCAAAGCACTCAAGCTCCAAGCCTCCAAACCAATGCCGAATGCTTCTCCTTGCACCAACCGAAAGCTTCCCCTCCTTAGTGATGCCGGCCACTCCAAGCACAAAAGCCCACACAACTCTCTATCTTTATATCTCACACAATCACTACTATAACTTGGAAATTATACTTTGCATATCAAAATTAGCCATGAGAGGGGGGGGGGGGGGGTATTTATACAAAAAAATGAGGGGAATGGAGGGCCAAGATTGCTTGGGTAGTTGTTGGATGAAGGGCTTAGATCAAAGTAGGAGTTAGGAAAACTACCCACTCCTAAGAAACTACCACCATGTTCTCCACACCAAAAATCAAAAATCCCTCCAAAAGAATGATACCTGGCCTCCCATAATGAGTGTGCATTGCACGTGTACGTGTAGTGCACGTGCATGCAACTAGGCCAAATTTGTACCTTCTTAAATTTGTATAAAAATAATTTAGTAAAAAAAAGTCTCCTACATGACAAGTTTAATTAAAATAAGTTCATTCATGGGCTTTCTTTGTGGGCCAAAACTAGTTTATAAAAACAAATAAAATAAAATACTTTGGGGCTTTTTAAGAAAAGGGCTTTTTACTAAATTAAAATAAGGCTTTAAAGAAAGGCTTTTTGTACTAAAATAATTTGAGAAAATATTTAAATATACACATCATGATAAAATGATCCAAACAAAATATTGCACGTGCACACTACGTGCAAAAATAAATAATTTTTTTATTAATTGAAAAATCAGGGTATTACAGCACTCCCTCCTTAGAATAGTTCCGTCCCCGGAACTACAATCAAGAGCGAGGAAAATAAAACATACAACACTCACACAAGAAGAAACAAAGATACAATCAAGCAAAAAGCTCAGGATAGTCCTTCAACATCCTCTCCTCAGACTCCCAAGTAGCCTCTTCAACCAAGTGGTTTCTCCAGACTACCTTGACCATCGGTATCGTCTTATTCCTCAAGACTTTCTCTCGACGATCAATAATCTCAACAGGAGACTCGATGTAATTCAGGTCTAACTGCAAACCTTCCGGCACTTCAGGCAAATGATGACTCGGGTCCGGAATATAACCTCTCAACATAGACACATGAAAGACATTGTGCACCTGAGACAACTCTTCCGGTAATTCAAGCCGGTAAGCAGTTTTTCCGATCCTTTTCAATATCTTATACGGGCCTATAAACCTCGGGGCTAACTTCCCGCCTTTGCCAAATCGAACCACACCTTTGCTGGGCGATACCTTCAGAAAGACGAAGTCACCAACCTCAAACTCAAGGTCCCTTCTCCGGTTGTCTGCATAGCTTTTCTGCCTGCTCTGAGCTTCCACCAACCTTTTTCTGATCAGAACAATCTTCTTAGAAGTCAGCTGCACAAGCTCAGGACCAAACAACTGCCGCTCCCCAACTTCATACCAACAGACAGGAGTTCTGCACTTCCTGCCATACAAAGCTTCGTACGGCGCCATCCCGATACTGGCCTGAAAACTGTTGTTGTAGGCAAATTCCACCAAAGGTAAATGCCTTTCCCAGCTTCCTCCAAAGTCTAGTATACAACACCGAAGCATATCCTCAAGAATACGGTTGACTCTCTCGGTCTGCCCATCGGTTTGCGGATGAAAAGCAGTGCTGAAATCTGTCTTGGTACCCAAAGCTGCCTGAAGACTCCTCCAGAAATGCGAAGTAAACCGCGCATCTCGATCAGACACAATGGTCGACGGAACGCCATGAAGTCGGACAATCTCACCAACATACATCTCAGCTAACTTGTCCATCGAAGCAGTGAGTTTCATCGCCAAAAAGTGAGCAGACTTGGTAAGTCGATCGACTATAACCCAAATTGCATCATTGCCTTCAGAACTCTTAGGCAATCCCGTGATGAAATCCATACTGATGTTATCCCACTTCCATTCCGGAATAGGTAACGGCTGTAATAGACCTCCGGGTCTCTGATTTTCGACTTTGACTTGCTGACAAACCTCACACTTCGCGACAAATTCAGCCACATCCCGCTTCAAACTTGACCACCAGAAATGCTGCTTGATATCCTTGTACATCTTAGTACTCCCAGGATGTACAGACAGAAGAGTAGCATGCGCCTCCTGAAGAATACTCTCTTTCAGGTCCGCCTGATTTGGAACGCACAGCCTGTCTCCGAACCACAGCACTCCATCCCTGGTCTGAAAACCGGGCAACCTGCCAGCACTGACCTGCTCCTTCATCTCCAAGATATCAGCATCAACCTCCTGACTTGCAATGATCCTGGCATTCAAAGTAGGCTGAAGCCTCAACTGAGCCAAAGATGCTCCCAATCCTTGCAAGACAACCTCAATACCTGCCCGATCCAACTCCTCAATCAGATGCCTCTGAGTCGTAATCAAACTGGCCAAACTGTTCTTGCGACTAAGTGCATCAGCAACAACATTAGCCTTTCCAGGATGATACTTGATCTCAGGTCGCATATCCTCGAGCACTTCCAACCATCTCCGCTGCCTCAGATTGAGATCCCTCTGCTGATATATATACTTCAAGCTCTTATGATCCGTGTACATATTCAACTTCTCACCGTACACGTAGTGCCTCCATTGCTTCAAGGCAAAGATAATCGCAGCCAACTCTAGATCATGAGTCGGGTAATTCTTCTCATGCGGTCGTAGTTGCCTAGACCCATAAGCGATTACTCTTCCTTCTTGCATTAAGACACAACCAAGCCCCCGATGTGAAGCATCGCTATAAACGTCATACTCAACACCAGCTCTAGGCAAAGCCAAAATAGGTGCAGTAGTCATTCTATCTTTCAACTCCTGAAAACTCGCCTCACATTGCTCGGTCCACTTGAAGCTCACATTCTTCTTGGTCAGCCCTGTAAGCGGTACAGCTATCTGAGCATAACCTTGAATGAATCTCCGATAATACCCAGTCATCCCAAGGAAACTTCTGACTTCCTTCACTGTAGTAGGCCTTGCCCAGTCTCTCACTGCCTCTATCTTCTGAGGGTCAGTTGCCACTCCCTCCTTAGAAAGGATGTGACCTAGGAATGCCACTTCAAATTTCCAGAAATCACACTTGGATAACTTGGCATACAACTGCTGCTCTTCTAACTTCTGCAAAACTGCTGCCAGATGCTCAGTGTGCTCCTCCTCTGACTTGGAGTACACGAGAATATCGTCGATAAACACCACGACGAAAGAATCAATAAACGGCCTCAGAACTCTGTTCATCAAGTCCATGAAGATTGCAGGTGCATTCGTCACTCCGAATGGCATAATTAAGAATTTGTAATGCCCATGCCGAGTTCTAAATGCAGTCTTATGCACATCTTCAGCTTTCACTCGAACTTGGTGGTAACCTGATCGAAGATCTATTTTGGAGAATACGGCTGCTCCTCGTAGATGATCGAACAAGTCATCAATTCGAGGAATCGGATACTTATTCTGAACAGTGACCTTATTCAGTTCCCGGTAATCGATGCACATTCTCATCGATCCATCCTTCTTCTTTACCAAAAGCACTGGTGCTCCCCAAGGTGACGCACTAGGTTGAATAAAGCCTTTTTCCAAAAGTTCCTCAATCTGCCGTTTCACCTCATCCTGTTCCACTGGAGCCATCCTATAAGGTGCCTTAGAAATGGGTGCACTTCCCGGTTGAACAGTGATGCTGAACTCTACATCACGATGCGGGGGTAACCCAGGAAAATCTTCCAAGAACACTGTTGGATAGTCCCGAACCACAGGAATCCCTTGCACTTCCACAGGAGTCTCTTCCTTGCGGATAGTTGCCACCAGCTTAGAACATTTCCGCTTCCCTTGGAACACGACTTCAGGTCCACCTGGAGCCTTCACTGTCACCGTCTTGGTCTTACATTCGATGCTCGCACTGTACACCGACATCCAATCAATGCCAATGATAACATCGACTCCCAAGATAGTCAGCTCGATCAGATCAATGCCAAAGATTCTATCCCCAATCACAATCTCACAATCAGCATAATACCGATCAGTGGTTAAAGTTTCCCCTGACGGAGTAGCTACTGCTAAGATCTTGCCTGGGAAAATCTTCGGTTCCACTCCCAACACTTTAGCAAACTTTGGAGACACAAATGTATGAGAGGATCCAGTATCGAATAACACCACAGCTTTCATTCCATATTCTGATGTAAAAGGTCCATCAAATTCGAAGTATAAGACATGAATTTTCAAGTCAATATTTCCATTTCATTGAATTCCAAACTTTATACATTCGAATTGAAAAACATTTCTAAACATCAGAACGGGAAATAACAGAAGCTAAGACAATCTAACTCCTACGGGTCCTCTTCGCTGCTCGAAGTTCTTCCCGCAGTTCATCAACCTCATCCTTCAGCACATCAGTCAGGTTCTTTTTCTTCTCAAGTTCCCAAATCCGATGGCTAAGAACAGAATAGTCGGCCTTCCGCTTTTCCAGCCGAGCCTCCAACAATCCAACTCTCTCCTTCAGGGTTTCCACTTGCCTCTGAAGAGAAGTCACAAGACCACTTGGAACTGGTACTTCTTCTTCGTCGGAAGAAGAATCATCAAATGAATCCAGAGGTGGGGTGATCTCTCGGGATTCAGGGTACTCCTCATCATCAGAATCAGCTTGTCCAGGGTAGTACTCGTCCTCAGAATCTGCCTGTCCAGGATGGCACTCTTCCTCAATGATATGCCAGTCGTCGCCTCCAGCAGGGTCGAAGTGATCAGCCATCTGAGAAATAGAGAGGAAGAAGCATAAATCTTAGAGCAACACAAATGTAAGTTACTTACATTTAAATCTCTAGATTCAAACACACACTCTAATGTCCACATTTAGGGTGTCGTTCCCTATAAATTTGTACAAGTGTGAAAGTGTAGAAAGCGTGGCTCTGATACCACTCTGTAACGCCCCGAATCCCAAATACACTGAATTCGAGATGTTCTACAGGATCTTTTCACTTTCTTTAGTAAAATTTTACAGGGAAATTAAAACTTTTCATCATACATCAGAGATTACATCATAATTACATCTTTCTTTTGCACAGCAGAAGTAAATTTTACAACATTTGAAATAAAGTACAACAGCATGATACAATCTTTAAGCATCCATCCTCTTTTAATCTTTAACAAGTCATTTACCTGCATGTAAGACTGTGGGTACGTCAGTTTATTCAACCGACGAACATTATACACGGCCATCCTCTCTATGCCGGAAATAGTATAACTTAACAATTCATATTTAGCAAACACAAACTTGTCACAATTCAAACTAAAGGGACTACCCTATTGATGTCGTGTTGTGATTGTACACTTAGTCCTTAATGCAGTTAATTATGTTACATGACACTAATGCACACTTGTTCGGATTCTATGCATCCCATACTACATAGGTCCGAGGGCAAGCCCTTATTCGTTCTTCATCTTTATAGGGTTCAATCCCCCGTTATGTCTTAAACTACTACTGTAACTACGGTAGTGTCTTAGATGTCCTATGATCTATGAGCCCATGTCCAGGCAGCCTAGAGGGGAATCCCACGCACTGTCACGACGCATCGAGCAGGCAACCTATGGACAATTCAGCCTCCGCCATGGAACAATGGCACCACCCATAGCCACTCGAACATCCCACGAGCGTCGCCAACGGGACGATAATTCCGGAGTAGCGCCCACGCCATGTCTTGACGCATCAAGCAGGCAGCCTGTGGATCGCTCTCACACCGCTATCCGATGGCCCCCATACTCATGTTTTTCTTCTACTTTCATCACCTCTTCGCTATGTACTAGTCCTTAGTTTTATAAAAAAATCATGAACAAAATAATCTCTAGAGTTAGCCTCTCCATCAGCCGGACTTATTCATTTGTTTCATCATGACCAACCTTGGTCTAATTTCATCTCAATTCATTTTTCTCAATGCCGGGGAGACTTAGCTACTCTATTTCAAATTTCATTTCACAATCTTTATCTCATAACAATTTCCATGTCAAATTCTCAAACTCACATGCATGTTCTCTTTCAATTCATGATTACACTTTGTTCATAAGTCCATAATGAATACAAAAAATTCATATCTATAACCAACAATTTCTTTTTCTTTCATCAACATGATTCCTAAGTCTCATAATCATACATGAACCCATGCAACTTCATAATATCACTACATAACATTCACACTTCATATTTGCACAATATTCACAAGTGAGAATTTATCATATCACACAACAAAGTTCTTTTTGCCAATTGCTTTCTAATAAATCCATTTCAATTTATCTTTATAAACTAAAAATTTTCATAAGTATGTGTCTTAGAACCATAGCTTTAATTATACCATTTGTTCACAAATTACATTATATTTTCTTCAAATAATACCCAACTCAATCCCATGAAATTCCTTGTATTTTTATGAAAATTACCATATTTTTCTCACATTTTTTGGACATCACAATCTCACAAAAAAATATTTTTTTTATAAAGTGCTAAAGGGAGGAATCGAACCCAGCACGGTAGAGAAAGAGCCCAGAGCACCCGCCAACAGGCCAACATGTGCTAGCGGTATAGGAGGAGTCAACTAAGTGTATATGGTTCGGTTACAGATTGTATATATTAATACTCCTTTGGTAAAAAAAAAGTGGTGAACACAGGATTCGAACTGCACCGCTCGGAGAAGCGAACCGCAGTTGACGACCGCCTGAGCCACTGGCTCGGGTTGTCAAGAACCCAACCGAAAGTCTATACATACTATTTTCGTACAGTAAAAAATATAACTCGATGTTCATATAACCATAGTTTCTTATTGCTTTGGTAAAATTTACTGAAAACTTCCAGATTAGTTTTCACTCAAACCAGTAATATAAAAATAATTTTTGTACTATAAAAATATATTTCTTCCCATAAATCAATGAGTTACTCATTAAGTCTATTATTGAAATAAACAATTAGCCTTCTAATCCCCTTTTCTTTCACAATTCTCTTATAATAATTCACTGTTATTAATCTATATTCACACCACACACATCTTTGGATTTTTCCATACTCATATTAACAAGAGGATTTATCTAGCACATGAATAGGTAAAACTCAAAATACTAATTTTTGGGTAGTTCTATTTTGATGACAACAAGCAATTTCATTGGTTCATCAATGCCAAAAATTATACTTCTACTCATGAATTTAACATAATTACCACTCAAGCATTCAAGAGAACTTTCTATTCAAGTTTCAAAGTGTGTCATTATCTTAATCAATTGTCATGTTTCAACCATACAATTAACAAGCAATCTAATGGAGATTTTCACACATCATACTAGCCATATTCCATCATCATTCAATTAAACTAATAATCATAGAAAATGCTACATATAGTTTAGTTTCATGCTAGAATTTCACACACAAATTAATCACATCATTTCAATCCATTCGTATACTAACTTTTCAATTAAAGTGGACTCTTATTAGTATTTTTCATGTATAGTGTTGACAATAAAACTAGCATGGATCCTACATTAGAAATATAAAATGTTTTACCCACCTTAAATGGAGAGAAACACAAAAAGCAACAAGTCCTTGTAGATAAAAGCACCTCCTCCTAGCCAAAGCACTCAAGCTCCAAG
This sequence comes from Hemerocallis citrina, assembly GCA_017893485.1. NCBI lineage: Eukaryota > Viridiplantae > Streptophyta > Magnoliopsida > Asparagales > Asphodelaceae > Hemerocallis > Hemerocallis citrina. The sequence goes on along the minus strand of CM030359.1, from coordinate 139,913,003 downwards.
CCTCCAAACCAATGCCGAATGCTTCTCCTTGCACCAACCGAAAGCTTCCCCTCCTTAGTGATGCCGGCCACTCCAAGCACAAAAGCCCACACAACTCTCTATCTTTATATCTCACACAATCACTACAATACTATAACTTGGAAATTATACTTTGCATATCAAAAGTAGCCATGAGAGGGGGGGGTATTTATACAAAAAAATGAGGGGAATGGAGGGCCAAGATTGCTTGGGTAGTTGTTGGATGAAGGGCTTAGATCAAAGTAGGAGTTAGGAAAACTACCCACTCCTAAGAAACTACCACCATGTTCTCCACACCAAAAATCAAAAATCCCTCCAAAAGAATGATACCCGGCCTCCCATAATGAGTGTGCATTGCACGTGTACGTGTAGTGCACGTGCATGCAACTAGGCCAAATTTGTACCTTCTTAAATTTGTATAAAAATAATTTAGTAAAAAAAAGTCTTCTACATGACAAGTTTAATTAAAATAAGTTCATTCATGGGCTTTCTTCGTGGGCCAAAACTAGTTTATAAAAACAAATAAAATAAAATACTTTTGGGCTTTTTAAGAAAAGGGCTTTTTACTAAATTAAAATAAGGCTTTAAAGAAAGGCTTTTTGTACTAAAATAATTTGAGAAAATATTTAAATATACACATCATGATAAAATGATCCAAACAAAATATTGCACGTGCACACTACGTGCAAAAATAAATAATTTTTTTATTAATTGAAAAATCAGGGTATTACAGCACTCCCTCCTTAGAATAGTTCCGTCCCCGGAACTACAATCAAGAGCGAGGAAAATAAAACATACAACACTCACACAAGAAGAAACAAAGATACAATCAAGCAAAAAGCTCAGGATAGTCCTTCAACATCCTCTCCTCAGACTCCCAAGTAGCCTCTTCAACCAAGTGGTTTCTCCAGACTACCTTGACCATCGGTATCGTCTTATTCCTCAAGACTTTCTCTCGACGATCAATAATCTCAACAGGAGACTCGATGTAATTCAGGTCTAACTGCAAACCTTCCGGCACTTCAGGCAAATGATGACTCGGGTCCGGAATATAACCTCTCAACATAGACACATGAAAGACATTGTGCACCTGAGACAACTCTTCCGGTAATTCAAGCCGGTAAGCAGTTTTCCCGATCCTTTTCAATATCTTATACGGGCCTATAAACCTCGGGGCTAACTTCCCGCCTTTGCCAAATCGAACCACACCTTTGCTGGGCGATACCTTCAGAAAGACGAAGTCACCAACCTCAAACTCAAGGTCCCTTCTCCGGCTGTCTGCATAGCTTTTCTGCCTGCTCTGACCTTCCACCAACCTTTTCCTGATCAGAACAATCTTCTCAGAAGTCAGCTGCACAAGCTCAGGACCAAACAACTGCCACTCCCCAACTTCATACCAACAGACAGGAGTTCTGCACTTCCTGCCATACAAAGCTTCGTACGGCGCCATCCCGATACTGGCCTGAAAACTGTTGTTGTAGGCAAATTCCACCAAAGGTAAATGCCTTTCCCAGCTGCCTCCAAAGTCTAGTATACAACACCGAAGCATATCCTCAAGAATACGGTTGACTCTCTCGGTCTGCCCATCGGTTTGCGGATGAAAAGCAGTGCTCAAATCTGTCTTGGTACCCAAAGCTGCCTGAAGACTCCTCCAGAAATGCGAAGTAAACCGCGCATCTCGATCAGACACAATGGTCGACGGAACGCCATGAAGTCGGACAATCTCACCAACATACATCTCAGCTAACTTGTCCATCGAAGCAGTGAGTTTCATCGCCAAAAAGTGAGCGGACTTGGTAAGTCGATCGACTATAACCCAAATTGCATCATTGCCTTTAGAACTCTTAGGCAATCCCGTGATGAAATCCATACTGATGTTATCCCACTTCCATTCCGGAATAGGTAACGGCTGTAATAGACCTCCGGGTCTCTGATTTTCGACTTTGACTTGCTGACAAACCTCACACTTCGCGACAAATTCAGCCACATCCCGCTTCAAACCTGACCACCAGAAATGCTGCTTGATGTCCTTGTACATCTTAGTACTCCCAGGATGTACAGACAGAAGAGTAGCATGCGCCTCCTGAAGAATACTCTCTTTCAGGTCCGCCTGATTTGGAACGCACAGCCTGTCTCCGAACCACAGCACTCCATCCCTGGTCTGAAAACCGGGCAACCTGCCAGCACTGACCTGCTCCTTCATCTCCAAGATATCAGCATCAACCTCCTGACTTGCAATGATCCTGGCATTCAAAGTAGGCTGAAGCCTAACTGAGCCAAAGATGCTCCCAATCCTTGCAAGACAACCTCAATACCTACCCGATCCAACTCCTCAATCAGATGCCTCTGAGTCGTAATCAAACTGGCCAAACTGCTCTTGCGACTAAGTGCATCAGCAACAACATTAGCCTTTCCAGGATGATACTTGATCTCAGGTCGCATATCCTCGAGCACTTCCAACCATCTCCGCTGCCTCAGATTGAGATCCCTCTGCTGATATATATACTTCAAGCTCTTATGATCCGTGTACATATTCAACTTCTCACCGTACACGTAGTGCCTCCATTGCTTCAGACTTGTAAGGTATTGCAGTTGTATAATATTCAGACTTGTAATACATTGGGTGTTGAATAAAAAGTTTTAAATTCTCTTGTTTTTCTGTGTATTGTGACTAATTGAAGAAAAGGTCTTGGCTCGTGTCTCGGTTTTCCCAGTATTGGAAATCGGGGCACTACAGAGTGGTATCAGAGCTAACTTCAATTTAAAGTCCAACACGGCAGAAAAATTAAACTTGGATGCCTTTAGGAGTCGAGTTTTAGTTGGTTTTAGACAATTATAATTCATATTGTTGTTTCTTTCAACCTATGCTTTATAAATTTTCTGTATCTGGACTAATTACTAGTATATGCGGTTGAAGGATGGTGTTCGAAGATATCCTAACCGAGGATGTGTTGATGGAAGAGATTGAGCCGAATTCAATAGATGATCCCATAATCTCGAGTGAGGAGCCAAAGGAGATTTCACCACCGCAGGAGCTAAGTGTGGATCAACACATGGAGGCGGCAGCCAGCATATATCGAGAAATGAGGAAGCTAATGAAGTACGTAGCCAGGAAAGATCGTCAAGCTAAGCAACTAGGTGATGCTTGCATAGCTACATTAGCAGGCATGGCAGAGGAGCGGGAATATTTCAACGCCAGATTGGCACAACTACGACGTGAGTGGGAGCAAGTTCTAGAGACCGCCAAGGTTTTAGTATGCCATTTCTGTGAGGAGGATGGGCACGAGAAATCAGTTTGTCCCCAACGACAAGGAAAAAGATCTACACCAGCATCGGGGTTCGAGGACCAAGGTCGGAAACCGAAGACTCAGAAAGTGGAGGGCAAACTCGAAGGCACCAAGACAGGGGGCTGTTTCCTATGTAATGAGCAAGGTCATTTCAAGAAACAATGTTCGATGAAGAACTCTCGGGCGGAAACCCGTACATGTCACAACTGTGGGGAGATTGGTCATATTAAGCCAAACTGTCCCCAACTTCATAAAAATGACGGCAGATCAGCCTCAAGGATGGACAACAAAGGGAAGGAACCTGTTCGCCAAGAGTAAAAGTCCGCACTCGTTAAAGGCAAGCTGAAGTAGGCAGTAGAGCCAGTACCATTATGTGTATACGGAACTGCGACTAGGTCTAAAGAGTTGTATTTTGAAACTTATTTTGGAATAAGGAGTGATGTATGATGTAACACTTTTGAAATTAGTCGGATTTATATATATATAATCCAGGCAACTGTTTTGTTCAAACTTGGTTCATCATAATCTTTTGTCTAAATTATTTTTCCAAGAGTTGAGGTGTGTGCGGGAGGCAATTCCAGAATTGGTTCTGTTGATTACAACATCTGGATCGTCAACTTGAGCAAATTACAGGAGAAAAACCTGGAAGTCGGAAGTAATGTTCAAAGGTCATGTCCTATTCTAAGGAGGGAGTAGCCACCGAATTGCAAGGGTCGGGTTCTTTGGAGAACCAGTTCGTGGATGAGCCACTTAGGAGCAGGGAAGCAGCATAAGTTTTCTTTCCCCGAGTTATTAGGGTACGGAGCTTTGCCTGTTTCCTAACTTAACGTAGTTCTGAGGACAGAACTATTCTAAGGAGGGAGTATTGTAATATCCCGGACGGATATTAAATTATATAAATTATTATTTTATTATTATTTTGTTTTAATTCCAAAATCGAATTATTTTGGTGATTTTCACCCGGTTGTTCATAGACATTATCTGTACGCATATACCGGTCAGTATACATCCGTATTGTATCAATTTAGTACCGTGATCTTCCGAACTAATAATAGAATTTCTTTTATTATTATTTCCGAGATTAAATTATTTTTATACGGATTATGCGAAGATTTTCGGTATACATACATATATGCGCACATACGTGTAGTATGTCGATTAGTACATTGTACAAAGTATGTGGTATGTATTTTATGGATAAAATTGTTCTCCTTGTCATGACAATTCTAATTAGATAGTTAAGATTGTAGGAAAATTAAACATGGGATTAAGATGTATGCATAAGAGAATTAGGACGTATTCTTCTAGAAACCTACACCTCACCCACACCCTACCTCCACCAATTTCCACCTCCCCTAGATCAAAACCGGCCCAAATTGTGGAGGGGCTTTTGTGCAAGTGTGTGTATGCACATTTGCACTCTCCACCATTCTCTCCACCTATAAATACCCCCTCCCTTCACCATTGTCTCATTTGGAGAAAGACAAAAAGAAAGAAAGGAAAAGAAAGAGAGGAAACATACTAACTTGACAGTTTTCCATTGTAGGTTTCATAAGGATTCCTAGGAGCTAAGGAGGAGAGTTAGTCTAGTTCTTCCATCAAAAAGAGATTAAGGTGGGGGGTTCTCCACTTTCTTTGTTCATTTGTTGTTTTGACTTTTTCTTCTTATCTTCCTTGTTTTGTTTCTTTTGTTCTTTGAAAGTGGTTTATTGGGATGGTGTTGTGGTGTGTAGTTCTTATTTTTTGTATGGTTATGGATGGTTAAAGATAAAAACTACATGAAAAAGGAAAGAAATGAGTGGTAGTAGTAAAGAACAAAGAGATCAATCTTGTAGTTGTAGTTGTTGTTTTAGTGTTATAAATTGGACTAAAATGAACAAATGCACATGGACTTGGTATATACAACAATTTTGGTTGTAGGTCTTGAATGAGGACTCATACATAATCATATGACATAGTGCATACACCACTTGGTGGTTGTAGAACATACACTTGAACTTGGGACAAGAAAGTATGCATATAATTGGTTGAACCAAATTGAGAGTTCTTTACTTATTTATTTTGCTTGTTTCATTGTTATTTAATCTTAAGTAAGAAAGAACCATTGTAGATGTTAATTCTAAGTATGAAAGAGAAACCAATCTAATTACTAGTTGTAAGATGATTAAAAAGATCTCTTTTTATGATAACTAGTAATAATAAGAAATAGATGCTAATAAAGATTTAGTAGTAGATGTTTCATGTTTAAATAAAAGATTTTAATAGCTGCACATGGTAGAAGTAGTAGATGTGTACGTTTCAAATAAAATAGTTGTAGTAGATGTATACACAAAATTGTAGGAATGTTTATGTTTTTGTAGTAGATGCTTATGTGTTAAGATAAAGTGATTTAGTAGTAGATGTTATGTTGTAGTAGATGTTGTGTTTAATTAGATTGTACGAAAGTGTATACCATGCTAGATTAATTTATCTATGCTTAGATGATTGTAGGAAAGTGTATACCATGCTAGATTAATTTATCTATGCTTAGATGATTGTAGGAAAGTAGTATACCATGCTAGATTAATTTATCTATGCTTAGATAATTGTAGGAAAGTGTATACCATGCTAGATTAAATTATCTATGCTTAGATGATTGTAGGAAGGTAGTATACCATGCTAGATTAATTTATCTATGCTTAGATGATTATAGGAAAGCAGTATACCATGCTAGATTAATTTATCTATACTTAGATGAATGTAGGAAAGTTGTATACCATGCTAGATTAATTTACCTATGGTTAGATAATTGTAGGAAAGTGTATACCATACTAGATTAATTTATCTATGCTTAGATGATTGTAGGAAAGTAGTATACCATGCTAGATTAATTTATCTATGCTTAGATGATTGTAGAAAAGTAGTATACCATGCTAGATTAATTTATCTATACTTAGATGATTATAGGAAAGTTGTATACCATGCTAGCTTAATTTATCTATGCTTAGGAAAGTTGTATACCATGCTAGATTAATTTATCTATGCTTAGATGATTGTAGGAAAGTAGTATATCATGCTAGATTAATTTATCTATGCTTAGATGATTGTAGGAAAGTAGTATACCATGCTCGATTAATTTATCTATACTTAGATGATTGTAGGAAAGTGTATACCATGCTAGATTAATTTATCTATGCTTAGATGATTGTAGGGAAGTAGTATATCATGCTAGATTAATTTATCTATACTTAGATGATTGTAGGAAAGTTGTATATCATGCTAGATTAATTTATCTATGCTTAGATGATTGTAGGAAAGTGTATACCATGCTAGATCAATTTATCTATGCTTAGATGATTGTAGGAAAGTAGTATACCATGCTAGATTAATTTATCTATGCTTAGATGATTGTAGAAAAGTGTATACCATGCTAGATTAATTTATCTATGCTTAGATGATTGTAGGAATGTAGTATACCATGCTAGATTAATTTATCTATGCTTTGATGATTATAGGAAAGTAGTATACCATGCTAGATTAATTTATCTATACTTAGATGATTGTAGGAAAGTTGTATACCATGCTAACTTAATTTATCTATGCTTAGGAAAGTTGTATACCATGCTAGAATAATTTACCTATGCTTAGATGATTGTAGGAAAGTGTATACCATGCTCGATTAATTAATCTATGCTTAGATGATTGTAGGAAAAGTGTATACCATGCTAGATTAATTTATCTATGCTTAGATGATTGTAGGAAAGTAGTATACCATGCTAGATTAGTATATCTATGCTTAGATGATTGTAGGAAAGTGTATACCATGCTAGATTAATTTATCTATGCTTAGATGATTGTAGGAAGGTAGTATACCATGCTAGATTAATTTATCTATGCTTTGATGATTATAGGAAAGTAGTATACCATGCTAGATTAATTTATCTATACTTAGATGATTGTAGGAAAGTTGTATACCATGCTAGCTTAATTTATCTATGGTTAGGGAAGTTGTATACTATGCTAGATTAATTACCTATGCTTAGATGATTGTAGGAAAGTGTATACCATGCTAGATTAATTTATCTATGCTTAGATGATTGTAGGAAAGTAGTATACCATGCTAGATTAATTTATCTATGCCTAGATGATTGTAGGAAAGTAGTATACCATGCTCAATTAATTTATCTATACTTAGATGATTGTAGGAAAGTGTATATCATGCCAGATTAATTTATCTATGCTTAGATGATTGTAGGGAAGTAGTATACCATGCTAGATTAATTTATCTATACTTAGATGATTGTAGGAAAGTTGTATATCATGCTAGATTAATTTATCTATACATAGATGATTGTAGGAAAGTTGTATACCATGCTAGATTAAATAAATATTCATGCTTAAGTTAGTAGGTGATGACATTCATGCTTAAGTTAGTAGATGCTCATGCATAATGATGTTCATGCTTAGTTAGTAGACATTCATGCTTAGATGATATCCATGCTTAGATAAGTATACGTTCATACTAAATGCTATTCATAGTAGATGTTCATGCTAAATATTCATGTTTAAGTTAGTAGATGCTCATGCACAATGATGTTCACGCTTAGTTAGTAGACATTCACGCTTAGATGATATCCATGCGTAAGTAGTGTATGTTCGTGCTTAATATTGTTCAAGATCGAGTTAGAAGATACTCATGTTTGACAAATGCCATGTTTAGATTAAGGTAGGAATTAATCTACCATGCTTAGAATGTTGTAGGAGTTATAATTCATGCTTAGAATATTGTAGGAATTATAATTCATGCTTAGGAATATGGTAGGTTAATGCTATATCCATGGTTGGGTTGTGATGATTAACCATGTTAAGTAATGAAGATCTTTGCTTAAGGTGGTAGTAGAGATATATACTCTAAGTAGTAAGTATTCACGCTCAAGTTGTAACTTATGCTTGACTATAGTAAACTTCATGTTTAGACCATAGTGATTATTCATGCTTAAGCTTGATATAAGCACATGCTTAAATCATATTCGTACTTAGGAGTATTGTGGTGGGTGGTTATGTTATGTACCATAATTAGATTGTCATAGGTAGATGCTTGCAATTGTATGCCATGCTTAAAGTGCTATAGGTTGAAGTAATAAGGAAAGAATCATGTTGAAATTGTAATGACAACTACCTTGTTGTAGTTAATGTTAGTAGGGAGCCCACACATGCTTGAAGAGTATAGTGTAGCATACTAGTGGAATATTGAACAAACGTAGGTTCTATGTTGTTCTAGTTCGTTTTGAAAGGAAACCGTGAGTTCTAGTGTGTGAGGTTCAAATTAGAATTAGACCCTATCATGGGGACATCCCTCATCCGTAGGGGTAATAAGGATTGGGAAGACCATTAGTAATAGTTAGTTCGACAAAGGATTATGTCGCTTTCGGTTTCTCATTGGTAGAATGCCTATCATAGACTATTAGTAGATTCTTCTGTTGATTCTAATGATAGAAGATCGAGTTTGCTAGTATACACGTTTGGTTGCTTCTAGGTTTGATTACCTGTATGGTTGTTTGCATATAGCTGTCCCGTACGTGGCTCGACTCGCCCGTATGTAGCTGTGGGTCTCATACGAAGTTTATTTGGCTCGTATGTAGGTTGTTGTCTCGTATGCGGCTCGACCGGCCCGTGCGTAGCTGTTGGTCTCATACGCGGCTTATTTGGCTGGTTTGTACGTTGTTATCTCCTACGAGGCCCGCCTGGCTTGTAGGTAGCTATCGTTTCATACGTAGCTTATTGGCTCGTATGTGGTTGTTACTCGTATATAGCTTGTTAGCTAGTACGCAGTTCATTGTGCTCGTCTAGGGTGATATTACCACCCTAGGGGCTATCGACCATCAAGACATATGTTTTCTTACCCCTAAGAAACTGTGGAGGAGTCACTCCTTGTGTACCGTCGATCTTAACCAGTGTAGGTTGATCGAGGATCGGAGTATAGACGGAATGCAAGTTCGGGGTGGCGGCATGCATGTATGTTCGCACGGCCGAGGTCTTGGATCTTTGGGCTAAGAACCGGATCTTGAAGGGTTCTGGTAAGCCTAGGTTGAGCAGCCTAGTAGAGTTGTCTTGCGAAGTCTAGTTTAAGGCCTAGCATGTTCTGTTTATAATATTGTCATCCCTAGGATTGTTCGGGTCAGGGACATCATTAAGGTAGTGGCTTATAAAGATCATTTACTCAGACCCTGGCCGAAAAGAGAGGAGTCGGTTGTAGGGGTGCCTTACGATCAACTTGTCCCTTGAGGCAGGCCTTAGGTAGTGTTGTTGGGTTGTACTTTCCTGTCAAAGGGATACGTACGGTGCCTTCTCACAAGTTGGGAACACGGGTTGCGTATCTCGCGCTGTTAATTCCTGAAGTACCGTAGCTGGGGGTGCCACAGGATGCATTGTGCAGTCCTGTGCTTGCGAGACCCCAGGGGTGCCACAGGGTAAGCTTCGCGCTACCCTGCGCTTGCGAGACCCTATGATTTTGGATTTTGGAACGAAGCCCGATACATTGGGTTCGTCTGGCTTTTGAGTGAGGTCCGGTTAGCCGGGTAGCAGTGGCAAACATGGACACCACTGGCGGACTGCATTAGTGGGACTTGACAACGTCTGCAATCTCATTAGTCACGTTGTATCTGTCAGGAACAGGTTGTGTACAATTAGAATTCATAACGCGGGTTCAAATCCCTATATATGGAGAGACGGCTTGAGATGAGGTCGCATGTAGTATGGGCTGCATGTTGCTTCGGAGACTCGCTGACATTAGAATAGGAAGCATCCTAGTTCTAGTTAAATTTCGCATTAGAGTCTAGTCATAGCACTCACGAACACTTAAACTACACCAATACCATTGCCATGTTTTGTATGTTGTTTGAGAGATTCGCTGATTTGTTATCAGCCTTTAAGCGTCAGTGAATACTGATGTCCCCACTTCCATAGGTACTGGATCGCCGAAGTACAAGGGCGAGATTCAGGAGGACTCATGGCAAGGAAAGCAAGGAGTCAATGTCATATTTAGTTCCGCTGTAATATGTGTGTTGATTATATATTAGTTGAGAAGTACTCAAGTGAGAGTTACCAAGTGTTGTTCTTCATTCCTTGTACTCTGATGTAAGATGTTGAAGGTTGTAATACTCGGGAATGTAAAGGTAATATTGTAACTCTATTGTAAGGTATTGCAGTTGTATAATATTCATACTTGTAATACATTGGGTGTTGAATAAAAAGTTTTAAATTCTTCTATTTTTCTGTGTATTGTGACTAATTGAAGAAAATGTCTTAACTCGTGTCTCGGTTTTCCCAGTATTGGAAATCGGGGTGGTACAGTGATGCTGTTTGTTTTTGGACGTGGGGGCAACATGTATGAGTTCTTGTAATTTGTGAAGCAAAAGGGACGGCACTGGCGTTGATCTGACCCTCGGTTGTAGGACCAGCTCGGGGGTAGTAGGAGAGTAGAAGAGGCTGGGTATTCGGCTCGGATCTTCGTAACTCGGCTCGGATCTTAGAGGCTTAGCTCGTATCTCAATACATGCACAATGCCTAGAAACGCTGGGAGAAGTCCCGGCGACAGACCCTCCGACGATCAAGTCAGTCACTGAGAAAGCAACAGTAGTTGGAGTTCAGGGGGAAAAAAGTTTATTACCTTGAGAAAGAAGGAGGGAGTATGGTATTTATAGGCAGGGGCTAATGGGTCTCTGGCCTTGATGGGCCAGGTCGGACCCGTTAGCCAGTGGGCCGGAGTTGGTAGAAGCCCGTTAGACCTGTTTGACTTGATGATCTAGGAGACCAAAATTTGAAGAGATCTGATGGCCCGGATGGGGCCACGTCTTTTATACCGTATCATACGCCCCCCACTCTGGAGGACTATGTAAACCAGCCACGGAGAAGTAGTTTATCTTCGTAGGAAGAGCATAGGGGAGTATTTGGCGAAGATGGATTGTTAAGTCCCTGACAAGTAACTAGGTTCGGCGTCGAGCTGAACGTTAGTTGAGTTGAGGCATAGAGCGACGAGTGAGGTCGTTCTTGAGGGGGAGTAACTATGGTGATAGGATGGAAAACCCCTTGGAGAGCGAGCGTCGAGTGTCGAGCTTCGAGCGTTGAGTGTCGAGCATCGACCGTCTAGCTTCCAAGCCTTGTGAGAAAGCTTGGGCATTGCTCGAAATACATGCCGAGTGTCGAGCGTCGAGCCCCAAGCTTTGTGAGAAAGCTAGGCCATTGCTCGAAGTATATGCCAAGCGTTGAGCGTCGAGCGCCGAGCCCCAAGCATTGTGAGAAAGCCAGGCTTTTGCTCGAAGTGAATGACGAGCGTCGAGCATTAGGTTTGTGAGAAAGCTATGATGTTGCTCGAGATACATCACGAGCGTCGCACGTCGAGCGTCAGGCGTCGAGTGTCGTCCATCGAGCCCCCAAGCTTTGTGAGAAGGCTAGGATTTTGCTCAAAGTGCATGACGAGCGTCGAGCGTCGAGCGTCGTGCATCGAGCCCCCAAGCTTTGTGAGAAGGCCAGAGTGTTGCTCGAAGTATATGCCGAGCGTCGAGAGTCGAGCCTGAAGCTTTGTGAGAAGGCCAAGCTTTCGCTTGAAGTGCATGAAGAGCGTCGAGCGTCAAGCCCCAAGCTTGCGAGAAAGCTAGGGTGTTGCTCGAGATACATGACGAGCGTCGAGCGTCGAGCCCCAAGTTTGTGAGAAAGTTAGGGTGTTGCCCGAGATACATGCCGAGTATCGAGCCCCTATAGCTTGTGAGAAAGCTAGGGTTGTTCTCGTTGTACATGTCGAGCGTCGAGAGTCGAGTTCCAAGCTTTTTAGAAAACTAGGGTGTTACTCGAGATACATGCCGAACGTCGAGCCCTTATAGCTTGTGAGAAAGCTAGGGCTGTTGTCACGCCCCGCTTCCCAAAAAGAATACGGAATACGGATACGCGACTTAACCTAACGAATGATTTGTATCATCCATAAGCTGTTCATGAATCTTTACAATATCTCACAAAATAATCAGAGTCGAAAGCAAAAGAGTCATCCACACATGCATAATTGAATTGATAAACCAACAGAATTTACTTGAAACATAACACATTAATCTTAAATAAATCAGAATCTGGACAAGACAAAATGTAACCCCTGTTTTCCCAAATATGTATTTTTCCGTGTATTTTATGTATTGAAATTTCCGTAAATTAATTTTTTCGGTTTTCAAATTTCTTTTGTCAAATTGTACTATTGGATCTCCTATTAAAATCTGTTTTCGACCTATAATTTTATTTGTAAATATTTTCTATGATTTTTTATACTGTAATTCAATTCTTATTTTTTTGTTATTATTACTCTTATTATTGTTATTATTACTATTATTATTATTACGATTATTATTTCTTTTTTTACCATTTTCTTATTATTATTATTGATATTAGTATTACGGTTATTATTGATATTTTTGACTGGGTATTAAAAATCCACTTTTATTTACTAACCGTATTTGTAATATTTTAGATAAATATAATTTTTAAATGCAAATTATATTTTTATTATAAACAATATTTTTATTGGTTAATTTATTTTTCTATTAAAATTTTTTAAACCTATTGGATATCCACAACCCATTTTATTTCCCTAAACCCAATCCGTTATTTATAGAACCCATTACACATTATCTTAACCCTATACCTGTTTAACCCTATTACCTATTCTAATACCATACCCAAAATCCACAACCCAAACTCTATTTCCCTGTGCCCAATACCTTATAACAACTACCCCATTAACCCATTTAAACCCAATAACCCATATCCCATTTACCCTATAATTACCCAAACCCCTGCATTTACCCTAACCCATTAAACCGTCAGACCCCAACCCGTTAGCCACTTCACTCCAACCCGCACCCGTTATACCCACAGAAACTCTAACTACCCTACCTGTATATTTACCCCCCCTGTTCAACCCATCTCCCACCTGCCGCTTCATCTTCTTCCCCTACTCCCGATCCGTCTTTCCCTCACCTCGTCTACCTCCCGACCTGACCACCCCACTGTGCACCCTTCTCCCGCTCATCTCCTTCTCTCCCTCTACCTTGCCCTCGTCTAGGCCTCCCCTGTGTGCACCTCCTTCTGCACCCTATTCTACAGCACCGCCGCTGTGTCCCGTGGTCACCGCGACAGTCCCTGGCTGTGTGCGCTCCTCTCGTCGCACCCACAGCGCGCCCCTCTCGTCGCACCCACAGCGCGCCCCTGCGTTGTCTCGACATCCCTGTGCTGCGCCCTTCTAGGTAGTGACACCCCTGCCGGCGATCTCCCCTGCAGTCCGCTAGTGACCCCTGCCTCTTTCCCTTCTCCCCTCCTACAGCCTGTGGCCCGCACAGCTATTGCACCGTTGCCCTTACTGTCGGTCTTGATCACAGCTTTGTATATGAGCCGTCCGATCGACTTGATCATCTTAATCTTGATTTGATTGATTCCTGGCCGTCAGATCTTCATCATCACCATCTCCTCTTGATCATCATCATGATCTCTTGTTCTGGTCGTCCGTCGGATCTACTTTGATCATCATCATCTTGATCGTCACTATCGGGGTGACCTTGGCCGTTCGATCGCGATCATCATCAACTTCATCATCACCTTGATCTGGACTGTCCGATCTTGTTGATCTTGATCTTGATCTTGATCTCATCTGTGCCGATCTGCCCGATCGTTGTTTGATCATCATGATCTTGATCGTCGTCATGATCCGTTCGTTGGTTTGTGTGTTCATTCGATCCGTTCGTTGTGTTTGTGCTGGGAATCAGTTCCCGTTATTCTTGTTCTTGCATTGTTTTCATCGTCAGATTTCAGGCAAGTAACTTGTACCCAATTCCTTTGTATGATACAAGTAATAAATACTGCTTGTAGTGTAGAAGGGTTCTAGAGACAACTTGTGTGTGATGTATTTTTTATGAGTATTTTCTCTATAGTGCTATTGACCATAGTTGCCTCACGACACAAATTTGACATGAAACAATTTAGGTTTTGACCGTTCTTGATGTGATCATATTTGTGAGATAACTAGGTTTACCCGTTGACACGTGCCTACGGCACGTCTTTGGAACGGTGCACCTTATTTGATCATATAAACTAGTTTTGGAGGTCCAGCAAATTAATTGAAGTAGCAAACATATTATACGAGAAATTTTTCGGGGGTCCACCAAAAAACATATTATGTGATTTTTTTGATTTGTTTTGAATTATTTTTAAAGTTTTTAATTTTTTTAATTTTTTAAATTTGTTTTATTTTTTTAATTTCTTTATTTTTTGAATAGAAGAGGGAGGGAGATAGAGAGAGAAAAAAAAAAAATTAAATAAATATAGGAGTTGTTTTGGGTGGGGGATTTGAATTTGAGTTTTAGGGGGAAACTTTTAGGGGAAAAAGTATGTTTTGTGAGGTTAGATCCGGGCCTTTGATTTTTGAGGGAATTGAAGGAGAGCCACTTGATAGCTTTCTTTGTATTTTGTTATATAAATTATGAGAAATCGTGTGTTGTTTGGATCCATGTGATATACTTGTTGTGGACATGCTATATATCCTATTTTATGATGTTTGGACACTTAGTAGACTCTATAACATGTTTGGTTGTGTTTGGGACGAGTTTCGTATGTTGTATGTTGATTTGTTGTTAAACGAAAAATCTGTATTTTGTCGATGATCAGTTTTGATTGCTATTTTAGACCATATTAAGATCACTATCTTAATTTCAACATTAAACATAATTTTTAGATAAACCCGTCTTCTTTCCAAACTCTCTGACCTTGATCGATTTTGTTTTCGTATGTGTGAGATATGATTGTTTTACTACAGAGGTGTATTTCATTTCAGAATTTGTTTCTTGATAATTTCGATGACTAAACTATTTTGATACTAGTGTTAAACATATTATTTGATCTGAAATTTTGGTCAGTATTTCTACACTTAATTAGGAATTACCCAGAATTTTGGTGGATTTTATTGATGAGTTTTATATGCCGTTTTATGCTTATTTATAAAAACTATACCTGCTGGATTTTGCTCGCTGTTCTTTAAAGATTTGTATTTTCACTCTAATTCCTTTTCCTGTATGAAAAATATTTGTGAAATATGAAAGTTAGCTTATTTTGTCTATTTTTATCTCCCTTTGACGGATCTAGATTTCGTTTCACGGTTTGCGAGATATTTATGTTTTCGTACAGCAGTGTTGGAAATTCCATATTTGCAAAACTATCGTTTCTTGATGTCTTCTGATTTTTGTTGACTAAACAAATCTTACTAGAATATTGTGAAACTTCGTATTCTGATTCTAGACATATAGGGGAATACCCCAGATTTTTCGTGGATTTATTTAAAGAGTTTTCATTCTGTTTTCATGTTCTTGAATCCAATCTTCTGATTCCTGGCTGAACGTGTTTTCTGAATTCAAATCAGTTTTGAGTTCTATTTTGTGAAATACTATATGACTTATTTATATTCTCTGGATTCGGTCGGGAGTCTATTTTGTAGACCATTCGACGGATTCAGGTTTGCATATTTTTAATAACGTGAATCTCAGTTTTACTGCAGTATGGTCTTGATGTCCTGAACTAGAAATTTTGTTATTTTATCCTTTTATGTGTTATCTTGCACCCGTACATGTTTATCTTACAACCTGAACTTGTTACATGATCATGCCATGATATCCTTGCTATGTTTGGTTCTTGCACATGCTTGTTTGAGACTAATAATAAAACATAACAAGCCGGGGTTAAGGGAAAGACCTTAGTAGTGGACAATATAGGTATGCGTACTCAGAAGGGGGCTGTGATCCCATTACTTGTTGCCATGTTTCATGCTTGCATGATTCATGTATGTTATCATTATATTCTGCCATGAACTCATGATTACATGATTCATGCCCATTATTATTATATTATGCCAAAAACTCACAATTACATGATTCATACCTGTTATTACTACTTGTTGCCATGTTTCATGATTAAATGATTCATGCCTGTTATTACCTGTTGCCATATTTCATGACTACATAATTCATGTCTGTTTCTGTTACCACGATTTCACTACGTGATTTGTGCCTGTTTACCTGTTACTTGTTACTTGACTTGACGCCTGAGTACACGGCTCTATAGAAACCCACCACTAGGCCTAAACATAACTTGATTGTATGTAGCAACCATGTGATAAAAACCGGGGCGCATGAAGTGCTACCTAGATAGTAATAAATATAAGACTTGAACATGATCACCTGACACTTGATACTTGATTACTTGTACATGATACATGATACATGATACCTGATACTTGTTTACTTGATACTTGCTACTTGATACTTGTACTTGACTATATGAAACTTGTTACTTGTTACTGGATTTCGTGAGACTTGACACTTGATACTCGTTGCTTGTTTACACGATACTTGTTCACGTGACACTTGATACATGCCACTTACACTTGTTCATCTTACCATGCTAGTTGTTATATTCTGATATCATGCCTATTTCATGTTAATTGTTTAGTTTTCCTATGTACTTGTATCCTGCACTACAAGCAGCTCGTAACTTGCATTGACGGGAGTTTTTTTTCTTTTTCCTATTCCTGCAATTGCTAAATTGTAGATTTTGGAGATCAGCTGCCCGATGGAGTAGGTGATATGAGATTCTAGATGCTGGGATTTTGCTATTATTTTTCTTGTTGTTTATTTTGAACAATAATGTATCTTGTACTTGGATTTATTTTGAATTTTGGCAATGTGATCCGGAATATTTGACTTATTCAGATCATGATTATTTGAGATTAATTCATTTTGGTTTCAAGTATTTTTGTTGGTATTTTGGTTCATATGTGCATTTGGTTGATTCTTTTGCTTCCGACTCTGATTATT
Organism: Hemerocallis citrina; assembly: GCA_017893485.1. Classification (NCBI taxonomy): domain Eukaryota; kingdom Viridiplantae; phylum Streptophyta; class Magnoliopsida; order Asparagales; family Asphodelaceae; genus Hemerocallis; species Hemerocallis citrina. The sequence continues at coordinate 139,895,821 of CM030359.1, read as the reverse complement.
CTCGTGCAATGTTGTAAATATTCTTGAACAGCTTATGGATGATGAAAATCATTCGCCGAGCTTAGTCACGTATCCGTATTCTTTATTCTTGTTTGGGAAGCGGGGCGTGACACAAAATCCTAGGTCATATCGCCCAAATACAAAGTAATCATCCAAGTACTCAAAATACATTATTCAAAGTAACAATAATAGCAATACTCAAAAAATCCAGCACTAATATCTCATTTCGCCAATGCCGTCAGGCAGCTGACCATCCTGATCTGCAATTAATAATTGCAGCAGAAGAAAAGAGAAAAGAAGTACCCGTCAATGCAAGTTACGGGCCATTTATAATGTAGGATACAAGTACATGGGAAAGATAAACAAATAGCATGAAATAATGCATCAATAGTAATAACTAGCATGAATTAGAAAAACAAAGTCAACTAGTATGGTATACTAACAGTACAAATGAATATGTCAAGTATATTGTCATATGGAAACTAATAGTGTCTAGTAACAGTAAGCTCAGTAACAGTAACAGTAGCAGTAGCAGTATGGAACACTAGTTCCCTTCTAAGTACACGTTTCCATATTTTCCACTACCAGATCTTCCCTTAAGAAAATCCGGCTTGATCACTTTTATTATGGTTATCAAAAGACATGATAGTGCATGAAATAATGTCAAACTAAAATGATACAATCAATATTAGGTTCAGGGAAACAAATAAATATAAATAGATGATATACGATCACATAAACGAGTAAAACAGTGTATGTTCATATTCAGGACAACATGACAGTACAGTACTAAAACAGTGATTCCTGTTACTACAGAAATCCAAATCTGAATCCATTGAAGAATCTGGAAAATAGACTTCCACACGAATTCAGAGATTATAATAAGTCATATAGTATTTCACAAAATCATAACTCAAAACTGATTTGAATCCAGAAAATACGTTCAGCCAGAAATCAGTAAATCGTATTCCAAGTCAGAGAAACAACATTAAAACATCTCAAATAATTTCAGGAAAAATCTGGAGTAATGCCCTATATGTCTAGTATCAGAATATAATGTTTCGTAATATTCTAGTGAAATTAGTTCAGTCAACAAAAATTAGAAAACATCAAAAAACGATAGTTTGGCAATTCTGTAATTCCCAACACAGTTGTACGAAAACTGTAATATCTCGCAAACCGTGAAACAAAACCAAATCCTTCAAAGGGAGATGAAAATAGACAAAATAAGCTAACTTTCATATTTCATACATGTTTTTCAGACAGTAAAATAAAATAATGTGAAAATATAATTCTTTACAGAACAGCGAGCAAAATACAACCAGTATAGCTTTCATAAACAAGCATGAAACGGCGTATAAAACTCATCAATAAAATCTACCAAAATTCTAGGTAATCTCTAGATAGGTATAAAAATACTTTGCAAAGGTTCAAATCAAAATAATATATTTAAGACTAGTATCAAAATAGTTTAATCATCAAAATCATCAGGAAACGAAATCTGGAAATAGAATACACCTCTGTAGTAAAATAGCCATAACTCACTCATACGAAAACAAAATCGATCAAAGTCAGAGCATTTGGAAAGAAGACAAATTTCTCTACAATTTATGTCTAATACAAAAATTAAGAATTCTGACCTTAAGAGGGTCTAAAATACAAATAAAAACTGATCATCGACAATTACACATTTTTGCTTGAAAACAAAACTATCACAAACCACACGAAACTCGTTCCAATCACAATCAAACATGGTATAGAGTCTTCTAAGTATCCAAACATCATGAAATAGAGTATATAACATATTCACAACCATCATATCATATGGATCTTATCAAACACATAATTTCACCTAATTATCTCATATATAGGAATAGATCAAGAACGGTCAAACCTAGTTGTTTTCATATCGATTTTTGTGTCATGAGGCAACTATGGTCAAATAGCACAATAGAGACAAAACCGATCAAAGATAACACACACACGAGTTGTCTCTAGAACCGAACTACATTATAAGCGGTATTTTTTGACTTGTATCATACAAAGGAATTTGAGTACAAGTTACTTGCCACCGAAGACGAAACGAACACCAAGAATAACGGGAATGGATCCCGACAATGAACACTCCCACGAACGAAAATCCACGAATCAACGAACAACTCACACGTGCAAAATTCCAACACGCGCAAACTCGCAAAGCAAGAGAGAGAGAAAGAGCAATGGGGGTCGGGGCATCGGTTGGCCGCTAGCACTTCGGTTGCCGCTGCTGGGACGATAACGAAAGGACGGAGAGGGATAAGTGATGGAAGATGGAGGTGCACGGGTGTAATGGAGGTCGGCTAAGGTGGAGTCGGCAATGGATAGGGGTGGTCGGCGCTGATGGTTGGCGTCGGGAATTGGGGTGCAGGCGGTAGGAGGGCAGGTCGAGGGTGTCAGGGTGTGCGGCACAAGGGCAGGGAAGAGAGGGAGGAGGCCGGGGTATTGAAGTAGGGCTAGGGTTTTAATGAGATGAGTTTATATAGGGTTTGAGTTTACGGTTCAGTATGAGATGGGTATTGGGTTAATGGGTTATGGGTAGATTAGGAGTAGTAGCAGGATTAGTCTAATAGGATTTGATTAGGATCAATGTGTATAGGACTTCAAATAGGATTGTGGATTTAATTGGGCATTGGTAATCAATTATGGATCAAACAATAGGATTGAGAATAGGATGAGCAACCAAATCACCATGAGCACCCAAAGATACAAATAAAGAGAGCAAGACACAAATGAAGAGTAAAAATAACAACAATAATCAAGAACAAATCAAGGAACCGAAATAAATCACAAAAGATCAAGATTGAGCCAAAAATTAATATATATTGAAAACAACTTCAATATACGGTCCAGAAAAATACAAGAGAGTACAAATATTCAAGAAGAAAGAAAAATACATCAAAAATACAAAAATCGAAAAACAAGGGTTACAATCCTACCCACCTAGCAAATAGAATTTCGTCCTTAAAATTCAAAAAGAAGATACATAGGGTAACCCCAAAAGAAAAGAAAACAAGGCAAAACAAAATAAAACAACCACTACTCAAACAAATGAATAAACTTCTGCTAAATCTCCTCCTCTATCTCCCAAGTCGACTCACAAGGCGAGTGAGGATTCCAAGCAACACGAACTAACTTGATGACCTTGTTCTTAAGCACTTTCTCCCGCCGATCTCCAATAGCAATTGCCGGAATCTCACAAGTCAAATTCGGCCGCACGGTCAACTTAGAGTAGTCGATCACGTGACTCTCATCGTGGATATATCTCCTGGGTTGTGAGACATAGAAAACATCGTGCACTCCTGATAATGCTGGCGGCAATACAAGACGATAGGCCACATTGCCTACTCGCTCCAAAATCTCAAACGGTCTAATAAACCTAGGGCTAAGCTTGCCCCCACCACCGAACCGAATGACATCCTCGCCACGGCAATACCTTAAGGAAAATATTGTCACCAACAACAAACTCCAAAGCCCTCTGATGGACATCAGCCCATCGCCTCTGCCTATCTTGAGCTGCCTGAAGATGCTTTCTGATCTGAGTCACAACATCAAATATCCTGGTGATCAACTCCAAACCCAACAATAGCCTCTCACCAATGTCATCACAGCACACTAGTGATCTGCATTTACGTCCATAAAGTGCCTCGAACGGTGCGACTTTAAGACTGGCCTGAAAGCTGTTATTGTACGAGAACTCTACGAGATGCAAATGGTCCTCCTAAGATCCACCGAACTGCAACATACAGGATCGCAACATGTCCTCAAGAATCTGAATAGTCCTCTCTGACTGTCCATCGGTTTGGGGATGAAAAGCCATACTGTACTTCAACTTACTCCCTAAACTAGCCTGAAGACTTTCCCAAAACTGAGATCTGAATCTCGGATTCTTGTCGGATACAATACTGACTGGAACCCCATGAACCCTGACAATCTCTTGCATGTATTTTTCCACTAGACTCTCAGTAGACTGACCGACACGAAAAGGAATGAAGTGAGCACTCTTCGTCAAATGGTCGACAATCACCCAAACAGCATTGTGACCCTTAGGACTCCTCGGCAAAGTAGTCATAAAATCCATGGTGATATGCTCCCACTTCCACTCCAGAATAGGAAGCGGTTGAAGAAGTCCAGCGGTTCTCTGATGCTCTGCCTTAACCTGCTGACAGGTCAAACACTGAGCAACAAACCGAGCTATAGCCCTTTTCATACCATGCCACCAGAAATGAAGCTTCAAATCTCGATACATTTTAATACTGCCAGGATAGATAGAGTACGAGGACTGATGAGCTTCCACAAGCAACATCTGACGAACTTCACCCCTAGGGACACACAAACGGGAACCAAAACGAAGCGAACCATCGGCATGAATAACCATGTCCGTTCTAGACCCAGACTCAACCTCAGCTCGAAAACCCTGTAACTGCGCATCACCAGCCTGAGCCTCCTTGATCTGATCAACAAGAGAAGACTGAAGCTGGAGCGCAAGACGACTCCAACTAGAACTCGGCAACAAAACCTCCAAATCCAACATCCTCATATGCTCAATGAGGTCACTCTGCTGAGTAAGAAATATAACTACCGGTCTCCTGCGCAAAGCATATGGCACCAAGTTTACTTTACCAGGATGGTATTGCAAACTGATGTCATAATCGGCCATAAGCTCCAACCATTGCCTTTGCCTCATGTTTAATTCCTTCTGGGTGAAAACATACTTGAGACTTTTGTGGTCTGTAAAGATCTCCACGCGGTCTCCAAGTAAATAATGTCTCCACAGCTTCAAAGCATAGTTCACTGCTGCCAACTCCAAGTCATGAGTAGGATGGTTCTTTTCATGCGGCCTCAACTACCTTGATGCATACGCAACGAAACGGTCCTTCTGCATAAGAACTGCTCCAAGACCTTTACTAGAAGTATCACAGTGAATTACAAATCCGCCTGAACCATCTGGAATAGTCAACACAGGCACTGACGTCAATCTGTTCTTCAACTCAACAAAAGCCTCATTGCACTCACCAGACTAGCAAAACTTCTGATCCTTTCCTGTCAGTTTAGTTAACAGCCCTGCAATCTTCGAAAAATCTTAAACGAATTTTCGATAAAAGCCCGCAAGACCAAGAAAACTCCGAACTTCGGAAACTGACGTAGGAATAGGCCAATCCTTCACAGCTTCAACCTTGGCTGGATCCACAGAAATACCATCGCCAGAAATAATGTGTCCCAAGAAAGAAACCTTGTCGACCCAAAACTCGCACTTGCTGAGTTTCCCATAAAGTTGATTCTCTCTCAAAGTCTGCAGAAACACTCGAAGATGCTCGACACGTTCTTCCCGATTCTGAGAATATACCAGAATATCATCAATGAAGACCGCCACTAATCTATACAAGAACTGAGAGAAGACCCGGTTCATAAGACTTATGAATATAGCTGGCGCATTAGTGACCCCGAACGACATCACAAGATACTCATAGTGCCCGTATCTAGTCCTGAATACAGTCTTCTGTATATCAGCAACCTTCACCTTGACTTGGTGATACCTAGAACGAAGTTCCAACTTCGAGAAAATAGAAGCCCCTACTCAACTGGCCGAACAAATCATCGATTCTAGGTAAAGGATACCGGTTCTTCACAGTAACACTATTTAGTTCCCGATAATCCATACAGTCGGTGACTACCATTCTTCTTGTTGACAAAAAGTTCCGGAGCACCCCAAGGCGAAATACTAGGTCCGATGAAACCCAAATCAAGCAACTCCTGAATCTGTACCTTAAGCTATGCTAGCTCAACTGGTGCCACCCTGTAGGGAATCTTCGATATCGGTGTCGTTCTAGGCTGAACATCAATACCGAACTCCACTTCCCTATCAGGGGATAAGCCAGGCAACTCATTTGGCAAAACATTCAAGAAATCCCAAACTACTAGAGGCGTAGCCTCACAGCCTGAGCGCAATTCCATCGCACAATCCACCTGTACAACTGCAGTCTTTGTTCGGCCAAGGAAAGACTCTCCGGCATGGAACTCAAATTCTGCTCGATCTGGAATTCTGAAAATAACTTTCTTGGCACGAAAATCAATAATGGCATGGGCTTCACCCAACCAATCCATACCCAGAATAACGTCGAATCCTGAATTCCGAATGTGTAACCCCTGTTTTTCATTTTGTGTATTTTTGAGTGTATTTTTCGTTTTGGTGTATTTTCTCTCTCGTATTCTTTTTGAACCGTATATTGCATTTGTTTTCAAAATATATTTGTTTCATTTCATTTTTAAGCTCCTTGTGTTTGATTGGTTGTTTTTTTGGTTTTGTTCTTCATTATTTTCGTTCTTTCTTTCATTTGGTTCTTGTCCTCTTTATTTTTGTTCTTGGGTGTTGTGGTGGTGATTGGTTGTTATCCTATTCCTAACCCTATTGTTGATCCCTAATAAGATTACCAAAGCCAAATTAAATCCTCAATCCTATTTGATATCTTATACAATTTGAATCCTAATTAAAGCCCAATTAAACAAATCCTACTACTCCTAATTACCCACAACCCAATTTCCCATTAACCCTAATCCCCTTATATATATATATATCTTTAATCCCTCTCCCTAAACCCTGATCCTAAACCCTAGCCTCCACATCTCCAAACCCCCGGCCTCTCCCCCTCCTTGCTTGCGCCGCAACCCAATGCCGCACACCCCCTACAGCCAATGCCAGACCCCCCAGGCCGAGCCCTACCTACGACCTGTGCACACCCCTATCTCGAACAGCCCAGGCCGTCGACCCCCTCCCTCGGCCTGCATCAACCCGAGCCCCTCATCCCCTAGCTGACCCCCCTCTTAGCCGACCACCCTTCACACCACCTCACCAGCATATTACCCCGTGCTCGTCTCTCTCATCCTCTTTCTTGGTGTTCCCTAGTGGTCGCAAGCCACTATTGTCGTCGTCTATCGTTGGATCATCTCTCTTTTGGTGAAGTTATTCGTGTGGAGATTTTCGCTCAAGTTGCTTGGACTCATTAGTTTGTGAATTTTCGTTCGTGGGTTTTGCTCGTTATTCTTGATTTTCGTCGTTCTTCATCTTCGGTTAAGGCAAGCAACTTGTACTCCAATTCATTTGTTTGATACAAGTCAAAAATACCACCTATAGTGTAGTTGGGTCTAGAGACGACTCTTGGTTGTGTTATGTTTGATGAGTTTTTTTCTATTGTGAAAACTTGACCGTAGTTGCCTCACGACACAATATGGACATGAAATAACTTAGGTTTTACCCGTTCTTGATTTGATCATGTATGTGGGACTTTTGTGAGAATTCGTGATTTGGTTGAGACCCATATGATATATTTGGTGTGAACATGTTAGTTATCCTAATTCATGATATTTGGATACTTGGTAGACTCTATTTCATATTTGGTTGTGTTTCGAACAAGTTTTGTATGATATATGTTGAGTTGTTGTTAAAGAAAAAATCTGTGTTTTGTTGTTGATCTGTTGTGTTTGCTGTTTTGGACTGTCTTGAAGTTAGTATCTCAATTTCGGTATAAAACATGAGTTTTAGAAAATTTCATTTATTTTCAAACTCCTCTGACCTTGCTCGATTTCGTTTTTGTATGTGCGAGTTATGACTGTTTTACTACAGAGGTGTAGATCTTTCCAGATTTTGTTTTTCGATGATTTTGATGACTAAATGATTTTGATACTGATGCTACATATATTATTTTGATCCAAAACTTTGGTCAGTTTTTATATATCTACTTAGAAATTACTCAGAATTTTGGTAGATTTTATTGATGTGTTTTATATGCCGTTTCATGCTCGTTTGTGGAAACTATACTTTCTGTATTTTGCTCGCTGTTCTGTAAAGAATCGTATTTTCACCCTAATTCCTTTTTCTGTATGAAAAATATTTGTGAAATATGAAAGTTAGTATATTTTATCTATTTTCATATTCCTTTGGCGGAATTGGATTTCGTCTCACTGGTTGCCAGATATCATAGTTTTCGTATGGAAGTGTTGGGAATTCCAGATTTGCCAAACTACCGTTTATTGATGTTTTCCGATTTTTGATGATTGATCTAATTTTACTGGAAAATTATGAAACTTTATATTTAGATACTGGATATGTAGGAGAATACCCCAAATTTTTTGCGGATTTATTTAATGTGTTTTCATGCTGTTTTCTGGTTCTTGAATTCGATTTTCTGATTTCTGGCTGAACCTATTTTCTGTATTCAAATCAGTTTTGAGCTATATTTTTGTGAATTAATATATGACTTATTTATACTCGCTGGATTCGGTTGGGAGTCTATTTTCTAGAAGTTTTGACGGATTCAGGTTTGCATGCTTGTAACACTAGGAGTCACTGTTTTACTACAGTATGGTCTTGCTGTCCTGAACTTGAGATTTATCTATTTTATTCTTTCATGTATTATCTTGCACTCGTACATGTTTATCTTACAACTTACACTTGTCACATGATCATGACACATTATTCTTGATATATTTTGCACATATACATGCTTATTTGACATTAATAATAAATAACCAAGCCGGGGTTTAAGGGACAGATCTAATAGTGGATAATTCAGAAATGTATATTCGGAAGGGGATCCACTGATCCTACATGATTACTTGAGACATGATACTTGACACGTGATTACTTGATACTTGCACATAAGACACAATACTTGCTACTTGCACAATTTGACATGTGATTACATGATACATGATACTTGGAGCTTGGAGCTCGATTACTTGACTTGTCCCCAAGTATACTGCCTTCTATGGTCCACTATGAAATCTAAAGCAAAACTATTTGTTTGTAGCAACCATGTAAGGTGGACTGCATGAAGTACTACCTAGATAGTAATCACTACAAGACTTGATACATAATACTTGAACATGATACTTGAACATGATACTTGAACACGATACATGATACTTGACACTTGATGTATATTTACATGATACTTGATTACTTGACACTTGATTCATGCCATTTATACTTGTTCACTTTGCCATACTAGTCTTTTATGTTGACATCACACTTATACCATATTGCTAGTTAGTTTCCCCATATACTTGTATCCTACATTATAAGTGGCCCGTAACTTGCAATTGACGGGTATTTATTTTCTCTTTTCCTCTTTTTCCTGCATTCGTTGAATTATAGATTTTAGAGAACAGATTCCATATGGTATTGGTGACATGAATTATTAGTGCTGCATTTTATTATTATTATTTCTTATAGCTTGCTTAAACAATATTATATTTTGAGACTTGAATTTATTCTTGTATTTGGGCAATGTGACCCAAGATATTTGTTTTATTCAGATCATGACTATTTGAAATTTATATAATTGGTTTCAAGTACTTTTGTTGCTATTTTGGTTCATATGTGCATGTGGTTGATTCTTTTGCTTCCGACTCTGATGATTCTTGTGACTGTTGTAAAGATTCTTGAACAGCTTATGGATGATGAAAATCATTCGCTGAGCTTTTGTCTCGTATCCGTATTTTGCATTCTTTTTGGAAAGCGGAGCGTGACAGGATTTTTAGTGGTATCAGAGCACCAAGGTTGACTAATTTATTAGTTGCCTAATGTATTAGACAAGCTTGGGTCGAACAGGGATCTGCTTAATATTTCACCAAACATGCATGCATAAATGAATCAATTATTATCAACATTGATCTGGATGCTAACTGTTTTTAGTTTTGTGCAGACTATGGCTCGCAGGGGTTCTACTTCTCAGTCGCAGGTTGACCCGATTGAGGCTATCACTGCTGTGCTTGAGCGTTTGATTAATCAGCAGCAGAACCATAGTGATTTGGTGATGGCTACTTTGGAAGCCGTTCGAATTCCTCCGCCTGTTGCACCAACACAGGATGTTCTTCCTCCCCATCTGGGAACAGCCACAGACTTTATGAGGCTGTATCCCGACAGGTTTTCAGCACTGAGATGCCTTTGGAGGCTGAACAGTGGTTAATTCGGACAGAACAACTGCTTTTGGCAGCTAGAGTTGCAGATGCAGATCGTGTGGATGTGGTTACCATCCAGTTGGTGGACTTAGCATATATCTGGTGGAGGTCCGAGTCCGAAAGGCTCAAAAGACCGATCATTTAGGCCACTTTCAGTAGGAGTTTCTTGGAGAAGTTCTTTCCTAGCAGCACTACAGTTGAGATGGAGCAACAATTCTTAGTCCTGAAACAGGTTGGTCGTTATTTCGAGCAATGGAATTTTGTTACATATTGTTCATGCAATGTTGTAACATAAAACTTTCTTGAAATAGGGCTCCAGGTCTGTGGACGAGTACACAGCCAAATTTACGAGACTTAGCCGCTTCGCAGCCGTTCTTGTGGCGAACGAAGAGGATAGGGCTCGTAGGTTCATTTTGGGGCTTGAGCGAGATATCAAGGTGCAGCTTGTCTCTCTTCGCTTGCGTACCTATGCTGAGGCTCTTGAGGCAGCTAGGGCCCATGAGTAGGCTCATGGTGGACTGGCTTCTTCTCAGCGGACTATTCTGCACTCAGTTGCTAGGTCTTCTGGTGGGCCTATTCGGAGACCTGTTCTAGCCCCTCCGGTCAGGGCAGCTCCTTACTCTTCTGCGGGGTCTCCGAGAGTTGGTTTCTGTGACTTTTGCCGTCTTCCAGGGCATGAGCGCAAGGATTTCTGACGTGCTAATTGTCGCTGTTTTGGATGTGGTGCTGCTGACCATTCGGTGCGGGACTGCCCGCGGTTGGCTCCTTCAGCCAGGGGTCCTCTTCAGCCAGTTGCCGCAGCTCGTGGTCCAGTTAGACCACCGCTTCCTCCACAGTATCAGATTGTCGGTCAGAGGACCGCTGTTCCGAGGAGAGGTCAGGCTTTCAACCTGACTACTGCAGATGCTGAGTCAGCTGAGGGTGTGGTTGCAGGTATCTTTTGTTTTAATTGTTTTATTGTTTGTTGTTTCTCTTTGTTTTTATCCATTTCCTTTGCTTTATTCTTTCGATTTTCTTCTGCATTTTGTTTTTCCTCACCCCTGTTCAACCATTCTTTTCCTTGTCTCTTTTTGTTTTGCTATCTTAGGTGTTGTCCTTGTGTGCTATTTCCCTGCTCATGTTCTGTTTGATTCTGGGGCAACCCATTCTTTTGTCTCTTCTCGATTTGCCGCTCGCCATCAGTAGGAGTGCAGCAACATGTCAGAGGCTTGGAACATTGTGACATGTGGTGGAGTTGTCATTTGTTTTCGGAAGTGCAGGCAGTGTCCCGTGATTATTGGCAGCACAAATTTCAAAGCCAATCTGATTGTAATTGAGAATTCGGGGTTCGACGTTATTCTGGGTATGGATTGGCTGGGTGAAACCCATGTCATTATTGATTACCATGCCAAGAAAGTTGTGTTTCGGATTCCAGATCGCGCAGAGTTTGAGTTCCATGCCGGGAAGTCTTCCTTTGGCCGAGCTGCAGTTGATCAGGAGATTTGTGCGATGGAGTTGCATTCAGGCTGTGAGGCCGTGCCTCTAGTAGTTTGGGATTTCTTGGATGTTTTTCCAGATGAGTTTCCTGGCTTACCCCTTGATAGAGAAGTGGAATTCGGTATTGATGTTTAGTCTGGAACAGTGCCGATATCGAAAAGTCTCTACAGGATGGCACCGATTGAGCTAGCAGAGCTTAAGGTGCAGATTTAGCAGTTGCTTAATTTGGGTTTCATCAGACCTAGTGTTTCGCCTTGGGGTGCTCCGATCCTTTTTGTCGACAAGAAGGATGGTGGTCGTCGACTGTGCATGGATTATCGGGAACTAAACAGAGTTACTGTGAAGAATCAGTATCTGTTGTTCAGGATCGATGATTTGTTTGATCAATTGAGTGGGGCTGCTGTTTTCTCGAAGTTAAATCTTCGTTTTGGGTATCACCAAGTCAAGGTGAAGGATGCAGATATACAGAAGACTACTTTCAGGACTAGATACGGGCACTATGAATATCTTGTGATGCCGTTCGGAGTTACGAACGCGCCGGCTGTATTCATGAGTCTTATGAACCGGGTCTTCTCTCAGTTCTTAGATAGATTCGTAGTGGTCTTCATTGATGATATTTTGGTGTATTCTCGGAATCGGAAAGATCATGCTGAGCATCTTAGAGTGGTTCTACAGACTTTGAGAGAGAATCAGCTCTATGGAAAACTTAGCAAGTGCGAGTTTTGGCTCGACAGGATTTCATTCTTGGGGCACATTATCTCAGGTAATGGTATTTCTGTGGATCCTGCCAAGGTTGAGGCTGTGAGGATAGGCCTGTTCCCAGATCAGTTTCAGAAGTCAGGAGTTTTCTCAGTTTGGCTGGCTATTATCGGAAGTTCGTCCAAGATTTTTCAAAGATAGCAAGACCGTTGACTAAGTTGATTGGGAAGGATCAGAAGTTTTGTTGATCTGATGAGGGTGTTGGAGCTTTTGTTGAGTTGAAAAACAGATTGACGTCAGTGCCGGTGTTGACTATTTTCGATGGTTCAGGTGGATTTGTAATTCATTGTGATGCTTCTGGTAAGGGTCTTGGGGCAGTTCTGATGCAGAAGGGCCAAGTCATTGCGTATGCATCGAGGCAGTTGAGGCCACATGAGAAGAACTATCCTACTCATGACTTGGAGTTAGCGGCAGTGATTCATGCTTTGAAGCCGTAGAGACATTATTTACTTGGGGACATAGTGGAGATCTTTACAGACCACAAAAGTCTCAAGTACATCTTCACCCAGAAGGAGTTAAACATGAGGCAAAGGCATTGGTTGGAGCTTATGGCCGATTATGACATCAGTTTGCAATACCATCCTGGTAAAGTAAACTTGGTGCTAGATGCTTTGAGCAGGAGACTGGCAGTTATGTTCTTGACTCAGCAGAGGGATTTGATTGAGCTGATGAAGAGGTTGGAGTTGGATGTTTTGTTGCCGAGTTCTGATCGGAGTTGTTTGGTGCTTCAGCTGTAGTCATCTCTTGTTGATCAGATTAAAGAGGCACATGCTAGTGATGCACAGTTGCAGAGATTTCAAGCTGAGGTTGAGTCTGGGTCCAGGACGGACATGGTTATTCATTCGGATGGATCGCTTAGTTTTGGGTCCAGATTATGCATCCTGGAAGGTGAAGTTCGTCAGAGGTTGCTTGAGGAAGCCTATCAGTCTTCGTATTCTATCCATCCTGGTGGTACTAAGATGTATCGGGATTTGAAGCTTCATTCTGGTGGCAGGGTATGAAAAGGGCTGTGGTTCAGTTTGTTGCTCAGTGTTTGATCTGCCAGTAGGTTAAGGCAGAGCATCAGAGAACCGCTGGACTTCTTTAACCGTTTCCTATTCCAGAGTAGAAGTGGGAGCATATAACTATGAATTTTGAGACCGCTTTGTCGAGGAGTCCTAAGGGTCATAATGCCACTTGGGTGATTGTCGAACATTTGATGAAGAGTGCTCACTTCATTCCTTTTCGTATCGGGCAGTCTACTGAGAGCTTAGCTGAGAGCTACATGAAAGAGATTGTTAGACTTCATGGGATTCCAGTCAGTATTGTATCCGACAGGGATACGAGATTCAGATCTCAGTTCTGGGAGAGTCTTCAAGCTAGTTTGGGGAGTAAATTAAAGTACAGTACAACTTTTCATCCCTAGACTAATGGACAGTCAGAGCGGACTATTCAGATTCTTGAGGACATGTTGAGGTCCTGTATGCTTCAGTTTGGTGGGTCTTGGGAGGACCATTTGCATCTCGTAGAGTTCTCGTACAATAACAGCTTTCAAGCCAGTATTAAAGCTGCTCCGTTCGAGGCACTCTATGGGCGGAAGTGCAGATCGCCAGTGTGCTGGGATGATATTGGTGAGAGGAAGTTGTTGGGTCCAAAGTTGATCACCAAGACAGTGGATGAAGTGGTTCAGATCAAGAAGCACTTGCAGGAAGCTCAGGACAGGCAGAAGCGATGGGCCGATGTCCATCGGAGAGCTTTGGAGTTTGGTGTTGGTGACCATGTTTTCCTACAGGTATCGCCATAGTGCGGTGTCGTTCGGTTCGGTGGTGGGGGCAAGCTTAGCCCTATGTTTATTAGACCGTTTGAGATTTTGGAGTGAGTAGGCAAGGTAGCCTATCGTCTTGCTTTGCCGCCAACTTTATTAGGAGTGCACGATGTCTTCCATGTCTCACAACTCAAAAGATATATCCGAGATGAGAGCCACGTGATTGACTATTCTGAGTTGACGTTCGGCTAGATTTGACTTGTGAGATTTTGCCGGTTGCTATTGTGGATCGGTAGGAGAAAGTGCTTAAGAACAAGGTCATCAAGTTGGTTCGTGTTGCTTGGAATCCTCACTCGCCTGGTGAGTCGACTTGGGAGCTGGAGGAGGAGATTCAGCAGAAGTTTTCTTATTTGTTTGAGTAGTTTGTTTTGTTTTTTTGGTTGTTTTGGGATTACCCTATGTATCTTCTTTTTGAATTTCGAGAATGAAATTCTTCTTGTTAGGTGGGTAGGATTGTAACCCCTGTTTTTCATTTTGTGTATTTTTGAGTGTATTTTTCGTTTTGGTGTATTTTCTCTCTTGTATTATTTCTGAACCGTATATTGGATTTCTTTCCAAAATATATTCGTTTCATTTCATTTTTGAGCTCCTTGTGTTTGATTAGTTGTCTTTTTGGTTTCGTTCTTCATTATTTTCGTTCTTTCTTTCATTTGGTTCTTGTCCTCTTTATTTTTGTTCTTGGGTGTTGTGGTGGTGATTGGTTGTTATCCTATTCCCAATCCTATTGTTAATCCCTAGTAAGATTACCAAAGCCAAATTAAATCCCCAATCCTATTTGATATCTTATACAATTTGTATCCAAATTAAAGCCCAATTAAACAAATCCTACAACTACTCCAAATTATCCACAACCCAATTACCCATTAACCCTAATCCCCTTATATATATATATCTCTAATCCCTCTCCCTAAACCCTAATCCTAAACCCTAGCCTCCACATCTCCAACCCCCGGCCTCTCCCCCTCCCTGCTTGCGCCGCAACCCGACGCCGCACACCCCCTACACCCGACACCAGACCCCCCCCGGCCGAGCCCTACCTTCGGCCTGTGCACACCGCCATCCCGATCAACCCAGGCCGCGGACCCTCTCCCTCGGCCTGCATCAACCCAAGCCCATCATCCCCTGGCCGACCCCCCTCTTGGCCGACCACCCTTCACACCACCTCACCACCATATTACCCCTTGCTCGTCTCTCTCATCCTCTCTCTTGGTGTTCCTTAGCGGCCGCAAGCCACTATTGTCGCCGTCTATTGTTGGATCATCACTCTTTTGGTGATGTTGTTCGTATGGAGATTTTCGCTCAAGTTACTTGGATTCATTAGTTCGTAGATTTTCGCTCGTGGGTTTTGCTCGTTACTCTTGATTTTTTTCGTTCTTCATCTTCGGTTAAGGCAAGTAACTTGTACTCCAATTCATTTGTTTGATACAAGTCAAAAATACCACCTGTAGTGTAGTTGGGTCTGGAGATGACTCTTGGTTGTGTTATGTTTGATGAGTTTTGTCTTTATTGTGAAAACTTGACCATAGTTGCCTCACGACATAATATGCTTATGTTTTACCCGTTCTTGATTTGATCATGTATGTGAGACTTTTGTGAGAATTCGTGATTTGGTTGAGACCCATGTGATATATTTGGTGTGGACATGTTAGTTACCCTAATTCATAATGTTTGGACACTTGGTAGATTCGATTTCATGTTTGGTTGTATTTCGAACAAGTTTTGTATGATATATGTTGAGTTGTTGTTAAAGGAAAAAAATTGTGTTTTGTTGTTGATCTGTTTTGTTTGCTATTTTGGACTGTCTTGAAGTCAGTATCTTAATTTCGGTATAAAACATGAGTTTTAGAGAATTTCGTCTATTTTCAAACCCCTCTGACCTCGATCGATTTCGTTTTCGTATGTGTGAGTTATGACTATTTTACTACAGAGGTGTAGATCTTTCCAGATTTTGTTTTTTGATGATTTTGATGACTAAATGGTTTTGATACTGATGCTACATATATTATTTTGATCCAAAACTTTGGTCAGTTTTTATATATCTACTTAGGGATTACCCAGAATTTTGGTGGATTTTATTGATGAGTTTTATATGCCGTTTCATGCTCGTTTGTGAAAACTATACTTGCTATATTTTGCTCGCTATTCTGTAAAGAATCGTATTTTCACCCTGATTCTTTTTTCTGTATGAAAAATGTTTGTGAAATATGAAAGTTAGTATATTTATCTATTTTCATATCCCTTTGGCGGAATTAGATTTCGTCTTACTGGTTGCGAGATATCATAGTTTTCGTATGGCAGTGTTGGGAATTCCAGATTTGCCAGACTACCGTTTATTGATGTTTCCCGATTTTATGACTAGCCTAATTATACAGGAAAATTATGAAACTTTTTATTTAGATACTGGATATGTAGGAGAATACCCCAGATTTTTTGTGGATTTATTTAATTTGTTTTCATGCTGTTTTCTGGTTCTTGAATTCGATTTTTTGATTTCTGGCTGAACCTATTTTCTGTATTCAAATCAGTTTTGAGCTATATTTTTTGTGAATTAATATATGACTTATTTAAACTCGCTGGATTCAGTTGAGAGTCTATTTTCTAGACGTTTTGATGGATTCAGATTTGCATGCTTGTAACACTGGGAATCACAGTTTTACTACAGTATGGTCTTGCTATTCTGAACTTGAGATTTGTCTATTTTATTCTTTCATGTGTTATCTTGCACTCGTACATGTTTATCTTACAACTTACACTTGTCACATGATCATGCCATGTTATTCTTGATATATTTTGCACATATACATGCTTGTTTGACATTAATAATAAATAACCAAGCAGGAGTTTAAGGGATAGATCTAATAATGGATAATTCAGAAACGTGTACTTGGAAGAGGATCCACTGATCCTACGTGATTTCTTAAGACATGATACTTAACACGTGATTACTTGATACTTGCACGCAAGACACGATACTCGCCACTTGCACAATTTGACACGTGATTACATGATACATGATACTTGGAGCTTGGAGCTCGATTACATGACTTGTCCCGAGTATATTGCTTTCTATGGTCCACTATGAAATCTAAAGCGAAACTGTTTGTTGTAGCAACCATGTAAGGTGGGCTGCATGAAGTGTTACTTGGAGAGTAATCACTACAAGACTTGATACATGATACTTGAACATGATACTTGAACATGATACATGATTACATAATACTTGACACTTAATGCATGTTTACATGATACTTGATTACTTGACACTTGATTCATGCCATTTACACTTGTTCACTTTGTCATAACAGTCTTTTATAATGACATCACACTCATACCATGTTGCTAGTTAGTTTCCCTATATGCTTGTATCCTACTTTATAAGTGGCCCGTAACTTGCAATTGACGGGTAGTTGTTTTTTCTTTTTCTTTTTTTCCTGTATTCGTTGAATTGTAGATTTTGGAGAACAGGTTCCAGACGGTATTGGTGACATGAAGTATTAGTACTGCATTTTATTATTATTATTTCTTGTAGCTTGTTTGAATAATATTGTATTTTGAGACTTGGATTTATTCTTGTATTTGGGCAATGTGACCCAAGATATTTCTTTTATTCAGATCATGACTATTTGAGATTTATATAATTGGTTTCAAGTATTCTTGTTGGTATTTTGGTTCATATGTGCATGTGGTTGATTCTTTTGCTTCGGACTCTGATGATTCTTGTGAATGTTGTAAAGATTCTTGAACAGCTTATGGATGATGAAAATAATTTGCTGGGCTTTTGTCGCGTATCCGTATTCCGTATTCTTTTTGGCAAGCGGGGCGTGACACAATGATAATCATGTTGGCTTTGAAATCTGCGTCCCAAATAACAACGGAACATTGCCTGCACTCATCAGAACAAATGACAACACCACCACCTGTCAAAATTTTCCAAGCCTCAGACATGTTGCTACACTCCAACTGATGGCGAGCGACAAATTGTGAGGAGACAAAAGAATGGGTTGCCCCAGAATCAAAAGGAACACGAGCAGGAAAAGTGCAAACAAGGACGACACATAAGGGAGCAAAAGACAAGGAGAAAGAAAAAGCGGACAATCAAGGGTAAGAAAAACAAGAATGCAGAAAGATAACGGAAAGAAAGCAAAACAAGACCAAAAGAAAGAAACAAAGAGAAAGCAAAACAACAACAAAAAAAAAAAGCAAGAAGATACTTGCCACAACTCCTTTAACTGTTTCAGCATATGCAGCAATCAAGTTGAAAGCCTAACCTCTCCTCGGAAAAGCAGTCCTCTGACTGACAATCTGACACTGAGGAGGAAGCGGAGGCCTAACTGGACCACAAGCTGGGCCTGCTTGCTGAACAGGACCCTTGGCTGGAAGAGCCACCTGCTGCTGCTGCGGACAATCGCGTACTGAATGATCAGCGGTGCTACACCTAAAGCACCGGTGGTTAACGCGCTAACAATTCTTACGCTCATGTCTGTCTGACAGAAGTCGCAAAAACTACCCTTCTGGAAACTAGCAGAAGGATACGGAGCTGCCCTGACCGGATGGGTTGGGATAGGCCTCCGAATAGGACCACCCGAAGGCCTAGAAGCAGAATGCAGAACAGTCCGCGGAGAAGGAACCAAACAACCTCGAGCCTGCTCATGAGATTGAGCTGCCTCAAGAGCTTCAGCATAAGTACACAAACGGAGAGAGACAGGATGCCTCTTAATATCCTGCTCAAGCCCATTTGTGAATCTACGAGCCCTATCCTGTTCGGTTGCCACAAGAATGGCAGCAATGCGACTAAGTCTAGTAAACTCAGCTGCGTACTCATCCACTGACCTGGAACCCTGTTTCAAGAAGTCCATGTTGTAACATTATTTGAACAATTATGTAACAAAATTCCAAAATAGAATAATGACTTAACCTGTTTTAGGGCCATGAATTGCTGTTCCATTTCAACTCGAGTACTACTGGGGAAGAACTTATCCAAGAATCCCCGAGTGAAAGTTGTCCAAGCAATAGGCCTCTCAAGTCGCTCAGACTCGGCCATCCACCAAATATGAGCCAAATCCACCAGCTAAATGGAAACCATGTCCACCCTATCAGCCTCAGCAACACGTGCCGCCAAGAGCAAGCGCTCGGTCTAGATCAACCACTGTTCAGCCTCCAAAGGCGTCTCAGTGCCAGAAAAGCAGTCGGAATGCAGCCTCATAAAATCCATAACTGTTCTTGGACGAGGCAGAAGATTTGCCTGCACAGGCACAATGGAAGGTGGAACCTAGGCAGCTTCAAGAGCAGCCATCACTAGATCGCTGTGGTTTTGATGCTGATTGATCAGCCGCTCAAGCACAGCAGTGACAGCCTCAACCGGATCGGGTTGAAAAGAATTCCCTCGAGCCATAGCTGCACCAAAAATCAAAACAATTATCATCCAGAATCAAAGTTGATAATAATTCATTTATGTATGCATGGTTGGTGAAATATTGAGCCGATCCCAGTTCGAGCCAAGCTTGTCTAATATATTCGGAAACTAATACATTAGCCAAACCTGGCTCTGATACCACTAAAAGCCTTGTTATGCCCCGCTTCCCAAAAAGAATATGGAATACGGATACTCGACTCAACCCAACGAATGATTTGCATCATCCATAAGCTGTTCAGGTATCTTTACAATATCTCACAAAATAATCAGAGTCGGAAGCAAAAGAGTCAACCACACATGCTTAATTGAATTGATAAACGAACAAAATTTACTTGAAACATAACACATTAAGCTCAAATAAATTAGAATATGGAAAAAACAAAATCCTGGGTCACATCGCCTAAATACAAAGTAATCATCCAAGTACTCAAAATACATTATTCAAAGCAATAATAATAACATTACTAATAAGCAAGAAATCCAGCACTAATATCTCATTTCGCCAATGCCGTCGGGCAGCTGACCATCCTGATCTGCAATTAATAATTGCAGAAGAAGGAAGGAGAAAACAAGTATCCGTCAATATAAGTTACGGGCCACTTATATTGTAGGATACAAGTACATGGGAAAGATAAACAAATAGCATGGAATAATACATCAACAGTAATAACTAGCATGAATCAGTAAAACAAAGCCAACTAGCATGGTATACTAACAGTACAAATGAATGTGTCAAGTATAGTGTCATATGGAAACTAATAGTGTCCAGTAACCGTAAGCTCAGTATATTAGTGTAACAGTATAACAGTATTAGTTCAATAGTATCAGTTTAACAGTATCAGTCTAATAGTATCAGTCTTATGTTCTTACAGTTTTGTGTGTATTACTAGCTAGGTAGCACTTCATGTGCCCAAAATATAACATATGGTTGCTACAACAAACAGTTTCGCTTTTAGATTTCATGGTAGACCATAATGGGACAGTGTACTCAGGTATCAGTAATAGTAGCAGCAGAAGTAAGAATAACAATAACAGTAGCAGTAAAAGTAACAGTAATAGTAACAGTATGGAATTCCCAAAAATCAGAAAATATCAAGAAACGATAGTTTGGCAAATCTGGAATTCCCAACACTATTGTACGAAAACTGTAATATCTCGCAAACCGTGAAATAAAATCCAGGTACGTAAAAGGGAGATGAAAATAGGCAAAATAATCTAACATTAATATTTCATACATATTTTTTATACAGTAAAAGGAAATAGGGTGAAAATACTATTCTTTACAGAACAGAGAGCAAAATACAACAAGTATAACTTTCATAAACAAGCATGAAACGGCGTATAAAACTCATCAATAAAATCCACCAAAATTCTGGGTAATCCCTAGATAGGTATAGAAATACTGTGCAAAGGTTCAGATCAAAATAATATATTTAAGACTAGTATCAAAATAGTTTAATCATCAAAATCATCAAGAAACGAAATCTGCAAATAGAATACACCTCTGTAGTAAAATAGGCATAACTCACTCATAAGAAAACGAAATCGATCAAGGTCAGAGAGTTTGGAAAGAAGACAGATTTCTCTACAATTTATGTCTAATACAAAAATTAAGAATTCTAACCTTAATAGGGTCTAAAATACAAATCAAAACTAATCATCGACAATTACAGATTCTCTCTCGAAAACAAAACCAATACAAACCACACGAAACTCGTTCCAATCACAATCAAACTTGGCATAGATTTTACTAAGTGTCCAAACATCATGAAATAGAGTATATAACATATTCAAAACCATCATATCACATGGATCTCATCAAACACATCATTTCACCTAATTATCTCACATATATGAATAGATCAAGAACGGTCAAACCTAGTTGTTTTCATATCGATTTTTGTGTCGTGAGGCAACTATGGTCAAATAGCATAATAGAGACAAAACCCATCAATGATAATACATACACGAGTTGTCTCTAGAACCCAACTACACTATAAGTGGTATTTTTTGACTTGTATCCAAGGCAGTTAAAATCGGTTTTTGGAACTAATCGGTCTAGGAGCGATTAGTGAGTAATCGGTTAATCGGAAATTAATCGGGGATTAAATCGGAAAAATCGTTATTTATATAATTAAAAAAAGATATATATCCTCATTATGTAGCAACCCTAAAACCTAACATAAAACTATTATGAGATTATCAAATAGAGACATATAGTTATAGAATAAAAAGAAGAGAGTACTTGGTTTAGGCTGAGTTTGAATTCTGGATGTAGATCTGGTCCGGTTTGTTGGTCGGTTCCATCAATTAAAAACAATCGGGGAGGAGGAGCAGTGCGAGCAACAAGAGGAGGTGCAGATGTGGGCAGGGTCAAGTATGTAACGGTAAAGGGGGAGCAATGGTGGGTTGGGTTTAGGTTTTCTCGAGGAAGAAAAGAATCCGTTTGGGTTTGAGTTTAAAGATAATCAGTTTGAGTTTGGGTTTCCACGAGAAAGAAGAGAGCGGCAATATGTCGGGTTTGGGTTTGTGTGAGGACTAGAAGGGGTTTGAATTTTGAATTTGAATTTTGGATTTGGGCCGAACTGAGCCCAAATAATGCAAACGAGCATGAAAATTACAGGAGGAGATTTAATCGGCTAATCGGCCACTTAAAATCGGCCGATTAACCACTAATCGGCCGATTATTCCCGATTAAATTGCTAACTATTGAAATATTATAAATCGCTAAAAAAATAATCGCTTAGCCTCCGATTAGCGATTAATCGGGAATTAATCGGGCGTAATCGGGGATTTTAACTGCTTAGCTTGTATCATACAAAAGAATTTGAGTACAAGTTACTTGCCTTAACCAAGAATAACGGGAACAGATCCCGGCAACGAACAATCCCAAAAACAAAAATCCACGAAACAACGAACAACTCGCACGTGCAAAACTCCAACACGCGCAAACTCGTAAAGAAGAGAGATAGAAAGAGCAATGGGGGTCAGGGCATCGGTTGGCCGGTGGCGCTCTGGTTGCCACTGCTGGGACGGCGACGGAAGGACGGAGAGAGATAGGTGATGGAAGATGGAGGTGCTCGGGTGTAATGGAGGTCGGCTAGGGTGGAGTCGGCAATGGAAAAGGGTGGTCGGCGCTGATGGTTGGCGTCGGGAATTGGGGTGCAGGCAGTAGGAGGGTAGGTCAGGGGTGTCGGGGTGTGCGGCACAAGGGCAGGGAAGAGAGGGAGGAGGCTGGGGTATTGAAGTAGGGTTAGGGTTTTAATGAGATGTGTTTATATAGGGTTCAGTATGAGATGGGTATTGGGTTAATGGGTTGTGGGTAGATTAGGAGTAGTAGTAGGATTAGTCTAATAGGATTTAATTAGGATCAATGTGTATAGGATTTCAAATAGGATTGTGGATTTAATTTGGCATTGGTAATCAATTATGGATCAAACAATAGGATTGGGAATAGGATGAGCAACCAAATCACCATGAGCACCCAAAGATACAAATAAAGAGAGCAAGACACAAATGAAGAGCGAAAATAATAACAATGGTCAAGAACAAATCAAGGAACTGAAAATAAGTCACAAAAGATCAAGATTGAGCCAAAAATTAATATATATTAAAAACAACTCCAATATACGATCCAGAAAAATACAAGAGAGTACAAATATTCAAGAAGGAAGAAAATACATCAAAAATAGGAAAAACTAAAAACAGGGGTTATAGCTGTGCTCGTTGTACATGTCGAGCATTGAGCCCCTTCAGCTTGTTGAAAAATCTAGGGTTGTGCACACTGTACATACCAAGCGCCGAATGTCAAGCGTCGAGCCCCAAGCTTGTGAGAAAGCTAGGGTTGTGCTCGTTGTACATGTCGAGCGTCGAGTCCTACCCATGTGAGAAAGCTAGGGTGTTTCTCGAGATACATGCTGAGGGTCGAGCCCTATAGCTTGTGAGAAGGCTTGGGCTGTTCTCATTGTATATGTCGAGCATCGAGCCCCTTCAGCTTGTTGGAAAATCTAGGGTTGTGCGCACTGTACATACCGAGCATCGAACGTCGAGCGTCGAGCCCCAAGCTTGTGAGAAGCTAGGGTGTTGCTTAGGATACATGATCAGTATCGAGCATCGAGCCCCAAGCTTGTGAGAAAGCTAGGATGTTGCTCGAGATACATACCGAGCGTCGAGCCTCTATAGCTTTGAGAAAGCTGGGGCTGTGCTCGCCATACATGTCGAGCGTCGAGCATCGAGCATCGAGCCCTAAGCTTGTGAGAAAGCTAGGGTGTTGCTCGAGATACTTGCCGAGCATCGAGCTCCTATAACTTGTGAGAAAGCTAGGGCTGTGTACATGTCCAGCGTTGAGCCCCTTCAGCTTGTTGGAAAAGCTAGAGCTGTGCTCGTTGTACATACCGAGCGTCGAGCATCGAGCATCGAGCCCCAAGCTTGTGAGAAAGCTAGGGTGTTGCTCGAGATACATGACGAGTGTCGAGCGTCGATCCCCAAGCTTGTGAGAAAGCTAGGGTGTTGCTCAAGATACATGCCGAGCATCGCGCTCGTATAGCTTGTGAGAAAGCTAGGGTTATGCTCACGGTATATGTCGAGCATCGAGCCCCTTCAACTTGTTAGAAAAGCTAGGGCTGTGCTCGCTGTACATACTGAGCATTGAGCCCCATCAACTTGTTGGAAAAAGTTAGGGCGGTATTCGCTGTACATACCGAGTGTCGAGCCCCTTCAGCTTGTTGGAAAAGTTAGGGTTGTGCTCGCTATACATGCCTAGAGTCGAGCCCCTACAGCTTGTTTGGAAAAGCTAGGGCTGTGCTCGCTGAACCTGCCGAGCGTCGAACCCCCCAGTTTGTGAGAAAGCTAAGGTGTTGCTCAAGATACATGCTGAGCATCGAGCCCCTATAGCTTGTGAGAAAACTAGGGTTGTGCTCGCTTTACATGTCGAGCATCGAGCGTCGAGGGTCGAGCGCCGAGCCCCCCTAGCTTGTGAGAAAGCTAAGGCTGTGCTCGCTGTCACGCCCTGTATTCCAAAATACGGAACACAAGTACGTAACGTAGGCCCAGCGAATGATGTAAATACCATCCATAAGCTGTATCAAACTAACTCTGCAATAAGAACAACAAAATACAACCACGCAAGAAATATAACCACATGAAACAAAGATAAATTCCAATAATAAATGAAATAATCCAATAGTATAAATATCCAACATCTGGGATCAAAACAAACTATGGGTCATAAAGCCCAAAAATAATGTACAAGTCATAACAATGTTCAGGAAAATAAATCTAGCAGCAAATAAAACTATGCAGCGGAGACTGGTTCCAACTCTAGAAACGTTGCTCACCAATTCCTTCGGGAACAGATCCTTCAATACCTGTAAATTCTTGATCTAAAAAGAAAGAAAAGATTGCCCTTAGAGCAAGTCGTGGGCGGCAAGTAGAGAAAAACAGAAGGTAAAGGAAAGCATGTATATCAAAGAATAGGGACATGGTCAAAGACAAAGAACAAAACAAAGAGCAGGCAATAATATCAAAGATGTGCAATAATCACGCATGTAATATGTGATTTCATGTCAAGATCAAGTATGAAATGCAGGTTGTTAAGTATTTTATTAGCCTATCTAGTGCACGTACTACTGCGTCCCATTCTACAGGTTCGTGCAAGCACAGTGATCGTTTTAGACCAATGGAAAATTTACGGATCGTGTACTCGGCATTGATAACAATAATTTACATGCAAGAATCATCATACAATCATTGCAATCAATACTCCTCCTTCTATGTCAAGTATTCGTGCGAGTGAGAAGGCCTTACCGAGTACATTTTCCGATTGTTCACTACCAAGTCTACTCATAATATCCCGGCTTGTTAATAGTTTATTTTCATTCTATGTGAGCATGCAAGAGGGTGTCAACGTTGTATATTACTATGTGTGACTAATTCTAAGCATTACAGACAAAGCATGAGGCAAACACATTATATAAAAGTATTTCACAAAATCAGGACAGCATGACCTTGCTGTACTAAAACATGGATTATGGTCACCAAAAAATAGAAAACCTGAATTTGTCTGAAGGACTAGGAAGTAGACTTCCACATGATTCTAGGGAGTATAATTAAGGCATATAAAAGATACCGAAACTGGGGTGAAAACTCTATTCTAATCCGGTTTTATGTTCAGGTACCATGCAGTTAGTTGTGTTCAACTAATTATTTCGGGTCAGAGAACTCATTAATAAAATCTATAGAAATTGAGGGAAGTAGCTATACATGTCTCGACGGCGACTGCACGGCATTGCGGTGGGGGGCAAAGCGGTGTCGACACCACGGTCGGGAAGCGACGGCAGCGACGACAGCCTCGACGAAACTCCGGCGAACTCTGTTTTGCGGTTGGAAACAGAGAGATGATGATGGCAATGCTAGGGGACTCGAACGGCGATGCTAGGGCCTTCGATGGAGCGGCGAGGGATGACGGTGACACTGGTGAAGTGCACGGAGGGATGAAGGATGACGGAGATAGGTAATGGCGACGAGAACACCACGGTGGATTGGGTTATGGCAAGGACAGTAGGGTGAACGGATGACGGTGAGTTGGTGGAGACGAGGGGACGACGAGGACAAAGGTGGTGACGGTGGTGGAAGACGATCGGAATGGCAACGGGAGTAGGGTTTCCGGTTGGGTTTGGGGTGCAACGAAAAACAGAGAGAGATAGGTTTTGGGATTGGGGAGAGAGAGTAACGGCAGAGAGAGAGAGAGAGAGTAGAATATAAAATATTAGGGTTTAATAGGATTATTTATAGGGGATAAAGAATTAGGGTTTTGGGTTGAGATTATGTGGGTTCCGGGTAACGATTTTGGTTCCAAAAAGAGAAAAATAAATGCAATGAGATGAGACGAACACAAAGGAGAACAAATTAAACTCAAAATAGAAAGAGCAAAATTTGCAGAATGGAACAGAATTCAACTAAAAGAACACAGATCGATCAAGAGAGAACAAAAGAACCCAAGGAAAGACAAAATACATTATAACAAATGAATCCAAATACAATAATCAAAAGAAAACAAAATACAATAAAATCTGAAAATAGGGCTTACAAATCCTACCCACCTTACAAGAAGAATTTCGTGCTCGAAATTCATACAAGAGGTACATAGGACAAACCCCGAAACAACAAAGCAAAACAAAGCAATACAAAATACTACTCAAACAAATGAGGGAACCTCTCCCGAATCTTTTCCTCTAACTCCCAAGTAGACTCCCCTGGCGAGCAAGGATCCCAAGAAACTCAGACCAACTTGATGACTCTATTCTTTAGCACCTTCTCTCGACGGTCTAAGATAGAGATAGGTCGAATTTCACAGGACAAATTCGGCCTCACAGACATGTCTGAGTAGTCAACCACATGAATGTCATCTCTGACGTATTTCCTCAGCTGAGAAACATGGAATACATCATGGAAACCTGCTAAAGCTAGCGGTAACGCTAGCCTGTAAGCTACCTTGCCCACACGTTCCAAAATATCAAATGGACCGATGAATCGAGGACTCAACTTACCTCCACCACCGAAACAGATAACACCTTTCCAAGATGATACCTTGAGGAAAACATGCTTGCCTGTCTCAAACTCTAGAGGTTTTCGACGACAGTCAGCCCACCTTTTCTGCCGATCTTGAGCGGCCTACAAATGCTTGCGGATCTGAGCCACGGCATCAACTGTCTTCGTGATCAACTCAGGACCTAAAAGCTTCCTCTCGCTGATATCATCCCAATAGACTGCGATCTACACTTGAGCCCATACAAAGCTTCGAATGGAGTAGCCTTGAGACTCGCCTGGTAACTGTTATTATAAGAGAACTCGGCCAAGTGAAGATGATCCGCCCACGAACCTCCAAACTGAAGAACGTAGGATCTCAACATGTCTTCTAGGGTCTGAATTTTCCTTTCTGACTGCCCATCTGTCTGAGGATGGAACGTTGTACTATAGCCCAACTTGGTACCTAAGCTCTTCTGCAAACTCTCCTAGAATTGAGACCTGAATCTCGTATCTCTATCAGATATGATGCCGACAGGAACTCCATGCAGACGAACAACCTCTTAAACATACTGCTCGACCAGACTCTCCGTGGACTGAACCACACGGAAAGGAATGAAGTGAGCACACTTCGTCAGCCGATCCACTATCACCCAGATAGCATTATAACCTTTAGGACTCCTCAGCAAAGCTGTCACAAAGTCCATCGTGATATTCTGTAATCCCTGTTTTCCAAAAAATGTATTTTTGTGTATTTTCTGTATTTTAAAAATTTTTGCAAATTGTTTTTCCGATTTTAAATTCTTTTGTCAAAATGTATTTTTTTGGATCTTCTATTTTAAAATCTGTTTTCGATCAATAAATTTATTTGCAACTATTTTCTATGATTTTTATATTATAATAAAAATTCGTATTTTGTTACTATTACTCTTATTAGTATTATTGTTATTATTTTTATTGTTGACTAGTTATTAAAAAAAAAATCCATTTTATCTACTAATTGTATAAATTATATTTTTGTAATGCAAATTACATTTTATTAGAGACAATATTTTTATTTGTTATTAATTTTATATACCCATTTTTCCTTATTGGATTTTTCTTAAACCCTAATCTATTTTAAAAACCCATTTAACATCATTTAAACCAATACCCTTTATCCAAAACCTATTTTAATTACCCAACCCAATAACCACTTGGACCCGTTACCCTAACCATATCCCTACCCCATACCCGTAACCCGTTAGCCTACCAGACCCGTTATAAACCCTAACCCAACCTGTTTATAAACTATTCCCCCGACTGTTCATCTTCTAAATCCCCCCATGCAGCCGCCTCTTCTATTCCTTCAAAAACCCGGCTCTTCAACTTCCTCCCTCTCGCCCATCTCTCTCTCGTTCCGCCCTTCGCCTGCTCGCGCCGCCATCGCAATGCGCCAGCCCCCCTAGACCTCCTGTGCTCATCTCCCGCAACTAATAGCCACTGCAACCAGCAACTGCAGACCCCGAGCGTGCCCCCCCTGTGCGTCTCCTATCCTCATCGCGACGCCAGGCAGTGCCACTTCGACGATAACCCCGTAGCACCATCCAACGTTCCCTGTGCTGCCTGTTCTGCCTCCCATCTCCTGTGCTGATCGCTGCAGCCACTTGCGGCCAGGCAGAACCCCCGATGCCATGCTGCTCTCCCTGAGCACTGCCACCGGAGCTCCGTCGATGGCTTCCTTGTGCTGTCTCTCCCTTCGCAGCGGCAGTCAGCAAGGATGGCGAGCTTCCCTCGCCGCACTCCCCATCGCCATTGCCATGCGTCGTTCTTTTGTTGCTTGGGTTGTTGTCAGTGTGCCGTGTATCGCCCGTGTGCGTGCTTAGTGGTTGTGTGCGAGTGCGGGTGATCTTGGGTTTCATTCATGGTTATTTTCGTGGTGCCGTTCGTGTTCATGGTTCGTTACCGTGGTTGTGTTCGTGAGTTGTGTTGTTTTGAGTTCACGAGTTCGTAGTTGTTTTGTGTGTGGGATCGTTTGTTGTTCGGTTCATTGGTTCGTATTCGTAGTGGTTGCTCTCTTTTGGTCCATCGTGGTTCAGGGGTGTGTTCTCATTGTTTCGTTTGAGTTCGTTTGCTCGTTTCAGTTTGTATGATCCGTTGGTTCGTGATTCTTGTTCGTAATCCATCCGTGTGTTGTTTTCGTGCCCCGGGATCCATCCAGTTATTCTTGCTCTTGTGTTGTTCTCGTCGTCTTTCAAGCAAGTAACTTGTACTCCATTACATTTGTTTGATACAAGTCAAAAAGTTCACCTATAGTGTAGTTGGGTCTAGAGACGACTCTTGTTTGTGATTTTCTTGATGGATTTTGTCTTTATTGTGAAAACTTGACCATAGTTGCCTCACGATACAATCTTGACATGAGTTAACTTAGGATTTGCCCGTTCTTGATTTTGATCATGTATGTGGGACTTTTGTGAGAATTCGTATTTTGGTTGAGACCCATGTGATATATTTGGTGTGTACATGCTAATAACCCTAATTCATGATGTTTAGACACTTGGTAGACTTGATTTCATGTTTGGGTATGTTTGGATCAATTTTCTTGAATCTATGTTGATTTTGTTTTTAAGGGAAAAATCTGTAGATTGACGCTGATAAGTTTTGTTTGCTGTTTTGGACTATTTTAAAGTCAGTATCTTAATTTTGGTATAAAAAATGAGTTTTAGAGAATTTCGTCTATTTTCAAACCCTTCTGACCTTGCTTGGTTTTGCTTTCGTATGAGTGAGTTATGACTGTTTTACTACAAAGGTGTCGACTTTTTCCAGATTCTGTTTTTGGGTAAATTTGATGACAAATCATTTTAAAGAACTATGCTACCTATATTATTTTGTTCCAAAACTTTGGTCAGTGTTTCTTTATCTAGTTTGGGATTACCCAGAATTTTGGTAAATTTTATTGATGAGTTTTATGTGTTGTTTCATGTTTGTTTATGAAATCTATACTTGCTGTATTTTGCTCGCTGTTCTGTAAAGAACCTCATTTTCACTATGATTCCTTTTACTGTATGAAAAATATTTGTGAAATGTGAAAGTTAGCATATTTTATCTATTTTCATATCCCTTTGGCAGAACTGGATTTTGTTTCACTGGTTGCGAGATATTGCAGTTTTCGTACAACAGTGTTGGGAATTCCAGATTTGCCAAACTATGTTTTCTTGATGTTTTCTTATTTTCGATAACTGATCTAATTTTACTGAAAAATTATGAAAACTTATATTTAGATACTGGACATATAGGGGAATACCCCAGATTTTTCGTGGATTTATTTATTAAGTTTTCATGCTGTATCCCTGTTCTTGAATTCGTTTTCCAGATTTCTGGCTGAACCTATTTTCCGTATTTGAATCAGTTTTGAGCTATGATTTTGTGAAATAAGATATGACTTATTTGTATTCGATGGATTCGTGTGGAAGTCTATTTTCCAGATTCTTTGACGGATCCAGATTTACATTTCTGTAGCGATGAGATTCACTGTTTTAGTATTGTACTGTCATGCCGTCCTGAATATGAACTTACACTGTTTTGCTCGTTTATGTGACTGTCTATCATCTATGCATGCTTATTTGTCACCCTAGACCTGATACTAATTATACTATGTTAGTTTGACACTGTTTCATGCTTATACCTGCCTATTTGAGAATAATAATAAATAATCAAGCCGGGGTTTTAATAGGAAAGATCTAGTAGTGGATCGTACAGAAACGTATACTCGGAAGGAGACTTGTGTTTCCTGTATGACATGTTACCGATCAAGTTTACCGATCAAGTTAATATTCTGTTATCGATCAAGTTACCGATCAAGTTTACCGACCAAGTTCTGTGATTCTGTGAATAACCGAGTACACTGTCCTGTATGGTCCCCTATGAAATCTAAAGGGAAACTGTTTGTTGTAGCAACCATGTGTTATAATATGGGCCGCATGAAGTGCTACCTAAATAGTAATCACCACAAGACTTGATACATGATCCTTGAACATGATACTTGAACATGATACATGCTTGCTTGACACTTGACTACATGATACATGAGACTTGTTTACATAAGACTTGATACGTGACATTTGATGCATGATTACACGACACTTGACACCTGATGCATGTTTACATGATGCCATTCATACCTATTCACCTTACCATGCTAGTTGTTATATTTTGACATGTGATTAGTTAGTTTCCCCATGTACTTGTATCCTACATTATAAGTGGTCCGTAACTTGAAATTGAAAGATACTTATTTTTCTCTTTCCATCTTTCTGCATTCGTTGAATTGCAGATTTTGGAGAACAGGGTCCAGATGGTATCGGTGACATGAGATATTAGTGCTGGATTTGCTATTATTATTTCTTGTTTTCTTGCTTTGAACAATAATTGTATTCATGTATTTGGATGTATTCTTGTATTTGGACAATGTGACCCAGGATATTTATGTTATTCAGATTATGATTATTTGAGATTAATATATTTTATTTCAAGTATTCTTGTTGGTATTTGGTTCATATGTGCTTGTGGTTGACTTTTCTTTGCTTCCGACTCTGATTATTTTGTGAGATATTGTAAAGATTCCTGAACAGCTTATGGATGATGAAGATCATTCACCGGAACAATGTTACGTGGTCATATTCCGTATTTTTGGGAAGCGGGGAGTGACATATTCTTCCACTTCCATTCAGGGATAGGAAGGGGTTGCAAAAGTCTTGCGGTCCTCTGATGCACCGCCTTCACCTGCTGAAAGATTAGGCACTGGGCGACGAATCGAGCCACATCCCGCTTCATACCATGCCACCAGAAATGCTGTTTCAAGTCCCTGTAAATCTTGGTACCACCAGGATGAATAGAATACGGGGACCGATGAGCTTCCTCGAGTAGCTTCTGTCTGACTTCTCCTCTAGGTACACACAACCTAGAGCCAAACCGAAGTGACCCATCAGCATGGACAACCAAATCAGACTTCAAACCAGCTTCAACATCACTCCGAAACTCCTGCAATTGCTGATCACTCCCTTGAGTTGCCTTGATCTGCTCTACCAGGGACGACTGCAACTGCAACAACATAAGCTGTCGAACTGATCTGGGAAGCAACACATCCAACTCTAGCCTCCTCATGTCCTCCACTAGCTCCTTCTGCTGAGTGAGGAACATAGCAGGCAAGCCTCCGACTCAAAGCATCCGGTACCAAATTAACTCTGCCCGGGTGACACTACAGATTGATGTCAAAGTCTGCCATCAATTCCAGCCATCTCTTCTGCCTCATGTTCAACTCCTTCTGCGTGAACACATACTTGAGGCTCTTGTGATCTATGAAAATCTCAACTCTATCCCCAAGCAAGTAGTGCCTCCAAAACTTCAAGGCAAAGATCACAGCTGCAAGCTCTAGATCATGCGTAGGATAGTTCTTCTCATGAGGTATCAACTGCCTCGATGCATAAGCGACAACCCTGCCTCGCTGCATCAGCACTGCTCTCAGACCTCTCCCCGAAGCATCACAAAAGATCACAAAACCACCATAACGGTCGGGTATAGTGAGCACAGGCGCTGACGTCAATCGACGCTTCAACTCAGCGAAAGCTCCATCACAAGCTTCATCCCAGACGAACTTCTTCTCCTTCCTGGTCAAACGGGTCAAGGGTCCAGCGATTTTGGAGAAATCCTGAACGAACTTCCGATAGTAACCAGCCAAACCAAGGAAACTCCACACCCCAGGAACAGACTTCGGAGTAAGCCAATCCTTGACCACAGAAATCTTTAACGGATCCATAGAAACACAAGCACCAAAGATAATGTGGCTAAGAAAAGCAACTCGATCCAGCCAAAACTCGCACTTATCGAGCCTCCCATATAGCTGGTTCTCCCTCAAAGTCTACAGAACCACCTTTAGATGCTCAACATGATCCTCCTTGTTCTGCGATTACACCAATATGTCGTCGATGAAGACAACGACAAACTGATCCAAGAACGGCGAAAACACACGGTTCATCAAACTCATGAACACAGCCGGTTCATTAGTCACTCCGAAAGGCATCACCAAGAACTCGTAATGCCCATACCTCATTTCGGAAAGCCATTTTCAGAACATCCTCTGACTTCACCCTGACTTGATGGTACCCAGAATGCAGATCTAACTTCGAGAACACCGAAGCACCTCCCATTTGGTCGAACAAATCGTCAATCCTCGGCAATGGATACCGATTCTTGACAGTAACATTATTCCACTCCCTGTAGTCAATGCAAAGCCTGCGACTTCCATCCTTCTTGCTAACAAACAGAACTGGGGCTCCCCATGGCAAAACACTAGATTTGACAAAACCCTTATCAAGCAGCTTCTGAACTTGCACCTTCAGTTCCGGCAATTCAACCGGCGCCATACGATATGGACTCTTGGAAATAGGAGCCGTACCGGGCTGAACATCAATGCTAAACTCCACATCTCGCACTGGCGGCAAACCGGGCAATTCCTTGGGAAACACATCAAGGAAGTCTCGCACAACCAAGGGTACAACAACCCCATCAGAACCCAGTGACACAAGAGAAACAACCTTGGGGTCCATCGAGTTCGTGACATGCCCTGACAGTGTCTCACCAGCATGGAAAACAAATTCTGGTTAACCAGAGAGCCTGAAACTCACATTCTTCTCCCGACAATCAATCACAGGATAGGAAACACCCAACCAGTCAATGCCCAGAATGACATCAAAACCAAAGTTGGGAGTCACAATCAAATCCGCCGAGAAAACCACACCACCAATCAGTAACGGACTCTGCTTGCAAACCCTAGATCAGACAACGACACCTCCACATGTGGTCATGTCCCAAGCTGCGGGCATAGCATCGCTAGCCAAATCATGCTGATCGACAAAGCGAGAAGAAATGAAAGAGTGGGTAGCACCCGAATCAAACAACACATGAGCTGGAAGAGAGAAGACTAAAATCACACCTAGAAGAAGATCAAAAAAAGAATAAGGTA
This sequence comes from Hemerocallis citrina, assembly GCA_017893485.1. NCBI lineage: Eukaryota > Viridiplantae > Streptophyta > Magnoliopsida > Asparagales > Asphodelaceae > Hemerocallis > Hemerocallis citrina. Next base: position 139,861,849 of record CM030359.1, on the reverse strand, counting down.
CTAGCAAGATATATACACGAATAATTGTACAAAGGAGAGAAAAACAACAACAACATGCAGAAAACAAAAAGAAAGAAAAGAAAGTACAACTACTATGATATACCTGCAACCATTCTAACAGCAACTTCCGCTTCCTCGGCTGTCAGGTTATAAGCCTGACCACGACCACCAACCTGACCTCCTCTAGGAGCCACACGCCTCTGATCAAAGACTTGTCTCTACAGAGGGAGAGACGGCCTGCCCTGAACACATGTCGGCGCTCCTAGCTGAGCAACACCAGCAACCGGCGCAGGAGCTCTATTCCTCAGACAGTCACGAACCATATGCTCACTGTACCCACACACTAAACACTGTCGGTTTGCCATCCTGCAGTCTCACTGTGAATGACCAGTCTTATGGCAGTAGCCACAAGTCTCAACATTCCTCAGAACAACAGGTGTGTACGACTGTGCTCTTGCGGAAGGGGGCGGAACTGGCCTCCGAATAGGTCATCCGGAAGGCTGAGCAGCAACAGGGTGCGAAACAGTCCTCTGAGGAACACTAGACCTGCTGAGAGTCTGCTCCTGGATCTGAGCCGCATCCAGAACATCAGAATAAGCATGAAGTTGAAGAGTAGCCAGACGGTCCTGGAGGGGAAAGCTCAAGCCCGACAGAAAATGACTAGCCCAAGCCTCATCAGTGGCAATGAGGGTAGGGGCGAAGCGACTGAGCCGAGTAAACTCTGCATCATACTCGTCTACGGAACAGTTTCCCTGATTAAGATAATGCGCAAATTAATATCGTCACAAGTGAAGTAGGAAACAACAAATGACATTTAAGAACATTATCTAGCTAACCTGAGTTAGGGAAACAAACTGTCGCTCCATCTCTGCCTTGGTGACACTGGGAAAGAACTTTGCCATGAAGCTCTCTGGGAAGTGGCCCACTCAATGGGTCGCGGCATCCTCTCGGATTCAACCCGCCACCAGATATGAGTGAGACTCACCAACTGGATGCAAACCACATCCACACGATCTGCCTCGGCAACCCGAGCGGCGACCACCAGTTGCTCCGTCCGAATAAGCCATTGCTCGACTTCCAACGGCGACTCAGTAACAAAAAACTTATCCGGGTGCAGCCTCATGAAATCCGCTACCGTACCGGGCCTAGGTGGCAGAGTGTTGGATCCTGTAGGCAAGGTAAGAAACACTAGAAGAGGGGGGGGGGGGGGTGAATAGTGTTGTATAAAAAAGTTGAACTTTTTCTTCTGTTCAGTCGACTTGAAAAGAGAACTAAGTGGACTGTGGCGTCAGATTAGAAGAGTATTTTAGAAAAGTCTAATCAGTCGAATTGTAGCGGAAAACAGTCAACTTGCCAGACAAGTTTTCGAAGAGTATGTTATACCAGTCTGATCAGTCGACTTAAAGAGAAGCCGCAGTCAACTGTCCAGACCAGTTTTCGAATAAGAATTAAATGCAAGTAAAGAATATGCAAGTTCAAAGAAATACAACCACAGAGTAGACACGATGTATCCTAGTTCGGTCCTCCCGACCTACATCCCATCCCAAGCAACCCACTTGAGATTTTCCACTTTTCTTGAAAAAATACAAGAATACTCTACGGTGTTTAGACAACAACCTTGTCCAACCCGTAGACCTCTCTCACCACTAGAGAGAGCAAACCCACTCTTCCACAAAGAGTGAAAACCTGACTCTACAACCTAGAGCCCTACTCTCCAACCGAGAGGACCACTCTCACAACCAAGAGTGAAAAGAAAACAATAAAAAGTTACAAACAACCCATAGCCTTGTTTTGTGATTGTGGTTTTTGTAAGTGGCTAATCGGTCAACTTTTGAATTCAGTCCCAAACGAATTCGATGTTATATTGGACTAAAAATCAGAGAACCAAGACTTAGAAGATTAGAGTGCTAGTTTGAATACTTGTTCTTTTGAAAGCAATAAACTTAAAACTTTTTTATCAAATGCTTGGAACCTTTCAATGGTGATTCCTAGGCTCTATTTATAGAGAGGAATCCCATGAACGTTGTAAATCAGTTTATAAAACTGATTTAAAACGGATATAATCTTTTGAAATTCGAAAAACAAGTTTTGAAATCAGAAAACTGTTGAAACGACTTGAACAGTCGACTGGGTTGCCATGAAGAGTCGACTGGCCAGAGTTTAAAAAAGTTCAGACAGTTTCGTACTGATACAGTCGACTTGTGCCATAAGGCAGTCGACTGGTACTCAACATCTGATCTAATTAAAACTGTATCGACCTTTAATATTTTGAAAAATACTCAATTATAAAGATGTGTGAGTGTGTGTGTGTGTGACACGGCAGTTACATCAATCTAAGACTCAAAAAAGGAAATTTACAATTGTTTTACAAGACATTTAATATAACACATTGAAGCATAGGTCATGTCTTGAGTCTTGTGTCTTGAGATGGAGCTTTAGCCTTTGTCTTTGTCTTTGAAGCTTGCTTGATCAATCTTGAGCTTTAGAACCTTGTAGCTTTCTTGATTAATTTGCTTTGAGTGCTTCGTTTGAACACTTTGCCTTTGTGTATACATGGTATTGATACAACCTGCAATATATAAGATGTAGCACAACAACTTTGCATTATGTTGTAATCACTGAAACTAAGAATCAACATTCTTCCCCTTTTTGATGATGACAACACAATAACTTACAATAATAGGAATATTACACATGCTCAATGCTCCCCCTAACTAATGTACAATATGCATATGTTGAAAAACATGCACCAAATACACAAACATACACATATAGCTATTTTTCTCCCCCTTTGTTATCAACAAAAACTAGGAGGAAAAAATAGTAAACACAAATGAGCTTTTGCAACATAATAAATACATAGCAAAAGCAAATTTATACATAGAAATTTGAAATACATTGTTCAAACGACTACATAAAAACAGAAAATACAAAATAAGTAGAAAAATACAAAAACAAATAAAATGCAGCTAATCAGTCTTCTTCATCGTCATCTTGGGCACCTTGAGAGGGAGGAGGAAACTGAGAAGTGAACAAGTGAGTGATATGGGAAAGACTGTCTTCAAGAGCGTCTTGACGAGCCATGATATAATTGACAGAAGTGTAAAGACTACTAGGATCATTAAAATCAGCACGAGGACGAGATGAACTAGAAGCAGAAGACCGACGAGCTGAATTGGCTAAGGGGATAGGAGGTGTATTTCTACAAGGTGGAGAGGTGAGAAGTTAGGGTTTTAACTAAGAATCAATGGCTGAGATTGAAGCTGGAGGAAATCAAAGGTGCAGAATGGTCAAAAGGTAAAATATTTGCCTCAAAAGAAGTGCCAATTTTGAATATGAAAGAAGAGCTGATTCGCGACAGTCGACTGTATGGTTAGGGCATTCGACTTAGTCGAGAGCAAAAATAGATAAACGAAAAAAGCGAAAATACAACTGGCAATCGACTTAGTACAGTTTCACAGTCGACTTTCCAGAGCATAAAAACTCAGGAAAATAGATATAACGAAAAATATTTGGTCAGTCGACTGAAATAAAGTTTTAAGTCGACTTACCAAAGTTAAAATTTCAAGAAACATCATGAAAACTACAAATTTCTAGTTCTCTTCTTAAAGTGATAAATGTGTCTTCCTTAAGTGGTTTAGTAAAGATATCTGCTACCTGTTTATCAGTAGAAATAAAGTCTAAAGAAATATCTCCCTTTAAAACATAATCACGTAGAAAATGATGTCTAATATCAATGTGTTTTGTACGTAAATGTTGAACCGGATTTTTTGATAAGTTAATGGCATTGATATTGTCACACATTATAGCAGGTTTCGAAAATAAAATACCATAATCTAATAGGGTTTGTTTCATCCACAAAATTTGGGCACACGCCAAACTTGCAACGATATATTCAGCTTCTGTAGTAGATAGGGATACCGAATTTTTCTTCTTACTGCACCAAGATACTAGGAAATGTCCCAAAAAGTGGCATGTTCACTAGTGCTCTTGCGGTCAGTTTTACTACCGACAAAATCTGCATCGCTATATGACTAAAGTTGAAAATTATCGGTGCGTGGATAAAATAAACCATACTCAGATGTGCCTTTAATATATCTTAAAATATGTTTCACAGCTTTTAAGTGAGATTCTTTCGGACTTGACTGATATCTAGCCCACAAACATACACTAAATATAATGTCTGGTCTACTAGCAGTTATATATAAGAGTGAGCCAATCATACCTCGATAGAGTTTTTGATCGACACTCTTACCTAATTCATCTTTGTCAAGGGTAGTGGTAGTAGCCATAGGTGTGGTCTTACTACTCGTGCTATCCATGCCAAATCGTTTGAGTAATTCCTTAGCATATTTTCCTTGATTAATAAATATGCCATTTGGTGGCTGTTTAATTTGGAGTCCAAGGAAATAATTGAGTTCACCCATGTGACTCATCTTAAACTCATTTGTCATGATATTAGCAAACTCTTGACATAGATTACTATTAGTAGAACAAAAAATTATGTCATCTACATATATTTGTATAATCAAAATATCGGTCCCAGTTCTCCTAATAAACAAGGTAGTATCTACTTTACCTATTTCAAAACTCATTTCTAAAAGAAAAGTCTTCAATCGATCATAACAAGCACGAGGTGCTTGTTTAAGACCATATAAAGACTTTTTCAATTTAAAAACATGGTTTGGAAATTGTTCATGTTCGAAACCAGGTGGTTGCTTAACATAAACATCTTCCTTTATAAACCCATTAAGAAAAGAACTTTTAACATCCATTTGAAAAAGTGTAAAATTCATCAAACAAGCAAAAGATAATAAAATATGAATTGATTCTAGTCTAGCAACAGGAGCATATGTTTCATCAAAATCTATGCCTTCTTCTTGAGTATACCCTTGAGCAACTAGTTTAGCTTTGTTCTCACGACTTGTCCTGATTCATCTAACTTATTCTTGAATCCCATTTGGTACCAATTATAGTATGATCAGGAGGTCGTGGAACTAAATCCCATACATCATTCCTTATAAATTGGTTTAACTAATCTTGCATGACATTCATCCAAAACTCATTCTCACAAGATTCTTGTATATTCTTCGATTCAAAATCCGACAAGAAAGCCGTGTGAGAAATCATATTAACATGAGATCTTGTCTGAATACCACGTGAAATGTCACCAATTATTAAGTCATGAGGATGATCTCTAATTTCAACAAAAGATTTTGGTAAAGTTAGAGACATCACAATAGGATCAGTCGACTTGACTAGTCCATCAGCCGACTGATTCACATCAGTCGACTTGACTTCCTTATTAGTCGACCTATCCGCAAGGGTAATTTTCTCTAAAGATGTAATAACCTTATTTAAAGGTGATGAATAAGTTTCATCATCTTCAATTAAAGTTGATGAAGGCAGAGATTCATCAAATACAACATGCATGGATTCTTCAATAGTCAATGTTGACTTGTTGAAGATCCTATATGCCTTACTCCTATTTGAGTATCCTATAAAGATACCCTCATTAGATCTAGGATCAAACTTATCTAAAATTATCTTTAGTGTTTAAAATGAAACACTTACATCCAAATATTTTGAAGTAAGATACTTTAGGAATTCTATTAAAAAATAGCTCATAACCTGTTTTCTTAAGCTTAGGTCTAATCAATATTCTATTTAAAACATAACAAGCTGTAGCAACGGCTTCAGCCCAAAAAATACTTAGGTAAATTACTTTCAACAAGCATGGTACGTGCACACTCTTATAAAGTCCTATTCTTTCTTTCGACCACTCAATTTTGTGGTGAAGCTCTAGGAAATGCAAATGAATGAGTTATACCATTCTTGTTGCAATATTCTACAAACGTTTCATTCTCAAATTCAACACCATGATCACTTCTAATAGTGACTATGGTTAGAGATTTTTTATTTTGAATCCGTTTACAAAAATTTGCAAATTCATCAAAAGCATCATTTTTATGTTTTAAAAAGAAAGTCCAAGTGAATCGTGAAAAATCATCTACTAAACAAATACATACCTACTTTTATTTAAAGAAGCAACTCTAGCAGGGCCAAATAAATCCATGTGGATTAATTTGAGAGGCCTACTAGTAGAAATTACTTCTTTTGTTTTAAAAGTAGATTTAATTTGTTTACCTAGTGGACATGCATCACATAACTTATCTTTTTTATAGGATAGTCTTGGCAGCCCTTTAACTATGTTATTCTTAGACAATTTAGCAAGAGTTTTCATATTCACATGGCCAAATCGTTTATGCCATAGCCAAGAATCATTATTAGAAGCTACTAAGCAAAAGTCATTCGAAAAATCATATGACTTTAAACACAATTCATAGATGTTATTCTTCCTAAATCCTTGAAAAATTATATTTTGCATGGTAGAGTCGTAAATTAAACATGCATCTTTTTCAAAAACTATTTTATATCCCTTATCACACTATTGGCTAATACTCAACAAATTATGCTTAAGTCCACTAACTAGGAAAACATCTTCTATTGAAGGGTTAGTGTGCTTACCGACCATGCTTATTCCGATGACCTTCCGTTTGTTGTTGTCACCGAATGTGACTGTTCCTCCATCTATTTCTTGTATGGAAGATAGGAGGTTGGCATGACCAGTCATGTGCTTTGAGCATCCGCTATCAAGTATCAACTGATCTCTTTTAGGTACCGATAAAATTTTCAATGTGAATATGGTACCCTTTTCATTGGGTCCAAAAGAGATTAGTGTATAGGAAACCAAACCCAAAAAAGCAAACCCAAAGAAAGTTTGATTTTCCACCAAATGCAGAAATATAATTAACAGAATTACATACAGAATGAATGTATGAATTAATGTAAGTAATTCTATCTTTCAGACCCAGATTGACTAGAACCCATATATTTTTGCTCTATCCAGTTGACTTTATCGAACCTTTCAGTCGACTGTTACTGAAATCCAGTCGACTGGGAGGTAGAATGGTCAACTTATCTGAGATTTTCGTTTCTTTGAATGAAACTCAGAACCTCTGGACAGGTGACTGATACTTGGGTTTAGTCGACTGGTCTGAACTATAGATTTACCTTTATCATTAAAACTTACAGTTTTAGGCTTTTTCAAAAACTCATACAGTTTATTCTTAACACTAGAAATAGATACAGATTTATTTATACTAGTGTTCTTAGAGACATCAACTTTTTCAAGAGACTTTTGAAAACCAAGTCCAGACCTTTTATTGGATTGCACTTGATATTGGAGAACATCTTTTAAATTCTCCTTTCCTTTATAGAATTTAGATAAATTCTTGGATATCTCTTCATAATTTTTCTTTACAGATATAAGATTTATATCTAAACTAGAAAGACGAGAATTTAAATATTTCACTTCTTCATCAAGGTCAAGATTCTCTTAGGAAAGTATTTGATTTACTTTCTCCAAGTTCTTAACTCTAATTTTTTCTTTCTTAAGCTCTAGAAAAATCTCGTTGAAAGCATCAAGTAAATTATTAAAATCATAATCATCACTTACTTGATTTTGAGACGCCATAAAGCAAATATTAGCAACCTCGTTTATCTTTTCATTTTCTTCTTCCGATGAAGAGTCGCTATTATCTCAAGCTGCTTGGTATGCCTTTTTGTTCTTCATTAACTTGTTCGTTATGTACTTGTCCTTCTTGAAGTTGGACACCTTTCCTTTAGATTTTGCATTCTCTAGTGGGTAATCCTTCTTCACGTGTCCTGTCTTGTTACACTTGAAACAAGTTGGAAGTTCATTAGTATCCTTAGATTTTGAATTAAATTTACCTTTCCTTAGGAACTTTTTGAACTTTCGTGTGAACATGACTATTTCTTCCTCATCTTCTTCTTCATCCTCGGAGTCTGACATGGCCTTGAATGCTAGTGTCTTCTTCTTTGATTGTTGAGATTTTAGATCCTCCTTGCGTTCTTCAAGTTGTACCTCATACGCCATGAGATTTCCTACAAGATTCTCAAGAAAAAGTTGTGTTAAATCGTTGGCCTCTTCTATGGTGGTGGTCTTCTTCTCCCATTCAGGGGTTAGTGCACGAAGAACCTTCCTCACCATTTCAGATTGAGTGTACGTCTTTTCAAGCGCCACAAGAGAATTTGTAATATCCGTGAACCTTGTGATCATTTCAGACACATTCTCATTTTTCTTCATGCGGAACATCTCGAACCTGTGAACAAGAACAGATATTTTAGATTCTTTTACTTTATTTGTTCCTTCATGAGTTACCTCGAGTGTGTGCCAAATTTGATGTGCGGTTGTTGCATTGGACACACCATTGAACTCCTGCTTTGTAAGGGCACAAAATAGCGCATTCATTGCCTTTGCATTGTTTATTGTTTGGCTCTTCATGTCATCGTTCCATTGTGGATATGAAATGGTAGGAGCGGTGTACTCGGTCTCCGTCATGTTCCATATCTCATAGTTGATGGACTGAAGGTAGATCTTTATTCTACACTTCCAATAGTTGTAATTGGTTCCATCGAAGAGGGGTGACCTTTGTATGGATTGGCCTTCATGGTATTGATTTGCATTAGAAGTAGTTACCATTGCACTCAACCAGGTTCTGATACCAAGTGTTTGATCCTATAGGCAAGGCAAGAAACACTATGGAGGGGGGGGTGAATAGTGTTGTATAAAAATTAAAAACGAAATTGAACTTTTTCTTTTGTTCAGTCGACTTGAAAAGAGAAATAAGTCGACTGAGGCGTCAAATTAGAAGAGTATTTTAGACAAGATTGATCAGTTGACTTATAGCAGAAACCTGTCGACTTGCCAGACAAGTTTTCGAAGAGTATGTTATACCAGTCTGACCAGTCGACTTAAATAAGAGAGGAAGTCGACTGTCCAGACAAGTTTCACAGAATAATTAAAAAGCAAGTAAATAAAATGCAAGTTCAGAGAAATACAACCACAGAGTACAGACGATATATTCTGGTTCAGTTCTCTCGACCTACATCCAGTCCCCAAGTAAGCCACTTGAGATTTTCCACTTTTCTTGAAAAAATACAAGAATACCCTATGGCGTTTAGACCACAACCTTATCGAACCCATAAACCTCTCTCACCACTAGAGAGAGCAAACCCACTCTTCCACCAAGAGTGAAAACCGACTCTACGACCTAGAGCCATACTCTCCAACCGAGAGGACCACTCTCACAACCCGAGAGTGAAGAACAACAACGAAAGAGTTACAATCAACATATAGCCTTATTTTGTGATTGTGATTTTTGTAAGTGGCTAATCAGTCAACTTTTGAATTCAGTCCCAAACGAATTCGATGTTATATTGGACTAAAAATCAGAGAACCAAGACTTAGAAGATTAGAGTGCTAGTTTGAATACTTGTTCTTTTGAAAGCAATAAACTTAAAACTTTTTTATCAAATGCTTGGAACCTTTCAATGGTGATTCCTAGGCTCTATTTATAGAGAGCAATCCCATGAACGTTGTAAATCAGTTTATAAAACTGATTTAAAACGGATATAATCTTTTGAAATTCGAAAAACAAGTTTTGAAATCAGAAAACTGTTGAAACGACTTGAACAGTCGACTGGGTTGCCATGAAGAGTCGACTGGCCAGAGTTTAAAAGAGTTCAGACAGTTTCGTACTGATACAGTCGACTTGTGCCATAAGGCAGTCGACTGGTATTCAACATCTGATCTAATTAAAACTGTATCGACCTTTAATATTCTGAAAAATACTCAATTATAAAGATGTGTGAGTGTGTGTGTGTGTGACAAGGCTGTTACATCAATCTAAGACTCAAAAAAGGAAAATCACAATTGTTTTACAAGACATTTAATATAACACATTGAAGCATAGGTCATGTCTTGAGTCTTGTGTCTTGAGATGGAGCTTTAGCCTTTGTCTTTGTCTTTGAAGCTTGCTTGATCAATCTTGAGCTTTAGAACCTTGTAGCTTTCTTGATCAATTTGCTTTGAGAGCTTCCTTTGAACACTTTGCCTTTGTGTATATATGGTATTGATACAACCTGCAATATATAAGAGATAGCGCAACAACTTTGTATTGTGATGTAATCATCAAAACCAAGAATCAACACAGAGCACCAGGTGTAGGTCCAGCGGCATTCCCATTGGCTGCCAAAGTGGCTCTCATTAGCTCATTGTGCTCCTGCTGAAGAGCCATCATCTGCTAAATTGTCTGGAGAAGGGCAACATTGTCCGGCTGCTGATCCCCCAAGCGAGAAGAAGAACTCCCAAGAGCCAGAGCCTGAAACACGGTCAAAGATAGTCAATACCCAGATTATATATTGGTTATTATACAAGTATTCATGTGATTATCGTGGTGTGCAAATCACTAAGTTAACCCGGCTAGAGCCAAACTTGACTAATATACCAATCAAAGCCAAACCTCGTAAAGATAGTTTGGTTTGATTGATATATTACTCAACCCTAGACTCTGATACCACTAGAAACCCTGTCATGCCCCGCTTCCCAAAATACGGAAAACGAGTACGTAACGTAGGTCCAGCAAATGATGTAAACACGATCCATAAGCAGTACCAGACTAACTCAGCAATAAGAACAACAAAATACAACCACGCAAGAAATATAACCACATGAAACAAAGTTAAATTCCAATAATAAATGAAATAATCCAACAGTATAAATATCCAACATCCGGGATCAAAACAAACTACGGGTCATAAAGCCCAAAAACAAAGTACAAGTCATAACAGTGTTATGGAAAATAAATATAGCAGCAAATAAAACTATGCAGCGGAGACTGGTTCCAACTCTAGAAACGTTGCTCACCAATTTCTTCGGGAACAGATCCTTCAGTAGATGTAAAATCTTGATCGAAAAAGAAAGAAAAGAGTGCCCTTAGAGCAAGTCGGGAGTGGCAAGTAGAGAAAAACAGAAGGTAAAGGAAAGCATGTATATCAAAGAATAGGGACATGGTCAAAGACAAAGAACAAAACAAAGAGCAAGCAATAATATCAAAGGGGTACAATAATCACGCAAGTAATAAGTGATGTCAAGTCAAGATCAATCATGAGATGCAGGTTGTTAAGTATTTTGTTAGCCTATCTAGTGCACGTACTACTGCGTCCCATTACACATGTTCGGCGGAAGCACAGTGATCATTTTAGATCAATGATGAATTCACGGATCGTGTACTCGGCATTGATAACAATAATTTACGTGCAAGAATCATCATTCAATCATTGCAATCAATACTCCTCCTTTTTGTCAAGTATTCGTGCGAGCGAGAAGGCCTTACCGAGTACATTTCCCGATTGTTCACTACCAAGTCTACCCATAATACCCCGACTTGTTAAAAGTTTATTTTCATCCTATGTAAGCATGCAAGAGAGTGTCAATGTTGTATAATACTATGTGTGACTAATTCTAAGCATTACCGACAAAGCATGAGGCAAACACATCATATGAATGCATTTCACAAAATCAGGACAGTATGACCATGCTGTACTAAAATATAGATTATGGTCACTACAAAATAGCAAACCTGAATCCGTCAGAAGGACTAGGAAGTACACTTACACACGGTTCTAGAGAGTATAATTAAGGCATATAAAAGATAGGAAACTAAGGTGAAAACTTTATTCTAATCCGGTATTATGGTTAGGCAGCATGCAGTAAGTTGTGTTCAACTAATTATTTCGGGTCAGAGAACTCATTAATAAAATCTATAAAAATTTAGGGAAGTAGCTATACATGTCTAGGTCCAGCCTAATTTATTTCAGATTTTTTTTTACTTTTAACATGGTCCAATAAAATATAGAACAGTAGGTTACGCATGAAATTATGAATCTGGAATTACTAACACAATTGTACTAAAAAGATGATATCTAGAAGATGACAAATTGGAATTTAAATCCTGTAATATCCTGGACGGATATTACCGTATATAAATTATTATTTTATTATTATTTTGTTTTAATTCCAAAATTAGAATATTTTGGTGATTTTCACCCGGTTTGTTCATAGACATTATCTGTATCCAGATATCGGTCAGTATACATCCGTATTGTATCAAATTGATACCGTGACCTTCCGAACTAATAATAAATATTATTTTATTATTATTTCCGAGATTAAATTATTTTATACGGATTATGCGAAGATTTTCGGTATGCAGACATATATGCGCACGTACGAGTAGTATGTCGATTAGTGCATTATACGAATTGTGTGTTGTGTATTTTTGGACAACACTTGTTTTGTTATGACAAAACCTAGTAGAGTGTTAGGGTTTATAAGTGGTTAATCCTAGGGTTACAAAGACATAAGAGATTAAGGGAGAATACTAGAAACTATCTCTCCCACACCACACCTCCACCACATAACACCTCCCCCACCTCACCCCTACTCTCCTAGGAGTATGGCCGGCCCCCAATTGGTGGGAGGGCCTTTTTGCACTTGTGTGTGTGCATATTTGCATTCTCCACCCTTCCTCCCACCTATAAATACCCCCTTCCTCCACCTTTGTCTCATTTTAGAAAGATCAAAAAGAAAGAAAGAAAGGAAAGGAAAGGAAAGAGAGAACCTCATTCTAACTTGAGAGTTTTCTTGTAGGTTTAGTAGAGATTTCTTAGAAGCTAAGGGGAAGGAGAAGGAGCATAGGCTAGTCCTTCCTACAAAAAGATTAAGGTGGGGGTTTCTCTTTGTTTGTTTGTTTGTTTGTTTGTATTGTTGTTTGACTTCTTCTTCTTACCCTCCTTGTTTTGTTTTGTTTGGTTCTTTGGGAATGGTTTGTTGTAATGATATTGTTGTAGGTATGTTTGTAAATAATAATAACCACATAAAAAGAAAAGAAACAAATGGTAGTGTTAAATACACATAAAGATCAAATCTTTATAGTTGTAGTTGTTGTTTGTGTTTGTTATTGGACTAAAATGACATAAGGCATATGAACTTGCACATACAACCGATTGGGGGTTGTAGGACTTGTAGCACTTGATATGAACTATACATAAAGCATATGAACATTTTATACAACCATATTTGGTTGTAGGACTTGTATTGGACTTTGACTAAATAATAAGCATATGTTGGATGAAGGTTCTCACCTTATTTTTATTATTGTTGTTACCTTAAAAAGAACCCAAATTAGATGTTATCTCTAATTTATGAAAAAAAAGAAATTAACCTAAATCACTAGTTGTAGAATGAATAAAAAGATCTTTTCTTTTATAATCACTAGTGATAATAAATCAATAAAGAATAGTAGAAAATAAAGTAGTAGTAGCATGTTGTTAAGATAAAGTAGTAGTGGTATGTTGCTAAAATAAAGAAGTAGTAGTAAGTAATAAAAATAAGTAATTGTAGATGCTTTATGTTATGTTAAAATGAAGTCGTAGTAATGGTAGATAGTTGATTCTTATGTCATATTCATGGTTAACATAAAGTGGTAGTAGTAGTAGATGATAAAAAGAAGTAATTGTAGATGCTTTATGTTGTGTTAAAATGAAGTAGTAGTAATGGTAGATAGTTGTAGATGCTTATGTTATATTCATGGTTAACATAAAGTGGTAGTAGTAGTAGATGATAAAAAGAAGAAATTGTAGATGCTTTATGTTATGTTAAAATGAAGTAGTAGTAATGGTAGATAGTTGTGGATGCTTATGTTATATTCATGGTTAACATAAAGTGGTAGTAGTAGTAGATGATAAAAAGAAGTAATTGTAGATGCTAGTTGTAGATGTTTATTTTATGTTCATAAAGTAAATACCATGCTAAGATTGGATTAGATTGATTTATTTATGTTTAGAATGTTGTAGGATTCATCCTAAAATTATCTACCATGTGTAGGAGTGTTATTTATGTTTAGAATGTTGTAGGATTCATTCTAAAATTATCTATCATATGTAGAAATGATATACATGTTGTAGGATTTATTCTAAAAATACCTAGCATGTTTAATGATGCTTAGAATGTTGTAGGATTCATTCTAAAATTTCCTATCATGTTTAGGAAGGTTATTTATGCTTGGAATATTTTAGGATTAATTCTAAAATTTCCTACCATGTGTAGGAATGATATACATGTTGTAGGATTCATGCCAAAATTGTCTATCATGTTTAAGAGTGACATACATGCTTAGAATGTTGTAGGATCCATGATAAAAATTACTTACCATGTTTAGGGATGATATGTACCATGCTAAGTCTTTCTACATGCTTAGAATGTTGTAGGTTAATCACTCAATAAATACCATGCTCACATTGTTGTAGGATTGATGCTAATTAATCTACCATGTTTAGAAGTATATATATATATACTTAGAAATGTTGTATGTTCATACTAGTAGTTACCCATGCTTAGTAAGACATTCATGCTTAGTAGTTATTCATGCTTAATAAAGATTCATGCTTGGATGATTATAAGAAAGTAGTATACCATGCTAGTTTCATTTATCTATGCCTAGATAGTTGTAGGAAAGTGGTATATCATGCTAGATTAAATTATCCATACTCACATGCTTATAGGTAAGTTGTATACCATGCTAGATTAATTGTAGGAAAGTTGTATACCATGCTAGATTAAATAAATATTCATGCTTACATGATGTCTATCCTTAGATAAGTATATGTTCATGTTATGTTAGTAAGCGATCATGCTTAATCATTATTCATACTAAGTTAGGAGATGTCATGCTAATTGTTGTTATGTTAAGTTAGTAGACGACCATGCTAATGATGATTTATGTTAAGTTAATGGTATCCATACTAATGATATTCATGCTTAGATTAAAGTAACTACCCATGGTTAGTTGTAGTGATTTTACCCATACTTGTAGAAACTCATACTATGTTGTAGGTTGATACTTAACTAGTATACATGACTAGAGTGTTACTAAAATGTACACCATGCCATATGTTAGTGTTAAAGTAGCATACCATGTCTAGGAATGAGGCATACCATGCTAAAGTTTAAATGCGTGCTTAGAATGTTGTAGAGTTAATGTTAGAATACCTACCATGCCTTGAAATGTTGTATGTTATATTAGTTATATATCCATGCTTGGGTTGTGGTGATTAGTCATGATAAGTAGTAAGCATTCACGCTCAAGTTATAACCTATGCTTGACCGTAGTGGACTTTATGTCTAGATCATAGTGATTTTCATGCTAAGATTGATATAAGCACATGCTTAATCATATTCGTACTTAGGAGTATTATGGTGAGTGGTTCTGTTATATAATTAGATTGTCGTAAGGAGATGCTTGCGATTGTATGCCATGCTTAAGGCACTATAGGTTGAAGTAATAAGGATTGGGAAGACCACCAGTAATAGTTAGTTGATAAAGGCTGTTATGTCGCCTTCGGTTCTTCCTTAGTAGAATACCGATCATAAACTATTAGTAGATTCTTCTGTTGCTTCTAATAATAGAAGATCGAGTTTGTTAGTAAGCACTTTTGGTTGCTTCTAGGATTGATTACCTGTATGGTTGTTTGCACACGGTTGTGCTCGTACGTGGCCCGACTGGCCCGTATGTAGTTGTGGGTCTCATACGTAGCTTATTTGGCTCGTATGTAGGTTGTTGTCTCGTACGCAGCTCGACCAGCCCGTGCGTAGCTGTTGGTCTCATACGCAGCTTATTTGGCTGGTATGTACGTTTTTATCTCCTACGAGGCCCGCCTGGCTCGTAGGTAGTTATGGTTTCATACGTAGCTTATTGGCTCGTATGTAGTTGTTACTCGTATATAGCGTCTTAGCTAATACGCAGTTGTTGTGCTCATCTAGGGTGATATCATTGCCCTAGGGCTATCGACCATCATGACGTGTGTTTAGCTTACTCCTAGGAGACTGTGGACGAGTCACTTCGCGGGTGCTGTCAGATCTTAACCGTTGGTTGATTGCGGACCGGAGTGTGACGAAATCCAAGTTCAGGTAGTAGCATGCGAATGCGTTCGTATTGCCGGGGTCTTGGATCGATAGGCCATGAATCGGATCCTGAGGGATTCTGGTAAGTCTAGGTTGAGCAGCCTAGTAGAGTTGTCTTGTGAGGTCTAATTTAAGGCCTAGCATGTTGTGTTTATAATATTATCGTCCCTAGGATTGTCGAGTCAGGGAGATCATTAAGGTAGCGACTTAAAAAGGTCATTTTGCTCAGACCTTATCCGAAGAGAGAGGAGTTGGTTGTAGGGGCACCTTACGACCAACTTGTCCCTTGAGGCAGGCTTTAGGTGGTGATAATGGGTTGTACCTTCCTGTCAAAGGGATACGTACGGTGCCGTCTCACAAGTTGAGGACACGGGTTGCGTATCTCGCGCTGTTAATTCCTGGAGTACCGTGGCTGAGGGTGCCACAGGGTAGGCTTCGCGCTGCCCTGCGCTGGCGAGACCCCAGAGGGTGCCACAGGGTAGGCTTCGCGCTACCCTGCGTTGGCGAAACCCTATGATTTGGATTTTGGAATGACGATCGTCTGTTTGTTGTGTGAGGTCCGGTGAGCCGAGTAGCAGTGGCGAACATAGACACCACGGGCGTACTGCATCAGTGGGACATGACCACGTCTGCAACCTCATCAATCACGTGTAGGTGTCAGGAACAGGTTGTGTACAATTAGAAATTCATAACGCGGGTTCAAATCCCTATATATGGAGAAACGGCTTGAGATGGGGTCGCATGTAGTATGGGCTGCATGTTGCTTCAGAGACTTGCTGACGTTAGAATAGGGAGCATCCTAGTTCTATGTAAATATCACATTAGAGTCTAGTCCCAGCACTCACGAACACTTAAACTACACTAACACCATTGCTATATTTTGTATGTTGTTTGGGAGATTCGCTGCTATATGATCAGCCTTTAAGCGTCAGTGAATACTGACGTCCCCACTTCCATAGGTACTGGATCGCCGAAGTACAATGGCGAGATTCAGGAGGACTCAAGGTAAGGAAAGCAAGGAGTCAGTGTTATGTTTAGTTCCGCTGCAGTATATGTATTGATTACCTATTAGTTGAGAAGTACTCAAGTGAGAGTTACCAAGTGTTGTTCTTCATTCCTTGTACTCTGATGTAATTTGTTGAAGGTTGTAATACTTAGGATTGTAAAGGTATTATTGTAACACTATTGTAATGTATTTCAGTTGTATGATATTCAGACTTGTAATACAATGGGTGTTGAAAATAAAAGTTTTAAATTCTCCTATTTTTCTGTGCATTGTGACTTATTGAAGAAAAGATCTTGGCTCGTGTCACGGTTTCCCAGTGTCGGAAATCGGGGTGCCACAAATCCGCACCAGGGAAAAGTGATCTAGATATCCAGGGCTACAATTTATGTTCAGCAAGTTATTTCAAATTATGTCATTAGAATGGTTTAAAATCTGATTCAAAGTGAAACATCCAGCAGACCAGAAATTAACTTAACATAAAAAGGCAATAAATAAATCATATGATAACATATAGCATGCAAATTGGTAATCAAGGTGATCCTAGGTGTCAACATGCAAATTTCTAAGTTAAAGATACAATTATCACGTCATGGTGTCAATTTATCGAGCAACTTCAATCTAGCACATACAATTTATCATGTCCAATTTATCAAGCAGTCCTATGCATGAATCTAGTTATTTAAATGTGTATATGCATGAAACAATGGGGACTGTGTTTAAGATCAAAGAAATAGCACGATATTACGTGTAGGTCGGGTTAGCTCGTGTAAACCATCGATAATCATAATGGAATTATCAAAAGCAGTTTGATAACAAAATGGACGGGATCTACTTGCAGGAGATCAAATAAACTTGTAGCGCCCCGAATCCCCGTTACCGGACATCCGTGACACCTTCCAGAATCTTTACCTTCAAATGCATCTCAACACAGTAATAACATGGAAATTTAAAAACTTCTTTATTGCCAAATAAGTCATTACATCATTGATTACAACCGATAACTTGTTCTTGGACAAGGAGTACAAATTACATCAATTCATTACAACTTATTACAAGTATTTACAGACTCTTGTAAAGCTATCAGCTGCCTCTTGGAATGGTAATCGACTGATTACTTGCGGAACTTCGCTGAGCGGCCCATCGGCTCCCCCGGGATTTGCTTCTTAGCTTCAGGCTTCTGCTGCGCGACTCTGATATCTCTGCACCTGTTCGGAAGGTATAACCGATACCTAAAAGGTGGGAAACGTCAGTACTTCGACTGACGCAAAGCTGGTGATAACAGCGATCCTCTAAAATTCAATCACAACCAATAATTTATGCAAAAAAGAAAAGTGTTGTGCCAAAACAAGGGTTTGTGGATTCGGGTTCTAGTGCAGTGTTATGACATGACCTTATGTCTAGATGCAGCAAACTGACATGCCTAACTTCTAATGAAAGCAAGACTTTGGAGAACGAATGCATCCCATACTACATACGCCCCCAAATCTAGCCGTATTTCTCCACAATATAGGGATTCGAACCCTCGCCATGCACCCTACTGTTGTACACACTCCAGTTCCCAATAGACTGTCCGTTGCCCAAGAAGATTGCAGCAGTCGGTCTAATTCTGCCCTGCAGTGTCCGAGTGGTCACCGCCACTTGGTACCCGCGTACGGACCTCCGTAGAAAACACGTTGAACCTGGTCCTTACGACGCTTTGTTCCACATGTCCATTTATGGACTCTCGCATGCGTGTTCACCCCTCATCGGGTAATGAACTGATATATACCAAAAAGAAACACAAAACACAAAAATCCGTGCTTTAGGGACGTGAGCACCATGGAAGGTCAATTCCTTCGGGCCACCCACACCTTACTCCGGCAAACTTTGGGAATCAACAGATCGAGATACGAGCCGGAGACTCAAACCATGAGCGGCCGAGAACGTATCCCTACGACTGGAAGATACAACACCGACTATGATTTACTAGGACTAATGCAATTTTCCAACCCCCCTAATAAACCATTCTAACCCCTACCTTACTCTAATTATTTCGGGTAAGAATTAACTGCTTCCACACTTGCCTATCAGCCTCTGGCCCCTGGCAATACCGGTCCGGTTCGCCGCTTCTCCGACTTGGACTCGTCCAGCAAAATAGCCTAAGCCTGCCACTACCATGACTATAAATATAAAATTGTCCCATGAGCTCCACTCACTGGCATGCTCAGACGTCCTATGCTCGGCAGAAGTCTAAAAATATAGGCTTGATAGGTGAGGGTATCCTTTACCCTAGTGACTAACTCGAGTCACACATCCCACTCAGGAAAACAACAACCTCAATAACAGAGATCGACCATCCCTAGCCATGAGTAACCGACTCGGCTCACACAAAAGGAAAAATTGTTTTCACAATCCTTAATCCTAACCCAGACTAAGCAACATACGGGTTTCTGCCCGATCTCAAGATGGTCATAACTTTATCGATACAACTCCGATTGTGTATGGCCCAACCTGGAAAGATACAATCCTAGGCTACAACTCCCTAGTTGATCACAAGCTTAGACTCAACCGTCTAAGTCCTCAAATTAGCTTTTCAAGCTCCAACCCGCGTGCTTCCTGTGCACGGGCTACACCTTACCATTAAGACAAGATTCTTCTCGTTCATTAGAACGACACAACTCAATTTCAGTAGAAGGGTGTGGGTGTCCTCAACAAATCTCTAGTTGGTCATGAGTACAATTTACACCATTAAGTCATCCTAACACACTCATCTATCATCAATACACCCATTACACAATTGGTCTCTCCAATTCAGAGCATTCAGCTCTACTATCGTCCTCTGTCCAGTCTTACAAAAATCATAAAAATTCAACCGTTTACTTGATTTGCCTCAAACTAGTTTTGTTGGAAAGGTCTAGGTGTCCCCTACAACTCTCTCCTGGGTCATGATCCTCAAAATATGCCTCTAACATGTCTCAATTTCCCATTCTTTATAGAGTGTTGAAACTGACTGAAAACAGCACAGTGCTCAATCACAAAATCACAGTAAATTGTACACTTGTCCAATTGACACAAAATTTATGGTGGTGATACTAGCCATGATACCCAACATTATGAAAATACCTCATATCAAAATTCTAAGTATACAGTGATTAATAGCTATCGCAAGTTAGCATAGAAACCATCATGTTTTCTTAATTCAACCTCAGATACTGATCATAGATAGATTTTTCTCATGCCTCTAAATTCAATCAAACAATTTACTGATTTTTGTGGATAATCACCATGCATTCGGAAATAATGAGTAAAAATTTCAGATCAAAATCATGCTTCAATAAATTACGAAAATTCCTACAATATCAACCATTCTGTTTTTCTTTCTCTGAGTCTGCCTTACGACACATATCCATTTCTCAATTTTATTAGCACATCAAATGATCATATAAAAATCTGAAATAATTCATGAATAATAATAACACATAAATGAAAAAAATCTTTTAATTTTGTGGTCTAGTTCAACATATTGTGCTCTCGGAAAAATCCACAACATGGCACTCCGAACCAGCTTTCTCTAGTTCCATTCTGATTTCTACTTCTAACCTTTGAAAAGCAATCCTATGCATTCTAACACACATGCATGCAACCAAATTTAATTAAGAGACAAGAATTTCAAGTTTAGAGAAACTTCCCACCTTATGTTGTAGTAGTAGAAGGGATCTCTTCAAGGTTCTTCTTGGAAATCTCCTTCTCCTTCACTTCCTTCTTCTTTTCTCTCCTCCTTCTCTTTGGGGTGTTCTCTTCTGAAAATTCAAGAGCAAATGGGAGAAATGAAGTGGAAATGAGGGTGATGGAGGTGTGTGGGCCGGATTAGACAGGGGGGGGGTGTAGGTTAGGCTATAGGTAGTTTGTAGGCCTCAAAACCATGGCTTAGCCCATTGGTTTGGGGTGTGTTATATTTGCTGCCCAACTTAACTCTTAATGAGCTCCAACAAGTGTGAGACGTGTGTTTTAACGAGCGCACGCAATCTATATTCATTGTAGTACCATACCGTGTTATATTTGCATGTGCGTCGTGCCGAAAACTAGCTGTTATACTAGCATCGGTTCGTCTCGTTCTCGTGCATCCTTGGGATGAAACTCTCACAAAAACTGTCTCGTAACCCTAACCACCCACCACGATGTCACAAATCGACCCAATAATACTACAATCAATTGCACGCATAGTAACAATATACATACACATATGCATATATTCAGATACAGTACAAAACGGAGTGTTACATCACTCCCTCCTTAGAATCGTTCTGTCCCCAGAACGTCCTTAGTGGGAGAAAGAAAAACAACAAACAACATAGAAAACATTCAAAATATATCCGGATATAAGGCCTTCATGTGGCTCTCCGGCTCCCACGTGGCTTCTTCCACGAACTGGTTCCTCCAGAGAACTTTGACCATCGGGATAACCTTGCTCCTCAGTACCTTGTCCTGATGATCAAGTATCCTGACTGGTTTCTCTCTACAGGAAAGATCTACCTGTAAATCCTTCGGAACCTCTGGCAACCGTTGGCTCGAATCCGGGACATACTTCCGTAGCATAGAGACGTGGAACACGTCATGCCCTTGAGATAGCTCGCCCGACGGCTCCAACTTATAAGCCATCCTGCCAATCCTTTTCAGAATCTTGTATGGTCCAATATACCTCAGAGCTAACTTCCCGCCTTTTCCAAACCTGATAACTCCTTTGGTCGGCGATACCTTGAGAAATATGGAGTCGCCTTCCTCAAATTCCAACTCTCTTCGGCGGTTGTCCGCATAGCTCTTTACCTGCTTTGTGCTCCTTGAAGCCTCTTCTGAATAAGCTCGATCTGCTCCGACGTCTGTTGCACGATTTTTGGTCCATACATCTGCCGCTCTCCTACCTCGAACCAACAAACCGGCGTCCTGCATCTTTGTCCATACAAAGCTTCATACGGGGCCATGCCAATGCTTGCCTGATAGCTGTTATTACAAGCAAACTCTACCAAGGCTAAGTATTTTTCCCAACTTCCTCCGAAGTCCAAAATGCATGCCCGTAACATGTCCTCGAGAATCCTGTTGACTCTCTCCTTCTGTCCATCTGTCTGAGAGTGAAAAGTTGTGCTGAAGTCTATTCTAGTTCCTAATGCTGACTGTAGACTTCGCCAGAATCGAGACATAAATCTTGCATCTCGGTCGGATACTATCGACACTGGCACTCCATGTGGCTTTACTATGTTCTCAATGTAGACCTCGGCCAACTTCTCGACTGTCCAGGTCATCTTTACTGGAAGAAAATGTGCTGACTTGGTCAATCGATCCACAATCACCCATATTGAGTCATTTTCTTAGGGCTCCTGGTTTCTGATTTCCGGCCTTAACTTGTTGGCATGTCAAACACTTGGCGACAAACTCTGCTATATCTCGCTTCATCCCTGACCACCAGTAGTGTTGCTTCACATCGCGATACATCTTGATGCTTCCGGGGTGAATCGTAAGTAAAGTGGAGTGAGCTTCCTTCATGATGTCTTCCCTCAACTCCTCATCCTTTGGTACACATAGTCGGTTACCCAACCATAGTGAACCTTCTCTTATACTGAATTCCGCCAATTTTCCTTCATGCACTTGCTTCTTCATGTCTTCCATCTTTGGGTCTTTGGTCTGAGCCTCTTTCACTCGCTCATCCAAGCTTGGTTGTAATACCAACTGTGCCAGAACTGCACTTATGTGTTGTGTAACCACTTCGATGCCTGCCTGCCTGATCTCTTCATCTAGCTCCCTCCGGGTTGCTATCCATGTAGCCACACTTCTCTTCCTACTAAGCGCATCTGCTACCACGTTGGCTTTTCCTGGATAATATATAATCTCAAGCCTGATGTCTTTGAGTACTTCCAACCATCTCCTCTGCCTTAAGTTGAGATCCTTTTGTTGGTAGATATACTTTAAGCTCTTGTGATCCGTGTAGATTTCCACCTTTGCTCCGTAGATATAATGTCTCCATGATTTCAAAGCAAAAATTATCGCTGCAAGTTCCGAATCATGGGTTGGATAGTTCTTCTCGTGTGGTCGTAGTTGTCTCGAACCATACGCTATAACCTTGCCTTCCTGCATCAGCACACATCCGAACCCCAAATACGACGCATCACTATAGATGATGTAGTCTTTGTCTTCCTGAGGTAAAACCAATATAGGTCCGGAGATCAAACGGTTCTTCAGTTCCTGAAAACTTCCTTTACATTTCTCCATCCAGTCGAAACTTTGGTTCTTTTTGGTCAAAGCTGTAAGGGGTACAGCTATCCTTGCATAATTCTGGATAAACTTCCGGTAATACCCAGTCATACCCAGAAAACTTCTTACTTCCTTCACCGTCTTCGGTTGTGGCCATTCCTTGACCGCCTCTATCTTCTGAGGATCCGTTGTCACTCCCTCCTTAGAAAGGATATGGCCTAGGAATGCAACTTCCGATTTTCAGAACTCACACTTAGATACTTGGCACACAACTGCTGCTCTTGTAACTTGCTCAAGACTGCTGTTAGATGTTCAGCATGATCCTCTTCCATCCTTGAATATACCAAAATGTCGTCGATGAAGACCACGACAAATGAGTCGATAATCGGCCGTAGAATTCTGATGATATCCAGACCATAGGTTAATCTTGGAGAATACTGCTGCTCCCTGAAGCTGATCAAAAAAATCGTCGATCCTGGGAATTGGGTACTTGTTCCGAATAGTTACCTTATTCAATTCCCGATAATCGATACACATCCTGGACGACCCGTCCTTCTTCTTAACCAGCAATACCGGTGCTCCCCAAGGCGATGCACTTGGTATGATAAATCCTTTCTGCAAATACTCTTCAATCTGCTTCTTGATCTCCTTCTGCTATACTAGTGCCATTTGATAGGGTGCTTTAGATACTGGAGCGCTTCCTGGTTGAATTGTGATGCTAAACTCGACATCACGGTGTGGGGGGGGGATTCCAGGTAAATCCTCTAAGAATACAGGTGGAAAATTCCTCCCCACTGGTATCTTGGTCACCTCTTCTGGTACCCGTACTTCACTAGCAGTTGCGAAGGTCATTGCCTTCGATCTCTGCTCCCCGTGGAATACAAGTTCCACTCCTTCAGCTGAAATAATTACCTTCTTCTCCTTACAGTCATTGTTTGCCATGTGCCTCGATATCCAATCCATGCCAATAATGACATCTGTCTCGGCAAAACTCAACTCCAATAAATCGATTCTAAGGATTACTCCGCTAATCTGGAGCTTACATCCCCTATAGCATAGATTTGTAGTGAGGTTTGCCCCTGCCGGTGTAGCTACCGTCAAAGCTAACTCTGGGATTGCCTTTTGTGTGCATCTTAATTTTCTCAAAAAGATTTTGACACAAAAGAATGAGTCCATCCACTATCAAACAAGACTGTTGCCAAAATTCCATATATATATATATATATATATTCTGTTACAACAGTACATCGTCCATCAACTTCCAAAAATCCAAAATACAACTTAAACTTGATTACATTACTTCTTTAGCTTTCAAAAGATCTCAAAATATACTAGATCCACATATTATCTTCACCTTGTCATTTATCCAGTTACTTGCTCGATGAGCATCCCCTTTGTAATTCTGGGCAATTTGACTTGACATGCCCAAGTTCCTTACAGTTGAAACAACCCTTGATCGCTGCTGGGCAACGCGACTTGTAGTGTCCGACTTCCCCGCATTTGTAGCAACTCTTAGTCGCAATTGTTCTCTTGGGGTATTCTTCGTTAGAAGGTTTGGTGATTTTCCCAGTAGTTTTTGGCTTGGGACCCTTCTGAAGTCCCCACCAGCGATTCTGAAGGTGTGTCATACTGCCTTGAAGCTTCTTTCATTCTTTCTTCAGGCGTGTCACCTGTGCCTGATGAAATTTGATCTGTTGCTGAGCCCGGTGGATCGCCTTGTCCCTGCGTTCCCTTGCCCTTTTCATTTCCAGATACCCGATGGCTATCCTCTGCTGCTCTGCCGTTGGGTCTAGCGATGGTGGAGGAGAGTTCTCCTCACCTTCAGTCTTCTGTAACACTTCTTTCATTTCTTCCTCCATCGTCATCACTTTCTTGCCAGGTATTGGCTTACCTACTGACCCATCCTGGATGAAGATATCTTCGAACACCATCTGCAAAACATAAACAGGGTTTAGTTTTGGAATTACAGACACATCTTGTTCTGTTTCCCTCCACTAATGTCTGGTAACAGACTAGCCACAATTTGGACTTGACTGCTCCAAGCATGTTAGTAAAAATGAAGTAATCAAAGACTGGTTCACATATAGGGAAGATCATAATCATAAGTTGTAGCGCTACCATATGATTTGTAATCATCCTATTTGTCAACTAGAATCATTTTATCTGGCCTTCAAGTCTAATTTCCAACTGTGTTAGACTGCAATTTGAAGTCAGCTCTGATACCAACTTCTATAGCGCCCTGGATCCCCGTTACCGGACATCCGTGACACCTTCCAGAATCTTTACCTTCAAATGCATTTCAGCACAGTAATAACATGGAAATTTAAAAACATCTTTATTGCCAAATAAGTCATTATATCATTGATTACAACCGATAACATGTTCTTGGACAAGGAGTACAAATTACATCAATTCATTACAACTTATTACAAGTATTTACAGACTCTTGTAAAGCTATCAGCTACCTCTTGGAATGGTAATCGACTGATTACTTGCGGAACTTCGCTGAGCGGCCCATCGGCTCCCCCGGGACTTGCTTCTTAGCTTCAGGCTTCTGCTGCGCGACTCTGATATCTCTGCACCTGTTTGGAAGGTATAACCGATACCTAAAAGGTGGGAAACGTCAGTACTTCGACTGACGCAAAGCTGGTGATAACAGCGATCCTCTAAAATTCAATCACAACCAATAATTTATGCAAAAAGGAAAAGTGTTGTGCCAAAACAAGGGTTAGTGGATTCGGGTTCTAGTGCAGTGTTATGACATGACCTTACGTCTAGATGCAGCAACCTCACATGCCTAACTTCTAATGAAAGAAAGACTTTGGAGCACGAATGCATCCCATACTACATACGCCCCCAAATCTAGCCATCTTTCTCCACAATATAGGGATTCGAACCCTCGCCATGCACACTACTGTTGTACACACTCCAGTTCCCAATAGATTGTCCGTTGCCCAAGGAGATTGCAGCAGTCGGTCTGATTCCGCCCTGCAGTGCCCGAGTGGTCACCGCCACTTGGTACCCCCGTACGGACCTCCTTAGAAAACACATTGAACCTGGTCCTTACGACCCTTTGTTCCACATGTCCATTTATGGACTCTCGCATGCGTGTTCACCTCTCATCGGGTAATGAACTGATATATACCAAAAAGAAACACAAAACAAAAAAATTCGTGCATTAGGGACGTGAGCACCACTGAAGGTCAATTCATTCGGGCCTCCCGCACCTTACTCCGGCAAACTTTGGGAATCAACAGATCGAGATACGAGCCGGGGACTCAAACCATGAGCGGCCGAGAACGTATCCCTACGACTGGAAGATACAACACCGACTATGGTTTACTAGGACTAATGTAATTTCTCAACCCCCCTAATAAACCATTCTAACCCCTACCTTACTCTAATTATTTCGGGTAAGAATTAACTGCTTCCACACTTGCCTATCAGCCTCTGGCCCCTGGCGATACCGGTCCGGTTCACCGCTTCCCCGACTTGGACTCGTCCAGCAAAATGGCCTACGCCTGCCGCTACCACGACTATAAATATAAAATTGCCCCATGAGCTCCACTCACTGGCATGCTCAGACATCCTATGCCCGGCAGAAGTCTAAAAATATAGGCTTGATAGGTGCAGGGTATCTTTTACCCTAGTGACTAACTCGAGTAACACATGCCACTCGGGAAAACAACAACCTCAATAACAGAGATCGACCATCCCTAGCCACGAGTCACCGACTCGGCTCACACACAAGGAAAAATTGTTTTCACAATCCTTAATCCTAACCCAGACTAAGCAACCTACGGGTTTCTGCCCGATCTCAAGATGGTCATAACTTTATCGATACAACTCCGATTGGAGTGTATGGCCCAACCTAGAAAGGTACGATCCTAGGCTACAACTCCCTAGTTGATCACAAGCTTAGACTCAACCGTCTAAGTCCTCAAATTAGCTTTTCAAGCTCCAACCCGCATGCTTCCTGTGCACGGGCTACACCTTACCATTAAGACAAGATTCTACTCGTTCATCAGAATGACACAACTCAATTTCAGTATAAGGGTGTGGGTGTCCCCAACAACTCTCTACTTGGT
Source organism: Hemerocallis citrina (assembly GCA_017893485.1). Classification (NCBI taxonomy): domain Eukaryota; kingdom Viridiplantae; phylum Streptophyta; class Magnoliopsida; order Asparagales; family Asphodelaceae; genus Hemerocallis; species Hemerocallis citrina. The sequence continues at coordinate 139,834,644 of CM030359.1, read as the reverse complement.
CATGAGTACAATTTACACCATTAAGTCACCCTAACACACGCATCTATCATCAATACACCCATTACACAATTGGTCTCTCTAATTCAGAGCATTCAGCTCTACTATCGTCCTCTGTCCAGTCTTACAAAAATCATAAAAATTCAACCGTTTACTGGATTTGCCTCAAACTAGTTTTGTTGGAAAGGTCTAGGTGTCCCCTACAACTCTATCTTGGGTCATGATCCTCAAAATATGCCTCTAACAGGTCTCAATTTCCCAATCTTTACAGAGTGTCGAAACTGGCCGAAAACAGCACAGTGCTCAATCACAAACTCACAGTAAATTGCACACTTGTCCAATTGATACAAAATTTATGGTGGTGATACTAGACATCATACCCAACATTATGAAAAAGACCTCATGTCAAAGTGAGTAATAGCTATCGCAAGTTAGCACAGAAACCATCTTGTTTTCTTAATTCAACCTCAGATACTGATCATAGATAGATTTTTCTCATGCCTCTAAAATCAACCAAACAATTTACTGACTTTTGTAGATAATCAACATGCATTCAGAAATAATTAGTAAAAACTTCAGATCAAAATCATGCTTCAATAAATTACGAAAATTCCTACAATATCAACCATTCTGTTTTTCTTTTTCTGAGTCTGCCTTACGACACATATCTATTTCTCAATTTTATTAGCACATCAAATGATCATATAAAAATCTGAAATAATTTATGTATGACCATAACACACAAATGAACAAACCCTTTTAATTTTGTTGTCCAATTCAACATATTGTGCTCTCGGAAAAATCCACAACATGGCACTCCGAACCAGTTTTCTGTAGTTCCATTCTGATTTCTACTTCTAACCTTTGAAAAGCAATCCTATGCATTCTAACACACATGCATGCAACCAAATTTAATTAAGAGACAAGAATTTCAAGTTTAGAGAAACTTCTCACCTTTGGTTGTAGTAGTAGAAGGGATCTCTTCAAGCTTCTTCTTGGAAATCTCCTTCTCCTTCACTTCCTTCTTCTTTTCTCTCCTCCTTCTCTTTGGGGTGTTCTCTTCTGAAAATTCCAAAGCAAATGGGAGAAATGAAGTGGAAATGAGGGTGATGGAGGTGTATGGGCCGGATTAGACAGGGGGGGGGTGTAGGTTAGGCTATAGGTGGTTTGTAGGCCTCAAAACCATGGCTTAGCCCATTGGTCTGGGGTGTGTTATGTTGGCTGCCCAACTTAACTCTTAACGAGCTCCAACGAGTGTGAGACGCATGTTTTAACGAGCGCACGCAACCTATATTCACTGTAGTACCATACCGTATTATATTTGCATGTGCGTCTGTCTCGTTCTCGTGCATCCTTGGGATGCAACTCTCACAAAAACTGTCCCGTAACCCTGACCACCCACCACGATGTCACAAATCAGCCCAATAATACTACAATCAATTGCACGCATAGTAACAATATACATACACATCTGCATATATTCAGATACAGTACGAAACGGGGTGTTACAAAACTTGAACAGAATGAAATGCTAGTTTAAGAAGAGACTTGCCTGTTATATTGCAGATACAATTAATAAGAATAACAGAATTAGAATTCCGGGCAAAATCTCCTAGAACAAGTGCGAAGTACGTGCGAAGAACCAACAACAAACAAGCACAGCAACTGCAAAAGCCAAGTGAAAAACCTCACACTGGATCCGGATGAACACGGGACAGCAATCGGGATCTGATGTGCCTAAAACACGAGACAACAATCTCGCCCAATGAATGGCCTCCTTGACACTCGATCGGCCCAAACACAGAACAGCAAAAGGGGATCCGCTGTGCGCCGAACACAGAATAGCGGGCTGCCCAATCGGTGATCGTCTCCTTCCTCGACAAGGAGAGAGAGAGAGAGCACGACGTCTCGATGGCGACTGCGTGGCACTGCGGCAGGGGGCGAAGCGGCATTGGCACCATGGTCGGGAAGCGACAGTACCGACGACAGCCTCGATGAAACTCCGGCGAACTCTATTTTGCGATTGGAAACAGAGAGACGACGAAGGTAATGCTAGGGGACTCGAACGGCGATGCTAGGGCCTTCGATGGAGCGGCGAGGGACGGCGGTGATACTGGTGAAGTGCACGGAGGTTTGAAGGACGACGGCGATGGGTAATGGCGACGAGAACACCATGGTGGATTGGGTTATGGCAAGGACAGGGGGTGTGCGGATGATGGTGAGATGGTGGAGACGAGGGGACGACGAAGACGAAGGTGGAGACGGTGGTGGAAGACAATCAGAACGGCAACGGGAGTAGGGTTTCCGGTTGGGTTTGGGGTGCAACGAAAAATAGAGAGAGATAGGTTTTGGGATCAGGGACAGAGAGTAATGGCGGAGATAGAGAGTAGAATATAAAATATTAGAGTTTAATAGGATTATTTATAGGTGATCAAGAATTAGGATTTTGGGTTCAGATTATGTGGGTTCTGGGTAACGGTTTTGGCTCCAAAAAGAGAAAAATAAATGCAATGAGATGAGACAAACACAAAGGAGAACAAATCAAACTCAAAATAGAAAGAGCAAGATTTGCAAAGAGAACAGAATCCGACCAAAAGAATTTAGATCGATCAAGAGAGAACAAAAGAACCCAAGAAAAGACAAAATACACTATAATAAATGAATCCAAATACAATAATCAAACGAAAACAACGTACAATAAAATCTGAAAATAGGGCTTACACTCGTTGTACATGTCAAGCATCGAGCCCCTTCATCTTGTTGGAAAAGCTAGGGCTATGCACGTTGTACATATCGAGAGTCGGGCCCTTCAAACTTGTGAGAAAGCTAGGGCGTTGCTCGAGAAACATGCCGAGAGTCTAGCCCATACATCTTGATAAAGCTGGGGCGTTACACGTGTGATGCTGACGTCAAGGGGGGAGGAGGGGAGGATCGAGGCGTTAAAATCTTATCAGCCATTAGATCTTGATGATTAAGAATGGACGGTTAGGAATCTTTTGCAGAATTCGAGGTGTTGATAGTTCCTCTATAAAACTTCCTCCCCCTCTTCATTTCTTCACTTTTCTTTCTCTTTCAAAAAATTGGAGCTTCTTTCTCTAGTTTTCTGAGACGACTTTTCTGGTGACATCCCAATCACGAAACCCAGGTTAGTATCACTTTTGTTTTGTCGCGGTCTAAGTCCGGTTCCGAGGCGAGTGCCTCTGGTAGGGATGAAGAGGATCGTTAGTCGGTCTCCACGTCATTGGATCTCGACGACCGAGTTTTTGGACTTAGTGCCTGTCGGTAGCCGTAAGCCGTATGTGGTGGAGTCTAGTGATTCCGAAAGTGAGGCGGAGGTACAGGGTGAGGAAGTTGAGGAAGGAGTTGCGGACAAGGGAGCCGAGGGTGAGGCAGAGGTACAGGGTGAGAAAGTCGAGGAAGGAGTAGCAGATGAGGGAGCCGAGGATGATATTAACGAGGGTAGTGGGGACACTGCTGGGGAGGTTCCCCCCATTCTTCAGCCTTTGGCGACATCGTCTCCTCCGGGGACTCCTCGTATCTGAAAGAGGAAGAGGAAATGACACCTCCCGGACAGTACGGGGATGCCAGACGAGTTTGCACCCAAGCACGGGCTCGATGTCCCATACGTCAAGAACCCCCGATCTATCAGGATGTATCCTGACAACGTGTGGATTTGGTTTGATTCGAGGTGGAAATATCTTCGCCAGACCGGACCCAGATCCAGATTGGACAAAGTTCAGTGCATTTTGATGGCCGACCACCTGCCCGTGATAAGGGCTAGTTATTTCATAGGGCGGGAGTATGAGATGATGATCCCCAGCCCTAGCCTTCGTCCGACCATCGAGTTGGCCCCTGGCTACTGCATGTTTCTCGAGGATGCCTTCGCTTCGAGACTAAGGCTGCCGTTGCACCCATTTATCAAGAGGGTGCTGAGGTTGGGGCCATCTGCCCGATGCAGTATGGTCCCAACTCTTGGAAGCAGTTGGTTTGCTTCATGTTACTATGTGAGGAGAAGGGAGTGCCCTTGAAACTGAAGTACTTCCGAGCGATTCCAGGGGTGATCTCGTTGGGAGAGCAGGAGGGCATATACTACATATCACCTCATCCCCACAAGAAGGTGCTGCACGGGCATCCGGAATTCATCAAATGGTGGAAGGCTAAATACTTCATAGTCTGAAGCCCGGTGCCTTGGTAAATTTCTACCGCTTAGAATTTTTACAAGCCGAACCAAAAACTCCTGAAGCAGAGAGACTTGACGGAAGAGGAGTGGGCTGATGTCGATCAGATTGTCGAGGGCCACAGCATCGGCTGGCTGAATGTGTTTGAGTTGCACTTGGCCTGGATCCGACTGAGCCCAGTCGACCCTTGTATGTTTCATTCCTTTTTATTTAACATTATGCCTTCGTGTTAACATTCTTTCTTTTCCTCTGCAGCGATGGACCAGGCATAGCGTGATGCGAGGAAGGCCCTGAGGATGTGGCCCAGAAGAGATAGTGTGGTCGTTGTTCGATACCTCCACCAGACGGCTGACCTCTGAGTCCTTCCTTTGCGAGGTCATGGTGGAGAAGGAGCTGGAGATCCTGAGGATGAAGATCATGCTAGGTGTAGGTGGATCTCAATTCCGTTCTCTAGGGGTAGGTCGACCTTCCATCGAGGAGCCCTCCCAGACCCTACGTTTGGAAATGGCAAGGCTGGGGGATGCACAGAGCTCTGTTGCCAGATCGTCTACATTGGTGATGCCGACGGGGCCAGGCGAGCCCGTGGGAGAGCAAACACGCCTAACGGGGCTCGAGTTAGCCCGAAGAGCCTATGAGGAAAACTTAGGCTGAAGTGATAGTCGTTTGTAATAAAAACTTATTGTACCATGGCCTTCCAAGGCATTATAAAAAAATGATTCTTTCGATCTGTCTTGATTTGTTTTTTTTAGGATGACTGTCAAGGGCTAGGGAGAGGACGGGAGATTGAAGAATCTCTCGTCTGTCACTTTATTTGTTTTGGGAAATGAGCCGAGGGTTGAGAACTTGGGAGATTGAGAAATCTCCCGTTTGTCTTATAGTCCTCGCCGAGTAGAGGGGACATGGGGCCAAGAAGCCCCATTGGCTTTGGAACCGAGCCCCTTCAGCTTGTGAGAAAGCTAGTGTAGCACCTTGAATCACCACACTAGAGATTCGTGACACAAACCAGAATCTTTCCTTCAAACAGTCACAATACAGGAAAATGCAGAAAAAATTTAAACAAATTTATTCCATGATGTACAAGTTCGAGTGTTACAATTTTACACTGTCTCAGAATTTACAAATCAGAGTTTTACAAAAAAATAACAAAAAAAAATATAAAGGATGAACACTCGATAAAGTTACTTGGGCACACCATCTGTCTTGTGCTTCCTGGGCTCCCTGGGTCGGCAATCTAGCACCTAAAAAAGTGGGCACTTCAGTAATTCTACTGACGCGAGGCTGATAAAAGCAGTGATCTCTAAACTAGACAATCAAGGTTGAAAGCAAAATAGAAAGAGTGACTAAAAGAAGGAAAAGTGGAGTCGGGTCCAAGGTGTCCGTGCATGACATGCCCTAGTACTCTAAATCACAGGTCAAAATGTACTTAATCTAATGCAAGCGAGATTTTGGAATGTATGCATCCCATACTACATACTTTCCAAATCAAGCCGTTGTCTCCAAGTTCAGGGTTTTGAACACTCGCCAAGCAACCTACTCTTGTACTCGTTCTGTTCCTGATAGATAGATCGTGGTTGATGAGGTTGCAGATTAATCGCTCTCCTAGTGGTGTCTCAATTTTCCACTAGTGCCCAACGCCCGGACCCCACTCAAAAGACGTGATGAACTTGAAGATACACCGTAGCATACTTATGGCACCGAAGATTCACAGGACCACAACCCATATGATCCGTTTGTGTCCACCAGCATAGAACTTGACAGCATCGAAGGTCTAATCCCCATATCTGCCAGGAAATCTCATCCCGTTCTTACCACAGTACTTCAGGAATTAACATTGCAAGATACGCATTGGAGCACGTATCCTTAATAACAGGAGAGTACATCACTTGATTACTAGTTCGCTAGAAACTAATGCTGTTACAGGTGAAGGCAAAACTAACCCACATTAAGTCTACCTAGACATGTTGCAAGGGCATGGTTGCCAACTGATTCCTAGTCTAAGTTATGCCTAGTCTCAAGCGGTTTCCTTACAAGAAACCTTGGTTCCTGTATATCAACCTGCGGCTTCGGCGACGTGATCACTTGCTCCCCACTTCTCCCATTGAGTCTCGTCCTCACCTCGGCCCATGATCATCTCCCATGATTTCGTCGGTGCCCGAGTTAGTCACTTAAATCGTTTAAGGCGGAAGTCCCTACATTGGCCTAATGGTTGATAAGTGCGGGCAACTAACTTACAGAAGGTTGACGACTCAAATGTCGTTCAAGTCTCTACCCGTGTCTTAATCAACCTAGGACACAAAATAACCAAGTATTGGGGGGTATAGGAATACGCCTAACTCTCAATTCAACACTTGAGAGTTGAGAACAAGTCACACACATGCAGGTGACAACTTCTACGGGTGACTGGATCTGTCCAGCACCTTCAAAAAATCATATCAGTTACTACACAACTCGGAATTACAAGTTCCTGGGCTTTTTGGAAAGCATAGAGTGTCTACTACAAGTCACTAGTTCAGCACTTGGGCAAATTCCAAACACATTTTTCTAGAAAATCACAAATGTACAGACTCTGCAATCAGCCCCAAGTATTGATCACAGTCTAGTCTAAATTCCATATAAAATCAACCCCTTGTCCAATACTCATGAAATTTAAGAATCTATAACTAGACATACACCACTATATTGTGTCCAAAATTTGCATCTAAAATCCTACTATGCAGAGAGTTATGGCTCTTTAAATACAGCACAAAGTTTCCACTGCGTTCCAGATTACAATTTATTTTTGAAACCTTATCAAATGCTACCTAAAAATTCCCAAATTTAATAATCATCAAATAGACTCATAGCAAAATCTATTGCAAAATTTTCATAGAAATATCATTGATACACAAGTAGTTATGACTAAATGAACTTTTGTCCCCAAACTGACAATCTCAGTTCTGTCTTCTCAGACCAGTTGGAACTCAGCAATTTTTTAAGGCATCAAACAACTTCAGAAAAATGTATAATTTGGGATTATGGTTTTACATACATACAAGAGCATCCACAAAAAATTTTAGCTAAAAATACACAACCAATATTTATTTACGATTTTTGGAAGTCATGACAGAATTTCTCACAATAGTAGTTTCTGCCGTTGGTTGCTGTCCGAAATTAGAGCTGGTGTTTGGGTTATTAAATGACTTACAAATGTTATGAAAAATTCATGTGAGCTCTGGATGCATATCAAATCAAGCCCCCAAAATTTGAGTTCAAAATTCCAAACCGTTTATGAATTAGAAATTTCCAAACTACACACCAAGAACATGTTTCTTTAAAAAAAGTCTTGAAAAGGAGTTGTTCTACCATACAACCTTTTCTTTTCTTAGCATAACCATATTCATACATGACAATCAAGTTTTTCTTAGCTATTTTTACAAGATAACAACACATACAAAAGAAAAGACTAATCTTTTAAGGGTTAGAGTATCACCCACATGTGTTGCAAGAGAATTCTCCAACTAGCTTGAGCTTACTTGCTCCTTGAGATGCACCCTACTCTTTTCCTTCTCTACTACTCTTCTACTACACAAGAAAACTTCACCTTTTCCTTCCTTTCCTTCTCTCTTTCTCTTTTTTTTTGTGCACACAAGACAAGAAGATAAGATGAAAGAATGAGAGAGTGAGTGAAATGGGGGTTTTATAGAAGTGAGGGAGCTAGGGTTTTGGAGAGTGGCCGGAAATGGGAGATGGAGATGGTGGGCTAGGATGGAGTAGTGTGGGAGTGAGTGGAGGTGGACGGATGAGATGGTGCCAACACACAAGCCCTAAAGCTTCATGAGTCTTCATGAGGAAACTTCACATGGCACAAAATCACCCATTGGATCTCATCAAGATTTGTTCCAAAGTTTCTAATCATGATGAGGGTTAGATCTAACCCTAGGTCACCATAACATAACCCTAACCCTTGAGTACAAATATGCATGGTTATTTAATTCAACAATCATGCACCAATTCAATTTAAGTATAAATTTAGTTGAAAAATAAATAATTTATATAAAATAAAATATTTTATCTTATTCTGGGATATTACAGTTAAGACTTTTGATTTTCGAAGAAGGTCCTCAATATCCAGGTCAAGGGAGGTGTTCGATCCCAAGGGTGGTGACGAGGGCGAGGCATCCATAACATCCGGTAGCCGAGGGAGGTTTTCGAGCCCACGGGTGATGACGAGGACGAGGCATCCTGGACGTCCGGTAATGGAGAACATTTCATCTTCCAATGTCATTAATGGCTATCAGACATTTCGAATCCCCGTGCCATAAATGAGATTTCCAAAAGGCTATATAACCCTCACCCCCACCTCAGAAATTTTCTCACCTCACCATGAATTCTCGTTGCCGGTGGCTCTCCTACCACCCGCTGACAGTTGGGGGTAACGGCTATGAGTGTTGTTTATCTCCGGTTGCCAGCGGGTGAGAGGTGGGTCGACCTCGGAGGACGGGGCTCGGGGTGCTTACCGAGAGCGAGCACCCTGAATGAAATTTTTGTCCGACTGTCCTGGGCCAGTGGCTCTCCTTCCACCCTCTGACAATTGGGGGTAAAGGCTATAAGTGCTGTTTATCCCCAGTTGGCAGCGGGTGGAAGGTGGTTCGATCCGTTGTTCAGTGTTCCGTGGTTCTCGCTGTGGGCGAGGGCCATAAATCATAACAAAAATTTTGGGTAGTGGGGTCAGCTAAAGTCCCGGACGAAGGTTTAAGACTTGGGAAATTCTGATTAAACCCCCTTAGGTGCTCGAAGTCTAAGCCGAGCGGTGGGGACGAGAGGGGTTGAAGAACCTCTCGTTGATGAGTCCGAGCCGAGGGCTAGGAGTTGAGGGATTGAAAAATTGCTTATAGGTGCTCAATGTCCATGCCGATTGGCGAGGACATGAGCTGATTATGTCCGAACCGAGGGCTAGGATTCGAGGGATTGAAAAATTCCTCATAGGTGCTCGAAGTCCATGCCGAGTAGAGAGGACGTGAGTGAATTATGTCTGAGCCGAGGGCTAGGAGTCGAGTGATTAAGGAATCCCTCGTGGGTGCTCGAAGTCCACGCCGTGGGGCGAGGACGAGAGCGGTTGATGTCCAAGCCGAGGGGTGGGAGTTGAGTGATTAAGGAATCCCTCAGAAGCGCTCGAAGTCCATGCCGAGTGGCGAGGACGTGAGCGGATGACGTCCGAGCTGAGGGCTAGGAGTTGAGAAAGCTAGGCCTTTGCTTGCAGTGCAAGCCGAGCATCGAGCCCCATAGATTGAGAGAAAGCAAGGGCATTGCTGTGTTGGACTGTGTTGGACTGTAAATTGAAGTTAGCTCTGATACCACTCTGTAACGCCCCGATTTCCATATACTGGGAAACCGAGACACGAGCCGGGACCATTACTTCAATTAGTCATAATACAAAGAATAACAGAAGAATTTAAAACTTTTTATTCAACACCCAATGTAATACAAGTCTGAATATCATACAACCGCAACACATTACAATAGTGTTACAATAATACCTTTACAATCCCAAGTATTACCACCTTCAACAGATTACATCAGAGTACAAGGAATGAAGAACAACACTTGGTAACTCTCACTTGAATACTTCTCAACTAATAGATAATCCACATACATGTTACAGCGGAACTAAATATGACACTGACTCCTCGCTTTCCTTTCCTTGAGTACCCCTGAATCTCGCACCCGTACTTCTGCGATCCAGTACCTATGGAAGTGGGGACGTCAGTATTCACTGACTCTTAAAGGCTGATAACATAGTAGCGAATCTCCCAAACAACATACAGAAAACATGGCAATTGTGTCGGTGTAGTTTAAGTGTTCGTGAGTGCTATGACTAGAATCTAACGCAATATTAACTAGGACTAGGATGCTCCTATTCTAATGTTAGCAAGTCTCCGAAGCAACATGCAGCCCATACTACATGCGCCCCATCTCAAGCCGTCTCTCCATATATAGGGATTGAACCCGCGTTATGAATTTCTAATTGTACACAACATGTTCCTGACAGATACAACGTGACTGATGAGGTTGCGGACGTGGTCAAGTCCTACCAAGGCAGTACGCTCATGGTGTCTATGTCCCACTAATGCAGTCCGCTCATGGTGTCTATGTTTGCCACTACTACCCAGCTAACCAGACCTCACACAAAAACCAGATGAACCCTCGGGGTTTCCGCCAACAGGAGAGCCCCCTGCCGCCCCCGAGCCAGACCGTAGTCCATGGCCTGTTCGTATCCCCGACATAGGACCCGACGGAGTTCCGGGGTACATCCCCCTAGCTCCGCTCGCCTTATCATGATACTTCAGGAATTAACAGTGTGAGATACGCAACCCGTGCTCCCAACTCGTGAGAAGCCACCGTACGTATCCCTTTGACGGGAAGGTACAACCCAATAACACCACCTAAGGCCTGCCCCAAGGGACAAGTTGGTCGTAAGGAGCCCCCTACAACCAACTCCTCTCATTCCGACAAAGGGTCTAAGTAAATGATCTTTATAAGTCACTACCTTAATGATGTCCCTGACCCGAACAATCCTAGGGATGACAATATTATGAACACAACATGCTAGGCCTTAATTTTGACTTCGCAAGACAACTCTACTAAGCTGCTCAACCTAGACTTACAAAAATCCCTCAGGATCCGGTTCTTGGCCCATCGATCCAAGACCCCGGCCATGCGAACATACATGCATGCCACTACCCTGAACTTGGATTCCGTCTATACTTCGGTCCTCGATCAACCTACACCGGTTAAGATCCGACGGTACACAAGGAGTGACTTCTCCACAGTTCCTTAGGGGTAAGAAAACATATGTCTTGATGGTCGATAGCCCCTAGGGTAATAATATCACCCTAGACGAGCCCAACAAACTGTGTACAAGCTAATAAGCTATATACGGGTAAACTAACCACATACGAGCCAATAAGTTCCGTATGAACCAACCACTCCCTACGAGCCAGGCAGGCCTCGCATGAGATAACAATGTACATACCGGCCAAATATGCCGCGTATGAGACCGACAGCTACGCACGGGCCGGTCGAGCCGCATACGAGACAACTATATGCAAACAACCATACTGGTAATCAAACCTAGAAGCAACCAAACGTGCTTACTAGCAACTTGAGCTTCTATTACTAGAAGCAACAGAAGAATCTACAAATAGTCTATGATAGGCATTCTACCAATGAGAAGCCCGAAGCGACGTAATAACCTTTATTGAACTAACTATTACTAATGACCTTTCTAATTCTTATTACCCCTACGGATGAGGAATGTCCCCATGATATGGTCCAATTTCAATTAGGACTTCACACAACTAGAGTCCATGAGATGTCATGGAAGGCCTGTTGGAAGGCCTGTTCTACGGGGGTAAGTTGGGGAGGTGGTGGTACTGGGACCTGGCCTCCTAAAGGAAATGCCCCTGCTGCGGCAGCTGCGGGGGCCCCGTCGGCCAACTCGGCCCCAACTGGTGGCTCGACCCCCTCTAAGATAGGCTCTGAGTCTGAGTCTATCTCGATCACATCCCCGTGACCCCACCCATTCCCCGTGGGAAATGCTCCGTCCGTCATCCTGCAAGGAGTGGATACAAAAATTAGCATCGATATAGAATTATTATAAAACATAAGTTGAAAGATACAACAATATGAATTATAATTGTCTACAACTAGTTAAAACCCAACTCCTAAAAGGCATCCAAATTTAATTTTCCTACTGTGTTGGACTGTAAATTGAAGTTAGCTCTGATACCACTCTGTAACGCCCCGATTTCCATATACTGGGAAACCGAGACACGAGCCGGGACCTTTTCTTCAATTAGTCATAATACACAGAAAAACAGGAGAATTTAAAACTTTTTATTCAATACCCAATGTATTACAAGTCTGAATATCATACAACTGCAATACATTACAATAGTGTTACAATAATACCTTTACAATCCCAAGTATTGCCACCTTCAACAGATTACATCAGAGTACATGGAATGAAGAACAACACTTGGCAACTCTCACTTGAGCACTTCTCAACTAATAGATAATCCACAAATATGTTACAGCGGAACTAAACATGACACTGACTCCTCGCTTTCCTTTCCTTGAGTCCCCCTGAATCTCGCACCCATACTTCTGCGATCCAGTACCTTTGGAAGTGGGGACGTCAGTATTCACTGACGCTTAAAGGCTGATAACATAGCAGCGAATCTCCCAAACAGCATACAGAAAACATTGCAATTGTGTCGGTGTAGTTTAAGTGTTCGTGAGTGCGATGACTAGAATCTAACGCAATATTAACTAGGACTAGGATGCTCCTATTCTAATATCAGCAAGTCTCTGACGCAACATGCAGCCCATACTACATGCGCCCCATCTCAAGCCGTCTCTCCATATATAGGGATTGAACCTGCGTTATGAATTTCTAATTGTACACAACCTGTTCCTGACAGATACAACGTGACTGATGAGGTTGCAGACGTGGTCAAGTCCTACCAAGGCAGTACGCTCATGGTGTCTATGTCCCACTAATGCAGTTCGCTCATGGTGTCTATGTTTGCCACTGCTACCCAGCTAACCGGACCTCACTCAAAAACCAGATGAACCCTCGGCGTTTTCGCCAACAGGAGAGCCCCCTGCCGCCCCCTAGCCTGACCGTAGCCCATGGCCTGTTCGAATCCCCGGCATAGGACCTGACGGAGTTCCCGGGTGCATCCCCTAGCTCTGCCCGCCTTATCATGGCACTTCAGGAATTAACAGTGTGAGATACCCAACCCGTGCTCCCAACTCGTGAGAAGCCAACGTACGTAACCCTTTGACGGGAAGGTACAACCTAATAACACCACCTAAGGCCTGCCCCAAGGGACAAGTTGGTCGTAAGGAGCCCCCTACAACCAACTCCTCTCATTCCGACAAAGGGTCTAAGTAAATGATCTTTATAAGTCACTACCTTAATGATGTCCCTGACCCGAACAATCCTAGGGATGAAAATATTATAAACACAATATGCTAGGCCTTAATTTGGACTTCGCAAGACAACTCTACTAGGCTGCTCAACCTAGACTTACATGCATGCCACTACCCTGAACTTGGATTCCGTCTATACTCCGGTCCTCGATCAACCTACACCGGTTAAGATCCGACGGCACACAAGGAGTGACTCCTCCACAGTTCCTTAAGGGTAAGAAAACATATGTCTTGATGGTCGATAGCCCCTAGGGTAATAATATCACCCTAGACGAGCCCAACAAACTGTGTACTAGCTAATAAGCTATATACGGGTAAACTAACCACATACGAGCCAATAAGCTACGTATAAACCAACCACTCCCTACGAGCCAGGCGGGCCTCGTATGAGATAACAATGTACATACCGGCCAAATATGCCGCGTATGAGACCAACAGCTACGCACGGGCCGGTCGAGCCGCGTACGAGACAACTATATGCAAACAACCATACAGGTAATCAAACATAGAAGCAACCAAACGTGCTTACTAGCAACTTGATCTTCTATTACTAGAAGCAACAGAATAATCTACTAATAGTCTATGATAGAAATTCTACCAAAGAAAACCCCGAAGCGACGTAATAACCTTTATTGAACTAACTATTACTAATGACCTTTCTAATCCTTATTACCCCTACGGATGAGGAATGTCCGCATTATATGGTCCAATTTCAATTAGGACTTCACACAACTAGAGTCCATGGGTTCTTTTCGAAGTTGACTAGAACAACCTATAACATACGTCCGCTTTCTTATTTAATTAGGATGCCACCCTATACCCTTTAAGCATGTATGGCTCCTTACTAACATTAACTACAACAAGGTAGTTATCACTACAATTACAACATGATTCTTTCTTATTTACTTAACCTATAGGAATTTAAGCATGGTATTCAATTGTAAGCATCAACCTACAAAACTAGCCATGGTACATAACATAACCATCAACCAACAACACTCCTAAGTATGAATATGATCGAAGCATGCACTTATAACAAGCTTAAGCATGAATGATTATTATGATCTAAACATGAAGCTTTACTACAATTTAAGCATAAGTTATAACTTGAGCATGAATGCTTACTACTTAGAGCATGTATCTCTACTACCACCTTAAGCATGGATCTCCACTACTTAACATGATTAATCACCACAACCCAAGCATCGATATATAATTAGCATGAATCTTGCTACATTCCTAAGCATGGTAGATACGCGTTAATCCTACAAAATCTAAGCATGACAGATAATTTCTCTACAACAATCCAACATGGTAAGCTACTTAATTATTCAACCTAAGCATGGTATACATTTCAAACAAAAACCTACAACATTCTAAGCATGGTAAGGCTACTTAGAATTAATCTAAGCATGGTAGTTGATTAAACATAATCTTACACAATCTTAGCATGGTAGGTTATCGAATATTAATCCTACACATTCCTAAGCATCATATGTATTCCAAGTAGAGACCTACAACATTCTAAGCATGGTAATACTACTTAGTGTTATTCTAAGCATGGTATGTATTCCAAGTAGAGACCTACAACATTCTAAGCATGGTAATACTACTTAGTGTTAATCTAATCATGGTATGTATTCCAAGTAGAGACCTACAACATTCTAAGCATGGTAATATTACCTAGTATTAATCTAAGCATGGTATGCAATTTTCCTACTACAATCTAAGCGTGGATGCTTATGGAAGATGGCTACGACTAAGCATGAATGCTTACCTTAATTCCAATAACAAGTTAAACATAGTATAAGCGTGGGTATAACATAACAACAACCTATAACGATTTTAGCATGAATATATGCTCAGCCTCAATCTACAACATTCCTAAGCATGGTAGATAACTCAAATATCAATCCTAGAACAATCTAACCATAGTATGATAATTCGTACAATGTATGTACAACCTAAACATGGTTCTTTTCTACATTAAACCTACAACATGGTATACACCATAAGCATGGTTCCTATAATACGGAAGATATTAACAACATGGATTTTCTACAATAATCTAAGCATGGGTTACTGCTACCATTAAACATGGTATAATAATTCCTACAACAATCTCAGCATGAATTATAACTCCTACAACATTCTAAGCATGGATATCATCTAAGCATGAATATCTACTAACTTATGCATGAATATTAGTCTAACATGGTGCACAAATCTCCTACAACCCCTAAGCATGAAACCTACTTCAAGCATGGATCTTTTATCAATACTTAAGCATGGGGGTATAATCTTTCTACAAGAATATAAACACAACATAAACATCCACTACAATTTTAGTTAAACACAACATCTACTACAATCTCATTTAAACCTAAACATCTATTACAACTTTATTTAATCACAAATATCTACTACAACTACTTTATTTTAAACATAAGCATCTACTACAACTTTACAAAAACATAAACATCTACTACTACTTCATAAGCATCTATTTCTTATTTATTTCTAGTCAAACAAAAAAGAGATCTTTTTAATCATACTAACTAAGATCTTTATCATACTAGAATTAGCATCTAAAATGGGTTCTTTTTACTTAAGATTTATAAAAGGAAATAACAACAATAAAATAAAGTAAAGAGTCCTCCATTTTGGTTCAACCAAACATATGCATTCTTTTTAGTCCAAAGTTTAAGTGTATGTTCTACAACCCCAAAATGGGTGTATGCACCAAGTCATATGCTTATGTATGAGTCCACATTCAAGTCCTACAACCAAAAATTGTTGTATACACAAAGTCCATATGCATATGTTCATTTTAGTCCAATCTATAATACAAGAACAACTACAACCATAAAGATTCAATCTTTTTGTTCTTTACTACTATTTATTCCATTTCTTTTTAAGCCACAACATATACAACAAAACAACACACAACCACATCACAATAAAACACCTCAAAAGGACAAAAGAAAACAAAATAAGGAAGGAAAGAAGAAGAAGAAACCAAAACAACAAACTCAATAAACCAAAGAAAGTGGAGAAACCCCCACCTAAAATTTCTTTGATGGAAGGACTTGTTAGCTATACTTCTCCTTTCCCTAATCTTCTAGGACTCGCATGGAAACCTACAAGAGAAAAACTCTCAAGTTAGAATGGGTTCTCTCTTTCTTTTTCTTTCCTTTCTTTTGTCTTTGTTTTTGTAAAAAGTGAGACAAGTGGAGAAGGAGGGGGTATTTATAGGTGGAGGAGAGGGTGGAGAGTGTAAAATTGCACTCACAAGATTGCACAAAATCCCTTAGGGTTTGGGGAGGCCGGCCATGCTTGTAGAGGTGTAGGGATGAGGTGGAGGTATGGGTGTAGGGTGAGGTGGAAGCATGGTAGAAAAGATAAGGTTTCTAGAAGAGTTTTTACTTTAATCTTCTCATGCATTCTTAACCCTAGTTTAATCCTCCTAAAATCCTGCTAATTAACTTAAATTGGTCATGACAAAGATAAGCACTTTTTCCAAACATACACCTAATTTGCACAATGCACAATTTGCTATAATGCGCATATGTACGTATATATGCGTATACCGCAAATCTTCGCATAATTCGTATAAAAATAATTTAATAATAATAAAATAAATCTTATTATCAATTCGGAGGATTGCACTACCAATTTGATGTACTACGGAGGTACACAGACCGATATATGCACACAGACAATGTTTGTTGAACAAACCGGGCGAAAATCACCAAAATATTTCAATTTTGGAATTAAAACAAAATAATAATAAAATAATAATAAAATTATAATTTATACAAGGTAATATCCGTCCAGGATATTACAATACTCCTTCCTTAGAATAGTTCTGTCCTCAGAACTACGTTAAGTTAGGAAAAGAGGCAAACATCCATACCCTAATAACTCGGGGAAAGAAAGCTTATGCTGCTTTCCAGGTCCCAAGTGGCTCATCCATGAACTGGTTCTCCAAAGAACCCGATTTTTTGCAATTCGATAGCTACTCCTTCCTTAGAATAGGACATGACCTATGAACATTACTTCCGACTTCCAGGATTCTCTCCTATAATTTGCTCAAAGCTGACGCTCCAGATGTTGTAATCAACAGAACCAATTCTGGAGTTGCCTCTCGCACACACCTCAACTCTTGAAAAATAATTTAGACAAAAGATTATGATGAACCAAGTTTGAACAAAACAGTTCCCTGGATTTCATATATATATATAAATCCGACTGATTTCAAAAGTGTTACATCATATATCACTCCTTAGTCCAAGACAATTTCAAAATACGACTCTAAGTCTTAGTTGCAGTCCCATACTAGTACTGGCTCTCCCGCCTTCTTCAGCTTGCCCTTTACTAAGTGTGAACTCTTACTCTTGGGGGACAGGCCCCTTTCCTTTATTGTCCACCTTCAGGGCTAATATGTCGCTACTATTCTTGTGAAACTGGAGACAATTTGGCCTGATATGACCAATCCTCTCGCATCTGTAACAGACACGTGTATCCATCTGAGGGTCCTTCTTGGGGCACTGGCTCATGAAATGACCTCGCTCCCTACATAGAAAACAACTTTCTGTCTTGGTGCCCCTAAGTTTGGCCTTCGTCTTCTGAGTCTTCCGCTCCTGACCTCGGTCCTCGAACCCGGATGCTGGTGCAGATCTCTTACCTTGACGTCGTGGACAGACTGATTTCTTGTGTCCAACTTCTTTACAGAAATGGCATGTTACAACCTCGGTGGTTCCCTGGACTTGCTTCCATTCATACTGCAGTCGGGCCAATCCAGAATCAAAGTATTCCTGTTCCTTGGCTAGGTTTGCTAATATGGCTATGCAACCGTCACTCACTTGCTCAGCTTGTCGACCTCTCCTGGTCCTGCATTTCTTTACCTTCTTCATTTCCTGGCATATGCTGGCGGCCGCCGCTGTGCACTGACACGCACTTAGCTCCTGTGGTGGTGAAATCTCCTTTGGCTCTTCTGAATTGTCGACCCTATCGCTTCTTATTCTGCGAAACATCTGGCAGAAAGGAATAATGGGATACACATAGCATCATATTGCGATATTGCAAAATAACATCCAGTCACCTCATCACACATAAGACTCATAGAGAACATAAAACTAAACTTCATTTATCATAACCCCATATCTTACATAAGCATTATCCTTCCTACATCTATATTACATAAGTAGGAGTCAAAATTACAAAATAACAAAACAGTTTACAAGAACTCAACCGTCTAATCGGTACTGCTAGCGCCCTCTGGTTGGTCCTCTCCAGTCAGCAGCGCTCGTAACTGTGCGACCTGCTGCTGGAGTTCCGCGCATCGGCGCTCCATGCGCACGAACTGTGCCCTATAGCTATGATTCAGGATCACCATCCTGCGCTGGGCCCTTGCATTGGCGCTTCGCAACTTGGCTACTTCCCTCCCATGGTGGTAGCCCACAAACTCGCACGAGTCCATCTTGCTCTCAAGACAGACGTGGGACCACGCCAGGGTCGAGATGTCACGGAAGGCCTGTTGGAAGGCCTGTTCTACGGGGGTAAGTTGGGGAGGTGGTGGTACTGGGACCTGGCCTCCTAAAGGAAATGCCCCTGCTGCGGCAGCTGCGGGGGCCCCGTCGGCCAACTCGGCCCCAACTGGTGGCTCGACCCCCTCTAAGATAGGCTCTGAGTCTGAGTCTATCTCGATCACATCCCCGTGACCCCACCCATTCCCCGTGGGAAATGCTCCGTCCGTCATCCTGCAAGGAGTGGATACAAAAATTAGCATCGATATAGAATTATTATAAAACATAAGTTGAAAGATACAACAATATGAATTATAATTGTCTACAACTAGCTAAAACCCAACTCCTAAAAGGCATCCAAATTTAATTTTCCTACTGTGTTGGACTGTAAATTGAAGTTAGCTCTGATACCACTCTGTAACGCCCCGATTTCCATATACTGGGAAACCGAGACACGAGCCGGGACCTTTTCTTCAATTAGTCATAATACACAGAAAAACAGGAGAATTTAAAACTTTTTATTCAATACCCAATGTATTACAAGTCTGAATATCATACAACTGCAATACATTACAATAGTGTTACAATAATACCTTTACAATCCCAAGTATTGCCACCTTCAACAGATTACATCAGAGTACATGGAATGAAGAACAACACTTGGTAACTCTCACTTGAGCACTTCTCAACTAATAGATAATCCACATATATGTTACAGCGGAACTAAACATGACACTGACTCCTCGCTTTCCTTTCCTTGAGTCCCCCTGAATCTCGCACCCGTACTTCTGCGATCCAGTACCTATGGAAGTGGGGACGTCAGTATTCACTGACGCTTAAAGGCCTGATAACATAGCAGCGAATCTCCCAAACAGCATACAGAAAACATGGCAATTGTGTAGGTGTAGTTTAAGTGTTCGTGAGTGCGATGACTAGAATCTAACGCAATATTAACTAGGACTAGGATGCTCCTATTCTAATATCAGCAAGTCTCGGAAGCAACATACAGCCCATACTACATGCGCCCCATCTCAAGCCGTCTCTCCATATATAGGGATTGAACCCGCGTTATGAATTTCTAATTGTACACAACCTGTTCCTGACAGATACAACGTGACTGATAAGGTTGCAGACGTGGTCAAGTCCTACCAAGGCAGTACGCTCATGGTGTCTATGTCCCACTAATGCAGTTCGCTCATGGTGTCTATGTTTGCCACTACTACCCAGCTAACCGGACCTCACTCAAAAACCAGACGAACCCTCGGGGTTTTTGCCAACAGGAGAGCCCCCTGCCGCCCCCTAGCCCTGACCGTAGCCCATGGCCTGTTCGTATCCCCGGCATAGGACCTGACGGAGTTCCTGGGTGCATCCCCTAGCTCCGCCCGCCTTATCATGGCACTTCAGGAATTAACAGTGTGAGATACCCAACCCGTGCTCCCAACTCGTGAGAAGCCACCGTACGTAACCCTTTGACGGGAAGGTACAACCTAATAACACCACCTAAGGCCTGCCCCAAGGGACAAGTTCGTCGTAAGGCGCCCCCTACAACCAACTCCTCTCTTTCCGGCAAAGGGTCTAAGTAAATGATCTTTATAAGTCACTACCTTAAAGATGTCCCTGACCCGAACAATCCTAGGGATGACAATATTATGAACACAACATGCTAGGCCTTAATTTGGACTTCGCAAGACAACTCTACTAGGCTGCTCAACCTAGACTTACAAAAATCCCTCAGGATCCGGTTCTTGGCCCATCGATCCAAGACCCCGGCCATGCGAACATACATGCATGCCACTATCCTGAACTTGGATTCCGTCTATACTTCGGTCCTCGATCAACCTACACCGGTTAAGATCCGACGGTACACAAGGAGTGACTTCTCCACAGTTCCTTAGGGGTAAGAAAACATATGTCTTGATGGTCCATAGCCCCTAGGGTAATAATATCACCATAGACGAGCCCAACAAACTGTGTACAAGCTAATAAGCTATATACGGGTAAACTAACCACATACGAGCCAATAAGTTACGTATGAACCAACCACTCCCTACGAGCCAGGCGGGCCTCGTATGAGATAACAATGTACATACCGGCCAAATATGCCGCGTATGAGACCGACAGCTACGCACGGGCCGGTCGAGCCGCATACGAGACAACTATATGCAAACAACCATACTGGTAATCAAACCTAGAAGCAACCAAACGTGCTTACTAGCAACTTGAGCTTCTATTACTAGAAGCAACAGAAGAATCTACAAATAGTCTATGATAGGCATTCTACCAATGAGAAGCCCGAAGCGACGTAATAACCTTTATTGAACTAACTATTACTAATGACCTTTCTAATTCTTATTACCCCTACGGATGAGGAATGTCCCCATGATATGGTCCAATTTCAATTAGGACTTCACACAACTAGAGTCCATGGGTTCTTTTCGAAGTTGACTAGAACAACCTAGAACATACGTTCGCTTTCTTATTTAACTAGGATGCCACTCTATACCCTTCAAGCATGTATTGCTCCTTACTAACATTAACTACAACAAGGTAGTTATCACTACAATTACAACATGATTCTTTCTTATTTACTTAACCTATAGGAATTTAAGCATGGTATTCAATTGTAAGCATCAACCTACAAAACTAGCCATGGTACATAACATAACCATCAATCCACAACACTCCTAAGTACGAATATGATGGAAGCATGCACTTATAACAAGTTTAAGCATGAATGATTACTATGATCTAAACATGAAGCTTTACTACAATTTAAGCATAAGTTATAACTTGAGCATGAATGCTTACTACTTAGAGCATGTATCTCTACTACCACCTTAAGCATGGATCTCCACTACTTAACATGATTAATCACCACAACCCAAGCATGGATATATAATTAGCATGAATCTTGCTACATTCCTAAGCATGGTAGATACGTGTTAATCTTACAAAATCTAAGCACGGCATATAATTTCTCTACAACAATCCAACATGGTATGCTTCTTAAGTATTCAACCTAAGCATCGTATACGTTTCAAACATAAACCTACAACATTCTAAGCATGGTAAGGCTACTTAGCATTAATCTAAGCAAGGTAGTTGATTAAACATAATCTTACACAATCTTAGCATGGTAGGTGATCGAATATTAATCCTACACATTCCTAAGCATCGTACGTATTCCAAGTAGAGACCTACAACATTCTAAGCATGGTAATACTACTTAGTGTTAATCTAAGCATGGTATGTATTCCAAGTAGAGACCTACAACATTCTAAGCATGGTAATACTACTTAGTGTTAATCTAAGCATGGTATGTATTCCAAGTAGAGACCTACAACATTCTAAGCATGGTAATACTACTTAGTGTTAATCTATGCATGGTATGTATTCTAAGTAGAGACCTGCAACATTCTAAGCATGGTAATATTACCTAGTATTAATCTAAGCATGGTATGCAATTTTCCTACTACAATCTAAGCATGGATGCTTATGGAAGATGGCTACGACTAAGCATGAATGCTTACCATAATTTCTATAACAAGTTAAACATAGTATAAGCGTGGGTATAACATAACAACAACCTATAAAGATTTTAGCATGAATATATGCTTAGCCTCAATCTACAACATTCCTAAGCATGGTAGATAACTCAAATATCAATCCTAGAACAATCTAACCATAGTATGATAATTCCTACAATGTATGTACAACCTAAACATGGTTCTTTTCTACATTAAACCTACAACATGGTATACACCATAAGCATGGTTCCTACAATATGGAAGATATTAACAACATGGATTTTCTACAATAATCTAACCATGGGTTACGACTACCATTAAACATGGTATAATAATTCCTACAACAATCTAAGCATGAATTATAACTTCTACAACATTCTAAGCATAGATATCATCTAAGCATAAATATATATTAACTTAAGCATGAATATTAGTCTAACATGGTGCACAAATCTCCTACAACCCCTAAGCATGATACCTACTTCAAGCATGGATCTTTTATCAATACTTAAGCATGGAGGTATAATCTTTCTACAAGAATATAAACACCACATAAACATCCACTACAATTTTAGTTAAACACAACATCTACTACAATCTCATTTAAACATAAACATTTATTACAACTTTATTTAATCACAAATATCTACTACAACTACTTTATTTTAAATATAAGCATCTACTACAACTTTACAAAAATATAAACATCTACTACTGCTTCATAAGCATCTATTTCTTATTTATTACTAGTCAAACATAAAAGAGATCTTTTTGATCATTCTAACTTAGATCTTTATCATACTAGAATTAGCATCTAAAATGGGTTCTTTTTACTTAAGATTTATAAAAGGAAATAACAACAATAAAATAAAGTAAATAGTCCTCCATTTTGGTTCAACCAAACATATGCATTCTTTTTAGTCCAAAGTTCAAGTGTATGTTCTACAACCCCAAAATGGGTGTATGCACCAAGTCATATGCTTATGTATGAGTCCACATTCAAGTCCTACAACCCAAAATGGTTGTATACACAAAGTCCATATGCATATGTTCATTTTAGTCCAATCTATAATACAAGAACAACAACTACAACCATAAAGATTCAATCTTTTTGTTCTTTACTACTATTTATTCCATTTCTTTTTAAGCCACAACATATACAACAAAACAACACACCACCACATCACAATAAAATACCCCAAAAGAACAAAAGAAAACAAAACAAGGATGGTAAGAAGAAGAAGAAACCAAAACAACAAACTCAATAAACCAAAGAAAGTGGAGAAACCCCCACCTAAAATTTCTTTGATGGAAGGACTTGTTAGCTATACTTCTCCTTCCCCTAATCTTCTAGGACTTCCATGGAAACCTACAAGAGAAAAACTCTCAAGTTAGAATGGGTTCTCTCTTTCTTTTTCTTTCTTTCTTTTGTCTTTGTTTTCGTAAAAAGTGAGACAAGTGGAGAAGGAGGGGGTATTTATAGGTGGAGGAAAGGGTAGAGAGTGTAAAATTGCACTCACAAGATTGCACAAAACCCTTTAGGGTTTGGGGAGGCCGGCCATGCTTGTAGAGGTGTAGGGATGAGGTGGAGGTATGGGTGTAGGGTGAGGTGGAAGCATGGTAGAAAAGATAAGGTTTCTAGAAGGGTTTTTACTTTAATCTTCTCATGCATTCTTAACCCTAGTTTAATCCTCCTAAAATCCTACTAATTAACTTAAATTGGTCATGACAAAGATAAGCACTTTGTCCAAACATACACCTAATTTGCACAATGCACAATTTGCTATAACACGCATATGTACGTATATATGCGTATACCGCAAATCTTCGCATAATTCATATAAAAATAATTTAATAATAATAAAATAAATCTTATTATCAATTGGGAGGATTGCGCTACCAATTTGATATACTACGGAGGTACACAGACTGATATATGCGCACAGACAATGTTTGTTGAACAAACCGGACGAAAATCACCAAAATATTTCAATTTTGGAATTAAAACAAAATAATAATAAAATGATAATTTATTCAAGGTAATATCCGTCCAGGATATTACACTGGGTGTCGAGCCCCCCAGCTTGTGAGAAAGCTGGGGCGTTGCTCGATTTACACACTGGGCGTCGATCCTCCCAGCTAGTGAGAAAACTAGGGCTTTGCTTGCTGTAAACACCGGGCGTCGAGCCCCTATAGCTTGTGAGAAATTCAATGCCTTGCTCGAAGTCACTGCCGAGCCTTCCTCAGTTTGTGAGAATACGTAGAAATTTGAACAAAAAAGGGAAAGAAACAAGATTACACTTTATTCTTTCTACTATTTTATGTTTACACAAAAGGAGTGGCACGTACTGCCGATTACAAAGGATCGGTTAAACATGTTCGGTTACAAAAGAATTCTAGTCCTTCCCTTCGAGGAACTTGATGAGGTGCTCCGCGTTCCAGGGCATCTTTACTACCCTGTCCCCCAGGTCTTCGAATCGGTACGTGCCGAGGCGTACCACTTCAGAGACTTTATACGGGCCCTCCCTGTTGGGGGTTAGCTTTCTCTTCTTGCTGGGGTCGGATATAGCTATTTTCTGAGCACGAGGTCACCTTGCTTGATGTTGGTGGGGCAAACCTTTTTGTTATAGAATCTTTTGATCCGTTGTTGGTATATGCTTCTTTTGACGACGGACTTTTCTCTGACCTCGTCAATCAGATCCAAGTTGGCCCTGAGGTCGGTTGAGTTGGTATCCTCGTTGAAGCCCATGATCCTGGGTGAAGGGAGTCTGATTTCTAAGGGGATGACCGCCTCACTGCCGTAGGTTAGGTAGAATGGTGATTCTCCGGTGGGAATTTTTTGAGTTGTTCGGTGCGCCTAAAGGACGCTCGGTAACTCATCGACCCAGAGTCCCCTGGGAGAATTATCCAACCTCTTCTTGATCCCATCAAGGATTTGGAAATTGGCGTTCTCTGCTTGGCCGTTTGACTGAGGATGAAATATCTAGGAGAAGCGCTGCTGGATACCGATGTCTTCATAGAATTTTTGAAAGTTCTTGCCTGTGAATTGGGTTCCCTTATCGGTGATGAGCACCTATGGGATCCCGAACCGATAGATGATGTACTTCCAGAAAAATTGTTCAGTTTGATGCTCAGTGACCGTGGCCAGGACTTCGGCCTCGATCAACTTGGTGAAGTAGTCGATGGCTACTACTAGAAATTGCCTTTGGCCTATTGCTTTTAGGAAGGGGCCGACCAAGTCCATCCCCCATATGGCAAAGGGGGTCGGGTTGGCCAGTGACTTGAGGTGGGCTTGCAGAAGTTGTTTCTCCGAAGAGAACCTCTGGCAAGGGCCGCACTTTTTGACGAGGTCCTGGGCGTCTTGTAACATGGTCGGCTAGTAATAGCCGTGGTTTAGGGCTTTTCTAGCGAGCGACTCGCACCCCATGTGGCATCCTCTGATCCCCTTGTGTAGCACTTTCAGCGCGTATTTGACCTCGTCGGGGGCCAAACAGCAGAGATAAGGTCTTCCATCCACCTTTGTGTTAGAGCGTTTGAAGAGTGTCCCATCGATCATAGTGAATCTCTCTGAACGGATTGTGGTCCTTCTTGCCTCGGCCCAATCCTCAAGAAGTTTGCCTTCTGTTGAAAACTTTCGGATGGGTGCCATCCAACCGTCCGATTGAGCCTCGACAGTGAGGTAGGGGACCTCAGGAAAATTCGATGCTAGGCTTCAGGAGAACTTCGATTAAGACGGTGCGATCGAGGCCTTCGAAGAGCAATGAGGAAAGCTTGGATAGAGTCATCTTGAGAGTTTTGCTCCTTCGGGATCCGTTCTACCAAGGCAAAGTCAAAGGCGGTTAAGAGTTGCTGGACTAGTGCCAAGTATTGAACCATCTGAGTGTCACGAGCCTCGTACTCCCCGGTGATCTGGTTGACCACGAGCTGGGAGTCGCTGAAGGCCCTGATTTGCCTTGCCGCCACCTTATGTGCTAATGTGAGCCCTGCAATCATCGCCTCGTACTCCGCCTCGTTGTAGGAGGCGGAGAAGTTCAGATGTAGTGAATACTGGAGGATGAAGTCGTTGGGGCCTATAAGTATGATGCCCGCGCTGCTTTCAACCTTGCAGGACGGACCGTAACCATAAACCTCCCAAATTGATTCCCCTTCCTGAAGTTTAGAAGGCTCAGATTTGGTGCACTCCGTGATGAATTCGGCGAGGGCCTGCCCTTTAATAGCCATTCTGGGTTGGTAGCTGATGTTGTACTAGCTCAGCTCGATCGACCACTTGATTTGTAATATCCTTATTGGATATTATATTTTTATTATAATTATTTTTAGAATTAAAATATTTTTTTGGAAATTACTTGGTTTTAATAATAAAAATTTATTTGTATATATATACTAGTAAGTATATATATGCATTGTATCGGTTTTATGCATTTGTACAAAATCCTGTAAAATGCATTTTTGAGAAAATGTCTGAAATATCAGGGGCCGATATTAAAAATTATTATTTTATTTTTATTTTCAGAATTGAAATATTTTTTATGGATATTACCCGGTTTTACTAATAAACATTATCTATGTATATATACTAGTCTGTATAAATTTGTATTGTATAAAATTAGTACTGAAATCTTTGGAGCCGGTAATAAAATTATTTTTAATATTATTTTTGAATTAAAATATTTTGGGTAGAGATTATTCGTTTTAACTAATAAAAGTTATATGTATAGACAAATATATCTACGTATATGTATTGTAACTGTTTCGTACGTTTGTATGAAATCATGTAGTATGTGATTTTGGGAAAATACCTCTTATTACTGATCAATCATGATAAAATGGATAGTAGGGATTGGATTAGAGAGTTGATTGTAATATAAAATTTGCAAATTGATCATCCAATTGTTGAGCCATAAGAGTGAGAACACTTCGGTTCTTCTCATCCACAAACTTAACTCTGCCTCTCCTATTTGTACCCTTGGTCGGCCAACCCTGTGGGGAAAAACCCTATTTCATTTTGTTGTTTCTTCATTTCTCATCTCACTTCACCTCTTCTATTTCTTCTTCTACTTGTTTTAATTAGAAAAAAGTTGAGAAGATAGAAAAGAAAGAGAGATCAAATCAAAAGAAATAGAGTGGGTTCATTTCTTGGGGTGTTCTTGAAGAGGAGAAAGAACAAGGAAGGAGAATGAAGAAAGCTAGCAAGTTCTTCCTACTAGTTTGGGTGGGGGTTTCTCACTTTTATGTATTGTTATTGTTATTATTATTGTTGTTATTGTTAAAGAACTTGGACCAATCTCATATGCATATGAATGTTATGGACTAGAATAAAAGGCATATAAATTGAAGTGGTAGAACTCAAATAGAACACTAAAGAATCGATCTTAAACTAGTATGTAGTTAGAATTAATTACTTGTGTTAAAGTTGGAATTTTGACTCTAAATTAATATGAGAGCTTCTTGCATGTGTTACTACCATGCTCTAATTTTTATAAATTTTTTGGGGTTAATTTGATAGGTCAAACAAATGTTTTCCCCAAAACAGCGAGCTTTTAAGCAAAATGCTGTTTGGGTTAATTTTTGTATGTATTCAAAGAGCTGGATTTTGAGCTCTATAAGGAATCTGAAAAGTTGGTCAACTAGAAAGTTGTAGTAGATGTTCTTCCCTTTTCCAAAAAGTCTAATTTTGTTAGATTTCGATAAGTATAGCAAAAGTTATGAGCTTTACAAGTTTCAGCTTTTGCTGTCAAAATCTGTTGTTTTGTGATTTTTACTAGTGTTTAAAAAGCTGGATTTTGAGCTCTATAAGAGCATCCATAATGGTGTTTCTCATTTTTTAGAAAATGGTAGCTACAGTAATAGAAAATAGGGTATTTGTCTGCAGTGGTTATTTGCTAAAATTTTGCTAAAATTTGAGAAAGACGAGACATGTTGTTTCGTCCCGTTTTTTTTACGGTTAATTAATTGTTGATTAGATATTAAAATAGGTTAATTAAATAAATTAAATAATAAAATATAACTAAAACCTAATTAATAATACACTAAACCTACTTAGCCACTAACCTAATCCTCCCCCATTTGCTGGACGGGACATGTCGTCCAAGCAAATTTTGCTTGAAACGGGACAACATGTCTCGTTTCAGCTTTTTATTTATTTATTTATTTATTCAGACGGTACATGTTGTACTATCATATCATTTTAAAAAAATAAAATATTGGGACAGAACAAGTTGTCTCGTCCGATGATGTAAAAAAAAAATTGAGACGAAATAATATGTCTCGTCTCTTATAATTTGAGAATCGCAATTTCGTTTCTCAAAATGAGAAGCGACTGTAGCTATTTTGCTAAAATATGGCAAAATAGCAAATGACTGCAACACCTTGTCTGCCAAAAAATGAGAAATTGGCAAATATAGCAAACGATTGTGGATGCTCTAAGGAATCTGAAAAATTGGTCAACTAGAAAGTTAAGGGAGATATTCTTAGCTTTCCAAAATGCCTAATTTTGTTAGATTCCGACAGGTATAAAAAAATTTATGAGCTTTACAAGTTTCAGCAAAAAGCTGCTGTCTTCAGTTGTTCTTGAATTGTGTTCAAAGAGCAGGGATTTGAATTCCATAAGGAACCTGAGAAAGTTGTTAACTAGGAAGTTGTAGTAGATGTTCTTATCTTTCCAAAAAGTTCAATTTGGTTACATTCCGACAAGTGTAGCACTAGCTATGACCTTTACAAGTTTCAGCTTTGTGATGTCTTTTGTTGTTCTTGAATTTTGTTCAAAGAGTAGGAATTTGAATTTCATACCGAATACCGAATCTGAGAAAGTTATCAACTAGGAAGTTGTATTAGATGTTTTGAGCTTTCCAACAAGTCCAATTTTGTTATATTCTGACAAGCATAGCAAAAGTTATGAACTTTCAAGTTTCAGCTTTTGTTGTCCTTTTTGTTGATCTTGAAATGTGTTCAAAGAGTTGGATATTGAGCTCTAAAAGGAATCTGAAAAAGTGGTCAACTACAAAGTTGTAGTGTATGTTCTTGTAATATCCCGATCAATTATTAATAATATTTTTATTATTATTATTTAATTATTTAATTATTTTATTTTATTTTTCAGATTTGAAATATTTTTTGTGGATATTACTCAGTTAATTATAAATCATCATCTGTATGAATGCCATCCATATGTATATGCGTTATACAGTTTTGGTACTTGAATCTTCCAAGCTGATAATAAAATTTATTTTATTATTATTTTCGGAATTAATTTATTCTATACGGAGATTGTGGATTAACAAACGAAAATTATCGGTATATAGATTAATATATACGTATGCGTATTGTATCGATTTCGTACGTTTGTACAAATCGTGTAGTGTGTATTTTGGACAAAAATATTTCTTTTGTCATGATAAATAAAATTTGGATGGCTAGGTTTTATTTGAAGGATTAAACCTAGGATCTAAGATTAATTAAAGATACATAAGAGTTTACGGTGTTTCTTCTAGAAGTCTCTCTCCTCCACCTCACCCCTCCACCTCACTCCTCCACATTACCTCCCCTCACCTAGGTATGACCGGCCTCCTATTACCCCAAGGGATTTTTTGCAAATCCCCTTGGTGCATTTGCACTCTCCCCCTCACTTTTCTCCTATAACCCACCCCCCCCCCCCCCCCCCCCCCCCTCTTCACCTCTTGCCTCATTTGCCAAAAGAAAAAAATAGAGAGGAAAAGAAAGAGAGAACAAAACCATAACTAGAGAGTTTTCATTGTAGGTTTCCTTAAGAGCTTTTCATAGGAGCTGGGAGGAAGGAGAAGGAAGGTTGCTTGTTCTTCCTAATTAGAAATAACAAGGTGGGGGTTTCTCTACTTATCTATATGTTCTTTTCTTTTCTCTTTTATATTATTGTATGTGTGTATGTATGTTGTATGTTGTTAAAACAACTTGGACTAAGATCATGAGCACATAAATGGTAGTATGGATCAAAGAAATGGTCATATAAGGGGTAGAATGGTGGAACTCAAACAAAATGACATAAAGATGGAATCTTTAAGCTTGTCATGGTTATTTAACAACTTGGACTAATTATATGTGCATATGAGTAGTGTGAGTTCAAGAGGACCACATGAAGAGCTTTTGAATGAAGAACTTACCAAAGACACATAAAGGTGGAACCGTTAAGCTTGTTGTAATTATTGTTCTTATTGTTGTTATTTTGTTAACTAAAAACTCGGACAACTTGGACTAAAGCCATGAAGCACATAAAGGTGGAATATTTAGCTTGTTGTAGTTATTGTTCTTATTGTTGTTATTTTTGTTAACTAAAAACTTGGACTAAACAATATGCATATAAAGATTAGTGTAGTAAAAGAAATACTTACATACCCATTTGGGGGTTGTAGAACTCAATAATCTTAATAAAGGGGATAAGACTTTTGGTGTTGTGGCTCTCTACTTTGTTAAATATCAAATCTTGCTAACTCTTAGTTCATAAAATGGTAGACCTTGTTGTATGTAGGAACTAAGAGGTTAAAGAAAAGAAGGTTTGTAATATGTAGGATATGTAAATTCAATAAAGTTAGATTTTTGTATTATTTTAAGACTTGTAATTCATAAAGAGATGTAACCTTTGTAACAGCTAGTAAAGATCCATGCTTGAGTTGTAGTAAAGATTCATGCTTAAGTTGTAGTAAAGATTCATGTTTAAGTTGTAGTAAAAGAATCATGCTTAAGTTGTAGTAAAAGATTCATGCTTAAGTTGTAGTAAAGATTCATGCATAAGTTGTACTAAAGACTCATGCTTATGTTGTAGTAATGATTCATGCTTAAGTTGTAGTAAAGGATCATGCTTAAGTTTTAGTAAAAGAATCATGCTTAAGTTGTAGTAAAGATCCACGCTTAAGTTGTAGTAAGAATCATGCCTGAGTTGTAATAAAGAACCCATCATGTTCTAATTATAGTATTCTAGTAAAGAACCCATCATGTTCTAATTATAGTATTTATAGTATTCAAGTAAAGAACCCATCATGTTCTAATTGTTGTATTCTAGTAAAGAACCCATCATGTTCTAATTATAGTATTCTAGTAAAGAACCCATCATGTTCTAATTGTAGTATTCTAGTAAAAAACCCATCATGTTCTAATTATAGTATTCTAGTAAAGAACCCATTCGTGCTTGAATGGTATATGTGTAGTTATTCTAGATTCAAAAGAACCCATGCTTGAGTTGTAAAGTTGTTCTAGTTAATCTTCTAGAAATAACCCATGCTTGAGTTGCATAGTTGTTCTAGATTCAAAAGAGCCCATGCATGCTTGAATGGTATCATATAGCATTCTAGTTAAAGAACTCATACTTGAATTGTATATGGTAGTATTGTAAGGAAAGATTAAAAAGAACCCATGAACCCATGCTTGAGCTTTATGTTCTAGTTTAACTATTGAAATGAACCTATGTTCCATATTTGTTCTGGTCGACTTTAAAAAGAAACACATGAAACTAGCACGATGGTAGTTCTAGCTTAATTGATAGAGAACCCATGCATTTAGTTTCTAGGTGATGCTAGCTCAAACTTGAGAAAGAACCCAAGAATCTAATTGCATGTAGTTCTACTTCAATTTGGAAAAAAGAACGCTTGAAATCTAGTTGTATGAGGTTCTAATTAAAATTGGACCATATCATGTGAAATCTTCATGGGTAATAAGGGTTGGTAAAGTCACTAATAATTGTTAGCTTGATAAAAGCTCGTCTAGGGTCTTCTAATTTCTCTAGGGGTCATCGACCATCAAGACCCGCATCTTACCACCTTGAGACTATGGATAAATCTCACCTTGGGCACCGACAGCTCTTAACCGGTGTGGGCTGATCGTGGGCCAAGAGTGTTGACGAGATTCGAGTTAGGGTAGTGATGAGTGAGGGAGATCCCGTCACGAGTGTCTTGGATCGATGGACCATGAGTTGGAAAATGATAATCTAAATTGAAAATTCTATAAGATTATTTATCTTTAGTGACATCATTAGGGTTATAACTTATAAAGATCTTTTTACCAAAAGAGAGGAGTTGGTATTAGGGGTGATACCTTATGACCCAACTCGTCCTATAGGCCGACATTAGGTGGTGTTATTGGGTTGTACCTTCCCATCAAAGGGATACGTATGGTGCCTTCTGACGAGTTGGGAGCACGGGTTGCGTATCTCACACTGTTAATTTCTCAAGTAGCATGATAAAAACGGGAAGTTCTCCTTTCGGAACTAGGGGATGGACCTCGGAAGTTCTGCCACGTTCTATGCTGGGGAAGTGAACAAGCCTTAGACCACGGTCTATGAGTTATGGGTACCACAGGGGATGCTTCAAGCTAACTTGTGCTGCGGATACCCTGTGTTCGTCTGGCTTTTGAGTGAGGTCCGGTGCACCGGGTAGTAGTGACAAACATAGACACCATGAGCATACTGTATTAGTGGGACTTGACCACATCTTCAACCTCATCAGTCACGTTGTATCTGTCAGGAACAGGTTGTGTATAAAAGTAGAAATTCATAGCATGGGTTCAAATCCCTAATTAGGGAGAACGGTTTGATATGGACGTGTGTAGTTATGGGATGCATACGACTCTAGATTCTTGCTTTCATTAGAATAAGAGCATCCTAGCTTAGTTGAAATTGCATTAGGTTTTAAGGCATTGCACTCACGAACACTTAAGCTACACCGACACATTTACCATGCAAGATATGTTTGTTTTTGAGATTCGATGCTAGTCATCAGCCTTTACGTGTCAGTATATGTACTGACGTCCCCACTCTAATAGGTTGTAGATACAGAATCACCAGCTCGAGAGAACTCTAGTCAAGGCATGGCTTCCAAGTGATGAGCCCGATGTTTATTGTTCATTCTTGTATACTCTGATGTAATCTATTGAAACAATGGGAACACTCGGCTGTAATATTGTATTAAGAAAAAAAAGTTTTAAATTTTTCTATTTTTCAGTGTATTGTGACTAATTGAATGTAAAGGTCCTGACTTGTGTCTCGAATTTTCCATATAGGATGTTCGGGGCATTACAGAGTGGTATCAGAGCTGACTTCAATTTTTAGCCCAACATAGTAGGGAAATAGACTTAGATGCCTTGTAGGAGTTAGGTTTTTAGCTTGTTGTAGATTATTATAATTCATAATGTTATTTCCTTCAAATTATGTTTTATGATATTTCTATATCTTGGCTAATTCCCGTGTCCACTCCTTGCAAGATGGCTGACAGAGCGATTCCCCTTGGAAATGGGTGGGCAAATGGGACAACGGTCGAGGTGGACTCAGATCTAGAGCCCATCACTGATGGCAACGAGTCACCATTTGGAGTTGGGTTGGCCAATGGGGCCACAGCAGCTACCGTAGCAAGGGGTGCCCCTGCAAATGGCCAGATCCCAGTATCGCCACCCCCTGCCACTGCCCTAGCTTACAGTGGAGCAGACCTTTGAGCAGGTATTCCACAACCTCGCAATGTTAGTTGGTGCCACGTCTGTCTCGAGAACATGATGGACTCTTGCGAGTTCGTGATCCTCAACAATGAGAGGAAAGTGGTAGAATTGAGGAGGGCCAAGGCGAGGGCCGACCACAGGACAGTAGTCCTGAAGCACACTCACCGTGTGTAGTTTGCGCGCCTAGAGCGCAAGTGCACGGAGCTTCAGGGGAAAATCACTCAGTTGCAGGCACTACTTGGACCACCACCTGCTGGGGGGGACCCTGTAGGAGACACTAGTAGTATCGATTAGGTGGTTAGGTGTTGTAGGTTATTTTGTGGTTTTTGTTATTTTGCTACCTATATGTATGGTATAATGTAAGGAAAAAAAAATGCATATGTAAGATCTGGGGTTATAATGAAATGAAGTTTAGCCTTGCGTTTTCTACAAGTCTTATGTGCATGTTGAGATTGGATGGATGTTATTTTTGGAATAATATAATATGATGTCTTTGTATGTTCCATTATTTTTCTCTATCAGATGTCTTGCAGAACAAGAAGCAGTAGGATCGACTCGATTGAGGGCGAAGGTAGTGGAGGCAATGGCACAGGTCTGGATATAGGGGCAGAATTTGCTCGTATGTACCAAGCTCTCGGTGACCTAGCAGAGGTAAGCCGAAATATTGTGCAGCAACAAGGAGCACCCGCAGCTAACCATGGAGTAGCAGCTGCCAACCCCATCAGGATGGTCAAATCCTTCCGAGGGATGAGGCCGCCCATTTTTTAGGGCAAGGCAGACCCAATGGCAGCTGACGACTGGATTCGTCAAGTTGAGACAGTGTTTGAGGTGATGCTGACACCGAAGGACAGCAAGGTCAGGTTGGCCAGCATTCTGCTAGAGAAAGACGGCGGGGTCTGGTTGCAGTCAACTAAAAGGGGCATAGGCGAAGGACCCATTGGCTGGGAAGATTTCTTAGGAGAGTTCAGGCAGCACTACTTTCCCTTAGATGTGCAGGAGGAAAAGGCCATGGAATTTTTCAACCTAAAGCAAGGAAGTATGACGGTTCGTGAATACGAAACCAAGTTCACACAGCTGTCTTGCTATGCTCCAGAAATGGTACAGAATGAGGTCAAGAAGACCAAGATGTTTGAGCAAGGGCTTAGGCCCATATTTAGAACCAAAATGGTACCTTTTTGCATCCGGAGGTCCGAGAAATTGGTCCGTTGTACAGCTACAACGGAGTTGGATATGAGCAGAGGACCCGAAGCACAACTTAATACAGGAGGGTGGAATAAGGGAAAGAGGCCTGCACCAACATCAGGATTCAGAAACCGGGGTGAAAATCAAAAATTTCAGAAGACTGTTGGAAACACCGGAGGCACCAAAACAAGGAGCTGTTTCCTATGTGGCAAGCAAGGACACTTCAAGAGCCAGTGCCCAAAGAAGAACTTTCAGAGTGATACCCGCACATGTTACAATTGCGGAAAGATTGGCTATGTTCGGCAAGACTGTCCCCAGCTTCGGAGAGGCAACGGTAGGCCAGCTCCTAAGGCAAACAGCAAAGGAAAGGGTATTGCCTGCCAAGGGCGAGTATTCATGCTCACAGAGGAAGACACCGAAGAGGACGAGGGAGTCATCACCGGTAGGTGAAGAAATTATGGCTAAGTTTATTATAGTATTTTGAAAATTTTGGCATAAGGCAATAATGATGTAAACACTTTTGTAAATAAGATGGATTAATATAAATGAAATCCAGGTAACTGTTTTATTTGATAGTGGGTCATCGCATTCTTTTGTGTTTGATGTTTTTTCAAGGAAGTTGAAATTCACCCAGGAGGCAACTCCGGACTCGGTTTTGTTGGTCGCTACCCCATTTGGAGGAACTCTCCTTACAAATTTGTGCTATAAGGGATGCAATCTCCTGATTGACAGAGTGACCCTGAGTATAGATTTGCTAGAGTTGGGCTTTGCAGAGACAGACGTGATTATTGGGATGGATTGGATGTCCAGGCATAAGACTAGCATCGATTGCAAGGAGAAGAGGGTAGCCATTACCCCATCCAGAGGACCAGAACTTGTGTTCCAAGGAAAGAAGAAGCAGAATGAAGAAATTCTTGCAGCTGCAACTGGAGTACGTGTGCCAAGTGAAGTGAAGGTGATACCAATTGTACAAAAAATTTCCCCCATATTTTTGGAAGAATTACCTGGACTCCCACCACAAAGGGATGTTGAATTCAGCATTAGTATCCATCTAGGAAGCGCACCAGTGTCTAAGACACCATATCAGATGGCACCAGTAGAGCAAAAAGAATTGAAGGAGCAAATTGAAGAACTGCTACAGAAGGGATTCATCAGGCCAAGTGTCTCACCCTGGGGAGCGCCCGTGCTACTTGTGAAGAAGAAGGATGGAACCGTTAGAATGTGCATCAATTACCGGGAGTTGAACAAGGTTATTGTTCAGAACCGGTACTCCATTCCCAGGATCGATGACTTGTTTGATCAGCTCCAAGGAGAGGCTATATTCTCAAAGATTGATTTGCATTCAGGTTATCATCAAGTTCGGGTCAAATAAGAAGATATACCCAAGATAGCATTCCGAACTCGGCTCGGTCATTACGAGTTTTTGGTGATGCCATTCGGGGTAACCAATGCTCCAGCAATTTTCATGGACATGAGGAACCGCATCTTGTGGCCATTCATCAATTCATTCGTGGTTGTCTTCCTAGACGATATCTTGGTATATTCAAAAACTGAAGAGGAGCATGCTGAGCATCTAACTGCAGTATAGATCAAGCTTTATGCCAAACTGTTAAAGTGTGAATTCTGGAAATCAGAAGTGGCATTCTTGGGCCATGTCCTTTCTAAGGAGGGAGTTGCTGCAGACCCGCAGAAGATCGAGGTAGTAAAAAGTTGGCCTCAACCGAGAACTGTGAAGGAGGTCAAAAACATCTTAGGCATGATAGGGTACCACAAGAAGTTCATCCAGAACTATGCCAGAATTGCTGTACAACTTACAGTGCTGACCAAGAAAATTGTAAGTTTTGATTGGATTGAGAAATGCGAAGGGAGTTTCCAAGAGCTGAAGAACAAATTGATTTCTGCACCGATTTTGGTTCTGCCCCAACCCGATAAGCAATATGTAATCTTTAGTGATGCTTCGTTTTTGGGATTCGGGTGTGTCCCGATGCAAGAAGGAAAGGTCATAGCATACGAATCGAGACAACTTCGACCACATGAGAAGAATTACCCGACACACGACTTGGAATTGGCCATGATAATCTTTGCTATGAAATTGGGGCGGCACTATGTCTATGGGTCGAAGGTAGAAATATTTATCGACCATAAAAGCCTGAAGTATATCTACCAGCAAAAGGATTTGAATCTCAAGCAGAGGCATTGGTTGGAGGTTTTGGAAGACATCAGATCAAAATTTTTATACCATCCTGGAAAAGCCAATGTCATGGCAGATGCGCTCAGCAGAAAAAGAAGTGTAGCCACGCTCATTGCCACAAGAAGAGAGCTAAAGGACGAGATCATAAAAGTCGGTATTGAAATAATTGTTCAAGATTTGAGCACAGTTTTGGCACGCTTGGAATTGCAACCGAGTCTGAATGACCGAGTCAAGAAGGCTCAAATGGGTGATGCAGAGATTGAAGCACAAAAGTGGCTAGTCAATGAAGGAAAAGCCTCAGAGTTCAGTGTGAAGGAAGGGTCGAAGCAGATTGTGTGTGCCTAAAGTTGATGAGTTGCGAGAAGATATCATGAAAGAAACACACTCCACCTTACTCACAGTTCACCCAGGAAGTACAAAGATGTACAAAGATATAAAATAGCATTTCTGGTAGGCTAGAATGAAGCGGGATGTGGCAGGATTTGTGGCCAAATGCCTTACATGTCAGAAAGTTAAGGCAAAAAACCAGAAACCAGGAGATCTACTGCAACCACTGCCCAGTCCAGAGTGGAAATAGGAGAACATCAGCATGGATTTCATCACGGGACTGCCCAGAAGTTCAAAAGGGAACAACTCAATTTTGGTAATAGTGGACCGTTTGACAAAGTCCAAACATTTTCTTCCAGTGAAGACGACTTGGTCGATGGAAAAGCTAGCAGAAGTCTACATCGAGGGTATTGTAAAGCTACATGGGGTGCCAGTGTCGATCGTTTCCGATCGAGATGCAAGGTTTACGTCCTTATTTTGGCAGAGTTTGCAAGAAGCTTTGGGAATGAGATCGGATTTTAGCACAACTTTCCACCTGCAGACTGATGGGTAGACAGAGGGAGTTAATAGAATTCTCGAGGATATGCTGAGAGCGTGCATAATTGACTTCGGAGGGAGCTGGGAACGACACTTAGCATTGGTAGAGTTTGCATATAATAACAGCTATCAAGCAAGTATTGAGATGGCTCCATATGAAGCTTTGTATGGAAGGAGGTGTAGGACCCCCGTGTGCTGGTTCGAAGTAGGAGAAAGGCAGATGTTAAGACCTGAAATAGTGCAGCAAACATCCGAAAAGATCGATCTAATCAGAAAGAGGATGCAAGTAGCACAAAGCAGGCAGAAGAGCTACGCCGACAACCGCCGACGAGATTTGGAATTCGAAAAAGGTTATTCGGTATTTCTGAAAGTTTCACCTACAAAGGGAGTGATCAGGTTCGGAAAGGGTAACAAGTTAGCACCAAGATATATTTGACCCTACCAGATTTTGAAGAGGATCGGAAAGATGGCGTACAGACTAAAGCTACCAGCCGAATTGTCCTAGGTGCATGATGTATTTCGCGTTTCGATGCTGGGGAAATATATACTAGATCCAAGTCATCAGCTGCCATACATTCCCGAAGACCTACGAGTGGATCTTACATATCAGGAGCGGCCAATGAGAATTATCGATCGTCAGGATAAAGTGCTAAGGAACAAGACTATTCCGATGGTGAAGGTTCTTTGGAAGAATCATTTTGTGGAGGAAGCAACTTGGGAGCCGGAATGCCGAATGAAGCTTTCTTTTCCCGAGTTATTTTGAGTGCTGTTTTTGTTTTTATTCTTCCTACTTAAGTACAGTTCCGAGGACAGAACTATTCTAAGGAGGGGGTATTGTAATATCCCGATCAATTATTCTTATTATTATTTAATTATTTTATTTTATTTTTTAGATTTGAAATATTTTTGGTGGATATTACTTAGTTAATTATAAATCATCATCTGTATGAATACTAGTCCATATGTATATGCATTATACCATTTTTGTACGGGAATCTTCCGAACCAATAATAAAATTTAATTATATTATTATTTTCGGAATTAATTTATTTTATACAGATTGTGCGGTTTAACAAACAAAAATTATCGGTATATAGATTAACATATACGTATGCATATTGTATCGATTTCGTACGTTTGTACAAATTGTGTAGTGTGTATTTTGGAGAAAAATATCTCTTTTGTCATGATAAATCAAATTTGTACGGCTAGGTTTTGTTTGAAGGATTAAAACCTAGGATCTAAGATTAATTAAAGATACATAAGAGTTTAGGGTGTTTCTTCTAGAAGTCTCTCTCCTCCACCTCACCCCTCCACCTTACCTCCCCTCACCTAGGTATGGCCGGCCTCCCATTACCCCAAGACGGGTTTTGCAAATCCCCTTGGTGCATTTGCACTCTCCCCCTCTCATTTCTCCTATAACCCCCCCCCCCCCCCCCCCCCCTCCACCTATTGCCTCATTTGCCAAAAGAAAAAATTAGAGAGCAAAAGAAAGAGAGAACAAAACCCTAACTAGAGAGTTTTTATTGTAGGTTTTCTTAAGAGCTTTGCATAGGAGCTAGGAGGAAAGAGAAGGAAAATTGGCTAGTTCTTCCTAATTAGAAATAACAAGGTGGGGATTTCTCTACTTATCTTTATGTTCTTTTCTTTTCTCTTTTATATTGTTGTATGTGTGTATGTATGTTGTATGTTGTTAAAATAACTTGGACTAAGATCATGAGCACAGAAATGGTAGTATGGATCAAAGAAATGGTCACATAAGGGGTAGAATGGTGGAACTCAAACAAAATGACATAAAGATGGAATCTTTAAGCTTGTCATGGTTATTTAACAACTTGGACTAATTATATGCGTATATGAGTAGTGTGAGTCCAAGAGGACCACATGAAGAGTTTTTGAATGAAGAATTTACCAAAGACACATAAAGGTGGAACCTTTAAGCTTGTTGTAATTATTGTTCTTATTATTGTTATTTTGTTAACTAAAAACTCTGACAACTTGGACTAAAGCCATGAAGCACATAAAGGTGGAATATTTAGCTTGTTGTAGTTATTGTTCTTATTGTTGTTATTTTTGTTAACTAAAAACTTGGACTAAACTATATGCATATAAAAATTAGTGTAGTAAAAGAATTACTTAAATACCCATTTTGGGGTTGTAGAACTCAATAATCTTAATAAAGGGAATAAGACTTTTGTTGTTATTCCTCTCTACTTTGTTAAATATCAAATCTTGCTAACTCTTAGTTCATAAAAAGGTAGACCTTGTTGTATGTGGGAACTAAGAGGTTAAAGAAAAGAAGGTTTGTAATATGTAGGATTTGAAAATTCAATAAAGTTAGATTTTTGTAATATTTTAAGACTTGTAATTCATAAGAGAATTAGACTTTGTAATAGCTAGTAAAGATACATGCTTGAGTTGTAGTAAAGATTCATACTTAAGTTGTAGTAAAGATTCATGTTTAAGTTGTAGTAAAATAATCATGCTTAAATTGGAGTAAAGATTTATGCTTAAGTTGTTGTAAAGATTCATGTTTAAGTTGTAGTAAAAAAATCATGCTTAAGTTGTAGTAAAGATTCATGCTTAAGTTGTAGTTGTAGTAAAGATTCATTCTT
This sequence comes from Hemerocallis citrina, assembly GCA_017893485.1. Taxonomy (NCBI): domain Eukaryota; kingdom Viridiplantae; phylum Streptophyta; class Magnoliopsida; order Asparagales; family Asphodelaceae; genus Hemerocallis; species Hemerocallis citrina. Next base: position 139,794,135 of record CM030359.1, on the reverse strand, counting down.
AAGTTGTAGTAAAAGAATCATGCTTAAGTTGTAGTAAAGATCCATGCTTAAGTTGTAGTAAGCATCAAGCATGAGTTGTAATAAAGAGCCCATCATGTTCTAATTATAGTATTCTAGTAAAGAACCCATCATGTTCTAATTATAGTATTCTAGTAAAGAACCCGTCATGTTCTAATGGTAGTATTCTAGTAAAGAACCCATCATGTTCTAATTATAGTATTCTAGTAAAGAACTCATCATGTTCTAATTGTAGTATTCTAGTAAAGAACCCATCATGTTCTAATTATAGTATTCTAGTTAAAAACCCATCATGTTCTAATTGTAGTATTCTAGTAAAAAACCCATTCGTGCTTGAATGGTATATGTGTAGTTATTCTAGATTCATAAGAACCCATGCTTGAGTTGTGAAGTTGTTCTAGTTAATCTTCTGGAAAGAACCCATGCTTGAGTTGCATAGTTGTTATAGATTCAAAAGAGCCCATGCATGCTTGAATGGTATCGTATAGCATTCTAGTTAAAAGAACCCAAGCTTGAATTGTATATGGTAGTATTGTAGTAAAAGATTGCACAAAACCCATGAACCCATGCTTGAGCTTTATGTTCTAGTTTAACTATTGAAATGAACCTATGTTCCATATTTGTTCTAGTCGACTTTAAAAGAAACTCAGGAAACTAGCACCATGGTAGTTCTAGCTCAATTGATAGAGAACCCATGCATTTAGTTTCTAGGTGATTCAAGCTCAAACCTGAGAAAGAACCCAAGAATCTAGTTCCATGTAGTTCTAGTTCAATTTCGGAAAAATGAACCCATAAATTCTAGTTGTATGAGGTTCTAATTAAAATTGAACCATATCATGTGAACATTCTTCATCTTCATGGGTAATAAGGGTAGGGAAAGTCACTAATAATTGTTAGCTTGATAAAAGCTCATCTAGGGTCTTCTAATTACCCTAGGGGTCATCGACCATCCAGACCCTCATCTTACCACCTTGGAGATTATTGATAAATCTCACCTTGGGCGCCGATGGATCTTAACCTTTGTGGGTTGATCGTGGGCCGAGAGTGTTGACGAGATTCGAGTTAGGGTAGTGATGAGTGAGGGAGATCCCGTCACTAGTGTCTTGTATCGATGGACCATGAGTTGGACCATGATAATCTAAGTTTAAAATCCTGTAAGATTGTTCAGGTTTAGTGACATCATTAGGGTAGTAACTTATAAAGATCTTTCTACCAAAAGAGAGGAGTTGGTATTAGGGGCGATACCTTTTGACCCAACTCGTCCTATAGGCCGACACTAGGTAGTGTTATTGAGTTGTACCTTGCCGTCAAAGGAATACACACGGTGCCTTCTCACGAGTTGGAAGCACGGATTGCATATCTCACACTGTTAATTCCTAAAGTACCATTATAAGAACATGAGGTTTGCCTTTTCAGAACTAGGGGATGGACCCCAGAAGTTCCGTTACATTCTATACCGGGGAAGCGAACGGGCCTTAGACCACGGTCTATGAGTTATAGGGGATGCTTCGAGCTAACTTGTGTTGCAGATACCCTGCGTTCATCTGGCTTTTGAGTGAGGTCCGGTGTACCGGGTAGTAGTGACAAACATAGACACTATGAGCGTACTGCATTGGTGGGACTTGACCACGTCTGCAACGTCATCGGTCACGTTGTATCTGTCAGGAACAGGTTGTGTACAAAAGTAGAAATTCATAACGCGGGTTCAAATCTCTAAATATGGAGAACGACTTGATATGGACGTATGTAGTTATGGGATGCATACGACTCCAGATTCTTGCCTGCATTAGAATAAGTGCATCCTAGCTTAGTTGACATTGCATTAGGTTTTAAGGTATTGCACTCACGAACACTTAAACTACACCGACACATTTACAATACTTGATATGTTTGTTTTTGAGATTCGCTGCTACTCATCATCCTTTAAGCGTCAGTATATGTACTGACGTACCCACTCTAATAAGTTGTGGATACAGGATCACCAGCTCGGGAGAACTCTAGTCAAGGCATGGCTTCCAAGTAAAGAGCCCATTGTTTATTGTTCATTCGTGTATACTCTGATGTAATCTATTGAAACAATGGGAACATTCGGCTATAATATTGTATTAAGAAAAAAAGTTTTAAATTTTTCTGTTTTTCCATGTATTGTGACTAATTGAATGTAAAGGTCCTGGCTCGTGTCTCAAATTTTCCATATAGAAAGTTCGGGGCGTTACAGTTCTCTCCTTTCGAAAATGTCCTATTTTGTTTGATTCCGACAAGTATAGCAAAAGTTGTGAACTTTACAACTTTCAGCTTTATGCTGTCTTTTGTTGTTCTTGAATTTTGTTCAAAGAGCAGGGATTTGAATTCCATAAGGAATCTAAAAAAGTTGTTAACTAGGAAATTGTTGTAGATGTTCTTAGCAATCCAAAAAATCCAATTTTGTTAAATTCCGACAAGTATAACACTGGCTATGACCTTTACAAATTTCAGCTTTGTGCTGTCTTTTGTTGTTCTTGAATTTTGTTCAAAGAGCAGGAATTTTAATTCCATAAGGAATCTGAGAATGTTGTTAACTAGGAAGTTGTAGTAGATATTCTTAGCTTTCCAAAAATCCAGTTTTGTTAGATTCTGATAAGTTGAGTAAGAATTATGGCTTTTACAAGTCACAGTAGTTGGCCTTTATTGGCTGAAGCATGCTGTTTAGATTGTTTGAAGTTTTTGTAGCTCTTTCTGACTGAATCTGAGAAGGTTGTCTACTAGAGAGTTGTATTAGAGGTTCTCACCTTTCCAAAATATCTTGTTTTGTTAGATTCCGATAAGCGGAGTAGGAATTATGACATTTACAAGTCACAGTAGCTGGCCTTAATTGGCTGAAGTTCGCTGTTTGGATTGTTCAAAGTTTTTGTACCTTTTATTGACCGAATATGAGAAGTTTATCAACTAGAGAGTTTTATTAGAGGTTCTTACCTTTTCAAAATGTCCTATTTCGTTAGATTCTAATAAGCAGAGTAGGAGTTATGACCTTTACAAGTCACAACAGCTGGTCTTTTGGCTGAAGCTCGCTGTTTAGATTGTTCGAAGTTTTAGTACCTCTTATTGACTGAATTTGAGAATGTTGTGAGGTTCTCACCATTCCAAAATATCCTATTTTGTTAGATTCCGATAAGCGGAGGAGGAGTTATGACCTTTACAAGTCACAGTAGCTGGCCTTTATTGGCTGAAGCTCGCTGTTTAATTTGTTCGAGGTTTTTCTACCTCTTATTGACTGAAACTGAGGAGGTTGTCAACTAGATTGTTGTAGTAGATGTTCTTATCTTTCAAAAAAGTCTAATTTTGTTGAATTCCGATAAGAGTAGCATTTTTAATTGCTTCTAGGGTGTTAGAAGACTTTATGTTGCTTTTATGAATAAAAGATCAAGTTTTGTTAGTAGTTTGAGTCTTGCACTTGATTATGAGTAATAAGTGTTCCTTGTGTTCATAAGTAGCATGTTTAATTGCTTGTAGGGTGTTAGAAGACTATTATGTTACTTTTATGAATAAAAGATCAAGTTTTGCTAGTAGCATGTTATTTTGCTTCTAAGTTGCTAGAAGACTTTTATGGTTGCTTTTATATGATTCATTTGTCGCATACATAGCCAGTTGGCTCGTATGAAATTCGTTTGGCTCATACGTAGCTAGTCGGCTCGTATGTAAGTTGGTTTGCTCGTATGTAGCTTATTAGCTAGTACGCAGTTATTGTACTCGTCTAGGGTGATATCATTTTCCTAGGAGCCATCGACTATCAAGACGTGTATTTATTTTACTCCTCGTGGACTGTGGATGAGTTAACCCTCGTGCACCGTCAGATCTTAACCGGTGTAGGTTGATCGCGAGCCGGGAGTGTAGATGGAATCCAGGTTCAGGGTAGTAGCATGAGAATACATTTGTATTGTCGGGGTCTTGGATTGATAGACTATGAATAGGATCCTTAGGGATTCTGGTAAGTCTAGTTTGAGCCCCTAGTAGACGATACCGATGGTCAAGGTAGTCTGGAGAAACCATTTGGTTGAAGAGGCTACTTGGGAGTCTGAGGAGAGGATGTTGAAGGACTATCCTGAGCTTTTTGCTTGATTGTATCTTTGTATTTTCTTTTGTTCTTGTTGTGAGTGTTGTATTTTTCTCACTCTTGACTGTAGTTCCGGGGACGGAACTATTCTAAGGAGGGAGTGTTGTAATACCCTGATTTTTCAATTAATGAAAAATTATTTATTTTGCACGTAGTGTGCACGTGCAATATTTTTGGTTAATATTTTCATCAAGATGAGTAAAGATATTTTAATATATGCTTCTAACTATTTTGTACAAAAGCCTTATTTTAATTAGACTAAAAAGCCTTTTTCTTAAAGCCCAAAATGTAATTTATTTATTTTATTTTAAAATAACTATTTTGGCCCATAAACTAAAGCTCATGGACTATATTTTTATACAACTTGTCATGTAGAATACAATTTAAAAGACTATTTTATTTTTATACAAAATGAAATGTACATTTTTGGACCTAGTTGCATGCACGTGCACTACACGTACACGTGCAAAATGCATGCCTTCTTCATGGCCGGTTGTGATCTTTTTGGAGGGAACTCAAAATTTGAGTGGTGATCATGGTGTGGTGGTTATTTGAATGTGGGTAGTTATTGCAACTCCTACTTTCATCCTAGCCCTCCATCCTACAACCAACCAATTGATCCTAGCCCTCCATTCTATTTGATTTTTAGTATAAATACCCCCTCCCATGGCTAGTTATTTTGTGCTTAATAATCTCTTCCAAACCTATAGTCTAATAGTATTATTTAGTAGTGTTTTGTGAGTTAAAAGATTGAGTTGTGAGTGGGATTGTGCTTGCATTCTACCAAGGAGGAGAGGGCCGGCTATTCAAGGAGGAGCTTTCGGTGTGGTGCTTTTGGAGCTTGTGTGCGCGCGTTCTAGGAGGAGGTGCACTCGTGTTGCAAAGGATTTTTTTTGCTAATTGTGTTTTTCTCTCCATACAAGGTGGGTAAATTTTCCATGTTTCTAATTAGGAATGCATGCTAGATTGAATTGAATGAACGAAGCATGAAAATGATTAATAAGAGTATACATTATTTGGAAAATGACCTATTGATTGATTGACGTATGGATGTGCAATTGTATGTGTTCTATTAGTAATGACATTGTAAAAAGACTGAAAATGGCCTGTACAGTCGACTGTCAAGTGGACAAGTCGACCGGTACAAGGCGGGTGTTTTCTCATGACTTCTAAATTAGAATCCTTATTAAGACAAAAGGTTTAATTATGTATGTGTATGCAAACTGAAGTGATAGAACGATTGCTAAATCAATATCCTCCATGCGGTATATAATTTAGAAAATACGAATGGATGAAAAAGAACTAGTGATAATTAAAGAACTGGAAATAACACATACAGTCGACTGGTAATGTGAACAGTCGACTGGCTTATTGAAATGAAGTATGTACAATCCAGAGTTCCATGAAACGATGTATTTTAATGTGATATTCTAGTGTGTTAAATTGAGATTAGTATTCATCTCTGCAAGTAAATGATGAGTAAATGAAAGCGCATGCTTAACATTTCTTTGGAGAAAAGAAACACTAGTTATGTGAAATCTACATTTAATTGAAACCACGTTGTGATGTTAGTAAACAGATAAGAAATTACATGTTATGCTGGCACGAATATAATGTAATATGTGAATTGAAGAACGGCAGGAAAGATGGTTCCATAATTTGGAATTTAACCTGTTCAGTCGACCGAATGCTTGTAGCAGTCGACTGTACTAAGCATGGATAGTGTATAGTTGAATCACCCAGTACAGACGACTGATTTGAATGACAGTTGACTGTTAAGTGAATGACATTTTAGACGTGGAAGACTGCGGAACAGCCGACTGGCCATGTGCAGCAGTCGACTTTTCCGAGTGTTGTTGATGAACTGTATTTGACTGGATAAGTCGACTGGAGGAGCTCTAAGTCGACTGTCCAGAGTGCTTTTGGTATATCAGAAATCTTGTAATTTTGTTGTGGTAAAGATTGTGAATCTTATGGACGATATTGGTGAACTCTATTTGCCTTTGCATGAATTTACATGAAGTGAATCATTTATTTTGAATTGTGGGAATTAAATGAATATGAAAGCTATAACATTAAAAAAAAAATCTGTTCAGATTATGAAATAAACTCATGAGTTGGAAATGCTCAGATTTTTAGTAATTGTGAATTGGAAATTCAAACAAAAGAGTTGCTAAGTCTCCCCCGGCATTGGAAATGAAATGAAATGAAATTTGAAAGGAAAGACCAAGGTTGGTCATGTTGAAATGAATGAATAAGTCCGGTTTAGTGGAGAGGCTAACTCTAGAGCTTTGATTTTTGTTCATGATTCTAATAAAAACTAAGGATTGGTGCATAGTGAAGATGTGATGAAAGTGAGAGAAAAACACGAGTATGAGAACTAGGGTTTACGGTGCGGGTGTGTGAGCCACAGAATGCATGCTTGATGAGTCAAGACATGGCGTGGGCAGAACTCAGAATGATCGGACTCTAGTCACGCTTGTGGGATGTTTGGTGACTGCAAGAGGATCGTGTGCCATGAAGGAGGCTGAATTGCCACAGAATGCATGCTTGATGAGTCAAGACATGGCGTGGGGTTCCCCTCCAGGTTTTTTGTACACGAGCTTGTACTCATAGATCATCTAGGATACTCACCATAGTTACAGTTGTAGATTAAGTCATGGCGAGGGATTGAACCCTACAAAGATGAAGAACGATTAAGAGGCTTGCCCTCAGACCTATGTAGTATGGGATGCATAGAATCCGAACAAGTATGCATTAGTGTCATATTATATAAATAACTGCATTAAGGACTAAGAGCACAATCACAACACAACACCAATAGGGTAGTACCTTTAGTTTGATATGTGACAAGTTTGTGTTTGCTAAATATGGAAAATAAGCTATATTATTTCCGGCATAGAGAGGATGGCCGTGTATAATGATCGTCAGTTGAATAAACTGACGTACCCACAGTCTTATATGCAGGTACATAGCTTGAGAAAGAATGAAGAGGAACAAATGCTTAAAGATTACTCAATGTTGTTGTATATTTGTTTTCATTGTTGTAAGATTTTACTTCCGTTGTGCAATGTAAATGTAATATTGATGTAAACTCTGATGTAAAGTGAAAAGTTCAAATTTCCTTGTAAAATTGTACTAAAGGAAGCGAAAAGATCCTGTAGAACATCTCGAATTCAGTGTATTTGAGATTCGGGGCGTTACAGAGTGGTATCAGAGCCACGCTTCTACGCTTTCCACACTTGTACAAATTTATAAGGAATGACACCCTAGAAGTGGACATTAGAGTATGTGTTTGAGTCTAGAGATTTAAATGTAAGTGACTTACATTTGTGTTGCTCTATGACTTATGCTTCTTCCTCCCCATTTTCTAAGATGGCTGACCACTTCGACCCTGCTGGAGACGACGACTGGCATATCATCGAGGAAGAGTACCATCCTGGACAGGCAGATTTCGAGGACGAGTACTATCCAGGACAAGCAGATTCTGATAGAGAAGAATGGCCTGAATCCCAAGAGATCACTCCACCTCCGGATTCATCTGATGACTCTTCTTCTGACGAAGAAGAAGAACCAGTTCCAAATAGTCTTGTGACTTCTCTTCAGAGGCAGGTAGAAACACTGTGAGAGAGAGTCGGATTATTGGAGGCTCAGCTGGCAAAGCGCAAGGATGACTTTTCAGTTCTCAGTCATCGGGTATGGGAACTCGAGAAGAGGAAGAATTTGACCGATGTGCTGAAGGATGAAGTTGATGAACTACGGGGAGAACTTCGAGAAGCGAAGAGGAACCGTAGGAGTTAGACTGTTGTAGCTTCTACTATCTTTCATTCTGATGTCAAGAAATGTTTTTCAATTCGAATGTATAAAGTTTGGAATTCAATGAAATACAAGTTGATTTAAAATTCTTATCTTATACTTCGAATTTAATGGATCTTTTGCATCAGAATATGTCGAGAAGAGGAGCTAGAAATGGTGAAGGGTTGGATCTGGAAACGGAACTTGTGAGGGTCTATCAGACGCTTAATGCCGTGGCTCAGAACCAAGGAAGGGGACCTGCGAATCCGGTGCCCGAGGCGATTAAACTGGTGGAATCGTTCAAGCGAATGAAACCATCTGTATTCGAGGGAAAGTCAGACCCAGATGCGGCTGACAACTGGATTCGTCAAGTGGAGACAGTCTTTGAAGTGTTGGAGACCCCTGAGGGCAGTAAGGTCAAGTTGGCGACTCTACAATTTGAGAAGGACGCGGCTATTTGGTGGCAGTCGATGAGGAGGACCATGGGAGGCATAGTGCTTGGCTGGGAGGAATTTCTGGAAGAATTCCGCAGTCACTATTTTCCCTCCGATCACATTTCACAGGTCGCGAGCCGCGACCGAGCATAAGGCGCTCGGTTCGGGTCCTGCCGCACCGTTGGCTCGGGGCTGACCAGAGCCATGGGTGTACGCATGGCTGTAAGAGGAAGGAGGGTCTGGACGATGTCCAGCGGTAAGGGCTTTTCTAGCTTTGGGAGCCATGGGAAAACCTGGCATAGAGATGACATCCTAGACAGGGTTGAACCGGTGTCAGTGACGCGTTTCCCACAGACGGAGCCAACCTGATGCTGTTTGATTTTAGGTTTGGGGACAACATATGTCAATTCTTGTAATTTTTGAAGTAGAGGGAATGACACTGGCGTTGATCTGACCTTTGGCTGTAGGACCGGCTCGGGGGTAGTAGGAGAGTAGAAGAGGCTGGGTGCTTGGCTCGGATCTTCGTAACTCAGCTCGGATCTTAGAGGCTCGGCTCGAATCTCAATACTTGCACAATGCCTTGAAACATCGAGAGAAGTCCCGGCGACAGGTCCTCCGACGATCTAGTTAGTCACTGAAAAAGCAACAGTAGCTAGGGTTCAAGGGGAAAAAAGTTTATTACCTTGAGAGGGAAGGAGGGGGCAGGTATTTATAGGCATGGGCTGATGGGTCTTTGGCCTTGATGGGTCAGATCGGACCCGTTAGCCAGTGGGCCTGAGCTGGTAGAAGCCCGTTAGACCTGTTTGTCTTGATGATTGTAGGAGATCAAAATCAGAGGAGATCTGATAGCCCAGATGGGGCCATGTCTTTTATACCATATCAGAGAGGCTTTTGTTTGATTTGATCTAATAATAGGATTTGGCCAGTTTAAAGAGAAAAAAGAAAGAAAAAAAAATACATGTTGAGAAAAAAAATAAGAATATTCTCAATAATCACACCATGTGCAGAATGTTTAAAAAAGCATATTCAAAAAGTAAATCAACAAACAAACATATTTTTGAATTAAATTAAGTTAAATATACGGTAGAATAAATTATGTTTTGATTCTTAACTTAGTCGGTTTATTTCCAATATTTGTCAAGCATCATCGAACAGAAACCAAGCTGGAGGAAGAGAATTGAGATTCCTCTTTCGTGGCTTTCACCACGGGTTTTTCAACCACTTATGTCACATTTTGTTCAAACTGTCAAGCAGCTGCACGGCTACTGAGGGACACGTAAAAGCCGACGGCTGCTTACGGAATAACTAGTGTTACCATATGCAAATTATACAGACTAAAATAATTTTAATGCAATCATAAAATTATATTGAACTTTTAAAAAGTTTGAAACAATTAAGAGAAATTAACTCTTGAAGTGTATAGTTTAGTGAAATTTATCCTAAAAAATTATGCTCACAGTTCGATCTCTGTATATATCCTGACTGGCAATATCCAGGCCTTGACCCTCTTCATCTCAACCCTTCTCTCCCTCCCCTCTCCCTCCTAAATTCACACCCTATCAGATTCCTTCTCCCTCATCTCTCGCGTCTCAACTGTTTTCGATAACAGCGACGTCCCCTTCTCCAATATCCCCCTCCACATCTCTGTTCACCTCCTCCTACTCTCCGCCATCTACCTTCTTACCAAATCTCATTCTTGGACCCGATAGCACAGTCATTCCCATTTTCAATCCTTACTCTTTCATAAATTCAAATTTCAGGATTTCACAAACACAAATTAGAAATTGAAAATAAAATGAGGTAGTAAATTAGGATTTCAGAAATTAATACATACACCATACATAGATACAATTGATTTAGTTAAGCAAAAATTTTAAAAAACCATTTTTTCACATATATATTGTGTGCTTTATAGGCATTTCATCAAACACTTAATGAGCAAAGCACAGTTCTAGTAATTAAGTTCCAGATTTATAAGTTTGGGGCTTTTATATTATTTTTTTAATGAAAATGTGCGTACTACATGTGTTAATAAATGTGAATTCTTTCTTTTGCTCTCATTTCTTGATTCCAAAATAGATAATGTAAAGAGATTGACACTTTGTCTCATATTAGTATAATATATAGATACTAGTATACTCATGTGCAATATTGCACAGACTATTCAAAGATGAGAGAATTTAATTAAAAACCATAATTAAACATAAATATAGGGTTCTAAATATGTATGTCCCTAACAAATATGTAAATATCACATATACCCCTCACAAATATGTAATCTCATATTTGTCTCTAACAATATGTGCCCCAACTATTAGTTATCCATCGAGTTAAAATATCTCAAAAAAGTGGTGAATTCTCAGTTCAAATTAACATAATTCAAATAACAATTCTAGCAAAAATAGTTCTTATCATCTAATCAGTTTAGTAATTAACATCATCATCATCATCATCATCTATATCACCACCCGATTGAACCAATATCATAGAACAAAAAAACTTTACTTGTTCAGCTAAATTAATCCATTCAAAAAAAATGCACGGGAGAAAGTTTGGAGAATATGATGAGAAATACTAACCCACTCTGGGAATGGTGTATTTGTTGTATGTAAAAAATGTCATAGTTTTTCTTTATTTTGATTGTCAAAAAATATAAATGATGTAAAAGATATATTGTGCATAAGTAGTGAATGGAAAGCAACACATAATTGAAGGACAAAAATTTCATGTTCAATACATAGTTTCATCCAAAACAAAGATAGTATCATATGTTTAACATCTGCATCATAACATCAAATAAAGAAGTGTTGAATATTGTTTTTTAAGGTACAAATGTCAGAATTTCAAAATATACACCAATAGAAAATAAAGTTACTAACTCTAAGTTGGTAAACATAGCAGCCGCGTGATGAAGCTATTGGATTTTTACACACACCAATAGGATTTTCAGTAGCATGTTTCTCTCCATCTAATGAAATGTCGAGTCGAAGAAAAAAATACTATGTGATGAGTGAAGATTAGCTGTTTATTATGTATGTCAAAAATATCTAAGTGGCTTTTCTTCATATTTGCTACTAATAGAGAATGTAACAAACAAATGATTTTTTCTTCTCATCTACATTCCAAACAAATGCCAACAACGCAAAAAATATATAGCTGCTAGACAACTAAAAGCATAGGAGCACAGAAAAAATGCATTTTATTAGAAACTATATCTCATCGACCAGAGGAAACCCAACTCTTCTAGTTTAAACCTAATCAGTCCAGTAAATATGAATTCTCGGAGTTCTTAATTTGTCAACATTACTAATTTCTTGATTATTGAATATCAGCGGCGGATATTATTAACTTCTTGTATTAACTTTCTCTCTCAAATCCACAGCAACAACCAAGATGAAGTGGAGAATAAGAAAGAGGTAAAGTTAAGGAAACTACCTCGATTGGAACCTACACGGGCAAATTGCACCAAAAGGCATTCTGCTTTCTTCTATTCAAGTATATTTCTTAAACAAAAAAAGTTTTCAGATTATAGAACAGAAGTTAATCAAAATTAATTTTAAATATAGGGTTCTGGACACGTGTTTTCATAACAAATATGTAAATATCATATATATATATATATATATATATAGAGAGAGAGAGAGAGAGAGAGAGAGAGTTAGTCTATTATGAGATGGTGAGATGGGCTCCTTATCGTAAGCGGGAGATCTCAGCCATTGGATCGCGATCCGATGGCTGAGATCTTTTCTTCTCAAATGAAGAGATCTGTCTAAGTTATCATGGGCATTTTGGGGAGTTCACTTCTCACCATCTCATTTCTTTCCCCCTTCTTATCTAACACTCAGTCCCGATCTCTCTTTGCCCCCAAAATGAAACCCTAGCTCATTCCTCCAAAAATCCCCAACTTCGATTGGCTGCCCCTCCTCCCCGCCGCTTCAAATCCCCTGCCCCGACTCTTCTCCCCGCCACTGTAAACCCACACCGATGCTCCTCCTCGATGCTCGACGCCATCCTACTCCCCCAAATCGCTGGAGTTTGGCTAACGCTCAGTTCTTGATGGCCACGTCCACCCCCACTCACTTCCCTACCCCACTCACTTCTGAACCCTACCCCAAATCGAAATCCACCCAAATTCTTAGGTATTGAATCCTAACCCTAGTTTTATTCGATTCATGAATTTGTGCACTTTGTCTTATTTTTGTATTGTTTAGAATAAAAAGTAGGAGACAAATATTTATGAGAATATTGTTACTACTGACTTATGAACAATTTGCAAATGATGGTGATTTTCGTGTTTGGTTTGGAAGTAAACCTTGTTACATATCTTAGATTGAGTTATGGAGAAAAAGAAAAACAATCTTTTTCACTGAATTTTTAAATAATTTGTGGAGAGATTCATGTACGAAAATGAAGATTACATGTCCAATAAGTTATTTTATATAAATATATTTGTTGTTATGAAGCTTAGATTGAATATTTTACCAATAAACATAGACTAACTAGAGTAGATGCTAGATTAATTAGCCAGCTGCTTGTCATCATCTCGACCTCTTTTTTACTGACTTAAAAAATAACTAAGTTTCTTTAGTGTCTAAGTTATAGCGTATATACAAGAACATAGTTGTAAATGAATTCATTATTCTATTAAGAAGATAATGTATTACTTGGAATAAATTTAGGTGCTGTATGAAAGTACAGATAGTAATAGAATGCAGTTCATATACTACACATGTTAAGAAATTTTGTTCTTTCTGATACAGAGTTAATCTTCTATTAGATTGATCCACCTGGCATGCTGGTAAAGACTGTCATGTTTCTTGTTTTACACTTTTACTTATTGATGAATTCTGTGTTTCCTTTTCCAGAATGTGAGTTCTAGAGAAGAAAGATTTGAAGGGAGTTGTAGATTTTGTTACGAATGCCAAACAATTACATCTTTATTGTTATTTGTTTAATGAATCTTATGCTCAAGAGGTTGAATGCTTCGCTAGAGACAGTGAGGATGATACTTCCGATAATATGAATTGAGGGAAGTATTTGGTTTATTTGGTTTTGTCTAAATTTTTTGGTTTGTATTCCCTTTGAAAGAGGTGGGGGTTCATTATGCTTTTATGTTTAAATTTTTTGTCTGAATCTGGAAAAAGGATGAAGTTCTTTTAATGCTCATGCTTTGTTTGAACTCAATATTTTGGTTATGGCTGAAGATAGACTTCTTTTAATGCTCTTTACTCAATATTTTGGTTATGACTGAAGATGAACTACTTTGGTTATGGCTGTGATGATATTCACACTATTATGCTTTGAACTCAATATTAAGATATTCACACTATTATGGATGTGATGATATTCAGACTCAATTTGGTAAAGATGAAGTGATTGAAGATTTTCTGAATCTGGGCAATGAACTTAATTTGGCTATCTTTTAATTTGCACTTGGTTTTGACATCTACAATTATACTTCTGCTGTTTCTTTGGTTATGGCATTGGTTTTGACATTGCTTCTCTAAATATGAGATTTGTTTTGGACATGGTATATTACACTATTGGTGATGCATTCATTATGCTTCCTCACAGATTTTTTTGAAGTTCATGAAATGTGTTCAAAAAGTTCTAAGCCTAGATAGGGAAGAAATTAGTGTGATACTGAGCCCTGGTCATATCATAGTATTAACAAGATTCCATGTCGCCTTTTATCCATATTTCTTAGATAACAAATTTACAAAAGAAATAGTTCTAATTCTCTCCGTAAGATATTATCTTTTACATTAATTTATTTCTAGATGAAAAATATAAATTTCCCTTTTATTTGGGTGCAGGTGGAACACGTCTCTAGCTCTAGCTTCCGTCATTCCAAAAACCGGCGGGGATGCTTAGCTGATTTGACTGCTTTCTTATTTTCTCCACGATGGTTTCAGCTTGGCAAGTGTTTGGGTTCTCAAGATATGAAAACTGTACAGTTTATGTATAATATCATGGTTTCAGCTTGGTAGTTCATTTAGTGACAACTACTGTTTATGCATTTTGCGATTATTATAACTGTTCAGACGTGATGTTCAGTTTCATGATGAGTTTCTGTTTCAAACGCGGTTGTGATTACTTGTCAGGAATGATTATACAGGTGTTTAACGAAGTTATGAAATTGCAGTATCTAATATGTATTATTTCTGAGTTTTGCAAACTGCAGATTTTGTTCGAGAATATGGGTTCTGTTGTATTTTGATTCAAAATAGTGTGGTGTATTGACGGAAAAATTGTGCAATTTTAGAAAAGGAGTTCAGAAACAATGCCCTTGGACATTAGGTGCACACATGTGCATCAGGTGCATCCATGGGAGATTAGGTGCATCCAGGTGCACACATGACATTAGGTGCATCCATGGGATATCTATAAACATGTGCTGGTTTGTATTCTATGATGATATACATCAGGTACAGACATATTTGGTTTCTCTGTACAGGTATGGGATACAATGCCCTTGGATATGAATGCTTCTCTAGTTTATCTGGCAATTCTAAGTATGTTGTTCGATTTCTCTCATATCAGAGATCTCCCATGAGTGAAGATGGTGATGCGTATGAGAAAGACTTGAGGCCTCAAGATGTTATGCCTGATGAAGATGCCCAATATGAGTCAGAAAATGAATATCATTTCGAAAAGTCCAAACGATCCGCCATTATTTTGACATATCGAGTTTTTGCAAGGAATAATTTGATCTGAGGTCATGCATTTATATTTAAATTTCTGCAATTGAAAAAGCAGACAATCTACATGGTATAATCACACAAAATACCCCCTCATATTTCTTTTCATCTTTATACAAAATTTCCTCTCATACAAAATTCTAAAGATTATACAAAATTCATAATTCATAAGCTAAAAATTAGGAAAATTCTAACAGCATACTTCTAATCTTTAGACCATTCATCTTAACAAAAGGGCTTCATCTTTAGATAGGATTAAGCATTCATGCTGCTCGTTCTATTGCAACTGCAGGTGCTTGTGCTTGTGCTCCTTGTAATTATGTTGCAGGTGCTTGAGCTGAATCATGAATTGAATTAGTCATGAACTAAAGACAAATACAACGTAGTACTAGCTCAACAAAATCATGAATCGAATTAGTTGTAGGCTCAGAACACACTTGTATACACTTGTATACAAGGTTTCCTCAAATCGAGCATCAGGTTATCGTGAGCTAGAAACAAAATTAGTTAAGATGCAAGAATAACAAATGAAACAAAATCAGTTTCTAAACCAAACACAAAATTCACCATCCTTTGCAAATTGTTCATAAGTCAATAGTAATAATTATCGTGAGCTGAAGATCTCAGCCGTTGGATCGCGATCCGATGGCCGAGATCCTTTCTGCTCAAATGAAGAGATCTGTCTAAGTTATCATGGGCATTTTGGGGAGTTCACTTCTCACCATCTCATTTCTTCCCCCCTTCTTCTCTAACACTCAGTCCCGATCTCTCATTGCCCCCAAAATGAAACCCTACCTCATTTTGTTGAATTAGTAATGCATATTGCATTACTTAGACATATCTCTTCATTTGGGCGGAAGAGAATGTTGTTACTACTAACTGAAGACTAATACAAATGCATTACTAACTCAACAGATACATGATTTGAAATTAGTTGTAGGCTCAGATATAAGGATTGTTCAAATCAAGCATTCTTGTGTAGCTAGGGCTGCATAATTATTCCATGCCAACTAGTTCCAAATTTGCCCCCCCCCCCCCCCTAACTCGTCATAAATTCAACAAGCATGTTAAGAGATGGTAAGAAGTGCTCTTTATCTAGAAACAAAATCAGTTAAGCGCTAGTAAAAATAATTGAAACAAAATTAGTTAACCACTGCTTATCCCAAAAAAGGTAATGATTACCACTGCATTTGGGAAAAGAAAAACTCCAATATAGGATTACCACAAACCTATAAACTCCATCAGGTAACTACTGCAGTAACTACTGCAGTTCGAAAAAAAATGTCCTCCAACACTTAGACAGATCTCTCTATGTAGGGGGGGAGACAAATTGAAAATATTGCTTGTAAAATAGTGCTTGTCATCACTGCCTAGACCAACACACACAACAAAGGGCAAGAGCTAGAAATTTAGAAGCATTCCTAACTCACCATAAATTCAACAAGCATGTTAAGAGATGGTAAGAAGTGCACTTTATCATGAGCTAGAAACAAAATCAGTTAAGCGGTAGTAATAACAACTGAAACAAAATCAGTTAACCATTGCTTCTCCCAAAAAAGGTAAGGATTACCACTGCATTTGGAAAAAAAACCCAATATAGGATTACCACAAATCTATAAACTCCATCAGGTAACCAATGCAGTTTGAAAAAATAATGTCCTCCAACACTTAGACAGATCTCTTTATGTAAGGAGGGAGACAAATTCAAAATATTGCTTATAAAATAGTGTTTGTCATCACTGCCCAGACCAACACACACAACAAAAGGCAAGAGCTAGAAATTTAAAAGCATTCATACAGAGAATGAAACCCTTCCTGTATGGGTGAATCAACTTCACTTTTCTATCCATCATAGCGAACAAATGTGATTCTATCAGCTTGCCTGCAAACAGCAATATTAGGGTAACTCATCAGAACTTATATATAACGATAATTTAAATAAATGTGATATAAGTCATTATGCAACAATAATTAAAGATATGGGGAGAAATGAATTCATCTAAAACACGCTTACCTACAAATCCACTCAAAATTTGACGAAAAAAATAATACACATACCTAATAAGCTAATAAACATAAGGAAAAAATAAATAAAGAAAAGATATGGGTTCGATTTTGTTTGGGATTGGTATTTTGTCAGTGGTCTTATTTTTGTTTGGGATTGGTATTTTGTCAGTGGTCTTGAGATAATTTTAATTTATGTTCTGTAAGATGATGATGGAGAATTGGGTTAGTTTTAAATTAGATTGGATTGATTTGTGATTAGGGTTCAATTATTGAAAAAGAGTTCAAAGCATTTGGTGAAAGAAAAATGAAAATGTTATAAAGCATAAGAAGAAGCAATTTAGTACACTTGATAAGCTTTAGGTAATATAATTTCCTACCGTGACATTTGTTTTTGAGATTTACTCTATATGCTTTTTTAAATATAAACTTTTTAAGTTATTATTTTTATTTTGGTATATTAAGTTTAGTTATACACGCTTGTTATTTCTTTGATGTGCAATTACATGTATCAGTTACCTTGTGTGCGTATGTGTACCATTAATTTGTGTCAATAGGATCACTTCAATAGTTTTCAGTTGCATATCATGCCTTACTATGTACTTATGTTTGCATACAATACTGATGGTATTAAGGCTTGAGAGACTGAATACCCTGCTTGGATTTTTATTGCCTTATCTGGATAACTTTTGAGTTGTGACTTTCTTTCTAGGATGAATTTAATTTATACACTGTGATCAGTATTAGCCTTTGTTCAATTGTTTTCTCACATTATCATACTCGTGTTGCAGAATTTGCTAGCTCTAGCAAGCCATGTCAGAAGATGTAATAAGGAAAGCATACTTGGCCACAGAAGAGGTCGAGATGATGACAAGCAGCTGGCTAATTAATCTAGCATCTACTCTAGTTAGTCTATGTTTATTGGTAAAATATTCAATCTAAGCTTCATAACAACAAATATATTTATATAAAATAACTTATTGGACATGTAATCTTCATTTTCGTACAGGAATCTCTCCACAAATTATTTAAAAATTCAGTGAACAAGATTGTTTTTCTTTTTCTCCATAACTCAATCTAAGCTATGTAACAAGGC
Organism: Hemerocallis citrina; assembly: GCA_017893485.1. Taxonomy (NCBI): domain Eukaryota; kingdom Viridiplantae; phylum Streptophyta; class Magnoliopsida; order Asparagales; family Asphodelaceae; genus Hemerocallis; species Hemerocallis citrina. The sequence continues at coordinate 139,775,997 of CM030359.1, read as the reverse complement.
TTGCTTCCAAACTAAACACGAAAATCACCATCATTTGCAAATTGTTCATAAGTCAGTAGTAACAATATTCTCATAAATATTTGTCTCCTACTTTTTATTCTAAACAATACAAAAATAAGATAAAGTGCACAAATTCATAAATGCAACAAAACTAGGGTTAGGATTCAATACCTGAGAATTTGGGGGGATTTCGATTTGGGGTAGGGTTTAGAAGTGAGTGGGGTAGGGAAGTGAGTGGGGGTGGACGTGGCCGTCAAGAACTGAGCGTCAGCCAAACTCCAGTGATTTAGGGGAGTAGGATGGCGTCGAGCATCGGGGAGGAGCGTCGGTGTGGGTTTACAGCGGCGGGGAGAAGAGTCGGGGCAAGGGATTTGAAGCGGTGGGGAGGAGGGGCAGCCAATCGAAGTTGGGGATTTTTGGAGGAATGAGCTAGGGTTTCATTTTGGGGGCAAAGAGAGATCGGGACTGAGTGTTACAGAAGAAGGGGGAAAGAAATGAGATGGTGAGAAGTGAACTCCCCAAAATGCCCATGATAACTCAGACAGATCTTTTCATTTGAGCGGAAAAGATCTCAGCCAACAGATCGCGATCCAACGGCTGAGATCTCCCGCTCACGATAAGGAGCCCTCCCACCATCTCATAATAGACTAACTCTCTCTCTCTCTCTCTCTCTCTCTCTCTCTCTCTCTCTATATATATATATATATATATATATATATATATATATATATATATCTCACAAATAAAGAGATGATTTATGAAAGAAAAGGCTTTGCCAACTTAGTCATTGAAATGAAATTTTTCCATAGATTAAAAAGATTAAAAAATAGAATCATGCAGAATAAAGAGAATAATAGCATATCAACAAAATTACCAAACAATCTGAGGTTGGATTAAATTATACCTGAAATTGCATGAATTATGTCACTGAAGCCTCTCTTAAAGTGGGCATTAGCTCACTGGAAACAGTATTGAGGACACGTAACACACATCAGTAGATTCAAGAGTAAATACATATCAACCAAGCCCATATAGGTAATAAACTAACCCCTTAATAAGGACGAGTGCTAAATTAATAGAATACAAAACAAACCAATGTTTGTGCATTTACTTGTGCATGAACAATACAAATTTTAAAATATACAAAAAAGGGTGAGATTTTTTGGTAAAATAATTTTCAAATATTAACTAAAAATATTTTAAATAACATATTATGTTGTCAGGCTTGTACTAAAAGGTAAGTGGCCACCCATCTAAAAATAAAATGTATGCTCCAATAAATCAACCTACGACTATTGGAGCATTTTAATTTATCAGATGGTTTCTGCACCAAACTTGACACTTTAGTTATTTATCATACTGTACAATTGCAAAATCAAACTACTTATAAGGGAAGCAATAAGAATATGAAGGCAGTAATCTCCACATTGACTGACAATCATAGATAATGTTCACAACAATATTATAAAGAGTTGATAAAGTGTACAATCTTTTTTTGTTCTTTTTTTTCCATGTGTTCTTCTGTGATGGCTTTGTGCAGTTTCTTTTGCGATGACATTAAAATGTGGAATGACAACAATCTATTAACTTTAATCCACTGACATTGATGGATATTTGGAAACTTTAGTTCAAAAGTGGACTCAGATTGGAAGATCTCTTGTATAGTGATATACCATTCCCTCCCTCCATTTTCTTTCACTCCATACAGTTGTCTTCTCTGGAAACATATTTTCTTGCTTAGTGTAGCTCAATTTCTTAGCTACATACGCCTTTCAAAATGGATGGTCCACACTATCTTTAGTATCTAATGATCGTGTTATATATTCCTTTTTTTTATTCCTTCGCTTGCCCTTGCTTGGTTTTTTTGCATTGTAACTTAACACTTAGATCCTGAAGTTGAAACACAACCTCAAGATCACACAGCATAGACATAAAATATCCCTCTAGTTTGTCTTTTACTACAGTTCACAATTAATCTGTAGATTAGTGACTTTGGGTAAATATGATTGCGGATGAAAAAGAATGTTACTTTTGAAATATTTGACTTTATCAGTAATGTCTAAATTGTGAATTATTTGGTTAATAAAGAAAATTCACAGGGGGTATTATACTTACTATTTATTAAGCTAATAGGTCTACCATCCTCTCCCTTTTCTCGATTTTGAAATGGAGAAAGGAGAACAAAAGTTAGAATATACACCTATTTTAACATTGGGTATGTATCTGTACAAACATTGTACAAATAAAAAATATATATTAAATAATTATAACTATATATATTAAAGAGATCAAACATTGGGTATCATTCAACAATAATTTTGGATGTATCTAAAGTATCAGTCATCAAAATATTGATCCTAATAGCCAAGATTAACTTATGGTTGAAGCTAATTGTTCATTTGAAACCATCAGTCAATGTTAAGTTGTGAAGCCAACGGATCATTCAATGTGTTCTGGGAAAAAAAAATAGTCAACGGGTAAATAATGTTTTATGATTCAGCTTTTAGGCAAAAAGCTTGTTGACTTCCTCATCTTTTGGTGTACCTCTTAATGGAACAACCAGAATTTCTATGCTATTTGGCTTTTCCTCAACTTCCTTCCATATATTGTAATTTTTCTTCCTATACTTCATTTGTCTCCAATCACATGTACAACACTTTTATCTATTGCTAAAATGTTCTAAATTCAGTTACAACTGTTATAGATATTGATTTTGGGCTCATGTTGATTATCAATCATTAGGAATGAACCTTTGTGTTTTATTGACTAAATTTGTGGAGGAGTTCATCCAGTGACTTATCCTTGATGCTGTTAGACAAGGATGCTTGAGATTCAGTCAACTACAACATATCGTTAATTGACTTAATTATTTCACCTATCAACACTGCTATAAACTTCACTCATCTTTCAGTAAAGTATTAGAGATAACTTGCAAAATTATAAATATTATAATCTTTATATCTACAGCTACCATGATATACAAAATAACTCACAGGATCCATGTACAGTGGATAAACTGGAACCACTTCATGATTACCAAACATTGCTTCTACCACCACGGGACCTACATCAAGAAACAAAGTTAAACTCTAGAGTTGTGTATTAATACACTAAATAACCTACTTTTCCTAATTCAAATCTCACCCCAAAAAAAATTTAAATTAAATTTAAAAATTGTTCATAAGAACAACTATACAGGATCCATGTATAGTGGGTATTATACTATTTGTACAAACATTGTACCTGATGATTTCGCGAAGGGAGGCAGTGATATCTAAGGAACGGCATACGACTTAAATTTGAGTGGATTGACGAACGGCGTATGGCGACGACTTGGATTTGGGGGGACTGAAAAACATCGATCGGCTACGACAGGTGGGCGAGTGGCGACGGTAAGGGTACACGGATGGCAAAAGATTGGATTTGAACAGATTGAAGATCGGCGTAGGGTGACAGCTTGGATTTGGGCAGACTGGCGAACGTCGATCGGCTACTGCTGGGTTTTGGGTGAGGGGCGACGACGAGGATACGCAAACATTGACATATTGGATTGGGGCGGGCTGGCGAAGGGCGAACGGCGGACGGTGACAAATGGGTTTTGGGTGAGGAAGGATGAGCGGGGTTATGGAGGCATTTGGGAGAAGAAGGATTTTTTGAGGTTTCTTTTTTTAAAATTTTATTTTTGTTTTGTTAAGAAAATGTGTGGTCTACACGTGTTAAGATAGGTGTGTATTTCTATATTTGTTCTCCTTTTTCTATTTCAAAATAGAGAAAGTAGAGAGGAGGTAGGCCTATTACCTAAAGATATACTATAATAATGTGGCAATAATATAGTATAATAATGCGGCCATAAACCAAGATGATGAACTAATTTAAATTATAAAGAGCTAGCGTACATTTTAGACTAATTTGTGCCTGCGGAGTACTGGACACATCCAAGGAAACTCAACATGGCATGATACTTGCACCATTTAATTCCGGAACAAGTAGGGTTTGAAGGAGGGAATTTTGAGACTCTGTTCAGTGCATTTGAAGTTTTGAACAAACAGTTCTTGTCATCTATCTATATAATAAATTACAAAGAAAGCTATAAAGTAGCTCTCCTTCACTCTCCTCTAAAATCAACTAGTATCATGCACGTGCGATGCACGTGGAGGAAGAAGGAAAAAGACAAAAAAAAAAACACCTACCAACACGTGCGCTGCACGTGTTGACTAACATACAAAAAACAATAAAAAATTGTTTATTTGTTTGGAACCCCACCTCTCCCATTATAATAGTTATAGATAGATATTATAGATTGAACCATTTCAGCTCCAAATACAACACTTAAATTTTTTTTTCATTCACTGAGATTGTAGCAGCATAGTATCCATAAAGTTTGGCTTTCAATGGATGAAGGTAATGAATCTCTAAATTAATGCAGTGCCCTTTCTATACAAATACAAACACTCGAAAACCAAAGACCAAAGAATTATGAATGTGATGAATATAAAAACAACCATCTTTCCTCAAAAGAGAAGAAAATTGTACACACCAACAATACCACTTAGTTCTAGTAACCAGATGAGAATTTCCCAATAATTATTTGTAGCAATCAGTAACTTCAACTTGCATCGTTCTCCCAAACGTTTCTGAGTTTCTCAAACCTATAAACAATGTAACAAACCACCACAGACAACTCCTGTTTGACTTCTGAACTGTAGCAGATCAAGTATCATCAACTTGCGAGTGAAACACAAAGCTCGGGAATGTAGTGGTTATGTCCCTATCCAAGAGAAAGAAAAAAATCAGAATTAAGTAAATACATATATAGAAATCTGGGTGCTCATGTAAAAAAAGAATATTTTTATGGTGGTTATTTGATAGGCTAAATATAATAAAACTGGAATCGAATAAAGATCATCAGTCAATAGTTTAACTAAAAATATTATTTGTATTATACCTTTCCCTAAACTGGAATCGAATAAAGATCAAAACTTTATACTTAGAAAAAGGAAAGTTTTTAAGACCTGAGGAAGAGCGATGAGATGAGGATAGAGCGATTGCTGTTGCTGAAGAAGAGCTTGCTGCATCAAATTCGATTGGAATGAATCGAATTTGGGTTTTATGGTTAGGGTGAAGGTTCAGGTTGACCAGGAAGAAGAAGAAGAAGAATAAGGGGAAATAAATGTAAACGAATGGGTTGAAGAGGTATGAATGGGTTGCTGTTAATAAAGGGGATGAAGAGGTATGAATGGGTATGCATTCAATTAAATGAAAGATGAATTAATGTTTTTTTTTTCGAGAAAAGTATTGACCTTGAAAATGGTTTCTGTCTCTCTGAATTCCGATAGCATTCAATTAAATGAAAGATGCTATTACAACTGAATTCCGATAGCATTCAATTAAATGAAAGATGCTATTACAAAAACCAGCAACCTGATGGGCTTTCTTTACTTTGGGGGACTACGTGCCCTATGTTGAACACATCTTTCAATTTGAGGACTTGATGTTTGACAGTATATCAGAATTCAGAATTCAGAAAGACATTAATTCACTGACATTACCGGTTTTTGAGCTTCAACAGATTTAACTCAAACTGGTTCTTGATTTAGTCTCATTTATTAGGCATGCAGATTAGATAGTATAGATATAGATAATAGTATAGATTACCGGTTTTTGAGCTTCATCCTCAAACATCATTAGCTTATGAAATATTATTTATTATGTGCAAAGGACGATGATCATCTTCCAATACATGATGAGCATGTAGTAGTATTAAATTATGAAGCGAGATAATGCTATATATGGGAATTGGGCGATCCAAGACATGAGGAGGATGCGCTGAGTATGCTTGGAGACTGAGTATAACTGCCCTATGTTGAACACATCTTTCAATTTGAGGACTTGATGTTTGACAGTATATCAGAATTCAGAAAGACATTCATTCACTGACATTACCAGTTTTTGAGCTTCAACAGATTTAACTCAAACTGGTTCTTGGTTTAGTCTCATTTATTAGGCATGCAAATTAGATAGTATAGATATAGATAATAGTATAGATTACCGGTTTTTGAGCTTCAACAGATTTAACTCAAACTGGTTCTTGATTTAGTCTCATTTATTAGGCATGCAAATTACATTTTATACCCATATATATTTTTTTAGCCATTTATGTTTGTGAGGGTATAATAGTAAAAAGCCAGCAAAATAAGGCTTTTCATAATAATCGTATAGATAATAGTATAGATTACCGGTTTTTGAGCTTCATCCTCAAACATCATTAGCTTATGAAATATTATTTATTATGTGCAAAGGATGATGATCATCTTCCAATACATGATGAACATGTAGTAGTATTAAATTATGAAGCGAGATAACGCTATATATGGGAATTGGGCGATCCAAGACATGAGGAGGATGCGCTGAGTATGCTTGGAGACTGAGTATAACTGCCCTATGTTGAACACATCTTTCAATTTGAGGACTTGATGTTTGACAGTATATCAGAATTCAGAAAGACATTAATTCACTGACATTACCGGTTTTTGAGCTTCAACAGATTTAACTCAAACTAGTTCTTGATTTAGTCTCATTTATTAGGCATGCAAATTAGATAGTATAGATATAGATAATAGTATAGATTACCGGTTTTTGAGCTTCAATAGATTTCACTCAAACTGGTTCTTGATTTAGTCTCATTTATTAGGCATGCAAATTACATTTTATACCCATATATATTTTTTTAGCCCTTTATGTTTGTAAGGGTATAATAGTAAAAAGCCAGCAAAATAAGGCTTTGCTTAATAATAGTATAGATGTCCTAGATTGATTCTCACAAAACATATTTTTCCGCCCAAAATTTCAAACCCCAAAACTCAAATTCAAATCCCCCCTCTCTCTCTCCCGAAAAGTCCCCCCCCCCTCTCTTCCACTGCTCTCTCTCTCTCCATCTTCCCGAACCCCCCTCTCCCCCCCTTCTCTCTCTCTCTCTCTCTCTCTCTCTCTCTCTCTCTCTCTCTCTCTCTCTCCATCTTTCCCAAATCCCGCCCCCTAACACTGCTCACCTCCAAGCCGCCTCACCCCGCTTATGTAATACCCTAACCTTTTATTTTAATAGAAATGTTGATTTTCATGTGTTGTGCACGTGCAAATTTCGTATGTATATTTATTTATTTATTTTTATATATAAAAATTTTTTTGGTAGTATGAACAATTATTTTCTTCCTTTCCTTTATTTTCCTAAAAGCCTATTTTGTAAAGCCTAAAACATTACTTTCTTATTTTGAGCCCACTTTAATAATTTATTATTTTATTATTTAGGCCCACAAGTTTAAGCCCACTATTTGTGAAGCCCACAAATTTAATTAATCATTTAAATTGTCACACTTATCATATAGATACAATTTGTGAACAATTGATTAATTAAAATTGTACAAATTTCAAATAGGGGGGTACTAAGGGGCACGTGCATGCACGTAGTGTGCATTGCACACCTATGGGAGGCCGGTTTGTGCATGGAGAAGATGGGGAGTGGGTGTGTGTGTGCATGGGTAGTTATTTGATTGTGGGTGGTTGGTACAACTTCCCATCCTATCCTAGCCATCCATCTTTAACCATCTAATGAAATCCTAGCCCTCCAATCCATCCTACAACTAGTATAAATACCCCCACCTACATGTATTCTACACTAAGAAATTATTGAAAGAAAGAATTTATATAGGAGAGAATTACATAAGAGAGTATATAGTTTGAGTGTTCTTTGGTATGTCCCAACATTGGAGGCTAGCCCATCCCATCCACAAGAGAGCTCTCGGTTTTGGCAAGGGAGCAAGAAGAAGGACTTTTACATCACAATCTAGGAGGAGAAGGCTACGCTCTCGCATTTTAGGAGACTCTAGGAGCTTTTAATTGGTTTTTCTCCAATGAGGTGGGTATTTCTCATTGCTTCTAATATTATAATGCATGCTAGGTATGTTTTAAATAAAATTATGTGAATTAACTAGTAAGAGATTGGAACCATGTTTGTTTAATTGAAGTATTAAAGTAGAGTGGTAATATTAGAGATAAATTGATGGAATGATTACTAAGAGATAATTGTTAATTTTTGTAGTAGAACTCTCCATTTTATATGTGCCATATGAATGTTAGAATAAATGAAAAAGATTGTATTTGCAAACAAATGATGCATCATGTGTAAATTAGTGGATAAAAATAAAAGTTTTATTCATTAGAAAAGATAATTTTTTGTTCTAAAAACATAGTAGTATTCAATAAGCAAGAGAACAATAATGTAGTGATTTTTGTGGGAACCTATCTTTAATCATGAAGAATTATGCTTTAGTTCTCAAATGTCGAAATTATAAACATGGAATACAAACTAGGGCTAAAATGCATGTTTGAAAGAGTTAAAAATACGTATAAAAATACTGGTTGCTGTGGATTTGGGTGTATTATAATTCTAGATAATTTTGTTTTCAAAAGAGGAGAAAAAGAGACAATTTTTGTTTTGAGACTTCATGAAATATAGCTATGAACAGAGAGCAAAATCAAAACCCCAATTAATTACTTTCAAAACGAAATGGCCCCTTAGACCAACTGGTCGGTAGAGCTTTAGGTCGCTACAATAGAGGGGAGGTCTCGGGTTCGATACTGAGGCTTTTCGTTTAATTTTTTTTGTGAAAAATCCGATTTGCCGAGAGTCGATACTTAGGGATTATAACCCCTAGTTATATCGCCTTGGGGCTTTGGCGCGTTGGTCTTGTGCGCTGTCTATTGGGCCGCTGGTTGTGGGTTCAAATTTGGTTGGGGGTTTGGATTTAAAAAAACTGTTTTTTATAGGATTTTATTAAAATTAAGTTTTTAAAAAAAGATTAAAAATTGGGAAAAATATGGAATTAATTACTGAAATTATTTGGACCTTATGAGAAAAATTTGTATAACTTTTGATAAAATGTAATTAAGAAATTATGGCTTTTTGCAAGAAAGGACTTCTTTTTAAAATTTAATTTGTCTTTTTACATAAAAGAAAATTAAATGAGATTATTGAGTTATAAAGATGAAAATTAATAATGAGGAAATTTTAGAAAGTTATGATTTTGTGTAATTAATTGGACTTATAACTTGTGCTTGTAGTAGGATTTTGAAAAGAGAATAATAGATTTGTGAAATAAATGAATTACGGATTACTACTAGTTGAAATTTATTCTTACGTATAAATTGCACGTGAAGTTGACTTATTGATTGTGATGAGTTATGAAAGATGTGAATACATGAATACTATGCTTATGAAAATATGAATTGTGATTAATCATGAAAAGACCTTATGAGTATGAAAAGCTCAATGTTGTAATTATGAGTTCAAATTGAGAATTAGGGTATAGCCAAGCCTTATACCGACAATAAAAGAAATGTGGAAATGATATTTGAAATGAGAAGACCAAAGTTTGGGTCATGTTAAATGAATGAATAAGACCAGTATAGTGAGAGTGCTACACTCTAAGGGTTTGATTTTATTCATGATTCAATTAAACTAAAGATTAGATACATAGTGAAGATGTGATGAAAGTAAGAGAAAAACATTGAGTATGAGGGTCATTGGATTGGCGGCATGAGAGTATTCACAGGATGTCCCATGATGCATCATGATAGGGCGTGGATACTGCTCCAGAGTACCGTCCCGGTGGCAACGCTCGTGGGGTGTTTGACGACTGCGGGTGGCGTCATGTCTATGGAATGAGCTGAATTACCACAGGATGCCTGCATGATCAGTTATGTGACAGTGCATTGGGATTCCCTCTAGGGCGCCTAGACATGAGTTCGTAGGTCAGAAAACATCTAGGATACTTACCGTAATTACAGTAGTAGATTAAGTCATGACGAGGGATTGAACCCTATAAGATGAAGAATGATTAAGGGCTTGCCCTCAGACCTATGTAGTATGGGCTGCATAGACTTTGAACAAGTGTGCATTTGTGTCATATAATACAAATAATTGCATTAAGGACTAAGTGCACATTCATAACACTACATCAATAGGATAGTCCCTTTAGCTTTGTTTGTGAACAAGTTTGTGGTTTGCTAAATATTGAGAATTGTTATACTGTTTTCGGCATAGAGAGGATGGTCGTGTATAATATTTCGTCAGTTGAATGAACTGATGCGCCCACATTTTTACATGCAGGGTAAAGATGCTTGATACAATTGAAGTATACATGCTGCTCAAGATTGATTTAAATGTTGTTTCATGTAATTTATTGTAAAATTGCTTCCGCTGTAAAAATGTAAAGGTGTAATGTAACTCTGATGTAAGAAATATTTTATTTTCTTGTAAAATTGTACGAAAGAAGTGTAAAGATCCTGTGGAACTTCGAATTCAGTTATATTTCAGAATTCGGGGTGTTACAGAATGGCATCAGAGCACGCTTCTAAGTAGTACAAATTTATAAGGAACGACACCCTAGAAGTGGACATTAGAGTGTGAGTTAAGTCTATAGATTTAAATATAAGTCACTTACATTTGTGTTGCTCTATGATTTGTGTTTCTTCTTCTCTATCTTTAAGATGGCGGATTACTTCGACCCAGCTGGAGATGACAATTGGCACATCATTGAGGAAGATCACTACCCCGGGCAAGCTGATTCAGACGAAGAGGATCCCTAAGAAGTAGAAGAGGAATGACCTGAGTCTCGAGAGATCACTCCACCTCCGGATTCATCTGATGATTCTTCTGACGAAGAGGAACCAGTTCCAGGTAATCTCATTGTGTCTCTTAAGAGGCAGGTAGAGACTCTACGGGGGAGAGTCGGACTACTAGAGGCTTAATTGGCGAAGAGCAAGGATGATTTTGCAGTTTTCAGTCATTGTGTTTGGGAACTCGAGAAGAAGAAAAACATGACCGATGTACTGAAGGAGGAAGTGGAGGAACTATAGAGAGAGCTTCGTGAAGCCAAGAGGAACCATAGGAGTTAGACCGTTGTATCATCTGCTGCTTTCATTTTGATGTCAGAAATATTTTAAATTCGAATGTATAAAGTTTGAAATTTAATGAAATGAAAAGTTGACTTAAAAGTTCATGTTTATACTTCGAATTTAATGGATTTTTTGCATCAGAATATAGCTGGAAGATGAGCTCGAAATGGTGAAGGTCTGGACTTAGAAACGGAGCTAGCAAGGGTCTATCAGACACTCAGTGGCGTTGCCATGAATCATAATCAGGGAAGGGTGCCTGCGAATCCAGAACCCGAAGTAATCAAACTCGTGGAATCATTTAAACGGATGAAACCACCGGTGTTTGAGGGAAAGTCAGAATCTGACACGACTGACAATTGGATCCGACAGGTAGAGACTACTTCAAAGTCTTGGAGACTCCGGAGGGCAGCAAGGTGAAGTTGGTGACACTGCAATTCGAGAAGGATGCGGCTGTGTGGTGGCAGTCAATGAAGAGGACGATGGGAGACTTGGTTCTTGGCTGGGAGGAATTCTGCAGTCATTATTTTCCCTCAGACGTCCAGGAGAAGAAGGTCATGGAGTTTCTGTCACTACAGCAGGGCGGCATGTCGGTCAGGGAGTATGAGACATGATTTACTCAGCTCTCAAGGTATGCACCCGAATTGGTGATGGATGAGGCGAAGAAGGCTCGAAAGTTCGAGCATGGATTGAGGCCAAATTTGAGATCCAGGATGATACCCCCCGGTATCAGGATGTTTGACAAGCTGGTCAAATAAGCAGCAACCACGGAGGCGGACATGGAGCAGTTCCACACTGTTCAGAATCGGAGGAACAACTGGAATGCAGGGAAGAGGCCCGCAGTTGCTGGCAATGCCAAGGGATAGCCACCGGCTGAAAGGTTCAAGCCTACGGGTGCGAACGCTATTCAAGTGGCAGGAAGACCCAGAAATACTTGGGCGAGACCTCCAGTGAGTTGTTTCAACTGTGGAGAGACAGGCCACTACAAGTCTCATTGCCCCAAACTGCAGGATGTCGTCCGCAATGGACCAACTTAGTAGGTCGAAAAGAAGCCATACCAGCAGGGGCGAGTATTTGCCTTGACTGAAGCTGACGCTGATAAGGTGGATCACGTCATCACTGGTACGAGGGAGGATGTTTTGGAATTTTTTATGTTGTCACTTTTCCCGTTAATTAGTGAACTGTTATATGACGAGTGTATGTTATGTAACAGGAGAACTTATTTTCAATGGAAAGAAAGCTGTTGTTTTGTTCGATACTGGGTCCTTTCATACTTTTGTACCACCTAAATTTGCTAAAGTTCTGGAAGTCGAACCGAAGATATTTCCAGGCAAGGTTTTAGCAGTAGCTACTCCGTCAGGGGAGACTCTAACCACTGATCGGTATTATACTGACTACGAGATCGTGATTGGGAATAGAATTTTCGGGATCGATCTGATTGAGCTGAATGTTTTGGGAGTCGATGTTATCATTTGCATTGATTGGATGTCGGTGTACAGTGCGAACATCGCGTGCAAGACCAAGACAGTAACAGTGAAGGCTCCAGGAGGAGCTGAAGTCACTTTCCAAGGGAAGAGGAGATATTCAGATTTAGTTGCTGCTATCATCCAGAAGAGAGGGATTCATGTAGAGGTGCAGCAGATTCCTGTGGTTCGGGATTATCCGACTGTATTCTTGGAAGATTTGCCTAGATTACCCCCGTATCGTGATGTGGAGTTCAGCATCACTATTTAGCCAGGGAGTGCACCTATTTCCAAGACACCATACAGGATGGCGCCTGTGGAGCAGGATGAGATCAAACGGCAGATTGAGGAACTGTTGGAGAAGGGCTTTATTCAACCGAGTGCATCACCTTGGGGAGCGCCGGTGCTTTTGTTAAAGAAGAAGGATGGTTCGATGAGGATGTGCATCGATTACCGAGAGCTGAATAAGGTCACTGTTCAGAATAAGTATCTGATTCTATGAATTGATGACTTATTCGATCGTCTACAAAGAGCAGTTGTTTTCTCCAAAATAGATCTTCGATCAGGATATCATCAAGTTCGAGTAAAAGCTGAAGACGTGCATAAGACTACGTTCAGAACTCGACACGGGCATTACGAATTCTTAGTTATGCCGTTTGGAGTGATGAATGCGCCTGCAATCTTCATGAACATGATGAACAGAGTTCTAAGGCCATTCATTTATTCGTTCGTCGTGGTGTTTATTGATGATATTCTCATGTATTCCAAGTCGGACGAGGAGCACATGGAGCATTTGGCAGCAGTTTTGAGGAAGCTTCAGGAGCATGAGTTGTATGCCAAGTTGTCCAAGTGTGATTTCTGGAAATCTGAAGTGGCATTCCTAGGTCACATCCTTTCTAAGGAGGGAGTGGCAATTGATCTTCAGAAGATAGAGGCTGTGAGAGATTGGGCAAGGCCTACTACAGTAAAGGAAATCATGAGTTTCCTTGGGCTAACTAGATACAACAGGAGATTCATCCAGGGCTACGCTCAGATAGCTGTGCCGCTCACTGGTCATAAAAGAAGAATGTGAACTTCAAGTGTACCGAACAGTGCGAGGCAAGCTTTCAGGAGTTGAAAGAGAGGCTGACTACTGCTTCCATTTTGACTTTGCCTAGAGTAGGTGTTGAGTATGATGTCTACAGCGATGCTTCACATCATGGGCTTGGTTGTGTCTTAATGCAAGAAGGGAAAATAATCGCTTATGGGTCTAGGCAACTAAGACCGCATGAGAAGAATTATCCGACTCATGATCTGGAGTTGGCTGCGATTATCTTCGCCTTAAAGCAATGGAGACACTATGTATATTGTGAGAAACTAAACATGCACACAGACCATAAAAGCTTGAAGTACATCTATCAGTAGAAGGATCTGAATCTGAGGTAAAGGAGATGGTTGGAGGTACTTGATGACATTCGTCTGGAGATTAAGTATCATCCTGGAAAGCTAATGTTGTTGCTGATGCACTTAGCCGTAAGAGCAGTCTAGCAAGTTTGATTACAACTCAAAGGCAGCTGGCAGAGGAGTTGGATCGGGCTGGTATTGAAGTTATTCTGCAAGACTTGGGATCATCTTTAGCTCAGTTGAGGCTTTAACCGATGCTGAATGGAAGGATTATTGCAAGTCAGAAAGGAGATGCCGAGATTCAGAAGATGAAGGAGCAGGTTGGCTGAGATGTATATTGGTGAGATCGTCAGGCTTCATGGTGTTCTGCTAACCATTGTGTCTGATCGAGATGCACGGTTTCCTTCGCATTTCTGGAGGATTCTTCAGGTAGCTTTGGGTACCAAGATAGATTTCAGCACTACTTTTCATCCCCAGACCGATGGGCAGACCGAGAGAGTCAACCGTATTCTTGAGGACATGCTTCGGTGATGTGTACTAGACTTTGGAGGCAGTTGGGAAAGACATTTACCTTTGGTAGAGTTCGCTTACAACAATAGTTTTCAGACTAGCATTGGGATGACGCCGTATGAAGCTTTGTATGGCAGGAAGTGTTGGACGCCTGTCTCTTGGTTCGAAGTTAGGGAGCGTCAGATGTTTAGGCCTGAGATTATGCAGCAGACCTCTTAAAAGATTGATCTGATCAGCAAGAGGTTGGTGGATGCTCAGCGTAGGCAGAAGAGCTATGCAGACAACCGGAGGAGGGACCTTGAGTTTGAGGTTGGTGACTTTGTCTTTATGAAGGTATCGCCCAGCAAAGGCGTGATCCGATTTGGGAAGGGTGGAAAGTTAGCCCTGAGGTTCATAGGCCCGTATAAGATATTGAAAGGATCGGGAAAACTGCTTACCGGCTTGAGTTACAGGAAGAGTTGTCTCAGGTGCACAATGTCTTTCATGTGTCTATGCTGAGAGGTTACATTCCAAATCCAAGTCATCATTTTCCCGAAGTGCCAGAGGGTTTGCAGTTAGATCTGAGTTACATTGAGCTTCCAGTTGAGATTGTTGATCGTCGGGAGAAAGTCTTGAGGAATAAGACGATACCGATGGTCAAGGTAGTCGGGAGAAACCAGTTGGTTGAAGAGGCTACTTGGGAATCTGAGGAGAGGATGATGAAGGATCATCCTGAGCTCTTTGTTTGATTGTATTTTCTTCTTGTGTTTTGTTTTCTCACTCTTTAATTGTAGTTCCGGGGACGGAACTATTCTAAGGAGGGAGTGTTGTAATACCCTAAACTTTCATTTTAATAGAAATGTTGATTTTCACGTGTTGTGCAAGTGCAAATTTTGTATGTATATTTATTTATTTATTTTTATATATAAAATTTCTTTTGGTAGTATGAACAATTATTTTCTTCCTTTCCTTTATTTTCCTAAAAGCCTATTTTGTAAAGCCTAAAACATTATTTTCTTATTTTGAGCCCACTTTAATAATTTATTATTTTATTATTTTCGCCCACAAGTCTATGCCCACTATTTGTGAAGCCCACAAATTTAATTAATCATTTAAATTGTCACAATGGTCATGTAGACACAATTTGTGAGCAATTGATTAATTAAAATTGTACAAATTTCAAATAGGGGGGTATTAAGGGGCACGTGCATGCACGTAGTGTGCATTGCACACCTATGGGAGGCCAGTTTGTGCATGGAGAAGATGGGGAGTGGGTGTGGGTGTGCATGGGTAGCTATTTGATTGTGGGTGGTTGGTACAGCTTGCCATCCTATTCTAGCCATCCATCTTTAACCATCTAATGAAATCCTAGCCCTCCAATCAATCCTAGAACTAGTATAAATACCCCCACCTACATGTATTCTACACTAAGAAATTATTGAAAGAAAGAATTTATATAGGAGAGAATTACATAAGAGAGTATATAGTTTGAGTGCTCTTTGGTGTGTCCCAACATTGGAGGCCGGCCCATCCCATCCACAAGAGAGCTCTCAGTTTTGACAAGGGAGCAAGAAGGAGGACTTTTGCATCACAATCTAGGAGAAGAAGGCTACTCTCGCATTCAAGGAGACTCTAGGAGCTTTTAATTGGTTTTTCTCCAAGGAGGTGGGTGTTTCTCATTGCTTCTAATATTAGAATGCATGCTAGGTATGTTTTAAATGAAATTATGTGAATTAACTAGTAAGAAATTGGAACCATGTTTGTTTAATTAAAGTATTAAAGTAGAGTGGTAATATTAGAGATAAATTAATGGAATGATTACTATGAGATAATTGTTAATTTTTGTAGTAGAATTCTCCATTTTATATGTGCCATATGAATGTTAGAATAAATGAAAAAGATTGTATTTGCAAACAAATGATTGAATGCATCATGTGTAAATTAGTGGATAAAGATAGAAGTTTTATTCATTAGAAAAGATGATTTTGTGTTCTAAAAATATAGTAGTTGTCAATAAGCAGGAGAACAATAATGTAGTGATTTTTGTAGGAACCTATCTTTAATCATGAAGAATTATGCTTTAGTTCTCAAATGTCGAAATTATGAACATGGAATACAAACTAGGGCTAAAATGCATGTTTGAAAGAGTTAAAAATACGTATAAAAATACTGGTTGCTGTGGATTTGGGTGTATTTTAATTCTGGAAAATTTTGTTTTCAAAAGAGGAGAAAAATAGACAATTTTTGTTTTGAGACTTCATAAATTATAGCTATGAACAGAGAGCAAAATCAAAACCCAAATTAATTACTTTCAAAACGAAATCGCGACTTAGACCAACAGGTCGGTAGAGCTTTCGGTCGCTACAGTAGAGGGGAGGTCTTGGGTTAGATACTGAGGCTTTTCGTTTATTTTTTTTTGTTAAAAGTTCGATTTGCCGAGAGTCGATACTTAGGGATTATAACCCCTAGTTATATCACCTTGGGGCTTTGGCGCGTTGGTCTTGTGCGCTGTCTATTGGGCCGCTGGTTGTGGGTTCGAATCAGGTTGGGGGTTTGGATTTAAAAAAACTGTTTTTTATGGGATTTTAATTAAATTGAGTTTTTAAAAATAGATTAAAATTGGGGAAAATATGGAATTAATTACTGAAAATTATTTGGACCTTATGAGAAAATTTTGTTTAACTTTTGATAAAATGTAATTAAGAAATTGGGGTTTTTTGCAAGAAAGGACTTCTTTTTAAAATTTAATTTGTCTTTTTAAATTTTTAACAAAAATGAGATATTTGAGTTATAAAGATGAAAATTAGTAATGAGGAAACTTTAGAAAGTTATGATTTTGTGTAATTAATTGGACTTATAACTTGTGCTTGTAGTAAGATTTTGAAATGAGAATAATAGATTTGTGAAATAAATGAATTACGGATTACTACAAGTTGAAATTTATTCTTACGCATAAATTGCACGTGAAGTTGACTTATTGATTGTGATGAGTTATGAAAGATGTGAATATATGAATACTATGCTTATGAAAACATGAATTGTGATTAATCATGAAAAGACCTTATGAGTATGAAAAGCTCGATGTTGTAATTATGAGTTGAAATTGAGAATTAGGGTATAGCCAAGCCTTATACCGGCAATAAAAGAAATGTAGAAATGATATTTGAAATGAGAAGACCAAGGTTTGGGTCATGTGAAATGAATGAATAAGATAGGTATAGTGGGAATGCTACACTCTAAGGGTTTGATTTTATTCATGATTCAATTAAACTATGAATTAGATACAGAGTGAAGATGTGATGAAAGTAAGAGAAAAATATTGAGTATGAGGGCCATTGGATTGGCGGCGTGAGAGTATTCACAGGATGTCCCATGATGCGTCATGATAGGGCATGTATACTGCTCCAGAGTACTGTCCTGGTGGCGACGCTCGTGGGGTGTTTGACGACTGCGGGTAGTGTCATGTCTATGGTATGAGCTGAATTACCACAGGATGTCTGCATGATGAGTCATTTGATAGTGCATTGGGATTCCTTCCAGGGCGCCTAGACATGAGTTCGTAGGTCAGAAAATATCTAGGATACTTACCGTAATTACAGTAATAGATTAAGTCTTGACGAGGGATTGAACCCTTCTCGGACCTATGTAGTATGGGCTGCATAGACTCTGAACAACTGCGCATTAGTGTCATATAATACAAATAATTGCATTAAGGACTAAGTGCACATTCACAACAAGACATCAATAGGATAGACCCTTTAGCTTTGTTTGGGAACAAGTTTGTGGTTTGCTAAGTATTGAGAATCGTTATACTGTTTCCGGCATAGAGAGGATGGCCGTGTATAATATTTCGTCAGTTGAATGAATTGACGCGCCCACAGTTTTAGATGCAGGGTAAAGATGCTTGACGCAATTGAAGTATACATGCTGCTCAAGATTGATTTAAATATTGTTTCATGTAATTTTTTGTAAAATTGCTTCCGCGGTGAAAATGTAAAGGTGTTGGAACACCCCGTATTGTACGATACCTGAATATATATGTATATATGTATATTTTTTGTATGCGTGCACATGATTTCAGTATTATGGGTTAATTTTGCTATCGTGTTGTGTGGTTAGGGTTACGGGACGGTTCATGGGAGGATTGCATTCTAAATGATGCACGAGAACAAGGAGGACCGATACTAGTATAAACGCTAGTTTTCAGTACGATGCCTATGCAAATATAACACTGTATGATACTACAGTGGATATATATTGCGTACGCTCGATAAACCACTCGTCTCGCACTCGTAGGGACACATTTAACCTTAAATAGGGCAGCCAACACAACAACCACAAAACAAGGGGCTACAAGCCATGGTTTGATCAAAACCACCCTACAAGCCTACCCTACCCCCCTAGCTCAAAACCGGCCCATATCCCCCCTCTCTTCTCCTTCATTTCTCCACTCTTTCCCACCCCCTTGCTCTGGACATTTCAGAACTCCTCCAAGAGAAAAAAAAGAGAGGAAGAAGAGAGAGTGAAGAAGAAGACTCAAGGAAGGATTTTCAAAGGAAGGAAGCTCAAGGAGATCAATTCCTCTACAGCAACCAATGGTGGGGAGTTACTTTATACCTTCTTTTATGTCTCTTAATTTATTTTCTTGCATGCATGTATGATAGGAAGTGCTAGGATGAACATCTAAGAGCTTGAAAGATGAAATCGGAACTGAGACTAGAAAACTGGTTCATAATGCTATTTTGTAGATTTTTCCGAGAAAAAACTTCAACGAATTAGGCCATGAAATTTTCAGAGATTGTTCATATGTATGTTTAGAGAGTTGATGATTTATTTTGGGTTTTTATGAGGTCATTTGATATTTTAATAAAATCGAATGGTAGAACTGTGTCGTAAGGCAGAATCAGCAATTGGTTAACAGAATGACTGATGTTGTTAGAAATTTCCTAATTTATTGGAGCATGTTCTTGACCTGAAATTTTTTCCCTATATTCCTACATACATCTATATTCTATACAAAAATCGGAAAAATGTTTGGATGAATTTGTAGGCGTGAGAAAAATTGATCTTTAATCAGTAGCTGAAGTTGAACTGAAGAACATGATGACATTCTGTGCTAAATTGAAATAGAGGGAACTCACTGTATAATTGGAGTTTTGACATGAGATTTTTTGCCTATTGTTCACTATGATATCTAGTTTCATCAATATAAATTTTGTATCATTTGGAAGAGTACGGAATTTAATATGATTTTATTAGCATGCACTGTGCTTGTTTCAGCCAGTTTGGATACCCTATAGAGATTGGACATTTGAGACTCATTAAGAGCATAATTTGAGAACCTGATTCATTAGAGATTTGTAGTAGACATCTAGATCTTTCCAACAAGACCAACTTGAGGCATTTCCAGTAAAGGGTTGATTTACTATGATTTTTGTAATACTGGACAGAGACCTAGAGTGAATCTGAGTGCTCTGATTTAGAAAGACCTAGTGTGTGACTTGATGCAATTGTGAGAGATGTGTCACATGTGTGTGTTAGGATGATCTATGGGTATAATTTGGACTCATGAACAACTAGAGAGTTGTTAAGGATACCCATAACTTTCTATAGAACTTGGGTTTGTGGCATTCTGATGAGTAAGTAGTCTTTTGTGCTACCAGTAAGGTGCAGCCCGTGTACAGAAAGTACATAGGCTGAGGCTTGAGAAGCTATTTTGGGGATCAAGATGATTGAATTTAAGTTCATGATCAAGTAGGAAGTTGTAGCCTAGGATCTTATCTTTCCGGATTGGGCTCGCACACTCCAATCGAAGTTGTAATGAAAGAGTTATGACCATTCTAAGTTTCGGGCAGAAACCCCGTAGGTTGTTAGTCTTGGTTTTGACTAGGTATTGTGAGGACATTTCTCTTGTGTACTATCAGAGTTGATGACTCTTGTCTAGGGATGGTTGATACCTGTTGTTGGTGTTGTTGACTCCCATAGTGGGAGGCGTGACTCGAGTTAGTCACTAGGGTAGGGGATACCCTGCATCTGTCAACCCTATATTATAAACTTTCGCCGAAGCGTAGGACATCCGAGCGTGCCATTGAGGTAAGTTCATAGGGTCAGGGGTGAACATACATTCACAGCCGGGGAAATGGCGAATGTAGGCCGTAATGCTGGACAAATCCAAGCTGGGGAAGTGGCGAACCGTACCGGCATTGCCAGGGCCAGAGGTTGATAGGCAAGTGTGGAAGCAAATTTCATCTTTACCCAGAATGATTAGAGTAAGGCTGGGGTTAGAATGACATATTAAGGGGTTGGGAAATTCCATTAATCCTAGTAAACCGTTGTCGGTGTTGTACCTTCCAGTCGTAGGGATATGTTTTCGACACTCATGGATGAGTCATGGGCTCGTATCTCGATTGTTAATTCCCAAAGCTTTGCCGGAGTAAGGTATGGGAGGCTAGGAGGATTTGACCTCCCGAGGTGCTCACGTTCCTATGCGCGGGGGTTTTGTGTATTGGTATATATATAAGTTCATAACCCGATCAGGGGTGAATACGCATGCGTCAGTCCATAGGTGGACGTGGGGAATCAATGGTCGGGCGACCGGATTCAATGCAGCTTTCTGAGGAGGTCCGTACGTGGGTACCAAGTGGCGGCTACCACTTAGGCACTGTAGTGGCGGAACTGGACCGACCTACTGCAACCTCCTTGGTGGATGGACAATCTATTGGGAACTGGTTGAGTACAAGAGTAGGATGCATGGCGAGGGCTCGAATCCCTATATTGTGGAGAAAGACGGCTAGATTTGGGGGCGTATGTAGTATGGGATGCATTCGTGCTCCAAAGTCTTGCTTGCATTAGAGTCAGGCAAGTGAATTTGCTGCATCTAGTCATAGGGTCAGGTCATACCACTGTACTAGAACCCGAATCCATTAAACCGTTGTTTTGGCACAACACCTTTCTATTTTGCATAAATTATTGGTTGTGATTGAATTTTAGAGGATCACTGTTATCACTAGCTTTGCATCAATCGAAGTACTGACATTCCCCACCTTGTAGGTATCCGGAGCCGATCTACTGGTACTACAGAGCTCGAGTTGGTCCAAGGATCCAAGAGACATATGCAAGTGCTGTTATATTGTTGTAAATCTTGTAATTCTTATTTGGACATTGTAACACCTGTAAATGTAACATTTATATGGAATAAAAGTTTTAAATTTTCCTGTACTTTCCGTGATTGTGGCTATTTTGAAGTTCGACTCTTGGAGTAGGGTCTCAGGTTCTCGGTATGGGGATTTGGGGCGCTTCACGTGTAATGTAACTCTGATGTAAGAAATGTTTTATTTCCTTGTAAAATTGTACGAAAGAAGTGTAAAGATCCTGTGGAACTTCGAATTCAGTTGTATTTCAGAATTCGGGTTGTTACAGCTTACCTCCTGTTTACCTCCCACGCAGCCCGCCCTAAGCCCGTCGCCTCCAAGCCGCCTTGCGTGTTGTCCCACGCCGATCTTTTGATTTCGATCATACACCCAGAGCCCCTTCTCTCTCTCTCTGTTACTCACTCTCAAATCCAAGAGAACCATTTTTATAAGGTAATTTATCTTTAATTTCATCAATTTTAGTATCAATTTTGTTAGGGTTTCTGCTTTTTATCATCAATTTAGGGTTTGATGAATTGGGAATTTAGGGTTTTGACTGATTAGATTGGTTCTAATTCGTGATATTTAGTAACTAAATTTAGTAATTCTGAACTGAATTTATCAAAAGATTCGAGCTGTTGTTAAATGAGCTGAATTTAGTAATTTTGCTCCTTACCTTTTCTTTTCATTTTCCATTTTCTAAACTTCACTATAGTTCATATCTCAAGTTGTACAATTTTTTCACTATAGTTCATACTAAGCCATGAATTTAGCGTCGAATTCCTATCAGGAGATGATCAATCTTTTCAAATTTGATTAGACGATGATACATATAATAATTATTTGTGCCAATGAATTTACACCGAATTTGAACACATCAATTACATGAATAGCTCAAAATATTACATTTAGCCCTGAACAGGTTCTATTATGAGGTAATTTTTTTAAAAAAATCTATCAAAACAGTATTTGAGGTATTATTTGACAATATTATGGTGTGTTTTGTTTGACATTTTTAGGCTTAGATTCAAAGCTATTGAATCCAAATTACAGTTGTTTTTAAAGTTTTTTTTTGTTTGTTTGTTGAAGGAAAAGGTGGAATAGTTGTTTTTAAAATTGATATTTATTTGGATAGTTGAGATTTATTTGAACAATAATCAGCACTGTCATACACACAGAATTACTGTCTGTTTCTCAAATAGGATACCCAGATTGAGACCCTGGGATATGGAAATTAGTTAAAAAGCATTCATAACCGCGGGCCTTTCCTCTTGGCTCTTAACAACAAGATTTCTTAGTTCCTGCATGAAAATTATCAAATAGTTTTTTAGGAGTACTTTTGACACAAAACATTACATAGCAAAAGTGAAAGATACCCGCATTTACCCTTGACTCATTGAAAATATCTCTAATATCATCCACATTAACATCCAAAGTTTTGAAACTGGGAGGCTGATATCCTTTCTTAAACCACTCATTCTCCATGACTTCGGAGAGTGTAATGCGCTACAAAATAACCCCAATGCATTAATTTTCTTTGCAAATAAAAAATTTATGACCACAGTATCATATATGATATCAGCTAAAGAGGGAAAAAAATTACTAACAGTTTAGAGATTGGGATCCAAAATTCTATTGATAAGTTTCTTTGCACTTGGTATGCCCGTGCATTTAGTAATTTTGCTCTTATGACTAAGTTTAAGATCTGAGCTGTTGTTGAATGATTTTTGCCTTCATTTCATGTCACTAAGATTTAATTTTCATGTACTTATATATTCTGTAATGAATTGCAGTGTCCTTTAAGTCTCAAATGGACTATTGGAAATAGTTGGAATTGGAGGAGGCCCGAAAGGCGGGGCTTGCCCCGGCCGAGGTTGACGAAGATGGAAAAGAAATCAATCCCCATATTCCTCAGTATATCTCTTCGGCTCCTTGGTATCTTAATGCTGAGAGACCGGTTGTAACACCCCGATTTTCGGTAACTGGGAAATCGTGACATAAGCTAGAATCTTTTCTTCAATTAGCCACAATACACAGAAAAACAGAAAAATTTAAAACTTTTTATTCAACACAAATGTATTACAAGTCTGAATGTTACAAATTGCAATACATTATAACAGTGTTACAATAATACCTTTACAATCCCAAGTGTTACAACTTTCAACAAATTGCATCAGAGTAAAATTGAATAAAGAACAACACTTGGTATTTTCACTTTGATGCTTTCCAACAAATATATAATTTACAACAATTATTACAAATAGTAATCAACATAAATTACAACAATATTACAGCGGAAAACTTTAATGACCTCGACTCCTTGCTTCTCTTGTCTTGAGTCCTCCTAAAACCTGTACCTGTACCTCTGCAATCCAATACCTATTGAAGTGGGGACGTCAGTACATATACTGTCGCTTTAAAGCTGATAACAAGCAGCAAATCTCAACTATAGCAAACAGATTGATGAAAAGAGAAACGTGTATATATATTTAATGTGTCAGTGTATGTTATGACTTAGACTCTAATGCAATATTACTAATGCAATGATGCTCTTATTCTAATGCAAGCAAGACTTTGGGACAGTATGCAGCCCATACTACATACGCTCCATATCAAACCGTTTCTTCATATATAGGGATTTGAACCCGCGCCATGAATTCTACTCTTGTACTCGACTTGTTTCTGAAGATTAGATATGACTGATAAGGTTGCTCTGAAACGGTCTAATCCGGCCATTCGCAGTAATATAGTGGTGTCCCTATTTTTCACTATTGCCCGATCGCACCGGACCCCATTCAAATATCTGACAAATCCTTGGAGTTTCCACGGACGCAGGTTAGCTCGAAGCATCCCCTGTCGCCCCCTAGCCAGACCGTAGTCTATGGCTTCTCGCCCTTAGATACAAGACAAGATGGAGTTCCGGGTGGTTCATCCCCCTAGCTCCGACAGGAATCGCTCCCGCTTATCAAGGTACTTCAGAAATTAATAGACGAGATACGGATCCTGTGCTCCCAACTCGTGAGAAGGCACAGACCGTATTCCTTTGACAAGAAGGGTCCAACCCAATAACACCACCTAGTGTCGGCCAATAGGACAGGTCGAATCATAAGGTATCACCCTTAACACCAACTCTTTCCCTTCGGCGAAAATGATAATAAGTAATGGTTAGGTAGTAATAGACATAAGTTACTACCTTAACGATGTCACTAACCCTGAACAATCCTAGGGATGACAACAGTATAAACACAACATGCTAGGTCTTAAGTTAGTCTTCGCAAGATAACTCTACTAGGCTACTCAACCTAGACTTACCAGAATCCCTAAAGATCTAGTTCATGGCCTATCGATCCAAGACCTTAGCAATAGGAATGTATTCGCATGCTACTACCCTGAAATTGGATTTCGTCTACGCTCCGGCCCACGATCAACCTACACCGATTAAGATCCGACGGTATACAATAAGGTAAGCACACATCTTGATGGTCGATATCCCTAGGGCAATAATATCACCCTAGACGAGCACAACAAAACTGCGTACTAGCTAATAAGCTACATACGAGTAAACAGAACACATAGTAGCCAACAAGCTACGTATGAAACCAACAACTATGTACGAGCCATGCGGGCTACGTATGAGACAACAACATACATACCAGCTAAATAAGCTGCAATGAGACCACACTACATACGGGCCAGGCAAGCCACGTATGCGACAACAACATACATACGAGCAAAATAAGCTGCGTATGAGACCACCGCTAAATACGGGCCAGGCGAGCCACGTGTGAGACAACATCATTCATACGAGCCAAATAAGCTACGTATGAGACCAACAGCTACATACGGACCAGGCAAGCCACGTATGAGCAAGACTACATACAAAAACAACCATACAGGTAAACAACCTGGAAGTAACCAAATGTGCTTACCAGTAAAACTTGATTTTCTATAATTAGAAGCAACAGAAGAATCTACAAACAATCTAAAATATGCATACTACTAATGAGAAGCCCAAAAGTGATATAAAAACCTTCAGACAGCCTAGAAGCAACCAGTGTTGTATTTATTAGAATTCGACAGAAATATACTTTTTAGGAAAGTAAGAATATCTAACATAACTCTCTAGTTGAACATTTTTTCAGATTCCGTAAGGAATCCAAAATCTGGCCCATCGAACACACGCAAACAGTTTAACCAAACTGTGGATTATCAACAAAAAGCTGAAACTTCTACAGCTTGAAACTTTTGCTCTACTTATCGGAATCCAACGAAACTGGACAATTTGGAAAGGTGGAAACATCTACTACAACTCTCTAGTTGACCACTACCTCAGATTCTGTAAGGAATTCTAAATTACTGACCTCGAACATACGCAAACAGTTACCCAACTACAGATTTCCAATAAAAAGATGAAACTTCCATAGCTTGTAACTTTTGCCCTACTTATCGGAATCTAACGAAGCTGGACAATTTAGAAAGGTGGGAACATCTACTAAAAATCCATAGTTGACCACTTTCTCAGATTCCGTAAGGAATTCCGAATTCCTACCCGTCGAACACACGCAAACGGTAAGAAAACAACAAATTTACAAGGGAAAACTGAAATTTTGAAGGCCTATAACTTTTGTTCCACTCATCGGAATCTAACCCAAGAAGGCAATTCAGAAAGGTGAGAATGTCTACTACACCTCTCTAGTTGGCTGGCTCCTTAGATTCAGTGAGTAAGACACTAAAAAACTACAAGAAATCAAGACAGATTCAATTCCAACCTGCCAATTACACAGCCAAGCTGAAAACTTCTAAAGCCCATAACTTCTATTCCGCTTGTCGAAATTTAACCCAAGAGATCAATTCGGAAAAGGGAGAGTTTCTACTACAACTCCCTAGTTGGTCTCCACTTCATATTCTACCATTAAGTCACTCAAAAACATCAAAGAGTCAAACTCAGCTCAAAGCTAGTTGCTGCATCTTCCAAATACCATAACTCCTACTCCGCTTATCGTAATCTAGCCCAAGAGGCCAATCCGGAAAGGGGAAAGGTGCTACAACTCTCTAGTTGGTCCGAACCTCAGATTCTACAGGTAAGACACTCCAAAACATCAAAAAAGCAAAACAGCAAGTTTCCAGTCAAGACAGCCAGTTGCTATACTTTCCAAACGGCATAACAACTACTCCACTTATCAGAATTTAAATCGAGAGGCCAATTCAGAGAGGGAAGAATGTCTACTACAACTTCTCTAATGGGTCTCTACCTCAGATTCGACCATTAAGAGGCTCAAAAATAGCAATCAACCCAAATAGTGAGCAACTCAATCAAGTTGCTGTCCTGTTTTTGTAATGACCGTAAATTTTGCGTCTCTTATCGGAATTTAGCCCGAGAGGTCAATTTGGAAAGGGTAGAATATCTACTACAAATTCTCTACTGGGTATCCACCTCAGATTTCGTAAGGAAGACCACTTTCCAGCCTCCCGAACACACTGCAACGCAATCCCAAAATAGTGAGTACTGTTTTGGCTCAAATCTTTCTATTTTGGGGAAATGGCTTGTTTCACCCATCAAAACTACACCGAAAAATCCCCGAAAATTCTAGCATACTAATAACACCCCTAAGAAAATCTCCAATATGTTTTGGGTCGAAATTCGATCGTTTACATGGTTAATTAAAATCAACCCTACAACCCTAAAAATCGGTCCTTTATGGCTCTAATTTGTGTTCTACCACTTCAAAATTTACGTGATCTTTAGTCTAACCCCCATGCATATTAAATTAACTCCATACAACAATATACATCAATATAACCCTAAAAATATCTAAAAAGACATGAGAATGAGAAACCTCCACCTTGAAAACTAGTAGGAAGGACTTGCTTTCTTGCTCTTCTCCTCCTTGCTCCTTGTTCTTGCTCCTCTTCAAGAACACCTCACAAATGAACCCATGGAATCTCCACTCTTTTCTTTTGATTCTCTCTTTCTTTTCTTTCTCAATTTTTTCTCAAAATAAAACTAAGTAAAAGAGTTGAAGAATGAGAAGAGATGGAGAATGAGATGAAAGAGATGGAGAAACAAAAAGAGAAGAGGGGCTTGCCCTCTTGTTGTTGGCCGGCCAATAAGTAGGAGAGGGAGAGAGAGATGTGGTGGAGAGAGTGTCACTTGTCTCTCTCTCTTGTGGCTCAAATTAATTTGGGTTTCATTTGCAAATTTAAATTGCAATGAAACCCTAATTCATTCAATTTGCAAATTTTAAATTACAATCAAACCCAAAAATTTGGAATCAACACCCTACTCAATTCTAACCATTCATCTCATCAAGATTGAACAAGAGTAAGAGATATTTTTCAAAAATCGCATACTACATAATTTTGTAAAAATGTACGAAATTGATACGATTCAATTACGTACGTATATTTGATTACGCAGATAATTTGTATTAGTTAAAATGAATAATCTGTACAAAAATCATTTAATTCTGAGAAAATAATTTTATTACTGGCTCGGAAGATTCCAATATCAATTCGATATAAAACAGTCATATATCCACTAGTTTATACGTACAAATACTGTTTATTAACAAACCACGTGATGTCCACCAAAAATATTGTAGTTCCGTAAATAATAATAAGATAATAATTTTTAATATCTGCCCGGGATTTTTCAGACATTTTTTCAAAAACGCATTTTTAAAGATTTTGTACAAGTGCACAAAACTGATACAATACCTATATATATTTACTAGTATATATATCTAGATAGGGTAAAAGGGATATGAGCAACTTGCTCATTTAGTAAATGAGCAATTGATTATGTGGCATGCATGTGATACATTGGACAACTAACCCTTTTAAAACTTTTCCAATCACATGTATGCCACATCATCAATTGCTTATTTACTAAATGAGCAAGTTGCTTATACCCCTTTTTCCCTATCCAGATAACTTTTTATGAGTAAAACCGAGTAATTTCCATAAAAATATTTTAACTTTAAAAATAATAATTATATAAATATAATATCCGTCCGGGATATTACAATACTCCCTCCTTAGAATAGTTCTGTCCTCAGAACTACGTTAAGTTGGGAAAACAGAAAAACATCCAAACACTAAATATTTCGAGGAAAGAAAGCTTATACGGCTTTCCGGCTCCCAAGCGACTCCTCTACGAACTGGTTCTCCAAAGAACCCGACCTCGATCCCAAAACAGCCTGAAGAATCTGCGAAAGTCAAGACGTAACTATCTAATCTTGGTCAGAGCTACTGATGCTGGCACTCTGTGTTGCTTCCATACGCCTTCAATGTGGATTTCCGCTAATTTCTTTAGCGACTAAATCATCTTTATCGGAGAAAAATGTGCAGACTTTGTCAACTGGGTCCCAAATAATCCAAATTGTGTCATACCTTTTCGAACTCCTTGGTAATCCTGTGATAAAGTCCATATTGATATCCTAAGATTTTCCTTCATCAACTTTCTGCTTCAGTGCTTTAATCCCTGCATCTTCTGCCTAAGCCTTCTGACTTGCTCACTTAGACTCGGTTGCGGCTTCCATCGTGCCAATACTGAGCTCCAATCGTGAGTAATCACTCCAATACTAGCTTGCTCGATCTCATCATCTTTCTTCTTACTTCCTTCACGGTCTTTGGTTGAGGCCAATTCTTCATTTATCTCGATCTTTTGCAGTTCGGTAACCACTCCCTCCTTAGAATAGGACATGGCCTATGAATGCCACTTCATACTTCTAGGATTCTCTCCTATAATTTGCTCAAAGCCGATGCTTTTGTAGTTGCTCAGAATTACAGTCAATGCTCAGCTTGCCCTTCTTCCGCTCTTGCAAGGTCCGACTCTTACAAATCTATACTTAAGGTCTTCCATCTGATTGGAGTTCACAGCCCTTATAGTATAAACCTGTAATAAGGATTGCTCCAGACGGTGTATTTAAACAAACCAAATCTAGAGTTGCCTCCCGCACACATCTCAACTCTTGCAAAAGTTTAATTCAAACAAAAGAATACGATGAACTATGTTTGAACAAAATAGATGCATGGATTTCATATATACATAAATCAATTTGGTTACAAAAGTGTTACATCATATAGTACTTCTTAGTCCAAAATAAATTTCAAAATACAACTCTAAGACTTAGTTGTAGTTCCATATGCACATAATGGTACTGGCTTTCCTACCTTCTTCAGCTTGCCTTTAGTAAGTACGAACTCTTACTCTTGGTGAACAGGCTCCTTCCCTTTAGCGTTCATCTTTGGGGTTGATCTGCTATCACTATTATGAAGCTGTGACAGTTTGGCCTAACATGACCAATCTCCTCTCAATTGTAACAGATACGGGTCCCCATCTGAGGGTTCTTCCTTGGACATTGGCTCTTGAGATGACCATGCTCACCATATAGGAAACAACTTCTTGGCTTGGCGCCTCCA
This sequence comes from Hemerocallis citrina, assembly GCA_017893485.1. Lineage (NCBI taxonomy): Eukaryota > Viridiplantae > Streptophyta > Magnoliopsida > Asparagales > Asphodelaceae > Hemerocallis > Hemerocallis citrina. The sequence goes on along the minus strand of CM030359.1, from coordinate 139,746,158 downwards.
AGTTTGCTCTTCATTTTCTGAGTCTTGTGCTTCTGACCTTGGTTCTCGAACCCTGATGCTGGTGTAACACCCCGAATCCCAAATACAACTCAATTCGAGAGTTCTACAGGATCTTTTCACTTCTTTCGTACAATTTTACAAGGAATTTAAAACTATTATCTCAACAATAATTACATCAAAGTCTTTTACATCAATAAGCAGCGGAATCAATAAAATACAACAAAAATGAATGTACATTTGTTACAACTTTAACATTTAAGTAATCAACAGCATCATCAATCATCTTTATATCTTCATGTAACTCCATTTCCTGCATATAAAACTGTGGGCGCGTCAGTTGCTTACAACTGACGAAATATTATACACGGCCATCCTCTCTATGCCTGGAAACAGTATAACGATTCTTAAATACTTTAGCAAACACAAACTTGATCACAACAAGGTTACAAAGGGACTATCCTGTTGATGTCGTGTGGTGCGGTGAACTTAATCCTTAATGCATTCATTTATATTATATGACACTAATGCGCACTCGCCATGACTTAATCTACTCCTGTAACTACGGTGAGTATCCTAGATGGTCTATGAGTACAAGCACGTGTCCTGGCCCCTGGAGGGGAATCCCACGCCATGTCTTGACTCATCAAGCATGCATTCTGCGGTAATTCAGCCTCCTCCCTGAACACGATCCTCTTGCAGTCACCAAAACATCCCACAAGCGTGGCTAAAGTCCGATCCTTCTGAGTTGTGCCCGCGCCATGTCTTGACTCATCAAGCATGCATTCTGCGGTTCACACACCCGCACCGTAAACTCTAGTTCTCATACTTATGTTTTTCTCTCACTTTCATTACATCTCCACTATGTATCTATCTGTAATTTCGGCAAGTGTCATAGACGTTCCATGATTACAAGCACGTGTCCAAGACCCTGGAGGGGAATCCCACGCCATGTCTTGACTCATCAAGCATGCATTCTGCGGTAATTCAGCCTCCTCCCTGAACACGGTCCTCTAGCAGTCACCAAACATCCCACAAGCGTCGCCAAGATCCCGATCATTATGGAGTATTGCCCACGCCATGTCTTGACTCATCAAGCATGCATTCTGTGGATCACATCCGCATCGTAGACTCGAGGCTCCCATACTTATGTTTTTCTCTTACTTCCATCACAGCCTTACAAGGTTTGTTTTAAAGAAAATCATCACAACCTAGAGCTAGCTTACCCTACCGGACTTAAATCAACAACAGAGACAGTCAGCCTACCTGGCTACTTCTCACGAGACGCTCAACCCTCAACGGTTAGCTCTCAAATCATAAATAATACTGCCGGTCACTAGGGTCTCGCCCAGCCTCTAGATTCCAACAACTATCTCATTCTAGAGATCAACAATATTTCATAATCAATCTCCAATAATAATTCCATTTCTTTTGTTCACAAACTCTTTTTCTCAAAACGTTTCTTTTATAATCTCATAACATGAGATACATTCGATTAGATCTCTTTATCAGTTCCATCTTTCACAACCATGTGTGCATTTCACAATAAAACTCAATCACATATTAATAATCATAAAATCTCATATTCAACTTATTTAACTTTCATTTGTCAAGGATCAAATCCAAACTCAAGAACAAGAAAATAGTTCGGTTCAGTCGACTGGTGGTAGTATCAGTCGACTGTTCCATGAGTACTTTGAACATCAAAAACAACAGTCAGCTCGAACCAGTTGACTGTGAAGCAGACAGTCGGCTGCTCTACGAGACATGAAACTTCAGTAATAACACAGTCGGTTCAGTCGACTGGTGACAGTATCAGTCGACTGTCCCGCAAATATCTTGAAAACTCAAACATCAAATTTATGACAACATCAGTCGACTATGAAAGCATTCAGTCGACTGTCCTGTTGACGAAAACCAACTTTTTAACACTTACCAGTCGACTGTGGAAGGTAATCAGTCGACTGTCAACCACACAAATTGCAGCCTACATATAATCTTCGACCTTGTAATTGATTTGTACTTCCATATAAAAGTGTAGATCATTTTCAGAATATATTCCTTTTAAAACAATATCGTTATCAACTGACAAGTTCCTCATTTTTCAATGAAATCTTTATAATACGTCAAAACACATTTTCCAATCAATTTTCCAAATAAACTGTTGTCTTTTATCAAAATTTACTTATAAAAATCTCTATACTCAAAAATAGATATTTTGGAGTTAGAACCACACTTCTTTTATACACATTTGCATTATTTTGACCAATACTGTCTCAACATACATCAATTTCATGCAATCACTTCAATTGTAGCATTTCAACTAGCAATCATATCAATTTAAGCATAGCAATTTGCAACTACCACATCAATCAAAATTTAATGATTCATTTCTACATTAATTTACATGCAATCAATTCAATTTCAACCAAATGGATTATATATCAACTATCATGCAATATCTACTCTTAAATTAGAAAGCATTTAAGAAACACCCACCTAAAATAAAGATTTGTTACCCAAATGAACTCCTAGAATTAGGAGCTCCTAAAGAAACTCCAATTTGCAACTCCTCGAAATCCGTGCACCAAGGCTAGCCCCATACTCCATCTCGGCAAGCAACAATCATCAAGAGCATCTCCATCCCCACTCCATTCGGCAACAACAAGGATAATTCCTCCATCTTCTTTCATATACCCGTACTATGTATGTACATATATATACATTAGTATATGTACATAGGCAAGTGGAATGGTGATTAGATGGAGGAATGGACAAAGTCTATGCTGTTTTGGGTTGGTTTTCTTCTCGGTAATGACAGGAGATAGGGAGGAGAAGAGATGATGGAAAGAGAGGCTAAGAGTGCATTTTTATAAGAGAGTGGTAGGGTAGTTAGTGTAACTACCTCCCACATGAACACCACTAACCCATATCTAAAAACTTGTAACTTGCTTTCCCTCCTATTTCCAAAATCAAAACTCCAGAATTTCTCTCTCCTCATGAGCAGCCCGGTCTCCAAGAAGTGTGCACATCGCGAGTGTGCACGTGCACGTGCTTTGTGTACAAAATAGTTTATTTATTTAATCCTTTTAAAACAACTTATTTATATACGTAATAAATATGTAAAATTAACTTAAAAATTATACTTTTCATGCACTATAAAATAGACACAAACAGTTTCATGAAATTTATTTTGAAGGGAGAACGCGCTTACAACACGTGCACCAAAACACGTGCGTCACCCGTAAAATCTCAAAAATACAAAAATTGACTTTATGAACCGAAAAATATTTATAATCAATTGGAATGCAATAGAAAGTATATTTAATATACATATTTGATAATATACTCAAACGTACGGAAAACACGTGTATTGCACGTAGAAAATTTATTTTAATTAAAAATAGACAAAAATTGAATTCTATCTATAAAAATAAATTTAAACATGTTTATAAAAATAAATGCTTGAAATCCATTGAAAACTTTGCACGTAACGGTGGAATACCCAAAATCGACACGTGCATCGATAATACGTAAAAAGCACGTAAAAACTCAATTATTGAAATTTTGCATTTGAGTTGTCTCAAATGGGATTTTTAAGAATAAGGGATTGCATAAATAATTGGAATTCAAAATACATATCAAAATGCGTTATGGATATAATCAATAACAGTACAAAATGTACGTGCGTAACACCCGAGGGCAAAATTGTCATTTAAATTTTGCGGGGTGTTACACTCTCCCCCGCTTAGAACAGTTCCGTCCCCGGAACTCACTATGGTAAAGGCTGTATTTTGTACACACCAAATAAAATATCAGTATAACATATAGAAATTACAAACATCAAGAAAATACACATAGCATAAAAGTAAGCAATGTGGATGGAATAGACAAAAAAAAAATTTCTTTTTTTTTTCTTTCTTTTTTTTTTTTTTTTTAGAAATTTATGAGTATCAAAATTTTACAAGAACTAAACTAGAAAACTAGGAAAGTAGCATAAGAAAACAAATACGACAATAGAAGATAGTGTATTTTGAAAGGAATTTTCATACAAAATATCATCAAGTAAACCATTAGATAAAATGATAAATAAACTTAATCATTAATTGTGAAATAATTTTGCAAAACAATTCAATAAAGAAAACATAGTTAATGGGTACTTTATAAATAGATCCAATACTCCAAATTCATCAATGTAATAAATGGTAAAAAGAAAGTCACAAATCAAATTGATTCCATATGACAAAAACTAGCTATTTAACAGTTCGAGAAATATATAAGAAGGGAATATAGTAAAAGTATAGAAAACATAAAATGATTTTGTATAAAAAAATTAATATCATAAAATAATTTGTAAGGTAATTATAGTAATTATACATACAATTTGAAAATTAAGCATACATTGAAATACTTTCGAGTTATTCGGTAGAGCGAGAAAACCAACTTACAAAAATCACATAGACGAAAAACTTATAGAGGTGAAATAAATAGCATGATATGAAAATTATAAGTGATTTGTAGCAGTAAAATAAGACATCGCAATAGTAAAACGTACTGTTGAAATTAGTCCGAAAACTAGTTATAAAAATAAATTATGAATCCAAGAAAAGTATAGGCAATATAAAATTTGATTTTGTATATAAATTGTTATCGTAAAGTAATTTGTAAGGTAAATACAATAATCATATATGTATGATAACAATGAAAAAGGCAAAAATCTAAATAATTTCGATTTGTCAAGTAGACCAAGAAAATTAGCATACAAAATTATGTATATACATAGACGGAAATTATAGGGCAAAACAATCATGATACAAAATTTATAAATGATGTGTAGGAGAAAAATAAATAATATATTATGGTAGTAACAATGCAAAACTAATTATATGAAAGTGAATCATGAATTATAACAGAAGTATACTAAATAAAATTGTTAGGTGAGTAGCCACCAAATTTAAAATAGCAAAATACAATAAAGTTGTATGAAATACTAACTCACATAAAATACAAAGTACTACAAAGAAGACGGCAAGATAGTTGAGATTAAGCGGTAAATACAGAAGTTTGATAAATAATGAAATCAGTATAAACAGTATAATGCTAGGTTGCAAAATATTATAAAATAGTTCAAGCTAGTACCAAATGAAATAGTTATAAGTGAATACCACAGGAAAACAAGGTAGGGGTTATCTAAGTATAATATTTCATTTTGGTTTAGGTTCGCCTCGCTGGTATCCAACAGCAGACTTGCCTATCTTGATCTCAAGTTGCATAATTGCCCCTATGATATCCGGTTGCAATTTGCCTTCTGGGTATTTGGTTGCAAACTTTACCTCACCGACATCCAGTTGCAGGACATTCAGTTGCAAACTTTGCCTCCCCGACTTCCAGTTGCAGTTTGCCTCCAATGATGTCTAGTTGCATATTTGCCCTCTTGACATTAAGTTGCACCAAAGTGAAAGATGGGAAGATGTAATCTTCCATGTATACTTAGATTAGATATGGGATGTTTTTTTTTAAAAAATCAATGATATAGAAAAGATTTTACACAACGAAATATCAAAATAGGAGTATAGGATATATCAACATAGAGGGTACTAATTAGTAGTAATGAAAATATTATTTATAACACGAAAATAATGTAAAATATATGCACATGTTGGAAAGCAAATTAGGACATTTGATACAAATAGTTATGCATGAAAATAGTAATGTAATAATTGGAGGATGGTGAAATTATATGTATAGTAAATATTTTGAAATACATGACGCATATAAAAATCAATGGGAAATATATGTAGTAATCAAGAATCTAAAGACAATTTAAAATTAGATGATAGAGTAAAGTACAAATAGTGAGTATAAGCATTATATTAAAGAAACGAAATTACAAAATTAAGGAATATAACAAATAAAGTAGTAGATAATATGTGCTAACAATAATATTGAATGCAGACAATAAATCAAATTAGTATGTTGTATTTATAAGGATAAAATATTTCAATCTTGTTAAAATATATTGAAGTATATAAGACAATACGAGGTAATGAAAGAATATCGTATCAGAAAATCAAATCATGCAAAATGAATACACATAAGCAAAATTCACAAGCAAAAGTCAAAAATGTAATAATAAATGAAAATAATGGTTGTAATATAAAGTTAACAAAAAAAACGTAAAGTAATAGCACATATGAACGGATGAGCATAAGGTGACATAAAACACGAAAAACAAAACTTTAAGATGGGGACACAATTAAAATAAGTTCAACAAAATCAAAACTAAGGAAAATAGACAAAATACTAGGCATTAATATGATTTAATAGTATAGGAAAATATTTATTTGGAAAATATTAAATATCGAAAAGTACTATGATGAAAGTCCACAGAAAATAATTTGATGGGGAAAGTGTGTTTATGTGTAAGGTATCCTGAATGACTGTTCAAGCCAACCACGCTTCCACTGCGCCACTCTAATACCCAGGGAAAATAAGCTCGCATACAATCTCAGATCAATGTATACGAGGAGAGCATCATGAATGAGTGTAAATTCAATAACAACTTCCATTCATGACTCCAGCCATCAAATAGGGAAAGGAAAGAGGAAACATCAGCCTATAGAGCAACACAAATGTAAATCACTTACATTTAAATCTCTATAAACTGAACTCACACTCTAATGTCCACTCTAGGGTGTCGTTCCTTATAAATTTGTACTACTTAGAAGCGTGGCTCTGATACCACTCTGTAACACCCCGAATCCCAAATACAACTGAATTCGAGAGTTCTACAGGATCTTCACTTCTTTCGTACAATTTTACAAGGAATTTAAAACTTTTATCTCAACAATAATTACATCAGAGTCTTTTACATCAATAAGCAGCGGAATCAATAAAATACAACAAAAATGAATGTACATTTGTTACAACTTTAAAATTTAAGTGATCAACAGCATCATCAATCATCTTTATATCTTCATGTAACTCCATTTCCTGCATATAAAACTGTGGGCGCGTCAGTTGCTTACAACTGATGAAATATTATACACGGCCATCCTTTCTATGCCGGAAACAGTATAACGATTCTTAAATACTTTAGCAAACACAAACTTGATCACAACAAGGTTACAAAGGGACTATCCTGTTGATGTCGTGTGGTGCGGTGCACTTAATCCTTAATGCATTCATTTATATTATATGACACTAATGCGCACTTGTTCGGATTCTATGCATCCCATACTACATAGGTCCGAGGGCAAGCTCCTTAATCGTTCTTCATTTTGTAGGGTTCAATCCCTCGCCATGACTTAATCTACTCCTGTAACTACGGTGAGTATCCTAGATGGTCTATGAGTACAAGCACGTGTCCTGGCCCCTGGAGGGGAATCCCACGCCAAGTCTTGACTCATCAAGCATGCATTCTGCGGTAATTCAGCCTCCTCCCTGAACACGATCCTCTTGCAGTCACCAAAACATCCCACAAGCGTGGCTAAAGTCCGATCCTTCTGAGTTGTGCCCGCGCCATGTCTTGACTCATCAAGCATGCATTCTGCGGCTCATACACCCGCACCGTAAACTCTAGTTCTCATACTTATGTTTTTCTCTCACTTTCATTACATCTCCACTATGTATCTATCTGTAATTTCGGCAAGTGTCATAGACGTTCCATGATTACAAGCACGTGTCCAAGACCCTGGAGGGGAATCCCACGCCATGTCTTGACTCATCAAGCATGCATTCTGCGGTAATTCTGCCTCCTCCCTGAACACGATCCTCTAGCAGTCACCAAACATCCCACAAGCGTCGCCAAGATCCCGATCATTATGGAGTATTGCCCACGCCATGTCTTGACTCATCAAGCATGCATTCTGTGGATCACATCCGCATCGTAGACTCGAGGCTCTCATACTTATGTTTTTCTCTTACTTCCATCACAGCCTTACAAGGTTTGTTTTAAAGAAAATCATCACAACCTAGAGCTAGCTTACCCTACCGGACTTAAATCAACAACAGAGACAGTCAGCCTACCTGGCTACTTCTCACGAGACGCTCAACCCTCAACGGTTAGCTCTCAAATCATAAATAATACTGCCGGTCACTAGGGTCTCGCCCAGCCTCTAGATTCCAACAACTATCTCATTCTAGAGATCAACAATATTTCATAATCAATCTCCAATAATAATTCCATTTCTTTTGTTCACAAACTCTTTTTCTCAAAACGTTTCTTTTATAATCTCATAACATGAGATACATTCGATTAGATCTCTTTATCAGTTCCATCTTTCACAACCATGTGTGCATTTCACAATAAAACTCAATCACATATTAATAATCATAAAATCTCATATTCAACTTATTTAACTTTTATTTGTCAAGGATCAAATCCAAACTCAAGAACAAGAAAATAGTTCGGTTCAGTCGACTGGTGGTAGTATCAGTCGACTGTTCCGTGAGTACTTTGAACATCAAAAACAACAGTCAGCTCGAACCAGTCGACTGTGAAGCAGACAGTCGGCTGCTCTACGAGACATGAAACTTCAGTAATAACACAGTCGGTTCAGTCGACTGGTGACAGTATCAGTCGACTGTCCCGCAAATATCTTGAAAACTCAAACATCAAATTTATGACAACATCAGTCGACTATGAAAGCATTCAGTCGACTGTCCTGTTGACGAAAACCAACTTTTTAACACTTACCAGTCGACTGTGGAAGGTAATCAGTCGACTGTCAACCACACAAATTGCAGCCTACATATAATCTTCGACCTTGTAATTGATTTGTACTTCCATATAAAAGTGTAGATCATTTTCAGAATATATTCCTTTTAAAACAATATCGTTATCAACTGACAAGTTCCTCATTTTTCAATGAAATCTTTATAATATGTCAAAACACATTTTCCAATCAATTTTCCAAATAAACTGTTGTCTTTTATCAAAATTTACTTATAAAAATCTCTATACTCAAAAATAGATATTTTGGAGTTAGAACCACACTTATTTTATACACATTTGCATTATTTTGACTAATACTGTCTCAACATACATCAATTTCATGCAATCACTTCAATTCTAGCATTTCAACTAGCAAACATATCAATTTAAGCATAGCAATTTGCAACTACCACATCAATCAAAATTTAACGATTCATTTCTACATTAATTTACATGCAATCAATTCAATTTCAACCAAATGGATTATATATCAACTATCATGCAATATCTACTCTTAAATTAGAAAGCATTTAAGAAACATCCACATAAAATGAAGATTTGTTACCCAAATGAACTCCTAGAATTAGGAGCTCCTAAAGAAACTCCAATTTGCAACTCCTCGAAATCCGTGCACCAAGGCTAGCCCCACACTCCATATCGGCAAGCAACAATCATCAAGAGCATCTCCATCCCCACTCCATTCGGCAACAACAAGGATAATTCCCCCATCTTCTTTCATATACCCGTACTATGTATGTACATATATATACATTAGTATATGTATATAGGCAAGTGGAATGGTGATTAGATGGAGGAATGGACAAAGGATATGCTATTTTGGGTTGGTTTTCTTCTCGGTAATGACAGGAGATAGGGAGGAGTAGAGATGAGGGAAAGAGAGGCTAAGAGTGCATTTTTATAAGAGAGTGGTAGGGTAGTTAGTGTAACTACCTCCCACATGAACACCACTAACCCATATCTAAAAACTTGTAACTTGCTTTCCCTCCTATTTCCAAAATCAAAACTCCAGAATTTTCCTCTCCTCATGAGCAGCCCGGTCTCCAAGAAGTGTGCACATCGCACGTGTGCACGTGCACGTGCTTTGTGTACAAAATAGTTTATTTATTTAATCCCTTTAAAACAACTTATTTATATGTGTAATAAATATGTAAATTTAACTTAAAAATTATACTTTTCATGCACCATAAAATAGACACAAACAGTTTCATGAAATTTATTTTTAAGGGAGAACGCGCTTACAACACGTGCACCAAAACACGTGCGTCACCCGTAAAATCTCAAAAATACAAAAATTGACTTTATGAACCGAAAAATATTTATAATCAATTGGAATGCAATAGAAAGTATATTTAATATACATATTTGATAATATACTCAAACGTACGGAAAACACGTGTATTGCACGTAGAAAATTTATTTTAATTAAAAATAGACAAAAATTGAATTCTATCTATAAAAATGAATTTAAACATGTTTATAAAAATAAATGATTGAAATCCATTGAAAACTTTGCACGTAACGGTGGAATACCCAAAATCGACACGTGCATCGATAATACGTAAAAAGCACGTAAAAACTCAAAGATTGAAATTTTGCATTTGAGTTGTCTCAAATGGGATTTTTAAGAATAAGGGATTGCATAAATAATTGGAATTCAAAATACATATCAAAATGCGTTATGGATGTAATCAATAACAGTACAAAATGCACGTGCGTAACACCCGAGGGCAAAATTGTCATTTAAATTTTGCGAGGTGTTACAGCTGGTGCAGATCTTTTCCCTTGTAGTCATGGAAAGACTGATTTCTCGTGCCCATCCTCCTCACAGAAATGACATACTACAACCTTGGTGGTCTCCGGAACTTGCTCCCATTCACACTGTAGTTGTGCCAATCTGGTGTTGAAATATTCCAGCTCCTCTGCCAGGCCTGCTAATGTAGCCATGCAAGCATCACCCAGTTAATTAGCTTGATGGTCTTTCCTGGCCATGTACCTCACCAGCTTCCTCATTTCTCGATATATGTTGGCCGCAGCCGCCATGTGTTGATCCACACTTAGTCCCGGCGGTGGTGAAGTCTCCTTCGGCTTCTTGCTCAAGATCATCGGATCATCCGTTGAAATCGTCTCATTCGCTTCTATCAACACATCTTCGGTTAGGATATCCTCGAACACCATCCTTTAAATACATATACTGGGATTAGTCCAGATATAAAAAAATTATAAAATATAAGTTGAAAGAAACAACAATATGAATTATAATTGTTTACAACTAGCTAAAACCCGACTCCTAAAAGGCATCCAAGTTTAATTTTCCTACTGTGTTGGACTGTAAATTGAAGTCGACTCTGATACCACTCTGTAACGCCCCGATTTTCGGTAACTGGAAAACCGTGACATAAGCCAGAATCTTTTCTTCAATTAGCCACAATACACAGAAAAATAGGAAAATTTAAAACTTTTTATTCAACACAAGTGTATTACAAGTCCGAATGTTACAAATTGTAATACATTATAACGGTGTTACAATAATACGTTTACAATCCCAAGTGTTACAACTTTCAACAAATTACATCAGAGTACAATTGAATAAAGAACAACACTTGGTATTTCACTTGGATGCTTTCCAACAAATAGATAATTTAAAACAATTATTATAAATAGTAATCAACATAAATTGCAACAATATTACAGCGGAAAACTTTAATGACCTCGACTCCTTGCTTCTCTTGCCTTGAGTCCTCCTGAAACCTATACCTGTACCTCTGCAATCCAATACCCATTGAAGTGGGAATGTCAGTACATATACTGACGCTTTAAGACTGATAACAAGCAGCGAATCTCAACTATAGCAAACAGATTGATGAAAAGAGAAACGTGTATATATATTTGATGTGTCAGTATATGTTATGACTTAGACTCTAATGCAATATTACTAATGCAAGAATGCTCTTATTTTAATGCAAGCAAGACTCTGGAACAGTATGCAGCACATACTACATATGCCACATATCAAGCCGTTTCTTCATATATAGGAATTTGAAACCGCGCCATGAATTCTACTCTTGTACTCGACTTGTTTCTGAAGATTAGACATGATTGATGAGGTTGCTCTCAAATGGTCTAATCCCGCCATTCGCAGTAATACAGTGGTGTCCCCGTTTTCAACTATTGCTCGATCGCACCGGACCCCACTCAAATATCTGACGAATCCTTGGAGTTTCCACGAACGCAGGTTAGCTCGAAGCATCTCCTGCCGCCCCCTAGCCAGACCATAGTCTATGGCTTCTCGCCCTTAGATACATGACAAGACGGAGTTTCGGGAGGGTTCATCCCCCTAGCTCCGACAGGAATCGCTCCCACTTATCAAGGCATTTCTGAAATTAACCGACGAGATAGGCATCATGTGCTCCTAACTCGTGAGAAGGCACAGACCGTATCCCATTGACAAGAAGGGTACATGTCACGTCCCCCTTCCCAAAAAGAATACAGAATACGGATACGTAACAAAAGCCCAGCGAATGATTTTCATCATCTATAAGCTGTTCAAGAATCTTTACAACATATCACAATATAATCAAAGTCGGAAGCCAGAAAAGTCAACCACATGCACATATGAACCAAATACCAGCAAGAATACTTGAAATAAAATATATTAATCTCAAATAGTCATGATCTGAATAACACAAATAATTCTGGGTTACATTGCCCAAATACAAGAATAAATCCAAATACATGAATACAATATTGTTCAAAGCAAGAAACAAGAAATAGTAATAACAAGATCCAGTACTAATACTTCATGTCACTGATACCATCTGGAATATGTTCTCCAAAATCTGCAATTCAACGAATGCAGGAAAGAGGAAAAGATAAAATACAAGTACCCATCAATTGCAAGTTACGGGCCACTTATAATGTAGGATACAAGCACATAGGGAAACTAACTAGCAACATGGTATAAGTGTGATGTCAACATAAACAACTAGCATGGCAAAGTGAACAAGTGTACCGAGCATGAATCAAGTGTCAAGTAATCAAGTATCTTATAAACATGCGTCAAGTGTCAAGTGTCATGTAATCATGTATCAAGTGTCAAGTTCAAGTCTCAAGTAAACAAGTCTCATGTATCTTGTTGTCAAGTATCAAGCAAGTAGGTATCATGTTCACGTATCATGTTCAAGTATCATGTTCAAGTAGCACGTATCACGTAGTCAAGAGGAGGGCTTTAACTTAAATAATTAGGTCAAAACTAATGAGCATTAACAAAAATAATATTAATAATACAAAAATTAACATATAATAATAATAAAATAATAATGACAAAAATAATAATAATAATAATAATAATAATAATAATAATAATAATAACAATCATCATCATAAACATACTGGTAAAAATAATAATAATAATAAAATATTAACAATACTGGTAAGGATAATAATATAAGACAGAAAATAATTTGGAGTTCATCATTTTGGTGAAAGTAAGTCAATATCAACATCAAAAATAAAATATTAAAAAAAATACAATAATAATAATAGTAATAGTAATAACAACAATAATAATAATACTAATGATAATAAGGAAAACAATAATAATAGTAGTAGTAGAAATTCTTTGATGTGGGTTTGCCTCATTTATATCCATCTGTAGTCTTGCCTTCTCGACATCAAGTTGCAGGTTTGCCTCCACGACAACAGGTTGCAGGATACCATCTGGATATTCGGTTGCACATTTTGCCTCACCGATATCTAGTTGCAATTTGCCTTCATTGACGTCTAGTTGCATGTTTGCCATCTCGACATCCAGTTGCAACAAAACGATGAACAAGATGATGCAATCTTCCACACGTACTTAGATATTGATTGCTTAATTTAAGTACGAAGTTACGTTTTGAAATTTGTAATATTAAAATACACACTTATTCGAAATAACAAAATTTTCGTTTTAGAAAACATTTTTATAGAAGATCCAAAATATAACAAATAATAATCGAAATACACAAAATATTCGAATATATATATATATATATATATAAAGAAAATATAAGCAAAAGAAGAATGAATTTTATACTCAATATAGAGTCAACAAAGGAGGACGACTACAAGGGGCGAAAGAAAATAAGAAATCATAGAATTGAATATGAAGGAAGAGAAACGAGGAGGCACAAGTAGAATTTGAAGAGGATATAGAAGGAAAAGAATAACTGGCATGATACTCAAAATTAGTCAACAAATAAAGATGAATGAAAGAATCAAAGGAATATGGGTACGGAAAGAACGAAATAATGCCAAATAAAGAATCAACAAATGAAAACGACTAAAAGTGACGGAAAAAACAAGGAATCAAGAAATCGAATAAGAAGGGATCAAATGAATGGAATAAGATTAGCATCCAGATCATGTTGGTAGTAATTCATTTATGCATGCATGGTTGGTGAAATGATGTGCCGATCCTAGTTCGAGCCAAGCTTGTCTAATATATTAGGTAACTAATACATTAGCCAAACATGGTGCTCTGATACCACTAAAAACCCTGTTACGTCCCGCTTCCCAAAAAGAATACGGAATACGAATATGTAACAAAAGCTCAGCGAATGATTTTCATCATTGATAAGCTGTTCAAGAATCTTTACAACATATCAAAATATAATCAGAGTCGGAAGCCAGAAAAGTCAACCACATGCACATATGAACCAAATACCAACAAGAATACTTGAAATAAATCATATTAATCTCAAATAGTCATGATCTGAATAACACAAATAATCCTGGGTCATATTGTCCAAATACAAGAATAAATCCAAATACATGAATACAATATTGTTCAAAGCAAGAAACAAGAAATAATAATAACAAGATCCAGCACTAATACTTTATGTCACCGATACCAACTAGAACATGTTCTCCAAAATCTGCAATTCAACGAATGCATGAAAGAGGAAAAGAGAAAACACAAGTACCCGTCAATTGCAAGTTACGGGTCACTTATAATGTAGGATACAAGCACATGGGGAAACTAACTAGCAACATGGTATAAGTATGATGTCAACATAAACAACTAGCATGGCAAAGTGAATAACTGTACAGGGCATGAATCAAGTGTCAAGTAATCAAGTATCTTATAAACATGCGTCAAGTGTCCTGTCATATAATCATGTATCAAGTGTCAAGTTCAAGTCTCAAGTAAACAAGTCTCATGTATCAAGCAAGTAGGTATCATGTTCACGTATCATGTTCAAGTATCATGTTCAAGTAGCACGTATAAAGTCTTGTAGTGAATTACTATCTAGGTAGTACTTCATGCCGCCCATATGATATGGTTGCTACAACAAACAGTTTCGCTTTGGATTTTATAGTGGACCATAGAGGTCAGTATATTCGGGGACAAGTAATCCAAATCATATACCAAATTCTAAATTAACCAAATCATATACCAAATTCCAAATAATCCAAATCATATACCAAATTCCAAATAATCCAAATCATATACCAAATTCCAAATATGGTAAACACAGGCCCCCTTCCAAGTACACATTTCTGAATTATCCACTACTAGATCTTTCCCATTAACCCCGGCTTGGTTATATATTATTAGGGTCAAACAAGCATGTATTGTAGTGCCCCGAATTTCTAATATAATAACTTAGAAAATACGTGGCACAATTCCAGCATCAACTTCAATGTAATAGTACACATAGCTCAAAACACAAATAATTTTATTCCAAATTTTTATCACAACAATCTTTTTTTTTTCTATTTTCAAACACAGCAGAATTACAAACAACTTGAATTACAATTTTCTTTTCACAACACTTCTTTTACTAAAATTTTACACAAAGCTCTATTACATCAGTTTGTCTCCAAAACTATCTCAAGCATCCAACCTCCAAACTCTAAGCAACAACCTGTAACATATGAGGCTAGAGATGATCCCTAACCCCCAAAACTAAAGGGGTCAGCCATAAATGGTGTGAGTGACATAAAAATAAACAACATAATTCAATCGTAAAACATAAAGTCATCAACAACATGTATTAACCACAATGATAAATGACTGAAGAATAACCAAGATGTAAAGCATGAAAACATCATAGAATGGAAACAACAAGTGCATCTAGTCTAAGTGTCAAGTGTAGGAAAACTGGGAAAACACATGCATAAAACCAAGTCAAGACACCACAAAGTCTATATGCGGACTCTCTAATGCATACTTGTCGAAGTTTATGCATCCCATTCTACATAGGTTCGGTGCAAGCCCTTAACGTCTCCACTTCATAGGGTTCAATCCCCGCTATGCAACTAATCCTAACACGATGACTACTACGAGATAAAGATAAACTGTGAGTACTAGTCCTTGCTTCGATAATTCCGGAGATCAATTCCACACCGCAAGTAATTTACTTGGATAATTCCGGAGATATATCTCACACCGCAGGTATTTTACCTGGATAATTCCGGAGATAAATCCCACACCTGAAGTAATTCACTTGGATAATTCGAAGATTAAATCCCACACCGAAACAATGACCCTCATCACATGAATACCCCATGTGCGTCGCCTCGACTTTGATAATTTCGGAGATCAATCCCACACCGCAAGTAACTACCTGGATAATTCCGGAGATATATCTCACATCGCAGGTAATTTACCTGGATAATTCCGGAGATAAATCCCACACCGCAAGTAAGTTACTTGGTTAATTCGGAGATTAAATCCCACATTTAAAGCCATACTGAGGTGCATAACCTATGTTCCCGTTCATCATATCACCACTAGTGCCTGTCCTTATCATTTTTGGGTTATTTAATTACTTAACGAATCTCCTAGAGTTGGCGTACCCTACCGGACTTAACTCAAAACTGAACAACTAAATGCCTCACGGGCCTCAACAAAATAACTCAACACCGGTATACTAGGGTCACACACTTCTAGAGACTCAAACTCAAAAGTCTTAATCAACTTTCCACTAAACAAAATTAGCTCAACTGAATATCTCAAATCAAATGCTTAACTGAAGACAAAGTATAGACTGAATTATCTGAAAACCAATCATTCGAAAGAACACTCAAGTTACAAAAATCCATCAGTATCAGTCGACTCATACTGTGGTAAGTCGACTGTCCAGAGGACAATATCCAAGATTTTTAAGTAAATAAACTAAGTCATATAAGTCGACTTGAAAAGCTACCAGTCGACTTACCCGAGATAAATTCCAATAATTCTCAAGAAGATATTCTAAGTATATAAGTCGACTTAAAGAGGTCATGGTCGACTGTCCAGAAGGGACTGAAATAATTTTACAAAATAAGGTCTTAGGACACCAGTCGACTGCATAAGAGTCTAGTCGACTGTCCAGAGAACTGAAGAAACAACAGCAGGGTCGTACCAGTCGACTGAATAGTAGACCAGTCGACTGTCGGCCTACAGTTTTCATAATTTAGGTCTGAATACAAAGATCAAAACTGGAGTTTTCTAAAGATTCTTTGTTTATGAAAATAACTCGTATTCATATAAAAGTGACAAATCTCAAAATATCTCAGATTGGATTCAATACTCAATCATCCAATATCTCAAAACTCAATTCTCATGTTCTAAATTCCTAATTCTTTCATTAGGGTTTTTCAATACTAAATTTCTTCACAACTCATAGCATGATCTGATTTATAAACACAAGATCCAGATGCTCACCATCCGATCATAATCATACTCAAATCTTAACATGCTTTTTAGCAACACAATTTTATAAACCAAGATCTACTCGTCATTCATAGATTTTACATACATGGTCCGAACAACAACAATTGTTCACATGAATCTTACCACAATATAAGATCCATATCATTCACAACATCAAATCAAAACAACATTGTCACTCGCATACATAGATCAAAACAACAGAACAATTTTATATCACTCACAAAATCAAAACAAAACAAAAACAATGTCACTCACCTTTGAATTGAGAAAATCCACGAAAAGCCTTCCTTTTGCTAGATCAAAACTTCCTCTTGATCACCAAGAAAATAATAATATAATAAATCTTGAGTTGTGCAGCGAATGACTGCTGCACGTCCTCTTTTATACAGGCTGGGATTGAAAGGAATTAGGGTTTTGAAGTACTTTTGCAAAATAGTCCTTTTCAATTTATTACTTCACATATATAACCTTCCTTAGTTAAAATAAGTTAAATAAATCAAAACTAAATAAAATCCTTTTACCACTAAGTTTTCCAACAATCCAGCACAGCCCAGAGATAAGAAAATTCCGGATTTACACTCAGGGTGGCGATTTTGCACAAAAGCCCTCCCTCTTGTAATATTTGCAAATACCTCATAAAATATTCATAAAAATCCAGAAAAATCCGAAATAATATCTAATAATACATATATTTTCCAATCAAAATATTTGACTTTTACTTTCCAGAATAACATTTGCACAAAGTTCTACATGAATTCCTTATTTGCAAAAACACCCTTTTGACTAAATCTTCACCAAATCGACTTTAAATAAAATCTAAATATACTTAAATTTAAATGCTAGCCATGGGAAACCAAAATATCAGTAAAAACGAATTTTTGTAGTTTATTTAAGATCCAAATGACTTTTTACATAAAAGCCCCTCTCTTTCGAGATATTTGTAAAAATAGTTTCTTTATTCAGAAAAATCCCAAAACTTAGAATACACTCCATAAAAAGTATGAGAACTTATTAAAAATATAAAATTGTATATTTATACCAAAATTATTTGCACGTGTTTCGCACGTGTAAAAAGATAAATATTTATTAAATCTCCAGAAAATTATTTTAATTCATTTTCAAATCTTTAAATTAATATTTGAAAATACGGGGTTCTACATCACTCCCTCCTTAGAAGAGTTCTGTCCTCAGAATTACTGCTAATGGGGTCCAAACAAACACATCAAAAAGGAATGAAAACTTATGGATAGAAACGTAATTTAAAGAAATACAATCACACAAGGGAATGCATTTCAACAAAAGATCTACAACATACAGATGAAACACAATCATGCAAAGAATTCAGAAAATCAAACTTCCGCTGCGCAACTCTGATAACTTGCCATCGGAAGTCACGCTGCAACAACTACTGAACTCCTGCATCCAACTCTAATCTTCTGCTTCATCCTTCCAAGAATCAGTCGCCACTCCCTCCTTAGAAAGGACATGACTAAGGATAGCCACCTCAAGACCTTGTCTGGAAACACCTTAAGCTCCACACTTAAGACTATCAATAAATGGCGACACAATTATATGCAAGAAAATAGTATCAACTAAAACTTCTGTCTTTATTCCATTAATCCAAATAAATCTTTCTACATGAAGGAAAATACTCAATCTTCAATTATTCCCCAACTAAAAGTTTTACTTAATACAAAACAAATTCAAAATTCTTGCACCCACGAGTCACATTCCTGAGTTACCCGCATCCTCCTCAGTCAATGCGAACACTCGCCCCTCTTCAAATTCTTGCCCTTCTCGGCACCATCTTTCCTCAGTTGCGGACAGTTCGGGCGAATATGCCCTTCACGACCACAATGATAGCACGCCGTCCCAGGTTCGGTGCATGTTGCTCGATGATGTCCTGTCTCTCCACAATTGAAATAGGTTTGCTTCGCCAACTTCGGACACGTTGACCGGTAATGACCTGCCTCTTTGCAGAAATAACAAGTCACTTCCCGAGTTGCAGGTGCCTTCTGCACTGGGTCACTGGACTTGACTTGCTTCGCTGGGAACTCCTACCCACTCTGATCTGACGCTGGCCTCCTCCTCTTGGAAGTCTCGGCTTGCTTGATAGGATCAGCGTTAATGAACACTGGTCCAATCCTATAGTTCCGATTATGGTTCCGAATATGCGCCAAATTAGCTGCCATCAGCGCATTCAGAGTCTGATACACCTTGGCGAACTCAGCCTCAAGATCAATTCCAGTTCCTCGAGAACTACCAGATCCATCGCTATTGTTGTCCCCGTTCCTGGGTCTGGATACAACCATACTGATCACTACAAAACGAGGGTAAAGTTGGAGCATCACACACACATTTCACATCCACATCCATACCCTATGGCAAAACCATAATCATACCCCAAACCAAAACATCATGTTTCAAACGGAATGAAATATATGCCTAAGCACAAATACAAATGTGAATGAGAAAATACATATGTAGTATAGCAAATTTACATAATGAATATATCATAAAATATACAATAATGTAGGAATTAAACAAATGTAAAATGACATGCATAGTAAGTATGTTGAAATATGTGATACATATATATAGGAATTTGTAAGAAGTACATGTAGAAATCAAGAATATAATGATAATAAAATTTAAGTAAAATATAAGTAGTGGGTGCACATAGTACCTTCGAAAAGTATGAAGCAACAAATTTAATAAGTAGCTTTTAAATAGTGGAAAGAAATTATAACAAAAGCGGTCAACTATAAGTAATAATAAGGATATCGAATATAAGGTGCAAAAACATAATTAATAATAAAGATTTAAATGTGCAGAAACATATCATATTTATATGAGTAAAATATTACAATCAAGTTTAAATGCTCCAAAATAAATAAGACAATACAAAATAATGAAAAATATAGTATTGAAAAATCCAAGTATATGTAATAAAATGAATGTAAATATGCAAAACAAAATTTATAGTATAGCAAAACAGTAATGAAAGGAAATAGAAGTAGCAATAATAACTTATCACGTAGTAATTCAAAACTTTAATGTAATATGTAGAAGTAATATCAAAGTATACGAGTAACGAAAAAGTACATGAAAGTAAGATAAATAAGACGTCAAGAAAGAAATGGGTAAGAGTCGCAAAATAAAATGAGCTTGTGATATGCTAAAGGATGCACTATTGAATTACAGCAAAAATTGCCAAATAATAACTTGGACAAAAGAATAAGAAGTAAAAACCAATAGTAAAGTCAAAGAAACAGTTTTAAAAGAAAACAAGACGATTAGTAAAAGTTTAATGTTTGCACTCATGAATAGAAATAATATAAGCTCGGTTGGAGATATAGAAAAAGAAATAAATTCAGTTGCTGACAATAAAAGAAACCGAATAAAAGTAAAATAAGTTGATTTCACAAAAGTTATTTAGTAAGTTAACAAATATAAAACAGTAAGAGTGATAGGATACAAGAGTAAGCACAAAATTGAGGTGCACAAAATATACAAGAGAGCAAATAATTAGAAGAATCTAGCGAAAGATAATTAAATTTTATAACTAGGAATAAATAAATAAATGAAAATTACTTTGGCGAAAATCATATAATCCAAAAATTATATACAGTGGGTAAGATAGCAAAACATATAGTAGATCATTAATAAGTAAAATAGAAATTATATAAGTTGAAAGGGTAACACCTTACATAAATAAATATCAAATACACAAAGCGAACAAAAGATGTCAAGAATAGCTAGTGAGAAAATATTTGCTTTATGCAAAAATAATCAATACACTTGCGATACAGAGGTTTCATTCAAGTCTAAGCATACAAACAGCCTAAATCTCATTACAGGTCTTCATGACCAAACAATCAAATCACACACATCAGATGTCCACCAGGGTACTCACACTTCTAATGTCCACCTAGGTGCTCACGTTCTAGTGTCCACACCTAGGGTGGTTTTCATACTATGCCTATTATTACTATTGAAGGATGCTCTGATACCAATCTGTACACCCCGAATTTCTAATATAATAACTTAGAAAATACGTGGCACAATCCCAGCATCAACTTCAATGTAATAGTACACATAGCTCAAAACACAAATAATTTTATTCCAAATTTTTATTACAACAATCTTTTTTTTTTTCTATTTTCAAACACAGCAGAATTACAAACACCTTGAATTATAATTTTCTTTTCACAACACTTCTTTTACTAAAATTTTACACAAAGCTCTATTACATCAGTTTGTCTCCAAAACTATCTCAAGCATCCAACCTCCAAACTCGAAGCAACAACCTGTAACATATGAGGCTAGAGATGATCCCTAACCCCCAAAACTAAAGGGGTCAGCCATAAATGGTGTGAGTGACATAAAAACAAACAACATAATTCAATCGTAAAACATAAAGTCATCAACAACATGTATTAACTACAATGATAAATGACTGAAGAATAACCAAGATGTAAAGCATGAAAACATCATAGAATGGAAACAACAAGTGCATCTAGTCTAAGTGTCAAGTGTAGGAAAACTGGGAAAACACATGCATAAAACCAAGTCAAGACACCACAAAGTCTATATGCGGACTCTCTAATGCATACTTGTCGAAGTTTATGCATCCCATTCTACATAGGCTCGGTGCAAGCCTTAACGTCTCCACTTCATAGGGTTCAATCCCCGCTATGCAACTAATCCTAACACGATGACTACTACGAGATAAAGATAAACTGTGAGTACTAGTCCTTGCTTCGATAATTCCGGAGATCAATTCCACACCGCAAGTAATTTACTTGGATAATTCCGGAGATATATCTCACACCGCAGGTATTTTACCTGGATAATTCCGGAGATAAATCCCACACCTGAAGTAATTCACTTGGATAATTTCGAAGATTAAATCCCACACCGAAACAATGACCCTCATCACATGAATACCCCATGTGCGTCGCCTCGACTTTGATAATTTCGGAGATCAATCCCACACCGCAAGTAACTACCTGGATAATTCCGGAGATATATCTCACATCGCAGGTAATTTACCTGGATAATTCCGGAGATAAATCCCACACCGCAAGTAAGTTACTTGGTTAATTCCGGAGATTAAATCCCACATTTAAAGCCATACTGAGGTGCATAACCTATGTTCCCGTTCATCATATCACCACTAGTGCCTGTCCTTATCATTTTTGGGTTATTTAATTACTTAACGAATCTCCTAGAGTTGGCGTACCCTACCGGACTTAACTCAAAACTGAACAACTAAATGCCTCACAGCCTCAACAAAATAACTCAACACCGGTATACTAGGGTCACACACTTCTAGAGACTCAAACTCAAAAGTCTTAATCAACTTTCCAATAAACAAAATTAGCTCAACTGAATATCTCAAATCAAATGCTTAACTGAAGACAAAGTATAGACTGAATTATCTGAAAACCAATCATTCGAAAGAACACTCAAGTTACAAAAATCCATCAGTATCAGTCGACTCATACTGTGGTAAGTCGACTGTCCAGAGGACAATATCGAAGATTTTTAAGTAAATAAACTAAGTCATATAAGTCGACTTGAAAAGCTACCAGTCGACTTACCCGAGACAAATTCCAATAATTCTCAAGAAGATATTCTAAGTATATAAGTCGACTTAAAGAGGTCATGGTCGACTGTCCAGAAGGGACTGAAATAATTTTACAAAATAAGGTCTTAGGACACCAGTCGACTGCATAAGAGTCTAGTCGACTGTCCAGAGAACTGAAGAAACAACAGTAGGGTCGTACCAGTCGACTGAATAGTAGACCAGTCGACTGTCGGCCTACAGTTTTCATAATTTAGGTCTGAATACAAAGATCAAAACTGGAGTTTTCTAAAGATTCTTTGTTTATGAAAATAACTCGTATTCATATAAAAGTGACAAATCTCAAAATATCTCAGATTGGATTCAATACTCAATCATCCAATATCTCAAAACTCAATTCTCATGTTCTAAATTCCTAATTCTTTCATTAGGGTTTTTCAATACTAAATTTTTTCACAACTCGTAGCATGATCTGATTTATAAACACAAGATCCAGATGCTCACCATCCGATCATAATCATACTCAAATCTTAACATGCTTTTTAGCAACACAATTTTATAAACCAAGATCTACTAGTCATTCATAGATTTTACATACATGGTCCGAACAACAACAATTGTTCACATGAATCTTACCACAATATATGATCCATATCATTCACAACATCAAATCAAAACAACATTGTCACTCGCATACGTAGATCAAAACAACAGAACAATTTTATATCACTCACAAAATCAAAACAAAACAAAAACAATGTCACTCACCTTTGAATTGAGAAAATCCACGAAAAGCCTTCCTTTTGCTAGATCAAAACTTCCTCTTGATCACCAAGAAAATAATAATATAATAAATCTTGAGTTGTGCAGCGAATGACGGCTGCACGTCCTCTTTTATACAGGCCGGGATTGAAAGGAATTAGGGTTTTGAAGTACTTTTGCAAAATAGTCCTTTTCAATTTATTACTTCACATATATAACCTTCCTTAGTTAAAATAAGTTAAATAAATCAAAACTAAATAAAATCCTTTTACCACTAAGTTTTCCAACAATCCAGCACAGCCTAGAGATAAGAAAATTCCGGATTTACACTCAGGGTGGCGATTTTGCACAAAAGCCCTCCCTCTTGTAATATTTGCAAATACCTCATAAAATATTCATAAAAATCCAGAAAAATCCGAAATAATATCTAATAATACATATTATATTTTCCAATCAAAATATTTGACTTTTACTTTCCAGAAAAACATTTGCACAAAGTTCTACATGAATTCCTTATTTGCAAAAACACCATTTTTGACTAAATCTTCACCAAATCGACTTTAAATAAAATCTAAATATACTTAAATTTAAATGCTAACCCTGGGAAACCAAAATATCAGTAAAAACGAATTTTCGTAATTTATTTAAGATCCAAACGACTTTTTACATAAAAGCCCCTCTCTTTCGAGATATTTGTAAAAATAGTTTCTTTATTCAGAAAAATCCCAAAACTTAGAATACACTCCATAATAAGTATGAGAACTTATTAAAAATATAAAATTGTATATTTACACCAAAATTATTTGCACGTGTTTCGCACGTGTAAAAAGATAAATATTTATTAAATCTCCAGAAAATCATTTAAATTCATTTTCAAATCTTTAAATTAATATTTGAAAATACGGGGTTCTACATGTATGTGTCACGAAACAGGGCAAGTATAACAGGGTATACACCTGTATCAGGTTCAGGGTGCAAGATAAACAAGTACAGGTATAAGATATCACATAACAGGGTAAAACAACTAGTTTTCTAATTCAGGACAGCAAGACAGTGTTGTACTAAAACAGTAATTCCTGCTACTACAAATATCCAAATCTGAATCCATCGATGGATCTGGAAAATAGACTTCCACACGAATCCAGCGAATATAAATAAGTCATATATTAATTCATAACATCATAACTCAAAATAGGTTTGAAAATAGAAAACATGTTCAGTAAGAAATCAGGAAAACGAACTCTAAGTCAGGAAAACTACATCAAAACTTCTCAAATAAATTCAGAAAAAATCTGGGATATTCCCCTATATGTCTATCATCAAAATATAAAGTTTCATAATATTCCAGTAAAATTAGTTTAGTCATCAAAATTAAGAAAACATCAAGAAACGACACTTTGGAAAATCTGGAAGTTCCAACACTACTGTACGAATGAAGTATCTCGCAACAAGTAAAACGAAATCCAAATCCGCCAAAGGGAGATGAAAATAGATAAAATATACTAACTTTCATTTTTCACAAATATTTTTCATACAGTATAAGGAATCATAGTGAAAATATGGTTCTTTACTGAACAGCGGGCAAAATACAGCATGTATAGATTTTAGAAACGAGCATGGAACACCGCATAAAACTTATCAACAAAATTCATCAAAATTCTGGATAATCCCTAACTTCATAAAGAAACACTGACCAAAATAATGTGTATAACATAGTTCTTGAAAATAGTTTGTTAACAAAACCAACCAAAAACAGAATCTGGAATATATCGACACCTCTATACTAAAACAGTCATAACTCAGTCATAACAAATCCAAATCAAGCAAAACCAGTGGGGTTTGAAAACAGATAAAATTATCTAAAATTCATATTTTATACTGGAATCAAGATACTAGCTGTAGCATAGACGAAAACAGCAAACAAAATAGAACACCCAAAAAATACAGATTTCACCCTTATGAATAAAAACAACATAAATTCAAGCATATTGATCCAAACACCTCCAAACTTGAAATATAGTCTACCATGTGTTTAAACATCATGTTTTAGGGTATCTAACATGTCCACACCAAATATTTCATATGAGTCTCAACCAAAACACTAGTTTGCACACAAGTTTCACATACATGTTCCAAATCAAAAATCAACCGAATCCTAGGTTAAATCATGTCAAGACTGTGTCGTGAGTCTTCTATGGCCAAAATATCACAATAGTTCAAGGAAAACACAAACACGAGTTGTCTCTAGACCCAACTAAACTATAGGTGAACTTTGGGACTTGTATTAAACAAATGAATTGGAGTACAAGTTACTTGCCTTAATTTGGAGATAAAGAACGATGCAAATCAAAAGGGGAGTAAATTCCACGAACGAAAATCCACGGACTCACGAATGATCCACATGCGCACTCGAGCACGCGCAATAAAAACCCAAGAGCACGAGAGTGCGAGACGGCAGATGGAGAGAAAACGGGAGAGATGACGCACGACGCAATGGTAAGGGGAAAATATAGCATGCAAAAAGGTTGTAATATATATAGGGATGCATATGTATTAGGGTTGAAGGCGGGGAGGGGGCACACACAGCCGGCAATAGGTAAAAAGAAAAAAATAGGGTCGGGTTGCTTGGTGAAATCCGGGTTGGGGCGGGAAAAAAAGCAGCTCACGGTAGGAATAAAGTGTAGTATTTGGTAGGATGCAAATTTGGAAGTAGGTATATATGGTTAGGTAATATCAGGTAAGAAATAAAGTAATAGGGAGGTAATAAATGGGTATTTGATTATAATTAGGTCTGGGGTATTCAAACAGGGTAGTTGTGTTAGGATATAATGGGTAATGAGTAGAATAAATGAGTATTTGTGTTTTAAAAGATTATCCAATAAGGAAAAATTCTAGGGTTTATAAAAATCCAATAAGGAAAATACGTTTTATAAAACCCAATAAAAATATTGTTCATAATAAAATATAATTTGCATTACAAAATATATTTTATTTGAAATACTACAAATACAATTAACAAATAGAAATGAATTTTTAATAAGAACTCAGACGTAGTAATAATAATAATAGTAACAGTAATAATACTAATAATGAAAAATCAAAGTAATAATAACAAAAAATTAAATTTGCATAAAATCATAGAAAATAGTTACAAATAAGATTATTTATCGAAAATAGATTTTAATAGAAGATAAAAAAAAAATATTTTGACAAAATAATTTGAAAACCGGAAAATAATTTGCAAAAAGTTTTAAAATACAGAAAATACAGAAAACTAAATTTTTGAAAAAATAGGGGTTACAGTACAACCCAATAACACCGCCTAGTGCCTGCCTATAGGAAAGGTCTGATCATAAGGTATCACCCTTAACACCAACTCTTTCCCTTCGACGAAAATGATAATAAGTAATGGTTAAGTAGTAATAGACATAAGTTACTACCCTAACGATGTCACTAACCCTGAACAATCCTAGGGATGACAACAGTATAAACACAACATACTAGGTCTTAAGTTAGACTTTGCAAGATAAGTCTAATAGGCTGCTCAACCAAGACATACCAGAATCCCTAAAGATCTGGTTCATAGCCTATCGATCCAAGACCCTGGCAATACGAATGTATTCGCATGCTACTACTCTGAACTTGGATTTCTTCTACGCTCCGGTCCGCGATCAACCTACACCGGTTAAGATCCGACGGTACAAAAGAAGTGACTCGTCCACAGTCCCTTAGGAGTAAGGTAAACACACATCTTGATGGTCGATAGTCCTAGAGCAATAATGTCGCCCTAGACGAGCACAAAAAAACTGCGTACTAGCTAATAAGCTACATACGAGTAAACAGAACACGTACGAGCCAACAAGCTACGTATGAAACCAACAACAACATACGAGCCAAGCAGGCTACGTATGAGACAATAATATACATACCAGCCAAATAAGCTGCGATTAGACTACAACTACATACGGGGTAGGCGAGCCACTTATGAGACAACAACATACATACGAGCAAAATAAGCTGCGTATGAGACCACAACTACACACGGGCCAGGCAAGCCACGTGTGAGACAACAACATTCATACGATCCAAATAAGCTACGTATGAAACCAATAGCTACATACGGACCAAGCGAGCCACGTATGAGCAAGACTACATACAAAAACAACCATACAGGTAAACAACCTGCAAGCAACCAAACGTGCTTACTAGAAAAACTTGATATTCTATAATTTGAAGCAACAGAAGAATCTACAAGCAATCTAAAATAGGCATACTACCAATGAGAAGTCCAAAAGCGACATAAAAACCTTCCGACAGCCTAGAAGCAACAAGTGCTGTGTTTATCGGAATTCGACAGAAATATACTTTTTAGTAAAGTAAGAATATCTACCACAACTCTCTAGTTGAACACTTTTTCAGATTCCGTAAGGAATCCAAAATCCGGCCCATCGAACACACGCAAACAGTTTAACCAAACTGCGGATTTTCAACAAAAAGCTGAAACTTCTACAGCTTGTAACTTTTGCTCTACTTATCGGAATCAAACAAAACTTGACAATTTGGAAAGGTAGGAACATCTATTACAACTCTCTAGTTGACCACTTCCTTAGATTCCGTAAGGAATTCTAAATTTTTGACACTGAACATACGCAAACAGTTGCCTAACTACAGATTTTCAATAAAAAGATGAAACTTTCATAGCCTGTAACTTTTGCCCTACTTATCAGAATCTAACGAAACTGGACAATTCGGAAAGGTGGGAACATCTACAAAAACTCCATAGTTGACCACTTTCTCAGATTCCATAAGGAATTCCGAATTCCTACCCGCCGAACATATGCAAACGGTAAGAAAACAGCGGATTTAACAAGGGAAAACTGAAACTTTGAAGGCCTATGACTTTTGTTCCACTCATCGGAATCTAACCCAAGAGGGCAATTCGGAAAGGTGAGAATGTCTACTACAACTCTCTAGTTGGCCGGCTCCTCAGCTTTAGTGAGTAAGACACTCAAAAAGTAAAAAGAATCAAGACAGATACAATTCCAACCTGCC
Organism: Hemerocallis citrina; assembly: GCA_017893485.1. Lineage (NCBI taxonomy): Eukaryota > Viridiplantae > Streptophyta > Magnoliopsida > Asparagales > Asphodelaceae > Hemerocallis > Hemerocallis citrina. Next base: position 139,717,319 of record CM030359.1, on the reverse strand, counting down.
AATTACACAGCCAAGCTGAAAACTTCCAAAGCCCATAACTTCTACTCCGCTTGTCGGAATTTAACCCGAGAGGTCAATTCGGAAAAGGGAGAGTCTCTACTACAACTCCCTAGTTGGTCTCCACTTCATATTCTACGACTAAGTTCAAAAACTTCAAAGAGACAAAACAGCAAATACACTAAGCTCAAAGCTGGTTGTTGCATCTTCCAAATACCATAACTCCTACTCTGCTTATCGGAATACAGCCCGAGAGGCCAATTCAGAAAGGGGAAGGTGTCTACTACAACTCTCTAGTTGGTCCGTACCTCAGATTCTATAGGTAAGACACTCTGGAACATCAAAGAAGCAAAATAGCAAGTTTCTAGTCAAGACAGCCAGTTGCTGTACTTTCCAAACGGCATAACAACTACTCCGCTTATCAGAATTTAACCCGAGAGGCCAATTCGGAAAGGGGAGAATGTCTACATCTCTAATGGGTCTCTATCTCAGGTTCGACCGTTAAGAGGCTCAAAAATAGCAATCAACCCAAACAGTGAGCAACTCAGTCAAGTTGTTGTCCTATTTTTGTAATGACCGTAACTTTTGCGTCTCTTATCGGAATTTAGCCCGAGAGGTCAATTTGGAAAGGGTAGAATATCTAATACAAGTTCTCTACTTGGTATCCACCTCAGATTCCGTAAGGAAGACCACTTTCCAGCCCTCTGAACACACTGCAACACAATCCCAAAACAGTGAGTCTACTGTTTTGGCTCAAATCTTGCTGTTTTAGGGAAACAACTTGTTTCACCCATCAAAATTACTCCGAAAATCCCCAAAAATTCTGGCATACTAATAACACTCCTAAGAAAATCTCTAATAAGTTTCGGATCGAGATTCTATCGTTTACATGGTTAATTAAAATCAACCCTACAACCCTAAAAATCGGTTCTTTATGGCTCTAATTTGTGTTCTACCACTTCAAGTTTTACATGATCTTTAATCTAACCCCCATGCAGGTTAAATTAACTCCATACAACAATATACAACGATATAACCCTAAAAAATCTAAAAAAACATGAGAATGAGAAACCCCCACCTTGAAAACTAGTAGGAAGGACTTGCTTTCTTGCTCTTCTCCTCCTTGCTCCTTGTTCTTGCTCCTCTTCAAGAACACCTCACAAATGCACCCATGAAATCTCCACTCTTTTCTTTTGATTCTCTCTTTCTTTTCTTTCTCAATTTTTTCTCAAAATAAAACTAAGTAAAAGAGTTGAAGAATGAGAAGAGATGGAGAATGAGATGAAAGAGATGGAGAAACAAAAAGAGAAGAGGGCTTTGCCCTCTTGTTGTTGGCCGGCCAATAAGTAGGAGAGGGAGAGAGAGAGAGATGTGGTGGAGAGAGTGTCACTTATCTCTCTCTCTTGTGGCTCAAATTAATTTGGGTTTCATTTGCAAATTTAAATTGCAATGAATCCCTAATTCATTCAATTTGGAAATTTTAAATTACAATCAAACCCAAAAATTTGCAATCAACAACCTACTCAATTCTATCCATTCATCTCATCATGATTGATCAAGAATAAGAGATATTTTCCAAAAATCACATACTACATGATTTTATAAAAAACGTACGAAATTGATACGATTCAACTACATACGTATATCTGAATACAGATAATTTTTACTAGTTAAAACAAATAATCTGTACAAAAATTATTTAATTCCGAGAAAATAATTTTATTACCGGCTCGGAAGATTGCAGTATCAATTCGATATAAAACAGTCATATATCAACTAGTTTATACGTACATATACTATTTATTAACAAACTGGGTGATGTCCACCAAAAATATTTCAGTTCCGAAAATAATAATAAGATAATAATTTTTAATATCTGCCCGGGATTTTCCACATATTTTTTCAAAAACGAGTTTTTCAAGATTTTGTACAAGTGCACAAAACTGATACAATACCTATATATATTTACTAGTATATATATCCAGATAAATTTTTATGAGTAAAACCGAGTAATTTCCATAAAAATATTTTAACTTTAAAAATAATAATTATATAAATATAATATCCGTCCGGGATATTACACCGGTAAGCCTCTCATTCCTGTGTATGGAAATGTACTAATTTTTACTTTGTTGTTTATGTCTTTATCAAAGTGGTTGGTTTTGGTTTTGGTTTTTTTAGAGTTTAACACATCAACGGAACTGGAAGTCTGATCCAAACTATATAAAAGCATGGTATGATAAAGGATCAAAGATATATCAAGCGGATCGATATCGGAATGGTGCATGTGAAAAGTAAGTTTTTTCCACCTATATCCTCCTTTAACTTTTGCAATATATACCTCGATACGTACATCTCATTGTTGTGATATTTGGATGACAGTTGGGGTGGGGATATTGGAAGGCGTTCTACAAGGTATATACCTTTGTTATAATGGTTAATGTGTTTGATCATGCATGTTCTCTCACTATTTAGCATTCCTGACAAGGATGGGATTTTAGAGAAATAGTATTGTTTAGTTTAACTTTAGGTGTGTTAGGGAAAAAGCCAAAAGTAAGCCAAAAGTAGTGGTTTGGAAAAAGTTATTTTGGCTAAACACACATTTAATTAAGTTTTCGAACACCTATTTTGAGTTTGAGTTTAGAAGTGCTTTTAGATCCAAAATTGCTCTCCATTGTACTGCTAAGCAGCCTTATTCATGCTCTAAATTCATTATGTTCATTATGTTCTAGTTGTTTTTGTAACTGGTGGAGTTGGCAGCAGTGGTGGGGGCAGGGCCCATGGGGAGGATTGTGGTGAATGATGTGGAGGCAACTGCAGGGGTAGCAGCGGGAGGGAGTGGTGGGGCCGTGAAGGTGGGGGTGACTTTGCCGGTAGGGGTAGAGTTGGGGCAGAGAGCGGTGAGTAGGAATATGGTGGATAGTTTGTTGGTGCCGACATTTAGAGTTGGGTGTACAATTACAACGGATCCGCTTGATGAGCTTTATAAGAAGGTGAGTTTTTTTGTTTATATTTTGTGTAGTTTGTTTGATTGAGATAATGTGGAGGTAGGAGGGGTAGGCTTTTTGAGTTGTAGAACGACATTAGCATGTAGTTGCATAGACATGTATCCCAACACGATAGGTCACAAACTTTTATATTGTCAGTACGTGAGTTCGATACAAGCATACAAGTAACTTTCAATTACAAATGTCTATGCTGCATTTGTTATTAAAAGTTACAAATGGCAACTTTAGATTACAAAAAATTCAAAAATAGTAAAGATAAAATTAAATAGAATCCTTTGAGAAAGTATATATAGCTAATAACTTAGAGTCAATATTGAAAATTTATGAGTTCACTATAGAAAAAAACTGTATCAAAGAGTATAATAGTTTAAAATTTTTAGAGCATGGCTAAAGCTCTAGAGAGGTATGACGTACGCATTTAGAGTTGTACTGGGAATTTAGTGGCATTCCAAGAATGCATACCCGTACAGATAGAGTACTTAAAGCATTACAAGCTTCACCTGAGAAAATTAGTTGGTCGAACAGAAGCACAAAAAATCATCAACAACTCCATCGTTGTAATCAGTGATGGTACGAATGATTTTGTCCAAAATTACTTTTTTTTACCCAAACAGATCGAAGCAATTCACAGAGCCGCAGTACGAGGACCACTTGGTCTCACTGATGTCTGGATACATCAAAATTTCAAGATCTAACCCCTTCATATAATCTGTCATTTTAGATGTAATGTGATTGATTGACTACTAAAACATTTTGTTTGGAGTCTTTAATAACAAATGTACATTTTAACCAAGAAAAGCATTTATTTTAAATAAACAGTCAGTAGTACACATCTAAACTAGCCCTTTAACACTTCCTTATAATAGAAGTTTTCTTAGATTTCTTGAACAGTCGAGGATTTATACCATAAAAAGTGAAAGTGGCTCTGAAAAATCAGTCAAGCGAATTTCTAAACAAGTTCCCTCATCTATTATTGTTTTTTAACATCTGAAGATTTAATTTATGTTTTTTCTTAAGGAAATCAATCTAATTGGGGCGAAAAAATTCGTATTGGTTGGAGTTCCACCAATGGGATGCCTTCCAATAGTTAAGACTATACTAGACAGTGCAGGATGTTTTGTTAGGTTTAATGATGTGGAAATGTCATTCAACTCAAAGATAGTAGCAGAAATGTCAGTTTTGAAAAATTGGGCATTAGAACTGCCTGTCTCGATATATACCAAGTCTTGCAAGAGTTTGCTGGGAACCCCAAGAAGTACGGTAAGTAATTGTAGTTTTGATGCATTGTATAATTTAATTTAGATGAGTAGACTGCAAAAATTCTTCCTTACCTAAACACTATAACTATTTTCCAAATCCTTACGCTAAAAGATGCTTTACAAAACCCTTCAAATAAAGATGGTTCAGAAAACACTATAACTATTGGCCATGTAAGTTCTTAAATAGTTTTTCTTATGATTTAACTTTTTATTTTTATGTTTTGTGCTCATTCTTTTCATATGCACACCTTATTTTCTTCTTTTTGTTTGCTGGACATGTTTGGTTAGTTGCTCTATTAGCTTTCTAAACACTCTTTAAGTAAAATAATGTTAAATACAAGGAAAAAGAAATCAAATTAAACAATTGTTTGGCGACATCAGGTTCAATAAATTAACTCAAATGACCTGGAGAGAAAGGTTTCCTTTTTACTTGAAGCTGTACCAGTTAGAAGAAAAATGTTATTTGATCTCATTTAGTATTAGATTTATATTTGTTTGATGGTCCACGTAAAATAGTTTTTGTCAAAACAAAATTTTCCATTCAAATAAGATTTGTCGGACAAGCCGTTACTTTCAATTGGGGTCGGTCGGACAAATCATGATAGTGCCATGTTTTGCAAGACGTTAAGAAATGAGGCATTAATATGCCACCAAATGGTTTTCCATTCAAATAAAGATTTGTCTTTGTTCATATTAATCTATAGATAGATCCATTTTAACATTTAACTGCTCCAAATAGGACATCTGCAACAAACCAGTAGCTTTTATCTTTACGATAGAACAAAACAAACACATCTTAGTTGCCAAACCCCATTACAAACTGATCTCATTCCACTGTTCAAGGCGACCAAATAATACAACCAAACCAGAGGTTAAATCACAAATACACCACGGTCGCTTTTGATAAATAATCCATTCTTAGTAGGAATTGCAAAATGGTAGACAACCAACGAAGAAAAAATAAACTGAATATACTCTTCACCTTTAATTATACAAGCATTTGAGTATCTTAACAACAGAAACAAAAACAAAAATGGGAGCAGTAGCGATTCTAATTTTCACATACAAAGTAAAGCAAATCCTTTTGATAAATACAACAACATCAATGTGGAATTGAAGTAGGGCAGGATATCCAAATTCTTAGCACAATAGTACAGTTAGTGTCATCCTCCAGGATTTCTGTTCCATGACAAATATGAAGGGTCGCCTAGCATTCTGCAAAATTGAAGATCAAAGAAAAGAAAGATTGTAAGAATTAGTGGGGGTTATTTCAAGTTATGAAATGATCTGGCCAACAAATATGAACTACAAGGCAAGTTATTTGGCCAATGCAACTCAATAATGTCAACTTTATTGCACATTGCCCTCAACATAACTAAGTGTTATTCTCCTAACAAACAGAAATTGCTTTTTATAGTATACAATGAGCACTTCTATTTCTTTATGCTTCGTTTCCTAAGCCATAATTCTCAAATTTATAAATGCAACTACATTGATCAGTTGGGGTTGCAATAAGGTAAATTGATATTTACTACAACTACACCCTATGTTTGCCGTTAATTGCTGCTAATTTAATACTTCTTCTTTTTTTCCAGATTGTTATCTACACTCAGAACCGTTATGTACATATTGACAGTTTAACTTTTGGTAGGGTGATGAAGAACATGTTGGGTTCAAACCACTCAGTTAAAAGGCATTGTCCTATTTGAAAGGTAATGGTTTCAAAACTCTTACTATTGTTTTAGAACTCTCATTGTTTTAATTGATTATTGTAAACTCTTACTAGTTATTTCAAAACTATTACCCTTTTTTTAGGCTCACTGTTTGGTCCCATTTTTGAAAACTTGAAGCATTGTGTTTTCCTACAACCATGTAATTTGTTTTTGTCATTCGGTTAGTTGGTGTATATTATGGTGGAGGATATAATGGTTGTAATAGTTGTAATATTTAGCATTTTGGAAGATGATGTAAGTATTTGTATATAATAATGATATAATATAGTTATATTAATACCCGTACCCACAAAGTTGTGGAGCATTGGGTTCTGTGTTTGGTTTTTGAAAGGTTTTCAAAGGTTTTTCTAAAAATCCATTACGTTTTCAAATGAAATTTCGATTTTTATTTTGTATCTTGCAATATATTATGATTTTTTTCCCCAGAGCCTTATATGTATGATGCCTGTGTGATGTTGCTTGGTTTGGCCTGGGAGGATTGATATTTATTGCCTGTGATGTTATATTTTTAATTGTTAGCAGAATTTCGTAAGGAATTGTTGTAAAAGGGCTAATATTTTAGGAGAGATTCTGTCAAAATTTTTACTAAATTTCCTAAAATCTACTATGTTTTCAAACGATATCTTGATTTTTATTTTGTATATTATCTTGCCCCCCCCCTCCCGAGCCGTATATATATGATGCCTATGTGATGTTGCTTGGATTGGCCTGGGGAGGATTCATATTGACTGCCTGTGATGTTAATTTTTTATTTGTGAGCAGAATTCCGTAAGGAATTGCTCTAAAAGGGCTAATATTTAAGGGGAGATTCTGTCCAAATTTTTACTACAATCCTAAAAATATATTACGTTTTCAAATGAAATTTTGGTTTTCATTTTGTATCTTAGCTAATATGAAAATTTTAGAGGAGACTATTTTATATCTTTGCTAATATCTTGGCTAATATCAAACTTCCCGTAAAATTTTAGCAGAGACTGTCGAAATTTTTATTAAACAACTTAGTTAATTAATCATTCTTCACAATGACGTGCCGTTGGAAACAATTTAAAGGTGATTGTATTAGGAAACAATTGGGAAACAATAAAATCTCAAAGGAGGGCTGTATAGAGAAGATGATTGTATTAGAAAGGTGGTTATATTTGTGTACACTCAATTTTTTTTTTCATGGTGCATATTTTTAATGGATGTGCTCACATTTCTTGAAAAATAGCTGGGTTATTGGAGAATTGGATAAGTCAATATTGAGAAATATAAGGGCAATAAAGATGAAATAACTAAAAAACTGAAACAATTTAACAAATAATTGTTAAAAAGTTATAGTGAATGACTTTTGAACTTATCATGTATAATGCATACATATATATATATGCAGTTCACACTACCAAATAACTCCAAATAAATTTATATGTAGTTCCGAATACATGCCGTAGGCACGTGCCCACGGGCATACCTAGCATATATATATAAAGTAAAGTTCTGTTGTGCACTAGACCTCCATGTGCACTTGTGTACACTCGGCCTTCTGGCCTTCGTATCAACGATCCGTACCATTCACATTGATCTAAACATCTAAATTGGTCTAAATATATAGAATCAAATCATTTGAAATTCATTTGCCCATCTAATGAAGTGTTACAAAATTGTTTGGGGGGAAATCATTGTTTTTTATAGTCACATGATGTATGAGAAAATAAATTTCAAATAATTTGATTTTACATATTTAGACTAATTTAAACCTATAGATCAATGTGAACGGTTCGGATCGTCAACGAAGGCGGGAAGGCCGAGTGCACACAAGTGCGCACGGAGGCCTAGTGCATAACAGAACATTTCTCTCTCTCTCTCTCTCTCTCTCTCTCTCTCTCTCTCTCTCTCTCTCTCTCTATATATATATATATATATATATATATATATATATATATACACTTATGGAAACATGGACTTTTATACTCCAATTTATAATTGTTGCCGCTGAATCTGGTGTGGGGGCAATAGATAGAATTTGTGGATTCGTAGGAACTCGGATAGGCTGAATCTGACTTCTTGTCGGGTCCATAGGCTGACTCCTTGCTGCTCCTGTGGATCTGCACAAACGTTCGAATCACCTGGATGGATCCCGGCGATGAACCCTCCGATGCTTTTGTCAATACAAGAGGAAGTAAAGGAAAAGAGCTTGAGTGGACAAAGAGTGATCACCTTGTAATGGCAGGAGGTATGGGGTATTTATAGTCGCCATGGGGATCTGCTTCGGGTTAAGAACGAATCCCTAATTCCCAGTGTGACTGGATAAGGGTGGTTGAAACCACCTCTAGTGGATAAAGACGACCAAGGATTTCCTCATATCCTGTTGACCTGGTCCTTAACGGGTTGTCATCCGCTCTCAGTTGAACAGATCCGTTCATGGGTTAGCGGGTCCAATAGGAGAGACCCGATTCCCACTTCGGACCCGTCTGTAGGTGAATTACCATCCCGCCCTTGTGGCTTTAAGATTCGTGCCCAATTTGAACGGTTCCAATTTAACCCCATTTTTAGCCCTATCACTAGCCCCCCACTCCCAAAAACTGTGTGTTACGGCATTTGGGGAGTAGTTTTGTTGGTTTGATGGCGTATAGGGCTTTATCGGAGTTCTCAATGGGTGTTCAAATCTCGTTTGAGGGGTAATGGTGTTTTCCTGAGCTAGTAACGTGCCCAAGTTTGCTCTTAGGCCCTTCTGGATTTTTGGTGATTTTTCCTGATTTTTTAATTATTTTTTCGAACCATTTACTTAATTTTGCAAAGCAATGATTTATTTTCCGGAAGCACTAACCAATTATTCTAACCGATAGGCTCAAAAATATTTCCCCGAATTTATAATTAATTTTTAGAATTTTTAGTTAATTTTCATGAATCTTTAATCATTTTTTTACAATATTTAAACAAATAATTTGAATTTAATAAATAAAAAATAGATTTTATCACCTATTTAGGACGTGGCGTGACCTGGACCATTCATTAGCTCTGGGTACGAAAATCCGGACAATCGAATGGTGGAATGGTGCCGAGTGACGTGGGCGAATCTGGAGCATTGATCGGGACGTGATGCGAGTTTAGAGATGATCTGACGGCTTGTGTGGCTCGGCACCATTTTCTCCATATGGGCAGCTCGGTGTGCCAGTCGCTCGGATTGGGATTCCGAGCGACGTGGCACAATCTAGGGCGTCCATCTGGCATCGGCGTGAATATCTTGACGATCTGATGGTGGATCTGTATTCGGTCATGTGGCTGAATCAGGGACGCTCATCAGGTCGTAGCACGAATTTTGAGATGATCAGACGGCTCTCATGGTTCGGAAACATTTTCTCTGTATGAGTAGCTCGGTGTGCCAGATGCTCAGATTGGGATTCCAAGCGATGTGGCACAATCTGGGGTGTCCATCTGGCATCAGCACGAATATCTTGACGATCCGACGGTGGATCTGTATTCGTCCACGTGGCTGAATCAGGGACGCTCATCAGGTCGTGGCATGAATTTTGAGATGATCAGATGACTCTTTTGGTTTGACAACATTTTCTCCGTATGAGCAGCTCGATGTGCCAGTCGCTCGGATTGGGATTTCGAGCGACGTGGTGCAATCTGGGGCATCCATCTAGCATCGGCACGAATATCTTGACGATCCGACAGTGGATCTGTATTCGGCCACGTGGCTGAATCAGGGACGCTCATCAGGTCGTGGCATGAATTCTGAGATGATTAGACGGCTCTCATGGTTCGACAGCATTTTCTCCGTAAGAGCAGCTCGGTGTGCCAGTCGCTCGGATTGGGATTCCGAGCAACGTGGCGCAATCTGGGGTGTCCATCTGGCATCGACGCAAATATCTTGACGATCCGACGATGGATCTGTTTTCAGCCACGTAGCTAAATCAGGGACGCTCATCAGGTCGTGGCAAAAATTTTGAGATGATCAGACGGCTCTTATGGTTCGCCAGCATTTTTTCCGTATGAGCAGCACGGTGTGCCAGTTGCCCGGATTGAGATTTCGAGTTACGTGGCACATTTTGATCCATATAATGAAGATCAGGCGCAAATCTAAAGACAAGAGGCGTGGATCATGAGAAAATGTGATTTCTGTAAACGCGGCAAGATCCGTGCCGTCTGATTGAGATTAACATGAATCCCGAGGAGAAAGTCGTTTTTCACCAATACGCAGCTTGGTGTGCCAGTTGCTCGGATTGAGATTCCGAGCAACATGGCACAATCTGATCCATCTGATGAAGATCAGGCGCGAATCTCGAGGCAGTAGGCTGGATCACGAGAAAACATGATTTCTGTCGATGCGGCGAGATCTGAGCCGTCTGATTGAGATCAGGCACGAATGCCAAGGAGAAAGTCATTTTTCTCCAATACATAGCTCAGTGTCACCGTTGCTCGGATTGAGATTTCGTGCGACGTGGCACAATTTGGGGCATCTGATGAAGATCAGGCACGAATCTCGAGGAAAGAGGCATGGATCACAAGAAAACGTGATTGCTGTCGATGCGGCAAGATCTGAGCCGTCTAATTGAGATTAGGCACGAATCTCGAGGAGAAAGTCATTTTTCTCTAATATGCAGCTCGGTGTCACAGTTGCTCGAATTGAGATTCTGAGCGACGTGGCACAATCGGGGCCGTCTGCTGCAGATCAGGCGCGAATCTCGAGGCAGGAGGCATGGATCACGAGAAAACGTGATTTCGGTCGACGCGGTGAGATCTGAGCCGTCTGATTGAGATCAAGCGTGAATCCAGAGGAGAAAGTCATTTTTCTCCAACACGCATCTCGTTGTCTCAGTTGCTCGGATTGAGATTCCGAGTGACGTGGCACAATCTGGGCCATCTGGTGAAGTTCAGGCTTGAATCTCGAAGCAAGAGGCGTAGGTTTCAAGGATTTTGGCATTTAGATTTCTGATGGGCCTTTGTGGGGGCCCAAAGCATTTGAAAGCCCACCCGAATCTGCCTTAGGGCTATATGTTTTCACCTCCTCCCCCATCTCCTCATTTCTCACTTTTCACTTTTACTCTCCATTTTCACTCAAGTCATTTTTAGCTCCCGAGCTGCACTGCTAGCGTTTGTGGCCAGGCGGTAATCTTTCTGGCGAGCTATTCCAACCGTAGACGTCACTTCAAGGTAAATTATTTTAACCTTACATAGAGATGTCTAGAGTGTCTTCGGGAAATGAGACCTCCACCTCGGACCAAGAGACTGACCGACCCTTAGTGGCCCCCCCGGGGAAGGGAAAGGAAGTGGCGAGGTCGGCCATCGTCGAGACGATAGTGGAGAATGTGAGGGAGGCTAGTGCACTGGGTCGGCTGCCGTCGACATTGTCGAGCCTCGGAATGGTGAGGAGCTACTCTGGAGACATTCTGTGGCAGGTGGTGCATGGGAAGTCGGCCGCCTACGAGGAAAACAGTCCGAGGGACCCTTTCGAGGTGGACGAGATCCCCTCGGTTCTGACCGAGGTGGATCTTCAACGAATTAGGAAGGGGTTCCAGATACCAAAGGAGTACGCCTTGCTACTCCCGGTCCGGGCTTTCGAGCATACACGGGGATGTCGCCAGACACATGCGTCTTCCCATACGACGCACTCAATGTCGGCATTCAGCTACTGCTGCCGCCATTTTTAGTCGAGGTGCTACAATGGAATGGCTTGATCTCGGTGCAGTTCATGCCGAACATGTGGCGGTACGCCATCGCCTTCATCCTCCAAAGTCAGTTGCTTGGATTGGGATTCCGAGCGACGTGGCGCAATCTGGGGCGTCCATCTGGCGTCGGCGCAAATATCTTGACGATACAACGGTGGATCTGTATTCGGCCACGTGGCTGAATCAGGGACTCTCATCAGGTGATGGTACGAATTTTGAGATGATCAGATGGCTCTCATGGTTCGGCAAGATTTTCTCCGTAAGAGCAGCTTAGTGTGCCCGTCGCTCAGATTGGGATTCCGAGCGACATGGCCCAATCTGGGCCGTCCAACTGGCATCAGCACAAATAGCTTGACGATTCGACGGTGGATCTGTATTCGTCCACTTGGCTGAATCAGGGATGCTCATCAGGTTGTGGCACGAATTTTGAGATGATCAGACGACTCTCATGGTTCGGCAACATTTTCTCTGTATGAGCAGCTCGGTGTGCCAGTCGCTCGGATTAGGATTCTGAGCGATGTGGCACAATTTGGGGCGTCCATTTGGAATCGGCACGAATGTCTTGACAATCCGACGGTGGATCTGTATTCAGCCACGTGGCTGAATAAGCGACGCTCATCAGGTCGCGGCACGAATTTTGAGATGATCGGACGGCTCTCATGGTTCGGCCGCATTTTCTCCGTATGAGCAGCTCAGTGTGCCAGTCGATCGGATTGGGATTCCGAGTGATATGGCGCAATCTGGGGTGTCCATCTGGCATCGGCACGAATATCTTGATGATCCGACAGTTGATTTGTATTCATCCACGTGGCTGAATCAGGGACGCTCATCAGGTCGTGGCACGAATTTTGAGATGATAAGATGACTCTTATGGTTCGGCAGAATTTTCTCCGTATGAGCAGCTCGGTATGCCGGTCGCTCGGATTGGGATTCCGAGCGACGTGGCGCAATCTGGGGCGTCCATCTGACATCGGCACAAATATCTTGACGATCCGACGGTGGATCTGTTTTCGGCCACGTGGCTGAATCAGGGACGCTCATCAGGTCGTGGCACGAATTTTGAGATGATAAGACGGCTCTCTTTTTCCAGCAGCATTTTCTCCGTTTGAGCAGCTCGGTGTGCCAGTCGCTTGGATTGGGATTCCGAGCGACGTGGCACAATCTGGGGTGTCCATCTGGCATCGGCACGAATATCTTGACGATCCGACGGTGGATCTATCTTCGGCCACGTGGCTGAATCAGGGACGCTCATCAGGTCGTGGCACAAATTTTGAGATGATCGGACGACTCGTATGGTTCAGCAGCATTTTCTCCGTATGAGCAGCTTAGTGTGCCAGTTGCTCGGATTGAGACTTTGAGCGACGTGGCACAATCTGATCCGTTTGATGAAGATCAGGTGCAAATCTCGAGGCAAGAGGCATGGATCACAAGAAAACGTGATTTCTATCGACGTTGCGAGATCTGAGCCGTCTGATTGAGATCAGCATGAATCCTGAGAAGAAAGTTGTTTTTCTCCAATACGCAGCTCAGTGTGCCAGTTGCTCGGATTGACATTTTGAGCGACGTGGCACAATCTGATCCGTTTGATGAAGATCAGGCGCAAATCTCGAGGCAAGAGGCATGGATCACAAGAAAACGTGATTTCTATCGATGCTGCGAGATCTGAGCCATCTGATTGAGATCAGCGCGAATCCCGAGAAGAAAGTTGTTTTTCTCCAATATGCAGCTCAGTGTGCCAGTTGCTTGGATTGAGATTCTGAGCGATGTGGCACAATCTAATCTGTCTGATGAAGATCAGGCACGAATCTCGAGGCAAGAGGCATGGATCATGAGAAAACGTGATTTCTGTCGACGCGGCGAGATCTGAGCCGTCTGATTGAGATCAGGCACGAATCCCGATGAGAAAGTTTTTTTTCCTCCAATATGCAGCTCGGTATCACTGTTGCTCGGATTGAGATTCCGAACGATGTAGCACAATCTGGGCCGTCTGATGAAGATCAGGCGTGGATCACGAGAAAACGTGATTTATGTCGACATGGCAAGATCTGAGCCGTCTGATTGAGATCAGGTGCGAATCCCGAGGAGAAAGTCATTTTTCTCCAATATGCAGCTCGGTGTCACAGTTGCTTGGATTGAGATTCCGAGCAATATGGCACAATCTGGGCCGTCTGATGAAGATCAGGCACGAATCTCGAGGCAAGAGGCGTGGGTCTCAAGGATTTTGGCGTTGAGACTTTTGATGGGCCTCTGTGGGGGCCCAAAGCATTTGAAAGCCCACCCGAATCTGCCTTAGGGCTATAAGTTTTCACCGCCTCCCCCATCTCCTCATTTCTCACTTTTCACTTTTACTCTCCATTTTCACTCAAGTCATTTTTAGCCCTTGAGTGGCGCTGCTAGCGTTTGTGGCCAAGCACTAATCTTTTCGGTAAGCTATTCCGACCGTAGACGTCACTTCAAGGTAAATTTTCTTAACCTTACATATAGATGTCTAGAGTGTCTTCAGGAAATGAGACTCCACCTCGGACCAAGAGACCGACTGACCCTTAGTGGTCCCCCAGGGGAAGGGGAAGGAAGTGGCGAGATCGGCCATCGTCGAGACAATAGTGGAGAATGTGAGGGAGGCTGGTGCACTGGGTCGGCTGCCGTCGACATTATCGAGCCTCGGAATGGTTAGGAGCTACTCCGGAGACATTCTGTCGAAGGCGGTGCAGGGAAATTGGCCGCCTACGAGGAGAACAGTCCGAGAGACCCTTTCCGAGGTGGACGAGATCCCCTCGGTTCTGACCGAGGCCGATCTTCATCGAATTAGGAAGGGGTTCCGGATCCCGAAGTAGTACGCCTTGCTCCTCCCCGGTCCGGGCTTTCGAGCATGCACGGGGACGTTGCCAGACACATGCGTCTTTCCATACGACGCACTCAATGCCGGCCTTCGGTTACCGCTGCCACCGATCGTAGTGGAGGTGCTACAATGGTATGGCTTGAGCTCGGTGCTGTTCATGCCGAACATGTGGCGGCACGTCATCGCCTTCATCCTCCAAAGTCAGGCGATGGGCGTCCAACCTCAGCTCATCATACTTCGTAGCCTCTACCGGATCTGCCGAATGAGCAAGATGGAGTACCGGTACTACTTGTCGCCGTGGAGGTGGGTCAAACTGATCAAGAACCCAGACTCCATCAAGCATTGGATGGAAAAGTATTTCTTGATTCGAGGCCCTGAGCCGTGGAGCTTTCCGACGGTGTGGAAGGAGGACGTTCTGAAGTGGGCGAAGGCCGAGCCGGTGCTGACTAAGGAAGAAAAGGGGGCCGTGTCAACGATCCTTGGTCTTCTGACCGTTGGTTGGAAAGATATCACCGAGGAAGTCCTTTTCGGTGGGGGTCTCAGTCCGATCGACCGTAGTACACTCCAAACATTTTTGCTTCTTTTTCCTTTGCTTATATATGTTTTTTCTCTTGCTAACTCTTTCTCTGATTTTTCTTCTTCAGAAGCCCCCGGCATGGACTTCAAGGCTCTCATGGTGAAGAGGAGCATGGCAGTGGCCAAGGCGCCGGACAACAAGAGGGGAAGAGGATGACGATGAGACCTTATTCCGGCCGAGCAGCTCAGACACCCGCGGCTCCTACGGCCGTCGTTGACTTGGTCAGCGACTCCCCCTCGGCTCCACAGGTACACTCCCTTCAGCTGCGACCCCCGAGTCTTTGAGCGGGGCATTCTTGGTCGGAGCTGCACTGGCCCTCGAGGAGCTGCCGCTTACGGCCGAAGCAGAGGCCATCCTCACCGAGGAACATAAGAAGCTCCTCGTCCCGGACTGGAGAGTGATGAAGCTCGATGGCTTCCTTGGTGACGCGGCAATGAGTATGCAGGCCGTGTGCCACTTGCCGACCAAGAAGGATCGCGCGGTGCTGAAGGCTGGCACGGTCGGCGACGACGCGTTGGAGATCGCTCGGGCCACTATGTCGGTAAGTGTTCTCGCTCTATCCTTCTGAATTTCGGAGTACACGGTTGTTGATTCTCACATACTTTGCCTTTTGTTTTCAGATCACCTGCCACTTCATCCACAAGCTTGAACAGTTTGCCAAGCAGGAGAAGGAGATGAAGGTGTCGAACGATCGAGAGCGGGCGGAGCAAGCCAAGGCAGTGAAATTGTTTGAAGCCGAGCAACGGCTCTCGGCGTCCCGAGCTGCCGAGATCGGCATCCTAGAGGCTGCTCTAGCCAAGGCGCTCGAGCGCACAGCGGCCGAAGTGGCGAAGGTCGAAAAGTTGGAGAAGGGGAAGGCTCGTGCCAATGAGGAGCTGGCGAAGGCTCTAAAGGCATCGAAGGAGGCACTGAAGGAGCAGGAGGCTAAGGTGGACGAAGCGAGGAAAGCCAACCAAGACGAGGCGGAGGCCCATATGATGACCAACATGGAGGAGGCCTACGCTCGGGACCTCAAGCATGTTGCGGCTCGTCTCCCCGACATCGACAGCTCGGGATACCACCTCTACGACCCGGTAGAAGGCGAGGAGTTTATTCCCTTAGCCGAGGTCGAGCCCGAAGGGGATGGTGAAGAAGCCGAAAGAGGCGAAGAGGAGGTGGCGAATCCCGAAGGGGCACTCGTGACCTTGCCCAGCGAGAGTGCCTCGGAGCAGCACCTCGAGGTGGCTCCTTGACTTTGTTTTTTTTTGTTCTCTATGTATTGCCTTGTTGCGGACTGGCCAACGCCTTTTGCTTTGAATGAAAAAAAAACTTATTTTTTTGTCTAAGTGTTGGAGAAGTTTCAAACTTTGTCTTGCTTTTCTGAATCGTTGGGTAAGAGTCATGTAAACTTAGTAGCTCCGTGCACTGGCTCTTTTCAGATCGTCGAAGCGCTGCAAGTCGCCGAAGTGCCTCAGATGGCCGAAGTGGCATGTCTCATGGCTGGTCTAGGGGCGACAAGGTTGGGGCTCACGAGGAACCAAGAGCGGCTTCGCGAAGTGGAGTTGCATCTTCGTAAAGAGAAGTGTGAGCTGAATCACCTGAGGTCGACCCTAGTTCGCCGAGACATAGAGAGGAGACGATTGGAAGAGAGGATTAACATGACGGCCCCCGAAGGTGATGATGTGGCCTCGTCGACGGCTGCAAACCTCGGCTTGAAGCTTAAGCGCCTTCGTCACTCTCTGTCTAAGGTGATAGAGGAGATGGACGAGCTGAAGAAGGTAACATTCGACAAGAGCATGGAGGTTGCTCACCTTTGGCGGACGATCACCGATGGCTCTCGTGGTGCAGGCTCGATGCGACTGCCTCCCCTGAAGATAACTGTGAAGGACGACTCACTTGAAAAACAAATTGTCGAGCTCGAGGCGGAGGTCGCACATCTTCGACCGCGATCTGAGGGAAGCACCGTCAGAACTACCTCTTGCACTCGGGAGGAGTATGATAGGCGGTTAACATTCCGCGAGCTCGCTCTTTGCTCACCCCCTATACGACGAGACCCTGGAGATGTGCAAAGTGGGGTGGCAGCTTCGTTGAGTGGAGCATCTGTTGGGGCCACCATTAGATCGGGTGCGGACGATGCTTCTCGGCTCGCTAGCCTAGGGACATCTGCTGAAGTAGGGCGTCGGCAGCACAGCATTTGTCGCTCCTGTGTGTCTCTTAACCGAAGTATCCCCGCTCATAGGAGGGGGTTGAAGTAGTTCTCTATGATCTTGTAATCTTTGGTTTCAGAAGTTTTATATCTCGATGTAAAGATGAGTAGTTGGTCTGTAATTAAACTTGTCTCTCAAACTTTAACGAAATAGTACTTGTTTTTGAACTTGTGTGTTTTGCTAGCATTTGCATTTTTCAACAGTTGTAGGAGCAACTCCGAATGGTGAACCACTTCGTACTTGCTTACACGCAAATAGTTGAAGTGGAATTGAACCAAGTGTTGGACTCCGAACTTGTCGTTTAGAGAGTACCAACAGCTGTAGGAGCAATTTTGAATGGTGAACCACTTTGTACTCGCTTAGAAGCGAGCAGTTGAAGAGGAATCGAACCAAATGTTGGACTCCAAGTGCGTCGTTTAGAAAATAACAACAGCTGTAGGAGCAATTCCAAATGCTGATCCGCTTTGTACTCACTTAGAAGCAAGTAATCGAAGCGGAGTCGAACCAAGTGTTGTACTCTAAGCATGTTGTTTGAAGAATTTCAGCAGTTGTTGGAGCAATTCCGAATGGTGATCCGCTTCGCACACGCTTAGGAGCAAGTAGTTGAAGCGGAGTTGAACCAAGTGTTGGACTCCGAGCGTGCCGTTTTAATGTGAATTTTTTTTAAGTACAACTGGACTACTCAAAAATAGAGAACTTGTGGGGAAAGATTGCCTTTATTGAAAACAATTAAGCGGACGCTTCTAAGTTGCGAGCTTTTACACTTTGATATAAATAAAATACAAGTAAAAACTTTAGACATGTTTTATGGAGCTCTCTTGGGGAAGTTGCTTGGAGCGGTATTTAGACACCCTCTTGGTACTTCATCAAGTGCTCTGCGTTCTATGTCCTCGGTATTCTCTTGCCCCCCGGGTCTTCGAGTTGATATGCACCGGGGCGAATAACTCTGGAGACCTTATACGGTCATTCCCATTTGGGTGCCAACTTCCCCTTTTTGTTTGGATCGGAGATCGACAACTTTCTGAGAACTAGGTCTCCATCTTTAAGGTTGGCTAGCCATACCCTCTTGTTGTAAGACTGGGTGATCCTACGGCGGTAGGTCTCTTGTCGAATTGCAGCTCTCTCGCGGACCTCGTCTATAAGGTCTAGACAGTTGCGAAGCTAGTTCGCATTCTATGCTTCACTGTAGGCTATCAATCGGGGTGAATGTAGCGCCCCGAATTTCTAATATAATAACTTAGAAAATACGTGGCACAATCCCAGCATCAACTTCAATGTAATAGTACACATAGCTCAAAACACAAATAATTTTATTCCAAACTTTTATTACAACAATCTTTTTCAAAACAGAGCGGAAATACAAACACCTTGAATTACAACTTTCTTTTCACAATACTTCTTTTTTTACACAAATTTACACAAAGCTCTATTACATCAGTTTATCTCAAAACTAACTCAAGCATCCAAGCCTCCAAACTCTAAGCAACAACCTGTAACACATGAGGCTAGAGATGATCCCTAACCCCCAAAACTAAAGGGGTCAGCCATAAATGGTGTGAGTGATATAAACAACAACAAAATAAACAATAAGCATGGATTCTTAAACAACATGTACTGAACGAGAGAAGCAAATACTGAACATGTATTGTGAAGTAGAAATGACAGGAAAATATGAAAACATCAAATGTAGCTTAACTAAGTGTTAGAAGCAGAAAACAGGAAACTCATGCATAAAATCAAGTCAAGAAAACAACACCACCGATCAGATACCTGGTTATCAGTCACTCTCAACACCGCAGATTAGATACCCGGTTATCAATCACTATCAGTGATTCTCAACACTGCAGAGTATACCCAACCCCAGAGATCAATGACTCTCAACGCCGCAGAATATACCCATGTATCAATCAATCTCAATACCACAAATCGGATACCCGGTTATCAGTCACTCTCAACACCGCAGATTGGATACCTGGTTATCAATCACTATCGGTGATTCTCAATACCGCAGAGTATACCCAACCCCAGAGATCAATGACTCTCAACACCGCAGAATATACCCGACTATTAATCACTCTCAACACCGCAGATCGGATACCCGGTTATCAGTCACTATCAGTGACTCTCAATACTGCAGATTATACCCGACCCCAGAGATCAGTGACTTTCAATATGTCCATAATTCACTAATCCATCGTTAAACGGTCAAAGGAGAAATCTCTCCACTCAACAAACCCAAGTCTTTAATAAATTTCATAATCCAAATCAATAAAATATATAGAAAACATATGTTCTATAGAAGAATAATATTTATAAGGGTAGGTTATAGATCCAAAACGTTTAAAGAAATAGTCGTTTAAAGAACATCAAAACACCTTAGAAAAGTATCAGTACCAGTCGACTGCAAAAGGTCACCAGTCGACTGTCCAGAGGAAAATTCAGTAATTTTAAGAAAATAAGTTAAGTATTATAAGTTGACTTATAAAAATCATAAGTCGACTTACCAAAAACATAAGTTGACTTATAAAAGTCATAAGTCGACTTACCAAAAACATAAGTTGACTTATAAAAGTCATAAGTTGACTTACCAAAAACATAAGTCGACATACCAGAGAGAAATTCCAGAAATCTCTAAGAAAATATTCTAAGTGTCATAAGTCGACTTGTAAAGTCATAAGTCGACTTAAAATAGAATATAAGTCGACTTAAAAAGTCATAAATCGACTTACCAGAGAAAAATCTACGATAACTTTGAAAAATAAATTCTAAGTGTACCAGTCGACTGAAAAGGGTCTAAGTCGACTGTCCAGAGCAGATTTTCAAGAAAACTAAAGATACAGCAGCTGGGTCGTACCAGTCGACTGAAAAGTCTACCAGTCGACTGTCGGCCTTCAGTCTGCAAGGTTTTGGTTATTCATGATAATCAAAATTAGGGTTTTCCAAAGCAATCATGGTTTACTAAAATAATTTGTATTTGAATAAAATGATAATCTCAAATAATCCTCATTATGGATACGTTTCCTCAAATCAACCAATATCTCAAAACTCAATTCTTATGTTCCAAACTCCTAATTCTTCTATTAGGATTTCTCAATACTGAATTTCTTTCACAACTCAAAACCAAAATCTGATTTATAATCGCGAGATCCAGATGTTCATCCATCCAATCCCTTATTGTCAAAATCATACTCAAATCTTAACATGCTTTCAAGCAATAAAGAATTTATTAATCAAGATCTACTAAACGTTCATAGATTTCACATACATAATACAAATAACAACTATTGCATCGTTCACATACAAGATACACTAAATAAACAAAGATGTCGAAAAAAAACAACACACAATCATTCACATAAATCAATCAACAAAACAAAGTTCATATTACTCACCTTAGAATGAAGAAATTCGACAAGAACGTCTCCCTTTTGTGAGATCCAAAATCCTCCTCTTCAATCACCAAGAAAATAAAAGATATAATAAAATTTGAGTTGTGCTGCGAATGACGGCTGCAAACCCTTTTTATATAGGCTGGAAATCAAGATTTAGGGTTTTGGAAATGCATTTTGCAAAATAGTCCTCTCAAAATATAATCTTACCTATATAACTCTATTCTTGGAAACTCAATAAAAATCATTTAAATTAGGATTTAAAAGTAAAATATACTCATTAATCTCAATTGGTACAGTTCAAAACGTCCAGAAAATACATTTTGCATTTTAACCCCTGAAAACGACAAATTTGCAAAAAGGTCATTCTTTTCTCAAAATTGCAAATAGATCCAATTAATTTCAGAAAAATAATTTTCAAATATTAAATAATGATTTTTCATGAAGAAAACATGACTTTTGATCATCTCAAGAAAATATTTGCACGTGTTTTGCACGTGCAAAAAGATAACTCTTTAGAAAATATTTATTAAATCTTCAGAAAATCATTTCAATTCATTTTCAAATATTTAAAATAATATTTGAAAATACAGGATTCTACAGTGAAGGCAGGCCCACTTCTAAGGGAATGAGAGCTTCAGAACCATATGTGAGGTTGAAGGGGGACTCCCCTATCGGAGTTCTTTTGGTGGTGCGATAGTTCGAAAGCACGTTGGGGAGCTGTTCGACCCACAACCCCTTAGTGGATTTGTCGAGCCTCTTCTTCAGGCCAGAGAGGATTTGTGGATTTGCGTTCTCCGCTTCGCCATTGGACTAAGGGTGGACTATTGATGAGAACCGCTGTTGAATGCCGAGGTCGGCGCAAAAGTTGCGAAAGGTTGCTCCCACGAATTGAGTCCCATTGTCGGTTACTGTAACCCCTATTTTTCATTTTATGTATTTTTGACAGTATTTTTCATTTTGGGTGTATTTTTCTCTCTTGTATTTTTCTGAACCGTATATTGCATTTGATTTCGATATATATTCGTTTTATTTCATTTTGAGCTCCTTGTGTTTGATTGATTGTCTATTTTGTCTCGTTTTTCATTATTTGGATCATTTCCTCATTTTTGGTCTCGTTATCTTTATTTTCATTATTCCGTGGTGTTGTGGTGGTGTTTTGGTTGCCTTTTCTCTTTTCCTTTATCTTTGATCCTTAATAAGATTTTTAAAGCCATAGATCTCACTCCTAATTGTATCCCTATTTGTATTTGACCCAATATCCAAAACCCATTTGTATACCTATTGCTAGTTACTAATACCCACAACCCATTAACCTACATTTCAACCCCTATATATATACCCTCCTTAACACAAACCCTAACCCTAACACCACAAACCCTAGCCTCCTATCTCTCTCCCTCTCTCTCCCCGCCTGCACTTGCCCCAACCCGAGCACCCCCCTACAGCTCGGCTGCCCTTCCTCATCCAGGCCGACCTCATAGCCGGCCACCCCACTCCCTACTCCGGCATCCCTAGCTCCGGCCACCATACAAACCGTGACCCCCCTTGCATCTCCTTGCTTTGCTGATCACCATCACCATCACGACCATCAACTCTTGCATCAATTCCTTCTCTCTTGGTGGTGTTCTCAAAGTGGGTGTTTGCCACTTTGATTGTTGCTTCAAAGAGGAAAGTTCGTATGGAGTTTTGTTCGTGGTTGCTTGGATTCGTGTTTGTAGCGGATTTCGTTAGTGAGTTTTGTTTCTCTTCGCATTTGCATTATTCTTCATCCCCAAATTAAGGCAAGTAACTTGTACTCCAATTCATTTGTTTGATACAAGTCCCAAAGTTTACCTATAGTGTAGTTGGGTCTAGAGACAACCTTAGATTGTGTTTTCCTTGATGGGTTTTATCTCTATTGTGATATTTTGGGCATAGAAGACTCACGACACAAATCTTGACATGAAATAACCTAGAATTCACCGTTCTTGAATTTGGATCGTGTATGTGTGAATATTGCGTGTTTTTGTGTTTTGGTTGATACCCATGTAAAATAATAGGCGTTGACATGTTAATAACCCTAAATCATGATGTTTAGACACTTGGTAGGCTTTATTTCAAGATTGGATGTGTTTGGACCAATATTCTTGAATCTATGTTGTTTTTGTTGTGAAGGGTGAAATCTGTATTTTCGGCACTATTCTGTTTTGTTTGCTGTTTTCGACTGTGCTACAGTCAGTATCTTGATTTCGGTATAAAACATGAGTTTTATATAATTTCGTCTATTTTCAAACCCCACTGACCTTACTTGATTTTGATTTCGTATGATTGAGTTATAACTGTTTTAGTACAGAGGTGTCGATCTATTCCAGATTCTGTTTTTTGTTGGTTTTGTTAACAAACTATTTTCAAGAACTATGTTATACATATTATTTTGATCCAATATTTTGGTCAGTCTTTCTTTATTAAGTTTGGTATTACCCAGAATTTTGATGAATTATATTGATAAGTTTTATGTGATGTTTCATGCTCGTTTCTAAAATCTATACATGTTGTATTTGGCTCGCTGTTCTGTAAAGAACCATATTTTCACTATGATTCCTTTTACTGTATGAAAATTCTTTGTGAAATGTGAAAGTTAGTAAATTCTATCTATTTTCATATCCCTTTAGAGGAATCGGATTTCGTTTCACTGGTTGCGAGATATCTTAGTTTTCGTACATCAATGTTGGGAATTCCAGATTCGCTAAACTATGTTTTCTTGATGCTTTTGTATTTTTGATGACTAATCTATTCTTACTGGAAAATTCTAAAACTCTATATTTTGATACTGGACATATAGGGGAATACCCCAGATTTTTTGTGGATTTATTTGATGTGTTTTTGTACTGTTTTCATGCTTTTGAATTCGTTTTCTTGATTTCTGGCTGAACCTAGTTTCTGTATTCAAATCAGTTTTGAGCTGTGTTGTTGTTAACTAGTATATGACTTAATTATACTCGCTGTATTCGGGTGAATGTCTAATTTCCATATCCTTCGACGGATCTAGATTTGATTGTTTGTAACTCTTGGAATCACTATTTTACTACAGCATGGTCTTGCTGTCCTGAACTTGAGATGTGTTTATTTTGTTTCCTTATGAGATATTCTACACTCGTACATATTTAGTTTGCTACTTGCACTTGCCACATGATCATTTCATGCTATTCTTGATATGTTTTGCACATTTACATGCTTGTATGACATTAATAATAAAATTTTCCAAGCCGGGGTTAAGGGTAAGATCTCATAGTGGATAGTGCAGACACTACAAGAAATTTGCCATATACCAACGAACACCTGTAGTGACGGATCACTAAAACTGTGGGTATAGACATCATATAGCTACAGACGTGTAGTAAACTGTGGGTATAGGTATCCTATAACTATAGATCTTTTAATCTGTAACTATAAGCTTTTAATCCATAACTATTATTTAATTTCTCCCTCTCTCTCACCAAACCCTATCTCGAAATTCCCCTCTCACCAAACCCTATCTCCAAATCCCCCCTTCCCGCCGTCGTGCCCCCTCCCCGCTGCTGTGCCGACAACTTGATCTCTCTGTCTCTCTCTCGATCTCGAATCATCAACCCGTTCTCCGGTGAGCCACCACCGTGAGCCCCTATCCAGTTGTCGCCACTCCCATCGAGACCCCCCTTTTCCCTACTCCTGTCGATGCCCAACGCCAGCAGCCCCAATCGAAACCCCCCCTGCTTCTCCCCAATCCGTCGACGAGCAGCAGCCGCGATGCCTCCTGAGCGCCGCCCCACCTTCCCTCAACGCCCAGGCACCCGCCACCCCCAGCCCTGACCTCCCTTTCTTGATTGAAGTTGAAAAGGTGAGGAATTCATTTTATTACATGTTTTTCCATACTTAGCCTTAGTGATTGATCCTTGTTTTATATAGAGTTTAATAGTTCTCATTCTTACGAGATTTTGATCGAGTCAGTGGATTTCAAATCCGTCAATAACGGACCCGTTATCACTGTAAGTTGTTAGTAAATTTCTTAATTACTTGATTATTTCTGATTTATGTGGTTTTTTTTAAAATTCTAATTAGGGTTTGTTTTCTTTGTTAATAATCAAGTGTAAATAATAGTTTGAAATTGTACCCCTTAATTTAGACAAGTAGAAGAGAAAGTTAATTGTTAAGATTTGAAACTAATTTGCATAATCTACATAATGTTATGAGGCTAGTAATTCTATGTTTAACTGAAAAATGCATTTAACTTGATATTAAAAATGGGCAATATAAAACAGAAAAATAATTTGCCTTCCATTTCTGGGAGTCAGGTTTTCATTGTCAATCAAAGACATACATCATAATGAATAAAGCTACAGCTTCCCTATCAATAGAGATATGCATCTTGTTTTCTTAGTTTTCTTTTGAACTAGTATTTTTGCATTTTTTGGGAAAGGAAAGGTCAAACATATTTGTTTTTGGTGGAAGATCAAATCAATTATATATGGTGAGTTTTCTACCTTTGATCATGTTGTGTTTTAAACTCCTTATTGGGTGTTTATGGACAATTGGCTTTCTGATTACATTCACAAAAATGAGCACGCAGAGTCTAATTGTCCATAAATAATTGTCAATATATTCTCACCTCATTATTGTAAGATCCAAAAAAGAATTAGTTGGATGTATGTCGCAGTTGTTCATCGGATCCAGAAGTCAGTAGTATGTAAGTGGAAAAGTTTTCAAGTTACGCATGTTAATCCACAACATGAGTTAACTATATCAGCTAATAGACTTTCAGTTAGTGCAGAAAGTTGCTTTAGCACTTACTTCAAAAATGGTTTTACACTTTGCAACAAGATCATTTGATCTTTAAAGGAGAAGGAAAACAGTGTAAATAGATTTTGAAGACCTCAATGAGCATAAATTGATGATAGAGAGCTTAAAATTTGGTTATGTATCATCATCTTCTTGGATCATACTCATGAGATCCACAATGTTAAAGTTCCTCTCTTCTCTACCTATATCATATTTCTCTTCTTTGACCCCCACACTTATTCTCTTGTCTGGAAGTTTCCCTTTATGTATTATCTGACCTTCAAGACATTGAGTTCGATCTAGTCGACAAGTTTATTCTCTAAAAGCATTGTAACCCTTCTTTTCATAGACAGTATTCACATTGATACTAGTCCATGCTTCACTGGCTCAAGGGCATGTGACACTGCAGGACTAGGGAGAGCACAATTTTCATTTTCAAGCAGATCCAATCCACATTTGTCTGCTTTATATTTGTGTAGAATACATGGATAGCTTATTGTTATTTTCTTTTTTCATCTTGACATCAGCTTTTGTACGGAATTACAATGTCATTCTCGATTTTCTTTAAATATCATAAACATTTTTGTTGCACTTGATGTTCAACCGTTTGGAAGGCTTGGCTGAGGTTATAATTCTGCATTCCTTAGATAAGTTGAATATTATGTTAACTTGCATTTAAGAACATGTTAATTACAAAAATTTAATTGCTGAGTTCCATTTGCGAATAGTCTTTTTTCTTCTTCCCCTCTTTTGCAGAAGTATCACCCCACAAGAATACTGACACTTGTATATCTACCTCTCGCCCTTGGGACGCTTGCTATACTAACATACCCTGAAGCGAGGCTTAATACAAGAATTCGTGTTATAACAGGATATACACTTTACTTCTTAAGTTCCCTCATACTGTTTGTGGTGAGTCTCTCTTTCTATTATGTTTTTCTTTTTCTTTTTCTTTTTTTGTGCTTATTGCATTATTTTTTCACTTGAACATGTAATTCCACAAACAAAAAGTAAACAAAAACTGAAGTAAAGGAAATCTTTTTGAAGATCAATAAACCTGTTCTGCTTCCTTTGTAGTTGGATGTGGCAACTTCTGGTAAAGGTGGAATTGGACAGTTTATTGGTGTATGTTTTGTTGCTGGAGTATTTGGAGTTTCAGATGCTCATGTTCAAGGTGGAGTCGTTGGTGATTTGTCATTGATGTGCCCAGAATTTATTCAGGTATTGCATTTATGGATTTGTTTTCTTGTTGAAGGAGTATTAATTTTATAATTTATCTTCTCTGTTTTTTATACAGTCCTTCTTTGCTGGCTTAGTTGCAGCTGGGGTTTTGTCATCTACATTAAGGTTGATAACAAAGGCAGCTTTTGAGAATTCCCAAGATGGACTTCGAAAGGTAGCCCGTATGTGAAATATTCTGCCCTCGTGTTAGACATGCACTCTTTTTACTTGATTTTTTTTTCTGGTTAAGTTATGTTTTACTTTTAATTAGTTGACTTAGTAAACTTTGGGAGAGTATAACTTATGCAAATAAACCCTGCACCTGGAGATATTTAACCTCTACATCTATCTAAAAATATTCTTAGTGATTCCAGGAAAATGCAACATGTATCACTATATAAGCAATCAACGCACTTGATGATGTAAATGTGTATTAGCAATTAGGCACTTCTCCTTGAAAGATACTCGTATGTTTTTAGTGAAAAATGGAAAGTGTGACCGTTATCATTAAAGAAATATAATTGCAGCAAGCTCCACAGGTAAGGTTTTTTGTAGTGAATGGTGGGGAAAAGATCACCTCAGGTTTCATTAATAAGCACGTTTTAATGGACTTCTTCTCCCAGAAATGCATGTTTTAAAAGAGTGCATGTCTAAATTATTTTCACTAATGACTGATGCAGCATTGTTTGGCAACTAATCCATTTTGGTGGTATGTTTTCCTCGTATAGTGGATGACCGCAATCTGCAGGGTAGCTGATTTTGCTCAGTTTTGGGCAATCACAAAGGTAATATTCTTATTCTCTCTTGTGTGACCTCTGTGAGTATGTCTTCCTGTTGGTTTGCTTTGGTTAAGTTGTAATCTTTGATGATACATGTAATAATGCAAGATTGATACTGTCACGCCCCGCTTCCCAAAATACGGAAATACGAGTGCATGACGAAGCCCAGCGAATGATCTTAACATCATTCATAAGCTGTAGGATCGACCCAGCATCATAACAAGAATATACAAGAGAAATATATATAACCAAGCATGCATGAATAATTTATAAAGCAACAGAAAACAGTTTAAACAAGTAATAATATTCAAATAGTTTCCATGTCTCGATCAAGTGTAAACTCGGAAACAAGTCTTAAACAGCAGAAGAAATAAATACCTTAAGGAAAGCAACCATTTAAACAGGTCCTTGCTCCAAGCAAAACCTGAAATGTCTGCTCGCCAATTCCAGCAGGTAGCTTGTCCCAAAGTCTGTTTAGTAAACATAAACAGGGAAACAAAGGGGAAACAAGAGAAAATGCCCTTAGTGCAAGCTAGGGCCACAAATAGTGAAAGCAAGTACAAGTAAGGAAAAGACAAGAGTTGGAATCAAGAATAAACAGAGTTACAAGAAGTAGTAGGTAAATTCAAAGACTAACTAGCAAGAGGGAAAATCTTAATAACTAGGTTGGATAACAACTGCTAGTTGTGAATCACATGTCAGGTACACCTATGAGGGTATTTAATGTCAAACGACAAATCTCAAGTCTAGTGTCATATGTTATTTTAAATGTCAGGTCTCAAATGTCAAGTTGTCAAGTATCTAGTCTCAAGTTATCAAGTTATCTAGTCTCAAGTTATCAAGTTATCGAGTCTCAAGTTATCAAGTTCAAGTCTAGTGGTGATTACTATCTAGGTAGCACGACATGCATCCATTCTTTTACTACATGGTTGCTACAGTCAAACAATTTCGTTTAGATCTAGTAATGGATTTTATAGGGCGGCGTACTCAGGTATCAAGTATCAAGCAAGCCATGGTTCATGAATCGAAAATTAAATAACAAGTTCACGAAGCAAGTTCGCGAATCCACAAGCAAGTTCAAAAACCACACAATGGGTTCAAGAATCAAACAAGTTCATGAGCCGAGTAACCGACTTCATGAATCGAACAAGATACAACAAGTTCATGAACCAAGTATTGGGAAACACGGGCCCCCTTCCGAGTACACTTACCTATATTGTCCATTCTATAGTCTTTCCCATAACCCCGGCTTGTTACTATTATTAACTCTTATTAAGCAAGTATACAAGTGTAATATATTGAGATTTAATTCTAGGAAAAATTAGGGATGTCCTATATAGTGTCCAGCATCTACATATAAAATTTGAGGTCAAGCGCTCGCTGTTTACACAGCTGAAATAATTCGCAAAGTAAATAATTACAGCAGTTTTGCAAAACTGCGTCTCCTGACACAGCTACAGTATAACTGCCATAACTCCTAGACCGTAGCTCCAAATTCGATCAACTTGGAGTCTATCGATATCTACACGTCCGGATCTACATTTTGTATTCAGGCCTCGGGCCCAAATTCCAATGATAAAAGGGTCGAAACCGCAAAAGAAAATCCAGGACAGCAACACTCAGAATTTATCTACTAATGTAGGTTTCATGGAAATGTGTAATTTGGTGTCTAAATTATCAAGTAGCATAAATACATATTCATAGATGTCAAAACAGTAACTAATATATATTTTTCAAGTCATAATAGTCGCAAATTCGCCAAAATACTAAATATATATGTAACTACAAATTTTAGGGCTCCTTAATTCATATGTCCATATGATTCATGTGTTCAAGGGGATAAAAGAGTCCAATTGATTATTATTTAATACGAGGAAGTTTTGTGACTCTTAGATTTGAGGGTTTGAAGGTTCAAAATTGATTTACAATGATATTTCAAAGGGAGTCACAATCTAACTATATGTGGTATTTTCAAGAAAACTTGTACTAGAGCAATAAAATGTACAAGATGAATACTTGCCTTAAATCGACGATTATAAACTCCGCTTGTTGAAGCAATTTGAGAAGAAAAATCCCCGAAGATGTCCTCAAAAAGCGCGTGCAAAAATTGATCGGAGATCGAGCTTTCCTCGCACACACGATCGGCCCAAACAGCAAACAGCGAAGATCGGATCCGCTGCGGATAGAACACGAAACAGCGAAACGCCCAATCAGATCTCTCCTGTGCACCGGATCCAATCCCAGAACAGCGAACACGGGATCAGGATCTGCTGCGGAACGAACACAGGACACCGATCAAGCGCACGGATCTTGAAGAGATCGGACGGCTGTGATTCGCTCCCGCCTAAATCCTCTTCTTCTTCGTTCGATCTTCTTCTTCGTTCGTCGTTCGACCGAGTAGAGCTCGAGAGAGAGGAGCGACGGCGTGGCTGCTTCGTTGGCGGCGACTACGGCAGTGACGGAGGCGACGACGGCGACGACGTCGAGAAGCGACGGCGCGGCGGTGCTCTGTTCGTGGTTTCGAACAGGGGAGAGTGGAAACCAAGGACTCGGCGGCGCTGTGGGGATGGAGGCGACGTCGATGGAGTTTGTGGAGGCGGTGGTGCTGAGGGGGTCGACGAGGCGGTGAGGGGTCGAGTAGAGGTGGTCGGAGGTGGATTCGGAAGTGGGTTCGAGTTGGCGAGGCGATGGGTTCGGGAGTTTAAAGGCGATGGAGCGGGGAGGGTGGTGTTGGAGGCGGCGACGAGGCAGAGGGAATATGATCGGCGGTGGAGAAAGATTAGGGTTAAACAGTATAGAGGTTAATTAGGGTTAGGGTAGGGGTTTATATACTAGGGTTAGTGGGTTTGCGGGTTTGGGAGTTTTGGGGATCCGTTTCAAAAAGAGCCCAACAGGAGAAATAATCAAAATGCACCAAATGAGGATTAGAGAGATGAATATGAAGAATTGATCCATTTGTATCATGAAGAACGATACAAATGGCACACCAATGAATTTGATAAAAGAACCCAAAGTTTGAGTTGAGACAAAAATAATGATTTTATTTAATCTGAACAATTCACATGATCTCAAATAGACGAGAGAGTACAATTGAGGAAAATACAGTATAAAATACAAATACGGGGGAACAGGAGTTACAAATCCTACCCACCTTACACAAAAATTTCGTCCTCGAAATTTGCTTAGGCGGTACATAGGACAGGGTAAAGTAACTTAGGGGCGGGTAACAAACAAGGGATCCAAGGAGAAGTCAACTTGGTGGTAACACCAAAATAAGAAGGGAGTGGATAACAACGAGGTCAAATGGATGGCATGAAAGAGAATAACAGTATCTAAAGATCCAAATAACACAAGATAATAAAAACGATGAAGGAGTAGGCAGAACTGAAACCAAGAGATGGAAGACAGGAAAGAATTGAATCCAATAATGAATGAGTACGTGATGGCAGGATGGAATGCAAGAAGGAAATAACCAGTATCAAAAACGAAGAAGAACACTGAACACCACAAGACTTGCAAGATAACAAGACAAGGAGGTGAACGAATAGAAAGAGCTGGAATCGAAGGAGGGAGCGACAAGGGAAAGATGCACTACGCAACGAGTCAATAGATGAGAACAAAAGCAAGAGATAGGGGACAGCAAATGGTGCAAGGAATGGAACAAAACACAATACAAGGAAGGAGAAGCAACAACATGATCCTGGGACCTGTGGATTATGGGCCCACCACGCTTCCGCTGCAATACTCTGATGGTGACGTTCCAAGCTGCAGACATGTCGTTGTAGACCACGTGACACCAAGCGACGACCCGAGCAGGAAGGAAGGATGAGACACCAGAATCAAAGAGAATATGGTCTCCAAATAGAGATAGACAATAATGCAAAATGGATATAAGGCTTGAGCTCCAATCTTCATAATTAAAAGATAGAATACATATCAAAACTAATGGCTTTTAACAGAAATAATAACACAACAAATATCAATAATAATAATATCAATAGTAACAAAATAATAATAAATATAATAACATTAATAAGGGTGATGAAAACAATAATAATAACATCAATTGAACCGACAATGATAATAATACCAATAATAACGAAAATATTTCTTTACCATCAGTTTATTATATAAGTAACTAGTCTTGAAATATCAATTAGTAATAGGTATAAAATCCTGCCTCCTTAACATCAAGTTGCATATTTGCTTCCACGACATCAGGTTTCAAATTGTCATCCAAATATTCGGCTGCACATTTTGCCTCGCCGATATCCAGTTGCAATTTGTCTCCATAGACATCGAGTTGCATATTTGCCATCTCGACATTAGGTTGCAGCGAAATGGTGAAATGTATATAAAATTGAGCATGCTCAGGCTCAAAACAAATTAATAATAATAATGATAGGAACGTTAAAAATAATAATGTCAATAACAACAATAATAACAAAATATCGATACTATTAACAATAAGAATAACAATGATAAGAATAATAATCATAACAATAATAATATCAGTAATCGCAAAAAGAATGGTAGCAATAATAATAATACCAACGATAATATTAAAATATTAACAGCACTAGTAAAAGTAATAATGTAAGACAAGATATAGTTTGTGCCCAACATTTTTATGGACATAATTTAATATTAATAATTTTAATAAAATAATGAAAACAATAATAAGAATATCAATAGTAGTAACAATAACAATAATACTAGTAAGGATAGCGAAAATAATAGCAATAATAATAATAGTAGTAAATAATAGTATTATACATCAAATAAGAATTTGTCTTATCAAAATAGTCCGGTAGAAATATATAGTCGATCAAAAGTGAAAAGTGAAGTTAAAATACATCATTATTCGGAAAAACAAAATCTTTATTAAGAAACATTTTTTTTTTATATAAGAGATCGAAAATAAATATATCAATTAATAATCGAAACATAGAAAGTATTCGAAAAAATAATTATAAAGGGAAAAAAAAATAAGTAGGAGAAAATGAAGCTACATCCAATAAGGAGTTAAAGAGAATGATGACTAGAAGGGACAAAAGAAAATTAAGGAATTGAATGCGAAGGAAGAAGGACGAGGGCAAAATCGAAATTGAAGAGATTATGGCAGAGCATGATACTCAGGGTGAGTCAACAGTTGAAGAAGAATGCAAGGCACGAAGAGCAATAAACGTCACACGAACTGGAATAAGAGGGGATCAACGAGGCAAGCAGAAAATAAAAGATCGCTTGCATCAGAATCAAAAGAATAGGGGTACGGAAGAATAAATTTGTACCCAATAAGTAATTTACAAATCAGGACGAATGCAAGAGATGGAAAGAAGCAATGAATCAAAGAATTGAATATGAAGGGATCAAAATGGATGAGATAAGACTTGTATCCAGATCGAGTTGACTATTAAATTATTCATGTGGTTGCATGGCCTGTTTAATGTTGAGTTAATCCTGACTGAGTCAAGCATGTCTAATGTATTAGCTAAACTAACACATTAGCCAAACCTGAGCTCTGATACCACTAAAAACCTTGTCACGCCCCGCTTCCCAAAATACGGAAATACGAGTGCATGACGAAGCCCAGCGAATGATCTTAACATCATTCATAAGCTGTAGGATCGACCCAGCATCATAACAAGAATATACAAGAGAAATATATATAACCAAGCATGCATGAATAATTTATAAAGCAACAGAAAACAGTTTAAACAAGTAATAATATTCAAATAGTTTCCATGTCTCGATCAAGTGTAAACTCGGAAACAAGTCTTAAACAGCAGAAGAAATAAATACCTTAAGGAAAGCAACCATTTAAACAGGTCCTTGCTCCAAGCAAAACCTGAAATGTCTGCTCGCCAATTCCAGCAGGTAGCTTGTCCCAAAGTCTGTTTAGTAAACATAAACAGGGAAACAAAGGGGAAACAAGAGAAAATGCCCTTAGTGCAAGCTAGGGCCACAAATAGTGAAAGCAAGTACAAGTAAGGAAAAGACAAGAGTTGGAATCAAGAATAAACAGAGTTACAAGAAGTAGTAGGTAAATTCAAAGACTAACTAGCAAGAGGGAAAATCTTAATAACTAGGTTGGATAACAACTGCTAGTTGTGAATCACATGTCAGGTACACCTATGAGGGTATTTAATGTCAAACGACAAATCTCAAGTCTAGTGTCATATGTTATTTTAAATGTCAGGTCTCAAATGTCAAGTTGTCAAGTCATCTAGTCTCAAGTTATCAAGTTATCTAGTCTCAAGTTATCAAGTTATCTAGTCTCAAGTTATCAAGTTCAAGTCTAGTGGTGATTACTATCTAGGTAGCACGACATGCATCCATTCTTTTACTACATGGTTGCTACAGTCAAACAATTTCGTTTAGACCTAGTAATGGATTTTATAGGGCGGCGTACTCAGGTATCAAGTATCAAGCAAGCCATGGTTCATGAATCGAAAATTAAATAACAAGTTCACGAAGCAAGTTCGCGAATCCACAAGCAAGTTCAAGAACCACACAATGGGTTCAAGAATCAAACAAGTTCATGAGCCGAGTAACCGACTCCATGAATCGAACAAGATACAACAAGTTCATGAACCAAGTATTGGGAAACACGGGCCCCCTTCCGAGTACACTTACCTATATTGTCCATTCTATAGTCTTTCCCATAACCCCGGCTTGTTACTATTATTAACTCTTATTAAGCAAGTATACAAGTGTAATATATTGAGATTTAATTCTAGGAAAAATTAGGGATGTCCTATATAGTGTCCAGCATCTACATATAAAATTTGAGGTCAAGCGCTCGCTGTTTACACAGCTGAAATAATTCGCAAAGTAAATAATTACAGCAGTTTTGCAAAACTGCGTCTCCTGACACAGCTGCAGTATAACTGCCATAACTCCTAGACCGTAGCTCCAAATTCGATCAACTTGGAGTCTATCGATATCTACACGTCCGGATCTACATTTTGTATTCAGGCCTCGGGCCCAAATTCCAATGATAAAAGGGTCGAAACCGCAAAAGAAAATCCAGACAGCAACACTCAGAATTTATCTACTAATGTAGGTTTCATGGAAATGTGTAATTTGGTGTCTAAATTATCAAGTAGCATAAATACATATTCATGGATGTCAAAACAGTAACTAATATATATTTTTCAAGTCATAATAGTCGCAAATTCGCCAAAATACTAAATATATATGTAACTACAAATTTTAGGGCTCCTTAATTCATATGTCCATATGATTCATGTGTTCAAGGGGATAAAAGAGTCCAATTGATTATTATTTAATACGAGGAAGTTTTGTGACTCTTAGATTTGAGGGTTTGAAGGTTCAAAATTGATTTACAATGATATTTCAAAGGGAGTCACAATCTAACTATATGTGGTATTTTCAAGAAAACTTGTACTAGAGCAATAAAATGTACAAGATGAATACTTGCCTTAAATCGACGATTATAAACTCCGCTTGTTGAAGCAATTTGAGAAGAAAAATCCCCGAAGATGTCCTCAAAAAGCGCGTGCAAAAATTGATCGGAGATCGAGCTTTCCTCGCACACACGATCGGCCCAAACAGCAAACAGCGAAGATCGGATCCGCTGCGGATAGAACACGAAACAGCGAAACGCCCAATCAGATCTCTCCTGTGCACCGGATCCAATCCCAGAACAGCGAACACGGGATCAGGATCTGCTGCGGAACGAACACAGGACACCGATCAAGCGCACGGATCTTGAAGAGATCGGACGGCTGTGATTCGCTCCCGCCTAAATCCTCTTCTTCTTCGTTCGATCTTCTTCTTCGTTCGTCGTTCGACCGAGTAGAGCTCGAGAGAGAGGAGCGACGGCGTGGCTGCTTCGTTGGCGGCGACTACGGCAGTGACGGAGGCGACGACGGCGACGACGTCGAGAAGCGACGGCGCGGCGGTGCTCTGTTCGTGGTTTCGAACAGGGGAGAGTGGAAACCAAGGACTCGGCGGCGCTGTGGGGATGGAGGCGACGTCGATGGAGTTTGTGGAGGCGGTGGTGCTGAGGGGGTCGACGAGGCGGTGAGGGGTCGAGTAGAGGTGGTCGGAGGTGGATTCGGAAGTGGGTTCGAGTTGGCGAGGCGATGGGTTCGGGAGTTTAAAGGCGATGGAGCGGGGAGGGTGGTGTTGGAGGCGGCGACGAGGCAGAGGGAATATGATCGGCGGTGGAGAAAGATTAGGGTTAAACAGTATAGAGGTTAATTAGGGTTAGGGTAGGGGTTTATATACTAGGGTTAGTGGGTTTGCGGGTTTGGGAGTTTTGGGGATCCGTTTCAAAAAGAGCCCAACAGGAGAAATAATCAAAATGCACCAAATGAGGATTAGAGAGATGAATATGAAGAATTGATCCATTTGTATCATGAAGAACGATACAAATGGCACACCAATGAATTTGATAAAAGAACCCAAAGTTTGAGTTGAGACAAAAATAATGATTTTATTTAATCTGAACAATTCACATGATCTCAAATAGACGAGAGAGTACAATTGAGGAAAATACAGTATAAAATACAAATACGGGGGAACAGGAGTTACAGATACCCTTATTTGAACTGCAAATATTTATTCGTTATAATCTTACAAGGTGAGAATGTGACACCTTATTTTTACAATCTTATGTTGGTTACTTTTAAATCTTCATAAAATACTTTTGTTTCTAGAGCAAGGATAGGACTACAGATTGTTCATTCCCAGTCATCAAGGACCAAACTCAATTTACTGTTGCACATGCTCGATCGAGTAAGGTACTTTGCAAATATACGTTTATCTGGCATTTTGAATCCGAATGACACATTTTGCATGCTATCCGAATATTGACTATTTGTTGATGACCAAAGTTAGTTCTTTTTGCTTTGTTTTGTTTGTGAAGAGCTCTCAACAAGCGAGAAATGATTGAACTCGCTCAAAATGCAGTCGAGTTTGTGTTTGCTGACGATGAAGTGAAGAAGGTTGTAAAGGAGATTTGCAAGATGCTAAAACAAGATTACTGCAAAAAGAATCGAGATCAATCAAAATCTGGTTGCCGTAAAATAAGAAAATCGTTAGTGTCGTATCTCAAGTGAGGAGTCAGTTGAATGTTATCTTATAA
Organism: Hemerocallis citrina; assembly: GCA_017893485.1. Lineage (NCBI taxonomy): Eukaryota > Viridiplantae > Streptophyta > Magnoliopsida > Asparagales > Asphodelaceae > Hemerocallis > Hemerocallis citrina. The sequence continues at coordinate 139,680,765 of CM030359.1, read as the reverse complement.
TGTCATTGAATATGTTGATCATAGTTTAAAGTATTGATTCTCATGTCTGTACACATGAATTCAATTATGTATTTGGTTATTAACTATATTGTAATTTGACATGCTTGTAATACTTCATTAATTTTTAATATGATTGAAGTTTAATTTATTTTTAATTTTGTTTCATAAACACATTTATCTATTTTATTGTGTATTTAGTTATAATTGGATTAATATTATAAAAGAAAATATTAAATTATCATACGCGTAATTAATAATATATTTTTTTATATAGAGCGATGGGTATATATTTAAATATTTGGATGTGAAAACCATTACTAAAACCTATAGCAATGGAGTTTCAACCGTGGGTATAGGAAAGCAAGTGGTGTCCTTAAAACCTATACCAATGGATACGAAACCGTGGGTATAACACCGAGGTTTTGTCCAACGGGTAAAAAAACCGTTGCTATAGGCTATAGTGACGACATTTTGCCGTGGGTATAGCTAATTAAAAATGATGGAAAAATATGTTCGTTGGTATAGGTTTTACAGGCTATACCTACGGTTTTTCGCCTTTTACCCACGGATTTTTGCTGTCACTATATGTCAAATTCCTTGTAGTGAGAAACGTGTACTCGGAAGAACCTAGTGGTTATTGGAGCTTGTTCACATGTGGAGCTTGACACGATATACATGACACGTACACACATGATACTGGAGCTTATTTGGCTTTCGGAGCTTGTTTACATGATACATGATTACATGATACTTGGAGCTTATCCCTGAGTACACTGCCCTGTATGGTCCCCTACAAAATCTAAAGCAAAACAGTTTGTTGTAGCAACCATGTAGTAAAAACCGGGATGCATGAAGTGCTACCTAGATAGTAAATCACTACAAGACTTGATACATGCTACTTGAACATGATACTTGAACATGATACTTGAACCTAATACATGCTTGATTGATACTTGACTACATGATACATGAGACTTGATTACATGAGACTTGACACTTGATACATGATTACATGACACTTGACACTTGATGCATGTTTACATAATCCATGATTTCTTGACATTTGATTCATGCCATTTACACTTATTCACTTTTGCCATGCTAGTTGTTTATGTTAGACATCATGATTATACCATGCTAGGTTTGATACTTAGATTCACCCCATTTCCATGCTCTTGTATCCTACACTATTTGTGACCCGCAACTTGCAATTGACGGGTACTTGTTTTCTTCTTTTCTCCTTCTCCTACAAATTTAATAATTACAGATCAGGATGGACGGCTGCTAGATGGTATTGGCGAGATGATGTACTAGAGCTAGATTGCATGCTTTATTTAATTATTATTACTATTTGTTGCTTGAACTTGAATAAGATGTACTTGATGACTTGGATATTTATCTTGTATTTGGGCGATGTGGCCCAGGATATTTGACTTGTTCAGAACGTGATTATTTGAGATTATTGTCTTTGGTTTTCAAGTAATTTCTGTTGGTATCTTGTTTCAGTTATGCGTGAATGGTTGTGCCTTTTGCTTCTGACTCTGATTATCTTGTGAAATTTTGTAAAGATTTTTGAACAGCTTATGTATGATGAAAATCATTCCCTGGGCTTTTGTTACGTATCTGTATTCCGTATTCTTTTGGAGAAGCGGGGCATGACAGGGTTTTCTGTGGTATAAGAGCATCAGGTTTGGCTAATGTATTAGGTGCTTAATATATTAGACAAGCTTAGCTCGAACTGGGATCCGCACAATATTTCACCAACCATGCATACATAAATAAAATTCATACCAACTCTAGTTCTGAATGCTAATTGTTTTTGGATTTGTGCAGACTATGGCTCCCCGAGGTTCTACTTCTTAGTCGTAGGATGATCCGATTGAGGCTGTCACTACTGTGCTTGAGCGTCTGATTAATCAGCAACAAAACCATAGTGATCTTGTGATGGCTGCTCTTGAAGTTGCTCGTGTTTTGCATCCTGTTGTGCCTGTGCAGGCAAATCTTTCGCCTCGCCCAGGGACAGTTACAGATTTTATAAGGCTGCATCCCGACCATTTTTCCGACACTGAGACGCCTTTGGAGACTGAACAGTGGTTGATCCGGACTGAGCGCTTGTTGTTAGCGGCTCGTGTTGCCGAGGCTGATCGGGTGGACGTTGTTTCCATCCAGCTGGTGGATTTGGCTCATATCTGGTGGATGGCTGAGTCTGAGCGTCTTGAGAGGCCTAGTGCTTAGGCTACTTTCACTCGGGGATTCTTGGAGAAGTTCTTTCCCAGTAGTACTCGAGTTGAAATGGAATAGCAATTCCTGGCCCTAAAACAGGTCAAGTCATTGTTCCATTTTGGATTTGTTACATAATTGTTTATGCAATGTTGTAACATGGACTTTCTTACAACAGGGTTCCAGGTCAGTGGATGAGTACGTAGCTGAGTTTACTAGGCTTAGCTGCTTTGCTGCCGTTCTTGTGGCAACCGAAGAGGATAGGGCTCGTAGATTCACAAATGGGCGTGAGCAGGATATCAAGAGGCATCTTGTCTCTCTTCGCTTGTGTACCTACACTAAGGCTCTTGAGGCAACCCGAGCCCAGGAGCAGGCTCGTGGTGGTTCTTCTTCTTCTCAACGGACTGTTCCCGCTGCTGTTGCTAGGCCTTCTGGTGGGCCTATTCGGAGCTCTGTTTCCGCCCATCCAGTCAGAGCAGCTCCTTACTCTTCTACTGGTTCCTAGAGGGGTAGTTTTTGCAACTTTTGCCGACTTGCCGGGCATGAGCGCAAGGACGGTAGGCAGGACAATTCCCGCTGTTTTGCTTGTGGTGCTCCTGACCACACTTTCCCTCATTGTCCACAGCTGAGGGCGACTCTTCCAGTACGTGGTCCTGTCCAGCCAGCAATTCCAGCTCGTGGTCCAGTTAGGCCACCGCTTCCTCCCTAGCATCAGATTGTCGGTCAGAAGACCGCTGTTCCGAGGAGAGGTCAGGCTTTTAACTTGACTGTTGCAGATGCTGAGACAGCTGAGGGTGTGGTTGCAGGTATCTTTTGTTTTATTGTTTTATTGTTGGTTGTTTCTCTTTGTTTTTCTCCATTTTCCTCGCTTTATTTCTTTCTGTTGTCCTTCTGCATTTTGTTTCCCTCACCCCTGTTCAACCCTTCTTTTCTCTATCTCTTTTGCTTTCTGTCTTAGGTATTGTGCTTGTGTGCTCTTTCCCTGCTTATGTTCTTTTTGATTCTAGGACAACCCATTCTTTTGTCTCTGCTCGATTTGTCGCTCGCCATCAGTTGGAATGCAGCAACATGTCAGAGGCTTGGAACATCGTGACAGGTGGTGGAGTTGTCAGTTGTTCCCGTGAGTGCAGGCAATGTTCCGTTGTTATTGGGGACGTAGATTTCAAAGCCAACCTGATTATAATTGGAAATTCGGGATTCGACGTTATTCTGGGTATAGATTGGTTGGGTGAAGCCCATGTCATTATTGATTGTTGTGCCAAGAAAGTTGTCTTCAGAATTCCAGATCGAGCAGAATTTGAGTTCCATGCCGGAGAGTCTTTCCTTGGTAGAGCAAAGACAGCAGTTGAGCAGGTGGATTGTGTGATGGAATTGCACTCAGGCTGTGAGGCTGCGCCTCTAGTAGTTCGAGATTTCTTGGATGTTTTTTCAGATGAGTTTCCTGGCTTACCCCCTGATAGAAAAGTGGAATTTGGTATTGATGTTCAGCCTGGAACGGCGCCGATATCGAAGAGTCCCTACAGGATGGCACCGGTTGCGCTGGCAGAGCTTAAGGTGCAGATTCAGCAGTTGCTTGATTTGGGTTTCATCAGACCGAGTGTATAGCCATGGGGTGCTCCGGTCTTTTTTATTGACAAGATGGATGGTAGTCGTCGACTGTGTATGGATTATCGAGAGCTGAACAGAGTTACTATGAAGAATCGGTATCTATTGCCTAGGATAGATGATTTGTTTAATCAGTTGAATGGGGCTGCTATTTTGTTGAAGTTGGATCTTCGTTCTGGGTATCACCAAGTCAAGGTGAAGGCTGCAGATATACAGAAGACTGCTTTCAGGACTAGATACGGGCACTATGAGTATCTGGTGATGCCGTTCGGGGTCACGAACGTGCCGGCTGTATTCATGAGTCTTATGAACCGGATCTTCTCTCAGTTCTTGGATAGATTTATAGTGGTCTTCATTGATGATATTTTAGTGTATTCTTGAAATTGGGAAGATCATGCTGAGCATCTTAGAGTGGTTCTACAGACTTTGAGGGAGAATCAGCTCTATGGGAAGCTTAGCAAGTACGAGTTTTGGCTCGACAGGATTTCATTCTTGGGGCACATTATTTCTGGCGATGGTGTTTCTGTGGATCCTGCTAAGATTGAGGCTGTGAAGGATTGGCCTATTCCCAAGTCAGTTTCAGAAGTCAGGAGTTTTCTCGGTTTGGCTGGCTATTATCGGATGTTCGTTCAGGATTTTTTCGAAGATAGCAGGACCGTTGACTAAATTGACTGGGAAGGATCAGAAGTTTTGTTGGTCTGAAGAGTGCAATGTGGCTTTTGTTGAGTTGAAGAACAGATCGACGTCAGCGCCTATGTTGACTATTCCCGATGGTTCAGGCAGATTTGTAGTTCACTGTGATGCTTCTGGTAAGGGTCTTGGAGTAGTTTTGATGCAGAAGAGCCGAGTCGTTGCGTATGCATTGAGACAGTTGAGGCCGCATGAGAAGAACTATCCTACTCATGACTTGGAGTTAGTGGCAGTGATTCATGCTTTGAAGCTGTGGAGACATTATTTACTTGGAGAGCGAGTGGAGATCTTTACAGACCACAAAAGTCTCAAGTACGTCTTCACCCAGAAGGAGTTAAACATGAGGCAAAGGCGTTGGTTGGAGCTTATGGCCGATTATGACATTAGTTTGCAATACCATCCTGGTAAAGTAAACTTGGTACCTGATGCTCTGAGCAGGAGACCAGTAGTTATGTTTCTTACTCAGCAGAGTGATCTCATTGAGCAGATGCGGAGGTTGGATTTGGATGTTGTGTTGCCGAGTTCTGGTTGAAGTTGTTTGGCGCTCCAGCTGCAGTCGTCTCTTGTTGAGCAGATTAAAGAGGCGCAGTCTAGTGATGCGCAGTTGCAGAGTTTTCGAGCTGAGGTTGAGTCTGGGTCCACGACGGACATGGTTATTCATGCAGATGGTTTGCTTCGTTTTGGTTCCCGGTTGTGTGTCCCTAAGGGTGAAGTTTGTCAGAGGTTGCTTGAAGAGGCTCATCAGTCTTCGTATTCTATCCATCCTAGCGGTACTAAGATGTATCGAGATTAGAAGCTTCATTTCTGGTGGCATGGTATGAAGAGGGCTGTAGCTCGGTTTGTTTCTTAGTGTTTGGTCTATCAGCAGGTTAAGGCAGAGCATTAGAGAACCACTGGACTTCTTCAACCGCTTCCTATTCCAGAGTGGAAGTGGGAACATATCACTATGGATTTTGTAATCGCTTTGCTGTGGAGTCCAATGGGTCATAATGCCATTTGGGTGATTGTCGACCGTTTGACGAAGAGTGCTCACTTCATTCCTTTTCGTGTCGGTCAGTCTACTGAGAGCCTAGCTGAGAGGTACATGCAAGAGATTGTTAGACTTCATGGGGTTCCAATCAGTATTGTATCCGACAGGGATACGAGATTCAGATCTCAGTTTTGAGAGAGTCTTCAAAACAGTTTGGAGAGTAAATCAAAGTTTAGTACAGCTTTTCATCCCCAGACTGATGGACAATCAGAGCAGACTATTCAGATTTTTGACGACATGCTGAGGTCCTGCATGCTTCAGTTTGGTGGGTCTTGGGAGGATCATTTGCATCTCGTAGAGTTCTGGTACAATAACAGCTTTCAAGTCAGTATTAAAGCTGCTCCGTTCGAGGCACTCTATGGACGGAAGTGCAGGTCACCAGTGTGCTGGGATGACATTGGTGAGAGGAAGTTGGTGGGTCCGAAGTTGATCACCAAGATAGTTCATGTTGTGGTTCAGATCAGGAAGCACTTGCAGGCAGCTCAGGACAGGCAGAGGCGGTGGGCTGATGTCCATCGTAGGGCTTTGGAGTTTGTTGTTGGTGACCATGTTTTCCTTAAGGTTTCGCCGTGGTGCGGTGTCATTCGGTTCGGTGGCGGGAGCAAGCTTAGCCAGGGGTTTATTGGACCGTTTGAGATTTTGGAGCGAGTAGGCAAGGTGGCCTATTGTCTCGCATTGCCGTCAGCTTTATCAGGAGTGCACGATGTTTTCCATGTCTCACAACTCAGGAGATATATCCGAGATGAGAGCCACGTGATCGACTATTCTGAGTTGACCGTTCGGCCAGATTTGACTAGTGAGATTCCGCCAGCTGCTATTGTGGATCGGAAGGAGAAAGTGCTTAAGAACAAGGTCATCAAGTTGGTTCGTGTTGCTTGGAATCCTCACTCGCCTGGTGAGTCGACTTGGGAGCTGGAGGAGGAAATTCAGCAGAAGTTTCCTCATTTGTTTGAGTAGTTTTTGTTTTGTTCTTTTGATAGTTTTGGGGTTACCCTATGTATCTTCTTTTGAATTTCGAGGACGAAATATTCTTGTTAGGTGGGTAGGATTGTAACCCCTGTTTTTTATTTTATGTATTTTTGACTGTATTTTTCATTTTGGGTGTATTTTTCTCTCTTGTATTTTCTGAACCGTATATTGGATTTGATTTCAATATATATTCGTTTTATTTCATTTTGAGCTCCTTGTGTTTGATTGATTGTCTCTTGGGTCTCGTTTTTCATTATTTGGATCATTTCCTTATTTTTGGTCTTGTTATCTTTATTTTCATTATTCTGTAGTGTTGTGGTGGTGTTTTGGTTGCCTTTTCCCTTTTCCATTATCTTTGATCCCTAATAATATTTTGAAAGCCATAGATCTCACTCCTAATTGTATCCCTATTTGTATTTGACCCAATATCCAAAACCCATTTGTATACCTATTGCTAGTTACTAATACCCACAACCCATTAACCCACATTTCAACCCTATATATATACCCTCCTTAACACAAACCCTAACCCTAACACCATAAACCCTAGCCTCCTATCTCTCTCCATCTCTCTCCCGGCTTGCACTTGCCCCAACCCGAGCACCCCCCTACAGCCCGGCCTACCATTCCTCATCCAGGCCGACCTCATAGCCGACCACCCCACTCCTTACTCAGGCATCCCTAGCTCCGGCCACCATACAAACTGAGACCCCCCTTGCATCTCCTTGCTTTGCCGATCACCATCACCATCATGACCATTAACTCTTGCATCAATTCCATCTCTCTTGGTGGTGTTCTCAAAATGGGTGTTTGCCACTTTGATCATTGCTTCAAGGAGGATCGTTCGTGTGGAGTTTTGTTCGTGGTTGCTTGGATTCGTGTTTGTAGCGGATTTCATTCGTGGGTTTTGCTTCTCTTCGCGTTTGCATCGTTCTTTATCCCCAAAGTAAGGCAAGTAACTTGTACTCCAATTCATTTGTTTGATACAAGTCCCAAAGTTCACCTATAGTGTAGTTGGGTCTAGAGACAACCTTAGATTGTGTTTTCCTTGATGGGTTTTGCCTCTATTGTGATATTTTGGCCATAGAAGACTCACGACACAAATCTTGACATGAAATAACATAGGATTTGCCATTCTTGAATTTGGATCGTGTATCTGTGAATATTGCGTGTTTTTGTGTTTTGGTTGATACCCATGTAAAATAATTGGCGTGGACATGTTAATAAACCTAAATCATGATGTTTAGACACTTGGTAGGCTTTATTTCAAGTTTGGATGTGTTTGGACCAATATTCTTGAATCTATGTTGTTTTTGTTTTGAAGGGTGAAATCTGTATTTTTGGAACTGTTTTGTTTTGTTTGCTGTTTTCGACTGTGCTACAGTTAGTATCTTGATTTCGGTATAAAACATGAGTTTTAGATAATTTCTTCTATTTTCAAACCCCACTGACCTTGCTTGATTTTGATTTTGTATGACTGAGTTATGGTTGTTTTAGTACAGAGGTGTCGATCTACTCCAGATTCTGTTTTTGGTTGATTTTGTTAACAAACTATTTTCAAGAACTATGTTATACATATTATTTTGATCCAATATTTTGGTCAGTGTTTCTTTATTAAGTTAGGTATTACCAAGAATTTTGGTGAATTATATTGATAAGTTTTATGTGATGTTTCATGCTCGTTTTTAAAATCTATACATACTATATTTTGTTCGTTGTTATGTAAGGAACCCTATTTTCACTATGATTCCTTTTACTGTATGAAAATTCTTTATGAAATGTGAAAGTTAGTAAATTCTATCTATTTTCATATCCCTTTGGCGGAATTGGATTTCGTTTCACTGGTTGCGAGATATCTTTGTTTTCGGACAGCAGTGTTGGGAATTCCAGATTCGCTAAACTATATTTTCTTGATGCTTTTGTATTTTTGATGACTAATCTATTCTTACTGGAAAATTCTGAAACTCTATATTGTGATACTGGACATATAGGGGAATACCCCAGATTTTTTGTGGATTTATTTGATGTGTTTTCGTACTGTTTTCATGCTCTTGAATTCGTTTTCTTGATTTCTAGTTGAACCTAGTTTCTCTATTCAAATCAGTTTTGAGCTGTATTGTTGTGAACTAGTATATGACTTAATTATACTAGTTGTATTCGGGTGGATGTCTATTTTCTAGATCCTTTGATGGATCTAGATTTTCTTGTTTGTAACTCTTGGAATCACTATTTTACTACAGCATGGTCTTGCTGTCTTGAACTTGAGATGTGTTTATTTTGTCCCTTATGAGATATTCTGCACTCGTACATGTTTAATTTGCTATTTGCACTTTCCACATGATGTATGATATTAATAATAAAATTTTCCAAGCCGGAGTTAAGGGTAAGATCTAGTAGTGGATAGTGCAGAAACGTGTACTCGAAAAAACCTAGTAGTTATTGGAGCTTGTTTACATGTGGAGCTTGACACGATATATATGACACGTACACACATGACACTGGAGCTTATTTGGGTTTTGGAGCTTATTTACATGATACATGATTACATGATACTTGGAGCTTGTTCCTGAGTACACTGCCCTGTATGGTCCACTACAAAATCTAAAGCGAAACTGTTTGTTGAAGCAACCATGTAGTAAAAACCGAGATGCATAAAGTGCTACCTAGATAGTAAATCACTACAAGACTTGATACATGCTACTTGAACATGATACTTAAACAGGATACTTGAACCTAATACATGCTTGATTGATACTTGACTACATGATCCATGAGACTTGATTACATGAGACTTGACAATTGATACATGATTACATGACACTTGACACTTGATGCATGTTTACATAATCCTTGATTTCTTGACACTTGATTTATGCCATTTACACTTATTCACTTTTGCCATGCTAGTTGTTTATGTTAGACATCATGATTATACCATGCTAGGTTTGATACTTAGATTCACCCCATTTCCATGCACTTGTAGCCTACACTATTTGTGACCCGCGACTTGCAATTGACGGGTACTTGTTTTCTTCTTTTCTCCTTCTCCTACAAATTTAATAATTACAGATCAGGATGGACGGCTGCTAGATGGTATTGGCGAGATGATGTACTAGAGCTAGATTGCATGCTTTATTTAATTATTATTACTATTTGTTGCTTGAACTTGAATAAGATGTACTTGATGACTTGGATATTTATCTTGTATTTGGGCGATGTGGCCCAGGATATTTGACTTGTTCAGAACGTGATTATTTGAGATTATTGTATTTGGTTTTCAAGTAATTTCTGTTTGTATCTTGTTTCAATTATGCGTGAATAGTTGTGCCTTTTGCTTCCGACTCTGATTATCTTGTAAAATTTTGTAAAAATTCTTGAACAGCATGTGGATGATGAAAATCATTCGCTGGGCTTTTGTTACTATCCGTATTCCGTATTCTTTTTGGGAAGCGGGGCTGACAGTTACGAGGACGCGGGGTACTCCAAACCGGCATACGATGTTCTTCCAAAAGAACTGCTGGACCTTGTGCTCAGTAATCGTCGAAAGAGGTTCAGCCTCGATCCACTTCGAGAAGTAGTCGATCACCACAGCTAATAATTTTAGCTTGCCTGGTGCTGGAGGAAAGGGTCCGAGCAAATCCATCTACCACTTTGCGAAAGAGATTGGACTTGCCAAGGAGGCAAGTTGTGCTTGAGGCAGGCGATGGATCGGGGCAAATTTCTGCCAGGATTCGCACTGGCGGACGTACTCCTCGGAGTCACTCAGTAGTATGGGCCAGAAGTAGCCGTAGTTTAAGAGTTTTCGGGCGAGGGATCTCGCTCCCAAGTGTGCGCCACACCGACCGTCAAGGGCCTCCTTTAGGGCATAGAGCGCTTCCTCCTGGGAGAGGGACCTCAGATAGGGGCGACCGTCAATCTGAGTGTAAGAGCATTTGTACATGACTCCATCGAGGTGTGTGTACCGCTCGGTTCGTGTCCTGATCCTCCTCGCCTCTCTCGGATCTTCGGGAAGGACTTCGTCTCTGAGGTACTCGAGGAGAGGCTTCATCCAGTTCTCCCCAAGTGTTAGGGGGTAGGCTTCCATCGGCTCCAGGCTATCTTCATCAATACTTGGTCTGTGGAGGACCTATATCAAGATGGTCCATTCTAAACCTTGGAGTGATGAGGAGGCGAGCTTAGAAGGAGCATCCACCTGTGCATTTTCCTCTCGAGGAACCCGCTGGAGTTGAACATCTTCGAATAAGGCTAGAAGCTCCCTAACCTTTGTCAAGTACTTGGCCATATGCTCGTCCCTTGCCTCGTATTCCCCTGACACTTGGTTGACGACCAATTGCGAACCAATGAAGACTCTGACCCGCTTGGCCCTGGCTTTGCGAGCATGCAGAGCCCCGCTATGAGGGCCTCATACACTGCTTCGTTGTTTGATGCCGAGAAGTTTAAGCAGAGGGAGTATTGGAGGACAAAAGCGTCTTGGCTAGTCAAGATAATGCCAGCCCCACTTCCGTCGGCGCAAGAAGATCCATCCACATAAATGGTCCAGACCAAGGGGTCGGCAGATGACTCGCAAGGGTCGGGGATGGCGCTCTCCATAATGAATTCTGCCAGAGCTTGGGCCTTGATCGCTGTTCTCGACTGGTAGCTGATATCATGTTGGCTTAGCTCGATGGACCACTTCATAAGGCGCTCGGAGGTCTCGGGCTTATGGAGAACTTGCTTGAGCGGCTGGTCGGTAAGAATGTCCACCGAATGAGATTGGGAGTAAGGGCAAAGCTTTTCGGGCCGCCATGACCAAGGCGAAAGCCATCTTCTCTAGCTTCGGGTAACAGAGTTTGGCGTCCCGAAGGACCTTACTCACATAATAGATGGGCCTCTATGTTCTGTCCTCTTCTCTTACGAGGACCGCGGTGAGGGTTTGCTCCGAAGCGGCGAGATATAAGTAGAGGACCTCCCCAGTCGTTGGCTTGCTCAAGAGCGGGGGTTAGCTAAGTACGCCTTGAGCTGGTCGAAGGACTCTTGCTGCTGTTGCCCCCATTCGAAGCCTTCAGCCCCCCTGAGGGCCTTGATGAAGAGGAGGCACTTTTCCTCAGACTTGGAGAGGAATTGCCCAATTGCTGCGAGGTGCCCTATAAGCCTCTGTACATCTTTGACGCTGAAGGGAGGAGCCATTTTGAGAATGGCCTGGATATTCTCTGGGTTGGACTCTATGCCCCTCTAGCTGACCATAAACCCCAAGAACTTTCCAGATGAGACTCCGAATACACACTTGTTTGGGCTCAGCCTCATATTGTGCCTCCTGATCACCCCGAAGGCTTCTTGGAGGTCGAGCACATGTTCCTGCCCTCGGCTGCACTTGACCAACATGTCGTCTACATAGACTTCCATGTTTCAGCCAATCTGGTCTCAGAAGACCATGTTCACGAGGCCCTGATAAGTAGCTCCTGCATTGTTCAAGCCAAATGGCATAACCCAGTAGTAATACAGGCCCTGATTCGTCACGAAGGAGGTCTTCAGAATGTCGGGAGGGAACATCCAAATCTGATTATACCCCGAGAAAGCATCCGTGAAACTAAGGAGCTCGTATCTAGAGGTCGCGTCGATCAGGGTGTCGATGCTTGGAAAGGGAAAAGGGTCCTTCGGGCACGCCTTATTGGGATCAGTGAAATCGATGCATATCCTTCATCTCCCGTTGGGTTTCTTGACCATCACCTCATTGGATAGCCACTCGGGATAGTTCATCTCCTGGATGAACCTAGCGTTGAGGAGCTTTTCGACTTCTTCTTTGATCGCCTGTTGACGATCGGGAGCGAACTTGCGTCGCTTCTGCTGAACGGGCATGACACCCGGAGCAACGCTGAGATGGTGCATTATGAGCTCCTCGAATATCCCAGGCATATCGGCCATGGTCCAGGCAAAGAGATCGCGTTTCTCCCTTATACACTGGGAGAAGTCTTCTTTGATGGAGGGGAAGAGTGTCTTGCTGACCTGGAACGTCTTGGTGGCGTCTTCCTCTGAGAAGGACACTTCTTCTAGTTCATCCACCGGTTCGGAGATGGTCTGGCTACTCTCTGGTGGGAGCTCGAGGGCTTCTAGGGAGAGGACCGGGCCTCCCATTGAGGACATATAGCACTTACGAGCTGCCTCCTAACTCCCTCTCACCTCTCCTACCCGTGTGAGGGTAGGGAACTTCATCTTCATGTGAAAAGCCGAAGGGATGTCTTGGAGCGCGGCGAGGCTTGGTCAACCCAGGATCACGTTGTAGGCCACCTTCATGTCCACCACCATGAATTCCATCGGCTCTGTGTGGGTGACTGGGGTTTTGCCAGCGGTGACGTCGAGAGTTATGACTCCCTCGATCATCATCGGCACCCCGGTGAACACATGAAGGGTGTAGCCAGCTGACTTGAGCCGGTCCCTTGATAGCTGGAGGCCTTTGAATGCCTCCAAGAAGAGGATGTTGATCGAACTTCCATTGGCCACCAGCACCCGGCGAACAACGAAGTTGGCCATTTTGAGGTTGATGACAAGGACATCGTAGTGGGGCGTGTGGACGCCTTCGAAGTCCCTATCGGAGAACGTCACAGGGACTCTGAGACCCTTAGGGGGAGGATGGCTCTGCACTGAGTTGACTTCCCTAACGAAGGCTTTTTGGGAAGAGTTCGAATCTTCCCCATTGGGCCTCCGTGTATAAGGTCCAATATGGCCTCTGCTTCGACATCGGGAGCCTCCACATGTTGTTCTGTTCGCCTGTTAGCCCCCTGGGTGGAGGAGGTGGATCGGCTCTATCCCTCCATACAAACTGAGCGAGCTGCCCCTTCTAGATAAGGGCCTCGATCTCGTCCTTCTGGGCCCGATAATCATCAGTGTCGTGCCTATGGTCCCGGTGGAAATGGCACCACTAGTCCTGATTTCTCTTCTTTCCGGGAGTGTTCATCTTCGGGGGTGGCGGCAGGAGACCTTCAATCTCAATCTCCATCAGGATGGCGGAAACACTCGCTTTGGGTGGGGTGAACTTCTCAAAGCAGGGGAGAGGGCGCCGCTAACCTCCGTTATCCTTTTGGAGCTTCCTAGATCCTTCTTCCATTTTTTCCCGGAAGATGACCCCTCCAGAGGGGGGTGATTGAGAGCCTCTTCAGCTTTAATGTAATTCTCGCTCCTAAGGAGGAGCTCGGAGAAGTTCCGAGGAGGCTTCTTGGCCAAGGAAGCCCTGAGGTCGGGGTTGATGACATTGGATTGGAAGGCAGCCGAAGCTACCGACTTATCCAAGGAGGTGATGGACCTGGCTTCTGCGGTGAACCGCTTAACATAATCCCTCAGCCGTTCGCCCTTCTTTTGGCTGAGGAAGAGCAGCGAGGTGCTCATCTTCTCGGAGTGGCGACTGCTCACGAAATGCGTGAGGATGAGGCCTTCGAACTTGTCGAAGGAGAAGATAGACACCGGTGCAAGCTGAGAATACCACTCCCGAGCCGGTCCCTTGAGTGTGGCTCGGAAGGTCTTGTAGAGGAAGGCGTCGAATGCATGATGGATCATCATGAGAGTTTTGAAACTCTCGATGTGATCAGCGGGGTCCGACTCCCCAGTGTAAGTCTTAAAGTGTGGAGGCTTGAAGTTGTCTGGGACAGGGGCCTCCATGATGGTTCAGGAGAATGGGGGCCTGCTTGGGTGGAGGTTCCTCGCCCATTGCTCCTCTCTCTATCTAGCTGGTCGAGGCTCCTCTCCATCTCATGGAGATGGCGGTAGACCGAGTCCTCCCTTTGGTCGTACCTTGCTGAGCACCGATACTCGTCCTCATGTCGAGGAGGGCTGGGGCTGCGACGGCAATGGCTCTGAGTAGGTGGTGGGCTGATTGAACAATGGAGGTGACTCAGTGTAGGCCACGGACTTTGGGAGCGGTGGTGGTGATCAGGAGAAGGGCGGCGATGGCTCGGAGCCAGCCTAGGACTTAGGGAACGGCGGTGATGGCTCGGAGCCAACCTAGGACTACGGGAGCGGCGATGATGGCGATGAGCTGGCTGAAGGCTGGGAGCCCGATGGCCATTGTTGGGGGCGGCGTTGAGCGCCTGAAGGACCGCCTCCTGGAATTGTTGAAATTACGCCCTTATGAAGGGGGCCTCCTGCTTACGATTAACTCGACCTGCAGGGCGGCCAGTCGGGGAGCGGTTTCGTCTTAGGCAATGCTGGGGTGAGTCTCTCCGCCTCTACAGAGAGTTGGACCCCTTGCGGTCCGTTCGGCAGGGAGATCGGTCCCTCTGGTGCTCTCAGAGAGGGTTCGCATTGCGGGTCCGCCTCTCATCCAGACGGGTTCGAAGGTCGGGCCCAGGCTCGTTCTGCCGATTCTTAAGCACGTCCCGTAGATCCTTTGGAGTTGGAGGGCTATGGGAAGCCATGGAATCTGTGGAGGCGTTGTGGATGGAGACCCGCACTTGGTGGAGAGGATGCTTCTGGTGACTGTGCCGAGAGGGCTCCCCAACAGTGTCACGGGGCCCGAGAGCCTACTGAACAGATTGAGGGTTCAGCTGTTCGAGCGGCAGGGTTGGTTGGATGGGCAGAGGGAGATCCTCCAGTGGAGGAGGAGGAGGAGGAATAGTGGAGGTTATTCTTTGTTGGAGTTTGCAGACTTCCTCTTGGGAGGCATGGATAGGAGTAGCTTTGGCTGAAGGAGGAAAGTTGGATTGTTATTCGAGTGATTTCCCTCAGACGGCGCCAATCTGTTACCGTTGAATCTGGTGTGGGGGCAATCAATAGAATTTGTGGATTCGTAGGAACTCGAATAGGTTGAATCTGACTTCTTCTCAGGTTGGTAAGTTGACTCCTTGGTGCTCCCGTGGACCTGCACAAATATTCGTAACACCGGGACGGATCCCGGCGGCGAACCCTCCGACGCTCTTGTCAATACCAGAGGAAGTAAAGGAAAAGATCTTGAGTGGACAAAGAGTGATCACCTTGTAACGGAAGGAGGTAGAGGGTATTTATAGTCGCCATTGGGATTTGCTTCGGGATAAGAACGAATCCCTACTTCCCAGTGTGACTGGATAAGGGTGGTTGAAACCACCTCCAATTGATAAGGACGAGCCAGGATTTTCTCATATCCTGTTGACCTGGTCCTTAACAGGTTGTCACCCGCTTTCAATTGAACAGATCCATTCATGGGTTAGCGGGTCCAAGAAGAGAGACCCGGTTCCCACTTCGGACCCGTCCGTAGGTGAAATTACCATCCTGCCCTTCTGGCGTTAAGATTCGTGCCCAATTTGAACGGTTCCGATTTAACCCCATTTTTAGCCATATCAATAATTATTTTTCAACATATACTAATGAAAACATGGACTTTTATTTACAACTAATTATTGTCATACTATTCAAACTTGAGCTATATAATTGTTGATTTACTGTTTACAAGGCTTTCTGTATGCTGCATCGTTCTGAAGACGTGTTGTAGGCACGTGCCCACGGGTAGTAACTAGTAAATCAACAATTATAAAGCACAAGTTTGAATAGTATGACAATAATTAGTTGTAAATAAAAGTCCATGTTTTCATTAGTATATGTTGAAAAATAATTATAAATTGGAGTATAAAAGTCCATGTTTCCATAAGTATATATATATATATATATATATATATATATATAGAGAGAGAGAGAGAGAGAGAGAGAGAGAGAGAGAGAGAGAGAGAGAGGGGGGGGGGGGGGGGGGGGATAGATAATTAAATAAATAAAGGGGAGTTGTTTTGGGTAGATTTGAATTTTGAGGTTTTGGGAAAATTTGTGTTTTGTGAGGTTAGATCTGAACCTTTGATTTTGCAGGGATTGAAGGAGAGCCACTTGATAGCTTTCTTTGTGTTTTATTATATATATATATATATATATATATATATATATATATATATATATATATATATTTATGGTAAATTTTATATAACCCTACTGGGTTTTACAACTTTGGCAAAAACCTATACTTAGTTTATTTCTTGGCATTTAATCATACTTAAGTTTGCTCCATTCAACAGTATGGCCTACGCCGTCCATTTTGAGCTGTTTTCTAAAAAAAAGTGCTATTATTTTTATTTTTTAAAGACGAAAATATCATTATCTTTATATATTCTTAAGACAAGGAGTTGAAACAGTAAAAAAAACTTGGAAAAAAATTGGAAGATTATGTAGGAAATTTAGGGGATTTCATCAGGGTTGTTTTTTTTCCTCGTGTTTTTCGTTGAGTTGGGGAGTTGTTTATTTTATCACATCAAAAATCCTGTAATTCAATTCACAATAATTTTTCAGAAATTTATTTAAGTAATCTTCCACAAATTCTTGAATAATAAACAGTAGAAATGTACTTTAGAGCATAAATTTCATTCCAATAATCAAACATAATAATTAAACAATTCATTACAAATCAATTACAAAGTCAACTGATTCCAACAATTCCATATATGTACAAATGCTTAAGAGCATGAAATCACAAAAAACTTGAGTGCATTACCCCAAGAAGAAATATGAAAATATATCTATATAATAAAACACAAAGAAAGCTATCAAGTGGCTCTCCTTCAATCCCCCCAAATCAAAGGCCCAGATCCAACCTCACAAAACACACACCCCCCCCCCCCCCCCCCCCCCCCAAAAAAAAAAAAAAATTAAACCCTAAAACCAAAATTTTCCCCCCAAAACTAAACAACTCATTATCTCTCTCTCTCCTCTCTTCTTTTTTTCATATTTCTCTCTTTCTCTCTCTCTCATTCTTTTCTTATTTACTTGGAAATTTAGATTTTAAGATTTCAGGTTTGTAAAATTTTCAGAATTTTTATATTTTTTTTATTGCACATGTTATATTGAAAATAGCAAATATATCTTCAACAGTTAAATTTCATCATTTCCATCCTTAAAATTCTAAGAAGTTGGATTTTAAACATCCATTTATAATTATTTTTCAACATATACTAATAGAAACATTCACTTTTATTTACAACTAATTATTGTATACTATTCAAACTTTAGCTACATAATTGTTGTTTTACTGTTTACAGGGCTTTTCGTGTGTTGTATCGTTCAGAAGACGTGCCGTAAGCACGTGCCCACAGGCAAATCTAGTAAATACAAAAATCCAACAAAAAATGCACTCTATAGAAATATCAAAATAGAAAATAAAAATAAAAATAGGAAAATAAACAGATTTTCCATTACACATCTATATTACTTAATCAAACACTAAAATTAAGCACATAATACAGACATGAAAACGAACAAGATGCCATGTGCTCGTGCTCAATCCAGATCAGGCTTACATGCCCATTTGTAGTTGGCATTTGGACCAGGATCCTTAGATCGAGCATTCTATTTGTGGCAACTTCCTTCCTTTGCCTCGACTCTTACATTTCTCCATGTCTTTAGGTGCTTGGAAAAAGAGATATTTAGGCTATGTTTAACATTGTTGTGAACTAAAATTTCAGTAAGAAATAATGTTATCATTATATACTGACCGAGCCCAACAACTTCTGAGCCTTTCATGATCCTTAGGCGCTTGCATGATCCAACAAACATTCTGTATTTTACGAACGAAGCTTAGTAAAATCATATTTATTTGTGAAAATTAAGGGAAATTAAGATGGAGGAAGGGTTTACTACCAAGGAACATCCCCCGCGAACATCCAGTCATCGTCTCTATCCTTGTAAGTTGGTACATACTCTGAACCGTTGAGGAGATCTATCAGTTTGCTTTCATTCATGAAATCCCTATCGTTCATTCTTTGAGAGCCGCTGTTCCCTGTTAATTAAGTTTAATGCATCCCCACCGTTCTAACAAATAGTATCCCTGGATGTTATAACGTAATCGACGAAAACCATTTGTAATTGGACAATTACCTTAAAAAATTGACCAAATCTAACGATCAGTAAGATGGACAACATGAACCTCAAAAGTTGCACTACAATACAACATAGACATCCCAATCTAACAATATGTCTCGGGGGATAAAATCTTATCGAACAAAACTATTTGCACGTGAATAATAAGGTGTTGCAATTCAAGTAATCTAATAATCAGTAACATTGACAATGTAGACATCACAGTTGCACTAGTACAAGAAAATTGAAAATTAAGTTATATTTTCATTGAATCAGCGCACATCCACATCCACGTTCTCTAGCAATTTTTATAATAAGCCACAATCCATCAATATGTACTACAACAATCTACTAACCATGTAACCTCTTATGCAAAATTAAACTAAATCAAAACACATAAGAAAATCTTCATCATACCATCGTCACAAATTCTCAATGATACCCTCAATCTAGTTAACAATCAAGGTGGGTTTGCATATTATGGCACGAAACAATTTTGTCTTCACTGAAATCCATCTAAGCTATATTGTGTCATATGCTTGATTTTATTAGAAATCCATCTAAGCTAAAGACATTATTTCATTCCTAATAAGTTCACATAATTTTTGACAATTCGATCTTCTTATCATTCAATACAAAATCATCTTCTAGTTCAGAAATGTATGTCATTCAAACTTTTCCTGACACATTGCACATTTTAAATAACCAAGTAGAAAATCAAAACTAAACTTGAAGGCATAAATAAAGCCATTAGCAAACAAAATGAAAACTCAATCTACTAAGTTGATGCTGAAGATGAGATCATATCTGAACGTCCACCAATCATCCTGTCAGCCATCTCACCACGTTCACCTGAGAATGCCAAATACCCAAGAGCATGAAGCTAGGTTTAAGAGAGAATGCAAAGCCATGTCAAAAACCAACTGTACTTTTCTAGTTACATTTTGTGAGTAGAAAAACAAATAAAGCTTACTAGTGATACACTATCATAGCCGAGAGAATAAACACTTATTGTTGAATGAGAACCAACAGTTTTTGCTAAAAATACATAAATCATTCTCTGTTTCATATAACCTCTTAATTTAAATATCTTTTTACTATATCACCTAATAAATGCTAATATTTTATTGAGTGCTATCAATTTACTTATACCTATACTTAGAAGATGAGATTTACACGATTGAGAGACAAATGAAGTTGTTATGGAGTGGGATAACTCCTATTATCTTGACATTTTGGCTAGATAAATGGTTGAGAGATAAATTAAGTTGTTGTATGATTGAGATAACTCCCAAGTACCTCAACATTTTGGCTAAGATTAGTGGAATTATCTAAACTCCAAAAAAGGGCTCCTAGAAGGAGAAACTATAGTCATGTTGACTTAAGTATGATTTATACAATTTAATTCCACAAACCATGGTTCTTTTTCTCCAACGGAAGGAAAGATTTTTAAGCAGAACAACTTGAAACAACTGAAGAAACGATTAACCAACTAAACCATAGATGTTTAGTCAAAAAAAAATAAAAAAAAATTAATAATAATAATAATAATCATATATGTGGGAAACTAAAGGAAAGTTATTTAGTCAAGTCTTTCCAAAAGAAATGATTTGAAACTAATTAAATTAAACAGTATATAGTTGTTGGCATCAGAAATATTAAGCACATACAGAAGATCTTGCCATCTGATATGACTAAAAATAGAACTAAATCGAGACCGTTCAAGTCGGGTACGAATATCAAAGCTCTCAGGAGTAAAACGACAATTTTTACTATAAATAGGTCTGTAAATGGGAACTGGGTCTTTTCCAAGGCCCAATAACCCAAAACAGATCTGCATTACTGGATTATGATGGCAGGCTCATTATAAATAAACCCAGATCATTCAAAGAATTGTTTAAATTCATGATTACCCCTGAGAGGCGGTTTAAACCGAATCTCTTATCATGAAGGAATTTAAACTCAATTTCTTAAGTAGAGACATATGATAATCTCGAAACTGGTCACGAAGGCAACTATAAATACCCCCCTCCCTCCACCAGAAACAGGTAATCAATATTTGGCTCCAAAAAAGCTCTCTCATCTTCTTCTTGATTTCTAACTTGAGCATCAGAGGGTCTGTCGCCGGAATCAATCCCGGTGTTTCAGAATTTTTGCATGTCATCGGAGGCGATTATCACCACACGAATCAAATCCTATGGTGCAAATGAGTCAGATCGTCAAGTCAATCGCAGTCAAAGGCAGTCAATACCATTGAAAGTCAAAAGGTCTCATTCTTGACTATTCCTAAAAAAGAATCCACATCATCTGATTGCTCCCACACCGAAAAAAGCAGCAATAGATTTGCACCAGCTGTGAGAACAACAAAGAAAATCCGACCAAACCTCACCAGTGAGAACAAGCTTCCAGCATGCCTCCTAAGGGAAAAGGGAAGGCTGCGGCCTCAAGCCGTCGAGCCAACCCTCTTCCTCCACCTCCTCCTCTAAATGAACTCCCTCCTACCTTTCAATCATAATAAGAGGAGCCCCTACTTCAGCTAGCTCTGCTTTCACCAGGAGAGGCACTGCCAAGGGGCTCTGGCCGGAGTCGCCCCGAACCATCCACAAGGCCCTTTGTCGAAAACAGGGGATCAATGTACACCTCTACTCCTTCCTCACTTTCTAAACCACAACCCGACCTCCATCAAGTTATCGTCGATCACCAGCACGTGTCGGACCACCGGACCCATCTCAATGAGAGGAGAGCTCGCAAGGAAGCTTCCCATTCCGAGCAGAGGGGGGACAGAAGAAGTCCCACTTCACATAGACGAAGGAGATCCCCCTCTCCCAGGTGATGCGAAAGAAGTTCCTTTCCTCATAGACGAAGGAGATCCGCCTCACCCAGGGGGCGAAGTGTAACACCCTTTTTTTTTTTTTTTTTTTTTTGTTTGAAAACTAAGCCTCCAAATTCAATTCTTTCAATTTCTATATCACTTTAAACATAAACTAAGAAAGTTATATTTCAAGAAAAAATTTTGCAGAGTTTCCCCTGTAAATTTTGCCCCGAAACACAAATAGCTTACGGAATTCTGCTCAAAATTCCGTAGCTCACAATACACACAATAATTTCATGAGCTCCCCAGGCCAAAATGAGCAGATACACACAGGCAATATAATATAATGCTCTGGGGGCCAAACTCATAACGGATTATCAAATATCAAATAAAAACTATAAATTTCTTTGAAAAACGAGGTAAAATTTTAGAAAAATCCTTGTAAAACCTACCACAGAGCCCGGTAGTCCACAACGAGATGGGTACGGGTCACAAACATACCATACCACCCCACACTATACTCATCATTATCATATACATTCTTATACATCCATAATACAATTTAGATCATAAATTTTACCATTCACATAACTAATTAGTACAAATTTTTAAAATAAAACTTCATCCTACCAATCCACGCCTCACCTCTGCACTGATGAGAACCTGTAACAGTAGGAGATCTAGTGTAGTCCTCAGACTCCCCTAACCCCCCAAACACTAAGGAGTCAGCTATTTCTGTTGTGAGTATAGTTATTAATCTAATAAATTATTAAATCGTATAAGGAAAATAAATTAACTTACAACCATCAAGATAAGAAGATGCACCTTGAAAATCTGAACTTAAAACCATCATCAATACGAATTTATAACAAAATACTCTTCAAATCTGCATCCAATTATAAAATTACCCATAATTCACACATTTCACTATATACTTCACATCCACCTCATATTTACCCTTATTTTATACTCGCACAATACAAATTTCCATTCACTCCATTCCTTTTCAATTTAAATCCCCAACCCAAATATTTATTCCTCCACAATTATCATCATATTAGCACTTCGCTATTTCTATAAATATCACTTACATGATGCTATTACATCTTTCTTTAATAACCATTTATATGGATATAAACTCATAACACAACATACTTTCTGCATTAACCATTTTCATAACCACTTTCGTAGCACAAGTATTTATTTTATTGTATTAAATCATGTATCACATCAGAAACATATGCATTCATTCCCTTAATGCCATATTCATTCACGTCATATAACACAAACACAACCTCTCCTTACACATTATAATTAACTTGCATTTCATCACATCGTCACCGTATCACTTATGCGAATGCACATTCTTATTGCATCAAAACATGTTTTATAGCTCATTCATAACTCACTACGCCACTTTAGTAATTTCTCTTTCTTATAAACAATAAATCTTATTATCATTTTCACTTAATCCCCAAACACAATCTGGGGCCACCACATATCACACCCCATAGCCGATAGCTTGGGTAATAATCACTGCACCTCAAACACACAGTTTGGGTAATATCACATCACATCTCAAGCCGATCGCTTGGTTATTAATTCACTACAATCACTTATCATCTTCACTTTATTTCATTTCTCATTTCCATTAATCATTACCACTATTATACCAACTCACCCTGCGAATTATGCCAAGGCAGATAGTTCCCACAATTTCCATAGCAATAGCGGGCAGGTAGTTCCTTGACACAATTCCAAGGTGTAACAACTCATATCAAGCTGTATTTTACTTTAATGATCACATAGATAATACAATTACTTTGTACTAATCATAATAACACATGTCTCTTTTATTATTCTCATTTTACATTAACCACATACTACATTTATCACTTCTTTTCATACACTAACTCATAACTCGTTTTCTTTCACATTTACTTCATTCACAACTACTTTCTTTCTCATCCACAATTCACAATTCACTTTCCACTTTCTTTACTCTCACATTTTTATTAACACTTAGTTATTTTATTAGTTTGTCGACCAGTGAGCCACAGTATCCCAACATACTGAAAGCCGACAGCCCAGTAAACACGCGGTCTGATGCTCTCCCAGAGTCTTACTCGTCCGAGGCTACGTCTTCCTTCTAGCCGAACTAGCGAGGTAACACAGCACTCCTAGTCCCACTTGGGTGCCTCCTCGCGACGTCTGTCATCGAGGGAAAGACCACTAACCCCTAGTCCCACAAGGGTACTTCCTCCCAGCCGAAGCCAGCGAGGCAAACACTCACCACTAGTCCCACTAGGGTGCTTCCTCGCGACGTCTGTCATCAAGGGAAAAACCACTAACCCCTAGTCCCACTAGGGTACTTCCTCCCAGCCGAAGCCAGCGAGGCAAACACTCACCACTAGTCCCACTAGGGTGCTTCCTCGCGACAGCTGTCATCGAGGGAAAACCGGGCCTCAAGCCGATAGCTTGGACGATAAAATCCACTTAGCCCAAACATTGTTTAGGTCCACTATTCCCAAGCCGGTCCTTGGGCGTTAGGAGGTCTAGCCCAAACCCCCAGGATTGCTGTAGGTACTGGTCAACAAAACCATCTGTTATTAACATTACTCATTTCATCATTACAGCTTACTTTATTCCACAGCGCTACACTTTTGAATTCAATAATAGCCACCATCTTGATTTTATCACGAGAATTAAAGACAGTTTATTAGCACGCACCATCTTATATTTTCTTTTATCTTACCATTTAATACATATCCAGTGAGCACAATATTAACCTTCATATCATCATATAAAACATCATAACATATTATTGCATAATACTAATGTGCCAAGATATTTATTTTGCCATAACAACCCACATTAAGGGTACCATGGTATTCATTACCTCCTTATATCATATATAGGCATACGCCCAGTTATAACATTAATAGAAGAACTACATTAAATTATTCCATATAGTAAAAGTGTCAAAATGTATACTTCATCACGTTATAATATCGTATTATTACCCATTAATTTATTTCGAACATAATTACAATGTAAACATGTACCTAA
The DNA here is from genome assembly GCA_017893485.1 of Hemerocallis citrina. Classification (NCBI taxonomy): domain Eukaryota; kingdom Viridiplantae; phylum Streptophyta; class Magnoliopsida; order Asparagales; family Asphodelaceae; genus Hemerocallis; species Hemerocallis citrina. The sequence goes on along the minus strand of CM030359.1, from coordinate 139,656,535 downwards.
TTATTAATTTCATCAACTATTGCATCACACATCATAATCATCTATATATACATCACAAATATACACCACACATGCAGGTTTCCCAGAAAAAGGGCCAAAATCACATATTTTCTCTAATTAAATCTTATAATATCTAATTATAGTATACTAGCTCATACACCATGCTCCATGTAATCATAATTGCCTATAAGGACCTATATGCCCCAAAACATGCACAAAATATGCACTGGATAAAAATATGCATAAACAAGCTAATATAATTAGTTTTTATACTTCAACACATCACAATAACCCATACTATAGATTTTACATACTTAAAATTGTCACTTTCACCACATATCTCAAAAACCCATTTTGGATCCTTAAAAATCCGTATTTTCAATAAAAATTCACTTTTGACATAACTCCCACAAAATATATCAAAAGGCCGCGAAATTCGGCCACAATATAAAATACTTCGTAATACACATACTCACCTGACAGATCGAGCAAATGATGTCCCACGTCCGTCCTGTTGCCAGTCGAAGTTCGACTTTTTCCGCCTAAATAGGAAATTACATGATCGATTAGCATGAAACTCAAAACTCGGCCTACGGATCTCCAAATTCAAATCCGTCTTCACCCATATGTCACAAATAACATACGTAGGCGAGCTACATCGACGGATTTCAAATTCGAACCCCGATGCAAGAACTCACATATTGATCGGAGGCTTTCTAATGGGAAACTTTCCTATTTCCTAATTTCTTCAATCCCTTAGTCCTAATATCTCAAACTAGGGTTAACAACAATAATGAGACTCATCTGCACCTCCGAATTCATCAAATTCTCACCTCTATATCGCTCGGGCATTTCACCGAACACCCGGCGTGCACTTTTCACCTATAGTCTATTTTACTCAATTTAATTGAGCTTAAGCCTATCAAAATCATCCTAAATTTATATTAATCCGTGCATAATACTCTACACCCTCATATGCATTTTCTACAATTATTAGAATCGAGTTTCCTACCCGATTTCATAAACCCTATAATCTGAGTTTATGTCAAAATCACCACTCCCCATTTTATTCTAATTGCTCACTACCATTTTTACTACCATACAAGAGAAAATTCTCATATATATAACTCTATTTTACAAACCCGAAATCCTAATTTATCAACAACTTACAATTTCCCTAATAATCTAGTAATTTCTCAAATCTACCACTTCCAACATCTCTAAATCTCTCTACCATAATAATCCTACTCCATAGAAATGAACCCAACCTAATTTTATACAGTAAAATAAAAAGGGATATACCTTTCCGAAGTCCTCTCCGAAAATCGATGCTACCACGAGCTAGAGAACCCTCCAATTAGCCATCCCTCCAAATTAATTTGAAAATCATGAGGAAATGACATGGATTTGGGCGGGGGAGCGATCGGCCGAAGTGGGTTCGGTATGGGTCGGGGTGGAGAAAGAACGGATAGAAGAAAAGGAGGAAGAGAATGGGGTAGGGGTTTATTAAAAAAAATTATAATAAAAATATATTTATAAGGGGATATTTACAAATAGGCCCCCAGACCTCCAAAGTATTTCAAATAACCCCAACTCTATTCTTTAATAATACCAACAAGACAAAATACGCTAAATTTATCGCATAATAATCCTCCAAAATTATAAAATAAAATAAAAATAAACAGTATCTCTTCACATAAAATTTCTACTCGTAGCTCCAATATATCAATAATACCAATCTACCACAAATATCCATACCAGTCTCAATATTTAATTAAAATACATCAAAAATAATTTTCAACACTCAAAATATATAAAAACAAGCATTTTCGGTATTTTACAAATTCGAGGTATTACATTCTACACACCTCAAAAGAAGCTCGTCCTCGAGCAATAGGGGTTAAGAAAACTCGCCAAACGATTTCAAGATACCTCCTCCACACCATTACCTAGGATTTCCAGGTACAGTATCAACATCAAACCTTCATTGCACCATTAACAACTACCCAGCTGGTCGTCGGGTTAGCTGCACTATGGCTTTACAATACCCACTAGTTTGATAGGATATATCACATCCTAATGTCACCTCTAGCTGGACTTTAATCTACCACGGCTCCACCACTTGATAGATCCTTCACACTTTTCTCGACATAGAAACAAGAAATACATCAAGAATACCCGATATCTCCAAGATAAGCTTCAAACAATATACCACCGTTCCAATTCTTTCTATAACTCTGAAGGGCCATCATATCTCGGGTCTAACTTTTTCCCAGTTCCTATAACGGCGTACTCCATGGATAAGGGATACCTTCAAAAATACCCAAATCTTCAATTTCTAACTTCAAGAGGCTTTCGAAATTTGCATAATCATTTTCATTTGTCAGCTACACACCTCAAAAGAGGCTTATCCATGCTCACCTGATAATTAATATTTTTCCTCGTTCCGGTCCATTAAAATATTCTCCTAGAATCTTGATACATCTTCGTGCCACCGGGATAGACGATATACTGAGTATAAGGAGCATTCTCCATCACCCGCTACCACAAACCATCCTAATCAGGAACACCAAATCTATGATAATAACAAGGATTTTCCCTACTACCTACTGACCAATCTGCATTACATTCATTAATCCTGTCCAGAATTCGATTATGCATCCTCTGTCACAAACAGAAATTTTCAATTCGAGTTTGACTGGTCAACTATAGGATAGACAACTGTATTGATAAACTACCGATATATAAGGTCGGACCAACCTCTGCTATGGAAACAAAGCCAAATTGATCTAATGAATTTAACACCGTCCACTCCGGGGACGTCATTAGGACCAAAACCTTCTTTCCATTTATAGCATTTATCACCTTATTCCTTTCCCGGGTGGTATTTTATTTCCATACCCAGCCACCAAGGTACTCAAGCCACGTTTATTGCCTCCTGCTAAAATCATTTGCAGGAATGAGTGTTCAAACTCTTACAATCACAGAAAAAGCTAAATCTATTTCTTGAAAAACTAATTTCTCAACACCTTCAATACATGCCTTACTATCATTAATTTCAAATTTGCGTAATTCACGCACCCCGTATAACTACAACTGCCTCCATATATAAGCCACAAGCTTGTCTTCATACATCAAACTGCACCTGCTTATACCACCAGCATCAATATATATATATAGAGAGGCACTCCCTTCTCGGGGTATTCAAAATAGCATCTGTCGTTAATTCTTCCTTCAACTCTTGAAAATGTCTTTTCACCCTACACCGGTCATACGAACGGCACATTTCCCCAGGGAAACTAATTCATCGGTGCAGCAATAACAGAAAATCAAAGAACGAATCTCCCATAATAGACAGCCAAAACCAAGAAACTCGGAATTTTTGACACATTCGTCGGTTATCTCCCGTCTTTTCACCTGTGTAAATGTTTTCAAATTCACAGATACGCCTTCAGCAGACACAATGTGCCCTCAAAAATCACACTTCTCACTCCCAAAAATAAAAATTTACAGACCTTTCATACCGCTTCTAGTCCCAACGAGTCTACAACTCAGTTCTGAGGTGCCATCTATGCCCCTCCATACTGCGAAAATACATCAAATATCATCTACAAATACAATCACACCCTGTTAATATAAGGGTGAAAGGTCTAATTCGTCAAATTCATGAAAACTGCAAGGACATTCACCAGCCCAACAAACATCACTAAGAACTCATACAATTCATGCCGAGTACGAAAAACAATTCCTGAGATATTTTCTCTCTTCAAGGATTATCTGATAGTACTTGGTGTGCAATTCTAGCCGGGAGATTAGTGGCACTCCCCGCAACTTAATCCATCAAATTATCTATTCTCAACAATGAATACTTAATAGTCACCTTACTCTGTACACCTTCTCGGTGAATCACCTTCTTTGTTACGGAAACTGTCGGCGCGCCCTACGGCGTATCACTTAAATCGATACCCTTTATCAGAAACATCTCCTCAAATTCTCTTTCATCTTTTCCCATTTCTTAAGTGCTATAACATAAGCTGATTTAGAAATTGGAGTCATACCAAATATCAAATCGATCTAGAACTCCAGAGTTTACCAAGGTGGGGGCCAAAAACCTCTTCAAATATATCAAAACTTTGCAAACCCCAACAACAATCTCAGTCTTCACCTTAAATATTTCTATTGAACCCGAACGGGCATAATTTTCATCGTCCAAGGCATTATATACAATCAAAACTGGGTTTCATCGGGCTGTCTCACCCGAATCATCCCCGCACCATACCCCAACTATGCAGATGACCTACATAACCTTCTACAACCAATCAATCTCCCCAAATATGGGATAAAACCATAACCACACATCACTCCACAGTCTATAAAATTTATACCTATGGAACATACGCCCATAGGACCCACACAAAATCTCCAGGGAATACCCCTTACAACACACAGCAATCAAAATAATAGAATACCCCAATAGTGCACAAATTCACACCGGGATTTCTATTGAGGTCAACCCATATGCAGGGTCATGAAAGGTAATGCTGGCTCAAAGTCAGACCAAGGTCTAATAAGGATCGCACCATTCCATGATATAATCTATTCTTCAACAAACACCCACAAAAATACACTCTCTATCTCCAACTAAGCAATAATGAACCCATACTCACATGGTAAGATCACTAGGATTAACAAATTCCTAGTTAACCTAAGCTCTGATACCAAACTGTAACACCCCAATTTTTATTTTTTTTTGAAAACTAAGCCTCCAAATTCAATTCTTTCAATTTCTATATCACTTTAAACATAAACTAAGAAAGTTATATTTCAAGGAAAATTTTGGCAGAGTTTCTCCTGTAAATTTTGCCCCGAAACACAAATAGCTTACGGAATTCTGCTCAAAATTCCATAGCTCACAATACACACAATAATTTCATGAGCTCCCCAGGCCAAAATGAGCAGATACACACAGGCAATATAATATAATGCTCTGGGGGCCAAACTCATAACGGATTATCAAATATCAAATAAAAACTATAAATTTCTTTGAAAAACGAGGTAAAATTTTAGAAAAATCCTTGTAAAACCTACCACAGAGCCCGGTACTCCACAACGAGATGGGTACGGGTCACAAACATACCATACCACCCCACACTATACTCATCATTATCATATACATGCTTATACATCCATAATACAATTTAGATCATAAATTTTACTATTCACATAACTAATTAGTACAAATTTTTAAAATAAAACTTCATCCTACCAATCCAGGCCTCACCTCTGCACTGATGAGAACCTGTAACAGTAGGGGATCTAGGGTAGTCCTCAGACTCCCCTAACCCCCCAAACACTAAGGGGTCAGCCATTTCTGGTGAGAGTATAGTTATTAATCTAATTAATTATTAAATCGTATAAGGAAAATAAATTAACTTACAACCATCAAGATAAGAAGATGCACCTTGAAAATATGAACATAAAAACATCATCAATACTTCTTTATAACAAAATACTCTTCAAATCTGCATCCAATTATAAAATTACCCATAATTCACACATTTCACTATATACTTCACATCCACCTCATATTTACCCTTATTTTATACTCGCACAATACAAATTTCCATTTACTCCACTCCTTTTCAATTTAAATCCCCAACCCGAATATTTATTCCTCCACCATTATCATCATATTAGCACTTCGCTATTTCTATAAATATCACTTACATGATGCTATTACATCTTTCTTTAATAACCATTTATATGGATAGAAACTCATAACACAGCATACTTTCTGCATTAACCATTTTCATAACCACTTTCATAGCACAAGTATTTATTTTATTGTATTAAATCATGTATCACATCAGAAACATATGCATTCATTCCCTTAATGCCATATTCATTCACGTCATATAACACAAACATAACCTCTCCTTACACATTATAATTAACTTGCATTTCATCACATCGTCACCGTATCACTTATGCGAATGCACATTCTTATTGCATCAAAACACGTTTTATAGCTCATTCATAACTCACTACGCCACTTTAGTAATTTCTCTTTCTTATAAACAATAAATCTTATTATCATTTTCACTTGGGGCCACCAAACACAATTTGGGGCCACCACATATCACACCCCATAGCCGATAGCTTGGGTAATAATCACTGCACCTCAAACACACAGTTTGGGTAATATCACATCACATCTCAAGCCGATAGCTTGGTTATTAATTCACTACAATCACTTATCATCTTCACTTTATTTCATTTCTCATTTCCATTAATCATTACCACTATTATACCAACTCACCCTGTGAATTATGCCAAGGAAGGTAGTTCCCACAATTTCCACAGAAATAGCGGGCAGGTAGTTCCTTGACACAATTCCAAGGTGTAACAACTCATATCAAACTGTAATTTACTTTAATGATCACATACATAATACAATTACTTTGTACTATTCATAATAACACATGTCTCTGTTATTATTCTCATTTAAAATTAACCACGTACTACATTTATCACTTCTTTTCATACACTAACTCATAACTCGTTTTCTTTCACATTTACTTCATTCACAACTACTTTCTTTCTCATCCACAATTCACAATTCACTTTCAACTTTCTTTACTCTCACATTTTTATTAACACTTAGTTATTTTATTAGTTTATCGACCAGTGAGCCATAGTATCCCAACATACTGAAAGCCGATAGCCCAGTAAACACGCGGTCCGATGCTCTCCCAGAGTCTTACTCATCCGAGGCTACGTCTTCCACCTAGCCGAACTAGCGAGGGAACACAGCACTCCCAGTCCCACTAGGGTGCCTCCTCGCGACATCTGTCAAAAAGGGAAAGACCACTAACCCCGAGTCCCACTAGGGTACTTCCTCACAGCCGAAGCCAGCGAGGCAAACACTCACCACTAGTCCCACTAGGGTGCTTCCTCGCGACGTCTATCATCGAGGGAAAAACCACTAACCCCTAGTCCCACTAGGGTACTTCCTCCCAGTCGAAGCCAGCGAGGCAAACACTCACCACTAGTCCCACTAGGGTTCTTCCTCGCGACAGCTGTCATAGAGGGAAAACCGGGCCTCAAGCCGATAGCTTGGACGATAAAATCTACTTAGCCCCAAACATAGTTTGGGTCCACTATTCCCAAGCCGGTCCTTGGGCGTTAGGAGGTCTAGCCCAAACCCCCAGAATTGCTGTAGGTACTGGTCAACAAAACCGTTTGTTATTAACATTACTCATTTCATCATTACAGCTTACTTTATTCCACAGCGCTACACTTTTGAATTCAATAATAGCCACCATCTTGATTTTATCACGAGAATTAAAGACAATTTATTAGCATGCACCATCTTATCTTTTCTTTTATCTTACCATTTAATACATATCCAGTGAGCACAATATTAACCTTCATATCATCATATAAAACAACATAACATATTATTGCATAATACTAATGTGCCAAGATATTTATTTTGCCATAACAACCCACATTAAGGGTACCATGGTATTCATTACCTCCTTATATCATATATAGGCATACGCCCAGTTATAACATTAATAGAAGAACTACATTAAATTATTCCATATAGTAAAAGTGTCAAAATGTATACTTCATCACGTTATAATATCGTATTATTACCCATTAATTTATTTCGAACATAATTACAATGTAAACATGTACCTAATTATTAATTTCATCAACTATTGCATCACACATCATAATCATCTATATATACATCACAAATATACACCACACATGCAGGTTTCCCAGAAAAAGGGCCAAAATCACATATTTTCTCTAATTAAATCTTATAATATCTAATTATAGTATACTAGCTCATACACCATGCTCCATGTAATCATAATTGCCTATAAGGACCTATATGCCCCAAAACATGCACAAAATATGCACTGGATAAAAATATGCATAAACAAGCTAATATAATTAGTTTTTATACTTCAACACATCACAATAACCCATACTATAGATTTTACATACTTAAAATTGTCACTTTCACCACATATCTCAAAAACCCATTTTGGATCCTTAAAAATCCGTATTTTCAATAAAAATTCACTTTTGACATAACTCCCACAAAATATATCAAAATGCCACGAAATTCGGCCACAATATAAAATACTTATTAATACACATACTCACCTGACGGATCGAGCAAACGATGTCCCACGTCCGTCTTGTAGCCAGTCGAAGTTCGACTTTTTCCGCCTAAATAGGAAATTATAGGATCGATTAGCATGAAACTCAAAACTCGGCCTACGGATCTCCAAATTCAAATCCATCTTCACCCACATGTCAGAAATAACATACGTAGGCGAGCTACATCGACGGATTTCAAATTCGAACCCCGATGCAAGAACTCACATATTGATCGGAGGCTTTCTAATGGGAAACTTTCCTATTTCCTAATTTCTTCAATCCCTTAGTCCTAATATCTCAAACTAGGGTTAACAACAATAATGAGACTCATCTACACCTCCGAATTCATCAAATTCTCACCTCTATATCGCTCAGGCATTTCACCGAACACCCGGCGTGCACTTTTCACCTATAGTCTATTTTACTCAATTTAATTGAGCTTAAGCCTATCAAAATCATCCTAAATTTATATTAATCCGTGCATAATACTCTACACCCTCATATGCATTTTCTACAATTATTAGAATCGAGTTTCCTACCCGATTTCATAAACCCTATAATCTGAGTTTATGTCAAAATCACCACTCCCCATTTTATTCTAGTTGCTCACTACAATTTTTACTACCATACAAGAGAAAATTCTCATATATATAACTCTATTTTACAAACCCGAAACCCTAATTTATCAACAACTTACAATTTCCCCAATAATCTAGTAATTCCTCAAATCTACCACTTCCAACATCTCTAAATCTCTCTACCATAATAATCCTACTCCATAGAAATGAACCCAACCTAATTTTATACAATAAAATAAAAAGGGATATACCTTTCCGAAGTCCTCTCCGAAAATCGATGCTACCACGAGCTAGAGCACCCTCCAATTAGCCATCCCTCCAAATTAATTTGAAAATCATGAGGAAATGACATGGATTTGGGCGAGGGAGCGATCAGCTGAAGTGGGTTCGGTTTGGGTCGGGGTGGAGAAAGAACAGATAGAAGAAAAGGAGGAAGAGAATGGGGTGGGGGTTTATTAAAAAAAATTATAATAAAAATATATTTATAAGGGGATATTTACAAATAGGCCCCCATACCTCCAAAGTATTTCAAATAACCCCAACTCTATTCTTTAATAATACCAACAAGACAAAATACGCTAAATTTATCGCATAATAATCCTCCAAAATTATAAAATAAAATAAAAATAAACAATATCTCTTCACATAAAATTTCTACTCGTAGCTCCAATATATCAATAATACCAATCTACCACAAATATCCATACCAGTCTCAATATTTAATTAAAATACATCAAAAATAATTTTCACCACTCAAAATATATAAAAACAAATATTTTCGGTATTTTACAAATTCGAGGTATTACACGAAGGGGTCGCTGTTTCCCAAGAGATCACAGAAGAACTCCCCGAGAAAGAAGGCTTTTAACTCCAACTAGCAGGATAGCTCCTAGGACAGGAAGGAATGAAGAAATGTTAGTCACTAGAGCCGAGTTTCAAAAGTTCAAGGATGAGATCCTCCGGGCCCTTAACAATGTTCCACCTCATACTGGACAACCTAGTCCTCCCAATCCTTCTCCTCCCCGACGCAAAGTGTCTCGTGGATCCACAAGATCTGATCAACAGGAAGACGCCATCCTCCGGCATCTCCAAAAGATAGAAAACTGTCTAGCATCGTTGAAAAGGGAAGGGGCAAAACAAGAATGAAGATACTGTCCCATCAGATCTCCTTTCTCCAAAAAGATTATTGAATTTCACATCCCTACCAACTTCAAGGTCCCGACATTTGAGCCGTACAACGGAGAGATCGATCCAGTAGACCACATCGAGCATTTTAAAACTCTCATCGTGATCCACCAAGCCTCCAAATCCCACATGTGCAAAACCTTTCCGGCAACCTTAAAAGGCTCGACACGAGAATGGTTCTCTCTCCTTTTCCCAGGCTCCATATTTTTCTTTGACCAACTTGAAGAACTCTTCCTCATGCACTTTGTCACTAGCTGCATGTTGGAGAAGACCAGTGCCTCCTTGTTTGACCTCAGGCAAAGGGACGGAGAGTCCCTCAAGAGCTATGTCTAATGCTTCACAGCAGAGTCCAGATCTATCCCCTCACTCGACTCGGCGGAGGGAATGGCCGCATTCAGATACAATGTCAAGCATAACGACCTTAAAGCTTCCCTCATCAAAAAACCTCCTCGGCACTTGTCTGACCTCCTTCAAAGAGTTGAGAAGCACATCCGATTCGAAGTGGCGATCCGCCCCCAAGAGTAGAAGATGCCTCCGTACGAGAACAAACAGAAAGGCACTAACGAGGATAAGCCCCGAAAATCCTACAAAGACACCTCTTGTAACATCCTGGAATTTTTAAATAATATTTTTGAATTTATAAATGAATTAAAATGAATTTTTGTGATTTAATAAATATTTTTCTTAAATTTATTTTTTTGCATGTGCAAATATTTTCTTGGGAAACACGAAGTCAGAAAATCTATTTGAGAAATCTAACATTTATTAGTAGATATTATTTATAAATTTTCTGGATTTTTTAAAATAATTTATGACATATTTGTAAATACTAAAAAATGAAGGACTTTTCTGCAATATTGGCACTTGGAGTAAAAACTCCAGATTAAAAAATTTCAGACTGCATATGTTGGTCGGCCAAATCTGGAAATGTGAAAGGATTTAACTTAATTTTATTTTAAATTAATTGATTAACTAATAATAGGAAGGGATCCATATATGTAAATAAATAATCTTCTTGGGGAGTAATTTTATAAACTTTTGTGGAACCTTAGAAGGCCAATCCCGGTCTATAATAAGGGCAGCAGCCATCTATCTCTTTGTGAGCACAAAAACTTTATTTTTTATTATTTTCTTGGAGTTGGATCTTGGATTTTCGCAAGAAGGAGGAGAAGACTTTTCTGTATTGCTATTATTGTTCTTCAAGTTGATCTTCTTTGAGCGAAGTGATACTTCTCATATGTTGATGCATTTTACTTATGTTACCATGATGAATACTAGTAGAGATCATGCTAGGGCTTGTTGTGAATTTGTAGATCTATGTTTTGATAGTTTAATCATGATGGTTGCTATGCATGATGAATGAACTTCTAGATATTTACATGAACTAAAGATGCAATTATTATGAGAGATGATCATATTTTACTAATTTTGAATGTTAAATATTGATGATAAATGAAAAATCTAACTTGGGATCTATAGATTTAAACGTAGATGGTGAAAATTTGTAGAGATAATTAGAACTTGTTGTATGCTCTTAAATTAATGCTTGATTAATTATAAAGTTGAGTTCTTTCCATATTATTCGTTGTTTTTAATTATCAAGAATTGGAACTTAATATTGGGGTTTGAATAATTGTTATATGGATCGAAAGTAATTTATTTCGAATAAAGTGGTTTATGCATGAAAGATTGATATTTTGCTTAAAGAAATAAACATACTGAGAATATAGGTGGTTGTAGTGGTTGAATCTTAATGGTTAATTCAAGGGAATGTTTAAAAAGATTAAAAGATGAATTTTTATGTTTAATTCGCAGTTTTGATGCAAAAAAAATTCTTGATGATGAACCCTAATTATTTGTCCATGCACAGAGTATATGGAAAGAAATATAGATGAAAATACATTCAAAAAAGCATTAACCCTAGGTTAGGGCTGTGGGAGGCTCGGGTGAACAGTACTAAGGGTTACTATTCACGAGTGAACAGTAACTGCGGGTACTGTTCAACCAGCAGCTTGTATGCTATTGTTTTTCGTGGTATATTCGATCGTTTCTTGGTGTTTTCGTGTGGTTTTCGAGCGTGATTTTGTGTGTTATGTTTGGGGGACTCTAGTATATATATATAAGCATCTATATATGGGTTTAAACAAATATATATGAGTGGTTTGATCGAGTATGGATGAGATTTCGAAGACATTGTACAGTCTGGACTGCTGTCTGTTTCAGTTTGGAATGAGATTTCAACTTAGTTTCTGATGATATTACCTAAAACTTATTAAATAGAATTGTAGTTCACTGTGTCTAGTTTCCAGAATATCTTACGAATCCTCAATTCAACTCCTAGATTGTAAAATATGTAATTTCTACTACTGTATTGTCGTAGTTTTAGATTTTTAAAATGACGGTTAGTTTTCTTTATTTATTGAATATCAAACCTTTAAACTAATTTATTTGAGCCCATATTTTAATGGTGGATTCCTTCTTATGTGCTGAATTTAAATTTATTTTTCCAGAATTAAATATCGACTATAGAATGTACTGTTTTAAGGAACGAAATCATGTAACTTTTAGTTTTTTGAATGAAAGATAGTTTTCAGAATTTATTGAATATCAACCCTTTAAACTAATTTATTTGAGCCCATATTTTTATGATGGATTCCTTGTTATGTGCTGGATTTAAGTTAATTTTTTCAGAATTTAATATTGATTTTAGAGTGCACTGTTTTGAGTAACGAAATCATATAATTTTCAGATTTTGTAAAAAATCTATATTTTCATAGATGAAATGTGCTTCCATATATATAAACAAGTTCTCATGACAATTGTAATATCCCGGTCAGATATTATATTTATATTATTATTATTTTTAAAATTAAAATATTTTATGGAATTTTATTGGTTTTACTAATAAAAACTTATATGTATATATATATACTAGTAAGTATATATATATATGTATTGTATCGGTTTTGTGCACTTGTACCGAATTCTATAAAATGCATTTTTGAGAAAATATTTGTAAAATCCCGGGTTGACAATAAAAATTATTATTTTAATTTTAATTTTAGAATTGAAATGTTTATGATGGATATTACCCGGTTTTGTTAAAAAAACATTATCTCTATATACCAGTATGTATACATTTGTATTATATCAAATTGGTAATGTAATCTTCCGAGCTGGTAATAAAATTATTTTTATTATTGTTTCTAAATTAAAATATTTTTGTTAGAGATTATTTGTTTTAATGAATAAAAAATATCTGTATAGACAGATATATGTACGTATATGTACTGTATCGATTTCGTACGTTTGTACGAAATCATGTAGTATGTGATTTTTGAGAAAATACCTCTTATTTTTTATCAATCAAGAACAAAATAGAGGGTAGGGATTGAGTAGGGTGTTAATTGCAATTTAAATTTGCGAGCTAATTCCCAAATGTTTTGAGCCCCAAATGAGAAGAACACATGGCCTCTTCTCATCCACAAACCCAACCCTTTCTCCTACAAAACCCCCCATCCCCTCCTTGGCCGGCCACATTCCAAAGGGCAAGAAACCCTTTCATTTTTCCTCCATCTGCTTCTCATTCTCTCTTTCTTACTTGTTTTATTTTGTCAAAAAAATTAAGGAGAAAAGAAAAGAAAAGAGAGATCAAAATCCAAAGAAGGGTTAGGGGGTTCATTTAGGGGTTGTTCTTGAATAGGAGCAAAAACAAGGAGCAAGGTGGAGGAGAGCTGGCTAGTCCTTCCTACAAATTGTTGGGTGCGGGTTCTCAACTCATTTGTTATTGCTTTGTTGTTTTATTTACTTATTATGTGAAGATGTTTGACTAATTTCATGTGCTTATGATCATCATGGACTAGAATAAACTTGCATATAAAGATTGAATTGGTAGAACACAAAATAACACACTAAAGATTCAATCTTGTAGTTTAGACGGTTAGAATTAATTACTTGTGCTAAAGTTGGAATTTTGACCCTAAATTAATTTTAGAAGTTCTCATATGTGTTATTATCATGCTCTAATTTTTATAGAATATTAAGGGTTAATTTGATGGGTGAAACAAATTGTTTTCCCAAAATAGCGAGCATAAAAAAGAAATCGCTGTTTTGGTTGATTCGACTTGTATTCAAGGGACTGGATTTTAAGTTCCTTACGGAATCAGAAAAAGTGGTCAACTGGAAAGTCATAGTAGATGTTCTCCGCTCTCCAAAATGGCCAATTTTGCTAGATTCCGATAAGTATGGCAAAAGTTATTAGCTTTACAAGTTCCAGCTTTTGCTGTGCTTTTTGTTGTTTTCGATTTGTGTTCAAAGGACTGGACTTTGAGTTCCTTACGGAACCTGAAAACATGGTCAACTAGAAAGTTGTAGCAGATGATCTCCCCTTTTCAAAATAGAAAATTTTGTCGAATTCCGATAAGTATAGCAAAAGTTACGACCTTTACAAATTTCAGCTTTTACTGTAACTTTTGCAGTGCTTTTGTTGTCTTTGTATTGTGTTCAAAGAATGGGGAATTGAATTCCATACGGAATCTAAAAAAGTAATCAACTAGAGAGTTGTAGTATATGTTCCCACCTTTCCAGAAAGTATAATTTTGTTGGATGCCGACATGTATAGAAAAAGTTACAAGCTTTAGATTTTTCAGCTTTTAGCTGTGCTTTTGTTGTCTTTGTATTGTGTTCAAAGAACGGGGAATTGAATTCCATAAGGAATCTGAAAAAGTAATCAACTAGAGAGTTGTAGTATGTGTTCCCACCTTTCCAGAAAGTATAATTTTGTTAGATTCTAATAAGTATAGCAAAAGCTACAAGCTTTAGAACTTTCAGCTTTTGGCTGTGCTTTTGTTGAATTTGTATTGTATTCAAAGAATGAGGAATTGAATTTCATAAGGGATCTGAAAAAGTAATCAACTAGAGAGTTGTAGTATATGTTCCCACCTTTCTAGAAAGTATAATTTTGTTAGATTCTGACAAATATAGCAAAAGTTACAAGCTTTAGAAATTTCAGATTTTAGCTGTGCTTTTGTTGTCTTCGTATTGTGTTCAAAGGACGGGGAATTGAATTCCATATGGAATCTAAAAAAGTAATCAACTAGAGAGTTGTAGTATATGTTCCCACCTTTCCAGAAAGTGTAATTTTGTTGGATGCCGACAGGTATAGCCAAAGTTACAAGCTTTAGAAGATTCAGCTTTTAGTTGTGCTTTTGTTTTCTTTGTAATGTGTTCAAAGAACGGGAAATTGAATTCCATAAGGAATCTGAAAAAGTAATCAACTAGCAAGCTGTGGTATATATTCCCACCTTTCCAGAAAGTATAATTTTGTTAGATTCGGACAAGTATAACAAAAGTTACAAGCTTTAGAAGTTTCTGCATTTAGATGTGCTTTTGTTGTCGTTGTATTATGTTCAAAGAACGGGGAATTGAATTTCATAAGAAATCTAAAAAGGTAATCAACTAGAGAGTTGTAGTGTATGTTCCGACCTTTCCAGAAAGTATAATTTTGTTACATTCCGACAGGTATAGCGAAAGTTACAAGATTAAGAATTTTCAGCTTTTAGCCGTGCTTTTGTTGTCTTTCTATTGTGTTCAAAGAACAGGGAATCGACTTCCATAAGGAATCTGAAAAGGTAATCAACTAGAGAGTTGTAGTATATGTTCCCACCTTTCTAGAAAGTATAATTTTGTTAGATTCTGACAAATTTAGCAAAAGTTACAAGCTATAGAAGTTTCAGCTTTTAGCTGAACTTTTGTTGTGTTTGTGTTGTGTTCAAAGAACGGGGAATTGAATTTCATAAGGATTCTGAAAAAGTAATCAACTAGAGAGTTGTTGTATATGTTCCCACCTTTCCAAAAATTATAAATTTGTTAGATTCTGACAAGTATAGCAAAAGTTAGGAGCTTTAGAAGTTTCAGCTTTTAGCTGTGCTTTTGTTGTCTGTGATCTGTTCATAGAATGAGGAATTGAATTCCATAAGGAATCTGAAAAAATAATCATACAGGGAGTTGTAGTATATGTTCCCACCTTTCCTGAAAGTATAATTTTGTTAGATTCGGCCAAGTATAGCAAAATTACAAGTTTTAGAAGTTTCAACTTTTAGCTGTGCTTTTGTTGTCTTTGTATTGTATTTAAAAAGTGGAAAATTGAATTTCATAAGGTATCTGAAAAAGTAATCAACTAGAGAGTTATAGTATATTTTCCCACCTTTTCAAAAAGTATAATTTTGTTAGATTCTGACAATTATAGCAGAAGTTACATGCTTTAGAAGTTTGAAATTTTAGCTGTGCTTTTGTTGTCTTCGTAATGTGTCCAAAGGACGGGGAATAGAATTCCATACGGAATCTAAAAAAGTAATAAACTAGAGGGTTGTAGTATATGTTCCCACATTTCCAGAAAGTATAATTTTGTTGGATGCCAACATGTATAGCAAAAGTTACAAGCTTTAGATTTTTCAGCTTTTAGCTGTGCTTTTGTTGTCTTTGTAATGTGTTCAAAGAACAGGGAATTGAATTCCATAAGGAATCTGAAAAAGTAATCAACTAGCGAGTTGTGCTATATGTTCCCACCTTTCCAGAAAGTATACTTTTGTTAGATTCGGACAAGTATAACAAAAGTTACAAGCTTTAGAAGTTTCAGCATTTAGATGTGCTTTTGTTGTCGTTGTATTGTGTTCAAAGAACGGGGAATTGAATTTCATAAAGAATCTGAAAAGGTTATCAACTAGAGAGTTGTAGTGTATGTTCCCACCTTTCCAGAAAGTATAATTTTGTTACTTTCCGACAAGTATAGCAAAAGTTACAAGATTAAGAAATTTCAACTTTTAGCCGCGCTTTTGTTGTCTTTCAACTGTGTTCAAAGAACGGGGAATCGACTTCCATAAGGAATCTGAAAAGGTAATCAACTAGAGAGTTGTAGTATATGCTCCCACCTTTCCAGAAAGTATAATTTTGTTAAATTCTGACAAGTATAGAAAAAGTTACACGTTATAGAAGTTTCAGCTTTTAGCTGTACTTTTGTTGTGTTTTTGTTGTGTTCAAAGAACGGGGAATTGAATTTCATAAGGAATCCGAAAAAATAATCAACTAGAGAGTTGCAGTATATGTTTCCACCTTTCCAGAAGGTATAATTTTGTTAGATTCTAACAAGTATAGCAAAAGTTAGGAGTTTTAGAAGTTTCAGTTTTTGGCTGCGCTTTTGTTGTCTTTGTGTTGTGTTCATTGAACGGGAAAATGAATTCCACAAGGAATCTAAAAAGTAATCAACTAGAGAGTTTTAGTATTTGTTCCCACCTTTCATGAAAATATAATTTTGTTAGATTCCGACAAGTATAGCAAAAGTTACAAGGTTTAGAAGTTTCAGCTTTTAGCTGTGCTTTTGCTGTCTTTGTATTGTGTTCAAAGAACGGGAAATTGAATTCCATATGGAATCTGAAAAAGTAATCAACTAGAGAGTTGAAGTATATATTCCCACCTTTCCAGAAAGTATAATTTTGTCGGATTCCGACATGTATAGCAAAACTTACAAGATTTAGAAGTTTCAGCTTTTAGTTGTGCTTTTGTTGTCTTTGTAATGTGTTCAAAGAATGGGGAATTGAATTCCATAGGATTCTGAAAAAGTTATCAACTAGAGAGTTGTAGTATATGTTCTCACCTTTCCAGAAACTATAATTTTGTTAGATTCCGACAAGTATAGCAAAAGTTACATGGTTTAGAAGTTTCAGCTTTTTGGTGTGCTTTTGTTATCTTTGTATTGTATTCAAAGAACGGAAATTGAATTCATAGGGAATCTGCAAAAGTAATCAACTAGATTGTTGTAGTATATGTTCCCACCTTTCCAAAAAGTATAATTTTGTTAGATTCAGACATGTATACCAAAAGTTACAAGATTAAGAAGTTTTAGCTTTATATGTGCTTTAGTTGTCTTTGTGTTGTGTTCAATGAACGGGAAATTGAATTCCATAAGGAATGTGAAAAAGTAATCAACTAGAGATTTGTAGTAGATGTTCTGAACTTTTCAGAAAGTACAATTTTGTTAGATTCTGAAAAGTATAGCAAAACTTACAAGCTTTAGAAGTTTCAGCTTTTAGTTGCGCTTTTGTTGTCTTTGTAATGTGTTCAAAGAATAGGGAATTGAATTCCATAAGGAATCTGAAAAATTAATCAACTAGAGAGTTGTAGTATATGTTACCACCTTTCTAGAAAGTATAATTTGGTCAGATTCCGACACGTATAGCAAAAGTTACAAGGTTTAGAAATTTCAGCTTTTAGCTGTGCTTTTGTGGTCTTTTTATTATGTGCGAAGAACGGGGAATTGAATTACTTAAGGAATCTGAAATAGCAATCAACTAAAGAGTTTTATAATATGTTCCCACCTTTCCAGAAATTATAATTTTGTTGGATTCTGACAAGTATAGCAAAAGTTACAAGCTTTAGAGGTTTCAGCTTTTAGCTGTGCTCTTGTTGTCTTTGTATTCACGGTAAATTGAATTCCATAAGCAATCTAGAAAGTAATCAACTAGAGAGTTGTACTATATGTTCCCACATTCCCAGAAAGTATTATTTTGTTAGATTCCGATAAGTATAGCAAAAGTTATAGGCTTTCGAAGTTTCAGTTTTTAGCCGTGCTTTTGTTGTCTTTTTAATGTGTTCAAAGAACGGGGAATTGATTTCCATAAGGAATCTGAAAAAGTAATCAACTAGAGAGTTGTACTATATGTTCCCACCTTTCTAGAAAGTATAGTTTTCTTAGATTCCGACAAGTATAGCAAAAGTTACAAGCTTTAGAAGTTTCAGCTTTTAGGTGTGCTTTGGTTGTCTTTGAATTGTATTCAAAGAACGGGAAATTGAATTCCAAAAGGAATCTGAAAATGTAATCAACTAGAGAGTTGTAGTATATGTTCCCACCTTTCCATAAAGTATAATTTTGTTAGATTCCGAGAAGTATAGCAAAAGTTACAAGATTAAGAAGTTTCAGCTTTTAGATGTGCTTTTGTTGTCTTTGTATTGTGTTCGAAGAATGGGAAATTGAATTCCATAAGGAATATGAAAAAGTAATCCACTAGAGAGTTGTAGTATATTTTCCCACCTTGCCAGAAAGTATAATTTTGTTAGATTCCGACAAGTATAGCAAAAGTTACAAAGTTTGGAAATTTCAGCTTTTACCTGTGCTTTTATTGTCTTGGTATTATGTGAAAGAATGGGGAATTGAATTCCAAAAGGAATTTGAAAAAGTAATCAACTAGAGAATTATAGTATATTTTCCCACCTTTCCAGAATGTATAATTTGTTAGATTTCGACAAGTATAGCGAAAGTTACAAGCTTTAGAAGTTTCAACTTTTAGCTGTGCTTTTGTTGTCTTTGTATTATGTTCAAACAACGGGGAATTGAATTCCATAAGGAATTTGAAAAGGTAATTAACTAGAGAGTTGTAGTATATATTCCCACCTTTCCAGAAAGTATTATTTTTTTTGTTTCCGACAAGTATAGCAAAAGTTACAAGCTTTAGAAGTTGCAGCTTCTACTTGTGCTTTTGTTGTCTTTGTAATGTGTTCAAAGAACAGGGAATTGACTTCAATAAGGAATCTGAAAAAGTAATCAACTAGAGAGTTTTAGTATTTGTTCCGACCTTTCCAGAAAGTATAATTTTGTTAGATTCCGATAAGTATAGCAAAAGTTACAAGCTTTAGAAGTTTCAGCTTTTAGGTATGCTTTTGTTCTCTTTGTATTGTGTTCAAAAAACGGGAATTGAATTCCATAATGAATCTAAATAAGTAATCACCTAGAGAGTTGTAGTATATGTTCCCACCTTTTCAGAAAGTATAATTTTGTTAGATTCCGACAAGTGTAGTAAAAGTTACAAGATTAAGAAGTTTCAGCTTTTAGCTGTGCCTTTGTTGTCTTTGTATTGTGTTCAAAGAATGGGAAATTGAATTCCATCAGAAATCTGAAAAAGTAATCAACTAGAGAGTTATACTATATGTTCCCACCTTTCCAGAAAATAAATTTTGTTAGATTCGGACAAGTATACAGAAAGTTAGAAGCTTTAGAAGTTTCAGCATTTAGCTGTGCTTTTGTTGTGTTTGTGTTGTGTTTAAAGAACGGGAAATTGAATTCCATAAGGAATCTGAAAAAGTAATCCACTAGAGAGTTATATTATATGTTACTACCTTTCCAGAAAGTATAATTTTGTTAAATTCTGACATGTATAGCAAAAGTTACGTGTTTTAGATGTTTCAGCTTTTGGTTGTGCTTTTGTTGTCTTTTTGTTGTGTTCATAGAAGGGGGAATTGAATTCCAGGAGAAATCTGGTAAAGTAATCAACTAGAGGGTTATAGTATATGTTCCCACATTTCCAGAAAGTATAATTTTGTTAGATTCCGACAAGTATAGTAAAAGTTATAAGGTTTAGAAGTTTCTACATTTAGCTGTGCTTTTGTTGTCTTTGTATTGTGTTCAAAGAACGGGAAATTGAATTCCAAAAGGATTATGAAAACGTAATCAACTAGAGAGTTGTAGTATATGTTCCCACCTTTCCAGAAAGTATAATTTTGTTAGATTGCGATAAGTGTAGCAAAAGTTACCAGATTTACACTTTTTAGCTATGTGCCGTGCTTTGTTGTTCTTGAATTGTGATCAAAGAGCGGGAAATTGAATTCCATATGGAATCTGAGAAAGTTGTTAACTAGGAAGTTGTAGTAGATGTTCTCACTTGTCCAAAATGTCCTATTTGGTTAGATTCGGATAAGAGGAGTAAGAGTTATGATTTTTACCAGATTGACAGCAGCAAGCCTTTTGGCTGAAGCTCGCTGTTTGGATTGTTCGAAGTTTTTGTACCTTTTAATGACTGTGTAGCGCCCCAAATTTCTAATAAGATATCTTAGAAAATACGTGGCACATTCCCAGCGATCCACTTCAATATAATATTAAACACAACCAACACCACTAAAATTTTTAACTTTTATTACAACAAACTTTTACAAAACAGAACGGAATTCAAAAACATACTCAACTCATAATTTCTTTTATTTACAACCCGAATTTATCTCAAAACTGCTATTACAATTTTACACAAATCACTTAAGAATCAATTTATCTCAAATATGCCTCTAGCATCCAAACCTCCATCACTAAGCAACAACCAACAACATGTGAGGCTAGAGATGATCCCTAACCCCCAAAACTAACGGGGTCAGCCATAAATGGTGTGAGAGATATAAAAACAAACATACAACGTAAAGATCATACCTCATAAATTCTCAAACAACAGGTACTAAATTAGAATATGGGAAGTACGAAATGACAGATAACATAAAAACATCAAGTGGAGCTAAACTAAGTGTCAGGTGTAGGAAACAGGAAAACCAAGTGCATAAAACCAAGCCAAGAAACAAATACTCTATATGCAGACTCTCTAATGCGTACTTGTCGAAGTCTATGCATCCCATTCTACATAGGTTCGGTGCAAGCCCTTAACGTCTCCACTTCATAGGGTTCAATCCCCCGCTATGCAACTAATCCTAACACAATGACTACTACGAGATAAAGATAAACCATGGATAGTGTCTCATGCCCGATAATTCTTGAGATGAATCCCACACCCAAGATATTTTACTTGAATAATTCCGGAGATCATCCCACACCGAAACATCGATACATCACCACACGAATACCACATGTGCTTCACCTCGACTCCGATAATTCCGGAGATCAATCCCACACCACAAGTAGTTACCGTGATAATTCCGGAGATTGTCCCACACCACAAGACTGTGATAATTCCGGAGACATATCCCACACCACTAATAATCTACTGTGATAATTCCGGAGATTAAATCCCACACCGAAAGCCATACTGAGGTTCTTAACTCATGTTCCCGTTCATCATATCACCACTAGTGCATGTCCTTATCATTTTGGGTTATTTATTTACTTAACGAATCTCCTAGAGTGGTGTACCCTACCGGCCTAAATTCCAAACTAAATACTGAAATGCCTCACTGGGCCTCAACAAAATAACTCAACACCGGTATACTAGGGTCACACACCTCTAGAGACTCAACTCAAATTTCTAAAGCAAAGTTCCACTAAACAAGTGGCTCAACTGAATGTCTTAAATCAAATACTTAACTGAATATCTTAGAATAGACTGAATTGTCTGAGAACCAAACACTCAAGGAACACTCAAGTTACAAAAGATCTTTAAGTACCAGTCGACTTATACCGGAGTAAGTCGACTGCCCAGAGGACAAATATCCAAAATTTCACAAGAATAAACTAAGTCATATAAGTCGACTTATAAGAGGATCGGTCGACTTACCAGAGGTAAATTCCAATAATTTCTCAAAATATATTCTAAGTATGTAAGTCGACTGAAAGGAGTCCTAGGTCGACTGTCCAGAAAGGACTAATAATTTTACAAAAATAAATTCCTCAGTGAACCAGTCGACTGCCTACGAGCTAGGTCGACTGTCCAGAACGACTTGTTCAAAGGTTCTAAAAGTACAGTATCAGGCTCGTACCAGTGGACTGTACAGTAGGCTAGTCGACTGTCAGCCTACAGTTTTCAAAATTTAGGTCTGATTACAAAATCAAAACTGAGGTTTTCTAAGGATTCAATGTTTATGATAATGGTCCGTATTCAAGAAAATGATAAATCTCAACAAAACTTCACCATGGTTATATTACTCAAAATATCAAATATGTCAAAACTCAAGTTCTCATGTTCTAAATCACTAGTTCTTTCATTAGGGTTTCTCAAGACTAATTTCTTTCACAAATCTAAATCAAAATTTGATTTATAAATCTGATGTCCAGATGTTCATACTCAAATCATAACCATACTCAAATCTTAATCTTGTCTTTAGTAACACGATTACATAATCAAAGATCTACTAATCATTCTTAGATTTCACAACATGGTACAATCACGATCTTTGCATTGTTCTCATGTAAAACACTAAATAATATTCATGTCAACAACAATCATAACGATCGATCACATCAATCCAATCACCACACAAGGCCCATATTATTCATACAACAAGACAAAACAAAACAATTTCATATTACTCACAAAATCAAACAACAAAAACAAAGTCACTCACATGAATCAAACAACAAAACAATTTTTATATCACTCACCTTGAATTGAGAAAAGTCCACGAAAAAGTCTTCCTTTTGCTAGATCCAAAAACTCCTTTCTCCACCAAAATAAATCTCCAAAATTCTGTATATTATCAACAATGACGGCTGGAGAAAAAATCCTTTAAATATCCGGGATTAGGTTTAGGGTTTTACCCACACTTTTGCAAAATAAACCCTTCCAAAATACAACTTTCATATATAGTTCTATCCTTGGAAATTCAATCAAAATTCATTTAAATTTGGATTTAAAAGAAAATATAAATTCTAAATCTCAATCAATACTGTTCAAAACGTCCAGAATATACATTTTGCACTTTAACCCCTAAAAATGTCAATTTGCAAAAAGGTCCTTCTTTTCTCAAAAATTGCAAATAGTTCCAATTAATTTCAGAAAAATGTGGAAAAATACTAATTAAATCTCAAATATTAAATAATGATTTTTCATAAAGAGAACTAAATTTCCAAACTTCTCATAAAAGTATTTGCACGTGTAACAAGATAAATTTTTCTGAAAATATTCATTAAATTCTCCAAAAATCAATTTAAATTCATTTTTTTTCAAATATAAAATAATATTTGAAAATACGGGGTTCTACATCACTCCCTCCTTAGAAGAGTTCTGTCCTCAGAACTACCACTAATGAGTCCAAACAATATATCAACAAAGAAATCAACATCTCATAATGGGGACATAGTTCAAACAATCGCATATGACAATTCAATCAAAATAAAAGAAATAGAACTCAACTCAAAGTACTATCATTCAAGGAATTACAATCACATAACAGAAATACACTTATGCAAAAAGTTCAGGAAAATCCTTCTGCATGCGACCATCTGGCTCCCAAGTAGCCTCCTCGAACTGCTGATTCCTCCACAACACCTTGACCATAGGTATCACCTTGCGCATGAGAACTTTCTCTCTACGGTCAACGATCTCAACAGGCTGTTCCTTGTAACTCAAGTTCACCTGTAGATCTTCAGGAATCTCTACCAACTGACGATTCTGATCTGGCACATACTTCCTCAACAATGACACGTGGAATACATCATGCACTTGTGCCAAATCCTCTGGAAGCTTCAATCTATAAGCGGTCTTGCCAATCCGCTCCATGATCCTGTACGACCCAATATACCTTGGCGCCAACTTGCCTCCCTTACCAAACCTGATCACACTTTTGGTCGGAGAAACCTTGAGAAAAACTGCATCTCCAACCTCAAACTCCAAGTCTCTTCGTCGAGTATCAGCATAACTCTTCTGCCAACTCTGTGCCTCGACCAACCTCTTGCGAATCAGCTCAATCTGCTCCGACGTCTGCTGAACGATCTCAGGACCATACATCTGCCTCTCGCCAACCTCATACCAACAAACAGGTGTCCTGCACCTCCGCCCGTACAAAGCCTCATATGGTGCCATCCCAATACTCGCGTGGTAACTGTTGTTATAAGCAAACTCAACCAATGCCAAGTATCTCTCCCAACTACCACCAAAATCTATAACACAAGCCCTCAACATATCTTCCAGCACTCGATTCACCCTCTCAGTCTGACCATCGGTCTGTGGATGAAAAGCTGTACTGAAATCAGTTCTGGTGCCTAAAGCTGCTTGTAGGCTCTTCCAAAACCTTAAAGTAAACCTTGCATCTCTGTCAGATACAATCGACACAGGAACTCCATGAAGTCTCACAATTTCACCAATGTACAACTCAGCCAATTTATCCATCGACTAAGTAATCTTCATGGCTAGAAAGTGAGCCGACTTAGTCAAACGGTCCACAATAACCCAAATCGAGTCATTGCCCTTCGAACTCCTCGGCAAACCCGTGATGAAATCCATACTGATAATCTCCCACTTCCACTCCGGAATGGGCAACGGCTGTAACAAACCTCCAAGTCTCTGATTTTCTGCTTTGATCTGCTGACAAGTCAGACACCTTGCCACGAAATCTGCTACATCTCTCTTCATACCAGACCACCAAAAATGCTGTTTGATGTCCCTGTACATTTTCGTGCCTCCTGGATGAACTGACAACAATGTACTGTGTGCTTCCTGCAAGATACTATCTCTCAATTCTGCATTATCTGGAACACACAACCTCTCACCCATCCAAAGAACTCCATCTTGGGCACGAAACTCCGATAGCTTGCCTTCTGAAACCTGTTGCAACATCTTCTGAATCTCTGAATCTGATCTCTGACCTTCCACAATCCTCTCTCAAGGATGGCTGCAGCCTCAACTGAGCCAAAGATGCCCCTAAACCTTGCAGTACCACCTCGATACCTGCCTGATCGATCTCTGCTGCCAACACACTTCGAGTAGTGATCAAACTTGATAAACTACTCTTCCTGCTAAGTCCATCGGCCACCACATTCGCTTTGCCCGGATGATACTTGATCTCGGGACGAATGTCTTCCAATACTTCCAACCACCTTCTCTGCCGAAGATTAAGATCCTTCTGTTGATAAATGTACTTCAGGCTCTTGTGGTCGGTGTACATATTAACCTTCTCACCATAAACATAATGCCTCCACTGCTTCAAGACATAAATGATAGCTGCTAGCTCCAAATCATGCGTCGGATAATTCTTCTCATGCGGACGCAATTGCCTCGAACCATAAGCAATAACTTTGCCTTCTTGCATCAAGACACAACCCAAACCTCTGAGAGACGC
Source organism: Hemerocallis citrina (assembly GCA_017893485.1). Classification (NCBI taxonomy): domain Eukaryota; kingdom Viridiplantae; phylum Streptophyta; class Magnoliopsida; order Asparagales; family Asphodelaceae; genus Hemerocallis; species Hemerocallis citrina. The sequence continues at coordinate 139,630,775 of CM030359.1, read as the reverse complement.
ATCACTGTAGATATCATAATCCTTTCCAGCTTGTGGCAAAGCTAAGATAGGTGCAGTAGTCAACCTTTCCTTTAACTCAAGGAAACTCTCCTCACATTTATCAGTCCACACAAATGCCACATTCTTCCGGGTCAAACCTGTCAAAGGAACTACAATCTGAGAATAACTCTGAATAAATCTCCTGTAGTAACCAGCTAAACCCAAGAAACTTCTGACTTCCTTCACAGACGTCGGCCTGGGCCAATCCTTCACTGCTTCAACTTTCTGAGGATCAGTAGCTACTCCCTCCTTAGAAAGAATATGACCAAGGAAAGCTACCTCAGACTTCCAAAACTCACACTTCGACAACTTGGCATACAAGATATGCTCCTGCAATTTCTGCAATACCACTGTCAAGTGCGTAGAATGCTCCTCCTCCGATTTCGAGTACACCAAAATATCGTCGATGAAAACCACCACGAAGGAGTCAATAAATGGCCTCAAAACCCGATTCATCATATCCATGAACACTGCTGGCGCATTCGTCAACCCGAATGGCATTACCAAGAACTCATAAAGTCCATGACGAGTCCTGAAAGCTGTCTTACTCACATCTTCCTCCTTGACTCGAACCTGATGATACCCTGATCTCAAATCAATCTTCGAAAACACAGCTGCTCCTCGAAGCCTGTCGAATAAGTCATCAATCCACGGTAGTGGATACTTGTTCTGAATAGTCACCCTATTCAATTCCCGATAGTCAATGCACATCCTCATTGACCCGTTCCTTCTTCTTGACTAACAACACTGGCGCTCCCCACGGAGAAGAACTCGGCCTGATAAGCCCTTTGCTCAACAGCTCCTCAATCTGCTTCTTCACTTCATCTTGCTCTACAGGTGCCATCCTGTACGGAGCCTTAGAAATCGGCGCACTCCTCGGCTGAACATTAATGCAAAACTCCACATCTCTCTGCGGCGGTAATCCTGGAAAATCATCCAAGAACACCTTAGGAAAATCTCTGACAACCGGAATGCCCTTGACTTCATCTGGAATTGCCATCTTAGATACCATTGCAGCCACCTTCAGAATCTTCTTCCTCCCTTGGAAAGTCACTGTAGGTCCACCTGGTGCTTTCACCAACACCTCTTTCTGCTTGCATTCGATTGTGGCATCATATATTGCCATCCAATCAATGCCCATGATGGCATCCACACCCAATACTTGCAGCTCGATCAAATCGATGCCGAACAACCTTCCACCAATCTCGATATCACAGCCCTCGTAATATCGATCCGCAATCAACTCTTCACCTGACGGCGTTGCCACCGACAAAACCCTGTCTGGAAATAACTTAGGTTCCACACCTAAGATCTTTGCAAAACTTGGAGATACAAAAGTATGCGATGAACCAGTGTCAAATAAAACCTTTGCCTTTATTCCATTAATTAAAACAACTCCTGTTACAATAAGAATGATACTCAATCTTAAATTGTTCTCAAATAAAGGTTTTACTTATTACATTGATTCAAAATAAAATCAGAATTCTTGCATACCCTGTATTACATCTTCCGAGTTACCAGCGTCTTCCTCGGTTAATGCAAATGCTGGCCCTTGCCTCTTCTGAGATTTGCTTCCACCAGAACCATCCTTCCTCAATTGTGGACAATGGGGCTGAGAGTGTCCTGCCTGCCCATACTGGGAACAAATCTGCTTTGCCAACTTCGGACATGCTGACCTGTAATGTCCTGCCACCTTGTAGTAATAACAAGTCACCCCTTGAGCTGTAGGTGCCTTCTGCACCGGATCACTGAACTTGGCCTGCTTCGCGGGGAATCCCTTCCCACTCTGGCCTGATGCTGGCCTCTTGCTCTGGTTCCATGTATCTTGCTTCTTCTAGAACTGGTCCATGTCCTCCTCGGTCATAGCTGCTCTCCTGACCAGCTTGTCGAACCGTCTGATACCCAATGGGACCATCCTCGACCTCAAGTTTGGCCTCAAGCCCTGCTCAAACTTTTTGGCCTTCTTTGCCTCATCAACGACCAGCTCTGGTGCATACCTCGAAAGTTGAGCAAATTTGGTCTCATACTCCCGCACGGTCATGCTGCCCTGCTGGAGGTTCAAGAACTCGGTCGCCTTCTTCTCCTGAACATCTAGGGGAAAGAAGCGATCTCTGAACTCCTCCAGAAAAACTTTCCAAGTCATTGGCTGATCTCCCAAAGCCTTTTTCACTGACTCCCACCAGACACCAGCGTCTTTCTCAAGCTGCATCGAAGCTAACTTCACCTTGCTGGATGCCGGAGTCTCCGATACCTCGAAAATCGTCTCTATCTTCCGAATCCAATCATCGGCTGCGGTTGGTTCAGCTTGCCCCTCAAAGACTGGCGGCCTCATCCTCTTAAAGGATTCAATCTGCTTAATAGGGTCGGCGTTAACCAATCCCTGTCCAGCTCCATGATTTGGCTGCTGATTCTGCTGTTGTGCTTGTTGCTGCGCCACGTTGAATGCCATCAGCGTACTCAGGGTCTGATACACCTTGGCGAATTCAGTCTCAAGGTCAATTCCCGTTCCTCGAGAACTACCAGATCCATCCTCATTGTTGCCACCATTCCTACCCCTGGGTGCAACCATTTTGAATACTGCAAAACGAGGGAAAAGTTAGAGCATCACACACAATTCAAACTCACATTAATTTCCTTTGGCAAAACTCAATTGTATCCCAAAGGTAAAACATCATATTCAGTTCTATGTGATACTCACTCTTTAATGTCCACACCTAGGTACTCACACTATAGTGTCCACACCTAGGTTATTTTTATGTCATGTTTAGCATTACTATTGAAGCACGCTTTGATACTAATCTCTGTAGCGCCCCGAATTTCTAATAAGATATCTTAGAAAATACGTGGCACATTCCCAGCGATCCACTTCAATATAATATTAAACACAACCAACACCACTAAAATTTTCAACTTGTTTTACAACAAACTTTTACAAAACACAGCGGAATTCAAAAACATACTCAACTCATAATTTCTTTTATTTATAAGCCCGAATTTATCTCAAAACTGCTATTACAATTTTACACAAATCACTTAAGAATCAATTTATCTCAAATATGCCTCTAGCATCCAAACCTCCATCACTAAGCAACAACCTGCAACATGTGAGGCTAGAGATGATCCCTAACACCCGAAAACTAACGGGGTCAGCCATAAATGGTGTGAGAGATATAAAAACAAACATACAACGTAAAGATCATACCGCATAAACTCTCAAACAACAGGTACTAAATTAGAATATGGGAAGTACGAAATGACAGATAACATAAAAACATCAAGTGGAGCTAAACTAAGTGTCAGGTGTAGGAAACAGGAAAACCAAGTGCATAAAACCAAGCCAAGAAACAAATACTCTATATGCAGACTCTCTAATGCGTACTTGTCGAAGTCTATGCATCCCATTCTACGTAGGTTCGGTGCAAGCCCTTAACGTCTCCACTTCATAGGGTTCAATCCCCCGCTATGCAACTAATCCTAACACGATGACTACTACGAGATAAAGATAAACCATGGATAGTGTCTCATGCCCGATAATTCCGAAGATGGATTCCACACCCAAGATATTTTACTTGAATAATTCCGGAGATCATCCCACACCGAAACATTGACACATCACCACACGAATACCACATGTGCTTCACCTCGACTCCGATAATTCCGGAGATCAATCCCACACCACAAGTAGTTACCGTGATAATTCCGGAGATTGTCCCACACCACAAGACTGTGATAATTCCGGAGACATATCCCACACCACTAATAATCTAATGTGATAATTCCGGAAATTAAATCCCACACCGAAAGCCATACTGAGGTTCTTAACTCATGTTCCCGTTCATCATATCACAACTAGTGCATGTCCTTATCATTTTGGGTTATTTATTTACTTAACGAATCTCCTAGAGTGGTGTACCCTACCGGCCTAAATTCCAAACTAAATACTGAAATGCCTCACTGGGCCTCAACAAAATAACTCAACATCGGTATACTAGGGTCACACACCTCTAGAGACTCAACTCAAATTTCTAAAGCAAAGTTCCACTAAACAAGTGGCTCAACTGAATGTCTTAAATCAAATACTTAACTGAATATCTTAGAATAGACTGAATTGTCTGAGAACCAAACACTCAAGGAACACACAAGTTACAAAAGATCTTTCAGTACCAGTCGACTTATACCGTAGTAAGTCGACTGCCCAGAGGACAAATATCCAAAATTTCACAAGAATAAACTAAGTCATATAAGTCGACTTATAAGAGGATCGGTCGACTTACCAGAGGTAAATTCCAATAATTTCTCAAAATATATTCTAAGTATGTAAGTCGACTGAAAGGAGTCCTAGGTCGACTGTCCAAAAAGGACTAATAATTTTACAAAAATAAATTCCTCAGTGAACCAGTCGACTGCCTACGAGCTAGGTCGACTGTCCAGAACGACTTGTTCAAAGGTTCTAAAAGTACAGTATCAGGCTCGTACCAGTGGACTGTACAGTAGGCCAGTCGACTGTCGGCCTACAGTTTTCAAAATTTAGGTCTGATTACAAAATCAAAACTGAGGTTTTCTAAGGATTCAATGTTTATGATAATGGTCCGTATTCAAGAAAATGATAAATCTCAACAAAATTTCACCATGGTTATATTACTCAAAATATCAAATATGTCAAAACTCAAGTTCTCATGTTCTAAATCACTAGTTCTTTCATTAGGGTTTCTCAAGACTAATTTCTTTCACAAATCTAAATCAAAATTTGATTTATAAATCTGATGTCCAGATGTTCATACTCAAATCATAACCATACTCAAATCTTAATCTTGTCTTTAGTAACACGATTACATAATCAAAGATCTACTAATCATTCTTAGATTTCACAATATGGTACAATCACGATCTTTGCATTGTTCTCATGTAAAACACTAAATAATATTCATGTCAACAACAATCATAACGATCGATCACATCAATCCAATCACCACACAAGGTCCATATTATTCATACAACAAGACAAAACAAAACAATTTCATATTACTCACAAAATCAAACAACAAAAACAAAGTCACTCACATGAATCAAACAACAAAATAATTTTTATATCACTCACCTTGAATTGAGAAAAGTCCACGAAAAAGTCTTCCTTTTGCTAGATCCAAAAACTCCTTTCTCCACCAAAATAAATCTCCAAAATTCTGTATATTATCAACAATGTCGGCTGGAGAAAAAATTCTTTAAATATCCGGGATTAGGTTTAGGGTTTTACACACACTTTTGGAAAATAAACTCTTCCAAAATACAACTTTCATATATAGTTCTATCCTTGGAAATTCAATCAAAATTCATTTAAATTTGGATTTAAAAGAAAATATAAATTCTAAATCTCAATCAATATTGTTCAAAACGTCCAGAATATAGATTTTGCACTTTAACCCCTAAAAATGTCAATTTGCAAAAAGGTCATTCTTTTCTCAAAAATTGCAAATAGTTCCAATTAATTTCAAAAAAATGTGGAAAATTACTAATTAAATCTCAAATATTAAATAATGATTTTTCATAAAGAGAACTAAATTTCCAAACTTCTCATAAAAGTATTTGCACGTGTTTTGCACGTGTAATAAGAAAAATTTTTCTGAAAATATTCATTAAATTCTCCAAAAATCAATTTAAATTCATTTTTTTTCAAATATAAAATAATATTTGAAAATACGGGGTTCTACAGACTGAATCTGAGAAGTTCATCAACTAGATTGTTGTAGTAGAGTTTATTACCTTTCTAAAATGTCTTATTTGGTTAGATTCCGATAAGCAGAGTAGGAGTTATAACTTTGTACTCTGATGTAATTCTTATTGAAAGTTTGTAACACTTGGGCTTGTTTGGCATTATTGTAACACTGATGTAATATATTGCAGTTTTATAACATTCCGACTTGTAATACGTTTGTATTGAATAAAAAGTTTTGAATTTTTCTATTTTTCTGTGTATTGTGGCTAACTGAAGGAAAAGATTCTGGCTTATGTCACAGTTCCCAGTGTATGGAAATCAAGGCATTACAGAGTGGTATCAGAGCTGACTTCAATTTACAGTCCAATACAGTTGGAAAATTAAACTTGGATGCCTTTTAGGAGTTGGGTTTTAGCTAGTTGTAGACAGTTATAATTCATATTGTTGTTTCTTTCAACTTACATTTTATAATTTTTCTATATCTGGACTAATTCCAGTATATATGTGTTCTAAGGATGGTATTCGAGGATATCCTAACCGAGGATGTGTTGATGGAAGAGAGTGAGCCAATTTCAAGGGATGATCTGATGATCTCGAGTGAGGACCCGAAGAAGATTTCACTACAAGCTAACCTCAAGACAGACTCGCCTTCACCACCGCAATGGCTAAGTATGGATCAACGCACAACAATAGCGGCCAGCATACATCTGGGAATAAGGAAACTAAGGAAGTACGGAACTAGGAAAGGTCATCGAGCTAAGAAACTGGGCGATGCTTGTAGAGCTATATTAGCAGACCTAGCAAAGGAGCAGGAACACTTTAATTCCAGACTAGCATGACTACAACATGAATGGGACCAAGTCGAGGAGACCGCAAAGTTTGTAGTATGCTATTTCTATAAGGAGGTTGGACACAAGAAACCAATCTGTCCACAACTACAAGAGAAAGGATCTGCGCCAGCATTAGGGTTCAAGAACCGAGGTCAGAAGCAGAAGATTCGGAAAACGAAGGGCAAACTTGGAGGTACCAAAACAGGAAGCTGTTTTCTATGTGGTGAGCAAGGTTATTTCATGATCCAGTGCCCAAGGAAGGACCCTCAGGTGGAGACCCGTGTCTGTTACAATTGTGGGGAGATTGGTCATATTAGGCCAAATTGTTTCCAGCTTCATAAGAATGGGGGCAGATTAACCCCGAAGATGAACGATGAAGGAAAGGAGCCTGTTCACAAAGAGTAAGAGTTCACATACTAAAGGCAAGCTAAAGAAGGTAGGAGAACCATTACCAGTAAGTCCATATGGAGTTGCAACTAAGTTTAAAAGTTGTATTTTGAAATTTATTTTGGACTAAGAAGTAATATATGATGTAACACTTTTTGTAACTGAATGGATTTATATATATATGAAATCCAGGTAACCATTTTGTTCAATTTTGGTTCATCATATTATTTTGTCTGAATTATTTTTCAAGAAGTCGAGATGTGTGCGGGAGGAAACTTTAGATTTGGTTTTGTTGATTACATCATCTAGAGCAATCCTCATTGTAGATTTATGCTATAAGGGCTGTAACTCCAAATTGGAGGAAAGACCCTAAGTATAAGATTTGTTAAAGTTGGACTAAGAAGGAACAGAAGAAGGGCACACTGAGCATTAGACTGCAGTTCAGGGCAGCTACAAGAGCGTCAACTTTGTGCAAATTGTCAAAGTGAATGCTGGAAGTCTAAAGTGGCGTTTGCAGGCCATGTCCTATTCTAAGGAGGGAGTGGCTACCTACCACGAAAGATCGAGGTAGTGAAGTATTAGCCTCAGTCGAAGACCATGAAGGAGGTAAGAAGCTAAATGATGAGATCAGGCAAGCCATTATTGAAGTGATTACCCTAAATGATGAGATCAGGCAAGCCAGTATTGAAGTGATTACTTTAAATGATGAGATTAGGCAAGCCGGTATTGAAGTGATTACTCAAGATTGGAGCTTAGTTTTGGCACAATGGAAGCTGCAACCGAGTCTATGTAAGCAAGTCAGAAGGCTTAGGCAGAAGATGCAGGGATTGAAGCACCGAAGCGGCAAGTTGATCTCAGAACATCAGTGTGGACTTCATCATAGGATTATCGAGAAGTTCAAAAATGAATCACTCAAGTTGGGTTATTGGGATCATTTGACAAGTCTGCATATTTTCTTCCGATAAAGATGACTTAGTCGCTAGAGAAATTAGCAGAAGCCCACATTAAAGGCTTAATGAAGCAGCATGGAGTACCAGTATCAGCGATTCTGACCAAGATTCAAGAGTTACATCTCGATTTTGGTGGAGTCTATAGGCAGCTTTGGGATCAAGGTTGGGTTCTTTGGAGAACCATTTCGTAGAGGAGTCACTTGGGAGCCGGAAAGCCGTATACGCTTTCTTTCCCCGAGTTATTTAATGTATGGATATTTTTATGTTCTCCTGACTAAACATAGTATTGAGGAAAGAACTATTCTAAGGAGGGAGTACTGTAATATCCTGTCGGATATTATATTTGTATTATAATTATTTTTAAAATTAAAATATTTTTATGAAAATTTCTTAGTTTTACTAATAAAAACTTATCTGTATATATATATACTAGTAAGTATATATATATATGTATTGTATCAGTTTTGTGCACTTGTACCAAATCCTGTAAAATACGTTTTTGAGAAAATATCTGTAAAATCCCGAGCTAATAGTAAAAATTATTATTTTATTATTAATTTCAGAATTGAAATGTTTTTTTATGGATATTACCCGGTTTTGTTAATAAACATTATATATATATACCAGTCTGTATACATATGTATTGTATCAAATTGGTAATGTAATCTTCTGAGTCGGCAATAAAATTATTTTTATTATTATTTCTGAATTAATATATTTTTGGTAGAGATTATTCAGTTTAACGAATAAAAATTATCTGTATAGACAGATATATGTACGTATATGTACTGTATAGATTTCCTACGTTTGTACTAAATCATGTAATATATGATTTTGGGAAAATACCTCTTATTTTTTATCACTCAAGATCAAAATAGAGGGTAAGGATTGAGTAGGGTGTTTATTGCAATTTAAATTTTCAAATTGATTCCCAAATGTTTTGAGCCACAAATGAGAAGAACACATGGCCTCTTCTCATCCACTAACCACCCCCCCCCCCCTCCCCCCCTCTCTCCCCTCCTTGGCCGGCCACATTCCAGAGGGCAAGAAACCCTTTAAATTTTCCTCCATATCCTTCTCATTCTCTCTTTCTTACTTGTTTTATTTTTTAGAAAAAAAATGAGAAGAAAAGAAAAGAAAAGAGAGATGAAAATCAAAAGATGGGTTAGTGTTTCATGGGTTCATTTAGGGTTTTTTCTTGAAGGGGAGCAAGAACAAGGAGCAAGGAGAAGGAGAGCTAGCTAGCCCTTCCTACAAATTGTTGGGTGGGGGTTCTCAACTCATTTTTTATTGCTTTGTTGTTTTATTTACTTATTATGTGAAGACCTTGGAATAATTTCATGTACATATGATCATCATGGACTAGAATAAACTTGCATATAAATATTGAAGTGGTAGAACACAAAATAACACACTAAAGATTCTATTTTGTAGTTTAGACGGTTAGAATTAATTACTTGTGCTAAAGTTGGATTTTTGACACCAAATTAATTTTATAAGTTCTCATATGTCTTATTATCATGCTCTAATTTTTATAGAATTTTCAGGGTTAATTTGATCGGTGAAGCAAATCGTTTTCCCAAAATAGCGAGCATAAAAAAGAAATCGCTATTTTGGTTGGTTCGACGTGTATTCAAGGGACTGGATTTTGAGTTCCTTACGGAATCAGAAAAAGTGGTCAACTAGAAAGTCGTAGTAGATGTTCTCCCCTTTCCAAAATGACCAATTTTTTTAGATTCCGATAAGTATAGCAAAAGTTATAAGCTTTACAAGTTTCGGCTTTTGGTGTGCTTTTTGCTGTTTTTTATTTGTGTTCAAAAGGACTGGATTTTGAGTTCCTTACGGAATTAGAAAAAGTGGTCAACTAGAAAGTTGTAGTATATATTCTCCCCTTTCCAAATTAGCCAATTTTGTTTAATTCCGATAAGTACAGCAAAAGTTACGATCTTTGCTGTGCTTTTGTTGTCTTTGTATGGTGTTCAAAGAACGAGGAATTGAATTCCATAAGGAAACTGAAAAAATAATCACCAAGAGAGTTGTATTATATGTTCTCACCTTTCCATAAAGTATAAGTTTGTCAGATTCCGACAAGTATTGCAAAAGTTACGAGCTTTAGAAGTTTCAGCTTTTGGCTGCGCTTTTGTTGTCCTTGTGTTGTGTTCAAAGAATGGAGAATTGAATTCCATAAGGAATCTAAAAAATTAATTAACTATAAAGTTGTAGTATATGTTCCCACCTTTCCAGAAAGTATAATTTTGATAGATTTTGACAAGTATAGCAAAAGTTACATGCTTTAGAAGTTTCAGCTTTTAGCTGTGCTTTTATTGTCTTTGTACTGTGTTCAAAGAACGGAGAATTGAATTCTATAAGGAATCTGAAAAAGTAATCAACTAGACAGTCGTAGTATCTGTTCCCACCTTTCTAGAAAGTATAATTTTGTTAGATTCTGACAAGTATAGCAAAAGTTACAAGCTTTAGAAGTTTTAGCTTTTAGCTGTGCTTCTGTAGTCTTTGTATTGTGTTCAAAGAACGGGAAATTGAATTCCATAAGGAATCTGAGAAAGTAATCAAATAGAGAGTTATATTATACGTTCCCACCTTTCTAGAAAGTATAATTTTTTCAGATTCTGACAAGTATAGCAAAAGGTACAAGCTGTAGAAGTTTCAGCTTTTCGCTGTATTTTTGTTGTCTTTGTGTTCTGTTCACAGAACGGGGAATTGAGTTCCATACGGATTCTGAAAAAGTAATCAACTAGAGAGTTGTAGTATATGTTCCTATATTTCTAGAAAGTATAATTATGTTAGATTCCGATAAGTATAGCAAAAGTTACTAGCTTTAGAAGTTTTAGCTTTAGGCTGCGCTTTTGTTGTCTTTATGTTGTATTCAAAGAATGGGGAATTGAATTCCATAAGGAATCTGAAAAAGTAATCAACTAGAGAGTTGTACTATATGTTCCCACCTTTCCAGAAAATATAATTTGGCTTGGTTCCGACAAGTATAGCAAAAGTTACGAGGTTTAGAAGTTTCAGCTTTTAGCTGTGCTTTTGTTGTCTTTGTGTTGTGTTCAGAGAACGGGGAATTGAATTCCTTAAGAAATATGAAAAAGTAATCAACTAGAGAGTTGTAGTATATGTTCTCACCTTTCCAGAAAGTATAATTTTGTTAGATTCCATCAAGTACAACAAAAGTTACGAGCTTTAGTAGTTTCAGCTTTTAGCTGTGCTTTTGTTGTTTTTGTATTGTGTTCAAAGAATGGGAAATTGAATTCCATAAGGAATCTGAAAAAGTAATCAACTAGAGAGTTGTATTATATGTTCCCACCTTTCCAGAAAGTATAATTTTGTTAGATTCCGACAAGTATAGCAAAAGTAACAAGCTCTAGAAGTTTCAGCTTTTAGCTGTTATATTGTTGTCTTTGTGTTGTGTTCAAAGAACGGGAAATTGAATTCCATACGGAATCTGAAAAGTAATCAAACAGAGAGTTGTAGTATATGTTCCAATCTTTCCAGAAAGTTGAATTTTGTTAGATTCCGACAAGTATAACGAAAGTTACAAGCTTTAGAAGTTAAAGCTTTTAGCTGTGCTTTTGTTGTCCTTGTATTGTGTTCAAAGAACGGGAAATTGAATTCCATAAGAAATCTGAAAAAGTAATCAACTAAAGAGTTGTAGTATATGTTCCCACCTTTCCAGAAAGTATAATTTTGTTAGATTCCGATAAGTATAGCAAAAGTTGCAAGCTTTACATGTTTTAGCTTTGTGATGTCTTTTGTTGTTCTTGATTTTTGTTCAAAGAGCGGGGAATTGAATTTCATACGGAATCTGAGAAAGTTGTTAACTAGGAAGTTGTAGTAGATGTTTTCACCTTTCCAAAATGTCGTATTTGGTTAGATTCCGATAAACGGAGTAGGAGTTATGACTTTTACAACATTGACAGCAACTAGCCTTTTGGTTGAAGCTCGCTGTTTGGATTGTTCGAAGTTTTTGTACCTTTTAATGACTGAATCTGAGAAGTTTATCAAGTAGAGAGTTGTAGTAGAGTTTACCACCTTAACAAAATGTCCTATTTGGTTAGATTCCGATAAGCGAAGTAGGAGTTATGACTTTTACTAGGTTGACAGCAGCTAGCCTTTTGGTTGAAGCTCGCTGTTTGGATTCTTCGAAGTTTTTGTACCTTTTAATGACTGAATCTGAGAAGTTCATCAACTAGAGAGTTGTATTAGAGCTTTCTCACCTTTCCAAAATACCCTATTTGGTCAGATTTCGATAAGCAGAGAAGGAGTTATGACTTTTAAAAGATTGACAGCAGCTAGCCTTTTGGCTGAAGCTCGCTGTTTGGATTGTTCGAAGTTTTTGTACCTTTTAATGACTGAATCTGAGAAGTTCATCAACTAGAGAGTTGTATTAGAGTTTCTCACCTTTCCAAAATCTCCTCTTTGGTTAGATTCCGAGAAGCGGAGTAGAAGTTATGACCTTTACACGTCACAGCAGCTAGCCGTTTAGCTGAAGCTTCGCTGTTTAGATTGTTTGAGATTTTTGTACCTCTTATTGACCGAATCTGAGAAAGTTTTCAACTAGAGAGTTGTAGTAGATGTTCTCACCTTTCTAAATAGTCTAATTTTGTTAAATTCCGATAAGAGTAGCATGTTTTATTGCTTCTAGGTTGTTAGAAGGCTTTGTTTGTTGCTTTTATGTATAAAAGATCAAATTTTGTTAGTAGCATGTTATTTTGCTTCTAGGTTGTTAGAAGACTTTTATGATTGCTTTTAGATGATTCATTGTCGCATACATAGCCAGTTGGCTCGTATGTAATTTGTTTGGCTCATACGTGGCTGGTCGGCTCGTATGTAAGTTGTTTTGTTCGTATGTAGCTTATTAGCTAGTACACAGTTATTGTGCTCGTTTAGGGTGATATCATTGCCCTAGGAGCCATCGACCAACAAGACGTGTATTTATTTTACTCCTTATTGGACTGTAGACGAGTCACTCCTCGTACACCGTCAGATCTTAACCTGTGTAGGTTGATTGCGGGCCAGGAGTGTAGACGGATTTCAAGTTTAGGGCAGTAGCATGCAAATACGTTCGTATTGTCGGGGTCTTGAATCGATAGGCTATGAACAAGATCCTTAGGTATTCTGGTAAGTCTAGGTTGAGCACCTAGTATAGTTATCTTGCGAAGTCTAACTTAAAACCTAGCATGTTGTGTTAGTACTGTTGCCATCCCTTAGATTGTTTAGGGTTAGTGACATCGTTAGGGTAGTAACTTATGGCTATAACTATTTAACACTTATTTATTATCATTTTTGCCAATGGGAAAGAGTTGGTATTAAGGGTGATATCTAATGATCCGACCTGTTCTATAGGCCAACACTAGGTGGTGTTATTGGTTGTACCATTCCTGTCAAAGGGATACGGTCTGTGCCTTCTCACGAGTTGGGAGCACGGGATCCGTATCTCGTCTGTTAATTTCTGAAGTGTCATGATAAGGGCGGGAGAGATTCCTGTCGGATCTAGGGAATGGAACCCCGGAATTCCGTCATGCCCTATATTAAGGAAGGCGAATAAGCCATAGACTACAGTCTACCTGCTCAGGAGGCCACAGGGGATGCTTCGAGCTAACCTGTGTTGCGGATACCTACCCTACGTTCGTCAGATTTTTGAGAGAGGTCCGGTACGCCGGGTAATAGTGGCAAATGGGGACACCATTATATGACTGTGAATGGCGGGATTAGACCGTTTCAGGGCAACCTCATTAGTCACACTATACTTCAGAAACATGTTGAGTACAAGAGTAGAATTCATGGTGCGGGTTCAAATTCTTATATATGAAGAAACGGCTTGTTATGGGCATATGTTGATATGGGCGGCATACTGTTCTGGAGACTTGCTTGCTTTAGAATAAGTGCATCATTGCATTAGTTAATCTTGTATTCGAGTCTAAGTCATAGCATACACTGACACATCAATTATATATATACACGTCAATATGTTTATTTAAAGTTGAGAATTGCTGCTAGTCCGCAGCCTTAAAGAGTTAGTATATGTACTGACGTACCCATTTCAATAGGTACTGGATTACAAAACTATAGGTACAGGATTCAGGAGGAATCAAGGCAAGAGGAGCAAAATGTTCACTTTATTTCAATTGTAACATTTGTTGTAAATTTATTTATGTTGAGAAGCATCCAAGTGAAGTACCAAGTGTTATGTATTATTGATTGTACTCTGATGTAATTCTTATTGAAAGTTTGTAACACTTGGGCTTGTATGGCATTATTGTAACACTGATGTAATGTATTGCAGTATTATAACATTCGGACTTGTAATACATTTGTGTTGAATAAAAAGTTTTAAATTTTCCTGTTTTTCTGTGCATTGTGGCTAATTGAAGGAACAGATTCTGACTTATGTCACGGTTTCCCATTGTATGGAAATCGGGACATTACAACAATATTGGTTGACTCAAAGGAATGTGATTAATGAAGAGTATTTTGTATAATAGAAACTGAGATGGGTTTGATTTGAGACTTAGGGTTATGATGTGGACCCTAAAAAGATTATTAATGATACTTTGGGTTGTGAGACTCTAGAGGTTGAGTGAGATCCTTGTATACCGGCAGATGAGATTTTTGTGGAAGTTAACCAGTTGGGGTCTTCATTCTTAATTTAATTGTGTTAAGTCCGATTGGGTACAACTACTCTAGATAGACTGTGATCTAATTAATTAATTAAACATAATAAACATAAGGATAGGCACTAGTGGAGATGTGATAGATCTTGGAAAACGTAAGTATGGGCTCTGTTGCCAGTCACAGCGGGTGTATTCCAGAACTGTGTATTTGTTGTTCCTCTCTAGTGTGTTCGTGCATTGATAGTCGGTAGGTCTATTCGCGGAATGTCTAGAATTAAAACGGTTTTGGTATGTTCACGTGTCGATGTTCGGCAGGCCTATTCACAGAACATATGGTATATTCGCGCGTCGTTGGTCGGCAGGCCTATTTGCAGAATGTAATGTGTATCCACGCGTCGATGATTGGAAGGCCTTTTCGCGGGGTACATGGCAGGGAGGTCATCCTCCGGGGTCAGAGCAATGCTTATATGATGCTTGCGCATCGATAACACTAGTCTGCAAGTAGATACTGGGACGTAGGCCTATTTGCGGAGTATCCTAGATCTTGTTTCTATCACCGTAGTAGGATTAGTTTCATAATGATGGATTAAACCCTATAAAGTGGAGAACGATAAGGGCTTGCACCGGACCTATGTAGAATGAGATGCATAGAATTCGACAAGTATGCATTAGTAATCATCATGTGCATTTGTGTTCTTCTTGACTTGTATTATGCATGCTTGTTTTCTGTTTCTTACACTTGACACTTAGCCTAGTTTCACTTGATGATTTATGCATCATTTATTGTTATTTGATGTTCCATTTGTTATTACTCTGTTTATCTGTTTCAATTGTTGACTTATGAATCTATTCTTTATGTTTCTATTTAAGTTTGTATTTCCTTTGAATATCACTCACGCCGTTATGGCTGACCCATGTAGTTTGGGGGTTAGGTATATTTCTAGCCTCATGTTTTACAGGTAGGTACCATTAGCATTAAACTGGGAGCGTGTGGGAGAATATTTAACTGTTTATGTATATTTTGTAAAAGGAATGATTGCAAAAAGATAGTTGTATCTATAGTGCTTTTAAATACTGTTGTGTTGTAAAAAGAATTGTAATTCAAAGTGTTTAAATTTCGCTGTGCTTTGTAAAAGAGTTGATGTAATAAAAAGTTTTAATTTTCCCTGTATTTGGTTGTTATGTTTATGATTACAATTGAGTTTGATGTAATAAAAAGTTTTGGGAGAGTCTTCAGAGTAGTCTGGGGAGTAAGTTGAAGTACAATACAACTTTTCACCCTCAGACAGATGGAAAGTCATAGAGGACCATCCAGACTCTAGAGGACATGTTGAGGTCCTGTGTGCTGCAATTTGGATGTTCTTGGGAGGACCACTTACATCTCGTAGAGTTCTCGTACAATAATAGCTTTATGGCTAGTCTTAAAGCTGATCCTTTCGAGGCACTCAATGGTTGTAAGTTTCGGTCGCCAGTGTGCTGGGATGACATTGGTGAGAGAAAATTATTTGGCCCGGAGTTGATCACCAAGATGGTGGATGTTGTGAGTTTGATCAGGAAGCATCTTCAAGCCGCGCAAGACAGAGAGAAGTGATGGGTTGATGTTCATCGTAGAGCCTTGGAGTTTGAGGTGGGAGACTATGTTTTTCTTAAGGTATCACCGTGGCGAGGTGTCATTCGTTTCAGTGGCGGAGGCAAGTTGAGCCCCAGGTTATCGGACCATTTGACATCGTGGAATGAGTAGGAAAGGTGACCTATCGTCTTGCATTGCCCCCGGCTTTTATCTGGAGTGCACGACATCTTCCATGTCTCGCAACCGAGGAAGTATATCCATGATGAGAGCCACGTGATTGACTACTCGGAGTTATCTGTGAGGCCGGATTTGTCTTGTGAGATCCCGCCAGTTGCTATTGTGGATCGGCGGTAAAAGGTTTTGAAGAACAAGGTAATCAAGCTTGTTCACGTTTCTTGGAATCCTCACTCACCGGGTGAGTCGACCTGGGTGCTGGAGGAGGATATCCAGCGGAGGTTTCCTCATTTTTTTGTTTAGCTCTTGTTTTTCTGTTTTTGCTTTTACTATTGTATTTTTTTTCTTTTCTTTTGGGGTTACCCTATGTACTTCTGGTTGAATTTTAAGGACGAAATTCTTCTTGATAGGTGGATAGGACTTATAACCCCTATTGCTCCTATTTGTATTTTTTTTTATTATATTAATCAAATTTTGATTAATTATTTTTATTTTTGGTTGTGTTTGATTTATTTTCATTGAATGGTGTGTTGTTCTTCTCTCTCTTGTGATTCATTCTCTGTTTGATTCAGCTTTTTATTCTCTTTATTGATTACAATTTATTCTTGATCTCGTTCATTGTTTAAACCTATTTTATTGCCTAATTGTCTCTTATTGGATTCTTCATACCCTATTGGTTACTACCCAGTTCACCAAAGCTCATATTGTCTCTATTTAAACACCCTAATTGAACCCTTACCCTAATTATCAACCCTAATACCTATTTCCTTTCTCCTAGCCGTGACCCTCTCTCTCCCTCATCCCGACCTACTCCCGACCTCTGCCCCTTCTTCGTCGTCGTTCCTGACCGCCGGCGACACCCCCGAAACCCCCCACCGCACTCCCCTCTCCTCTCCTTCCTCCTTGCATCGCAACCTAGCAACCCCAGACCGACCCCACCTCTTCCTGCCGTCATCTTGCTCGAGCGCCGATGCACCCCTTCTCTGCCGATCGCCTGCCGCACTGTTGTCGCCACCCCAGGGCGTCGTCGTCGCCACCCCAGGGCGTTGCCATCGCCATTTCCCCCTGTTGTTGCCGATCTTGCTGTTAGGTGTTGTTGTCTCTTTGTGACCCAGTGTTTGTGCACGTGCTTTTGTGAGCATGCGTGTTTCGTTGTCTTGGAGTTCTCTAATCTCGTTCTTGTTCGTTTTCGTGGTTCGGGATCCGTTCCCGTTATTCTATTCTTCGTTTTCATTATCTTCAATATTAGGCAAGTAGCTTGTATGTGTTCTTTCTGTCATACAAGTTAATACCATAAGTAATCTACTATGAAAATATTTGTACTCTCATGATGATCCATATTGGTTAGTTTAACCGTTGAAATTATCTCTTGATCATGAGTAGTTACAATAATTGACACCCGTTGCATAAAAATAATTAGATTAGATGACACTTTGACTGTATGTTTTTTGTGATACACCATATGTTGTAGATGACTGTTACATGAATATTTGTTGGATGTATTATCTCATTATAGACCATTTATTCACATTCCATGCTGATTAGAGTAACCCATATATACCATGCTTCGTATGACATCTCGATTGGACCGTTTGTAGTTAAGTTGTTTGATAAAATGCATGAAAGAAACTTTGTTTTGGTGTTGTTCTATTTTGTACAGTAATTTCGACCCTGTTAACATCAGTAAAATAAATATGTTTGTGAACATGATTTGTAGCCTCTGCTTTCTAGTTTCCAGAACTTTCGATGGATCCAAATTCCGAGTTTTTCGGCATGAGTTATCGTTGTTTTACTGCAAACATATCGTTTTTTCCAACTTCTGAACTACATGTATTCTGTATGAAATATTATTTTAAAACTGATATTAAAAGTGGAATTTCAACTCTATATGTTGCTGAGTATGTTTAGATATGACTGGGAGAAATTCCTAATTTTTGTGGAATTAGTTAATGACTTTTGTACAACATTTCATACTTATGAAACTAGTCGATATATTTCCAAACTGTATGCAGTTCAGTAAAGAATTATGTTTTCAATGTAATTCTATTCGTTTTTTATGAAAACTTTGTGATTAAGAACTATAGCCATATATTTTCTATTTTATCACCTTTTTGACGGATCTGGATTTCGAATTATACTTTATGAATCATCTCTGTTTTAGTACTACTGTGTCTGAACTATTAGAATCGAGATTTCGTTGCATTACTCTGTTTTCCCAATTTTGTTGACTATACTATTTGTAATATAAATTCATGATATTTTATATTTTGAAACTGAATATGATAAGGAATATTCTGTATTTTTCTCATATTTAATTATGATGAGTTTCAACTCTTTTCATGTCTATAAACTAGATTTTGCATTTTCTGGCTGAACATAACTTCTGTATTAAATGTTGTTTTCAACCTTTTTTCTGTGGCTAATATTTGACTTATATATATGTGTTGGAATCGGAAAACAGTCTAGTTTTGATATTTTCTGACGGATCTGGATTTGCTATATTCTATAGCAACGAGAATCTCAAATTTGGTACAATGGTGTCTTACTGTCCAGAACTAAAAATGTCGTTGTTTTGACTATTACGAGTTGTTTTTATCAACTGTTGCAATCACTATTTCATCTTAGACTTATTTTCTGTTCTTGCCATGTCGTTAGCTTGTTTGTATTCGTTCACACATGTTTATTAATAATAAAAGAAATCAAGCCGTAGTTTTTAAGGGAAAAGATCGAGTAGTGGACAATATAGAATTGCATATTCAGAAGGGACTCGTTTCCCCACTGTTTATTGTGGTACCTACTGTTTATCTCTGGATGCATGAGGGCATGATCCATGACACCATTTGTTATTATTACTATTATTGTTACTGCTACTGTTACTGTTACTGTTTGTCTCAATATATTGCCCTATTGAAGTTCCACTACAAAATCTTAAAGCGAAACTATTTCCTATAGCAACCATGTGGTAAAATATGGGATCCATGAAGTGCTACCTAGTTAGTAATGAACATTAGACATAAGAATAACTGTTTACACTGTCATATCCTGTTACGGTTACTGTGGATCTTTACTGCTACTATTGACTACTGCTAATGTTGACACATTATTACTGTTGACCCAAGCTGTTACTATAATACTTCTACTTTTATTCCGTTGCTTACTACCATCTGCAGATTGTTGTATTTACTGCTTTCTCCATTAGTTTTTCCCTTCATTTTCCTACTTGTATTGCTTGCGGTCCGGACTTGCATCTAACGGGCGTTATGTTTAACTGTTTTCCCTATTTTTCTTTGTAATTGCCATATGAGCAGGTTTTGATGACCAATTGCCTACTGGAGTTGGTGAGCAAAAGTTTTGAGCTGCGCAATTGGAATGATTTTCTTAAATGTTTTTATGAACTATTTTATTTCATGAACTGTATTGAGATTGTATTTGGGCTTATTGTCCCAGGATTATTGTTTTGTTTCAGATCTAGTATTTGTTGGAACATTTATTATTGATGCAATAAATACTATTGAGTTATGATTATTTTTGCATGCTTGGTAGGAGTATACTATTATATTAACTGTTATGATGAGTCAAGCAGGTCCGTACAACTTATGGATGGTGAAAACAATCCGGTGGACTTAGTCACGTACCGTATTCCGTGTTCTTTTGACAAATTTGAAAGAACTTTGCAAATATGAATTGTAGTTCCATGAGTCTATTCTACAGAACTTTCAACGGAATTAATTTTTGAGTTATAATCTGTTTGATATTAGTCTCTTAGTATTTCTAGGTTCTGACTTTCAAATTCCCAATTTCATGCATATCATTATGATGTATTAATAAATAGATCATGTTAACAGTAAAATAAAAATATGAAATTAATTTGCAGAGACTAGACATGTGTAGGAATCACCCCGAATTTTTGTAGATTTAATTGATGAGTTTCTGACCTGAAACATATATGTGAACACAATATATAACTTGCTTCCTGAACATGGAATCTGAAAAGAATAAGGATTTGAACCCAGTTTCTGTTATATTTATGTCTTATGTATATGCGCTGGAACCGACAGAGAGTCTAGTTTCTAGAACTTTTGACAGATTTAGATTTGCTTTTTTGTAGCAGTGGGAATCTCCATTTTTGTATAGTAATGTCCTGCTGTCCAGATTGTGTGATTTGTGTTGATTTAATATATTTGTTTTTAGCTTCTTCTATAACGAGTAGAATTAGTCACACCGAGCATTACACAACCTTGAAACCCTCTTGCAAGTACACATAGGAAGAAATAAAATATTAACAAGCCGGGGTATTATGGGTTGACTTGGTAGTGAACAATCGAAAACTGTACTCGGTAAAGGCCTTCTTGCTTGCATGGTTTATTACATAGAAGGTGGAGAAATTGTTATCATTGTGTGATCACGCTATCATGATATCTTGTCATCTTGTTACTGAGCACACGATCCGTGAATTTACCATCAGTTTAAAATGGTCACTGTTTGCTTGCGCCGAACATGTGAAATGGGACGGAGTAGTACGTGCACTAGATAGGTTAATAAAATGAATAATAACCCGTATTTGACATTTCATGCTGGATCACGTATACAGTCATCAATATAGAACTTAAATTGACATTTTTAATTAATTCGTGATTAAATATAGACCTTTGACATTTCTACCAATCCCTAATTTTGTTCTTGACTTTGATCCGGTCCCTTATTTTTGATATACTGTGTTTCCTATTATTCCCTATTTTTCACTACTTACTGTCTATGACTTGCTCTAAGGATATTATTTTCTCTCTTTTTAGATCACGAGTATACAGGTACTGATGGATCACTATCAGAAGGAATTGGTGAGTAACGATTTCAGAAGATGGAGCCGAAGATTTCATTGCTTGAACTATTTCCTGCTATATATCCTTCCTTTGAACTTTGTCTTTGATATTATACATTGTTTTGGGTTTTTATCCTGGAGTTGTTTTCCCAGATATTGGATATTATGTTGGATATTATGTTTTGAATCATTTCATTTATTATTGGAGTTGTTCTTTGATTCATGTGATTATATTCACCTGCATGGTTGTGTTTGTTGTTCATATTGTTGAGTTAGACTGGTACAGCTCATGGATGTTGTTTACATCATTTGCCATGCCTTCATTATGTACTCGTATTCCATATTTTGGGAAGCAGGACGTGACAGTATTCCTGCTTCTCATGCAAATCAGTATGTGGCACTGTCTGAGAGCACTCGCAATAGATATTCCTTACTACTCGCAAGAGAGTGAACCCTGCCTCTACCAGGAAAGGCAATTCTACAACCACCCAGATCTTACAACATGTAAGTAAAGGAGGTTAACCTACCGATCTGAGTAAGAACTAAAAGTGTACAACTTGACCCATACCACATTCATGCCTATAATGCCATAATGTTGCATGGAAAAGGATAAATTGATCAGAATTCAAAACATTTAGGTATACTTTCTTAAAAAACATCTTAAGAAAAGGTATATATATCGCTATCTATATGGTTCTGTACAAAAAATAATTACTCTATATTCCTAAACTCAAGTTATTTCATATCAAATAACGTCACTATTTGTTTCCTTATCATTTACACTATATGCAAACAATACTTTTGGTACTCAATTGACACCCCTACATTCATTATCAATCTTTTAAGAGGAATGACACAGATGTTGTTAATCAATCATATCATCTCTACTTATGACATATCCATCAACAATCAATGGATAAATAATAACGACAAATTTCTTGGTATTACTTCAACTATCAAAATAATCACCCAATCCACAAAACTTATAAAAAAACTGCAAACTTATAACTCCAAATAAAACGCAATCATACCGATACAATCAATAAATAAATAATAATGAAAAATTTCTTGATATTACTTCAACTATCAAAATAATCACCCAATCCATAAAACTTATAAAAAAACTACAAACTTACAACTCCATGTAAATCGCAATTTGCAATACCAAATACTTAATCCCAATCTTCGATTGCTTGTCCGCAACTTTGTTAAACACACCATAATAAACCTTCCCATCATACTGGTTTCTGCTCCCTCCTAACTCAAATTGCACATACTCTAGCGCCTTATTCAACTTCAGCAAAACATCGTTAAAATTTGACGATGCACAACTGTGAAAATGCCACAATAACACTGAAAATCAAAACTTTCCCATATAGAAGATGAAATAAAATGAAATTTCAGGTACAGACCGGGATTTTTGCAGGTGATTTCGGCAAAGATTGATTTCGGCAAAGATTGAATGGAACTCCGATTCCGGAAGCGGGCCGCGAGAGAGGAAGGTCTCGATTAGGGTATGGTGCCTCTAACTCAGATTTCAATTTGGGTTTGACTTGAGGGTTTGATCGAGATTCTATGCCGGGATTAAGTTGGTGATGTGAAAAATTAATGGCTAGGATTAAGATGATCATGTCAGATCCACGGTTCAGATGTTGTTTAAATTGGTTAAGATTAAGTTGTCAAAATGGATGGTTGAGATCACCTATGGACAGATTTATTGTGCCTTTTATAAAATAGATATATATATATATATATATATATATCTATATAATAAAACACAAAGAAAGCTATCAAGTGGCTCACCTTCAATCTCCCCAAAATCAAAGGTCCAGATCTAACCTCACAAAACATATTTTCCCTCCCAAAATTTCAAACCACAAAACCAAAATTTTCCCCCCAAAACTAAAAAATTCATTACTTTATTACTCTCTCTCTCTTATCTTTTCACTTTTTCATATTTCTCTCTTTCTCTCTCTCCCTCCCTACCTCTCTCTCCCATTCTTTCTTTATTTACTTAGAAATTTAGATTTTCAGATTTCAGGTTTGTAAATTTTCAGAATTTTTTTTTTATTGCACATGTTATATTGAAAATAGCAAATATATCTCTTCAAATGTTAAATTTCATCATTTTTCACAGTTAAAGTTCTAAGAAATTAGATTTACACCCCCATTTATAATTATTTTTCAACATATACTAATGGAAATATGGACTTTTATTTACAACTAATTATTGTTATACTATTCAAACTTGAGTTACATAATTGTTGTTGTACTGTTTACAGGACTTTTCGTGTTTTGTATCGTTCCGAAGACGTGCCGTAGGCACGTGCCCACGGGCAAATCTAGTATATATATATATATATATATATATATATATATATATATACTAGTGTACCCTTGTGCAATATTGCACAAACTTATATAATATAATATAATATAACATGTAATATAACCCGTGCAAAACTGACATAAATTCTAATTAATTTTCAGTATTGAATAATAATTGTTGGAATTTTAATTTAATTTCCTAATTTTAAATCATTTTCTATGATTTTTTAATGATTTCTCGAGCTGGATCGATTTTTGGAGCAATTTGGATCACCCATCAAGTTTGTGCTCGCCCATAAAGTGGAATAAGGTGTCAGGATGATGTGGTCACGTGGCGCGATCTGCGACGTTGATCATGTGATGGCTTTTCCCACTGACTAAATTGGACATGCATGATTGAGTGACTTCATGGCACGATCGAGAGCCTCAATTACGATGTCTTCACGAATCTGAACAATCAAACTGTCAAAAATTGAGCAGAGGTGGTGGCTGGGTATGTGCACATGTTAAGGTATGTGTGAATTTCAACTTTTTTCCCTCCTTTCTCTATTTCAAAATGGAGAAAGAAGAGGGGGTACACTCTTTCTCCTACTAGCATAATATATGTACTAGTGTTAATCTGTGCAAATTGCACAGTCTAAAATAGTTTTGAGAGACTCATAAAAATATATAAAACTCCAAAAAAATGTGAGAGAATTGGGAGAAACTTATGAATATCAATCATACCGTAATTACTGAAATCGTCAATATCAACCTCACATAAGCAGATAATTTAAAGAATGACTACTAAACCCAGAATGATATACAATTGAATATTACTAAAGCTGTTGGGGAGGTACAGGAGTAGGGATGGGGGTGGGTTTGAGAAGAGCCATGAGATTTTGTGAGTTGGAAAATTGAGAGGAGAAGAAACTATGTTCGTGAGATTATGATTTTTTTCAATAATATAAATCATGCACAGTCCATGTGTTAGTTCAATAGGAATCTCAACTTTTACTCTCCTTTCACTATTCCAAAATTGAGAAATGAGAAAGAGGGTAGACTCTCTCTCCTATTAGTACTATTGTTACCCTGTGCAAATTGCACAGCATAAAATAGTTTTGAGAGACTCATAAGAATATGTAAAACTCCCAAAAAATGTGAGAGAATTGGGAGAAACTTATGAATATCATTCATACCGTAATTACTGATATATTCAATATCATCCTCACATAAGCAGATAATTTAAAGAATGACTGCTAAACCCGAATGTTATAAAATTGAATATTACTAAAGCTGCTTGGGGGGGGGGGGGGGGAGGGGGGTACGGGAGTAGGGAGGGGGGTGGGTTTGAGAAGAGCCGTGAGATTTTATGAGGTTAGGAAAGTGAGAAGAGAAGAAACTATGTTTGACAGATTATGATTTTTTTTTAAAATAAAAAACTTACACAGTGCACGTGTTAGTTAAAATAGAAATATCTACTTTGACTTTCCTTTCTCTATTTTAAAATAGAGAAATGAGAGAGAGGGTAAACTCTCTATCCTATTAGTATAAGATACAAATATAATATGAGGGCCCTTCGGTTGCTCACTACTTTCGTGAGCACTCACGAAATAAAAGGCCCTATGAAAAATTTGAACTGCTCATCTTGTACCATATGCCTAAGATAGCCTAACAATAAAAAATCAATTAATTTGAAATTTATTTGTCTGTGATTTATATCATCACAAAATTGTATGGCTGAAAATTCTAATAAAAAGATGGATGAGCAAATGAACTTTAAATTACTTGATTTTTTTTGTTATGTTATTTTAGGCATATAGAAGAAGATGAGCGGTTCGAATTTTTCATGAGTTATTTATTTCGTGAGGAGTGCTCAAGGAAACTAGTGACCAACCAAAGGGGCATCATATATATATATATATATATATATATATATATATATATATATATATATATTTGTGTGTGTGTGTGTGTGCATGTATGTATCATCTCACACAGTGTCGGAACCTACCTTGAGGCCGGTGAGGCGGCCGCCTCAGCTTTCCGATTTTTTTGCAATTTTAAGGGTCCCAAATTTGTGCTTTCCTTGTAAATATAAGCACATAATTAGCGCTTAAAAAAAATTATAATTAGGAATTTCCAAAAATAATTATTTGTGCTTTTCGCCTTCGGCTCCCGGAAACTCTGGGCCGGCCTTGATCTCACTTGATATGCGAATGAGTTCTGGGTTAATGGTCTGTTTGGTTTGTAGTTTTTATCTTTTTTCTATTTTCTAAAACCCCAAAACCCGTTTGGTTAGGTTGTTTTGTGAAAACAGTTTTTACAAAACTCCACTTCAACTATTTTCTGTTTTTTCACATCCTCTCTCTAAATATATTTATATATACTACTACTACTATTATTATTATTATTATTATTATTATTATTATTATTATTAGTATTATATATATATATATATATATATATATATATATATATATATATATATATATATATATATATATATATATATATATATATATACTATTTTATATATACTATTATAATATTCTATTATTATTATAAATTACTATTATATATTATTACATAATTTATTATATTAAATTATTTAATATATTATTATAATATATTATTATTACATATATATTATTATAATTATTATATGTTATTATATATATGTATATATTTAAATATGTTTATTATAATAAATTGTTTTATATTATTATATAATACACAATTATTATAATATATTATTATTTTATATATACTATTTTATATATACTATTATTATTATTGTTATATTATGATTATTATATATATTATTATTTTATTTATACTATTTGATATATACTATTATTATATTATATTATTATTATATATATTAATATATAATGTATTACTATTATATATTATTATATATATTATTATATAATATACTATTATTATAATATAGTGATATATATATAATTATAATATATTATTGTTACATATATTATTATTATTATTATTGTTATTATTATTATTGCTATATATATTATTTTATTATTATATATATTATTTTAATATTTTTAATTTTTAACATAGATATATATATATATATATATATATATATATATATATATATATATATATATATACACACACACACACACACTATTATTATAATATATATTATTTTTTCATATATACTATTATATATATACTATTATAATAATCTTTTATTATTATAATATATATTATTGCTATTATATATTATTATATAATTTATTATTATTGTAATAAATTGTTTAATATATAATTATAATATATTATTATTACATATATATTATTATAATTATTATATGTTATTATATATATGTACTAGGTTTGCCTGTTGACACGTGCCTACGGCACGTCTTCGGAACGTTGCACCTGATTTGATTATATAAAATAGTTTTGGTGGTCCAGCAAATTAATTGAAGTAGTAAACATATTATATGAGGAAGCAGTATATCTACCTTTAAGCTCAATTATCGTCTTCCTGGTAATTAGCTTGAACTTACCTGAAATGCATATAGTTTGTTAGAAACACTGCATAGAGTTTTTTTTAACTTCAGCATCATTTTTAGATGCTTGTAATAGTTGTGCAAGGACATTATCATATAAGTTTTATAGAGCTTACTCTAATCCCATAACCACTATGAGCATGTCTAAATACAATGGTAACGCAAGTGCAGGTGTGAAGGTATCTACAATACAAATAATCTAAACATTTATTTTAAAAATTTTAAAGTTTTATTTCTAAAATTTCAAAAAATAAAAAAATTTTATTTTTTTAAAATTTTAAATTAATATTTTTTTAAATTTAAAAAATAATATTTTTTTAATTTTTTTATAACTTTTTGATTTTTTAAATTTTTTGAATTATTTTTGAAGTTTTTAAAATTTTTGATTTTTTTTGTTTTAAATTTTTTTTTAAAATTAAAATTTTTATTTTCTGTATTTTTTGAATAGAAGAGAGAGAGAGAGAGAGAGAGAGAGAGAGAGAGAGAGAAAGAAATAATTAAATAAATAAAGGAGTTGTTTTGGGTGGGAAATTTAAATTTGAATTTTGGGGGAAAACTTTTGGGGCGAAAATATATTTTTTGAGGTTAGATCTGGACCTTTGATTTTGGGAGGGATTGAAGGAGAGCCACTTGATAGCTTTCTTTGTGTTTTATTATATGGATATAATTAAATATGTTTATTAAAATAAATTATTTCATATTATTATATAACATACAATTATTATAATATATTATTACTTTATATATACTACTATTATATTATATTATTATTATATATATTATTATTTTATATATACTATTTTATATATACTACTATTATATTATATTATTATTATTATATACTATTATTATATTATATATATTATATATATATATATATATTATATTATATTATTATTTTATATTTAATATTTATATATATTATTATTTCATATATACTATTTTATATATACTATTACAATAATCTATTATTATTATAATATAAATTATTTTTATTATATATTACTATTATATATTATTATATATATTATTAAAGAATTTATTATTATTATAATAAATTGTTTAATATATAATTTGAATATAATATTATTACATACATATAATTATAATTATTATAGATTTTTATATATATGTATATTATTAAATATGTTTATTATAATAAAATATTTTATATTATTATATATCAGTATGTATGTATATGTATACAACATGTATGTATCAGATTGCTGGAGTAAGCGTCCTCATAACCGTAATTTCCACAATTCATGGATCCTCTCCTTCCAGATTATTCTATGGATAATTTGAAAAGAAAGAAATCACAGAATTTTCCAGCAAATCTACACTCCCTCTCGTTCATTAGCTAATGAGTTATTACGCTTATTCAACTTTTGGTCTTCTTCTTTAAAATCAGAAGCTAGAGGTAATATGAAGGGTGAAAGGTTGGAGAAAGCTTACCATTGTCTTATTAATCTCAATGCGATTTAATGTTCTGTTTCTGTTTCGCTTTCTTTTATTTGTGGTAGTTTGATCTATCTACCTGCGTTATTGGGGTTCTGTTTTCAGCTCACCGGTGTGGTCTCAAGTTTTTCCTTTGATTGCTTTCTTTTGCAGGCTTAAAGGGTAGTGCTGCCTACTCTTATAATGCTTTTGGCAAGATGTTTTGACTTCGTGTTTGGGCAGTTCTGGATTGGTGATGTGTTGGTTTTGAAGCCCAGTTTCATACTTGGGTCTGTTCCCGCTCTCCCCTTTATCTTGAATTCTGACTGGTTTCTGATGGTTATGTGTTTCGGTGGCGTTGGATCAGCTCGTTCTGATTGTCATCTTTTTGAGCTCAGCTGTTTAGA
The DNA here is from genome assembly GCA_017893485.1 of Hemerocallis citrina. Lineage (NCBI taxonomy): Eukaryota > Viridiplantae > Streptophyta > Magnoliopsida > Asparagales > Asphodelaceae > Hemerocallis > Hemerocallis citrina. The sequence continues at coordinate 139,601,965 of CM030359.1, read as the reverse complement.
GCTCTTTGCTTTGTTTAATCTCAATGCTTGTCTACTTCGTTTGTTTGTAATGGATGTATTCTCTGCTGTTAAGCAGTTTGAACTAGTATCTGTTTAATTAAGGATGCTTTGCTTGGCTCTGTTGGTCTTTTGTTGGCTTCAGCACTGCTATCATCATTCTAGGGTGCTCTTCTCTTGCGATTCTGGCTTTGCTAATACTGATCTCTCTTCTTCTTTGTTAGTATATTGCTGTAGCTGTTTATACTTCTTCGCTCTGGACTTTATATTGAGGCACTCAGCTGTTATTTCCCTTGGTCTTTATCGTCTTGAGTGTATTCACACTATGGTTAAGATATTGCACTGATTGATGTTTGGTTGTGGCACATTTGATCAGTTAGCTTTTGTTTAGACGTAGACCAATGGTGGTGGTGTTTCGGCTGATATGTTGCCTTTTTATGATGATTATTATCACGGTTTTGTTATGTCGGTTGATCTATTCATCTGGCATGTCCCTTCTTTCCTGAGATGAGTATGGCTGGTTGTATATATAATTGGCTGATTGGGTGTTTCTGATTAGAGGTGCTCTCGGCTTTGGGGGTTTCTCTCAATTGTCGGAGCTGGTTTTCCTCCTCCCTTTGGACTTATTGTTTACTCCATTGGGGATCCAACGGGCTTATATCTGAGGATTTAACCCGTGTGGATTCCATCATTGTTTATTTCTATCTAATCCTCCTAGATTGGTTTGGTTATTTAGCTCTTTGCCTGTTCTGTTTTACGCTCTGTCCCATTTGAAAGCTGCTTCATTGTGTCTACATCGATTGCTATGCATCGTTTGTGCTCCTGGGGATTTAGCTTTGAGGTCACCGGAGCATTACTGCGGTGATGGTGCTGTTCTGGATCGTGATGCGCTCTGCTCTGCTGTCGATGGGTTCGATCAGCCCTGTTTACATCTTGTACCTGTGTTTTTAGTTGTATATATTGTTTACATCTTGTAAATTTGTATCTATCTGCTTTTGTATTGACTGTACATTATTCTGATTAATATAATTATTTGTATGGCTGGAGCCGTTTGGCTCTTTCCGTTTCATAAAAAAAAAACATGTACGTATCAGAGTATATATACTGTGTACAATATATACATACAACCAAACCTATACATACATTATACTCTCATTTTCAAAAAACTGTTTTCATAAAAAATTACTACCAAACAGGTTTTACACTTTCATTTTCAGAAAACTGTTTTCAGAAAACTGTTTTCAAAACAACAAACCAAACGCAAGGTTAATGCATTATGTGGGAGTGACACGTGTACAGATGTGGCTAGTTATGTGGGGTTGATATGGTGTGGGTGTGCACGTGAACTGTTAAATAAATACGTCAAGGACTGGACCAGAAGACTGTGAACCAATTTAGGCGTCAAATTTGAAATTGATTGGTGATATTTCATTGGCTGGGTTTGGGGTCATATTATTTGGTTTGACTAGTGTAATTCATTATGAGATTCAACACGTATTGTACACCATAGTCAAAATGCAAAAAATAAAAGAAAAAAAAAATGCATATCATAAGGGAAAATATTATTTTGCGCACCACTTAAAACAGAGAAAACTCAAAAAATAAATTAAAATTATTTTTTTATTTATTAGAAAGGTCAATATAGAAAATATAAAAGAAAAATATTTTAGTAACAATATTTTCTACAAAGCAAAGTTATAAAAATATGCTAAAATTAGTAAATAAAATGTTATCCTCCCTTCTTTAATATGTATAACTATTGCTGCTAATTTTGGTGTGGGAGAAAACAAATAGTGAGTTTATATTTTGAAGGAAACTATTAAAGAACTAACATTTGATCGTCGCTGTGAAAAGTGGTTAGAGCTCCTGAGATTGAATCTGGATTGCTGAAAGAGAACCTGGATCAGGATCTGATGGTTGCTGCTTAGGCCGATGAACTTGCAAAAAAGCCTGAAATATCGGGATTGGCTCTGGCGACAGACCCTCCGACGCTCAAGTAAGAACCGAAGAGGAAGAGAGTTTGATTCTAGAAAGAGAGATTTCAGATTTTTTCCCGACCGGGGGAGGAGGGAGGGTATTTATAGGCCTGTGAATCAGTTACAAAGTTGACATAAATTTATTATCTTCAGTACACTCCCCCATCCCCCTTAAAAGATAGAATCGGTTACTCTCTTGTTGGGGATACAAGATTTTACTTACAATCCTGATGAACTGAGTGTCTTTCCTAGTGAGCCTAGTCCCTTTTGATGAGCTTGGAAGCGGCCAATGTCTTGTTAGTGAACTTGAAGAAGGTCTAGACCTGTTAGGGAGGCTCATTACTGTTAATCTCTCTTTAGAAGCTTTAAGATGTGTGTTGGAATCATACGTTCCTGATTTGTTGTGATTTATACCATTACCATAAGTCCTCCACTTCGGAGGACAATTTTCTCGGCTTTCGGGGGTAGAGTTCTTGAGTAATATCTTTACTTTTAGGGAAAATTGAAGATACCTGGAACTCGTTCGGAGCTTCTGGTGGCAATGGATATTTGCCTGAACTTTTCGAATATCTCAAGAGATTCCCAGAATTTTTTCGGATTTATCTGGAATTTTTAATGATTTTCCCCCAATTAATAATTACTTTTTGATTTTTCAATTAATTATTCTAATTATTTAATATTTTGGGGATTTTTAAAATAAGTTTATGAATTTAATAACAATTTTTGGATTTTTTAATTAAATTTATGAATTTTAAATCATTTCTTGGCTTTTTTAGTGATTTATCGAGTCGCGGTTTTTGGAACGTCTAACGCGTTGATCTCGCACGTGTTCGCCCACTGAGGGAAATGTAGGCTCGAGGGCACATGCGAGGGGATCTAAAGCGTTCGATCGAGATGGGTGCACGCATTCAGGAGATCGGGTGGGCGATTGCGTATGCAAAAGGGTGCTAGGTCAGATGACATGTTTGGCGACCTGAACGTGGGTTTCGGGTTTCAGATCCACCCGCTTCGCATCATTCGAATTTTGAAAGGGATCCAATGGCTGAGAGCTTCAACGCAGCTTTTGAGGGAATCAAATGGTCGGGGCGCCTTCACAGAGAGCCTCTTGGTCGGATAACGTATTCGCCGACCTAGGGTTTGGAGGGTCGCCGACCTAGAGCTTTGCAATCTTGCAGGTTTGGCTCGTTGTCAAGCTAGGAAGTTTCGCTGTCCTTAGGGGTTTATCGACCATCGTTTGGAGCTTCGCCGAATTCGCCATTGTTATCAACATAGGAAGCTTCAGTGACTTTGGAGCTTGCCGACCATGGTTTGGAGTCGACGTCAACTACGTGCCGACCTATATATGTCGACAACCTTCCTCGTCGAGCTACCTTCAGCAACCTACTCCTAACCTTCATCTTGCTAACTTTCGACCTTGCCAACTTCTACGCACACCAACCTACTACCTAACCTACTCCACCATCTCGCCGACCTACAACTTCAATGCTGACCACGGGACTTCAGCGACCAAGTTTGCAGCCGACCTAGTGTTTTGACCGAGCAAGGGTTTTGTTGAGCTCAGTTTGTGGCCGACCTTGGAGCTTTTTCAACCTAGGGTTTTGGCCAAGCTCCACCCTGGTTGTAGTTAACCTAGGGTTTTAACCGAGATAGGGTTTCTTTGTTGAGCTCAATTTGTAGCCACCTTCAATCGCTGCTTCACGCCATCTTCCACTTGTATTCAACTTAATTTTGTTGCCGAGCTCCTCCTTGTCGTAGCCGACATAGAAGAGTTAGCTATTTTCTTTGATGACATCGAGTTCGGCTTGAAGATCTTAAATTTTGCCACCTGAGTGTTTAGTTTGTCGTCTACTCCATCGAATCGCTCTTTCATCAACCAAGTATTGTGTTGTTCACTTGTCGATCAAGTGTCTCATCGATTATGTGTCTTGTGCGATAAGCATTCTGTTGATTCGGATAGTTAGTGTTTCGACCATTGGATCTTGTAGGTTGCTTAGATGTTGCCACATGGCAATTTGGTATTGACAGGTCTATAAATAGGACCCAACCCTGCCTCTCTCCCACACATTATCTCATTTGCTTCTTCCACTTTCTTTATCTAGAATTTTTCTGAGAGCTTCTCTCTTTACATCTTGTAGTGGTTCACCGGGTGGTGCTAGCGGTTTGCTTGGTGGTTTGATGGTGGTGCTAGCGACAGTTGCATCTTCGGCGATTCTGAGAGCTTGGTCAAGTATTTCATTGCAACTATTATAAGTTATGTTTAGCATTTCATCGAGCGACTCCTCTTCAGTTCCCGGCTATTTAGAGGTAGACAGTGATTTAGAGTCTAGAAGTTTTACTATAGAGGAGAAGGGGAAGGGTGTGTCTAGTCATTCACTATAGCATAGACGGTTGTTGATTTGGTGAAAGATTTGAAGAGTGCACACTCAGATACCGTTATTTCTAGTTTTTGAGTTGATTAAAGAGTACCCCGAAGTAGACCGGGATTTCATTCGGAATGATATGAATTATCTTGAACCGGATCCGGTTCACACCACTGAGGCTAACTTCACTAGCACGATTCTCATGAAAGCGGATCTTGCCATGACTAGAGGTGCTTTCGGGATTCCTCCAGAGTTTGGGCAGCTTTTGCCTGGTTCAAGTGTTAGGGCGTGTCATGAGATTTTTGTTGAGTACTATTTCTTCCCTTACGACGCCTTCTATGCCAGATTGCGCCTTCTTATTACCCCTTTGTGAAAAAGGTACTGAATTGATATGAGTTGAGTCTGGTGCAACTTAAGCTGAATGCGTGGAGACACATGATGAGATTCGTCTTACAATGTCATAGCCTAGGAGCTGAGAAGAGTCTAACTATTTTTAGGCGGCATTTTAAGATCACTTAATTGAACAAGACGAAAGAAGGTAGTATTTTTCCCCAGTAGTAACAGGGGTGTGATCGAGCTTCCCAACTCGATCAAGTCTTAAAGAGAGAAGTTTTTCATTTGTTCATAGCGTTGAGCCATGGGAAATTCCCATGACATGAAGGAGTGTGTCGAAGGCAATAAGGGCAGAGCCGGTCGTGATCGAAGGGGAGAGTTTTAGTGATGCTTTTCTTGCGCAGGCGACGTTAGGGTAGTGAGATATCGCTAAGGAAGTTAACTTCGAGGGTGGTCTTAGCCTGAGGAACCGTAGTACGATTTACCACTTTTATTCATTTTCATGTTTGCAATACATAGTTGATGTTCTTATTATTAGCATTGCTTTGCATTGTGAGTTCTCATTCCTTTGTGTTTCTTTTTACAGTGAAAGCACAGATGGATTTTCATGACCTAATTGCCGATCGGGAGACTCTTCGCAAAAAGAGGGTCGACGAGCCAAATAAGCGTATAAGGATGGCGAGCCATACTACTTCAAAGGCGTCAAAGGGTCCCTTTGTTCCAGCCCCGACCGTTCCATCGGAAATGCCCTTGGGGGCATTACCTAGCATTGATGCAGGGAGTTCTTCTTTGACGGCTATTGTAGTAGCTGTTGCACCTCTTTCCCTAATTGTACAGTCCTGCGAAAATTCTCAGTAATGAATGAGAGATGATCCATGTTCTCGATTGGAGCGTGAAACATCAGGAGAGATTTCTGCTAATTCAACCCTTTGGATGGATGAGATCTGCCATCTCCCTACTCCGGTTGATTGAGAGAGATTGAAGATGGAGCTGCCTGAGAGGTCCGTTATGGAGATTGCTCGAGCCCAAATGACGGTATGTTTAGTATTTTTGGAAGTGTAACTTTCATATATCTTTTTATAGATCAATTACTAAAAGTTTTTTTATTTTTTTTCTAGATGGCTTGTCAATTCTGCCACTTGGTCAAATTTTATACTGCCGGGGAGAAGTAGTTGAGGGCACAGGTCTCCCGTGCCAAGTGGGAGAAGAAACGAGCCATCAATGGGCTCAAGGCAGAGTTGGAGGCGGTGAAAAAAAAGGACGAGGAGTTATGCCAGAAGCTGGAGACATCGGAGAAGGAGAAGAAGATTCATGCCAGAAGTTTACAACGTCAAAGAAGATGGTTGCCGTTCTTTTTTCGGAGTTGAAGAAGGTGAAGCCCGAGACGGACTTGGTGGTGAAGACAGTGAAGGCCAAGGTAGAGGCTAAAGCTAAGGCTAGACTACAGAACGTGATCGACAGGTCGTATGCCCGAGCTATCCCAGACGTGGCTGAGCATGTTCCCAGCTTCACTGGGAAGGGGTACCATGTGATGTTTCGTTCTAGAGAAGCTCCCAAGGAGGATGGAGATAGGGAGGACGGTGATGAGGATGGCACTCCCATGGTGGGCATGAAGAGTGGTTCTGACATGAAGAGTAAGGGGAAGGAGGCGGCTGGGGCTCCTTGCCTGTAGTCCTGTCGAGGCAAGTGGATCCCTGATTCCTCCATAACGCTTTAGTTGCTTTCTCTTTTATTTTTTCTATGATGCCATATTGCGGACTAACCACTGCATCTTTGTATCTTCCTTCTTAGTTGATGAAATTGCTTCTTTGCTTATCAACACTTGTGTGTCATTTTGGCCTACTTGAGTTATTCAGATTGAGATATTTTGATGTTTTATCTCTTTTGTGATTGTATCCTCTGCCCTGTTGACGTGGAGATAACTCTTCGGTTCTTCCCGATGACAAAAAATTGTGGGCGCTGAGGGGAATGAATGAGGTGGTGAGGCAACTTCATAATAGGCTACATGTAACGGAATTAGCGCTCAATTGTTTACGCAACCAATCAGAGGCTGACTGGTTGGAGATGCTTTGTCTTTTGCATGTTGATCCTTTCGTTGGTATGCCCTTGCCTCCTAAAGTGATGAAGAAAAGTGTTGGGGAGTATGCTCTTCTTAGGGAGGTGCTTGTTGAGAAGGAGTTGGAGATAAACCATCTCCAAGCGAAGCTCAGGGGGCTGTGTACGGCCAGCACCTCGCGTACAATTGGCGGAGCAGGGTCGACAGTTGGAGGAGCAATAGTTGGCAGAGTGGGACCGGCGGTGGGAGGAGCGGTCTCAATTGCACGGTTGGCCCCTTGTTACCCTGGTGATGCTCACAGTGGGGCGACCATGTTGTCAAGTTTGGTTTCTACCCGGGGAGGGTCGCGTGCATCGGGTTACGGCCTCCAGACTCAGTCCGCGAGGTTGGAGCTTCCTACCAAGAGTTCAAGCAGCCAAGGAGAGGTGGTGTTCGGTAAATGGCATGCGAGGAGGATTGTGTCCCTTAGGAGGAACATCTCTCGCCGTTCCTGTGGATCAACTTGCATGACTACTATATCGTTAGCATTTTACCGAACCTTTGTAGTGATGCTTATACCTGAAGTTGCAGACTTATTGTAATTTGGCAGTTTTAATAATGCTCGTAGTTTTGTGCTTGTAAACTGTGGTAGCGATAATAGAACCAAGACATATATTCGTTATAATTCAATAGTTGTAAAGAAAATTGCTGTTTGTGCGATTAAAGATCTTTTATACGCTTGAGCCTTATCGTGTGATTCGTTGTCTTGGGGGTTAGCTAGTCGTAGGAGTGGCTCTAGGGAGGAGTTGGACTACGGACTTGCCGTTTTGTGCTTAGCTATTTATAGGAGCAATTCTACGAAGGAGTTTATCTCCGAATTTGCTATATGTAACACCCCGATTTCCTATACCAGGAAACCGTGACGTAAGCCAGAATATTTTCCTTCAATTAGCCACAATACACAGAATAATTGAAAAATTTAAAACTTTTTATTCAACATAAATGTATTACAAGTCTGAATGTTATAAAACTGCAATACATTACATCAGTATTACAATAATTCCATACAAGCCCAAGTGTTACAAACTTTCAATAAAATTTACATCAGAATACAATGAATAATATATAACTCTCGGAACTTTCACTTGGATGCTTCTCAACATAAAATAAATTACAACAGATGTTATAATTGAAATGAAAATCAACACTTTGCTTCTTTTGCCTTGAGTCCTCCTGAATCCTATACCTCTAGTTTTGGAATCTAATACAAATAGATTGATGAAAAGAGAAATGTGTATATATATAATTGATGTGTCAGTGTATGCTATGACTTAGACTCTAATGCAAGATTAACTAATGCAAGGATGCTCTTATTCTAATGCAAGCGAGTCTCTGGACAGTATGCACCCCATAAATACATACGCCTAGATCAAACCGTTTCTTCATATATAGGGATTTGAACCCACATCATGAATTCTACTCTGTACTTAACATGTTTCTGAAGTTACAGCATGACTGATGAGGTTGTTCTGAAACGGTCTGATCCCGCCATTCGCAGTCATATAAGGGTGTCCCCGTTTGCCACCATTGCCCGGCGTATGGGACCTCACTCAAAAATCTGATGAACCCTCAGAGTTAACTACAACACAGGTTAGCTCGAAGCATCCCCTGTGGCCCCCTAGCTTATAGACCGTAGTCTATCACTTGTTCGCCCTTCTTGATATAGAACATGACGGAGTTCCGTGGGTCCATCCCCTAGCTCCGATAGGAAAACTTTCCGCTCTTATCACGGCACTTCAGAAATTGACAGCTGAGATACGGATCCCGTGCCCCCAACTCATGAGAAGCCATAGATCGTATCCTTTTGACAGGAAGGGTACAACTAATAACACCACCTAGTGTTGGCCTATAGAACAGGTATGGTCATAAGGTATCACCCTTAATACCAACTCTTTCCCTTCGGCAAAATAATAATAAATAAAGGTTAAGTAGTAATAGCCATAAGTTACTACCGTGACGATGTCAGTAACCCTAAACAATCCGAGGGATGACAACAGTACTAACACAACATGTTAGGTCTTAAGTTAGACTATGCAAGATAACTTTACTAGGTGCTCAACCAAGACTTACCAAAATCCCTAAGGATCCTGTTCATAGTCCATCGATCCAAGACCCCGGCAATACGAATTTACTCGCATGCTACTACCCTGAACTTGGATTCCGTCTACGCTCTCGGCCCACGATCAACCTACACCAGTTAAGATCTGACGGTGCACGAGGGGTGACTTGTCCACAGCCCACGAGGAGTAAAATAAATACACGTCTTGATGGTCGATGGCCCCTAGGGCAATGATATCACCCTAGACAAGCATAACAAATTGTGTACTAGCTAATAAGCTACATATGAGCAAAACAACTTACATACGAGCCAACTAGCTACGTATGAGCCAAACAAATTACATACGAGCCAACTGGCTATGTATGTAACAAAACAATTTGCTAACAATTAGCGCGAACTATTTCCCAACATAAACATGCTACTTATGAACACAAGGAACACTTATTACTCATAATCAAGTGCATGATTCAAACTACTAACAAAACTTGATCTTTTATTCATAAAAGCAACATAAAAGTCTTCTAACACCCTAGAAGCAATTAAACATGCTACTCTTATCGGAATTCAACAAAATTAGACTTTTTAGAAAGGTGAGAACATCTACTACAACTCTCTATTTGATAACCTTTTCAGATTCCTTATGGAACTCAAAATCCAGCTCTTTAAACACAATTCAAAGAAGAACAAAGATAGCAAAAGGCTGAAACATGTAAAGTTTATAACTTTTGCTTTTGCTTTTGCTATACTTGTCGGAATATAACAAAATTATACTTTTTGGAAAGCTAAGAACATCTAATACAACTTCCTAGTTAACAACTTTCTCAGATTCCGTATGGAACTCAAAATCCAGCTCCTTAAACACAAGTCAAGAACAACAAAAGACAGCAAAAGGCTAAAACTTGTAAAGCTCAGAACTTTTGCTATACTTGTTGGAATCTAACAAAATTATACTTTTTGGAAATGTAAAAACATCTACTACAACTTACTAGTTAACAACTTTCTCAGATTCCGTGTGGAACTCAAACTCCAGCTCCTTAAACACAATGCAAAGAGCAACAAAGACAGCAAAAGGCTGAAGCTTGTAAGGCTCATAACATTTGCTATACTTGTTGGAATCAAACAAAATTAGACTTTTTGGAAAGCTAAGAAAATCTACTACAATTTCCTAGTTAACAGATTTCACAGATTCCGTATGGAACTCAAAATCCAGCTCTTTAAACACAATACAAAGAGTAACAAAGACAACAAAAGGCTGAAGCTTTTAAGGCTCATAACTTTTGCTATACTTGTCGAAATCTAACAAAATTAGACTTTTTGGAAAGCTAAGAACATCTACTAAAATTTTCTAGTTAACAACTATCTCAGATTCTGTATGGAACTCAAAATCCAGCTCTTTAAATACAATACAAAGAGCAACAAATACAGCAAAAGGCTGAAGCTTGTAAGGCTCATAACTTTTGCTATACTTGTCGGAATCTAACAAAATTGGACTTTTTGAAAAGCTAAGAACATCTACGACAACTTCCTAGTTAACAACTTTCTCAGATTCCGTATGGAACTCAAAATCCAGCTCTTTAAACACTATACAAAGAGCAACAAAGACTGCAACAAGCTGAAGCTTGTAAGGCTCATAACTTTTCCTGTACTTGTCGGAATCTAACAAAATTGGACTTTTTGGAAAGATGAGAACATCTAATACAATTTCCTAGTTAACAACTTTCTCAGATTCAGTATGGAACTCAAAATCCAGCTCCTTAAACATAAGTCAAGAACAACAGAAGACAGCAGAAGGCTGAAACTTGTAAATCTCATAACTTTTTCTATACTTGTCGGAATCTAACAAAATTATACTTTTTGGAAAGCTAAGAACATCTACTACAACTTCCTAGTAAACAACTTTCTCAGATTCCGCATGGAACTCAAAATTCAGCTCTTTAAACACAATACAAAGAGCAACAAAAACAGCAAAAGGCTGAAGCTTGTAAAGCTCATAACTTTAGCTATACTTGTTGGAATCTAACAAAATTGGACTTTTTGGAAAGCTGAGAACATCTACTTCAACTTCTTAGTTAACAACTTTCTTAGATTCCGTATGGAACTCAAAATTCAGCTCTTTAAACAAAACTTAAAAATAACCAAATCAACAATTTGCTTAAAAGCTCGCTGTTTTGGGAGAAACTTTATTTGACTTATCAAACTAAGCCAAAAAAATCTACAAAAATTAGAGTTTTGTAGTAACACATATATGAACCTCTCAAATTATGTTGGGCTCAAGATTTAAACATTAGAACAAGTAATTAATTCCTAAGCATTAAAACAACATACTAGTTTAAAGATTGGTTTTTTAGGGTTCTTGTTAAGTTCTATCCCCTCAATATTTATATTCCATTTATTCTAGTGCAAGTTCTTCAATATGCACATGAAAGGAGTCCAATTTGTCTACATAACAAGCAAATAAAACAACAACAAAAATAACAAATTGAGTTAAGAAACCCCTACCCAAAGAATCGGTTGGAAGGACTTGCTAGCTCTTCATTCTCATTCCTTGTTCTGGCTCCTCTTCTCAAGTACACCTCATGAGATTTACCCACTCTATTTCTTTGATTTTGATCTCTCTTTTCTTTTCTTTTCAATTTTTTTCTAAAATTAAAACAAGTAGAAGAAGTAATATGAAGAGAGAATGAGATGATAAGGAGATGGAGGAACACAAAAATGAAAGAGGGATTTTCCCGTAGGGTTGGCTGACCATGCTCTTTTATAGGAGAGGGAGAGAGAGCTTGTGGTTAGAGAGAGAGCAACATGTCTCTTTCTTTTGTGGCTCAACAATTTGATGATCAATTTGCAAACAAATATTGCAATCACACCCTAATCCAATCCCTACCTTCCATTTGATCATGACTGATAAAAAATAATACATTTTCCTAAAATCACATACTACATAATTTCATACAAACGTTCAAAATCGATATTGTACATATACGTACATACATCTATATAAACAGATAATTTTTTTCCATCAAAACCCATCATTCTCTACAAAAATAGTTTAATTTAGAAAATAAAATAAAATAGTAATAAAAATAATTTTATTATCGGCTCGGAAGATTTCAGTACCAATTTGATACAATACAGATATATACATACTAGTATATATATATAGATAATGTTTATTAGTAAAACCGGGTAATATCCATAAAAAATATTTCAATTCTGAAATTAAAAATAAAATAATTATAAAATAATAATTTTTAATATCAGCCAGGGATATTACAGATATTTTCTCAAAAATGCATTTTACAGGATTTTATACAAGTGCACAAAACCGATACAATATATATACTTACTTGTATATATATATAGATAACATTTATTAATAAAAACTAAGTCATTTTCATAAGAAATATTTTAATTTTAAAAATAATAATAATACAAATATAATATCCGACTGGGATATTACAATACTCCCTCCTTAGAATAGTTCTGTCCTTAGAACTACGCTAGTCAGGAGAACAGAAAAATATCCATACACTAAATAACTTTGGGAAAGAAAGTTTATACGGCTTTCCGGCTCCTAAGTGACTCCTCTACAAAATGGCTTTCCAAAGAACCCAACCTTGTTCCCAAAGCTGCCTGTAGACTCTACCATAATCGAGACGTAACTCTTGAATCTCGGTCAGAACTACTGACACTGGTACTCCATGCTGCTCCCTTACGCCTTCAATGTGGACTTATGCTAATTTCTATAGCGACCAAGTCGTCTATACCAGAAGAAAATGTGCGACTTCGTCAACCGGGTCCCCAGTAATCCAAATTGAGTCATTCATTTTTGAATTCCTGGGTAATCATGTGAGGAAGTCCATACTGATTTTATGAGATTTTCCTTCATCAACATGCCGCTTCGGTGCTTCAGTCCCTGCATCTCCTGCCTCAGCCTTCTGTCTTGCTCACTTTGTGACATCCTGAATTTTCATAATAAAAAAAAATTCATTTGACATCACGTGTTTCACACGTGCAAATTAATGTGTATTTTTGGCTTTAAAATTATTTTTTATGTCATGAACACATATTTCTCTTTTTCTTTTTAAAATTTTTTTTATTAAATCCTAGGCCTAATAACTTAATCCTAGCCCGCCTTAAAATTAATTAATTAATTAATTAATTAAAAGCCCAATAGGTTTTAGCCCACTAATTAATTCTATTATTAATTAAAACAACTTCTATGGTAGACTTGTCTTGTAACCAATTAGTGTAATAAATAAATGAACAAACTTAATTGTACTGTGCATGTAGGGGTATGTGCATTGCACATGCACGTGCAAATTGAATAAGAAGAGGAGGCTGGCCATACACATGGGGAGATGGGGAGAGTGGAGGAGTGGAGTAGTGGTTATGTGAAAGTGGGTGGTTCTTCTAACTCCCAATTCTATCATAACCCTTCATTCAAACTCATTTTAGCCCTTCATTGGTTCATGAGTTGTGAATAAATATCCCCCTTGGTCATTCATTACTCTTTGCACTTAGAAATTTTAAAGAGATAAGATATAGTTGTGTGAGGAAAGATAGAGTTGTGTGAGAAAAAGATCGAGTTGAGTGTGTGTGTGCTCTTGCATATTGGAGGCCGGCTTTCAATCACGGAGCAGAAGGAATCCGGTCGGGTACTAGCAAGAAGGAGAGGCTCGGTGTGTGCACTAGCTTGGAGGAGAAGGCTCGCAACTAGGGGAAGGCAATCGTGCTTTCAAGTAGTTTCTTTGAAAATTCTTAATTCTTTCTTCAAAGAGGTGGGCGATTTCTTTACTTCTAATGTACTTACCATGCTAGGAAATTAAGTTCATGAATATGCTAGAGAAACTAGTAAAATTGACCATGTGATTGCTTTAAAAAAAAGGTTAATAGGGAAAAAGAGGAAAATCTTGATTAAGATTAGTGATTAAAATTTATCATGGTGCTTTATTAAATTCATGCTAGAATATCCATTTTAATGGACCATGCTAGTGTGATGATTTTGCTTAAATGAATGGCTTAGTTGTAGATTGAGATGAATGGATATTGTTATGTTTAATTGTTAAATTGATAAATTGTTGTTCTACAATGTGGATGTGATAAAAAAATAATTGCTAGACTCTTGTAGAATTGAAAGAAAAAAAGAACCTACTTTTTGTCGATTTATATTGGTGTTTTTGAGAAAGAACTATAGTTTTATTTTAAAGTGGATAAGGTATTCTTTAAATATAAATTGTAAAGAAAACTTATTTTAATGTCAAAAATATGAGTTTTAGATTGCTGTTATACTGTATTTTCTTTTAGAAAATATTATGGAAAGAAAAATTTTGATTTTGAAAGATACAAATTTATTGAGAAATTAAATTTTGTAAAGGAGACTTACAAACAGACAGTAGGTATAAAACTATTTCGACTCCTCTTTATTACAGAAAATTGGTTTGGGAAAATTGGCTTTCGGTGTGAGTGTAAGGCGCAGTGTATAGTATACAGGGTCTCGGGTTCGAGTCTTCAAGAAGTTCTATTTTTATTAAAATTCAATTTTTCTCAAAATACAGTACAATCTATACAAAAAGTATTTAATCGAACTCATATCGGTTAGTCACTCTGGACTTCTTGGTCTTCGGGTGCACTTTGGGCCTGTTAATGTAGCTGGACGGAAGGTTTGGTCTAGGTTTGGAATCCGACCTCTGCCACTTTATTTGGTTGTGATATTTTTTTAATGAATTTCAATTTTTTTGAGTATTCTTGAGTTTTAAAGAGTATTAAAAATTGGAAAAAATTCTAATATTCTTCTAAAATTATTTAGACTTTATAAAAATTATTTCTACAATATTTTGACATATTTTAGTGAGATTTAGAAGTGATTTTTTTTGGGATAAAGAACTTGATGAACCTTCTTAAAAATATGAATTTGGTATAAGTAAAGAAAGAAGAGAAAAAAAAGAAATTTGTGTGGAGATTAAATTATGAGATATGGTAAGTTAAATAAGGAATTGATGTTTTGTGCATATAATTGTGCTTGAAAAATGAAACAAAAGATCATGATGGATTATAGAAATTTATGAGTGTGAGTACTCAACTTTGGTGAACATGAAAAGTGGTTAAGAACTAGAGTGTAGCTAAGTCCTTATACTGGCATGAATGAAATCTCGAAAATAAATGTTGCAGAAAAAAGACTAAGATTTTGTCGTTGTTATCAATTAATGCTTAAGACCGCTGTAGAGGAAAGGCTAACTCTATGGTGTTAATTTTACTCATGATTCAAATATCTAAGGACTATTCTATAGTGAAGATGTAATGAAAGTAAGAGAAAAACACAAGTATGAGGACTTCAGATCTACGGTGTGAGAGTGTTCATAGGATGTCTACATGATGCGTCATGTCATGACGTGAATACATTGCCAGAATTATCGGGACCGTGGCGACGCTTGTGGGGTGCTTGGTGACTACGTAGTGCCATCGTTCCATAGTGGAGGCAAATTATCCATAGGATGTCTGCATGATGCGTCATATCATGTCGTGGGATTTCCCTCCAGGATGTCTAGACATGGGCTCGTAACTCATAGAGCATCTAAGATACTTATCGTAGTTATCATAGTAGTTAAACTCATAGCGAGGGATCCAACCCTACAAGATGAAGTACGATTAAGGGCTTGCCCTCGGATTTATGTAGAATGGGATGCATAAGTTCGAACAAGTGTGCATTAGTGTCATTAAATATAATTCACTGCATTAAGGATTAAATGCACAACACCCACGACATCAATAGGATAGTCTCCCTTAGCTTTGTTTGTTAACAAGTGTGTGCTTTCCAAGTAAGAGAAATTGATGTATTATATCCTAGCGTCAGTTGAATGCAACTGACATGCCCAAAGTTTCTATACAGGATAAAATGAATGAGAGGACAAAAGAAGGAATGCTGCTTAAAGATTTGTTTCAAGTGTTATTTTATTCATGTATTATGTTGTAATTTGTTTCTGCTGCGTTGATGTAAACATTGTTGTATAAAAGTTTTAAATTCCTTATAAAATCGTACGAAGTGAAGTGTAAAGATCCTGTGGAACTTCGAATTCAGACTTATTTAGAATTCGGGGTGTTACAGAGTGGTATCAGAGCCACGCTTCCAAGTAGTATAAATTTATAAGGAACGACACCCTAGAGTGGACATTAGAGTGTGAGTTGGGTAGAGAGATTTAAATGTAAGCTGCTTACATTTGTGTTTCTCTATGATTGATGCTTCTTCCTCTCCCTTCCTAAGGATGGCGAACCACCACGACCCAGCAGATGATGATGATTGGCACATAATTGAAGAGGACTACTACCCTTGACAAGCAGATTCCGACGAAGAAGATCTCGAGGAATATAAAGGAGAATGGCCCGAGTCCTGAGAGATCACTCTACATCCGAACTCATCAGATGCTTCCTCCGATGAAAAGGAACCAGTTCCACAAGGTCGCATCGAATCTCTTCAGAGGCAAGTGGAGATTCAGAAGGAGGGAGCAGACCATTTGCTGGCCCAGTGTGCAAGTTCAAGGAGAATATTTCAACCCTCAGCCATCGAGTTTAGGAACTGGAGAAGAGAAAGAACATGTATGATGTGTTGAAGGAAGAAGTAGCAGAACTACAGGAAGAGATTAGGAGAGCCAAGAGGAACCGTAGGAATTAGAATGTTGTTTTATCTCAATGTTCATCGCATGGATGCAAAACGATGTTTTTAAATTTGAATGTACAATGTTTGAATTCAATGAAATGAAAGTTGATTTAAATTCATGTTTCTACTTCGAATTTAATTGATCTTTTGAATCAGAGTATGGTTGGAAGAAGAGCAAGGAGTGGAGAAGGGCCCAGTTGTGGACTCGACCTGGAAACTGAGTTGGCCAGGGTCTATCAGACCATCAACACCGTAGCTATGAACCAGAACCCTAGGGGGATGCCTGCAAATCCAGTTCCTGAGGGGATCAAAATTGTGGAGTCATTCAAGAGGATGAAGCCACCAGTGTTTGAAGAAAAGTCAGACTCAGATGCAGCTGACAATTAGATTAGGCAAGTCGGGACTATCTTTAAGGTCTTGGAAACTCCAGAAGGTAGCAAGGTGAAGCTGGCTACATTGCAGTTCGAGAAGGACGCAGCTATATGGTGGCAGTCCGTGAAGCGTACTATGGGAAATTGTGTTATCGGCTGGGAGGAATTCTTGGAAGAGTTCCGCGGTCACTACTTTCCATCCGACGTCCAAGAGAACAAAGCAATGGAGTTCCTGGCACTGCAGCATAGAGGCATGTCTGTCAGGGAGTATGAAACATGGTTTACTCAACTTTTGAGGTCTGCGCCCGAACTTGTGATCGACGAGGCAAAGAAGGCTCGGATGTTCGAGCACGGATTGCGGCCAAGTCTGAGATCAAAGATGATACCCCTTGGTATCAGGAGGTTTGACAAGCTAGTTGTAGTGCCCCGAATTACTAAAATAGGAACTCGTGACACACTCGAGGATCTTCCTTCAAATGAGTCACAACACAACAAAATTAACAGGAAAATAAAAACTTCTATTACATCAGATTGTTATACCAAAGTCCAGTGATTACAATAATTACAATTAATTGTTACAACAAGAATGTATAATAAAATTCGGACAGTAACTTTCACATGGACGTTTTTCCCTGCTAGAGCTCTCCCGTGATCCCAAGTCGGCAATCCTGCACTGATAACTGTGGGCACGTCAGTTGATTACAACTGAAGAAAATGCTATATTCGGCTATCCTCTCTACGCCATAATACAACGATTCCAACCTCAACAACCACAAATAATATTTGATGCAAATAAAAAAAGTGGTGTTAAGCAAGTGTTGGTATATGCCATGACCTAATCTAAAGCACACTATGCACAAATACTCCTAAAGCTAATGCACGCTTAGTTGAAAGATATGCATCCTGTTACCGCTAAATCTGGTGTGGGGGTAAACAGACAGTATTTATGGATTCTTGGAAAACATGAATAGCAAACCTGAACCTGTTCCACCGGAGTTTGACCGCTGACTCCCGCCGTTCACCTGCAAAAAGTACGAGACACCGGGGTTGATCCCGGCGACGCACCCTCTGACGCTCAAGTCAGTAATTAGGAAGATTATGAAATAGCGTAAATTGGCAAAAGATTGATTACCTCTTAATGGTGATGGATGGGGGGTATTTATAGTCGCCATTGGGGTCAGATTAGGAATGTAATCTCTGTGATCAGTTAAGGAATGTAATCCCTAATCCCCAGTGAAAAGATAGATGTGAATCAGGGTCGTTGATTAATATTAATCAGAAACCCTAATTCTATCCTGCTGGACCGGGTTTACTTCGGGTTGGGACCCGTACTTGGTTGGAGATGGATTCGTTCGCGGGTTAATGGGTCTTTAAGAACTAGTACCTGCTTCGGACCCATTGGTAGGCAAAATTACCATTTTACCCCTACGTTTTAAGATTCGTTCCTGATTTGGAAGGTTTCGATTTAACCCCATTTTTAGTCATATCACGAGCCCCCCCACTCTTAAAGACTGAGCTTGATCAGCCTTTGAGGAGTAGTGTTACTGTTTTAATGGCTGGCGGAGTTGTATTGGAGTCCAAATGGGAGGTTACGAGTCCTTGCAGGAGGCAGTATGGTGATTTTCTAAGTTAGTTGCATGCTCTGAGTTGTTCTTAAGCTCTTCTGGACATTTGGTGATTTTTATCTATTTTTCGGAATATTTACTTAATTTTGCGAAGTGTCGATTCGTCATTCAGGGGTCTTAATAAATTGTCCTAGGCGATAATTACTTACTCGGGGACTCAAAAATATTTTCCCAACTTTATAATTATTTGCTAGGTTTTTTAATTAATTTTCCTGAATTTGTAATTATTTTTTCGCAATTATTAAATAAATAAAACGATTTAATAAATAAAATACCGAATTATGGCATGGCGCGATCTGGAACGTTGATCTTCTGCGGGTGCGAATTTCCGAAAGATCGGATGGACAGGGTCGCTCAGCAGCAATTTATCCACTTTTGTGGGTCGGATGGCACTTGCTTAGAATCCGAGCGAACTGGCACGGTTTTTCCCTCACGCGAGTGGCTCGGATCGCTAGTCGCTTGGCTCAGAATTCTGAGCGACGTGGAGCGATCTGATCCGTTGGATCTCGAGGCAGGCTCGGTTGCCAAGAAAACGCTATCTTTTCGTTTAGTGTACGTGGCGTAATCTGGACCGTCCAACATCTCAGGCGCGATTTTTGTAATGATCCAACGGTTGGAGACGCTCGGCAGCGTTTTTCTTCACTTTTGCGGGTCGAATTGGCACTTGTTCGGTCTCCGAGCGATGTAGCTCGGTAGCCGATCGTATAGCTCGGTGGCCGAGCGTATGGCTCGGTGGCCGAACTGTTAGCTCGGATCGCCAGTTGCTCTGCTCGGATTGCTAAACATCGTAGAGCGATCTGAGCTATCGGATCTTGGCACGAATCTCGAGGCAGGCTCGGTTCCCAAAAAAATGCTATCTTGTCGTGTAGCGGTGCTGGCACGATCTGGGCCGTCCGATCGAAATCTTACGCGAATTTTGAGGAGAAAGTCATTTTTATCCAATTCGCAGCTCGGATTGGCACTTGCTCGGAATCCGAGCTATCCTCTTGGTTCTTGAGGTCGAATAGCCTGTCGCTCTGGTTTTGGTTCCGAGGGATGTGGGGCAATAGGAGCCGTTGGATGATGGCACATATCTCAAGGCTGGCTCAGTTCCCAAGAAAACACTATCTTATCGTTTAGTGGCGCTGGCAAGATCTGAGCTGTCCGATCGAAATCTTACGCGAATTTTGAGGGGAAAGTTGTTTTTCTCCAATTCACAGCTCGGATTGGCACTTGCTCGGAATCGGAGCTATGTAGCTCGGTAGCCGATCGTATAGCTCGGTGGCCGAATTGTTAGCTCGGTGGCCGAATTTTTAGCTCGGTGGCTGAATTGTTAGCTCGGATCGCCAGTTGCTCCGCCCGGACTGCCAAACGTCGTACAGCGATCTGAGCCGTCGGATCTTGGCGCGAATCTCGAGGCAGGCTCGGTTCCCAAAGAGAATGCTATCTTGTTGTGTAGCGGTGCTGGCACGATCTGGGCCGTCCGATCGAAATCTTACGCGAATTTTGAGGGGAAAATCGTTTTTCTCCAATTCGCAGCTCGGATTGGCACTTGCTCGGAATCCGAGCTATCCTCTTGGTTGTTGAGGTCAGATCACCTGTCACTCGGATTTTGGTTCCGAGAGACATGGGGCGATCGGAGCCGTTGGATGATGGCACAGATCTCGAGGCTGGCTCAGTTCCCAAGAAAACACTATCTTGTCGTGTAGTGGTGCTGGCACGATCTGGGCCGTCTTATCGAAATCTTACACGAATTTTGAGGGGAAAGTCGTTTTTCTCCAATTCGCAGCTCGGATTGGCACTTGCTCGGAATCCGAGCTATCCTCTTGGTTGTTGAGGTCGGATCGCCTGTTGCCCGGATTTTGGTTCTAAGGGACGTGGGGCGATCGGAGCCATTGGATGATGGCACAGATCTCAAGGCTGGCTCAGTTCCTAAGAAAACACTATCTTGTCGTGTAGTGGTGCTGGCATGATCTGGGCCGTCCAATCGAAATCATACGCGAATTTTGAGGGGAAAGACATTTTTCTCCAATTCGCAGCTGGGATTGGCACTTGCTCGAAATCCGAGCTATCCTCTTGGTTGTTGAGGTCGGATCGCCCGTCGCTCGGGTTTTGGTTCCGAGGGCGCCGAGCGGTTTTACTTGTATCGAAACGTCGCTCCCTTTGCCAATAGTTGCCGATCTTCGTTACTTAGTCGTTTGGGCTTTTGTAACGCTTCAAGGAAGGCCCAAGAGTTGCGCCCTTACGTTACAAAGCCCAAGAGGCGTTTCTTTTAATATAAGTTTTCACCCCCTCAACACTTAACCTCATTTCTCACTTTCACTTTCTCACTCTTGGTTTTACTCCTTAGCAGTGAAGTTTTTAGCTCTTGGGTGGTGTTGTTAGCTGTCGCGGCAAGGCGTTTTGAGCTCCGACGATCTTTTCCGATCGTACTAGTCACTTCAAGTTCAGTCTCTCTCCTTATTCTTGAAAATATGGTTAAGATTTCTTCTACAGATAAGACCCCTACCTCGGACCAAGTCGTCAGCCGAGCGATGACGGTCAGGTCGGAAAAAGGGAAGGAGCCTGCCGAGCCGACCGTAGAGACAACGGTGAGGCCGAGCGAAGGCGAAGAGGTTGCCGAGCCACTCCAAGAGGTAACCGTCAGAGCCAGTAAAGGCAAGGGGGTGGTGACGATAGTCGAGCACCCGAAGAGTGCTGGGGAGTTGGGTCGGCACCCGAGCGTCTTGTCTAGTGTTGGCAGTGTGCGGAGCTACCCTGGGGATTGTTAGTGTAGGTGCCCTAGAGGCAATACAATGATATTATGTAATCAGTATTATTGACATTATGTTCTTTTCATATATTAATAATTTATTATGCTTCGTATTTACTGCGATATAATTATTAGCATGATAAATGTCCTTAGATTATTAATACGAACTATATGAACTTGAGATTATATATAGTATAATAATCTTAAATGTCCCTAGTCGAGTATTATTATTATTAGGACAGTAATAATACATTGAGACTAGTATGTTGATTGATTGATGACCACTTCTCATGGGTCATTAGTATAGAGATACTAAAATCAATACATAGGTAAATGTAAGAGTACATTGTACTGGACAGACCCACTGTGAGATTCTACATGGAATGAATTAATAAGTGTCATAAGTAATCTCACTGTGATAATGGTGTAATGGTCCTCTGACCTGAAATCATTATATTTCTACACGAGAATTAATGTACTTTGATTCTATCAAAAGTTATCTTTAATCGGGTAATGATAAAGATAATTATTGGGTTCATTATGAATCGGGTGAGAAATATGAATGATCTAGAGGGAATTTAACCCTCCTAATTTTAGGAGTGATATTATCGGCCTCTTGTTTGAGTGAGACTATGAAATGCATGGCCATGCTCAAATATTGATTTGTTTGAATAGTCTACTCATCGATCAAGAAAATAAAGATTAAATTATTAAGAGGATGACACGTCCCATGCCTCTAGTTTAATCTATAATATCAAGGTTAAAAGGATTATATTACATGGAAACATTAATCACGAAAGGTTTAATTGAATCACCAATTATTGTTATTACTTGGGTAGCAATGATGTATTACTAGATGCCGCTCATTGTTTATAATTTTATTATAAGATAATAAAATTATTGCCAACGTAATAATAACCTATAGGGTCACACACTTAGAACGTTTAAAAGGAGTATTAGTTTAAATTCGGAATTTAAATTAAGTGATTCGAAATTAGTTAATTAATTGAGTTGGACTTAATTAATTAAAGGATAATTCGAATCATTTAAGTGATAAAACCAAATCAGATTGGTCTTATCAGAAGCCAAACTGATTATGGTTAATTCGAATTTAAATGATAAAACCAAATCAGATTGGTCTTATCAGAAGCCAAACTGATTACGGTTAAGCCCACCTCTTATCTCTCCCTATAAATACATAGAGATGTATTAGTTGAAGGGGATCTTTGACAAATCCGTTTCCACAGAAACCCTAGCCGCTCAACTGTTGAGAGGTAAAAGAGAGAGAAAGAGAGAGGCAAGGATCATCGGCTAGTACCGGCTCCCTTGATCGTTGGACGATCGGACGTTCGTGTGGACTGCCTTAGAGACGCGGATCTAGCTACTAGGACTGCGTGGTGATTGCAACCTCCATCTTTCAGCCTTCGAAAGCTCCGAAAGGTAAAATTTTATTTCTCCATTATTAGCCAATTCTTATACACGGATCCTAGGGTTAGGGTTTCGGATCTGTCTTTTTCGCTGCGTTTGGCCTCGAAACCCTTCAGTGGTATCAGAGCAACGTGTATAAGGGGCTGATTTGGTTACATGTTTACTGCATTCGATGCATGTATGCATGTTTTATGAATCTGCCTTGATGCAGTTATGTGATATGTCGATATAATATGTTATGTCGATCATATATGATTCTGTTATGCTATATAGATTGTGATTTGTTGATAATTAGGTAAGTTTTACCATCTGCTATGAATGTTCAGTAAGCGATTTGTATGTTATGCATGAAGAATGGTTTATATGGTGATATAAACTGATGGACAGATAGTGTTTGGACACGATCTGTAAACTGGGACATGATATGAATGTATATGATACATGGTTCCGGAACTGTATTTGATGCAGTGGCGGCAGAGACTAATAGATATGATCTGTTGTTCGAAATCGATAATTTTTAATAAGGATAGTCCTCTGGAATTAAAAAATTTTCTGATTTCGAGCTGCAGTGGCGGCAGCTCGACCCCCGCCAGGGGCTGCCGCCCCCGGACCCCGCCCGGGGGCTGCCGCCCCCGGACCCCCGCCCAGGGGCTGCCGCCCCCGGACCCCCGCCCAGGGGCTGCCGCCCCCGGACCCCTGCTGCATATATATATATTTGTGTGTTCTTAATTGTTTATAAGAGCATGGTGCTGGTTATGGCCTTAAGACCCTTAGATTAATGGTTTATGTTTTGGTTTTGTAAATACGACTTGCATGTCGTTCTCTTCATTCTTGTAATTGTATTATCTCGAATGTAACTCGAGTTTCATTATGTAAGTACATAAGTACAAGTTGTTTTCATTTATTCAATGTAATGTAATTGAAGATTGAAGGGCGATCCAAGAGATGAAGCAACCAAGGAGAATGAAGACATGTAATTGTATTTATATTTTCCACCATAGATTGACCTCGATCCTTTCATCAGCTTGAAAGGATCATGTAGGTTAAAGGCCATAACCAAGCACGTTTACTTACTGCACTTTACATATTGATGTATGAATGTTTCTGTAGAATACACTGTGATGCATGCTTCAAATAGATTAATAATGTATTAATATATGTATTAGATACATCATCCATGCCATGCCTGCTTAAACAAAATAAAACATGTAACGATGAAAGATGAACGTTAAACAAACGATCATGAGATTCTCGTGTTTATGAAACACGGCAATTAAATATAAATTTCATTGATTCAACGATTGAATGATTTTGTCAACAACGGATCACGAATCTGTAAGAAAAGGGGTGCCAATAATGCCGTCTGTGCGTTAACCTCTGATCTGGAAATCATTCATTCAACGAATTTTGATTTGAAATATTTAGTTCCAAGAAAAGGGAATCTCTTTATGATGGGATCATGATCGTTTACAAGTAAACCCCTTAACAAAATATTAAGTTAATTAGATGCTTTCCAATGAATTAACACTCATCAAAGCCTAGATCATAAGGGGTGGGTTTGCCAAAGTAGAGCACTCCTTTTAATCATGGTTAGGTGCGAAAGAATAAAAGTGATATTCGTCATGTTAATCATTGGGACCAACTTAACTAAGTCGTCACAATAGGATTGTGGATAGTGAACTTAGAAGCATAGAGTTTGGCGAAAAAAATTTATTAGATAAATTAGAACAATAGTTGTTCACCAAACTATCCAAGAATTATATGTGATATAATTGACAAAAGTTGTCTACCTAAATAGTTATGTTTTGGGAGAATTGGCCAACGCTGACTCAAGGCATAATGAAATATGGATCTTGGCTCACTAGAAAATAAGTTTCCGAATTAATAGTAAGGGCTATTAGTTTGAACAAAATAGTGGGAGGTATATTAAGTTGAATGTACCATTATCACTTGAACATAATAATTAATTATTTGACAATCTAACTTATCTTATGCATTTTAAACATTGTAGATATTAAATGGCACAAAACACAAACAACTCTTTCTCCGTGCGATCAGTCCTTGAGAAGGACAAGCTGACAGGAACAAACTTCCTTGACTGGTCTAGGAATTTGAGGATTGTCCTCAGGCAGGAGCGTAAGCTCCAAGTTGTTGAAATTCCTCCACCGGTCCATCCTGGTGACGGTGCAACTCGTGCTCAACTAAATGCTTACCAGAAGCATATTGATGATGCGACAGACGTTGCCTGTCTCATGCTTGCAACTATGAGTGCTGAGCTTCAGAAGCAGCATGAGCATATGGATGCTTATGCTATGCTTGAGCATCTTAAGACGATGTTTCAAGTACAGGCTCGTCAAGAAAGGTTCAATACGTACAAAGCAATCTTTAACTGCAAGCAAGGAAATAACCCGGTTGGACCGCATGTTCTGAAGATGATTGGGTATTTTGAATACCTAGACCGTTTGGGCTCCGGGCTTTCTCGAGAGGCTCAAATAGATATTATCTTGCAATCATTGAACAGCAACTATGCCCAGTTTATCATGACTTTCATCATGACCGAGCAAGACAAAACACCCACTGAATTGTTGGCACTGTTAAGAACTACCGAAGCCAACATGCAAAAGGCACCTGAAAATGCTCCCATAATGATGGTGGGCAATAAAGGTGCTAAGGGAAAGGGGAAATGGAAAGGCAAGAAAAAGATTGGATCTAATGCAGTTGCTCCTTCCAAGCCCACTTTCAAGAAAGCTCTCAAGCCTAAAGGTGGTGTTGCTAAACCTGATAAGGGTGATTGTCACTGGTGCAAGAAACCAGGTCATTGGAAGAGAAACTGTCCAGCTTATTTGGAAAGTCTGAAGAACGTGAAATCTCTGAATATTTCTGATTCAGGTATTCATGTTATAGAAGTCAATTTATCTACTTCTACATCTTGGGTATTGGATACTGGATGTGGTTCTCACATTTGTATTAATGTGCAGGGACTTCAAAGGAGTAGATCTTTGGCAAAGGGAGAGATCGACCTACGCGTTGGCAATGGAGCAAAGGTTGCTGCTTTGGCCGTAGGGACTTATTATTTGTCGTTGCCCTCTGGGCTTATTTTAGAACTTGAGAACTGTTATTACGTGCCTGCGATTTGCAGAAACATTATTTCTATTTCTTGTTTGGACAAGAAGGGTTTTTCGTTTATAATAAAAGACAATTGTTGCTCTTTTGCTTTAAATGATTTAACTTATGGTGTAGCACGTTTATTTAATGGTTTATATGTTCTAGATCTTGATCTTACTCCCGTCTATAATATGAATAAACGTCTTAAAGCAAATGACTCAAATCAAACATACCTTTGGCATTGTCGATTAGGCCATATAAATGAGAATCGCATATCCAAACTACATAAAGATGGATTTTTGGATAAGTTTGATTTTGAATCATACGATGAATGTGATGCTTGTTTACTTGGTAAAATGGCAAAAGCTCCTTTTACTAAAATAGGTGAAAGGGCCAACGAACGATTAGAACTAATACATAGTGATGTATGTGGTCCAATGCGTTCTATGGCTAGAGGTGGCTTTTATTACTTCATAACATTTACTGATGATTTCAGTAGATTCGGATATGTGTATCTTTTGAAACACAAATCTGAATCCTTTGAAAAATTCAAAGAATTTAAAGCTGAAGTAGAAAAGCAAATAGGCGGAAGTATTAAAACTCTTCGATCCGATCGAGGAGGTGAATACTTAAGCCATGACTTTAAGAATTACTTAAAGGAGTGTGGTATAGTATCACAGCTCACTCCTCCTGGAACACCACAATGGAATGGGGTTTCTGAAAGGAGAAATCGTACCTTGTTGGACATGGTACGATCGATGATGAGTCATGCTGAACTTCCAATAAGTTTCTGGGGTTATGCCCTAGAAACGGCTGCATATACACTAAACCGAGTCCCAACTAAAGCGGTTCAAAAGACTCCATATGAGATATGGACTGAGAAACGTCAAAGCATGTCATTTATGAAAATATGGGGATGTGAAGCGTTTGTGAAACGTATGATCTCTGACAAGCTTGGACCAAAATCAGATAAGTGTTATTTTGTGGGGTACCCGAAGGAAACTAAGGGTTACTTCTTCTATAATCCGACCGAGAACAAAATAGTTGTTTCTCGCACTGCTGTGTTTCTTGAACGAGAGCTAGTCTCCAAAAGAATCAGTGGGAGGAAAATAGAACTCGATGAAGCTCGAGACCCACAAGATAATGTTGAACCCGAATTGGAAATTGAGCAGGATATTCAAGATAATATTCAAGATGAAACTGCTCAAGAAACACAGATTGTTCGTAGATCTGGTAGGATTCGCCATCAACCTGAGAGATATTATGGATTTCTCTTAGTAGAGAATGGTGATATGATGCTCATAGATCAAGATGAGCCCCTCACCTACCAAGATGCTATGAACAGTCCTGACTCTGAGAGATGGCTAGAAGCCATGAAATCTGAGATGGATTCCATGTATGATAACCAAGTATGGACTTTGGTTGATCCACCTGAAGGGGTAAAACCTATAGGGTGCAAATGGGTTTTCAAAAAGAAAATCGACATGGATGGAAATGTTCAGACCTATAAAGCTAGGTTAGTTGCAAAAGGTTTCAAGCAAATTCATGGTATTGACTATGATGAAACTTTTTCACCTGTAGCTATGGTCAAATCCATTAGGATTTTGCTTGCAATAGCAGCTTATCATGATTATGAGATCTGGCAGATGGATGTCAAAACAGCCTTCCTTAATGGGAGCCTTAAAGAGGATGTGTACATGACACAACCTGAAGGTTTTGTCAGTCCAAGGGATGCTAGAAGGATATGTAAGTTGCGTCGATCCATTTATGGACTGAAGCAGGCCTCAAGGAGGTGGAATATTCGTTTTGACCAGACAGTCAAGGAATTTGGCTTTATTCAAAACGAAGATGAATCTTGTGTTTACAAAAGGGTTAGTGGGAGCCACGTGGCATTCATAGTATTATATGTTGATGATATATTACTTATCGGGAATGACATACCTTCTCTACAGGCTGTTAAGACTTGGTTGGGAAAAAATTTCTCAATGAAAGATTTAGGCGAGGCGACCTATATATTAGGGATCAGGATCTATAGAGATAGATCCAGAAGATTGATCGGCCTAAATCAGAGTACATATATTGACAAAGTACTGCATCGTTTTGGGATGCAAGATGCTAAAAGGGGATTTGTCCCGATGTCTCATGGGATATCAATCTCGAGTGACAATAGTCCTAAAACATTGGATGAAAAGGACCGCATGAGTAAGATTCCATATGCTTCTGCAATTGGATCTATCATGTATGCAATGATATGTACTCGTCCTGATGTGTCATATGCTTTGAGTATGACGAGCAGGTTCCAGTCTAATCCAGGTGAAGGTCACTGGACAGCTGTCAAGAATATTCTTAAGTACTTGAAGAGGACTAAAGATTCATTCTTGGTATATGGGGGAGAAGAGAGACTAGTGGTAAAAGGTTACACTGATTCTAGTTTCCAAACAGACAAGGATGATTCTATATCCCAGTCTGGTTTTGTGTTTTGTCTCAACGGAGGTGCTGTAAGCTGGAAAAGTTCAAAGCAAGAAACAGTAGCTGATTCTACAATGGAGGCTGAGTATATTGCTGCTTGCGAAGCAGCCAAGGAGGCAGTTTGGATCCGAAATTTCATCACAGGGCTTGGTGTGGTTCCATCGATAGTAGACCCTATCGATCTTTATTGCGATAACAATGGAGCCATAGCACAAGCAAAGGAACCAAGATCGCACTCCAGGGCGAAACATATACTTAGAAGATATCACCTTATTCGTGAAATTAATGAACGAGGAGATATACATATATGTAAAGTGCAAACTAATGATAACGTAGCTGACCCACTGACTAAGGCTTTGTCGCAGCAGAAGCACGAGGGTCACACTAGTTCAATTGGTATTCGATACATGAGTGATTGGCTCTAGTGCAAGTGGGAGATTGTTAGTGTAGGTGCCCTAGAGGCAATACAATGATATTATGTAATCAGTATTATTGACATTATGTTCTTTTCATATATTAATAATTTATTATGCTTCGTATTTACTGCGATATAATTATTAGCATGATAAATGTCCTTAGATTATTAATACGAACTATATGAACTTGAGATTATATATAGTATAATAATCTTAAATGTCCCTAGTCGAGTATTATTATTATTAGGACAGTAATAATACATTGAGACTAGTATGTTGATTGATTGATGACCACTTCTCATGGG
Source organism: Hemerocallis citrina (assembly GCA_017893485.1). Taxonomy (NCBI): domain Eukaryota; kingdom Viridiplantae; phylum Streptophyta; class Magnoliopsida; order Asparagales; family Asphodelaceae; genus Hemerocallis; species Hemerocallis citrina. The sequence continues at coordinate 139,573,044 of CM030359.1, read as the reverse complement.
TCATTAGTATAGAGATACTAAAATCAATACATAGGTAAATGTAAGAGTACATTGTACTGGACAGACCCACTGTGAGATTCTACATGGAATGAATTAATAAGTGTCATAAGTAATCTCACTGTGATAATGGTGTAATGGTCCTCTGACCTGAAATCATTATATTTCTACACGAGAATTAATGTACTTTGATTCTATCAAAAGTTATCTTTAATCGGGTAATGATAAAGATAATTATTGGGTTCATTATGAATCGGGTGAGAAATATGAATGATCTAGAGGGAATTTAACCCTCCTAATTTTAGGAGTGATATTATCGGCCTCTTGTTTGAGTGAGACTATGAAATGCATGGCCATGCTCAAATATTGATTTGTTTGAATAGTCTACTCATCGATCAAGAAAATAAAGATTAAATTATTAAGAGGATGACACGTCCCATGCCTCTAGTTTAATCTATAATATCAAGGTTAAAAGGATTATATTACATGGAAACATTAATCACGAAAGGTTTAATTGAATCACCAATTATTGTTATTACTTGGGTAGCAATGATGTATTACTAGATGCCGCTCATTGTTTATAATTTTATTATAAGATAATAAAATTATTGCCAACGTAATAATAACCTATAGGGTCACACACTTAGAACGTTTAAAAGGAGTATTAGTTTAAATTCGGAATTTAAATTAAGTGATTCGAAATTAGTTAATTAATTGAGTTGGACTTAATTAATTAAAGGATAATTCGAATCATTTAAGTGATAAAACCAAATCAGATTGGTCTTATCAGAAGCCAAACTGATTATGGTTAATTCGAATTTAAATGATAAAACCAAATCAGATTGGTCTTATCAGAAGCCAAACTGATTACGGTTAAGCCCACCTCTTATCTCTCCCTATAAATACATAGAGATGTATTAGTTGAAGGGGATCTTTGACAAATCCGTTTCCACAGAAACCCTAGCCGCTCAACTGTTGAGAGGTAAAAGAGAGAGAGAGAGAGAGGCAAGGATCATCGGCTAGTACCGGCTCCCTTGATCGTTGGACGATCGGACGTTCGTGTGGACTGCCTTAGAGACGCGGATCTAGCTACTAGGACTGCGTGGTGATTGCAACCTCCATCTTTCAGCCTTCGAAAGCTCCGAAAGGTAAAATTTTATTTCTCCATTATTAGCCAATTCTTATACACGGATCCTAGGGTTAGGGTTTCGGATCTGTCTTTTTCGCTGCGTTTGGCCTCGAAACCCTTCAGGGATTTGCTGGAGAAGGTGACGCAGGGCACCGCCAAGTCGATTGAGGAGAACGAGCCGAGGGAGACTTTCGAGGTAGATCAGATTTCCTCGATCTTAACCGAGGCGGATCTGCATCGGATTCGGAGTGGGTTCCGGATCCCTGTGGAGTATGCCCTCCTTCTCCCCGGCCCTGGCGTCCGAGCATGCACGTCTTCTTCGGCCGACGTGTGGATATTCTTTGCCGACACTCTGCACACCGGTCTTCGGCTGCCATTGCACCCTTTCATAATCGAGGTGCTGCAATGGTTAGGCCTGAGCCCGGCCCAGTGGAAGCCGAACACTTGGCGGCACGTGATGGCCCTCGCTCTTCAATGCCGGGAGGTCGGTGCACAACCCTCGATGTTCCTACTGCGAAGCCTCTACCGACCCTGCCAGATGAACAAGAACGAGCAGAGGTACTATCTCTCGCCGAGGAAGGGCGTGAAGCTTATCGAGAACCCAGACTCGATCAAGCACTGGAAAGAGAAGTATTTTCTCGTCCGAGCTCCCGGGCCGTGGGTCATCCCGACAGTGTGGCTGAGGGAGGGGGTTCCGAAACGGGCGAAGAAGGAGCCCGTGCTCAGCAACGAGGAGGCAGAGATTGTAAAAAAGCTCCTAGGTCTTCTGATCCTCAACTACAAGGACATTACCGAGGAGGTCCTATTCCGAGGGGGTCTCAGTCCGATCGACCCTTGTACGCTTATCTTTTTCTTTGCTTTGCTTTGACTTTGAATTTAAAAAAAATTTCTAACTTCTTTCGCTCGGTTTTTGCAGAAACTCCCGGCATGGACTGCAAGGGTCTGATGGCCAAGGCCCGGGCGGCTAAGGAGCAGGAAGCGAGGAAGAGAAAGAGGACCGTGTCCGGGCCTCAAGGCGCCGAGCGCCCAAGATCCCCTCGGTCTCTCTGACCATCGAGCGGCACGTTGTCGAGGCTCCTCCTGTCGAGCCCGATCAAGGCCTCCTGACCGAGGAGCATAAGCGCATCTTCGTCCCCGATTGGCGGGTGATGAAGGTCGATGGGTTCCTAGGGGACGGTAACATCTGCATGCAGGCGGTGAAGCACCTGCCGACCCCTAAAGACCGAGCGGCGCTCAAGGCGGGTCAAGTTGGTGATGCCGCGATGCAGATTGCTCGGAACACCATGTTGGTAAGTACTAGAGGACTTTCTTCAAAATTTTTCCAAGTTTTTGTGATCGTGCTTAACTGCTTTTTGTATTGTTTTCAGACCCTCTGCCACTCCAACTATTTGCTCGAGGAGTTTGCGAGCAAGGAGAAGGAACTGACCGTGCTGAGCGACCGAGAGAGGTCGGAGCGCGTGAAGGCGGTGAAGCGGTTTGAAGCCGAGCAGCTTCTTTCTGCTTCGCGCTCAGCCGAGGTGGCCGGGCTGGAGACGAAGCTGGCCGAGGCACTGGAGCGGTCGTCTGATGAGGCATCCAAGGTCGTAGCCTTGGAGAAGGAGAATGCCGAGCTCAAGGAGGAGTTGGCCAAGGCACAGGCGGAGGCAGAGAAGGCTCGGAAGACGACCAAGAAGGTGTTGGCCAAGCACGCGTCAAAGGTGGCCAAGGCGAAGGAGGCCATCCAGGATGAGGCCGAAGCCCATATGTTCAAAAACATGGAGGTAGCCTACGGCCGCGTGTTGCTACACATCTCGGCTCGGAACCCCGGGTTCGACACATCCTCCTACAACTTCTACGATCCTGTGGAGGGGGAGGAAGAAATTCTTCTGGCAATGCTCGGACCTGAGGGGGGTGAGGGTGTCGAAGGTACGGGCGAGACCGAGGATGAGTCCGAGGACGAGTCCGAGGATGAGGCCAAGGATGAGACGGAGAACGATGCCGAGGACGAGGACGAGGCGAAAGTCAAGAAGGCTATAGTTACTGTGCCAAGCAATGATGGCTCGGAGCAACACCAAGAGGTCGACCCCTGACTTAGTCGTCTCTTCTTAATTGTTTTTGCTTTTTTTGTTTTTGTTTTTGTAATGCCTAACTGCAGACTGGCCACCGCTTTTGTGTATGCTTTGTGGAGTTTTCAATGAAACGACTCGCTTTTTGTTGGCCGAACATTCGAGCAGTCTGACGCTTGGTTTTGTATTGTAAATTTGTGAGATTTCTCTAAGTGTTGGACACCTTTCGTTTGCATTGAGAACTTCTCGTTGCCTTTCTATGTTGACATCTCTTTGCTTTTTAGGTCGAGTTGGGTCCGATTACTGAGGTAACCCATCTTCGTACTGAGCTGAAGAAAGAGAAGTGGGCTCTTTCTCGCAGTCGGGATAACTCGTTTTACGACTTCTTGAAGTTGGAGGACAACAAAGCAACTGTGAGAGGGTATTTTCGTGAGTTGAGGCAACTGCGGAGGCAACCTCGAGAGACTCGTCTCGAAGGCGAGACAGAGTTGCTCCGTAAGAAGCTCTTCGATGTCGACCAAAGGAATAGTGAACTGCTGGCGGAGGTTCGTCATTTGGAGGTAACGGTGAAAGAACATTCGGCGGAGGAAGAGGAGTTAGCTTCGAGGGTGGAAAAGTTGATGTCCGAGCGCGATGATTTGACGACAAGAATTGACAAACTGAGGAGGATCACGAATGACAGGGGTATCGAAGTGACTCATTTCCGTTGTATTGTGGCCGACAGCACTAACGTCGTAGGCTCGTCTAAACTTCCCCGCTTCAAAGTATCGGCGGAGGGTGATATTTTGAGAGATAGGATCGTCGAGCTAGAGAAGGAGATTGCAACGCTGAAACCTCAACCCGTAAGGATCAATGTCCGCAGTAAGTCATGTACTCGCAAAGAGAGCGAAAGAGGAATCTCGTTCTACGAACTTGTGACAAGTTCGCCTGCCGTTAGGCGGAGCCCAGCTGATGCTCAGAGTGGTGTAGCTATTTCGTCTAGTGGCGCCTCGGTTGGGGCCACAGCTAGAATCAGCGGCGAAGGGGGGTCTCGCTTCGCTGGTTTAGAGTCAAGCTCAGAGGTAAGGCGACGCCGCCCTCGTGTGTCTCTGAACCGAAGCGTTCTCCTTCCAAAGAAGCGCTAAACAAGTTGTATTATGCTCTTCAAGTTATTGTAAAACTCTGTTGTAGTGTTAGCCTTGTTTGAGCTCTTAATTTTAAAAAAGTTTGTTTTGCTTCTGCTGTTCGAATGCTGTGTTGGCTGGTATTAGTTTAAGTATAACTCCTCCAACTTTTGACACTCAAAATCAGAAGCAAATCTTCCTTGTTATGGGCGAACCACTTTTGGCTTGCTTAATAGCGAGCTTGAGAAGTGGAGTCGAGCCAAGTGTTGGACTCCGAACACGTCGCTAGAGTTTGTTCAACGGTTGTGGGAGCAATTCCGAATGGCGAACCCCTTCTAGCCCGCTTAAGAGCGTGCTTGCGAAAAGGAGTCGAGCCAAGTGTTGGACTCCGAACTTGTCGTTAGATTTTGTTCAACGATTGTGGGAGCAATTCCGAATGGTGAATCCCTTCTAGCCCGCTTAAGAGTGAGCTTGCGAAGAGGAGTCGAGCCAAGTGTTGGACTCCGAACTCGTCGTTAGTGTTTGTTCAACGGTTGTGGGAGCAATTCCGAATGGCGAACTCCTTCTAGCCCGCTTAAGAGCGAGCTTGCAAAGAAGAGTCGAGCCAAGTGTTGGGCTCCGAACTCGTCGTTAGAGTTTTTTCAACGGTTGTGGGAGCAATTTCGAATGGCGAACCCCTTCTAGCCCACTTAAGAGCGAGCTTGCGAAGAGGAGTCGAGCCAAGTGTTGGACTCCGAACTCGTTGTTAGGGTGAAGAGTAAAAGCAGAGAGATACGAGCAATTTTACAAGTAAAATATGAAAAAACTTTCTTTATTGATAACTAATAGTTGGCTGCTTCTAAGTTGCGAGCCATTATTACATAAGAGAAATAAAGGAAAAAATACAAGTAAAACGATAGGAACGGTTCGACATCCCAGAATACTTAGAGAGGCGTTAATGCTCTCTCTTGGTATTTCAAAAGATGGTCGGCATTCCAAGTCATGGGGATCTCTCTGCCCTCGATGTCTTCTAGACGAAATGTCCCGAGCCGAACTACTTTGGTGATCTTGTAGGGTCCCTCCCAATTTGGGGCTAGTTTACTCTTCTGACCAGGAAAAGAGATTGCTAACTTTCTGAGGACTAAGTCCCCTTCTTTGAGGTCGGTAGGACGGACTCTCTTATTGTACGCCAACTCGATGCTCCTCTGATAACTCTGTTGGCGGATTGACGCTCTTTCCCGTAGCTCGTCGACCAAGTCTAAGTTTGCCCGAAGTTCTCTGGCATTCTGTTCTTCTTCGTAGGCAAGAAGGCGAGGAGAAGGTATGCCGACTTCCAATGGGATCACAGCCTCGGACCCATACGTGAGGTTGAATGGCGACTCTCCTGTGAGGGTCCGTTTCGTGGTGCGGTAGTTCCACAGCACGTTAGGGAGCTGATCGGCCCATAAGCCTTTAGAGCACTTATTCAGCCTTTTCTTAATACCGGAGAGGATCTGTCGGTTAGCATTCTCCACTTGACCATTCGACTGTGGGTGGGAGACGGACGAGAAACGTTGTTGGATGGCGAGGTCTTCACATAGAGCTCGGAAGGCAGCCCCGGTAAATAGGGTTCCGTTGTCTGTTATGAGGACTCGAGGGACACCAAATCGGCAGATAACGTTCTTCCAAAAGAACTGAAGTACTTTGTTCTCGGTGATTGTGGCCAAAGGCTCGGCCTCTATCCACTTCGAGAAGTAGTCGATTGCCACGACTAAGAATTTGAGCTGGCCGGGAGCTGGTGGGAATGGCCCTAGTAAATCCATCCCCCACATTGTGAAAGGGATAGGTCTTGATAGGGAGGTGAATGGAGCTTGTGGGAGGCGATGGACGTTGGAGTACTTCTGACAAGAGCTGCATTGCCGAACGTGCAGTTCGGCATCTTGAAGGAGAGTGGGCCAGAAATATCCATAATTCAACACTTTCCGGGCTAGGGATCTGGACCCTGAATGTGCCCCGCCGATGCCTTTGTGGAGCTCTAGCAGGGCGTAATCGGCTTGTTCCGGGGAGAGGCCCTGATCTTCTCAAATAAGGCCTGTCATCTACCTGTGTGAAGGAGCGCTTGTATAGGATGCCCTCGATAAGTGTGTATCACTCTGCTCGGGTTCTCACTCGGCGAGCTTCTTTAGGGTCTTCGGGGAGGATCCCATCCCTTAGGAATTCTACCAGGAGTTTCATCTAATTATCTTGAAGCAGGACAGGTAGCGACTCCATTGAGTCAGAAGTTTCATCCTCTATACTTGGCTTCAGGAGCACCTCGATCAAGACGGTTTGCTCTAGACCTTGGAGGGAGGAGGAGGCTAGCTTGGAGAGGGCATCGGCTTGGAAATTCTCTTCTCGAGGTTGGCCTCGATTCCTCTTTGGTTGACCATGAAGCCTAGGAATTTCTCCGACGATACCCCAAACGCACATTTGTTCGGATTGAGCCTTATATCGTGCTTCCTGAGTACGTCGAATGCCTCTTGTAGATCGGCCACATGATCGGCCCCATGGACGCTCTTCACAAGCATATCTTCAACATATACCTCCATATTCCAGCCGATCTGTGCTTGAAAAACATTGTTGACGAGGCATTGATAAGTGGCACCTGCATTCTTCAAACCGAAGGGCATTACTCTGTAGCAGTAGAGGCCCTGATCGGTTACAAAGGAGGTCTTCGTTATATCCGGGGGAAACATATGAATCTGATTGTAGCCTGAGAAGGCATCCATGAAGCTGAGGAGTTCATGGCCCGATGTGGCGTCAATCAAAGTATCAATGCTTGGAAAAGGGAATGGATCTTTGGGGCATGTCTTGTTGAGGTCGGTAAAGTCGATACAAATCCTCCAGGTCTCATTAGACTTCTTCACCATTACTACATTCGAGAGCCATTCGGGATAATTGACATCTTGTATGAACCGAGCCTTCAAGAGTTTGTCCACCTCCTCTTTTATAGCTTGCTGGTGCTCGGAAGCGAACTTGCGCCTCTTCTGTTGGACCAGTTTGGACCCCGGAGCGACGCTGAGGTGGTGGACTAAAAGCTCTTCAGAGATTCCGGGCATGTCTGCAGGCCGACCAAGCAAAGAGGTCGCGGTTCCTACGGATGCACTGGACTATGTCGGAGCATAGGGCAGATGGGAGGGTCTTGCTAACAAAGAACTTTCGGCTCGGATCCTGCTCAGTGAAGATCACTTCCACCAACTCATCCACCGGCTCGGACGTTGGTTGGACAACATCTTGGGGGATTTCAAGAGTTTCGAGGGAGAGGACTGGACCCATAGTAGAGGTCATGTAGCATCTGCGGGCTGTTTCCTGATTGCCTTTTACTTCCCCTACTCCTGCCCGAGTGGGGAACTTCATCTTGAGGTGATAGGCGGAAGGGACGGCTTCGAAAGCAGCTAAGCCGGGCCGACCCAAAATGACATTATAAGCTGCAGGGACATCCACGACCATAAAGTCCATCGACTCCGTTCGGGTAGTAGGAGTTTTGCCAGCGGCTACGTCGAGGGTGATCACCCCTTCAATAGTCACTGGCACTCCGTGAACCCATGGAGTGTGTAGCCGGCAGGCTTAAGTTTGTCCCGGGATAGTTTGAGGCCTTTGAAAGCGGCGAGGAAGAGGATGTTAACGGAGCTGCCATTGTCCACCAGGATCCTTTCCACTTTAAAGTTCGCCATATGGTTCGGGAAAAAGGAGGTTGACTCAGGCGAAGGGTCCTTCCTCTAAGCTCTTCTTCTCTGTCTAACTGACCCAAGCACCTCTCCATTTCGTGGAGACGGCTGTAGACAGCGTCATCTCTTCGACGGTAATCAACCGAGCCTCTAGACTCGTCTACGTAAGAGGGAGAGCGGGGGCTACGACGACGGTAGCTCCTGGAGCGGTGAGGACTAGGAATGTGGTGGGGGTTGCTAGGAGCTGGAGGAGTTAGGGACCGTTGGCATGGACTTCGGACCGGAGGAGGAGTGGGAATCCTTGGAGCATTGGTGTTGTTGGGTCGGAGATTGAGAGCTTGTAGGATGGTTGCTTGGAATTGCTGGAACTCGGTACGAGTGATGGGTGCGTCATCGCTCCGGGGAGGTCGCCGACCAGTAGGAGAGTGGGGTATTCTTCTAGGATGCTCGGGGGACTCTCTTCGTCCTCTTCGGGTAGGGGAGCTTCTGTAGTCTCGGCGGTGAGGATATCGCTCATCCGGATGTTGTTGGCCAGAGGCTCCCTCTCAGGCCCGCTTTTCATCCAGACGGCGGCGAAGATCCTCATCCTTTTGCCGATTGAGGATGGTATTGCGAAGGTCGGAAGCTCGGGGATTGTGGGAGGCCATAGAATCCGTAGAGGCATTGTGTATTGAGACGTGGTCCTGATAGAGAGGTTGTTTCTACGGGTTGGATCGTGAGGTCCCTGCACCGGCATTTTGAGGACCGGGGGGACCCTTAGGAGGTTGCTGATTCTGAAGAGGAGGCTGGTCCTGTCGGAGAGGGTCCTCGGCTTGGGGAGGAAGTTGCCCCTGCTGCTGTGCTGGTTGGATGGGGACTTCCTGTTGCTGATCGACGGGGTTGGGTCCACGGTTGGACCCTCTGGATCTTACTTTCCTAGGAGGCATGGTTGGAGAAGATCTGACCAATCGGGAAGAGGGGAGGCTGCTATTCGTTTGATTCCAACAGACGGCTCCAATCTGTTACCGCTAAATCTGGTGTGGGGGTAAACAGACAATATTTTTTGCGGATTCTTGGAAAACTTGAATAGCAAACCTGAACCTGTTCCACCGGAGTTTGACCGCTGACACCCGCCGTTCACCTGGAAAAAGTGCGAGACACCGGTGTTAATCCCGGCGACGCACCCTCCGACGCTCAAGTCAGTAATCAGGAAGATTATGAAAGAGCATAAATTGGCAAAAGATTGATTACCTCTTAATGGTGATGGATGGGGGATATTTATAGTTGCCGTTGGGGTCATATTAGGAATGTAATCCCTGTGATCAGATAAGGAATGTAATCCCTAATCCCCAGTGAAAGGATAGATGTGAATCAGGGTCGTTGATTAATATTAATCAGAAACCCTAATTCTATCCTGCTGGACCGGGTTTACTTTGGGTTGGGATTCGTACCTGGTTGGAGATGGATTCGTTCGCGGGTTAATGGGTCTTTAAGAACCAGTACCCGCTTTGGACCCATTGGTAGGCGAAATTACCATTTTACCCCTAGGCTTTAAGATTCGTTCCTGATTTGGACGGTTCTGATTTAATCCCATTTTTAGCCATATCACATCCCATACTACACACCCCCCAACCAAACGACGTTCTTCAACTTAATGGGGCTCAATCCTCCACTATGCATCCTAACCTTGTGCCCTCTCCTGTTTCTAATTCCAGTGAGGGTGAGGTTGTAGGCCCCTGGTGTGACTCCAGTCACTGCTGTCAATAGTGGTGTCTAATCCTCTTAATTTTATTCACTATGCCCGGGATCCCAGTCGCAGGCTTACCTTGCATGAATGTAATTAAATCGTCTTACCCGATATATTGTTGTATCTACATCTCCTCGGACCTCACCAAAAGCCTATATATGGTCACAAGGGCTCCAATACCGAGTGATTAGAGCAACTCCTGATAGATTCTAGCTCTCCGGGACATCGTCTAATCCGTCTGTCCACATGGATCGACAAAGGACCTGACGGATATAGGGCTTCCCCAACTCCGCTACACTCGTCCTTACACTAGAATAGAACTTACAGTCGAGACGACATCAACACTCCAAACCTTCTCAAGGGTTGTTACGGATCATAAAGGCATTTCTGCCGAGACAGCGGAGCCCCCAACAGAGTTGTCACCACTCCCAGAGCAGCTCGGGGTCCCTGTCCGCATTAAACGAACCTAGGATTTAGTCGGGGGCGATGACGCCATGCATCCCCCTGACAGGTGAACACCCTCACTAGTGCCTGTCCTTACATTCAAACAAGACTCGATCTAGTCCTACCCAAGTATTAAGGCTACCCCACTCTAAGATTAAGGGTTAGGGTTGAATTCAAGATTTGTTTTATCGACCGACTACTCAAACCATCACTCTAGCCAACTAATTCTTTTAGTTAGGCGATCTATCTACCATTTCCAAATCCTTAACTCGATAATCAACTTGCTTGCCATGATCAACTAGTTCAATTCCATTAGCAGACTCTCCCTAGTTAGTCACCTTTATAAAAAATAGACCTCAACCCATTTCACACTAGGACTTAACTAGCCCTCTAGTCCGGCCCAAGAGTTTACCCGCCTCGGCCCTAACTTGGCACGAACCAACGACGAACCGACTCCATCGATCGCCGCAACCGTCATCTACGCTTGGAGTTCGATCGCAACCTCGACCCAACCAACAAGTAGCTCCCGCTAAACTTAACGCTCCACGGTCCTCGATAAGTGGTAGCTCCAAACACAAACCATGGAATCCATCGATGCACGGTGAGTACGTCGGCACACGAGTCATCTCTTCCAATCCGTTCAATGCGACATGGGTCTTATTCTCCCGTCTAGTTTTGTCAACAAGACTTAATCCTAGAGTCTCAAAACTCAACCAACGTACCCTAACAAGGTACACCACACTAGGTGTATGTCCTAACCCATGAATACCCAAAAAGGGGTTCTAAGAGTCCTAAAAACAACAATTTCAGTTTTCAAACAGCAAGCACACACTTGGCGTTCATGCCAAAACAGAGTTATTCTCGGTCCCATTCCCTTGAGGAATCGCAATTGGTCGCTCCTCATGCTTCTACTCAAAGTAGACAGCAAGTACAAGCACACAATTGGCATGAATCTCATCCCAAAGTGGTCTACAATAATACCCCAATGTCCAATACAATTTTTACCTCAAACATTGAACACTGTTGTCTATATTGGGGTCTACAAGCAACTATGAGCTACTCTTAACAAGAAACTTTAGATCACTTAAGTCCTAACCCAAGTACACATCTAGAACATGAGTCTTGACCTCAAACAGTAACTCTAAGCCAACAAGATACAAGTTTAGACTCATCTCAATGATCATGGTGCAAAACAGTTAGCTCTAAGATTTACTGTGTTTCTGTCGTCACTTGTAAAATTCATATAAAATTGAATACTTGTCCAAATCAGGATTTATTGGTCATTCCAGAAAGGTCTATGTGTTTACTAAGAGTTCCTAGTTGTAAGGCTCATCAGATAATGCTGTTTAGACACTCTTACGGGGTCCATCTTTAACAAGTATACAGACTTCTAGAACAACAGATCAGATCAACACAGTCATGGGATAAAACCTATTTAAAATAGCTTATGGTGTCAGATCATCATGAAATTTTAGAATCTAGTTCCTGACACATGATCTTACAACACTTGGAAAAATCAAGTGATTCTACCAAGTAGATTTCCAATTATGTTATTTTGAAAGTCATCCAAAAATAGGGCAGTAACAACAGCAGTTCTGTTCACTAAAATATCTAGTTCAGTTTGCATGATTTTATTGACATAGCTACAGTGGTCCAAATCTCATGAAATTTGAAAATTAGACCTTATATACATCTAACAATGACATACTAAAATTTTCGATCACTCCCATAAGCATGCAGTGAGATACAAGTCATTCTTTCCAGAATAGTAACAATAAAAATTGCTTCTTTCTTTTCTGACCAGTATGCAAGTTCGTAATTTATTTTAATAGCAGGAAAAATAAAAAAAATCTAGAAAAATTACTGAAGGTGTACGACACTTATATGATCATCCTCTAAAAGTTTCAAATTAAAATTCTATGTAGTGTTCATGCAATGAGCTACGGACTGAAAGCAAAAATTCAGTCTCTTAACAAGATTTTCTGTTTGTACTACTTAACACAAAACGGGTTGTTTAAGTTCATTCCTAGGGCATGCATGTCATTTATTTTTCAGTCATCAAACACCATTCAACCATCCAAACAAAACAAGAGATTGGAAATACCCACCTTTGCTAGTAGCTTGTTCTCTTTCTAGCTCTTTGCTTGTTGGTCCTCCTTCTTGACTCCTCTAGAGCTCCTTGCTTCTCCTCTTTGCTTTGGCTCCTTGTTCTCCTTCTCCTTGGCTTCTCTTGTTCCAAATCAGTAGCTAAGTGTGTAAATAGTGGAGTTTGGAGGTGTAGAAAAGTATCGGAGTTGTAAAAGAGAGTGGAGAAGAGGTGGGGTTTTCAAAACACAAGAGAAGTGAAGGGATTGAGTGTTGGCCGGATTTTCATGGGCATGGGGAAGAGAATAACATCCCATCATGCAAGAGATTGGGTTGTTTAGGAGGTGATGTGACAAAGGTACCATGATGTCTTTATTCAAACATCAAGAAACCCTAACCCTAGTTCTTATTTCCCTCATTCTTTCCCTCCAATCTTGGCCGGCCAACCATGGGCTTGAACCATTATTTTTTTTTTTGATTTGTTTTGTTTTGTTTCATCTTGTTACATTGGGCTTCACAAGCCCAAACACAAAATACACACACACACACACACACACACACACACACACACACACATATATACATGCATAGTTGTAGGTTATTAGTAAGAAAAATAATTTCTTTAACCAAAAATATAATTTTATAGCTAGTAGGGTCTAGTTCGTATACAAGACGTATTCGTCAAAAATTAGGGTTGTTACACTTGTCAAATGAGCTGCAGCTACAGAGGAGGATATGGAGCAGTTTCATGCTACCCAGAATAGGAGGAACAATTGGAATGTCGGGAAGAGACTAGCAGTACCTGGGAATGTCGGGGGGCAGCCACTAGCTCAAAGGTTCAAACCTAAGGGGGCGAACGCTGTCAATGTGGATGGAAGGCCCGAAAATGGTTGGGTGATACCTCCTATTACTTGTTTCAATTGTGGAGGGACGGCCTCTACAAATCTCAATGCCCCAAGCTGCGAGATGTCGCCCAAAATTGACCACCGCAGAAGGTAGGGAAGAGGCCGTACCAGCAGGGGCGGTATTCGCTTTGACTGAGGCCGATGCTAATGAAGTGGATCACGTCATTACTAGTTTGGGGGCGGATGTTTAGATCTTCTGTTGTTCTTTTTCCCTGTTTGTTTAGTAAAGACTGCTATGTAATGGGAGTTTTATTATGTAACAGGAGAACTTTTATTAAATGGAAAGAAAGCTGTTATTCTGTTCGATACTGAATCCTCTCATACTTTTGTATCTCCTAAATTTGTTAAAGTCTTGGGGGTCGAACTGAAGGTTTTTCCAGGTAAGATCCTAGCAGTAGCTACTCCATCACGAGAGACTTTAACTACTGATTGGTATTATGTAGACTGCGAGATCGAGATTGGAGACAGGATTTTCGGGATTGGTCTGATCGAGCTGAATATCCTAAGGGTCGATATTGTCATTGGCATTGATTGGATGTCGGTGTACAATGCGAACATCGAGTGTAAAACCAAGGAAGAAACAGTGAAAGATCCAGGAGGTCATGCAGTCACTTTCCAGGGAAAGAAGAGATGTTCACGTTTGGTGGTAGCTATCATAAAGAAAATGGTTCCTATAGCGGTGCAGCAAATTCCGGTGGTTCGGGATTATTCGAATGTGTTCTTGAAGGATTTTCCCGGATTACCCCCGCATCGTGATGTAGAGTTCAGCATCACTATCCAGCCAGGTAGTGCACCTATTTCCAAAGTACCGTATAGAATAGCGCCAGTGGAGCAGGATGAAGTTAAACGACAGATTGAGGAGCTCTTGGGAAAGGTTTTATTCAGCCGAGTGCATCACCTTGGAGAGCACCGGTATTGTTGGTGAAGAAGAAGGATGGGTTGATGAGGATGTGCATCGAAAATCGGGAGCTGAATAAGGTGACTGTTCAGAATAAATATCCAATTCCTCGAATTGATGACCTGTTCGATCGTCTACAAGGAGCAGTTGTCTTCTCTAAATAGACCTTCGGTCGGGATACCATCAGGTTCAAGTGAAAGTGGAAGATGTGCATCTGACTGCATTCAGAACTCAACCTGGGAATTACGAATTCTTAGTTATGCCACATGGAGTGACAAATGCACTTGTAATCTTTATGGACATGATGAACAGAGTTCTGAGGCCGTTTATTGATTCTTTCGTCGTGGTGTTCATCGACGATGTTCTTGTGTACTCCATATCGGAAGAGGAGCACACTGAGCATCTGAATGAGGTTTTGAAGAAGCTTCATGATCATAAGTTGTATGCCAAGTTATCCAAGTGTGATTTCTGAAAATCTGAAGTGGCATTCCTGGGTCACATCCTTTCTAAGGAGGGAGTGGCTACTGATCCTCAAAAGATAGAGGCGGTGAAGGATTGGGCAAGGCCTACTACAGTGAAAGAAGTCAAAAGTTTCCTTGGGCTAACTGGATACTACAGGAGGTTTATTCAAGGCTATGTTCAAATATCTGTGCCGCTCACTGGTCTGACCAAGAAGAATGTAAATTTCATGTGGACTGAGCACTGCGAGGCATGCTTCCAGGAGTTGAAAGAGAAGTTGACTACTGCTCCCATTTTGGCTTTGCTTAGAGCAGGTGTTGAGTATGATGTCTACAGCGATTGTGACGCCTCGCTTCCCAAGAGGAATACGGAATATGAGTACGTGACAAAGCCCAGAGAATGATTTTCATCATTCATAAGCTGTAGGATCGACTCAGCATCATAACAAGAAATATAGCAAAATATACTCAACCACGCATGCATGAATAATTTATTAACCAACCGAAAATAATTGAAACAAAATATAAATATCCCAAATAATTCTCAGATCTGGATCAAAAGATAGAACTTCGGGACTACAAGTCCGTTATAAGTTTCAAGCAGCAACAGAATTAAATAAACTCAAATACAAAATAATTAATGCAAGTTTTTCTCGAAGCGAAGCCTGAAACGTTTTCTCACCAATTTCAGCAGACAACTCGTCTCCAAAATTTGTATTATCGTGCAGAAGAAATTAGAGAAACAAAGACAAACGCCCTGAGTGCAAGTTAGGGCCGCAAGTAGTACAAGCAAGGGTATGAAAATAAGTGCAAAAAATTATGAAACAAGATATGAAATCAAGAATATACAATGTGATTGGATAAGGATGCAACAAGTAGTGAAGTTCAAGAGACTAGCTAGCAAGTAAGATAACTCAAGTAACAGGATTGGGTAACAACTACTAGTAGTGGAACAAGTAACAAGTGAACGTGTAATTTGTATCAAATATCAAGTGACAAGTATCAAGTAAAAAGTATCAAGCAAGGTAGGTGTCAAGTGTGAACAAGCAAGAAGTTAATCTTAAGTCTAATGTTTAATTCTATCTAGGTAGCACTTCATGCGTCGCAACTATTTAGCACATGGTTGCTACTTACAAACAAGTTACATTTAGGCCTAGTGGTGGATTTTATAGGGTGGTGTACTCAGGCATCAAGTATCAAGCAAGCAAGGTTCATGAATACAAAAAATAATGTAACAAGTTCACGAACCAAGTACATGTTCGTGAATGCACTAACAAGTTCAAGAACCACACAGTTGGTTCATGAATGCACTAAAGATACAACAAGTTCATTAGCCAAGAAATGGGTTCTTGAATACACTCAAGATACAACAAGTTCAAGAACTAAATACTGGAAAACATGGGTCCCCCTTCCGAGTACACTTACCTATATTGTCCACTACTATGGTCTTTCCCTTAATCCCGGCTTATTATTTATTATTGTCATGAAAAAAGTATGAAAGTGTGCAAAACAGGTCAAGTATACATGGTCAAAAACAGAGAACAAGTCTAGGCTAGGTAGGATACATGTTCGAGGGTCAAAACAAATCAAAATATCAAGAACGACGAAATCTGGACAGCATGATGCTGTTGCACCAAAACTGAGTTTTCCGCCACTACTAGAATGCAAATCTGGATCCATTAGAAGGTCTAGAAACTAGACTCTCTACCGAATCCAGCGCATATAAACAAGACATATAAAAGTTGTATCACCAGGTGTCAAAATAGCAAACTACATAGGATTCGTGTTCAGCCAGAATTGGTAAAATTGTGTTTATATGTATGGAATAGGTCTGAAACTTAATTAATTCCATAAAAAATTGGGAATGTTCTCTAGTGTGTCTAGTATCAGCATGAAAAATTTCAAGTCATTATCTTACTAGCAGCATGGTTAACTTAATTATAAAACAAAGTGTCGCAGCAAATTTACGAATCTGCAGTTGTACGACACAGCAGCATTAAAACTGTGATAAATCACAAACCATAACTCAGAATTCAATTCCGTCAAAAGGGTAGTAAACTAGACAACTAGAGATAAATTTCTTGTTTAGGACTCAAGTCCAGATTCTAATGTTATCAAGGTCGAAACAGCAAGCAAAAATAGGAACAACATAGGTGGTTTCTTGTATATAAAAGTGGCATGATAAATGACTATTATGAGTCTAAATTAGTGTGTGAACCAAATCATGATGTAATAGGTACCAAATCAGCGAACCAAATTATTTCCTAACTCAAAGAAAGTAGAATCAACATATACATCATACAACGTACATCTACAAGTCAAGGTGGTTCTTAATTACATGTGTTCAAGTAATTAGGAGATAAAATGAATCCAACTAGTTTTGCAACAAATATATCAACGAAGGATTGTAACTCTTATGATTATGGAATTGATAAGGAATAAAATAAGATCAACTAACGATGAACCAAAGAGGAGTCACAAGTACGATCTATTTGCAGTATTTTCAAATAAAAGCTTGTACTAGAACAACAAATTGTACAAGAAGATCTTGCCTTGATTGGATGAGGGCGTTGATCGACAATCGAGATCGGACGACCCACAACGCTCTAATGGTGATGATCAAGATGATCAAGATGATCTGAAATGCAAAGAGATCGGGAGGCCCAGATTTGATCTGATTGATCCAATCTCAATCTTGAGGGGATCAAGATGATCCTCATGATGAAAGGAAATCGAGTGGCTGAGATTCGATGATCAACAATCCAATAGCAAAACAACATACACAAAAGTCAGATTTGTTACCTCCGTCCCACAAATAGCAAACACGAAAATCACGATCCCAATCACGATGGAATCAGATGACCGAGATTCAATTGATCAACTTTTCTTCTCTCCTTCTTTGATCAACAGCAGCGACACGGTGGGAAGCTCCTCCGACTGTGGCTGGCGGCAGCGCTTCGACGATGGCGATCAGTAGAGGGGCACAGGCCGTGACGGAAGGCGGCTGGGGGTGCTCAGGGTTGATGGTGAAATGGTGGAGGGCGAAAGCAAGGTCAAACGGTAATGGCAGGAGGAGGATGTCTTCGATGGCGGCTGCGATGGCACAGGCGGTGGCGATGGGTGCAGCGTCGAGGGGGCTCGACTGGGGAGTATTCGTCGGAGAGGGAGCGATAACGATGGTTTCGATTCGGTGGGTGCTCTATTTGGGCAGGAAAATAGGGGAGGCGAGGAGCTGGTGAAGTCAAGGTGAGCAGGGGAAGAACGACAGGGATTGATGGGGAGACGATGAGGCGGATGTAGAGGTGGGGGGACGACGAGGATGAAGCACCAGGAAATGATGGGTTTCGAAGGCGAAGAGGCTATGGCAAGCGGGGTGAAGACGACGACGGAATAGGGGTGAGAGCGGAGGACGAAGGCGGTGGGGAGGCAAGGATGGTGACGAGGGTGATGGAGATAGGTGGAGGAGACAGTGGGGTCGAGGCGTCGGAGGATGAGGAGGAAACTGCAGACGGGAGCTTCAGAGGTTGAAGGAGGAAGATGAATAGGGGAGAGTAGGGTTGGCGGCGGATTAGGTTAGCACAGTAGGGGGGTAGGGTTAGGGTTAGGGTGTGGGGTTAATTAGGGCAGGTTTATATAGAATAGGTTATTGAGTTTGGGTTTTTGTGTTAAAATCCATTAGGGAAATAAAAATAATCAATAAAAATATAATTTATAACAAAATGTAATTTACATTGCAATGTAGAATTTATTCGAAATAATTACAAATACAATGAGTACATTAGAAGTGGATTTTTTTTAATAAACAGTCAAAATTAATAATAATAATATATGTGATACGTCTAAAAATGGGGGATAATCGGAACCTTCCAAATCGGGCGCGAATCTTGAATCCCAGGGGTAAAACGGTGATTTCACCCACAAATAGGGTCTGAGATGGGTACTGGGTCTCTACGGTAAAGATCCAATAACCCACAAAACGGACCCGCTTCAATCGGGCGCGGGATTCAACCAGCAATAAAGCCCGATCAAAGGGATAGAATTAGGGCCCCTGATTAGATCCTAATCAACGGCCCTGATTCATGTCTATCCCTCCACTGGGAATTAGGGATTATATTCCTAATCTGTTTACAAGGAGAATATTCCTTATCAGATCACGGGGATTACATTCCTAATCCGTTCCCTAAGATGCCTATAAATACCCCCATCCATCTCCATTAAGAGGGAATCAATCTTTCACCAGTTTTTGCGCTCTTTCATAGTCTTCCAGATTACTGACTTGAGCGTCGGAGGGTGCGTCGCTGGGAACAACCCTGGTGTCTCGCACTTTTTGCAGGTGAACGGCGGGAGTCGACGATCAGAACTCCGGCGGAACAGGTATACAGGTTTACTATTCAGTTTCCCTAAGAATCCACAAATACTATCTGTTTGCCCCCACACCAAAATTAGCGGCAACAGATTAGCACCGTCTGTGGGAAGACCAAACGAATAGCAGCCCCTCTTCCCGTTGGTCCGATCTTCTCCAGCCATGCCTCCGAGAAAAGTCAGGTCCAGAGGGTCCAAACATGGACTCAACCCCGCCGATCAGCAAGAGGTAGTCCCCGTCCAACCCGCTCCGTAGCAGGGACAACCCCCGCTTCAAGTGGAGGACCCTCTTCAACAAGATCAGCCTCCTCTTCAGAATCAGCAACCCCCAAGGGTCCCACCGGTCCTCAGAACGCCGGTGCGGGGGGCTCCCGCATGAAGCAACCTCTCCACCTAGATCGCGTCTCCATACACAAAGCCTCTACGGATTCCATGGCCTCTCACAATCCTCAAAACCGGCAGAAGGTGGAGGACTTACGCCACCGTCTGGACGAGAAGCGGTCCCGAGAGGGAGCCTCCCTGCCAGCAACGTCCGGGTGAGCGATCCCCACACCGCCGAGATTACAAAAGGTCCCATGTCCGAAGGGGAAGGAAGGAATCCCTCGAGCACTACAGAAGAAGACATCGTTTCCCCGCCGATCGGCAACACCCCAGGAACAATGAGGCACCCATCACCCATGCCGAGTTCCAACAATTCCAAGCAATGGTACAACAGGATCTCAACCTCCGTCCTCATAACTACAATGCCCAACGGGATCCTACACCCCCGCGGGTCCAGAGTCCTCACCACCGGCAGCATACTCCTAGCCCTCGCCGTTCCCAGGGTTACCATCGCCACAGTCCTCGCTCCCCCTCCTACGAACACGAGTCCAGAGGCTCGTTCGACTACAGTCGGAGGGACGATGCCCTCTACCGCCGTCTCCACGAGATGGAGAGGTGCATTGGCCGGATCAACTGGGGAGAGGAACAGAGGGGCAGGACCCTCTGTCCAAGCCGACCTCCTTTTTCCCGAACCATAATGGATGCGCCAGTGCCAATCGGCTTTAAAACTCCTCAATTCGAGACCTACTCTGGGGAAACTGACCCCGTTGACCACATTGAGAGCTTCAAGACTCTCATGCTCATCCATCAAGCTTCCGATGCCCTGCTATGCAAGACCTTCCCTGCAACTCTCAAGGGTCCGGCTCGAGAATGGTACTCTCGCCTTGCCCCATCCTCGATATTCTCATTCGAACAGTTCGAGACCCTCTTCGTCACCCACTTCGTGAGTAGTCGCCGAACTGAAAAGACCAGCATTTCGCTACTCTACCTTAACCAGAAGAAGGGTGAGAAGTTGAGAGACTATGTGAAGAGGTTCAAAGCTGAAGCCAGGTCTATAGCTTCCCTCGACCAATCCTGTCGCAACGGCCGCCTTCCAATCCAATGTCTTCAATTCCAGCCTCCGTTCCTCTCTTGCTAAGAAGCCTCCACAAAACTTTGCCGACCTCCTTCTCAGGTGTGAAAAGTACATTCGGGCTGAAGAAGCCCTCGACCTCCTTGCTCTGGAGGAGACATCTTCTGGGAACAAACGGAAGAACACAAGTGAAGAGGGGTCCCAAAAATCCCAGAAGGACAGTAATGGCCAGCGCCGTCCGACTCCACGTTTTGAGAAATTCACCCCCCTCATTGCTAATATATCAGAAGTCCTTATGGAGGTGGACAAGGAAGGGCTACTCCGTGCTCCCCTAGAATGAACACACCTGGCAAGAAGAGGGACAAAGATAAGTGGTGCCGCTTTCACAGGGACCACGGCCACGACACGGATGATTGTCGGGCTCTCAAGGAGGAGATCGAAGAACTGGTACAGCGGGGATACCTGACCAAGTTCATCCAAAAAGAGGGGGCCGAGCTTCCCCTCTGAGGAGC
Organism: Hemerocallis citrina; assembly: GCA_017893485.1. Classification (NCBI taxonomy): domain Eukaryota; kingdom Viridiplantae; phylum Streptophyta; class Magnoliopsida; order Asparagales; family Asphodelaceae; genus Hemerocallis; species Hemerocallis citrina. The sequence goes on along the minus strand of CM030359.1, from coordinate 139,552,322 downwards.
CAAACAAACGAACCGAAGGGCCCGGTGAGCTTCAAGACTCAGAACCTCCCAGCTCCTCCCAAGAGGTCTTCACCTTATCATAGAAGTAGGATTTTGATTTTCAATAAGACCGATGCTTGTAATCCGACCAATAGCATGTAATAATGGCTCGCCCTATTGAAGCAGCCACTTAGTTTATTTCAATAAAACTTTACGTTTTTTTATTGGAAATTGTTGCTCTTGCTTCATCTCAATCTCTCCGAGTCACGACACGATTAATGGCGATTTCGGAGTCCAGCTTCTTCTACATGGCTCCTCCCGCAAACTCACTAAACTCTAACGATGGTTCCGGAGTCCAACACTTGGTTCGATTATGCTTCGAATAACTTGCTCTTAAGCAGGTTAGAAGTGGTTCGCCATTCGGAATTGCTCCCACAACCGTTGAACAACTCTACCGATGGTTCCGGAGTCCAACACTTGGTTCGATTCTGCTTCGAATAACTTGCTCTTAAGCGGGTTAGAAGTGGTTCGCCATTCGGAATTGCTCCCACAGCCGTTGGACTTTTCTAACGATGGTTCCGGAGTCCAACACTTGGCTCGATTCTACTTCGCAAGTTCGCTGTTAAGCGAGCTAGAAGTGGTTCGCCATTCGGAATTGCTCCCACAATCGTTGATTCCCTCACTTAAACAACGAGTTCGGAGCTCACCACTCTCTCCTAGAGTCGCTCCTCAAGCTCGTCTCACAAACGGCTCTCTCCCAGAGTCATGCTCTTTGCTCTGCTCGCCTCCAAAAGCGGACCTCTTCTCAACGAGTTCGGAGCTCACCACTCTCTCCTAGAGTTGCTCCTCACACTCGTCTCATAAAGGGCTTTCTCCCAGAGTCAAGCTCTTCGCTCCGCTCGCCTCCAAAAGCGAACCCCTTCTCAACGAGTTCGGAGCTCACCACTCTCTCCTAGAGTTGCTCCTTACACTCGTCTCACAAAGGGCTCTCTCCCAGAGTCGAGCTCTTCACTCCGCTCGGCTCCCAGACGGACCTCTCCTCGAACAAGTTTGGAGCACAACTCTCTCCTAAAGTTCCCTCTCACACTTGTCTCACAAATAGCTCTCTTCCAGATCCGAGCTCTTGGCTCCGCTCGCCTCCGAAGCGGACCTCTTCTCAACAAGATCGGAGCTCACAACTCTCTCCTAGAGTTGCTCCTCAAACTTGTCTTCCAAATGGCTCTCTCCTAAAGCCAAGCTCTTCGTTTTGCTCACCTCAAAGGATGGGTCTTCCCACGGCTCTTACAAGGGTCTTCCTGGCACAAGGGTTTTCCCAGCACAGCTTCTCCGCCCCTAGGAGTGGAGCTCCTCTTCCAAAATCCCCACGACCAAAACACTCCTCAACTTCATGAAGACAAGGATGTTGCGGGGCTATTTTGACAATGAAGGAGGGTGAATCCTCGTCTCACTCCTAAAGAGAAGTTGTAGATCTTCGAATTAGCTTCGAAACAAGGGATCGCACGCCCCGAGCCAACCTCCGTAGCACCGAGAACATCAAGAAGAACTCTGCAGGGAAAAATTGGAGTTCGGCACAAGCTGCCGAGCGTTCTCGGAACCGACCTCGTTACGGGAGAAAATTCAAGCTCGGCACAAGCTGTCGAGCGTTCTTGGAACCGATCTCATTACGGGAAAAAATCAAGTTCGGCACCCACTGCCGAGCGTTCATGACACCGACCTCGGTACGGGGGAAAAATCAAGTTCGACACCCACTGCCGAGCGTTCGTGGAACCGACCTCGTTACGGGGAAAAATCCAGTTCGGCACTCACTGCCGAGCGTTCGTGACACCGACCTCGTTACGGGGAAAAAATCAAGCTCGGCACCCACTGCCGAGCGTTCTTGACACCGACCTCGTTACGGGGGAAAAATCAAGCTCGGCACCCACTGCCGAGCGTTCGTGACTCCAACATCGTTACGGGGGAAAAATCAAGTTCGGCACCCACTGCCGAGCGTTCGCGGAACCGACCTAGTTACGGGGGAAAATTCAAGCTCGGCACAAGCTGCCGAGCGTTCTCGGAACCGACCTCGTTACGGGGGGAAAATTCGAGTTCGGCACCCACTGCCGAGCGTTTGTGACACCGACCTCGTTACGGGAAAAAAATCAAGTTCGGCACCCAACGCCGAGCGTTCGTGACACCGACCTCGTTACGGGAGAAAAAATCAAGTTCGGCACCCAACGCCGAGCGTTCGTGACACCGACCTCGTTACGGGGAAAAAATCAAGTTCGGCACCCAACGCCGAGCGTTCGTGACACCGACCTCGTTACGGGGAAAAAATCAAGTTCGGCACCCAACGCCGAGCGTTCGTGACACCGACCTCGTTACGGGCAAAAAAATCAAGTTCGGCACCCAACGCCGAGCGTTCGTGACACCGACCTTGTTACGGGAAAAAATCAAGTTCGGCACCCAACGCCGAGCGTTCGTGACACCGACCTCGTTACAGGGAAAAAATCAAGTTCGGCACCCAACGCCGAGCGTTCGTGACACCGACCTCGTTACGGGGAAAAAATCAAGTTCGGCACCCAACGCTGAGCGTTCGTGACACCGACCTCGTTACGGGGAAAAAATCAAGTTCGGCACCCAACGTCGAGCGTTCGTAACACCGACCTCGTTACGGGAAAAAAATGAAGTTTGGCACCCAACGCCGAGCGTTCGTGACACCGACCTTGTTACGGGAAAAATCAAGTTCAGCACCCAATGCCGAGCGTTCGTGACACCGACCTCGTTACGAGGAAAAAATCAAGTTCGGCACCCAACGCCGAGCGTTCGTGACACCGACCTCGTTTCGGGGAAAAAAATCAAGTTCGGCACCCAACGCCGAGCGTTCGTGACACCGACCTTGTTACGGGGAAAAAAATCAAGTTCGGCACCCAATGCCGAGCGTTCGTGACACCGACCTCGTTACGGGGAAAAAATCAAGTTCAGCACCCAACGCCGAGCGTTCGTGACACCGACCTCATTCCGGGGAAAAAAATCAAGTTCGGCACCCAACGCCAAGCGTTCTTGGCACCGACCTCCTTACGGGGAAGAATTGGACCTCGCTTCATGCCGGACTCCCTCCTAGTACTCGCGGCTACGCCGAACTCGTTTTCCTCTTCGGAAAAAAGTGCCGAACCGCGTACGGACCTCGGCCCCCTAGCCAGAGAGCCCTAGAAGGAGTCGGAAGGGTGGTACAAATATAAAAACCCCTAAACAAAGGATGACGGCCAAGCCATCGCGTCGAAAAGCAAATAAAAAATTCGAAAAGATAAGGGAGAACTCCTGGGGAGCAATTATAAAGTGGGGGAGTACCTTCTTACCCCCAAACGAACAATTGTTCCCCCAAAATAATCTTCCAAAAACCCCAGGACGACGAACCGACACTTTCTTAAGTCCGAAGGATATTTCTGTAAGAACACCACGTGGTCATAAGAGCCCAGGAGCGACTCAGAGTTTAATCCCCTTGAAAAGTCACCAAACTACCTCCTTCAAGATTCAAAACCTTCCAGTTAGGCTCCGATACAACTCTGTTAGCCACCAAAACGGTTAAACTACTCCTCAAAGGTCGATCAAGCTAAGCCTTTAGGAGTGGGGGGCTCGTGATATGGCTAAAAATGGGGAATAATCGGAACCTTCCAAATCGGGCGCGAATCTTGAATCCCAGGGGTAAAACGGTGATTTCACCCACAAATAGGGTCTGAGATGGGTACTGGGTCTCTACGGTAAAGACCCAATAACCCACAAAATGGACTCGCTTCAATCGGGCGCAGGATTCAACCAGCAATAAAGCCCGATCAAAGGGATAGAATTAGGGCCCCTGATTAGATCCTAATCAACGGCCCTGATTCATGTCTATCCCTCCACTGGGAATTAGGAATTATATTCCTAATCTGTTTACAAGGAGAATATTCGTTATCAAATCACGGGGATTACATTACTAATCCGTTCCCTAAGACGCCTATAAATATCCCCCATCCATCTCCATTAAGAGAATCAATCTTTCACCAGTTTTTGCGCTCTTTTATAGTCTTCCAGATTACTGACGAGCGTCAGAGGGTGCGTCGCCGGGAACAACCCCGGTGTCTCGCACTTTTTGCAGGTGAACGGCAGGAGTCGACGATCAGAACTCCGGCGGAACAGGTATACAGGTTTACTATTCAGTTTCCCTAAGAATCCACAAATACTATCTGTTTGCCCCCACACCAAAATTAGCTGCAACAGATTGGCGCCGTCTGTGGGAAGACCAAACGAATAGCAGCCCCTCTTCCCGTTGGTCCGATCTTCTCCAGCCATGCCTCCGAGAAGATTTATTAAAATGTATATCAAAATGCAAATTCGAGTTTAACAGATTTATTAAAATAATCCAAATAATATATAATATAAATAGCGATCAAATAGAAATAGAAATTAAAGTTAAAATATACAATTATTCGAAATAAATAAAATTTCCGATTAAAAAATGTTTTAATAGAGAATCCAAAACGAATTTAACACAAGGTAAATTATAATTAATCGAAATACATAAAACATACAGAAAATATTTATTTACGAAAACAAGGGTTACAATGATGCTTCACATCGTGGACTTGGTTGTGTCTTGATGCAAGAAGGAAAGGTAATCACTTATGGGTCTAGGCAACTAAAACCACATGAGAAGAATTATCTGACTCATGATCTGGAGTTGGCTGCGATTATCTTTGCCTTGAAGCAATGAAGACATTACGTGTACGGTGAGAAATTTAACATGTACACGGACCGCAAAAATTTGAAGTACATCTATCAGCAAAAGGACCTGAATCTGAGGCAACGGAGGTGGCTGGAAGTACTTGAGATTAAGTACCATCCGGGTAAGGCTAATGCCGTAAAAGCAATTTGGCCAGTTTGATCACGACCCCAGAGACATCTTACAGAGGAGTTAGATCGGGCTAGTATTGAGTTAGTTTTTCAAGGTTTGGGAGCATCTTTGGCTCAGCTAAGGCTTCAGCCCACGTTAAATGAAAGGATTATAGCAGGTCAGAGGGAAGATGCAAAGATTCAGAAAATGAAGAAGCAGGTTGGTGCAAGCAGATTTTCAGAGTTTCAGATCAGGGATGAAGTGGTGTGGTTTGGAGAGAGGTTATGTGTCCCGAATCAATCAAAATTGAAGGAGAGTATTCTTCTGGAGGCACATGCTACTCTTTTGTGTACAAGGACATCAAGCAATATTTCTGATGGTAAGGTTTGGAGAGTGATGTAGCCGAGTTTGTGGCGAGGTGTGAGATTAGTCAGCAGGTAAAAGCCGAGAATCAGAAGCCCAGAGGTTTGTTGCAACCGTCACCCATTCTAGAGTGGAAGTGGAATAACATCAACATGGATTTCATCATGGATTTGCCCAGGAGTTCAAAGGGAAATGATGCAATTTCGGTCATAGTCGATCGACTAACCAAATCGGCTCACTTTTTGGCAATGAAATTCACTTCGTCTATGGATAAGTTAGCTGAGCTATATGTTAGGGAGATCGTCAGGTTTCATGATGTTCCGTTGACCATTGTGTCTGATCGAGATGCGCGGTTTACTTCGTATTTCTGGAGGAGTCTTCAGGCAGCCTTGGGTACTAAAACGGATTTCAGCACTGCCTTCCATTCTCAGACTAATGGGCAGACTGAGAGGGTCAATCAAGTTCTTGAGGGTATGCTTCAGTGTTGTGTTCTAGATTTTGGAGGAAGTTGGAAGAGGCATCTAGCTCTGGTAGAGTTTGCCTACAATAACAGTTTTCAGACTAGTATTGGGATGACGTCGTATAAAGCTCTGTATGGCAGGAAGTGCAGAATGCCTATTTACTGGTTTGAAGTGGGTGAGCGACAAATGTTTGGGCCCGATATTGTGCAGCATACCTCATAAAAGATCAATTTGATCAGGAAGAGGTTAGCAGATGCTTAGAGTAGGCAGAAGTGTTACGCCGACAACCAAAGGAGGGACCTAGAGTTCGAGGAAGGTGACTTTGTCTTCCTGAAGGTGTCTCCTAGTAAAGGTGTGATTCGTTTTGGCAGTGGTGGGAAATTAGCCCCAAGGTTCTTAGGCCCTTATAAGATATTAAAGAGAATTGGGAAAACTGCTTACCGGTTGGAGTTACTGGAAGAGTTGTCTCAAGTGCACAATGTCTTCCATGTGTCTATGTTGAGATGTTACATTCCAGATCCAAGTCACCATTTGCCCGAAGTGCCAGAGGGTTTGCAGTTAATCTGAGCTACATTGAGCGACCAGTTGAGATTGTGGATCGTCGAGAGAAAGTCTTGAGTAACAAGATGATACCGATGGTCAAGGTAGTCTGGAGAAACCAGTTGGTCGAAAAGGCTATATGGGAATCCGAGGAGAGGATGCTGAAGGATCATCCCGAGAACTTTGTTTCAATTGTATTTTTTCTTTCTTTCTTCTTTTTATGTTTTGTTTCTCACTCTTTACGCGTAGTTCCAAGGACAGAACTATTTTAAGGAGGGAGTGTTGTAACATCCTGAATTTTCATATAATTAAATATAAAATTTTCATTTAATTTCATGTGTTTCGCACGTGCAAATTAATGTGTGTTTTTGGCTTTAAAATTATTTTTTTATGTTGTGAACAAATATTTCTCTTTTTCTTTTTAAAAAGCCTTTTATTAAATCCTAGGCCTAATAACTTAATCCTAACCCGCCTTAAAATTAATTAATTAATTAAAACCCTAATAGGTTTTAGCCAACTAATTAATTCTATTATTAATTAAAACAACTTGTACGGTAGACTTGTCTTGTAACCAATTAGTGTAATAAATAAATGAACAAACTTAATTGTAGTGTGCATGTAGAGGCACGTGCATTGCACATACACGTGCAAATTAAATATGAAGAGGAGGCCGACCATACACATGGGGAGATGGGAAGAGTGGAGGAGTGGAGAAGTGGTTATGTGAAAGTGGGTGGTTCTTCTAACTTCCAATTGTATCCTAGCCCTTCATCCAAACTCATCTGAACCCTTCATTGGTTCATGAGTTGTGTATCAATAGCCCCCTTGGTCATTCATTACTCTTTGAACTTAGAAATTTTAAAGAAAAAAGATATGGTTGTGTGAGAAAAGATAGAGTTGTGTGAGGGAAAGATTGAGTTGAGTGTGTGTGCGCGCTCTTGCATATTGGCGGCCGGCTATCAATCAAGGAGGAGAAGGAATCCGGTCGGGTACTAGCAAGGAGGAGAGGCTCGGTGTGTGCACTAGCTTGGAGGAGAAGGCTCGCAACTAGGGGAAGGCAATCGTGATTTCAAGGAGTTTGTTAGAGAATTCTTAATTCTTTCTTCAAAGAGATGGGCGATTTCTTTACTTCTAATGTTGTTACCATGCTAGGAAATTAAGTTGATGAATATGCTAGCGAAACTAGTAAAATTGACCACCTGATTGCTTTAAAAAAAAGGGTTAATAGGGAAAAAAAGAAAAATCTTGATTGAGATTAGTGATTAAAATGTATCATGGTGCTTTATTAAATTGATGCTAGAATATCCATTTTAATGGACCATGCTAGTGTGATGATTTTGCTTAAATGAATGGCTTAGTTGTAGATTGAGATGAATGGACATTGTTATGTTTAATTGTTAAATAGATAAATTGTTGTTCTATAATGTGGTTGTGATAAAAGAATAATTGCTAGACTCTTGTAGAATTGAAAGAAAACAAGAACCTAGTATTAGTGGATTTATATTGGTGTTTTTGAGAAGGAACTATAGTTTTATTTTAAAGTTGATAAGGTATTCTTTAAATATAAATTGTAAAGAAAACTTATTTTAATGCCAAAAATAAGAGTTTTAGATTGTTGTTATACTGTATTTTCTTTTAGAAAATATTCTGGGGAAAAAAGTTTGATTTTGAAAGATAAAAATTTATTGAGAAATTGAATTGTGTAAAGGAGACTTACAAACAGACAGTAGGTATAAAGCTATTTCGACTCCTCTTTATTACAGAAATTTGGTTTGGGAAAATTGGCTTTCGGTCTGAGTGTGGCGTTGTGTACAGTATACAGGGTCTCAGGTTCAACTCTTGAAAATGCTCTGTTTTTATTAAAATTCATTTTTTCTCAAAATACAATACAGTCTAGACAAAAAGTAACCGAACTCATATCAGTTAGTCACTCTAGACTTCTTGGTCTTCGGGTGCACTTTGGGTCCGTTACTGTAGATTGGGTGGGAAGGTTTGGTCATGGGTTCAAATCCGACCTCTGCCCCTTTTATTCGGTTTGGGTATTTTTTTAATGAATTTCGATTTTTTTGAGTATTCTTGAGTTTTAAAGAGTATAAAAGAATTGGAAAAAATTCTAATATTCTTCTAAAATTATTTAGACTTTATAAAAATTATTTCTACGATATTTTGACATATTTTAGTGAGATTTGGAAGTGATTTTTTTTTGGGATGAAGAACTTGATAAATCTTCTTAAAAATATGAATTTGGTATAAGTAAAGACAGAAGAAAAAAAAAAAGAAATTTGTGTAGAGATTAAATTATGAGATATGGTAAGTTAAATAAGGAATTGATGTTTTGTACATATAATTGTGCTTGAAAAATGAAACAAAAAGATCATGTTGAATTATAGAAATTTGTGAGTGCAACCCCTGTTTTCATGAATAAATATTTCTTGTTTATTTTATTTATTTCGAATAATTGTATACTTTAGCATTAATTTCTATTTCTCTATGACCAGCTATTTATAAAATATATTGACTAGATTATTTTGATAAATTTGTTAAACTCGAATCCCTTCCTGATACATATATTATTTTATTTACTGTTATTGTTATTATCGTTATTACTACTATTATTATTATTACCATTATTATTTTTACCTAATTGTTATTATTATTATTGTTATTATTATTATTGTTATTATTGATATTTTTGGCTGGTTATTAAAAATTCACTTTCATTTACTAACTCTATTTGTGGTATTTTAAATAAATTCCATTTTGTAATGCTAATTACATTTTTATTATAAACAATATTTTTATAAGTTATAATATTTTTCTATTGAATTTTTAAAACCCATTTACTTAATCCTTACTCGCTTGTTATACACTCTATAACCCATTTAATTTCTTATTGGATATTTTATTATACCCTATTGGATTTTAAACCAAATACCCATACCCTATAACCCTATTTATATAAATACCCTAATTAAACCTAACCCTAGCTAATAAGCTTAACCCCCAATACAGTTCTACCTTCCAACCCAGCCGCCAACCCTAATTCGTCATCTTCTACCTTCCGTTCAGCCTACCCTGCTCCCGACCATCTCTGCCCTGTCGCCAGCCAGCAACCACCTACTGCCATTGTTGGACTTCTCTCCCACTGCACTGCCCTCGCGCTGCAGTCGACCCCCCATTTGCGACCTCTCTCTCATCCCTGTCCCCAGTCGCACCGACTTCAGTCGACGCAAGTGCCAACCCCGCTACACCGCCCTATACTTCCCTCCGACAACAGCAGTGCCAGCCCCTCTCTCCCGAGCACCGAGCGATAGCAACGCTTTTAGCCAGCAACGTCAGTAGCATCCGTCTCCTGGCCGCCGGTAGCCCCCTGCTGCACTCAGCCAGCCCTGGGCACCTCCGCTTGTCTGCAAGTCATCGCGCCAGTCACCGGTCGAAGTCCCACCAGTCACCGTCGGAGACGCGCTCTCCCTCTCTCTGTTGCTGTGAAGAAGAAGGAGGGAAGGTGAAAAGGTTGTTCAAATTTCAGCCACTGGATCTCCTCTGATCTGATTAAGATCGTGATCATCGATCAGATCTCATAAGATCTTATCAAAATCCGATCTGAGCCATCCATTGGTCTGATCTTGATCACCTTCAAGATCTGTGTCGGGATTCGTTCCCGTTATTCCTTCGTCGGATTCATCGTCTACACCCCAAGGCAAGTATCTTCTTGTACATTTCGTTTTTTAGTACAAGCTTTTCCTTGAAAATACTGCAAGTAGATTCTAAATGTGACTCCTCTTTGTTTATCGTTGATGATTTCATGTTTCACCTTATCTATTACATGATCTAAGAGTCACAACCCTTTGTTGATACACTTGTTCACAACTAGTATAATTATGATACATTTCATGCAAAAAGTGTTTTATTTGGTTTCTGTCTTGTCTTGGCTTGCTGTTTCGACCCCGATTAAATCAGAATCTGAACTTGAGTCCTGAATATGAAACTTAGCCCTGTATGTTTAGTTTACCACCCTTTCGATGGAATGGGATTCCGAGTTACGGTTTAGGAGATATCGCAGTTTTACTGCTATTGTGTCTGTAATCGCAGATTCATAAAAACTGCTGCAAAACTTTGGTTTACAATTATTTTAACTAGGCTACCAGTAAGTAAATGACTTGAAATTTTGCATGCGGATACTGGACAATATATAGAACATTCCCTGATTTTCTTAGAATTAATTAATAAAGTTTCAAACCTGTTTCATATGTATAAACTCAGTTTTACAAATTCTGGCTGAACACAAATGCTATATAGTTTGCTGTTTTGACATCAATTGCTACAACTTTTATGTGTCTTAATTATATGTGTTGGAACCGGGAATGAGTCTAGTTTTTGGACCTTCTAATGGATTCGTATTTGCATTCTTGAAGCGACGAAAATCGCAGTTTTGGTGCAGCAACGTCATGCTGTCCTGATTTGGAATTCTCGTTGTTCTTTATATTTTGATTTGTTTTGACCCTCGAACAAGTATCCTACCTAGCCTAGACTTGTTCCCTGCTTTTGATCATGTATACTTGACCTGTTTCGCACACTTTAATGCTTGGTTGATAATAATAATAAATAACAAGCCGGAATTTAAGTGAAAGATCATAGTAGTGGACAATATAGGTTGGTGTACTCAGAAGGGGGCCCGTGTTTCCCATTACTTGGTTCATGAACTTACTGTATCTTGATCGTATTCATGAACCCATTACATGGTTCATGAACTTATTGTGCATTCATGAACCCGCAGGTTGGTTCTTGAACTTGTTAGTGCATTCACGAACTTGGTTCGTGAACTTGTAACTTTATTTTTATATTCATGAACCATGCTTGCTTGATACTTGATGCCTGAGTACACTGTCCTATAAAATCCACCACTAGGCCTAAACGAAACGGTTTGTATGTAGAAACCATGTAGTAAAAGTATGAATGCATGAAGTGCTACCTAGATAGAATTAAACATTAGACTTAAGATTAACTAGTCACTTGTACACACTTGATACCCTACTTTAGACTTGTTACTTGAGACTTGTTAATTGTTACTTGATACTTGTACGTGATATTTGTTACTTGATGCTTGATACCATTACATGTTCACTTACCACTTATTCTACTACTAGTACTTGTTACCCAATCTTATCACTTGAGTTATCTTTCTTGCTAGCTAGTTTCTTGAATCCCACAACCTGTTGCATCCCTATTATTTTATGCTATAAATTCTTGATTCCAAATCTTGTTCCATATTTCTTGCACTTGTTTTCATAACATTGCTTGTACTACTTGCGGCCCTAACTTGCACTAAGGGCATTTGTCTTGTTTTTCTCAATTTTTTACTTTTTTTATATTTATATATACAGACTTTCGAGATGAATTTCCTGCTGGAATTGGTGAGCAGACGTTCTAGGCTTCACTTGGAGAAAAGACTTGCTTTAAATTTTTTTTTTTGAGTTATTTATTTCTTTTGCTACTTGAATCTTGTAAAGGGCTTATGGTCCCGAATTTTATCTTTTGATCCAGATTAGAAAACTATTTGGGATATTATTATTTTGTTTTCAATTGGTCTGTTGATTTATAAATTATTCATGCATGCGTGGTTGTGTATATCTTGTTATATTTCTTACTATGATGCTGAGTCGATCCTATAGCTCATGAATGATGAAAATCATTTACTGGGTTTCGTCACGTGCTTGTATTCCGTATTTTTGGGAAGTGAGACGTGACAAGGTTTTTTGTGGTATCAGAGCTCAGGTTTGGCTAATGTGTTGGTTTGACTAATACGTTAGACAAACTTGACTCAGTAAAGATTAACTCAGTATTAAACAGGCCATGCAATCACTTGAAAAAATTGATAATCAACTTGATTTGGACACTAGTCTTATCCCATTCATTTTGATCCCTTCATATTCAGTTCTTTGATTCTTAGTTTCCTTCCATCTCTTACAGTCGTCCTGATTTGCTGATTTCATATTGGGTATAAATTTATTCTTTTCGTACCCATGTTCTTTTGATTCCGGTGCAAGCAATCTCTTATTTCTGCTTGTCTCGTTGATCCTTTCTTATTTCAACTCGTGTGTCATTCATTGCTTCCGTGCCTGGCATTCATCTTCATTTGTTGATTCATATTGTGTATCATACTAGTTGTTTCTCTCATATCTTGTCTCCTTAAATTCCAGTGCTATCCATTCTTTTCTTCCCGTTTGTTTCGTCGATCGGCATCGGTGGATCTTCAACGACATGTTGCTTGTTTAATTCCTACATTACTGTATATTTTTATGATATGTTTATTGTGTAAATTTGCTACACTGCATATTTATTTTCTCATTCACATTGCATTGTGCTTATGCATGTATTTCATTCCGTTTTTATCCTTACTTTTATAAATCATTTTCACTACTACTATTTTGTACTATTGTGTTTGATATTTATAATCTATACATCTATTTTGATATTCCATTGTGTGACTTTCAAGTTCATTTCTTACTTTTCTACAATTTTCATATCACGAATTTCAAAACATAACATCATACTTAAATTAAATGTCCCATATTTCTGTGCATACGGAAGGTTACATCTTCCATTTCACCATTTCGGTGCAACCTAATGTCGAGATGGCAAATATGCAACGCGATGTCAATAGAGGCAAATTGCAACTGAAAGTCGGGAAGGCAAAATGTGCAACCGAATATCCAACGGCAACATGCAACCTGATGTCGTGAAGGCAAACATGCAACTTGATGTTACGAAGGCAAGATTTTCCACCTATTTGCTAATTGATATTTCAAGACTTTTTACTTATATAATGAAACTAATGGTAAATAGATATTTTCTTTATGACATTTTGTTTAAACAATTACACTTTATTTTTCCATACAATTTGAACTAGTATAGTTTATTTTACTCTATTTTGTGTTTACAAACTTTTTTACATTTATGTTAAGATTGAGTACATCAACTATGGTCTAAGTTTTCGTTCTTTTGTGAAAATCTATTTATTGCCACCGTTTTCCAATTCTTTAACATTTTAGATTTCTCACTTGCTTTTGTTTCCACGTCATAAATAATGACTTGATTCTTACTTTTGTTATATTTAATGAACTCCCTTTAAGTCTTCTTGCATATATATATTTTGGTCTACTTTGCTCGTTACCCTTTAATGTGTTTTTCGAGTATTGATTATAATGTCAACATTCACTAATTATTATATGTCTTTTACATTCATTGTTATTAATATTTTATTTACTTAGCTAAATTTGTTTGTATTTCTATGTATCTTGACTGGTTATTTTCCCAAAACTATTTTTTTATATCACCTTTAAAGTTTGTATTCCTTTGTTGTTTGTATGTATTATCATTATTATCGGTATTGTTAACATTTTTAATTTTAATTTTATTATTATTACCAGTATGATTATGATGATTTTTATTACTGTTATTATTATTGCTATTATTATTCTTAATATTATTGTTATTATTATTTTTATTATTATTAATGTTATTATTTTTATTATTAATATGTGTTGTTATTATTATTGTTATTATTATTTTATTATTGTTATTATTACTCTATTATTATTAATATTATAATTTTTATTATTAGTATGTGTTGTTATTATTATATTTGTTAAAGCCTAGTAGTTTGATCTATAACATATCTTTTAATTATTTAAATTGAAGCCTAAACTTTATATGCATTCTGCATTATTTATTATATCTATCTTGAGCCCACACTCTCCTTGATCGTGGTGTCTCATTCTTGTCTTCCTGCTCGGTTCGTTGATTGGTGTCATGTGGCCTACAGCAACATGTATGTTGCTTGGGACATCACGGAGTAGCGTATCGGAACCGTGGTGGGCCCATAACCTATAGGTCCCAGGATCCCGTTGTTGCTTCTAGTTCTTTGTATTGTTTGCTTTCCTCTATTCCTTGCATTCGTCCTCGTCCGTTGACTCATTGCTTGGTTCAACTCTTTCTTGTCCATCCTTTCTTCGATTCCATCTCTATTTATTTCATCATCTCCTAACTTTGTTATCTTGCATTGTTCTTTCCTTTTGATACCATTTATTCTCTTTCATACATTCCATTTGACATCATTGTTATCCACTTCCTTTTTTTTTCTGGTGTTGCCACTGCTTTGTTCCTTTTCCTTTAACTCTCCATTTTGTTATTTCCCAAGTTTGTTTTTGCCCTGTCCTATGTACCGCCTAAGCAAATTTCGAGGACGAAATTTTATTGTAAGGTGGGTAGGAATTGTAACCCCTGTTTTCATAAATAAATATTTCTTGTATATTTAATTTATTTCGAATAATTGTATATTTTAACGTTAATTTCTATTTCTATATGATCGGCTATTTATAATATATATTGATGGGATTATTTTGATAAATTTGTTAAACTCGAATCCCATCCTGATATATATATATATATATATATATATATATATATATATATATATTAATTTATTTACTATTATTGTTATTTTCGTTATTACTACAATTATTATTATTACCATTGTTATTTTTACCTTTTTTTTATTTATTATTATTGTTATTAGTATTGTTGCCGCTAAATTTGGTGCGGGGGCAAACAGATAGAATTTGTGGATTCTTAGGGAAACTGAATAGTAAACCTGTATACCTGTTCCGTCGGGCTTCGATCGTCGTTCCCGCCGTGCACCTGCAAAAAGTGCGAGACACCGGGGTTGTTCCCGGCGACGCACCCTCTGACGCTCAAGTCAGTAATCTGGCAGACTATGAAAGAGCGCAAAAACTGGTGAAAGATTGATTACCTCTTAATGGAGATGGATAGGGTGGTATTTATAGGCATCTTAAGGAACAGATTAGGCATGTAGTTCCTGCGTATATAGATAAGGAATGTAATCCCTAATCCCCGGTGAGAGAATAGATATGAATCAGGGCCGTTGATTAATATTAATCAGAAACCCTAATTATATCCCGCTGGACCGGGTTTGTTGCGGGTTGAAACCCGCACCTCGTTGAGGTGAATCCGTTCGCGGACTATTGGATCTGCGAGAAGGAGACCCAGTACCCGCTTCAGACCCGTTTTGTAGGTAAAATTACCGTTTTACCCCTGAACTTCAGGATTCGTGCCCAATTCGGACGGTCTTGATTAAACCCCTATTTTTAGCCATATCACGAGCCCCCCACTCCTAAAGGCTGAGGAGAATCAGTCTTTGAGGAGTAGTTTGACTGTTTTAGTGCTAGAGGAGTTGTATCGAAGTCCGAATGGGTGTTTTTGAATCCCGAAGTGGGTGGTAAGGTAATTCCTTCTTCTTTCTTGAAGTCCTGTGGTATATCAAGTTTTTATCTATCTTTTCAGGATATTTATCTAATTTTGCGATGCGTTAGCTAGTCGTTCGGGGCTTTTAGCCGTACATTCTAGGCAACAATTGTTCGTTCGGAGGCTCAAAAATGTCCCCCGAATTGTCAATTATTTCCCTAGAATTTTTAGCTAATTTTCCCGAATTTTTAGCAATTTTTCGCAATTTTTAGATAAATAAAATGATTTAAATAAATAAAAAACGATTTTTTAATACTTATTTATGACGTGGCGTCATCTGAGCCCTCGATCAGGGCGGAGCGCGAGTTTCGGAGTGATCAGACGGTCCCTGCTCCTCGGCAAGTCTTTCTGCCGTATACGAGGGTCGGTACCTCGGTACCTCGGCTCGGCTTGGTACCTCGAGAACCAGCGCCTCGGCTCGGAGGGTCAGCGCTTCGGCTCGATAAATCCGAGGTACGTGGCATCATCTGGGCCATCCATTTCAGCGTGGATCTCCATAAAATGCTATCTTGTCGTTTAGTGGACGTGGCCAAATCTGGGCCGTCCATCATGACGAGCGCGCTTTTTCACAAGATCCAGCAGTTGATGTGGGTCGGCATGATTTTTTGCCATATACGAGGGTCGGTACCTCGGCACCTCGGCTAGGGGGGTCAGTGCCTCGGCTTGGAGGATCCGAGGTACTTGGCATCATCTGGGCCGTCCATTACAGCGTGGATCTCCATAAAACGCTATCTTGTCGTTTAGTGGTCGTGGCCAAATCCGGGCCGTCCATCATGACGAGCGCGCTTTTTCACAAGATCCAACGGTTGATGTGGGTCGGCGTGATTTTTTGCCATATACGAGGGTCGGTACCTCGTCATCTCGGCTCGGCGCATCAGGGCTGTTTGGCCGAGGTGCTGAGTTGGCTGTTTTGAGGGAATCGTCTTGAGGGTTCCACCTTTCCGTGCATAGTGGCTCGGCTATTCGGCTGAGCTGTTCGGTAGCTCGGCTGAACAAGCCGATGGCAGGCAGCACGGAAGAGACGCGTGGCTGGATCTGGGCCGTTCATCATGGCGCGCATCACGAGGATGGGGTTCAGATCACGAGAAAATGTTATCTTGTCGTTTTGTAGGCGTGGCATGATCTGAACCGTCCATCAGATTCTGTCGTGAATTTTGGAGAGATCCGACGGTGACTTCGCCTCGGGAGGATTTTTTGCCATATACGAGGGTCGGTACCTCGTCATCTCAGCTCGGCACATCAGGGCTGTTTAGCCGAGGTGCTGAGTTGGTTGTTTTGAGGGGAACGTCTTGAGGGTTCCCCCTTTCCGTGCCTAGTAGCTCGGCTGCTCGGCTGAGCTGTTCGGTAGCTCGGCTGGGCAAGCCGATGGCAGGCAACTCGGAGGATACGCGTGGCTGGATCTGGGCCGTTCATCATGGCGCGCATCACGAGGATGGGGTTCAGATCACGAGAAAACGTTAAGTTGTCGTTTTGTGGGCGTGGCATGATCTGAACCGTCCATCAGATTCTGTCGCGAATTTTGGAGAGATCCGACGGTGACTTCGCCTCGGGAGGATTTTTTGCCATATACGAGGGTCGGTACCACGTCATCTCGGCTCGGCACATCAGGGCTGTTTGGCCGAGGTGCTGAGTTGGTTGTTTTGAGGGGAACGTCTTGAGGGTTCCCCCTTTCTGTGCCTAGTAGCTCGGCTGCTCGGCTGAGCTGTTCGGTAGCTCGGCTGGGCAAGCCGATGGTAGGAAACTCGGAGGATACGCGTGGCTGGATCTGGGCCGTTCATCATGGCGCGCATCACGAGGATGGGGTTCAGATCACGAGAAAATGCTATCTTGTCGTTTTGTGGGCGTGGCACGATCTGAACCGTCCATCAGATCCTGTCGCAAATTTTGGAGAGATCCGACGGTGACTTCGCCTCGGCATGATTTTTCTCCATATACGAGGGTCGGTACCTCGTCATCTCGGCTCGACACATCAGGGCTGTTTGGCCGAGGTGCTGATTTAGATGTTTTGAAGGTGGGCAGCAGCTCGGTTGCCCAGCCGGGCTGTTCGACAGCTCGGCTCGGTAGACCGGTGGCCGAGTTGTTGACTTAGTGATTTGAAGAGTTTTTCGCTTTCTCGTAACGTCGCTGTCCTCCGCTCGTCGCTTTGGCTTCTTGGTGGGCTTTTTACGTTTCCCAAGGAGGCCCAACTTGTTAGGGGTTATAAGCTTTCACCCTCACTCTCAAGCTCATTTCTTACTTTTTACTCTCAAGTTTTCACTTTCGATCTCTAAGTTCTCTGCTAGCGGCGATTTTCGCTCCAAGGTGTTGCTGTTAGCTGTCGCGTGGGCCAGGCGATTTCCGGCGAGAGCAACTCCGACCGTGAACGTCACTTCAAAAGGTCAGTTCACTTAGTCTAAACAATTTTTTCTAGAGATGTCTCGAGTGAACTCAGGGAGTGGGGCCTCGTCTTCGGGCGATGATGGTGCTGAGGAGAGGAGGAGGTTGGAGATCTGGAGGAAGGGTAAACAGGTCGCCAAACCATCTGTAGCCGAGACGAGGCAGGAGAAGAAGAAGAGGAGGGTGGAGTCCCAATCTCCCGTAGTGGCGGTGATTGTGGAGAATCCGAAGCAAGCCCCCGAGATGGGACGATATCCTTCTGTCCTGTCGGGCATTCGGGGATCCGGCCGTATGAGGGCGATCTGTTGGAGAAGGCGATCTATGGGAAGTCGAAGATCGTCGAGGAACCTAACCCGACCCTTCCCACCGAAGCCGATGAACTCATCTCGGTGTTGTCCGAGAAGTACCTACTTCGGGTTAGAAAGGCCTTCGCCATCCCTCCGGAGTACAAACTGATTCTCCCTGGTCCCGGGATGCGAGCGAATTCCAAGCTGCCGTCATCGGATATGTGCATGTTCGATGTCGACTCCTTGAATGCCGGGCTTCGTTTCCCGCTGCATCCTTTCATCCTCGAGATCCTCGGCTAGGTTCTGCCTCGCGCCGACCCAATTCATGCCGAACACATGGCGCCACGTGAACGCCTTTTTGCTTCAATGCCACAGAGCCGAAGTAGAGCCGGATCTAAAGGTCTTCTGAGGAATGTATCGCGTAAACCGGCAACACAAGACAGAGTACCGATACTACTTGGGGCCGAGGAAGGATGTTAGGATTATAGAAAACCCCGACTCAATCAAGGGTTGGAGAGAAAAATATTTTATAGTAAGGGGCGAGGCGATTCGGTCTATTCCGACCCGGTGGAAAGTGGAGGAGCCGAAATTCGCGCGAGCCGACCCTGTTTTGTCTGAGGCCGAGGAGGAGGTGGCGAGGAAGATAATGGCTCTTCCGATGTTGAGTTGGAGGGAGTTGACGGAGGAGGTGTTGTTCGGGTCCGGCCTAAGCCCCATCGACCCGAGTATGCCCCTGACATCTCATTTATTTTCGTTTTTCTTTCAAGTCTTTAGTTCGACTCGCTAACTCGTCTTTCTCTTTTCTTTTTGTGGCTCGACGCAGAGGCAATGAAGATCGACTTCAACTCCATGATGGCCGACAGGTCCAAGTTGGCCGGGGGTAGAAAGAGGAAGAGGGTGGCCGCGACTGCCTCGTCGACTCCGCAGCCCACGGTCGCCTCGACCATCACCCCACCCCCTCGACTGCTGAGGCGCCCTGGGAGGTTGTTGTTGTTGAGGAGCCCCCGTCCCCCGTGGCCCCTGGCGTGATTGAGGGGGAATTCGATGTAAACGCGGCGCTGTCGCTCGAGGCACCACCGCTGACCAGGGCTGCCGAGGAGATCCTGACCGAGCAGCACAAGCAGCTGTTCGTGCCAAATTGGTAGGTGAAGAACCATGACGGGTTTCTCGGCAATTCGCAAATGTCGATGCAGGTCATCAAGCACTTGGCGACCCCGAAGGATCGAGCCGCGCTGAGGGCGGGGACGGTGGGCGACGACACCTACGAGGTGGCTCGGTCACTAGTCTCGGTAAGTTTCTCGTTGCTAAGTTTTTTTCAAAGTTTACGGCCCGGTTGGTTTAGTGTGCTCACTGTTGTCTCCGCAGGCTACTTGTCACTTCGGCCATCTCCTCGAGACATTCGCCGAGCAGGAGAAGGAGTTGAGGGCGGCGAGCGACAAAGACCGGTTGGCGAAGGTCCGGGCGGTCAAGGAGCTCGAGGCCGAGCAGAGGAGAGCCGAGGCCTTGGAAGTCCGGGTGGCCGACCTTGTTGCCGACCTGGAGAAAGTCAAGGGGAGCCTCGAGGCGGAGTCTGCCAAGGCTGCCGAGGAGCTGGCTGCGGCGACGAAGTCCTTGGCCGAAGAGAAGGCGGAGAAAAAGGCCCTGGCGACGAAGATCAGGGCCGAGGTGGAGAAGGAGGTCGAGGCCGAGGCGAAGAAGCACATGGCCGAGAACATGGAGCGGTCTTATCAAACGGCGCTCGACCATGTCCAAGAACGGATCCCTGGTTTCGAGCGGGTCGGCTACCGCCTGTGGCCAGGGTCGCCTTCAGGCGACGAGGGGGAGGAAGGCGAAGGCGACGAGGCCGAAGACGAAGACGAGGAGGGGGAGACCGACCGACCGGTGGTGGACGGCCTGGTCGAGGGGGGGATCGAGGGGCCATCTGTTAATGCGCCCGTGGTCGAAGCGGCGACGCAGGTGGACCCTTGATCCCCTTGTTAAATTTTTGTAGTTTTCGTTTTGTTTTTTCTTCCGAGCATTGTAATGCCTTTTGCGGACTGGCCACTGCTTTTAATGAATGAAAAATATTTTGACTCCGAAATTTGTCTAAGTGTTTGGTTGTGTAGTGTAGTATTTCAATGCTATCCCTTTCTCATTTCAGATTGCCGAGCAGACCCCTATCACCTCGGCTGATCGGCGCCGAGCAGAGTTGTTTAAGCGATCTCGGGAGGATCGTCTCGAGGGTGAGGTTCACTTGACGAGGAGGATACTTCACAACTTAGAGATTAGGCATAGTGAGGCTTTGGCCGAGCTGCACCATCTACGGATAGTCGAGGCCGAGCTATCCGCTAAGGAAGAGGAACTGGCGCTAGTTTCAGCGGAACGAGATGGCTTTGCGAAGAAGGTGGAAGAGCTGCAAAGGGTGACAGTCGACAAGAGTATCGAGGTGACCCACTTGCGCCGCGTTATATCCGACAGTGCTGAGTACCCCGGTTCGGCAAAACTTCATCGGTTTAAAGTGATAGTAAAGGATGACACACTGAAGGATCGGATCGTCGAATTGGAGGAAGAGGTTGCTCGGCTCAAGCCTCAGCCGGTGAGGGCTAACGTCCGGAGCACCTCGTGCACTCGCGAAGAGATCGAGCGAGGGATCACATTCTATCAAGCGGCGAGCCGGACTCCTATCGTAGGCAAGTCAACAGCCGACGCCCAGAGCGGTGTAGCGGTGTCCTCAAGCGGTGCTTCGGATGGAGCGACTGTCAGGGTAAGCGGCGAGGAGGCGTCTCGGTTCGTTGGACTGGATTCGAGCTCGGAGGTCAAGAAGTGCCGACCCAAAGTGTCACTGAACCGGAGCATACTTCTTCCTCAGAGGTAGTAGACGGGTCGTGTCTTGTCATTGTAACCCATTTGCAAGCTTTTGTTGTTGTCGTCCATTTTGTAATTTTGTCCAAGTTATTAATAGAATTGGAGTTGTTTTATCCGAACTGTTCTCTGTTGTCTTCTTATCTGTGCTCTAGTCGCGCTAACTAGGGTAGACTCGAAATGAACCGCGATGCAGGTGTTCGCATCGCCGAACACCTTGGCCTCGGAACTTTCTCTTTTGCTGCGCTTCTGAACCTTGCCCGGTCCCTTCAGGTGCGGCTCGGTTCGGCTGCTAGGGCGCAGTTGTTTCTCCACTGTGCCATTGCGGCCTGATCGTAGCTTGAAGACCGGGGTGACTTCTGCCGAGCGAAGTGAAGCGATCAGGGCCTGTCTGATTTTTGCACGAATCTTGAGGCGGGTCCAGTTTCCAAGAAAACACTATCTTGTCGTTTTGTGGACACGTGGCTGAGTGAGATCCGCTCATCACGCCCTAGCACACTTTCTGAGATGATCTAACGGTGGTTTCGTCTCGAGAGGTTTTTTCGCCATATACGAGGGTCGGTACCTCGTCCGCTCGGCTCGACAGTCGCGGGGCAGGTTGGGATGGCCATCTAACTTCGGCCCGTTTTGAGGACGAGCCGGTGGAGATAGGGTCGAGCCATAAAAGAGATCCGATCGTTAGATCATTCTAAGGGATGTGGGAGCTGTTCCGAATGGCGAGCTACTTCTAGTCCGCTTAGGAGCGAACTTGCGAAGTAGAATCGAGCCAAGTGTTGGACTCCGATCCATTCAACGGCTGCAGGAGCAATTTCGAACGGTGATCTACTTCTGGCTCATCTATGGACGAGCCAAGGAAGAAGAGTCGAGCCGAGTGCTGGACTCCGAACCATCGTGAGATTAGTTTAAGGGATGTGGGAGCAGTTCCGAATGGCGAGCTACTTCTAGTCCGCTTAGGAGCGAACTTGCGAAGTAGAATCGAGCCAAGTGTTGGACTCCGATCCATTCAACGGCTGCAGGAGCAATTTCGAATGGCGATCTACTTCCGGCTCGTCTATGGACGAGCCGAGGAAGAAGAGTCGAGCCGAGTGCTGGACTCCGAACCATCGTGAGATTAGTTTAAGGGATGTGGGAGCAGTTCCGAATGGCGAGCTACTTCTAGTCCGCTTAGGAGCAAACATGCGAAGTAGAATCGAGCCAAGTGTTGGACTCCGATCCATTCAACGGCTGCAGGAGCAATTTCGAACGGCGATCTACTTCCGGCTCGTCTATGGACGAGCTGAGGAAGAAGATTCGAACCGAGTGCTGGACTCCGAACCATCGTGAGATTAGTTTACGGGATGTGGGAGCAGTTCCGAATGGCGAGCTACTTCTAGTCCGCTTAGGAGCGAACTTGCGAAGTAGAATCGAGCCAAGTGTTGGACTCTGATCCATTCAACGGCTGCAGGAGCAATTTCGAACGGCGATCTACTTCCGGCTCGTCTATGGGCGAGCCGAGGAAGAAGAGTCGAGCCGAGTGCTGGACTCCGAACCATCGTGAGGTTAAAGAATTAAAGGCAGAGAGATGCGACAGTATCAAAAATATGAAAAACTTTATTTATTAATATCCAATGATTGGCTGCTTCTAAAGTTGCTAGCCGTTATTACAATGAAAAAATAAAGGAAAAATCAATACTAGTAACAGGAAGGGAATGGTTCGACATCTCGAGTTACTTAGAGAGGCGTAGTCGCTTTCTCTTGGTAATTCAAAAGATGGTCGGCATTCCAAGTCCTGGGAATTTCTCTGCCTTCGAGATCTTCTAGCTTGTATGCACCGGGACGTATCACTTTTGAGATCTTGTATGGTCCCTCCCAATTCGGGGCCAGTTTGCTTTTCTGTCCGGGGAACGAGATGGCCAATTTTAGGAGGACTAGGTCCCCTTCTTGGAGGTCCGTTGGGCGGACCCTTTTGTTGTATGCGAGCTTAATTCTTCTTCGGTAACTTTGTTGCCGTATAGCAGCTCTTTCTCGGATTTCGTCTATCAAGTCTAGGCTTGCTCTGAGCTCTCTGGCATTCTGCTCTTCTTCGAAAGCTATAAAACGAGGAGTGGGTATCCCAACTTCTAAGGGAATGAGGGCCTCGGACCCATAGGTGAGATTAAACGGGCTCTCGCCTGTTGGGGTCCGCTTCGTGGTGCGGTAGTTCCATAGCACGTTGGGCAGCTGATCGACCCACAAGCCCTTGGAGCACTTGTCTAGTATTTTCTTGATGCCTGAGACGATCTGTCGGTTGGAATTTTCGGCCTGGCCATTGGACTGGGGATGTGAGACGGAGGAGAAGCGGTGTTGTATGGCGAGGTCCTCACATAAGGCTCGGAAGGTAGCCCCAGCGAACTGCGTTCCGTTATCCGTAACTATGACCCGGGGAACGCCGAATCGGCAGATCACATTTTTCCAGAAGAATTGAACGACCCTATGCTCGGTAATTGTAACCAGGGGCTCGGCCTCTATCCATTTCGAGAAATAGTCGACTGCCACGACTAGAAACTTTAGCTGTCCGGGAGCTGGCGAAAACGGTCCTAGTAAATCCATCCCCCACATTGCGAAGGGGATCAGACTTGATAGGGAGGTGAGTGGTGCTTGTGGAAGGCGTCGGATGTCGGAGTACTTTTGGCAGGAGCTGCATTGCCGAACGTGTCGTTCGGCGTCCCGCAGGAGAGTGGGCCAATAATACCCATAGTTCAACACTTTGCGTGCTAGGGCTCTAGAGCCAGAATGAGCCCCGCCAATGCCCTCATGGAGTTCTTGCAGGGCGTAGTCAGCTTGCCGAGGGGAGAGGCACCTTAGGTAGGGCCGACCGTCTACCTGGGTGAAGGAGCGTTTATACAGAATGCCTTCGATTAATACATAACGCTCGGCTCGGGCTCTTATCCTTCGTGCTTCCTTCGGATCCTGGGGGAGGAGTCCGTCTCTTATAAATTCGATGAGGGGTTTCATCCAATTGTCTTCGAGGAGGACTGGCAGTGTCTCAACGGAGTCGAGCCCATCGTCCTCTATGCTCGGCTTCAGGAGGACTTCTATCAGAACAGTTTGTTCGAGGCCTTGAAGGGAAGAGGAGGCTAATTTGGATAGGGCGTCGGCCTGAGCATTTTCTTCTCTGGGGATTCTATGGATGAGGGCCTCCTCGAACAGTGCCATGAGGCTTTTGACCTTAGCCAAGTACTTAACCATCCTGTCATCACGGGCTTCATATTCGCCGAGGACCTGATTGACGACCAAGTGAGAGTCGCTGAAGATCCACAGGCGTTGTGCCCCTGCATTCCGGGCCATTCCAAGGCCGGCTATGAGCGCCTCGTATTCGGCTTCGTTGTTCGAGGCTTTGAAGTTTATACGGAGGGAGTATTGGAGGATGAAGTCATCTGGGCCTGCCAGGATGACCCCTGCCCCACTTCCCTCGTTACAAGAGGACCCGTCGACATAGACCGACCAGACGGGTGGTCCCTTCATTGTTTGGCTGGAGTCGGGGATGGTAGTTTCAACTATGAATTCGGCCAGTGCCTGAGCCTTGATCGCGGTCCGAGGCTGATAAGTTATATCATGTTGGCTCAGCTCGATTGACCACTTCATAAGGCGACCGGAAGTCTCGGGCTTGTGAAGGACCTGTTTCAGCGGCTGGTCGGTAAGGACGACCACCGAATGGGACTGGAAGTAGGGTCGAAGCATTCTCGCGGCCATTACCAGGGCATAGGCTATTTTCTCAATCTTCGGGTACCGGAGCTCGGCGTCCCGAAGCACCTTGCTGACGTAGTAACTGGGCTTCTGAGCCCTTTCTTCTTCTCTGACTAAGACCGCACTAAGCGTCTATTCGGAAGCTACCAGATAGAGGTAGAGTGGTTCGCCAGGTATAGGTTTGCTGAGAAGAGGTGGATTGACGAGGTATGCTTTAAGTTGGTCGAATGAGTCTTGTTGCTGCTGCCCCCACTCAAATCCTTTAGCCCCCCTGAGGGCTTTGAAGAACGGGAGGCACTTCTCCCCGGATTTCGACAGAAAGCGCCCTATGGCGGCTAGGCGACCAGTCAACCTCTGAACTTCTTTGACATTTCTAGGAGGGACCATGTCCAATATGGCCTTGATCTTTTCCGGATTTGCTTCAATTCCTCGTTGGCTAACCATGAAGCCGAGGAACTTCCCCGATGAGACGCCGAACGCACACTTGTTCGGGTTAAGTCTCATATTATGCTTTCTGAGAACGTCAAATGCTTCTTGGAGGTCAGCCACATGATCAGTGCCCCGGATGTTTTTCACAAGCATGTCATCAACGTACACCTCCATGTTCCGGCCGATCTGAGCCTGGAAAACCTTGTTGACGAGGCGCTGATAGGTAGCCCCCGCGTTCTTTAGACCGAACAGCATGACCCTGTAGCAATAGAGCCCCTGGTCGGTCACAAAAGATGTCTTCGGGATGTCCGGGGGGAACATTCTTATCTGATTGTAACCAGAGAAAGCGTCCATGAAGCTGAGGAGCTCATGTCCCGAGGTTGCGTCAAGCAGAGTGTCGATGCTCGGCAGAGGGAAGGGATCTTTGGGGCAGGCCTTGTTAAGGTCGGTGAAATCAATACAAATTCTCCACGTCCCATTGGACTTCTTCACCATTACTACGTTTGACAACCACTCAGGGTAGTTTACCTCCTGTATGAATCGGGCCTTCAACAGCTTGTCTACCTCCTCTTTTATGGCGAGCTGACGCTCGGGGGTGAACTTGCGCCTCTTCTGCTGAACCGGTTTGGACCCCGGATCAACGCTCAGGCGGTGGACCAAGAGTTCTTCAGAGATACCGGGCATGTCTGCAGCTGACCATGCGAAGAGGTCTTGATTGCTTTGGATGCACTTTACTATATCTGAGTATAGGGCGGACGGCAGGGTCTTGCTAACAAAGAACTTGTGGGTCGGCTCTTGCTCAGAGAAGAGTACCTCCTCCAATTCGTCCACCGGCTCGGAAGTCGGCCGAGCGGCATCTTGGGGGATTTCCAGTGTTTCCAAAGAGAGGACGGGTCCGAGGGTAGAGGTCATATAACACTTGCGGGCCTGCTCCTGGTTGCCCCTTACTTCTCCTACTCCGGCCCGAGTGGGGAATTTCATTTTGAGATGATAGGCAGAAGGGACCGCTTCAAGGGCGGCCAGACCGGGCCGACCCAAAATGACATTGTAGGCCGCTGAGACATCTACGACCATGAAGTCCATCGACTCCGTTCGGGTAGTAGGAGTTTTGCCAGCGGTTACGTCGAAGGTAATCACCCCTTCAATAGTCACTGGCACTCCCTGTTAACCCGTGGAGCGTGTAACCGGCGGGTTTGAGTCTGTCCCGCGAGAGCTTCAGGCCTTTAATAGCATCGAGGAAGAGGATGTTGACGGAGATACCGTTATCCACTAAGATCATCTCCACTTTGAAATTGGCCATGTGAAGGCTGATGACGAGTGCATCACAATGAGGGGTGCGGACACCCTCGAGATCTTCGTCAGAGAAGGTGACGGGCACTCCGAGGCCTTTGGGAGGAGGGGTGGTTCGGACTGAATTGACTTCTCTGATAAATGCTTTTCGAGAGGAGTTCGAGGAGCCCCCCATTGGACCCCCATGGATGAGGTGGAGGACTCGCTCTTCCTCAAAATCTGGCGTCTCTTCTCGTTCTGGATGCTTGTTAGCCCCCCGAGGCTGGGGAGGAAGTTCGGCTCAGTCCTTTCTTACAAACTTTGTCAACTGCCCCCTCTAGATGAGGGCTTCAATCTCGTTTCTCAGAGCACGGCAATCGTTGGTGTCATGCCCATGGTCCCGGTGATAGCGGCACCATTTCTCTCTATCTCTTCTTTTGGCGGGGGTGTTCATCCTCAGAGCAGGAGGCAAGACCCCTTCTTTTTCGACTTCCATGAAAATGGCGGAGATGTTAGTGGTGAGGGGAGTGAACTTCTCAAATCTGGGGGAAGGTCGGCGCTGGCCGGCATTATCCTTCTGGAGCTTCTTGGCTCCTTCCTCTTTCGTTCCCTTCCTCTTAAACCCGGAGGTAGACCCCTCCCAGTTGGGTTGTTGCTCGGTCTCTTCAGCCCGGATATACTTTTCACTTCGAAGGAGGAGGTCGGAAAAGTTCTGTGGTGGCTTCTTGGCGAGGGAGGAGCGGAGGTTGGAATTGAGGACATTAGATTGAAATACTACTGTAGCGACCGACTGGTCGAGGGATGCTATGGATCTGGCTTCGGCCGTGAACCTCTTCACGTAGTCTCTCAATTTTTCCCCCTTCTTCTGGTGGAGGTGCAATAGTGAGATGCTGGTCTTCTCAGCCCTATGGCTGCTTACGAAATGGGTGACGAAGAGGGTTTCGAACTGCTCGAAGGAGAATATTGAGGAGGGGGCGAGGCGAGAGTACCATTCTCGAGCTGGTCCTTTGAGAGTTGCGGGGAAGGTTTTGCAGAGGAGGGCATCGGAAGCTTGATGGAGGAGCATCAAAGTCTTAAAGCTTTCGATGTGGTCAACTGGATCGGTCTCCCCGGTGTAAGTCTCAAATTGGGGAGGTTTGAAACCGAACGGGACAGGTGCATCCACTATGGTTCGGGAGAAAGGAGGTCGGCTAGGACGTAGGGTCCCCCTGAGCTCCTCTTCTCGGTTTATCTGACCCAGGCGCCTTTCTACTTCATGAAGACGGCGGTTCATGGTGTCATCTCTCCGACAGTAATCGGCCGAGCCACGAGACTCGTCTTCGTACGAGGGAGAGCGAGGGCTGCGGCGATTGTAACTTCAGGAGCGACGAGGACTTGGGGTACGCCGGGAGTTGGTAGGAGCAGGACGAGGAGATGGGGACCTGTCGGTGAGGGCTTCGGACTGGAGGAGGGGACGGGACCTTCGGCTCATTAGGATTTTGACGGAGGTTGAGGGCCTGCAGGACGGTCGCTTGGAACTGCTGGAACTCGGCATGGGTGATTGGTGCCTCATTGTTCTTGGGCTGTTGCCGACCTGCGGGAGAGTGCCTTCTTCGGTAATGATCGGGGGACTCCTTCCTCCCTCTGCGGGCGGGGGACCTGTGGTACCTGTGGCGAGGAGACCGCTCGCCCGGATAGTGTTGGCAGGGAGGCTCCCTCTCGGGCCCGCTTTTCTTCCAGATGGCAGCGGAGGTCATCATCTTTCTGGCGATTAGGGGCGGTATTGTGGCGACCAGAGGCGCGAGGGTGATGGGAGGCCATAGAGTCCATGGAGGCGTTGTGGATGGAGAGATGCTCTTGCTGAAGGGGTTGTTTCTGAGGGTTAGGACCCTTTGGATCAGGAGGGGGAAGGTTCTGTTGGAGCGGGTCTTCCGCGGTAGGGAGAAGTTGCCCTTGTTGTTGAGCAGGATTGTTGGGGACTTCTTGCTGCTGATCAGGGTTGGGTCCTCGGTTGGACCCCCTCGATCTGACTTTCCTAGGAGGCATGGCTGGAGGAGATCTGTTCACCAGGAAGAGGAGAGGTCTCTATTCGTTAGTTTCCCACAGACGGTGCCAATCTGTTGCCGCTAAATTTGGTGTGGGGGCAAACAGATAGAATTTGTGAATTCTTAGGGAAACTGAATAGTAAACCTGCATAGTAAACCTTCGATTCCATCTCTATTTATTTCATCATCTCCTAACTTTGTTATCTTGCATTGTTCTTTCCTTTTGATACCGTTTATTCTCTTTCATACATTCCATTTGACATCGTTGTTATCCACTTCCTTTTTTTTTTCTGGTGTTGCCACTGCTTTGTTCCTTTTCCTTTAACTCTCCATTTTGTTATTTCCCAAGTTTGTTTTTGCCCTGTCCTAAGTACCGCCTAAGCAAATTTCGAGGACGAAATTTTATTGTAAGGTGGGTAGGAATTGTAACCCCTGTTTTCATAAATAAATATTTCTTGTATATTTAATTTATTTCAAATAATTGTATATTTTAACGTTAATTTCTATTTCTATATGATCGGCTATTTATAATATATATTGATTAGATTATTTTGATAAATTTGTTAAACTCGAATCCCATCATGATATATATATAGGCGTTCGATCGTCGTTCCCGCCGTGCACCTGCAAAAAGTGCGAGACACCGGGGTTGTTCCCGGCGACGCACCCTCTGACGCTCAAGTCAGTAATCTGGCAGACTATGAAAGAGCGCAAAAACTGGTGAAAGATTGATTACCTCTTAATGGAGATGGATGGGGGGTATTTATAGGCATCTTAGGGAACAGATTAGGCATGTAGTTCCTGCGTATATAGATAAGGAATGTAATCCCTAATCCCCGGTGAGAGAATAGATATGAATCAGGGCCGTTGATTAATATTAATCAGAAACCCTAATTATATCCCGCTGGACCGGGTTTGTTGCGGGTTGAAATCCGCACCCCGTTGAGGTGAATCCGTTCGCGGGCTATTGGATCTGCGAGAAGGAGACCCAGTACCCGCTTCAGACCCGTTTTGTAGGTAAAATTACCATTTTACCCCTGAACTTCAGGATTCGTGCCCAATTCGGACGGTCTTGATTAAACCCCTATTTTTAGCCATATCAAGTATTATTTTTATTATTGATATTTTTGGCTGGTTATTAAAAATCCACTTTCATTTACTAACTCTATTTGTGGTATTTTAAATAAATTCAATTTTGTAATGCAAATTACATTTTTATTATAAACAATATTTTTATAAGTTATATTATTTTTCTATTGAATTTTTAAAACCCATTAACTTAATCCTTACCCGCTTGCTTTACACCCTATAACCCGTTTAATTTCTTATTGGATATTTTATTATACCCTATTGGATTAAACCAAATACCCATACCCTATAACCCTATTTATATAAATACCATAATTAAACCTAACCCTAGCTAATAACCCAAACCCCCAATACTGTTCTACCCTCCAACCCAACCACCAACCCTAATTCTTCTTCTTCTACCTCTTGTTCAGCCTACCATGCTCCCGACCATTTCCGCCCTGTCGCCAGCCATCTACCACCTACCACCTTTGCTAGACTTCTCTCCTCCTACACCGCCCTCGTGTTGCAGTCGGCCCCCCCTTTGTGACCTCTCTCTCATCCCTGTCCCCAGTCGCGATGCCTTCAACTGACGCTAGTACCGTCTCCGCTGCACCGCCGAGTGCTCCCCTCCGACAACAGCAGTGCCAGCCCCTCACTCCCGAGCACTATGCGATAGCAACGCCTCAGCCAGCAACGTCAGCAGCATTCGTCCTCTGGCCGCTGGCAGCCCCGTGCTGCACTCAGCCAGCCCTGGGGGGCACCGCCCGTCCGCCAGTCGTCGCGCCCGTCACCGATCGAAGTCCCTCCAGTTGCCGCCAGAGACGCGCTCTCCCTCTCTCTGTTGCTGCGAAGAAGAAGGAGTGAAGGTGAAAAGGTTGTTCAAATCTCAACCATTGGATCTCCTCCGATCTGATCAAGATCGTGATCATCGATCAGATCGCTCCTGGGCCACCCAATCTCATCAGATCTGATCAAAATTTGATTTGAGCCGTCTGTTGGTCTGATCTTGATCACCATCAAGATCCGTGTCAGGATCCGTTCTCGTTATTCCTAGGTCGGATTCATCGTCTACACCCCAAGGCAAGTATCTTCTTATACATTTCATTTTCTAGTACTAGCTTTTCCTTGAAAATACTGCAAGTAGATTGTAAATGTGACTCCTCTTTGTTTATCATTGATAATCTCATGTTTCGCCTTATCTATTACATGATATAAGAGTCACAACCCTTCGTTGATACACTTGTTCACAACTAGTATAATTATGATACATTTCATGCAAAGTGTCTTATTTGGTTTCTGACCTGTCTTGGCTTGCTGTTTCGACCCCGATTAAATCAGAATCTGAACTTGAGTCCTGAATATGAAACTTAGCCCTGTGTGTCTAGTTTACCCCCTTTTTGATGGAATTGGATTCCGAGGTACGGTTTAGGAGATATCGCAGTTTTACTGCTGCTGTTTCTGTAATCGGGGATTCATAAAAACTGCTGCACCACTTTGGTTTACAATTATTTTAACTATGCTACCAGTAAGTAAATGACTTGAAATTTTGCATGCTGATACTGGACACCCTAGAGAACATTCCCTAATTTTTTTAGAATTAATTAATGAAGTTTGAAATCCGTTTCATATGTGTAAACTCAGTTTTACAAAGTCTAGCTGAACACAAATACTGTATAGTTTGCTACTTTGACATCAATTGCTATAACTATTATGTGTCTTAATTATATGCGTTGGAACCGGGCCGGAGTCAAGTTTCTGGACCTTCTGATGAATCCACATTTTCATTCTTGTAGCGAACGGAATCGCAGTTTTAGTGTCGCAACATCATGCTGTCCAGATTTGGAATTCTCATCGTTCTTGATATTTTGATTTATTTTGATCCTCGAACATGTGTCCTACCTAGCCTAGACTTGTCCCTGCTTTTGATCATGTATACTTGACATGTTTCGCACACTTCCATGCTTGGTTGATAATAATAATAAATAACAAGATGGGGTTTAAGGGAAAGACCATAGTAGTAGACAATATAGGTAATTATAGTCGGAAAGGGGCCCGTGTTTCCCAGTACTTGGTTCATGAACTTGTTGTATCTTGATCATATTCATGAACCCATTACTTGGTTCATGAACTTGTTGTGCATTCATGAACCTGCGGTTGGTTCTTGAACTTGGTTCGTGAACTTGTTACCTTATTTTTGTATTCATGAACCATGCTTGCTTGATACTTGAAGCCTGAGTACATCGCCCTATAAAATTCATCACTAGGCCTAAACGAAATTTTTTGTATGTAGCAACCATGTAGTAAAAGTATGGATGCATGAAGTGCTACCTAGATAGAATTAAACATTAGACTTAAGATTAACTAGTCACTTGTACACACTTGATACCCTACTTGAGACTTGTTACTTGAGACTTGTTACTTGAGACTTGATACTTGTACGTCATACTTGTTACTTGATGCTTGATACCATTACATGTTCACTTACTACTTGTTCTACTACTAGTACTTGTTACCCAATCTTGTCACTTGAGTTGTCTTTCTTGCTAACTAGTTTCTTGAATCCCACTACTTGTTGCTTCCCTATTATATTAGGCTATAAATTCTTGATTCCAAGTCTTGTTCTATATTTCTTGCACTTGTTTTCATATGCTTGCTTGTACTACTTGCGGCCCTAACTTGCACTAAGGGCGTTTACCTTATTTTTCTCTATTTTTTCCTTTTTCTTATATTAATATATACAGACTTTGGATACGAATTGCCTGCTGGAAATGGTGAGCAGACGTTCTAGGCTTCGCTTGGAGAAAAGACTTGCTTTGAATATTTTGTTTTTTTTTTTGAGTTTTTTATTTCTTTTACTACTTGAATCTTGTAACAGGCTTATGGTCCCGAGTCTTATCTTTTGATCCAGATTTAAAAACTATTTAGAATATTATTTTTTTTTTCAAATTGATCTGATGATTTATAAATTATTCATGCATGCATGGTTGTGTATATCTTGTTATATTTCTTGTTATGATGCTGAGTCGATCCTACAGCTTATGAATGATGAAAATCATTCGCTGGGCTTTGTCACGCGCTTGTATTCCGTATTTTTTGGAAGCGGGGCGTGACAGTGAGTATGAGCACTCAACTTTGGTGAACATGAAAAGAGGTTAAGAACTAGAGTGCATCTAATTCCTTATACCGGCATGGATGAATTCTACAAAATAAATGTTGCAGAAAATGACCAAGATTGGGTCGTTGTTATCAATTGATGCTTAAGACCGGTGTAAAGGAAAGGCTAACTCTAGGGTGTTAATTTTACTCATGATTCAAATATCTAAGGACTATACTATATTGAAGATGTGATTAAAGTAAGAGAAAAACACAAGCATGAGGGCCTCGGATTTACGGTGTGAGAGTGTTCACAGGATGTCTACATGATGCATCATGTCATGACGTGAATACATCTCGAGAATTATCGGGACCGTGGCGATGCTTGTGGGGTGCTTGGTGACAACGTAGTGCCAGCGTTCCATGGCGGAGGAGAATTGTCCATAGGATGTCTGCTTGATGCGTCATGTCATGACGTGAAATTTCCCTCCAGGATGTCTAGACATGGGCTCGTAACTCATAGAGCATCTAAGATACTTATCGTAGTTACTGTTGTAGTTTAACTCAAAGCGAGGGATCCAACCCTACAAGATGAATTACGATTAAGGGCTTGCCAAAGGATTTATGTAGAATGGGATGCATAAGTTCGAACAAGTGTGCATTAGTGTCATTAAATATAAATCACTGCATTAAGGATTAAATGCATAGCACCCACGACATCAATATGATAGTCCCCCTTAGATTTGTTTGTGAACAAGTGTGTGGTTTCTATATAAGAGAAATTGATTTATTATATCATAGCGTCAGTTGAATGCAACTGACGTGCCCACAGTTTCTATGTAGGATAAAATGAATGAAATGACTAAAGAAGAAACGCTGGTTAAAGATTTGTTTAAAGTGTTATTTTATTCATGTATTATATTGTAATCTGCTTCCACTGTGTTGATGTAAACATTGTTGTATAAAAGTTTTAAATTCCTTGTAAAATCGTACGAAGTGAAGTGTAAAGATCCTGTGGAACTTCGAATTCAAACTTATTTGGAATTCGGGGTGTTACACACTTAGACTCGGTTATAGCTTTCATCGTGCTAAAACTGAGCTCTAATCTTGAGTAAACACTTCAATACTTTATTGCCTAATCGTATCATTTAGCTTCTTACTTCCTTCATGGTTTTTGGCTGAGGCTAATACTTCACTGCCTCAATCTTTCGTGGTCTGGTAACCACTCCTTCCTTATAATAGGACATGGTCTACGAACACCATTTCTGACTTCCACGATTCTCTCCTATAATTTTCTCAATGCTGATGCTCCTGTAGTTGTTCAGAACTGCATTCAAATGCTTATCGTGCCTTTCTTCCGTTCCTACTAGTTCCAACTTTAGCAAATTTTATACTTAGGGTCTTTCCTCCGATTTGGAGTTTACAGCCCTTATAGCATAAATCTACAATAAGGATTGCTCCAGATGGTATAATCAACAAAACCAAATCTAGAGTCGCCTCCCGCTCACATCTCAACTTCTTGATAAATAATTCAGACAAATGAATATGATGAACAAAGTTTGAACAAAATGGTTACCTGGATTTCATATATATATAAATCCATTCTATTACAAAAGTTTTACATCATATATTACTTTTTCAGTCTAAATAAAATTCAAAATACAACTTTTAAACTTAGTTGCAACTCCATATGCACATACGGGTAATGGCTCTCTTGCCTTCTTCACCTTGCCTTTAGTAAGTGCGAACTCTTACCCTTGGTGAATAGGATCCTTTCCTTTATTGTTCATCTTCGGTGTTAATTTGCCGCCATTCTTATGAAGCTGGAAATAATTTGGCCTAACATGACCAATCTCCCCACAATTGTAACATGTACGGGTCTACACCTGAGGGTTCTTCCCTAAACATTGGGACTTGAAATGACCATGCTCCCCACATAGGAAACAACTTCCTGGCTTAGCGCCTTCAAGTTTGGCATCTGTTTTCTGAGTCTTTTTCTTTTGACTTTGGTTTTTGAACCCTGATGTTGGTGCAGAACTTTTTCCCTGTAGTCGTGGACAAACTGGTTTCTTGTGCCAGCCTCCTTACAGAAATAGCATACTACAAACTTGGTGGTCTCCTGGACTTGCTCCCATTCATGCTGTAGTCTTGCCAAGTATTCCTACTCCTTTGCTAGGCCTGCTAATATAGTTCTGCAAGCATTTCCCAATTGCTTAGCTCGATGACCTTTCTTGGTCTCGTATCTCCGCAGCTTCCTAACTCCAAGATGTATGTCGACCGCCGCCACTGTGCGTTGATCCACACTTAGCCCCTTTGGTGGTGAAGGTGAGTCCATTTTGAGGTTAGCTTGTAGTAAAATCTCATTTCGCTCCTCGCTCAAGATCATCGGATCATCCATCAAAATCGGCTCACTCTCTTCCATCAACACCTCCTCGGTTAGGATATCCTCGAATACCATCCTTTAAACATATATACATGAATTAGTCCAGATATAGAAAAATTATAAACCATAAGTTGAACGAAACAACAATATGAATTATAATTGTCTACAACTAGCTAAACCCCGACACCGATAAGGCATCCAAGTTTAATTTTTCTACTGTGTTAGACTGTAAATTGAAGTCGGCTCCGATACCACTCTGTAACGCACCGATTTCCTATACCAGAAAATCGTGACATAAGCAAGAATCTTTTCCTTCAATTAGCCACAATACGCAGAAAAACAGGAAAATTTAAAATTTTTTATTCAACAAAAATGTATTATAAGTCCGAATGTTATAAAACTACAATACGATACATCAGTGTTACAATAATGCCATACAAGCCCAAGTGTTACAAACTTTCAATAAAATTTACATCAGAGTACAATGAATAATATATAACTCTTGGTACTTTCACTTGGATGCTTCTCAACATAAAATAAATTACAACAAATGTTACAATTGAAATGAAAATCAACACTTTGCTTCTCTTGCCTTGAGTCCTCCTGAATCATATACCTGTAGTTTTGGAATCCAATACATATTGAAGTGGGGACGTCAGTACATATACTGACGCTTTAAGGCTGATGACTAGCAGCGAATCTCAACTTTAATGAAATAGATTGATGAAAAGAGATATGTGTATACATATAATTGATGTGTCAGTGTATGCTATGACTTCGACTCTAATGCAAGATTAACTAATGCAAGGATGCTCTTATTCTAATGCAAGCGAGTCTCTGGATAGTATGCATCCCAAAAATATATACCCCTATATCCAGCCATTTCTTTATATATAGGGATTTGAACCCGCGTCATGAATTCTACTCTATACTCAACATGTTTCTGAAGATACAACGTGACTGATGAGCTTGCTCTGAAACGGTCTGATCCAGCCATTCGCAGTCATGTAGTGGTGTCCCTGTTTGCCACTATTGCCAGGCGTACCGGACCTCACTGAAAATTTTGACGAACCCTCGGAGTTAACTACAACACAGGTTAGCTCCTAGCATCTCCTGTGGCCCCCTAGCTTATAGACCGAGTCTATGGCCTATTCGCCTTTCCTGATATAGAACATGACGGAGTTCCGGGGGTCAATCCCCTAGCTCCGATAGGAAAATTTCCCGCTTTTATCACAACACTTCTGAAATTAACAGATGAGATACGTATCTTGTGCTCCGAATTCGTGAGAAGGCACATACCGTATTCCTTTGACAGGAAGGGTACAACCAATAACACCACCTAGTGTTGGCCTATAGAATAGGTCGGGTCAAAAGATATCACCCTTAATACCAACTCTTCTCCTTCGGCGAAACGATAATAAATAAAGGTTAAGTAGTAATAGCCATAAGTTACTACCCTAATGATGTCACTAACCCTAAACAATCCGAGGGATGACAACAGTACTAACACAACATGCTAGGTCTTAAGTTAGACTATGCAAGATAACTTTACTAGGTGCTCAACCTAGACTTACCAGAATCCATAAGGATCCTGTTGACAGCCCATCGATCCAAGACCCTGGCAATACAAATTTATTCGCATACTACTACCCTGAACTTGGATTTCGTCTACGCTCCCGGTCCGCGATTAACCTACACTAGTTAAGATCTGACGGTGCACGAGGGGTGGCTCGTCCACAGCCTACGAGAAGTAAAATAAATACACGTCTTGATGGTCGATGGCCCCT
This sequence comes from Hemerocallis citrina, assembly GCA_017893485.1. Classification (NCBI taxonomy): domain Eukaryota; kingdom Viridiplantae; phylum Streptophyta; class Magnoliopsida; order Asparagales; family Asphodelaceae; genus Hemerocallis; species Hemerocallis citrina. The sequence continues at coordinate 139,515,541 of CM030359.1, read as the reverse complement.
AAGGCAATGATATCACCTTAGACGAGCACAATAAACTGCGTACTAGCTAATAAGCTATATACGAGCAAAACAACTTACATACGAGCCAACTAGCTAAGTATGTGCCAAACAAATTACGTATGAGCCAACCGGCTATGTATGCGACAACAATTTGGTAACAATTAGCGCGAACTGTTTCCCAACATAAACATGCTACTTATGAACACAAGGAACACTTACTCATAATCAAGTGCATGATTCAAACTAGTAACAAAACTTGATCTTTTATTCATAAAAGCAACATAAAAGTCTTCTAACACCCTAAAAGCAATTAAACATGCTACTCTTATCGGAATTCAACAAAATTAGACTTTTTAGAAAGGTGAGAATATCTACTACAACTCTCTACTTGATAACTTTTTCAGATTCCTTATGGAACTCAAAATCCAGCTCTTTAAACACAATTCAAAGAACAACAAAGATAACTAAAGGCTGAAACTTGTAAAGTTCATAACTTTTGCTATACTTGCTGGAATCTAACAAAATTATACTCTTTGGAAAGCTAAGAACATCTACTACAACTTCCTAGTTAAAAACTTTCTCAGATTCCGTATGGAACTCAAAAAAATCCAGCTCTTTAAACACAAGTCAAGAACAATAAAATATAGCAAAAGGCTGCTCATAACTTTTTATATACTTGTCAGAATCTAACAAAATTGTTCTTTTTGGAAAACTGAGAACATCTACTGCAACTTCCTAGTTAACAACTTTCTCAGATTTCGTGTAGAACTCAAAATCCAGCTCCTTAAACACAATTCAAAGAGCAACAAAGACAACAAAAGGCTGAAGCTTATAAGGATCATAACTTTTGCTATACATGTCAAAATCTAACAAAATTAGAATTTTTGGAAAGCTAAGAACATCTACTACAACTTCCTGGTTAACAACTTTCTCAGATTCTGTATGGAACTCAAAATCTAGCTCTTTAAACACAATACAAAGAGCAACAAAGACAGCAAAAGGCTGAAGCTTGTCAGGCTCATAACTTCTGCTATACTTGTCGGAATCTAAAAAAATTGGACTTTTTGGAAAAGCTAAGAACATCTACTACAACTTCGTAGTTAACAAATGTCTCAGATTCCATATGGAACTCAAAATCCAGCTCTTTAAACACAATACAAAGAGCAACAAAGACAGCAAAATATTGAAGCTGGTAAGGCTCATAACTTTTGTTATATTTGTCGGAATCTAACAAAATTGGACTTTTTGGAAAGCTAAGAACATCGATTAAAACTTTCTAGTTAACAACTTTCTCAGATTCCATATGGAACTCAAAATCCAGCTCTTTAAACACAATACAAAGAGCAACATAGGAAGCAAAAGGCTGAAGCTTGTAAGGCTAATAACTTTTGCTATACTTCTTGGAAACTAACAAAATTGGACTTTTTGGAAAGCTAAGAACGTCTACTGCAAATTCCTAGTTAACGACGTTCTCAGATTCCGTATGGAACTCAAAATACATCCCCTTAAACGCAAGTTAAGAACAACAAAAGACATCAAAAGGCTGAAACTTGTAATGCTCATAACTTTTGCTACACTTGTCGGAATCTAAGAAAATTATACTTTTTATAAAGCTAAGAACATCTACTATAACTTCCTAGTTAACAACTTTCTCAGATTCCTTATGGAAGTCAAAATCCAGCTTTTTAAACACAATACAAAGAGCAACAAAGACAGCAAAAGGCTGAAGCTTGTAAGGCTCATAACTTTTGCTATACTTGTCGGAATCTAACAAAATTGAAATTTTTAGAAAGCTAAGAACATCTCCTACAACTTCCTAGTTAACAACTTTCTTAGATTCTGTATGGAATTCAAAATTCAGCTATTTAAATACAACTCAAAACTAACCAAAATAGCAATTTGCTTAAAAGCTCGTTGTTTTGGAGAAAACGTTTATTTGACCTATCAAACTAACCCAAAATAATCTACAAAAACTAGAGTATGGTAGTATTACATATGCGAACCTCTCAAATTAACTTTGGGCTCAAGATCTCAACTTTAGCACAAGTAATTAATTCCTAAGCATTAAAACAACAGACTAGTTTAAAGATTGGGTTCTTAGGGTTCTTGTTAAGTTCTATCCCCTCAATATTTATATGCCACTTATTCTAGTCCAAGTTCTTCATTATGCACATGAAAGTAGTCCAATTTTTCAACAAAACAAGCAAACAAAACAACAAAAAATAACAATTTGAGTTAAGAATCCCCCACCCAAAGAATCGGTTGGAAGGACTTGCTCGCTCTTCATTCTCCTTCCTTGTTCTTGGTCCTCTTCTCAAGAACACCTCATGAAATTTACCAACTCTATTTCTTTGATTTTGATCTCTCTTTCTTTTCTTTTCTTCTCAATTTTTTTCTAAAATTAAAACAAGTAGAAGAAGTAATATGAAGAGAGAATGAGATGAAAAGGAGATGGAGGAACACAAAAATAAAAGAGGGCTTTTTTCCATAGGGTTGGCCGGCCATGCTCTTTTATAGGAGAGGGAGAGAGAGCTACATGTCTCTCCTTTTTGTGGCTCAACAATTTGATGATCAATTTGCAAATAAATATTGCAATCACACCCTAATCCAATCCCTACCCTCCAATTGATCATGATTGACAAAAAATAAGTCATTTTCCCAAAATCACATACTACATGATTTCGTACAAAGGTACGAAATCGATACAGTACATATATGTAACCCCTGTTTTTGCAAATTCGTATTTTTTGTGTATTTTCGGTATTTAAAATTATAGTAAATTCTTTTTCCGTTTCCAAATTCTTTTGATAAAATATATTATTGGATCTTCTGTTAAAATCTATTTTGTTTAATCAATAATTTTATTTGTAACTCATTCCCAGTGATTTTTATATTGTACTACAAATCTTTTTATTATGACTATTATTACTTTGATTATTATGGATATTATTATTATTATTATTATTATTATTATTATTATTATTATTATTATTATTATTATTATTATTATTATTATTATTATTATTATTATTATTATTATTACAGTTAACTTTTTTAATACTGTTATTATTATTATTGTTATTGTTATTGTTTTTATTATTAGTAGTAGTATTTATATAAAACCCTACATGCATTTATAAACCCTATATCCTATTTTTATTTATATATATTTTTCCCTATTATCTTATTGGATTACCCATTATCCATTTTATACCGTACAACCCATTTTAAACCCATCATCATGCGCCTGTTCACCTTCCTTTAACCTAGTCGCCACCTTCCTCCCGCTCATCGCATCTCTCTGCCACCCTGTTTCGCCCCCACCCCCAACCCCCCCTGACCGTCTCCTATTTCTCTCTCGTCCATCCCCTGCAGCGCCCCCCTCTTACTCTCAGCCGAAAGCCAGCGTTCTCACCCAGACGCTGCTCCCCTACTCTGCTTCGCTTCGTCGTCGTGCCGCTGCAACAGCAATAATACCGTTGTGCTGTGCTTTCCCTCCCATTCTCCGCGACACCAGAAAATCGAGACTGTAGCCATGCCAATGACTACCAAACCCCGGCACCCCCCTGCGCCTGACTCCCTCGACAGTAGCGACAGCACCACTGTGCGTGCCCCTCTGGCCTCTTGCCGGGTCGCTTGACGTCGTCAGCCAGCAGCGCCGACCACCTGTCATCTCTCCCCGTCACTGTGGGTGTTCACGATCTTACTGTCGTTGTTGTGGTTGATCATGCTATTGTGGGTTGTGGTCGTGGTGTGCACGTGTGTTCTCAGTGCACGAGTTTGGAGAGTTCATCTTGGAGTAAATCTCGTTTGTAGTTCGTGTTCGTTTTCGTGTTCGTGATCTTGTTCGTGCCCGCTTGCTCGTGATATTGTGTTCATGGATTGGTTCGTGAGTCATTCGTTGGTATCGAGTTCGTGCCCGGGAATCCGTTCCCGTTATTCTAGCTTGGTGTGTGAATTCTCTTGTGGATATTGTCTCTATAGTGATGATCTGACCATAGTTGCCTCACGACATACATGACATGAAATGACCTAGGATTGACCACTTCCTGCTGTATATATGTGTGTTGTTCCTGTGTTATCTTGTGCTCATTCGTGTTATTCGTGATAGACTTGTTGTGAACTTGTGAAATACTCTATAACTTGTTGCTTGGACACCTAGTATACACTATTTCGTGTTCGGTTATGTTTAGGATGAGTTTTATATGAACTAGTTGATTACGTGTATGTGATATTTTCAATTTTGCTGGCTTTTCCGTTTTGATCGGTATTTTTGGCCCTATTAAGGTAAGTATTTAAAAATATTTTGTGAACATGATTTGTAGAGAATTCTGTCTATTTTCTAACCTGTTTGATGAATCTTAGTTTCGATTTTTGGTTTGTTTGTTATGTCAATTTTACTACTGTGGTGTCGAAAGATTTCCAGATTTTGTTTTCTATGAATTCTGAAGAGTAATCTATTTTTATTTTGGTGTTAATATTATTATTTTGATCTGAAATTTTGCTCAGTACTTCTAGACTTGATTGGGGTTTACCTTGAATTTGGGTGGATTTATTTGAGAAGTTTTACAAACCTTTTCATGTTTGCAAATAAAGATTATACATGCAGAATTTTACTACTGTTCAGTAAAGAACTTGATTTTCGACATATTTCTACTTGCTGTTTCCAAAATATTTCTGAATATAAAAGTTAGTCTACTGTATATATTTTACTACCCTTTTAGTGGATTTGGATTTTGATTCATGGTTTGTGCGATATTGCTGTTTTCGTGCTGTAGTGTTTGTGATTTCAGATTTACAAAACTACTGCATCTTGATGTTTTCTGATTTTTCTGGACTACTCTACTTTTGTTAGAAAATTATGAAACTTGATTTTATGTTACATTACATATAGGGGAATACCTCAGATTTTTTGAGGATTTATTTATCAAGTTTTCTTGCTATTTTCCTGACTTTGAATACGATCTTCTGATTTATAGCTGAACGTATTTTCTGGATTCAAACCTGTTTTGAGACTTGATTTTGTGAAATCTATATGACTTGTATATGTTTGACGGATTCGTCCGGGAGTCTATTTTCTAGACCTATTCAATGGATTCAGATTTGCATATTTTTAGCAACGGGAATCTCAGTTTTAGTACAACACTGTCTTGCTGTCATAAACTAGAAATTTGGTTATTTTATCCTTTTGTGTGTTATCTTTCACCTGTATATGTTTATCTCGCAACATGCCATGTTATTCTGAACCTGTTTGTGATACATACATGCCTGTTTGATAATGATAACAAAATAACCAAGCCGGGGTTAAGGAAAAGTTCTAGTAGTGGAAAAATAGAAATGTGTACTTAGAAGGGGGCCCATATTTTCTATTTTGATTCATGTTAATACATGAACCTGTTGCTGCATGGACCTGTTGGTTCATGTACCTGTTACCTATTGCTGCATGGACCTGTTGGTTCATGTACTTGTTACCTGTTGCTGCATGGACCCTTTTGGTCATGTACCTATTGATTCATGAACCTGTTGATGCATGAGTCGGATGATTCATGTACCTGTTTAATTCATGAACATGTTCATGTTCCTGTTTTCCTGATCCTAGAGTACAGGCCCTATGGACTCCACTACGAAATCTAAACGAAACTATTTGATGTAGCAACCATGTAGTAAAAGTATGGATGCATGAAGTGCTACTTAGATAGTAATAAATACAAGATTTGACATGATATAATACCTGATACATGAATGATACATGAATACCTGATACATACACACATGTTACATGTTTACTTATTACATGATTACCTGTACAAGTTACTTGTACTTGATACTTGACACCTGCTTGCATGATACCTGATACATCTTACATGTTTGCCTGATACATGTTACCTGTATACTTGATTACTTGTTCGCCTGCTTGCATGATACTTGATACTTGATACTTGATACTCGTTACTCATTTACATGATATTTGTTTTACTTGTCACTTGATACATACCACTTACACTTGTTCATCTTGCCATGGTAGTTGTTATATTTTGTTATCATGCCTATTTCATGTTATTAGTTTACCCTTTTTCATGTACTTGTATCCTGCATTACAAGCGGCCCGTAACTTACATTGACGGGAATTTGTTTTCTTTTTTCTCTTCCTGTATTTTATTAAATTGCATATTTTGGAGATCAGCTGCCAGATAGAATAGGCGAGATGAGATATTAGATGCTAGAGTTTTGCTATCATGTTTTTCCTACTATTATTATTATTTCCTATTGCTATTTGAACAATTGTATCTTGTACTTGGAATATTGTATTTGGGTAATGTGACCTAGGAATTTTAACTTATTCAGATCTCGATTATTTGTGATTATAATATTTTGGTTTCAAGTATTCTTGTTGGTATTTTGATTTATATGTGCATACTTGGTTGATTCTTTTGCTTCCGACTCCGATTGTTTCTGTGAGATATTGTAAAGATTCTTGAATAGTTTATGGATGATGAAAATTATTCGCTGGGCTTTTGTCACGATCCATATTCTGTATTCTCTTTTGGGAAGCGGGGCGTGACAAGGTTTTTAGTGGTATCAGAGCCTAGGTTTGGCTAATGTATTAGTTTGACTGATATATTAGACAAGCTTGGCTCGAACTGGGATCAGCTCAACATTTTACCAACCATGCATGCATGAATGAATTATAATGAACATAGATCTGGATACTAGTCTTATTCCATTCTTTTTTATCCATCCTTATTCAATCCCTTGATCCTTTGATTCCTTGATTCTTCGGTCTTTTTCAGTCGTCATCTTAGATTGATTTCTTCTTGGGTATGAATTCATTCTATTCATACCCATATTCCTTGATTCTGGTGTCATCCGTTCTTTTCTTCTTGCTTGGTTTGTTGATCGGTATCGCTGGATGCTATTGGTAGAGTCTTCCCGATCAGAGTGGCGCAGCGGAAGTGTTGTGGGCCCATAACCCACAGGTCCTAAGATTCCCTTGTTGCTTCTTCTTCTTTGTATCGTTTGTTTCTTTTCATCCCTTGCATTCATCCTCATCAGTTGACTCATTGCTTGGTTCATCTCTTCCTTGTCCATCCTTTCTTCGATTCCAGCTCTATCTATTTCTTCATCTCTTTACTTTGTTATCTTGCAAGTCTTGTGTTGGTTCTTCTTCATTTTTGGTAACAGTTATTTCTTTCATGCATTCCATTTTGCCATCATTATTTGATTCAATTTTTTCCTATCCTTTCTCCCTTTAATTTCAGTTCTACCTACTCTCTTATTACTTTGTTATATTGTGTGGTTTCTTCCTCTTTTATACTATTTGTTCTCTTTCTTGCATTATATTTGACCTCATTCTTATCCATCTTCCTTCTTTTTCTGTTGTTGCCCCTGCTTTGTTCCTTCCCCATTAGCCCTCTACATTATTACATTCCCCCAAGTTTGTTTGCTTTTGCCATGTCCTATGTACCGCCTAAGCAAATTTTGAGGATGAAATTTTGTTGTAAGGTGGGTAGGATTTGTAACCCCAGTTTTCGCAAATTCATATTTTCTTTGTATTTTTGGTATTTAAATTTTTTTATAAATTCTTTTTCTGTTTCCAAATTCTTTTGTTAAAATATATTATTGGATCTTCTGTTAAAATCTATTTTTTTAATCAATAATTTTATTTGTAACTCATTCCAGTGATTTTTATATTGTACTACAAATCTTTTTATTATTACTATTATTACTTTGATTATTATAGATGTTATTATTATTATTATTATTATTATTATTATTATTATTATTATTATTATTATTATTATTATTATTATTATTATTATTACTGTTATTTTTTTAATACGGTTATTATTATTATTGTTATTGTTATTGTTTGTATTATTATTATTAGTATTTCTATAAAACCCTATATGCATTTATAAACCCTATATCCTATTTTTATTTGTATATATTTTTTCCCTATTATCTTATTGGATTACCCATTATCCATTTTATACCCTATAACCCGTTTTAAACCCATCATCATGTGCCTGTTCACCTTCCTTTAACATAGCCGCCACCTTCCTCCTGCTCGACTCATCTCTCTGCCTCCCTGTTTCCCTTCCCTCCAACCCCCGACCATCTCGTATATCTCTCTCTCCCGTCCATCTATAGCGCCTCCCTCCTACACTCAGCCGAAGCGAGCGTTCTCACCCCGACGTTTCTCCCCCTGCTCTGCCTCACTTCGTCATCGCGCCGCTGCAACAGCAACAGCACTGTTGTGCTATGCTTTCCTGCCCGTTCGTCGCGACACCAGACAACCAAGACCACAGCCACGCCAACAACTGTCGAACCCCGGCACCCCCTACGCTTGACTCCCTCGACAGCTGCGACAGCACCACTGTGCGTGCCCCCCTGGCCTCCTGCCGGGCCACTTAACGCCGTCAGCCAGTAGCGCCGGACCGCCCGCTGTCTATCCCCGTCACCGTAGGTGTTGACAATCTTACTATCGTTGTTGTGGTTAATCATGTTGTTGTGGGTTGTGGTCATGGTGTGCACGTGTGTTCTCAGTGCCCGAGTTTCGAGAGTTCATCTTGGAGTAAATCTCGTTCGTAGTTTGTGTTTGTTTTTGTGTTCGTGATCTTCTTCGTTCGGCTTGCTCGTGTTATTGTGTTCGTGGATTGGTTCGTGAGTCGTTCGTTGGTATCGTGTTCGTGACCAGGAATCCATTCCCATTATTCTTGCTCGGTGTCGTTTTCGTCATCTTTCAGGCAAGTAACTTGTATTAAATTCCTTTGCAAATACAAGTACTAAATACCACTTGTAGTGTAATTGGGTTCCAGAGACAATTTGTGTGTGAATTCTCTTGTGGATATTGTCTCTGTAGTGATGATTTGACCAAAGTTGCCTCACGATATACTTGACATGTAATAACCTAGGATTGACCACTTTCTGTTGTATATATGCGTGTTGTTCATGTGTTATCTTTTGCTCATTCGTGTTATTCATGATAGACTTGTTGTGGACTTGTAAAATATCATATAACTTGTTGCTTGGACACCTAGTATACTCTATTTCATGTTCGGTTATGTTTTGGATGAGTTTTATAAGAACTAATTGATTTCGTGTATGTGATATTTTTAGTTTTGCTGGCTTTTCTGTTTTGATCAGTATTTTTGACCCTATTAAGGTAAGTATTTGAAAATATTTTGTGAACATAATTTGTAGAAAATTATGTCTATTTTCCAACCTGTTTGACGAATCTCAGTTTCGATTTTTGGTTTGTTAGTTATGTCAATTTTACTACTGTAGTGTCGAAAGATTTCTAGATTTTGTTTTCTATGAATTCTGAAGAGTAATCTATTTTTATTTTGGTGTTAAAATTATTATTTTGCTCTGAAATTTTGCTCAATACTTCTATAATTGATTGGGGTTTACCAAGAATTTTGGTGGATTTATTTGAGGAGTTTTACAAATCTTTTCATGTTTGCAAATAAAGATTTTACATGCAGAATTTTACTATTGTTCAGAAAAGAACTTGATTTTCAACCTATTTCTACTTGCTCTTTCCAAAATATTTCTGAATATTAAAGTTAGCCTACTATATCTATTTTACTACCCTTTTGGCAGATTTGGATTTTCGATTCATGGTTTGTGAGATATTACTGTTTTCGTGCTGTAGTGTTTGTGATTTCAGATTTACAAAACTATTGCATCTTGATGTTTATGGATTTTTCTCGACTAGTCTATTTTTGTTGAAAAATTATAAAACTTGATTTTCTATTACTATACATATAGGAGAATATCCCAGATTTTTTTGTGGATTTATTTATCGGGTTTTCATGCTATTTTCCTGACTTTAAATATGATCTTCTGATTTCTGACTGAACATATTTTCTGGATTCAAACCTGTTTTGAGACTTGATTTTCTAAAATACTATATGACTTGTATATGTTTGCTGGATTCAACCGGAAGTCTATTTTCTAGTTCAACGGATTCAGATTTGCATGTTTGTAGCAACGGGAATCTCAGTTTTAGTGCAACACTGTTTTGCTGTCCTAAACTAGAAATTTGGTTATTTTATCATTTTGTGTGTTATCTTTCACCCGTACATGTTTATCTTGCAACATGTTATATTATTCTTGACCTGTTTGTGACACATACATGCCTGTTTGATAATGATAACAAAATAACCAAGTCAGGGTTAAGGAAAAGATCCAGTAGTGGAAAATATAGAAATGTGTACTTAGAAGGAGGGCCGTATTTCTCATTTTGATTCATGTTAATACATGGACCTGTTGCTGCATGGACCTATTGGTTCATGTACCTGTTACCTGTTACTGCATGGACCTGTTGGTTCATGTACCTGTTACCTGTTGCTGCATGGACCTGTTGGTTCAAGTACCTGTTACCTATTGTTGCATGGACCTATTGGTTTATGTACCTGTTACCTGTTGATGCACAGACCCTTTTGGTCGTGTACCTGTTGATTAATGAACCTGTTGATACATGAATCGGATGATTCGTGTACCTGTTTAATTCATGAACCTGTTCCTATTTCTGTTTTCCTGATCCCTAAGTACACGGCCCTATGGACTCCACTACGAAATCTAAACGAAACTGTTTGAATGTAGCAACCTTGTAGTAAAAGTGTGGATGCATAAAGTGCTACCTAGATAGTAATAAAAACAAGAATTGACATGACATAATACCTGATACATGAATGATACATGAATACCTGATACATACTCACCGGTTACATGTTTACTTGTTACATGATTACCTGTACATGCTACTTGTACTTGATACTTGACACCTACTTGCATGATACTGTTACCTGATACATGCTTGCCTGATACATGTTACCTGTATACTTGATTACATGTTCGTCTTCTTGCACGATATTTGATACTTGATACTTGTTACTCGTTTACATGATACTTGTTTTACTTGTCACTTGATACATGCCACTTATACTTGTTCAACTGGCTATGATAGTTGTTATATTTTGTTATCATGCCTATTTCATGTTATTAGTTTACCCTATTCTATGTACTTGTATCCTGCATTAAAAGAGGCCCGTAACTTGCATTGACGGGAGTTTGTTTTCTTTTTTCTTTTCCTGCATTTTATTAAATTACAGATTTTAGAGATCAGCTGCCAGATGGAATAGGCGAGATGAGATACTAGATGCTGGAGTTTTGCTATCATGTTTTTCCTGCTATTATTATTATTTCCTGTTGCTATTTGAACAATTGTATCTTGTACTTGGATTATTGTATTTGGGTAATGTGACCCAGGAATTTTGACTTATTCATATTTGGATTATTTGTGATTATAATATTTTGGTTTCAAGTATTCTTATTGGTATTTTGATTTATATGTGCATACTTGGTTGATTATTTTGCTTCCGACTCTGATTGAATCTGTGAGATGTTGTAAAGATTCTTGAATAGCTTATGGATGATGAAAATCATTCGGTGGGCTTTTGTCATATATCCGTATTCCGTATTCTCTTTTGGGAAGCGGGGCGTGACAATATATGTACATGCATTTATATGTACATATAATTTTTTTTATCAAAACCCATCATTTTGTACAAAAATAATTTAATTAGGAAAAAAAATAAAATAATAATAAAAATAATTTTACAATCGGTTTGAAAGATTTTAGTACCAATTTGATACAATACAGATATATAAAGACTAGTATATATATAGATAATGTTTATTAGTTAAACCCGGTAATATCCATAAAAAATATTTCAATTCTGAAAATAAAAATAAAATAATAATAAAATAATAATTTTTAATATCAGCTCGGGATATTACAGATATTTTCTCAAAAACACATTTTACAAGATTTTGTACAAGTGCACAAAACCGATACAATATATATATATATACTTACTTGTATATATATATATATATATATATATATAACATTTAGTAATAAAAACTAAGTCATTTCAATAAGAAATATTTTAATTTTTAAAAAAAATAATAATACAAATATAATATCGGACTGGGATATTACATTATATGGGTCCTCAACAAATTGTGAGAGTCACCTCATATTAACAAATTGTAACATCCTGGATTTTTAAATCATATTAATTAGAATGTATTTTTTTATTTTCACGTGTTGTGCACGTGCAATTTTTTATGCATGTATCTTTCTAAAAATATTTCATAAATTAGTAATCTTATTTTCTTCTCTTTTATTTAAGAGAACCTAATTTAATTTTGGCCTAATTGTCTTTTGTAGCCCACCTTAATTAATAAATTAATTAAGTTAATGAAGCCCATGGTTAAGTAGCCCATTTATTTTTAAAATCTCTTTTAATAACCTAACTTGTAGTGTTGACTCATTCCATGAACAAAAAAATTAATTAAACATGAACAACTTGTAAATAAGGGGGGTACTGATGGCACGTGCTTGCACTAGGGTGTGCAAAGCACACCCTTTGGGTGTGGCCGGATAGGATCAAGAGACAGGGAGAGTGGATGAGGTGGAGAGGTGGTTATTTGCATCATGGGAAGTTATAGCAACTCCCTATTTCATCTAAGTCCTTGATCCTAAACCACTTGATCTAATCCTAGCCTCTTATTTTCACTAAATTTTTTTATAAACACCCCCCCCCCCTTTCATTAGTTATTCTTGCACCTATTCTTTATCATAAGAGAAAGAAATACATTAGTGAGCAAAAGAGTGAGAGTTGAGTGAGTTCTAACAGATTGAGTGTGCTTTGTGTGTGTTCCATCAAAAGGAGGCCTGCCAATCATTCAAGGAGCAAGGGGCTTGCGGCAAACACCAAGGAGCAAGGAGGAAGCTTGGACTCATCAAACACTAGGAGGAGAAGACCCTTTTGTTCATTCTAGGAGTTTTCTGTAGGACTTTTGTGAATTTTATCTCCAAATAAGGTGGGTGTTTCTCATGCTTCTAATATAGTTACCATAATAGGAATAAATTGCTACTAAGAGAAAACTAAGTAAATTGGACTTATGGTTGTTGTTGAGATGAAAAGATAAATTAGAGGATGATTGATAAAATGATTGCTAAATTGTGAATCAAAGTGTTAGAAATCATCATCTTGCAATGATACATGTTTATGAGTTATGCTCTATGGAGAATTTGTGCTTGTGAGACAAATAGTTAATTAAATGCATCATGTATAATTGTTCGTTTAAATTAAAGTTACACTATTCTAGAAAAGTGAGAATTGGTATCCTAAAAATGTTGTAGGTTGATTAATGAGTAAAAGAAAAAAGAAATAAGTTGTCTTGTGGAAATCTAATTCTTGAATTATGTAGAAATGTAAATTGTACTCAATGTTGAAATTATGGACATAGAACATAAAATAAGACCAAAAATGCATTTTTATAAGGCAAATAATGATTATAAAATTTTCAGTTTACTGTAATTTTATATATTTTACAATTTGGAAAGTTTGGTTTCAAAAGGAGAAGAAAAGGGACTAAAAATGTTTTCGGAATTATGAGAAACAATTAGAAATGAACACAGATTAGATTAAACACAATCAAACTCTCTTTTTTTACAACCTGGCCCCTTAGACCAACTGGTTGAGTTGCGGTGGTGTTTTACTGTAGCCGCGAGCTAACCAGGAGGTCTCAGGTTCGATACTGGGTAGGAGCCTTTTAATTTGATTTTTTTTTATTAAAAAATCCAAATACTCGAAAGTCGATACACATTGATAAGGACCCATTTCATATTGTCTTGGAACTGTGGCACACTGGCTTTTGGGCACCACAATGCGAACACTGTAGTGCCACATGGCCTAGGGTCGTGGGATCGATTCCGAGCGTGGGTTTCGGTTTAAAAAGTGATTTTTTGGGAAAATTAATTGTTTTGGGAGTTTTTAAAATTGAAAAGAATTGAGAAAAAAAAGGAAAATTTCCTGAAAATATGTAGATTTTTGTGAAATAATTTCTATTTCTTTTGGTGTACTGTATTTGAGACTATTTTCAAGAAAGGACTTGTTTAATTTTGAGAAAGAAAATAAATGAGTTGTTTGAAGAAGTTCAAAATGAGACTTAGTAATGAGAAATTGTGACTTGTGAAATAAATTGAAAGTATGGATTTGTGAAATTAGTATGGACTAAAATAAGATTATGAGACTTATGTTGAAAGAACAAATTGTTGAATGTGACTAGTTGGGAAAATTGAATTCATTTGTTTATGCATGATAGTGAAATTGAATGGTTGATAAGTTATGAAAGATCTTACGAATATGAATACATGAATGCTTTGAACATGAAATGAGAATTTGGTTAATCATGAAAGAAAACTTATGAGTATGAAAGAAACTCACTGTTGTGATTATGAGTTGAAATTAAGAACTAAGGAGTAGCTAAGCCTCATACCGGCAATGAAAGAAATGTTGATATGATATTTTGAGATAAAAGACCTGGTTTGGGTCAAATGCGTTGATTGATGGTTAAGACCGGTATAGAGGAAAGAGTTAATTCTAGAAATTGATTTTATTCATGATTCATACAACTAAGAACCAAACAATAGAAAAGATGTGATGAAAGTAAGAGAAAAACACAAGTATGAAGGCCTCGAGTCTACGGTGTGAGAGTGATTCATAAGTTGCCTACTTGTTGAGTCAAGTCTTGGCGTGGACACTACTCTGGAATTTTCAGGATCGTGACGATGCTTGTGGAATGTTTTATTGACTATGGGTGGTGCCATGGTCCATGACGGAGGCTGAGTTGACCATAGGCTCTGCATGATGCGTCATGTCACGACGTGGTATTCCCCTCCAGGTTGTCTGGACATGGGCTCGTAACTCATAAGACATCTATGATACTTACCGTAGTTACAGTAATAGATTAAGTCATGGCGAGGGATCGAACACTACAAGTTGAAGAACGATTAAGGGCTTGCCCTCGGACCTATGTAGTATGGGATGCATAGAATCCGAACGAGTGTGCATTAGTGTCATCTAATAATAATAATAAATTGCATTAAGGACTAGGCACACAATCACAACACGACATCAATAGGATAGTCCCCTTATCTTTGTTTGTGAATAAGTTTGTGGTTTGTTAAGCATTGAGAATCGTTATATTGTTTCGGCATAGAGAGGATGGCCATGTATAATATCTCGTCAGTTGAATGAACTGACGTGCCCACAGTCTTTATGCAGAATAAAGGAATTGACAAAGATTAAAGTATGCAAGCTGCTTAAAGAATATTTCAAGTGTTGTACATTTATTTATGTAAATATTGTAAATTGCTTCCGCTGTTTAAGTGTAAATGTTAATGTAACTCTGATGTAAAGTAAAGTTTAAATTTCCTTGTAAAATTGTACGAAGAGAAGTGTAAAGATCTTGTGGAACTTCGAATTCAGACTGTTTTGGAATTCGGGGTGTTAGAGAGTGGTATCAGAGCCACGCTTTCAAGTAGTACAAATTTATAAGGAATGATACCCTAGAAGTGGACATTAGAGAGTGTGTTGAGTCTAGAGATTTAAATGTAAGTCACTTACATTTATATTGCTCTATGATTTATACTTCTTCTTCTCCTTTCTCTAAGATGGTGGACCACTTCGACCCAGCTGGAGGCGACGATTGGCACATAGTTGAGGAGGATTACTACCCCGGGCAGGCTGATTCAGATGAAGAAGATCCCGAAGAATTGGAAGAGGAATGGACTGAGTCCAGAGAGATCACTCCACCTTTGGATTCATCTGATGATTCCTCCGATGAGGAAGAACCAGTTCCGAGTAGTATCATTGTGTTTCTTCAGAGGTAGGTTGAGACTAGAGGGAGAGAGCAGAGCTGTTGCAGGCGCAGTGTGCAAAGTGCAAGGAGAGCATTGCCACGCTCAGTCATCGTGTTTGGGAACTCGAGAAGCGGAAAAACATGTACGATGTACTGAAGGAGGAAGTGGAGGAACTACGGAAAGAGCTTCGTGAAGCCAAGAGGAACTGTAGGAACTAGACTGTGATATGAGAATGAAAAATAAAGTAAGTTGTAATGTGAGATGTGACTGAATATTAAAGTAAATTATATGATAACATAAGAATGAGAAGTAAAGTAAGTTATATGATGAGATAATAATGAAAATCTAAAATGAGAATGAGAATTAAAGTAAGTGGTTTGATGTAATAAGAATAAAAAGGAGAGAAAATTGTATTAAGAGAATAGAATGAATGTTAATGTGTTGTGATATGTTATGAGACGAGAATGAATGTGAATATAGTATAAGATTGGATGAATGTGATGTTATGAGATGTGAATGAATGTGAATAAAGTTTAAGATTGAATGATTGTGATATTATAAGAACGAATTTAAGGTTATGTTATGAGAATGAATGTTAATGTATTATGAGACGTTATGAGATGTGAACGAATGTGATGTTATGAGATGAGTAAGAATGTTAATTTAGTATAAGATGGGAAGGAATATTAAAGTAGAAATATGATATGATATGGTAGATAGAATGGATGTTGATATAGTAGAATGGCTGAAGACTAATAAATTACTTTTTGTGCAATATCCAGTTTTCATTTACTTGTTTTCATGTTTAATCTCGGTTATCTTTAATTATCATCATGTTAGTAAGTATTTTTAATTTCTTTCATATTATTTATTTAGTAACTAACCTAGCAGATTATACTCACACCAGTTATGGCTGAACCCTGTTGTTTTCTGGGGGTTAGAAGAGTCCCTCCCTGAGGGAGGACATCCCTGACCCTCTTGCGAGTTTTGAGTAGCAGCGAGGTGATATATCTTTGTAGTACTTAGTTTTGTAGTTATACATTCTCATAGTAGAGTTGGCGGTGTATGTATCTATTATCTACTTTAATTATGCTAAGTCATGTAGAATGAGAATATATGATAGTATTTGTGTAATAGTTTGTATTTTGGTAGATTATGTATATACAGTATGGGGTGATGATATATAGTGATGTGATGAGGTATGAAAAACCCGTACCCGCCTCATTGTGGAGTATTGGGTTCTTTGGGTTTGTTTTTGAAACGTTTTCAAAAGTTTTTCTAAAAATCCTTTATGTTTCTAAACGAATTTTTGGTTTTTAATTTGTATCTTGCAAATTATGATGAGATCTGCCCCCAGAGCCCTATATATATATTGCCTGTGTGCTGTTGCTTGGATTGGCCTGGGAAGGTTATAAATTTATTGCCTGTGTTGTGCTATGAATTTTGAAATGCAGATTTCCGTATAGAAATGCTGCGAAGTATTAATCTAAAATTTATCACACATCACAACTTCCAGTTGAGCACAGTCCTTAGAAGTATTAATTAATAATAATAATAACAATAATAGTAAAACAGTAAATATAAAAATAAAAATCAAATTTAGCCACTAAATTCTATTTGATGAACTAAGAAAAACCTGGTCGGAGCTATAGTTTTGATGCATACACCTAACCAAATACACAAATTTAATTAAAAAACAATCCAAAAAACAAAAATTGTTGAATTTTTTTTGTAATACCTGGTCAGATCTAGGGTTTCTGATTGAGGGGATTTTGGGGGGTCTTCGAAGTGGGGGTTTCGGGGAGAGTGGGGTGTTGGTCAGAGGAAGATGGAGAATGAGCTTCGACGGGATTAGGGACTTGTGGGTGGACAAAGAGGTGGGATTTTCAGGTTTGGGGACTTGTGGGTGAGCGAAAAGGTGTGATTTTAGACTGGGAGATTTTCGACTCGAACCAAATTAGCCAATTCCAGAAAAAGTGGTGTACTTGCGCACCTCCGATTCGTTGTAGAAGATTATTCGGATCTGAATTAGGGTTTTCATTTGGGGAAGAAATATCTTCAGAGAGCGATGAGAAAGAGTGAGAAGGAGACAAAAGAGGAGACGAAAGAAATAGGGGTAGTGAACTGAGGGGTAGGGGAAATTCCCAAACTACCCCTCCTAGTTAGTGAGATGAGCAAAGCTGATCTGAGCCATTAGATAATTATCATGGTGAAGGCTCAGATCGGACGGATGAGGGTGTGCACACAGCAGTGCACACCAGGGGACTGCATAACCGAAGGGCTATATATATATATATATATATATATATATATATATATATATATATATATATATATATATATGTATATATATATGTAACACCCTAAATTCCAAATACAATTGAATTCGAAGTTCCACAGGATCTTTACACTTCTCTTCGTACAATTTTATAAGGAAATTTAAACTTCTCTTTACATCAGAGTTACATTTACAATTAAACTTAAACATCGAAAGCAATTTACAATATTTACATAAATAGATGTACAACACTTGAAACATTCTTTAAGCTGCTTGCATACTTTAATCTATGTCAATTCCTTTATCCTGCATAAAAACTGAGGGCACGTCAGTTCATTCAACTGACGAGATATTATACACGGCCATCCTCTCTATGCCGAAACAGTATAACGATTCTCAAGGCTTAACAAACCACAAACTTGTTCACAAACAAAGCTAAGGGGACTATCCTATTGATATCGTGTTGTGATTGTGTGCCTAGTCCTTAATGCAATTTATTATTATCATTAGATGACACTAATGCGCACTTGTTCGGATTCTATGCATCTCATATTACATAGGTCCGAGGGCAAGTCCTTAATCATTCTTCAACTTGTAGGGTTCGATCCCTCGCCATGACTTAATCTATCCGAGATGTCCTATGAGTTACGAGCCCATGTCCAGACAGTCTGGAGGGGAATCCCACGTCGTGACATGACGCATCATGCAGAGCCTATGGTCAATTCAGCCTCCGTCATGGACCATGGCACCACCCGTAGTCAATCAAACATTCCACAAGCGTTGCCACGATCCCGATAATTCCGGAGTAGTGTCCACGCCAAGACTTGACTCATCAAGTAGGCAACCTATGAATCACTCTCACACCGTAGACTCGAGACCCCTTATACTTGTGTTTTTCTCTTACTTTCATCATATCTTCTCTATTGTTTGGTCCTTAATTGTATGAATCATGAATAAAAATCAATTTCTAGGGTTAACTCTTTTCTCTATACCGGTCTTAACCATTAATCAACGCATTTGACCCAAACCTGGTCTTTTATCTCAAATATCATATCAACATTTCTTTTATTGCCGGTATGAGGCTTAGCTACACCCTAATTCTCAATTTCAATTCACGACTCTAACATCGAGTTTTTCATACTCAAAAGTTCTCTTTTTCAAGTAACATGATTTCCAATTTTTTTCATACTCAAAAGTTCTCTTTTTCAAGTAACATGATTTCCAAGTCTCATATATAAAGTTCAATCGCAATTCGTGCATCTCATAATCAATTTAATTTTATCTTATTCTCATACTATTGTATACATGTCATTTATTTACTTTAAGGATCACAAAGCCATATTTTCATACTTAACCAGATTTAATTTGACCACAATAGTCCATAGAAAACTATAACTACATTTCCTTTTAACCAAAATTTCTTCTTAAATACTTGTCATAATTTTCTTATGGAACAACACATTATTATAAGAGTAGAATTCAATAGTTTTCAACACAATTTCACTTCTAATCTCACTTGATTTTAGTCAAAAATAATCCCCAATAATTTTCACAAGTTCTTCATGAATTTAGAGTAATTAACATATTTTTTTCGATTTTTTAAAAATCAAGAATAAGTAAGAAAAAATTGATATTCCAAAAAATATATTCAGGCCGAAACCCTGAATCGAACTCACAACCTGAGGGAAAATAGTCACAAGCTCCAGCCACTGGGCCAGAGTGCTCACACGTTACAACGGGGGTTTAATACTTGAAGTATCATTGGGTCGGGTTTGGGTTTATTTAAACAAACCGAAAGAAAAAGAGGGTAGAGCCTAGGACTCAAACCCGCAACCTCTTGGATCGCCCGCGGCTACGGTGAACACCCAAACACTCAACAACCAGATGGTCTAAGTGACCAAGTCGATCTAAAGTTGAAATAATAGTTTTTGTTCAAGTCTCTGTTCAAATCAAATTCTCAAATTCCTGAAAACGTTTTAGTTCTTTTTTTCCTCTTTTTTTTTGAGTCCAACTTTTCCAGAATTTATTCTATATTAAATTACAGTAACCCAGTAATTTTACAATCAATAATTACTCATATAACACACATTTTTGATCTCTTTTCTAATGTCCATAGTTTTGACATTTAGAACCATTTCATTTTCATGAAAGTAGCATAACTAAGTTTCTACAAAAGTATTTTAATTCTTCATTCTTCCATTATTTAATCATCTACATTAATTTAGAACACAAAAATTCCATTTTTCCTACAATAGGGTTCATTCTAGTTTGCACAACCAATTTCACATACAATTCATCATTTATCTCATAAGCATAACTTGTCCACATAGCATGATTCTTAAACATATGATATGGCAAACATGATAACTTTTCCAATACTTTCATTCACAATTAATTAATCTAGCAACAATTTTAACACACATCTACTAGATTATCAATTCATCTCTAATTAGGCAAACATGAATTTAATTTCAACTAGTTGCTCTTTAATAATTGCTCAATTCATTCCTAGCATGATTTCTAATTTAGAAGCATGAGAAACACCCACCTTGTTGAAGATAAACACACAAAAGATCCTAGGGGAAAGCTCCTAGAATGAACAAAAGGCCTTCTTCTCCTAGTTTGAGTTTGCAAATTTGCCTTGTCCACCTTGCACCTTGGTATTGCCACAAGCCCTTAGTCTCCAAAAGAATTGGCCAGCCTCCTTTGATTGGAACACACACAAATGCACACTCGATCTTTTGAAACTCACTTAACTCTCAATCTTTTGCTTACAAAATGTGTCTTTTTCTCTTAGTCTTTTGATAAAGAAAAGGTGCAAGAGTAACTAAGGTAGGGAGGGGGGGGGGAGGGGGGGAGGGGGGGGTTTATACTTATTTTAGGGTGAAAAGAAGGGCTAGGATTAATCTAGGAGTTGAAGATTAAGGACCAAAATGAGTTGGGAAGTTGTAGTAACTTCCATGATCTCAATAACTACTCCTCCACCTCATCGACTCTCCCTCTCCCACTCATCCAATCCCGGGCCTACCCTAGAATTGGTGTGCATTGCACACCTTAGTGCAAGCACAAGCTTTCTAGTGTCCCCATTATTAAGTTGTTCACATCTAATTAATCAATTGCCTACTAAATGTGTCTACATGACAAGTTAGGGCAATTTAAGAGATTAATTAGTTGTGGGCTTCAAAATAGTGGGCTCAAATCCAAGGGCCAACTAAAAATAATTAAATAATTAGGATGGGCTCATAATAGAGAAATAAATTTTAGGCTTTATAAAATAGGCTTTTATAAGAAAACAAAGAGAAAGAATTATATTTATTTGTTCATGTTATAAAAGATAATTTGCATAAGACAATACATCCAATATTGCACGTGCACAACACGTAAAATCAAGAAATAAAAATCAGGGTATTACAATATATATATATATATATATATATTAACACGTGTCTCACACGTGCTAAATACTAGTGTATATATATACTAGTATTTAGCACGTGTGAGACACGTGTTAATAAATATATATATATATACTTATATATATATTATATATATACTTTTATATATATTATATATATACTTTTATATATATATATATATATATATATATATATATATATATATATATATATATATTAAAGTAATATAGAGAGTATAATGGGAGTGTTGGAGTTGTACATGCGTATGTAGGTAGATTTAAAGTGTCTCCGTTGGAGTTGCACATGCAATGAACGTAAGGTGATAGATTTACAAATGACACGAAGGCATTCTCACATTATATATATATATATATATATATATATATATATATATATATATATATATATATATATATATATATATGAGTATGGCTGCAAACGAGCCGAGTACCTTGAGGCTCGAACTCGGCTTGAGCTCGTTTCGAGCTTTAACAATGAAGCTCGAACTTGGCTTGTGTGAGCTCGCCCAAGTTCAAGTTCGACTTGTTGAAGATCGTTTACAAATCAAGCTCAAATTGAGCTCGAATCGAGCTCGAACTCGACTAAAAAAATGTCAAAGGCTCAAAAATGAAGTTGAAATGCTCATGTAATACAATTTTTTTAACATAAATAAGAATATATCAATTTGCGTCATAATTGTGCATCCATTTCAATCCTTCAAACTGACATTTAAAAGTCATAAATTTATCAAACCAACAACATACAATGTTCTCCAACCATATAAAGGAATACTAATGTAACATAGTTGATGGAGCTTTTTATGATGCTCCATGAAATCAACAATACACAAAGTTCTCCAACCGACATAGCAAAGTTCATCAACATTACAGCATTCTAATCAACATTACATAGTTCATCAACATCAACATAAATAACAAATTACAATGAAGTCATCGACATAACAAAATTCATGTTGTGGAATGAGGGAGTGGTAGATGAAACTCCCTAATTGCATCTTCATCCACAGCATGCATGTAAATAAAATAAAATTGAGAAGACAATAGCATGGTATTCCCTACAGCTTACAGGTGCAATTTTTCAAAAGAAATTGAGTCGAGCTCGATATATATGCAAAGTTAAATTGTCAACAAATTGATATGTTTCAGCATGGATAGATATGTATTTTTGCTTTTGTTGGTTTGTCTTTTGCTGCTCACCACCAATTGATAGAGTACAATTTATCAATGGATAGAAACAAGGGATGATTAAACAAAAATAAAAGTACATATCAATCAATGCTGAAACATACAAACGTCTACATGAATGAGCAAAAACATAATGCAAGAATTGATATTAGGCCAATAAACCTTTGGAGTGTTGGATGAAAAATAAATTGGGGGATCCCCTGCTTTTAAAAAAAGGTAGCAAAGCAGCCTAATACAAAGAATGCGACTCCCTTGGAATATGCATACTTGCTACTTCTAATGCTCTCAAAGTAAACTTCAAGTCAAGCCTAATTGGCTGGCAAATGGCAATGGAGTACAACTGCTAAGTCCACCAATTTGCAGAGAGTGCTAATGATTTTAGTTGATATTGACAGTCCTTTTAGAAAAAGTTATGTTTTGTCACGAGTAGGTATTTCCTAAACTAAACTATGAAGGTATAAGCAATGCCACAACAATGGATTGCAGTTGTAGATACACTTCTCTTACAACTAAGGTTTAAGCACTATAAGTGTTTTATTAATAATATTCTGTATCTTCCCCCTTTCTCTCTATCTATATATATTTATATATGTATTCATTGTTTACATATCATAATGAATCATAATGTTTGCTTTTCATGTTAATATATAATATATGCATGCTGCATTTGGTCTTCCTGAAGTCTGTTTATATATAACCAGTTGGATCTTGTTTTATATTCTTGATAGTGAGGATAATGACAACAGATTAAATCCCCAAACTTAAATTTATAATAAATTATTATGGATTGCAATCCACAACAATGGATTGCAATATGGGGAGCATAGTTGAAATTCACACCTTTATAAATCAAAATCAACATGTTCTGTTTCTATAGCCTACAATAGCCAATAGCTTAGCCTTAAATTTTTAAGTGTGTTGCAAGTGTACAGAACAAAATAATACAAAACCCATAAAGCATCATAATATAATAGCATACATACTTTTGAAAAGTAATAAGGGATAACAAACTTACCATAAACTTCTGTACTCCTTTAATTTGATGCATTCAATCACCTCCACATGATTGCCTCAACTGTTGTAGTCTTTAACGAAGCACGGTATGGGTCAATCACTCGACTACCTGCACTAAATGGCGACTCTGATGCAACTGTGGTGATAGACATTGCTAAAATGTCAGTCATCTTAGGCAGAATTGGATATTTCATGTTATTCAATTTCCACCACTCCAAAGCACAAAACTTCACATCAGAATTTGGTACACATCTGAAAACACCTTCTTCCAATTAAGACTCCAAATCCGACTTTCGTGGTTCAACCAACTCCACCAACATAACATATTGATTAAACTGTGATAATCCTGAAATTTCTCCTTCTCCACACTCACTCGTTGAACCACTAATCCCATGGTCAAATGTTCAGAGACCTGTATAGTGTATGATTTTAGCTTAATATTGTTTTCAATTTAAAATGTTGAGGTGAAAGTACGACAGTCTTTTCAATAATAATGAATTACAATACCTGCTGAGTCTCCTACCACTCCTCCTGTGTCAACACTAGTAGCATATTCATTATAAAAATCCAATAATGTGGTCCTAACCTTTTCTAGATTCGTTTCAACTTCATCCCCAGAATATATGAATGGAAAACAAAAATGAACCAATCACATTTTAAATCTAGGATCAACTTTGCTATCAAGAGCCATCAACAAATTGCACTCAACCCAATACTTAACAAACTTCTCACTCATCCTCTTAACCATTGCACGGATAATCTCATCATCGTCATTTGCTCTGGAAAGGAAAACCTCATTGATTCCGTAAATATCAGAGAGAAAAATGTTAGCAGTAGGGTACTCATTACCAGAAATTATGTTCGTAGTAGTACTGAACAACTTTAATACACCACAAACATTCTCAGCTAGCCTCCATTTTTTGGGGCTTGGCAAGTTCATGTAAGTAGGCTCCTGTAACACCTTGGATTGTACGATACCTAAATATATATATGTATATTGTCTGTATGCGTGCACATTATTGTAGTGTTTTGATTGATTTTGCTATCGTTGGTGTGCGGTTAGGTTTGCGGGGCGGTTCATGAGGATGGTCGCGTTTTAGAAGATGCACGTGAATAAGGAGGACTGATACTAGTATAAACACTAATTTTTGGTACAACACCTATGCAAATATAACATTGTATGATACTACGATGGGTATATCTTGCGTACACTCGATAAAACCCTCATCTCGCATCTAAGAACCCATTTAAGTGCTAAATTGGGTAGCCAACCTATTGTAGCCCAAAACCATTGGCTAGACCATGGTTTCTACCCAAAACCACCCTACACCCTACCCCTTACCCCCTAGAACCCCCCCCCCCCCCCCCCTTTCCCCTCTCTTTCCCTACTCTTTTTCATCAAAAACTCCTTCATCTTCTCCCTTGTTTTGAACATTTCAGAACTCAAACCAATGAAAAGAAGAGGAGAGAAAAGAAAAAAGATTGAAGAAGGAGCTCTTGGAGTGATTCATAAGGAAGTGAAGCTCAAAGATATCAACTACTCTACAATCAACTCAGGGTGGAGAGTTTCTCTAAACATTTCTTTATGTTTCTTGATTGATTTCTTGCATGCATGTGTAGTAGTAAGTGTTAGAATGAATGTTTAAGAAGATTGGAAGTTGAAATCAGAAACTAAAACTGGAATCTTGATCTGTATGCTATTTTCTAGATTTTACCAAGAGCAAACCACATAGAATCTGATCATGAAATTTTTATAGATATGATTCATGAATTATTTTGGATTTTTCTGAGAATTTTTGATATTTTAATAAAATCCATTTGTGGAACAGTGCCGTAAGGCAGTAACAGAAATTGGTTACTATGATGACTGAGATTGTTGGATTTTTCATAATTAATTGGAGTAAGATCTGGATCTGAAATTATTACCTTGATTTTCCACATGCATCTAAACTATACAGAAAAATCAGAAAAATATTTAGATGAAGTTACAGGCATGTAAAAAATTAATCTATCAACAATAGCTAGAGCTGTAACTGAAGAACATGATGATTTTTGTGCTTAATTGAAACATGAAGAACGCAGTGTAGACTTGGACATTGGACATGAAACCTTTTGCATGTTGTTCATTATGATATCTAGTTTCTTTACTGTAAACTATGTGTCTATTGGATGAGCATAGGATTTATGATGATTTTATTACCATGTACTGTGCTGGAATCAGTCAGATTTGACACCCTGTAGAGATGACACAATTGAGGCTCCTTAAGAGCAAATTTTGAGGAAGTGTTTACTTAGAGAATTGTAGTAGACATTAAGACCTTTCTAACAGGACCTATTTGAGGTGTTTCTAGTAAGTGGTTGGTTTAAAATGATTTTTGCAATACGTGACAGAGACAAGGATTTGCGCTGAGTGCTCTGATTGAGAAAGTCTTAGTGTGTGACTTGATACACTTGTGAGTAATGTGTGTGTTAGGGTGATCTATTGGCATATTTTTGACTTATGACCAACTAGAGGATTGTTGAGGACAGCCACACCTTTCCTTAGAACTTGGGTTTGTATCATTTTGATGAGTGAGCAGTGATTTATGCTACCGGTAAGGTGCAGCCCGTGTAAAGGAAATACACAAGTTGAGGCTTGAGAGATCATTTTGAGGACTTAGATGATAGAATTTGAGGTTATGATCAACTAGGAAGTTGTAGCCTAGGTTCTTACCTTTCTAAATTGGGCTTGTACACCCCAATCGGAGTTGTATCGAGGGAGTTATGATCTTTTTAAGTTTCGGACAGAAACTCGGTAGGTTGCTTAGTCTTGGGTTTTGACTAGGTATTGTGAGGACTTTTCCCCTGTGCACTATTGGAGTTGATAACTCTTGTCTAGGAACGTTGGCATCTGTACTTGTTTTGTTGACTCCCATAGTGGGTGTGTGACTCGAGTTAGTCACTAGGGTAAGGTGATACCCTACATCTGTCGACCCTAAGTTATGAACTTCTACTGAAGCGTAGGACGTCCAAGCCATGCCGTCAAATTAAGCTCATTAGGGCTAAACACACCAGTTCATAGCCGGGTTAGGGGTGAACACGTACTGTAGGCCATGGTGCTGGACAAATCCAAGCCCGGGGAAGTGGCGAACCGGACTGGTATTGCCAGGGCCAGAGGTCGACAGGCAAGTTTTTGGAAGCAATCTTAACTTTTACCCAAAGTGATTAGAGTGATGCATTAGGGGTTTGGTAATTGCATTAGTACTAGCAGACCATAGTTGGTGTTGTACCTTCCTGTCGTAGGGATACATTTTTGGCACTCATGAGTGAGTCCTCGGCTCGTATCTCGATCTGTTAATTCCTAACATTTTGCCGGAGTAAGGAACGGGAGGCTAGGGGGATTTGACCCTTGAGGCCATCACGTTCCTATGCACGTAGGTTTTGTTTATATATATATATTAGTTCACATCCAGGTTAGGAGTGAACATGCATGTGTCAGTACACAGCCAGGTTAGGGGTGGACACACGAATTACACGGTCTTGCGACCGAATTCAACGCGACTTTCTGAAGAGGTCCGTACGCGGGTACCAAGTGGCAAACAAGACCACCACTTAGGCACTGCAGTGGCAGAACTAGACCGACCAACCGCAACCTCCTTGGGTAACGGACAATCTATTGGGAACTGATTGAGTACAAGAGTAGGATGCATGGCGAGGGTTTGAATCCCTGAAATGTGGAGAAAGACGGCCAGATTTGGAGGCATATGTAGTATGGGATGCATTCGTTCTCCAAAGTCTTGCTTGCATTAGAGTCAAGTATGTGATTTGCTGTATCTAATCATAGGGTCATGGCATACCACTACACTAGAAGCCGAATCCATTAAACCCTTGTTTGGCACATCACTTTTCTTTTGCATAAATTATGGTTGCGATTGAATTTTATAGGATCGTTGTTATTATTAGCTTTGCTTCAGTCGAAGTACTGACGTTCCCCACCTTGTAGGTATCCGAAGCCGATCTACAAGTACTGCAGAGTTCAAGTTGGTCCCAGGATCCAAGGAACATATGCAAGTGTTATTATATTGTTGTAATCTTGTAATTTTTATGTGGATATTGTAATACTTGTAAATGTAACATTTACATGGAATAAAAGTTTTAAATTTTCCTGTACTTTCTATGATTATGGCTATTTTGAAGTTCGACTCCTGGAGTAGGGTCTCAGGTTCCCGGTATGGATATTTGAGGCGCTACAGCTCCTTATCCTGAAACCTTGGGAAAACGTCTTTAAGTTGCAAGGCAATAACACGCATATCATACGAGGAATTCCAATGAGTAGGGCTGTAACCTCTGTTTCAGATTTTTTCGGATTGCTTTTGTAATTCTTTTCTTTTCCTAAATTCTTGGATTCTGATTTATTAATAATAAATCTTACTATTCTTTAAACCCATTTTTTCTCATTTGATCATTCGAATTCATTCGGCTTGAACCCTAGTTTTTTAGTACACTCTATTTTATTTATTGTGTATTGGGTGTTTAATTCATCTATTATATTATATTATTATTTGATTTTTTTTATTAAACCCATTAATTGATTTATTATTTTTCTTTTGGATCCAAACCCCTTAACCCTAATCCAAACCCAATGGCTTAATCCCATATAAATACTAATTAATCTTAACCCTAATTAATCCATCTCCTTCTTCTCCTCGCCGGCATCCCTAACCCATCAACGTCCTCCTTCTTCACCACTGAGTACCCTGCCTCCTTCGCCCGCACACAACCACCTGCATCGTAGCACTTCGTCATTGCGACTGTGCACCACTGATCACAGTCCTCCATTGCCCCATCGACTTCACCATTGCCTCCGCCACCTGCTCCTGGTCGCCTATACATCGCATCGCCACAAACCCCAAACTCACTGCCTCACCATCCAGCTCGACCTCCATCCTCACCCATCACACCTCATCACCCAGTTATTCTATGTTGTTTTGAGATTATGACCCAGTTGCTGTTATAATTAAGTAGACTTTGTAAATGACACTTGCAGCCCTCTTAATATATTTTTTAGAACTTCTTACGGATCTGAATTCCAATTTGTAGACTTTAAGTTCGACTATTTTTAATACTGCTAGGTTAAAATATCTAGATTGTCGTTTAAAGTATATTAACATAAACTGTTAATTAAAATAAAATGTTAACAGTAGAATTAAAACATCACATTAACTTGTTGTTATTAGACATGATTAGGAGTAATTTGACATTTTCATAAAATTAATTGATGATTTTCCAAACACGTTATATATATATATGAGAACATGACCCTGGGTTGCTACCAGAGCACTAGTTCAGTATAGAACCAGACTTTTGATCTAACTTCTAATAACATAATTTAAAACTTATTAAATGAGAGTTGTAGCCCTCTGTGTCTGAAATCTAGACCGTATAACGATCTTGCAATCTGACATACCTATTGCAAGATATTCAGATTCTCGTGCTGTAACGTCTGAAATCCCGAATACAGTCCTTTTCACATTTTTCTTCGTATAATCTACTGAAAATACATTACCATGTTTAACTAATTGAAATAGTAGGTTAAATTAAGAATTATGGGATTAATCGTTTTGTTACTGAACACTGTTAAGAACTAAATTATGATTTTTATAAGATTATTAAATGATTATACAACCAACTTTTATATATAAGAATTTGACCCTAAGGTTCTACCTGAACATGAAACTAGTAAAGAATAAAATTTTACACATAGCTACTGTGATTATTTTATGTCATGAAAATATGCGTTGGAACCGGCAGTGTAACGCCCCGAATCCCAAATACACTGAATTCGAGATGTTCTACAGGATCTTTTCGCTTCTCTTAGTACAATTTTACAAGGAAATTCAAACTTTACACTTTACATCAGAGTTTACATCAATATTACATTTACATTGCACAGCGGAAGTAAAATTTTACAAAAATGAAACAAATGTATAACAACATTTAATAATCCTCAAGCATTTGTTCCTATTTAATCTTTTTCATGCCATTGATCCTGCATACAACACTGTGGGCACGTCAGTTTATTCAACCGACGATAATTATACATGGCCATCCTCTCTATGCCAGAAACAGTATAACGATTCTCATTTCTTAACAGATCACAAACTTGTTCACATATCAAAAATAAAGTAAAGGGGAAATCTTAAGGATGTTGTGTCGTGATTGTGCACTTAATCCTTAATGCAATTGTTCATATTAGATGACACTAATGCGCACTTGTTCGGATTCTATGCATGTAACGCCCCGAATCCCAAATACACTGAATTCGAGATGTTCTACAGGATCTTTTCACTTTCTTTAGTACAATTTTACAGGGAAATTAAAACTTTTCATCATACATCAGAGTTTACATCATGATTACATCTTTCTTTTGCACAGCGGAAGTAAAATACAACAATTTGATACAAGTACAACAGCATAATGTAATCTTTAAGCATCCATCCTCTTTTAATCTTTAACAAGTCATTTACCTGCATGTAAGACTGTGGGTACGTCAGTTTATTCAACCGACGAACATTATACACGGCCATCCTCTCTATGCCGGAAATAGTATAACTTAACTTTTCATATTTAGCAAACACAAACTTGTCACAATTCAAACTAAAGGGACTACCCTATTGATGTCGTGTTGTGATTGTGCACTTAGTCCTTAATGCAGTTAATTATGTTACATGACACTAATGCACACTTATTCGGATTCTATGCATCCCATACTACATAGGTCCGAGGGCAAGCCCTTATTCGTTCTTCATCTTTATAGGGTTCAATCCCCCGTTATGTCTTAACTACTACTGTAACTACGGTAGTGTCTTAGATGTCCTATGATCTATGAGCCCATGTCCAGGCAGCCTGGAGGGGGATCCCACGCACTGTCACGACGCATCGAGCAGGCAACCTATGGACAATTCAGCCTCCGCCATGGAACAATGGCACCACCCATAGCCACTCGAACATCCCACGAGCGTCGCCACCGGGACAATAATTCCGGAGTAGCGCCCACGCCATGTCTTGACGCATCAAGCAGGCAGCCTGTGGATCGCTCTCACACCGCTATCCGATGGCCCCCATACTCATGTTTTTCTTCTACTTTCATCACCTCTTCACTATGTACTAGTCCTTAGTTTTATTTAAAAATCATGAACAAAATAATCTTTAGAGTTAGCCTCTCCATCAACCGGACTTATTCATTTGTTTCATCATGACCAACCTTGGTCTAATTTCATCTCAATTCATTTTTTTCTCAATGCCGGGGAGACTTAGCTACTCTATTTCAAATTTCATTTCACAATCTTCAACTCATAACAATTTCCATGTCGAGTTCTCAAACTCACATGTATGTTCTCCTTCAATTCATGATTACACTTTATTCACAAGTCCATAATGAATACTTTTAACTCATAAAGTTCATATGTATAGCCAACAATTTCTTTTTCCCTTTCATGATTTTAATTTCATAATCATATATGAATTCATGCAACTTCATAATATCACTAGTAACATTCATACTTCACATATTGCACAATATTCACAAGTGAGAATAATATCATGTTACACGACAAAGTACTTTTTCCAATTACTTTATAATAGCCTTTTCCACTTAATCTTTATAAGTTATAAACTCCAAAGTATGTATCTTATAACCAAAGCTCTAATTATGCCTTTTGTTCACAAACCATATTGTATTTCATTCAAATAATACCCAAATCATTCTTATAAAATTCCTTGTATTTTTATGAGAATTACCATATTTATTTCATAATTTTTGGACTTCAAAAACTCCCAAAAAAAATATTTTTTATACATGTCGAAACCAAGAATCGAACCAGGCACAGCACCGAGACAGCACAGAGCTCAGTCCGCTAGGCCGGTCGCCGAACACGATATAAGAGCGACTGAGAGTAATAAATACTCTCGGTTCGCTGTTAACTAGTTTTTAGAGAATTTTTAAAAAAGAAGTGTTGTTCCTGGGATTCGAACTGTGCAACACAGAGAAGCAAACCGCAGTCCAAGACCACCTGAGCCACTGGCTCGGGTTGTCACTAACCCAATTAAAAATCGATTTGTATTATATTCACACTGCTTTAAAAATAACTCGATATTCAAATAACCATAGTTTCTTATGGCTTTGGTAAAATTTTCTAAAAACTTCCAGATTACTCTTCATTCATATAAAGTTCATACCAGTAAGGAAACATAATTTTTTTGGTACTAATGAAATGTATTTTTCACACCCAAATCCAAGAGTTATATTAAACTACAATATATTGTATTTTCGACATTGCCATATAATTGATCTACTAGTCTTTTTATTCAATAATTTCATGGTGATAATTTACTGATATTAGTTCTTAATTCAACCAATACATATGATTTCAATAGTCCATATCCATATCAACATAAAGGTCTATTCATCATAATTCAACTACCAATTTTATGAGTAGTATTTTCATTAATCAACCTATGTCATAATGAAGTATACTCACTCATCGATTATACAAATCACATCTCAAACATACAAGTATTTCATTTTTCTTCAAAATAAGGTGTACTCTTTCTTAATAAGTTCCATGTCTCAATTTCACAATTAACAAGCATGCATTATGTCTCTAATCATAATAACAACATTCTCAATTAAATTTAGATACCATCATAACTTCATACTAATAAACATGGAGCAATCTACACACAATTTAATTTTAATACTAGAGCCATATAAGTTAATCACCACATTTCAATCAATTCACATACTAACTACTCAATTCAAGTGGGCTCTTATTAATATTTTTCATGCATCTTTAATGGTGGAAACTTAGCATGGATCTATATTAGAAATATGAAATGTTTTACCCACCTTAAATGGAGAGAAAACACAAACAAAGCCACCAAGTCCTTGTAGATGAAAGCACCACCTCCTAGCCAAAAGAGTGCACAACTCCAAGCTTCCAAGCCACCACCGAATGCTTCTCTAGCCCCAACCGAAAGCTTCCCCTCCTTGTGATGCCGGCCACTCCAAGCAACAACAACCCACACAACTCTCTTATCTTTTATAACTCTCACTATTACAATACTATAACTTAGAAACTATACTTTGCATATGAAAATTAGCCATGAGAGGGGGGGGGGGTATTTATACTAGGAAATGAGGGAGATGGAGGGCCAAGATTGTTTTGGTGGTTGTAGAATGAAGGGACTAGATCAAAGTAGGAGTTAGAAGAACTACCCACTTCCATGAAACTACCCCCCATGATCACCATACCCAAAATCAAAAATCCCTCCAAAAAGATTGAAACCCGGCCAAGAATAGAGTGTGCAATGCACGTGTACGTGTAGTGCACGTGCATGCAACTAGGCCAAATTTGTACATTTTTAAATTTGTATAAAAAATAATTTAGTATAAAAAAAAAGTCTTCTACATGACAAGTTTAATTAAAATAGATTAATTCATGGGCTTTCTTTGTGGGCCAAAATAGTTTATAAAAGTAAATAAAATAAAATACTTTTGGGCTTTTTAAGAAAAGGGCTTTTCATTAAATTAAAATAAGGCTTTTTAAAGAAAGGCTTTTTGTACTAAAATAATTTGAGAAAATATATTTAAATATAAACATCATGATAAAATAATCCAAACAAAATATTGCACGTGCACACTACGTGCAAAATAAATAATTTTTCATTAATTGAAAAATCAGGGTATTACAGCACTCCCTCCTTAGAATAGTTCCGTCCCCGGAACTACAATCAAGAGCGAGAAAACAAAAATACAACACACACAACAAGAACAGAAGGTACAATCAAGCAAAAAGCTCAGGATAGTCCTTCAACATCCTCTCCTCAGATTCCCAAGTAGCCTCTTCAACCAAGTGGTTTCTCTAGACTACCTTGACCATCGGTATCGTCTTATTCCTCAAGACTTTCTCTCGACGATCAACAATCTCAACAGGAGACTCGATGTAATTCAGGTCTAACTGCAAACCTTCCGGCACTTCAGGCAAATGATGACTCGGGTCTGGAATATAACCTCTCAGCATAGACACATGAAAGACATTGTGCACCTGAGACAACTCTTCCGGTAATTCAAGCCGGTAAGCAGTTTTCCCGATCCTTTTCAATATCTTATACGGGCCTATAAACCTCGGGGCTAACTTCCCGCCTTTGCCAAATCGAAACACACCTTTACTGGGTGATACCTTCAGAAAGACGAGGTCACCAACCTCAAACTCAAGGTCCCTTCTCCGGTTGTCTGCATAGCTTTTCTGCCTGCTCTGAGCTTCCACCAACCTTTTCCTGATCAGATCAATCTTCTCAGAAGTTTGCTGCACAAGCTCAGGACCAAACAACTGACGCTCCCCTACTTCATACCAACACACAGGAGTTCTGCACTTCCTGACATACAAAGCTTCGTACGGTGCCATCCCGATGCTAGCCTGAAAACTGTTGTTATAGGCAAACTCCACCAAAGGTAAATGCCTTTCCCAACTGCCTCCAAAGTCTAGTATACAGCACCGAAGCATATCCTCAAGAATACGGTTGACTCTCTCGGTCTGCCCATCGATTTGCGGATGAAAAGCAGTGCTGAAATCTGTCTTGGTACCCAAGGCTGCCTGAAGACTCCTCCAGAAGTGCGAAGTAAACCGCGCATCTCGATCAGACACAATAGTCGAAGGTACGCCATGAAGTCGGACAATCTCACCAACATACATCTCAGCCAACTTGTCCATCGAAGCAGTGAGTTTCATCGCCAAAAAGTGAGCGGACTTGGTAAGTCGATCGACTATAACCCAAATTGCATCATTGCCTTTAGGACTCTTAGGCAATCCCGTGATGAAATCCATACTGATGTTATCCCACTTCCATTCCGAAATAGGTAACGGCTGTAATAGACCTCCGGGTCTCTGATTTTCGGCTTTGACTTGCTGACAAACCTCACACTTCGCAACAAATTCAGCCACATCCCGCTTCAAACCTGACCACCAGAAATGCTGCTTGATGACCTTGTACATCTTAGTACTCCCAGGATGTACCGACAAAAGAGTAGCATGTACCTCCTGAAGAATACTCTCTTTCAGGTCCGCCTGATTTGGAACGCACAGCCTATCTCCGAACCACAGCACTCCATCCCTGGTCTGAAAACCGGGCAACCTGCCAGCACTGACCTGCTCCTTCATCTCCAAGATATCAGCATCAACTTCTTGACTTGCAATGATCCTTGCATTCAAAGTAGGCTGAAGCCTCAACTGAGCCAAAGATGCTCCCAATCCTTGCAAGACAACTTCAATACCAGCTCGGTCCAACTCCTCAATCAGATGCCTCTGAGTTGTAATCAAACAGGCCAAACTGCTCTTGCGGCTAAGTGCATCAGCAACAACATTAGCCTTTCCAGGATGATACTTGATCTCAGGTCGCATATCCTCGAGCACTTCCAACCACCTTCGCTGCCTCAGATTGAGATCCCTCTGCTGATATATATACTTCAAGCTCTTGTGATCCGTGTACATATTCAACTTCTCACCGTACACGTAGTGCCTCCATTGCTTCAAGGCAAAAATAATCGCAGCCAACTCTAGATCATGAGTCGGGTAATTCTTCTCATGTGGTCGTAGTTGCCTAGACCCATAAGCGATTACTCTTCCCTCTTGCATTAAGACACAACCAAGCCCCCGATGTGAAGCATCGCTATAAACGTCATACTCGACACCAGCTCTAGGCAAAGCCAAGATAGGTGCAGTAGTCAGCCTATCTTTCAACTCCTGAAAGCTCGCCTCACATTGCTCGGTCCACTTGAAGCTCACATTCTTCTTGGTCAGCCCTGTAAGCGGTACAGCTATCTGAGCATAACCTTGAATGAATCTCCGATAATATCCAGTCATCCCAAGGAAACTTCTGACTTCCTTCACTGTAGTAGGCCTTGCCCAATCTCTCACTGCCTCTATCTTCTGAGGATCAGTTGCCACTCCCTCCTTAGAAAGGATGTGACCTAGGAATGCCACTTCAGATTTCCAGAAATCACACTTGGATAACTTGGCATACAACTGCTGCTCTTCCAGCTTCTGCAAAACTGCTGCCAGATGCTCAGTGTGCTCCTCCTCTGTCTTGGAGTACACGAGAATATCGTCGATAAACACCACGACGAAAGAATCAATAAACGGCCTCAGAACTCTGTTCATCAAGTCCATGAAGATTGCGGGTGCATTCGTCACTCCGAATGGCATAACTAAGAATTCGTAATGCCCATGCCGAGTTCTAAATGCAGTCTTATGCACATCTTCAGCTTTCACTCGAACTTGGTGGTAACCTGATCGAAGATCAATTTTGGAGAATACATCTGCTCCTTGTAGACGATCGAACAAGTCATCAATTCAGGAATCGGATACTTATTCTGAACAGTGACCTTATTCAGCTCCCGGTAATCGATACACATTCTCATCGATCCATCCTTCTTCTTAACCAAAAGCACTGGTGCTCCCCAAGGTGACGCACTAGGTTGAATAAAGCCCTTCCCCAATAGTTCCTCAATCTACCGTTTCACCTCATCCTGTTCCACTGGAGCCATCCTATACGGTGCCTTAGAAATGGGTGCACTTCCCGGTTGAACAGTGATGCTGAACTCTACATCACGATGCGGGGGTAACCCAGGAAAATCTTCCAAGAACACAGTCGGATAGTCCCGAACCACAGGAATCCCTTGCACTTCCACAGGAGTCTCTTCCTTGCGGATAGTTGCCACCAGCTTAGAATACTTCTGCTTCCCTTGGAACGTGACTTCAGGTCCACCTGGAGCCTTCACTATCACCGTCTTGGTCTTACACTCGATGCTTGCACTGTACACCGACATCCAATCAATGCCAATGATAACATCGACTCCCAAGATAGTCAGCTCGATCAGATCAATGCCAAAGATTCTATCCCCAATCACAATCTCGCAATCAGCATAATACCGATCAGTGGTTAAGGTTTCCCCTGACGGAGTAGCTACTGATAAGATCTTGCCTGGGAAAATCTTCGGTTCAACTCCCAACACTTTAGCAAACTTTGGAGACACAAATGTATGAGAGGATCCAGTATCAAACAATACGACAGCTTTCATTCCATTAAGATAGAGTTCGCCTGTTACATAATATACACCATTACATAATAGTCTCACTAAACAAGGGAAAAGAAATGACAAAGACTCTAAACACCAGCCCTCGTACCAGAGATGACCTGATCTTCCTCCTCAGCATCAGCTTCTGTCAAGGCAAATACTCGCCCTGATTGGTACGGCCTCTTCCCAGCCTGTTGCGTTGGTGCGCTGCTATTACCGCGCTGAAGTTTGGGACAATGAGATCGGTAGTGTCCCGCTTCCCCACAGTTAAAGCAAGTCACCGCAGGAGGTCTCACCACATTGTTTCCGGGTCCTCCAGCTACACTAACAGCGTTCGCCCCTGTCGGTTTGAACCTCTGTGCAGATGGTTGCCCCTTGAAACTCCCCGATTGTGCAGGCCTCTTCCCGGACTGCCAGTGGTTCCTCTTGTTCTGGGCCATGTGGAATTGCTCCATATCCACCTCCGTCGCTGCTGTCATCTTGACCAGCTTGTCAAATCGCCTGATACCAAGGGGTATCATACGAGACCTCAAGCTTGGCCTCAGTCCGTGCTCGAACTTGCGAGCTTTCTTGGCCTCATCCATCACCAACTCTGGAGCATACCTGGAGAGCTGAGTGAACTTGGTCTCATATGCTCTCATCGACATGCTGCCTTGCTGAAGCGACAGGAACTCCATCGCCTTCTTCTCCTGAACGTCGGAGGGGAAATAGTGGCTGCGAAATTCTTCCAGAAATTCCTCCCAGCCAAGCAACAGGCCTCCCATGGTCCTCTTCATGGATTGCCACCAAACCGCCGCGTCCTTCTCCAGCTGCAAAGTCGCCAACTTGACCTTGCTACCCTCCGGTGTCTCCAACACCTCGAAGATTGTCTCCACTTGCCGTATCCAGTTGTCAGCCGCATCTGGGCCTGACTTTCCCTCGAATACAGGTGGTTTCATTCTCTTGAACGATTCCACCAGCTTAATCGCCTCGGGCACTGGATTCGCCGGCCCCCTAGCTTGGTTCTGAGCCACTGCATTCAGCGTCTGGTAGACCCTAGCAAGTTCAGTCTCCAGATCCAAACCTTCCCCATTCCTAGCTCCTCTTCTCGACATATTCTGATGCAAAAAGATCCGTCAAATTCGAAGTATATGACAAGAATTTAAACCAACTTCCATTTCATTGAATTCCAAAAGTTTATACATTCGAATTTAAAAAAACATTTTTGACATCAGAACGGAAAGAAATAGAAGCTACAACACTCTAACTCCTACGGGTCCTCTTCGCTGCTCAAAGTTCTTCCCGCAGTTCATCAACCTCATCCTTCAGCACATCAGTTAGGTTCTTTTTCTTCTCAAGTTCCCAAATCCGATGGCTAAAAACAGAATAGTCGGCCTTTCGCTTCTCCAGCTGAGCCTCCAACAATCCAACTCTCTCCTTCAGGGTTTCCACTTGTCTCTGAAGAGAAGTCACAAGACCACTTGGAACTGGTACTTCTTCTTCGTCAGAAGAAGAATCATCAGATGAATCCGGAGGTGGGGTGATCTCTCGGGATTCAGGGTACTCCTCATCATCAGAATCAGCTTGTCCAGGGTAGTACTCGTCCTCGGAATCAGCTTGTCCAGGATGGTACTCTTCCTCAATGATATGCCAGTCGTCGCCTCCAGCAGGGTCGAAGTGATCAGCCATCTTAGAAATAGAGAGGAGAAAGCATAAATCTTAGAGCAACACAAATGTAAGTCACTTACATTTAAATCTCTAGATTCAAACACACACTCAAATATCCACTTCTAGGGTGTCGTTCCCTATAAATTTGTACAAGTGTGAAAGTGTAGAAAGCGTGGCTCTGATACCACTCTGTAACGCCCCGAATCCCAAATACACTGAATTCGAGATGTTCTACAGGATCTTTTCACTTTCTTTAGTACAATTTTACAGGGAAATTAAAACTTTTCATCATACATCAGAGTTTACATCATGATTACATCTTTCTTTTGCACAGCGGAAGTAAAATACAACAATTTGATGAATGTAATCTTTAAGCATCCATCCTCTTTTAATCTTTAACAAGTCATTTACCTACATGTAAGACTGTGGGTACGTCAGTTTATTCAACCAACGAACATTATACACGGCCATCCTCTCTATGCCGGAAATAGTATAACTTAACTTTTCATATTTAGCAAACACAAACATGTCACAATTCAAACTAAAGGGACTACCCTATTGATGTCGTGTTGTGATTGTGCACTTAGTCCTTAATGCAGTTAATTATGTTACATGACACTAATGCACACTTATTCGGATTCTATGCATCCCATACTACATAGGTCCGAGGGCAAGCCCTTATTCGTTCTTCATCTTTATAGGGTTCAATCCCCCGTTATGTCTTAACTACTACTGTAACTACGGTAGTGTCCTAGATGTCCTATGATCTATGAGCCCATGTCCAGGCAGCCTGGAGGGGGATCCCACGCACTGTCACGACGCATCGAGCAGGCAACCTATGGACAATTCAGCCTCCGCCATGGAACAATGGCACCACCCATAGCCACTCGAACATCCCACGAGCGTCGCCACCGGGACGATAATTCTGGAGTAGCGCCCACGCCATGTCTTGACGCATCAAGCAGGCAGCCTGTGGATCGCTCTCACACCGCTATCCGATGGCCCCCATACTCATGTTTTTCTTCTACTTTCATCACCTCTTCACTATGTACTAGTCCTTAGTTTTATTTAAAAATCATGAACAAAATAATCTCTAGAGTTAGCCTCTCCATCAACCGGACTTATTCATTTGTTTCATCATGACCAACCTTGGTCTAATTTCATCTCAATTCATTTTTTTCTCAATGCCGGGGAGACTTAGCTACTCTATTTCAAATTTCATTTCACAATCTTCAACTCATAACAATTTCCATGTCGAGTTCTCAAACTCACATGTATGTTCTCCTTCAATTCATGATTACACTTTATTCACAAGTCCATAATGAATACTTTTAACTCATAAAGTTCATATGTATAGCCAACAATTTCTTTTTCCCTTTCATGATTTTAATTTCATAATCATATATGAATTCATGCAACTTCATAATATCACTAGTAACATTCATACTTCACATATTGCACAATATTCACAAGTGAGAATAATATCATGTTACACGACAAAGTACTTTTTCCAATTACTTTATAATAGCCTTTTCCACTTAATCTTTATAAGTTATAAACTCCAAAGTATGTATCTTATAACCAAAGCTCTAATTATGCCTTTTGTTCACAAACCATATTGTATTTCATTCAAATAATACCCAAATCATTCTTATAAAATTCCTTGTATTTTTATGAGAATTACCATATTTATTTCATAATTTTTGGACTTCAAAAACTCCCAAAAAAAATATTTTTTATACATGTCGAAACCAAGAATCGAACCAGGCACAGCACCGAGACAGCACAGAGCTCAGTCCGCTAGGCCGGTCGCCGAACACGATATAAGAGCGACTGAGAGTAATAAATACTCTCGGTTCGCTGTTAACTAGTTTTTAGAGAATTTTTAAAAAAGAAGTGTTGTTCCTGGGATTCGAACTGTGCAACACAGAGAAGCAAACCGCAGTCCAAGACCACCTGAGCCACTGGCTCGGGTTGTCACTAACCCAATTAAAAATCGATTTGTATTATATTCACACTGCTTTAAAAATAACTCGATATTCAAATAACCATAGTTTCTTATGGCTTTGGTAAAATTTTCTAAAAACTTCCAGATTACTCTTCATTCATATAAAGTTCATACCAGTAAGGAAACATAATTTTTTTGGTACTAATGAAATGTATTTTTCACACCCAAATCCAAGAGTTATATTAAACTACAATATATTGTATTTTCGACATTGCCATATAATTGATCTACTAGTCTTTTTATTCAATAATTTCATGGTGATAATTTACTGATATTAGTTCTTAATTCAACCAATACATATGATTTCAATAGTCCATATCCATATCAACATAAAGGTCTATTCATCATAATTCAACTACCAATTTTATGTGTAGTATTTTCATTAATCAACCGATGTCATAATGAAGTATACTCACTCATCGATTATACAAATCACATCTCAAACATACAAGTATTTCATTTTTCTTCAAAATAAGGCTGTACTCTTTCTTAATAAGTTCCATGTCTCAATTTCACAATTAACAAGCATGCATTATGTCTCTAATCATAATAACAACATTCTCAATTAAATTTAGTCACCATCATAACTTCATACTAATAAACATGGAGCAATCTACACACAATTTAATTTTAACACTAGAGCCATATAAGTTAATCACCACATTTCAATCAATTCACATACTAACTACTCAATTCAAGTGGGCTCTTATTAATATTTTTCATGCATCTTTAATGGTGGAAACTTAGCATGGATCTATATTAGAAATATGAAATGTTTTACCCACCTTAAATGGAGAGAAAACACAAACAAAGCCACCAAGTCCTTGTAGATGAAAGCACCACCTCCTAGCCAAAAGAGTGCACAACTCCAAGCTTCCAAGCCACCACCGAATGCTTCTCTAGCCCCAACCGAAAGCTTCCCCTCCTTGTGATGCCGGCCACTCCAAGCAACAACAACCCACACAACTCTCTTATCTTTTATAACTCTCACTATTACAATACTATAACTTAGAAATTATACTTTGCATATGAAAATTAGCCATGAGAAGGGGGGGGGGGGTATTTATACTAGGAAATGACGGAGATGGAGGGCCAAGATTGTTTTGGTGGTTGTAGAATGAAGGGACTAGATCAAAGTAGGAGTTAGAAGAACTACCCACTTCCATGAAACTACCCCCCATGATCACCATACCCAAAATCAAAAATCCCTCCAAAAAGATTGAAACCCGACCAAGAATAGAGTGTGCAATGCACGTGTACGTGTAGTGCACGTGCATGCAACTAGGCCAAATTTGTACATTTTTAAATTTGTATAAAAAATAATTTAGTAAAAAAAAAAGTCTTCTACATGACAAGTTTAATTAAAATAGATTAATTCATGGGCTTTCTTTGTGGGCCAAAATAGTTTATAAAAGTAAATAAAATAAAATACTTTTGGGCTTTTTAAGAAAAGGGCTTTTCATTAAATTAAAATAAGGCTTTTTAAAGAAAGGCTTTTTGTACTAAAATAATTTGAGAAAATATATTTAAATATAAACATCATGATAAAATAATCCAAACAAAATATTGCACGTGCACACTACGTGCAAAATAAATAATTTTTCATTAATTGAAAAATCAGGGTATTACAATGCATCCCATACTACATAGGTCCGAGGGCAAGCCTCTTAATCGTTCTTCATCTTTGTAGGGTTCAATCCCTCGCCATGACTTAATCTACTACTGTAACCATGGTGAGTATCCTAGATGATCTATGAGTACAAGCTCGTGTACAGAAAACCTGGAGGGGAACCCCACGCCATATCTTGACTCATCAAGCATGCATTCTGTGGCAATTCAGCCTCCTTCATGGCACACAATCCTCATGCAGTCACTAAACATCCCACAAGCGTGACTAGCGTCCGATCATTCTGAGTTATGCCCACGCCATGTCTTGACTCATCAAGCATGCATTCTGTGGCTCACACACCCGCACCGTAAACCCGTAGTTCTCATACTCGTATTTTTATCTCACTTTCATCACATCTTCACTATGCACTAATCCTTAGTTTTATTAGAATCATGAACAAGAATCAAAGCTCTAGAGTTAGCCTCTCCACTAAACCGGACTTATTCATTCATTCAACATGACCAACCTTGGTCTTTCTTTTCAAATTTTCATTTCATTTCATTTCCAATGCCGGGGGAGACTTAGCTACTCTTTGGTTTCAATTTCCAATTCACAATTTCCAATTTGAGCATTTTCAACTCATAATTCATTTAATAGTCTCCCAGACTTTCTTTATCATGATCTTAGCTTTTCATATTCATTTACTTCTCATTTCAATCTATGATTCATTTCATGTCAATTCATACAGGAATAAATAGAGTTTATCAACATCAACCACAGATTCACAATCTTCAACATAAACAGAGTAAGGTTCTCTAACACATCAAAATACTCTGGACAGTCGACTTGGAGAAGTCCAGTCGACTTGTTCAGTCAATTCAAGTTCTTCATTACCACTCGGGAGGGTCAACTGCTGCACATGGCCAGTCGGCTGCTCCGCAACTTTCTATGTTCAAAATATCATTCCCGTGACAGTCGACTGTCATTCCATCAGTCGTCTGTCCTGGGATTTTTAACAGTACATTTTCATTCTCAGCCCAGTCGACTTGCTACTCGCATTGAGTCGACTGAATAGGTTCACATTTCAAATTAGAAATTATCTTTCCATCTGTTCTTCCATTCACAAGCATCATTGTGTCTCATTACAATGTATTCATACTACATAAACACGTAATATTCTTAGCTGTTCACTGACATCACGGCATATAATTTCACATACTAATGTTCTCTTTCCTCAAGGGAAAGTTAAGCATGCATTTTCTTTTACTCATCATTTACTTGCAGAAATGAACACTAAATCTCAATTTAGCACACTAGAACACCACCATAAAAATACCTCATTTCATGAGATTCTGAACTATTCATAATTTACTTCAATATCTCAGTCGGCTGTTTACATCAGCAGTCGACTGTACAGGTTATTCCCAGTATCACTAGTTCTTTTTCATCCGTTCACATCTCCTCCATCATATATAACATGGGAGAATATGAATTTAGCAATCAGACTATCACTTCTGTTTTGCATACATGTACATTATTAAATCATGAAAATATTCGCCTCGTACCAGTCGACTTGTACATGTTACAGTTGACTGTACAGACCTATTTTGGTCTTATTTACAGTGTCATTACTTCATTTTTAGTCCTTCACAACTTTCATCATAAGCATACACAGAGTAATATAACATAGTCAAACTTACTTTTCACAAGCATGGTAACAATCATTATTGCCATAACACAATTCCTACATTAGAAGTCCTGAGAAACACCTACCTTATTGACGAAAATAACCGAAATCCAGAAAAAGCTCCTTAATGCAATGCACGACTCCTTGCTCCTTGCTCCTTGCTCCACACCGAAGCTCTACTACAGAGATGTTCGGCCTCCAAAGGTACCATCACACACAACTCTCTCACAATATATCTCTCTTACAATATAATCTTAGTGTAAAAGAAATAGATGAATGAGAGGGGTATTTATACACCAATTTGGGTGAGATGGAGGGGCTAGGATTTAGTAGATAGTTATAGGATCAAGGGCTAGGATGCACTAGGGAGTTGTAAAAACTACCCACACCCTAAATAACTACCCATGACTCAAACCCACTTCTCTCCCCAATCCGGCCAAGAATGTGTGCTTATGCACGTGTACATGAAGTGCACGTGCAAGCACAAGTCACCCTAACAAAAACTTGTACACAAATAAAAGTCTTTTTTTTAAAAAAAAATGTTACACATTACAAGTTGTAGAAAATAAGAAAAAGGGATTAAATCATGGGCTTAAAATAAATGGCCCAAACAATAAAATAAACAAAGTATACTTTGGGCTTTAAAAAGGC
Source organism: Hemerocallis citrina (assembly GCA_017893485.1). Lineage (NCBI taxonomy): Eukaryota > Viridiplantae > Streptophyta > Magnoliopsida > Asparagales > Asphodelaceae > Hemerocallis > Hemerocallis citrina. Next base: position 139,471,185 of record CM030359.1, on the reverse strand, counting down.
TTTTTATTTAATTAAAATAAAGCTTGGTACAAAAAGCACCAATTGAAATATCTTTACTCTTCATGATGAAAATAATAGTCAAAATATTACACGTGCACACTACGTGCAAAAATAAATAATTTTCCATTAATTGGAAAAATCAGGGCATTACAGGCAGGGAGTCTAGTTTCTAGAACTCCTAACGAAACTTGATTTACTTTCCTGTAGCAACGGGAAAGTTGGCTTTTGTACAACATCTTGCTATCCAGAACGTGTGTTTTTCTGTTATTAAGTATAACCACATTTGATTTTGCATTTAGTTAATATAATTAGTTATACCATGCATTGCATAGCCTTGACACCTCCTTGACATCACGTCGATACTTTTGTACCCATTGCATGTCCACATTTGAGTATAATAAAATAATAACATGCCAGGGTATTAAGGGTTGACTTGGTAGTGAACAATCAGAGACTGTACTCGAAGTAGGGCCCCTCATTGTTCGACTGATTATGGTTATGGATTGTTGATTATGGATTATTGATTGTTGATTATTGATTGTTGTGCCGAGTACACGGTCTGTAGAGTTCACCACTATAATCTAAACAATCCCTGTTTGCATGCACTGGACCTGTGGTGTGGGATACAGAATTACGTGTATTAGATAGGATAATAAATGACTAATAAATCTAGGTTTGACACTTGCACCCTTATCATGATTATAGTTATCAACTAGATTATGGATTGTTGTCTCGATTATTGTATCTTTGATTATAGTCTTTTGATTGTATTATCAACCCTTGTTATTGATCTTTGATTTTGTTCTTGTTCATGATTTCTTGATATACCATGTTTCCTTGTTCTTTTCCTTTACTATTTGTTGTTCGTAACTTGCTCTAACGGACATTCTCCACCCCCCCCCCCCCCCTCCCCTCCTCCAACTGTAGATGTTGAGCTTGCAGGTATAGGAAGAGATTTAACTGATGGACTTGGTGAGCAAATCTTCTAGAGAATAGAGCTGAATCATTCGACTGTTATAATTATTTTATTCATGTTATTTCCTTTCCCGCATTGCTTCCTTTGTCGTACTTTATTTTCCAGGCTTTTGTGACCTGAAGTTTATTTCTTTTCTTCCAGATGTCGGATATTATTTTATGGATTTATTTCATGGATTATAGAAATTTAATTCATTGTTTATGTGAAATTTAATTCATTTATCATGTGCAGTTATGATCATATTTCATATTGTTGAGTTAATCTGTTACAACTTATGGATGATGTACATATCATTTGTTGGACCATTGTTATGTGCTCGTATTACCGTATTTTGGAAAGTGGGGCGTGACAGGTTTTGAGTGGTATCAGAGCCCAGGTTAGGCTCTAGCCAGGTTAACTCAATAATGTGCGCAGTACGTTGATCCCATTAACATGTAATAACCAACGTATATGTGGATACTCACCATTTTGATTATATTGCAGACTGTGGCTCACAAAGGCTGTAACCCCCATTCCCGACAATAGATATTTTCCGTGTATTTTCTATAATCTAATTTTTATAAATTTATTTTGGGCTAAATTCATTTTAGATCTTTTATTAAATTAATTTCTAACCGAAAATTATATCCATTTCGAATAAGGGGGTATTTTGATCTTACTTTCTATTTCTGATTGATCGGCTATTTATATTGAGCCTAAAACAAATATATTATTATTATCTGATTATTTTAATAATTTGTTTAAAACCGAATACTATTTTATTTTCATTAAGATCATGATTATCAATTGTTATTTCTTGATTAGTCAATTAAAGTTCATTTATCGAATTATTTCATCTTCGTATTTAATCTAATTTTTCCTGGCGAATTTCAATTTATTTTCAAGCCCAATTTATATTCTATTCGTTTGTATTATTTATTTATTTAATTTGATTTAAATTTTCGTTCATGAACTATTTTCTCTTGGGCTATCTATCTTGAAGATTTCATTTTATTGGATTGTGGGTATTTTTATCTGAACCTTATTGATTTAAATCTAGCTCTTATTTGAACCCTAAAACCCAATTCAGTTTTTTTTCAACCCAAACCGACTATTATTGGATCCTAACACATTAACCCAATAATCTACTTGTATTCTATAAAAACAACCCTAATACAAATCCTAAAAACCCAAAAACACAAATTGTAGCCGTCGCAATTTCTCTCTCTTATTCTCTCCCCTCCTCTTTCTCTCTCCCCGGGCCTTGGTTTCCCGCCCAACAGAACCCATCCCTGTAGCACTACATTCTCCGGTGAGCCCTTCTCTTCTGGTGACCCTCGTCGTCACCAACCCCTCCGTCGACCTTCCCAACGTCGCCCAACCTCTACCTCGACACCAGTAACCCAAAAACCACAAATCCCGATTCCCACTTCTCTGTCCTCGACATTAACAGCGATCAAATCCTTAATCCTCCTCGACCAAGCAGTGCCGCCCTGTTGTGCCATCGACCTCGCCGTCGACACTGCTCCGCTCGTCGCCAGCGCTGCTGTCGCCTGCATTGGCCTTGCTGACGTTGCTGCTGTCATGGTTGCGGAGGTTGCTGAGTTCTCTCTTGTTGGTATTGCTTTGGGATCTTATTGCACGTATATTGCACGTGTTATAAATTGCTAGTTTGTGGGTTCGTTGCTTCAGGATCCTTATCCCGTTATTCTTGGTATTCATTTTTATCCCGTTATTCTTGGTATTCATTTTTACCGTTATTCTTGGTATTCCTCTTGAATTGTTAATTGTAACAAATTCATGTTTTGTTGAAACTATTGCAAGTTGATCCCTTGTTTATTGTACCATACATTGTTCATCTCTTCGTTGGGTCTATTGAGAGTTTACACAAGCCAACCCTAATATTCTTGACATCATATCACTTTTGACTCTAAAGATTGGATCTTTCACACATTCATGCAGAATTGATAATAGGGTTAACCGTATAATCATAACACGATTAATTATTGTAGAGACAACTGCTAGGTTGTATGTTGTTTGATCGATTGATGGTTGATTGATGATAAATTAGTGTATGTATTGTTCTAACTTTATTTATCATGTTTTTACACTCATCATGCTGATTATATAACTTATTAACTAATAGAATTGATACCAATCACATTTAAATTAATTTATTTCATGAAAAATACCCTAAAACCTGTGTAATGCTTGCTGACCTGTATGTTGACTGCTATTTTTGACCTAGTAAACGATCTCAAAATGAATGACTTTCTGAATGAGAATTGTAGCCTTATCTTTCCAATTTCTAGAACATCTTGAATTTTTGAATTCCGAGTTGTGTAGCAAAAGTTATGCCCATTTTACAATAGTTGTGTTTTTACTTTCAGATTTTCAGATTGTTGTATATTTCATGTTTAAACAGTAAAAAGGGTGATCATATGTTAAAATTATACTCTGATAATTTCCATATTGTTAGTAATCATGTTTAGGAGTCCAGAAAATATTTTTAATCAACCTATTATGGAGTTTTTGCTGTTTCTAAAATTGTAACAACATAATGTCGGATTTCTGCCTGAACATGATATCTGAAAAGAACCTTGTAATTGACAGAGCTACAATTGTCGGATTTTCAACTTTAGATATGCGTTGGAACCGTGTGGAAGTCTAGTTTCAAGAACTTCTGACGGATTCACTTTTCGAGTTCTGAAACAGCGGGAAACTGCATTTTTGTACAGACTGCTCTTGCTGTCCAGAATTTTACTTTTCAATTTTTAATAGATTAGTTATTCCTATATGGTATTATTGCATGAATCTAAATGTGTATGTTTCATTACATGATCCTAATGTCATATTGTAATCATTCTAATTGTTCTATTTCATGTTACCCTTCTATTGTTCCTTTATTGTTACTATTATTCATATTGTCTTATTGTACTCATTCATATTGTATTGTTGCATTGATAAATAATTAATAAGCCAAGGTCTAAGGGATTGACTGGAGTAGTTGATGATACAGTAACTGTAATCGGAGGAGGGTCCCATGTTTCCCTAAATATTGTTCTAGCTATTGTTTTATCGATTGATTGTGGAGCGATGACTACGGCACCCCAATCTATCGTGTATTGTATCGTTGTCGATGACCGTACTGTGCACCGAAAGGTGAATATTGATTATACATGTTGAGTACATGATCTATAGAACCTTCCACTCAACTCTAAAATGAAATTGATTGCATGCATCGAACCTGTAGTATGGGATGCAGTAGTACATGCATTAGTTAGGATTAAAATGATAATAGACTTAAGAATTGACACGATATCAACACTTCATATTGTTCCTCATTGTTCCTATTGATATCGAATATCGGCTAAGTGTTATTGTTATTGATCATTGATTATTTTTACCGAATACTGAATCATTGTATATAGTCATTTCATTGATCACCGTGATATTGATTATTAATTATCGTGCCATGTTATTGATTCCTATTGATCCATTGATTCATTAATATACCGTTATTCCATTGTTCCCTGCTTTCTCTACTTGATGTCCATGACTTGCTCTAAGTTCAATTTTTCTCCGATGAAGTGTACATAAGTAATGATGGAGAATTTCCTGCTTGAATTGGAGAATAGACATTCTGATAATCTTAATGCTTTCTAATTGCTTATCGCTTTAATGAACTTATTGTATTGAGACTTGTTCCTATTGTATTGGGATTTATTATTGTATTGGGCTTATGTCTCGGATTTTATTATTGTTCTAGATGTTGGTTTATTATTGTATTTAGATATTTTTATTGCTTCATTCCAAATATTATTGTTTATGAGATTATTATTATTGCATGCGCAATAGTTCTGTATTGATGATATTGTTGAGTTAATCGGATAACAGCTTATGGGTGACGTTAGTCATTCGTTGGGCCAATATCATGTACTCGTATTCCGTATTTTTGGGAAGCGGAGCATGACAAAGGCTCTTTCACTTTCTAACTCAGGGTTGAACAGTCAGACTATGCTGCTATCCTCTAGACGATGCAACAAATGATGGTCTTATAACAAGAGCACAATGAGTTGATGAGGTCTACCTTAGAGGCAGCCAATCGAACCACTATTGGACCCGCACCAGGGATACTGCCACCAAGGCCCGGTATAGTGGCAGATTTCATGAGGTTGCACCCAGACAAGTTCTCAAGTACTGAGACGCCGCTGGTGGCCAAGCAATGCCTGATTTGGATGGAATAGTTGATGCTAGCGGCATGGATCTCCGATGTGGTTCAGGTGGATGTAATAAGCATCCATCTTGTGCACCTTGCCGGTATGTTGTGGCAGGCAGAGACCGAGAGGCTTGAGAGATCCATCACTTGGGCCACTTTCACGGAGTGCTTCATTGCAAAAAAATTCCCTGACATCATCAAAGTCAAAATGGTGCGGCAATTCGTTTCCTTAACATAGGTTGGTTAGATAATGTTATTTAATGTCGCTAACTGTTTCCTACTTCATATGTGACAATATTAATTTAAACATCATTCTGACTCAGGGGAATCGGTATGTGGATGAGTATGCTGCTGAATTTACTCGGCTCAGCCGTTTCGCAGCTGCCATGGTGGCCAATGATGAGGACAGGGCCCGCAGGTTCCTGATGGGCTTGAATTTCAACATTCAGGACCATTTGGTTTCTCACTGACACCGCACCTATGCCGATGTTCTTGATGCGGCCAGGAACCAGGAGCATACTTATAGGAGAATGAATGCTACTTAGCGGGCAGTACAATACCCTACCATCGCCCAGATGACTGGAGGACCTCTTCGGAGGCTGACCCCTCCCGTAAGGGCACTTACGTATTCGCCTGTTGCCCCGAGGACAGTTAAGAATTGTGAATTCTTCCATAAGGTTGGTCATCTGCGGAAGGACTGCAGACTACCCAATTGGCTGTGCCTTTTGTGTGGAGGCAGTGACCATGTGGTCAGTGACTGCCCAAGGAACAGGCTCCCTGCACGGACTGGAGGTCCAGTTGAGTAAGGTGCAATAGTTAGAAGTCAGGGCAGACTGCCACTTCCACCGCAGAGGCAAGCTTTTGATCAGAGGAGAATGGCTCCGAGGGGAGGTCAGATTGGAGGCCATGGTCAGGTCTATAACATGACTGCAGCAGAAGCAGAGATGGTTGCTCCTGTGGTTGCAGGTATATACCAATAATTGCATTATTTGTAATCAATTTCTGCACTATTTATTTCTTCTTGTACAATTATTCGTGCTTATATCCTACATACACCTTCATTCTTATTCCTTGAATCATTTATAGGCATCATCTTAGTTCACTCTGTTCCTACCCATGTTTTGTTTGATTCCGGTGCAACCCACTCCTTTGTTTTTTCCCGCTTCGTTGATCGGCACCGTTTGGCAAGTGTCGTCATGCCAGAAGCTTGGGATATCACAATGGGTGGAGGTATCATCATTTGTTCTAAGCTGTGCAAGCAGAGCCCTTTGCTGATTTGTGGCATGGATTTGAAGGTCGATCTTATTGTGATCCCCAATTCCGACTTTGATATTATTCTTGGGATGGATTGGTTGGGGGTTACCAATGCCATGAATGATTGCCGAGAGAAGAAGGTAATATTCAGGCTCCCAGGTCACCAAGAGTTCGAGTTTATGCAGGTGAGACACCGCTTGGACGTGTTAATAACTCGATGAACTCGAAATCTAGTGCATTTGAGTCAACGTGCACTGATGGTGAAGTTTCACCCATGGTTATGCGAGACTTTCTTGATGTCTTTCCTGAAGAATTGCCTGGATTGCCACCAGACCGAGATATAGAATTTGGTATCGAAGTTCAACCGGGTATGGCACCAATCTCGAAAAGCCCGTACCGGATGGCACCAGTTGTGTTGGCAGAACTGAAGGTGCAAGTCCAAGACTTGTTGGATATAAGTTTTATCAGGCCAAGTGTTTCGCCTTAGGGTGCCCCGGTGTTGTTTGCCAATAAGAAGGATGATAGTCATAGACTCTGCATTGACTATAGAGAACTGAACAATGTCACCGTGAAGAACCGATACCCGCTGCCGGAGATCGACGATATGTTCGATCAGCTTGGAGGTGCTTCAGTTTTCTTGAAGTTGGATCTTCCTCTGATTATCATCAGGTTAAGGTGAAGACCGAGGGTATTCAGAAGACAGCATTTCCCACGACATATGGACATTACGAGTTCTTAACAATGCCATTTGGAGTTACCAATGCACCAGCCATGTTCATGAGTCTGATGAACAAGGTATTCTCACCGTTTTTGTACATGTTTGTAGTGGTGTTCATTGATGATATGCCGGTGTACTCTCAGAATAGGGAACACCATGCTGCGCATTTGAGGGTTGTCTTGCAGACTTTGAGGGAGAATCAACTCTATCGGAAGCTCAGCAAGTGTGAATTTTGGCTCGACCATGTCGCATTTTTGGGCCATATTATCTTTGGTGATGGAGTCTCAGTTGATCCATCGAAGATTACTGCAGTCAAGGATTGGCCAGTATCGAAGTCAGCATCATATGTGCGAAGTTTTCTCGGATTGGCGGGGTATTATCTGAAGTTCGTTCAGGATTACTCAAAGATTGTTGAACCCCTTATCAATTTCACGAGGAAAAAACAGAAGTTTGTTTGAGATCGAGCTTGTGATGAAGCCTTCGTGGAGTTGAAGAATCGGTTGACGTCCACACCCGTTCTGACTATACCAAACAGTTCGGGAGGCTTTGTAATTCATTTGATGCTTCTGGTAGAGGTTTGGGCGCAATGCTGATGCAATGAGTCAGGGTTGTGACTTATGCATCCAGACAGTTGAGGCTACATGAGAAGAACTATCCTACGCATGATCTTGAACTTGCAGCCGTAATCTTCGCCTAAAGTTATGGATGCATTATGTGCTTGAGGATAGGGTTGAGATTTTCACAGATCATAAGAGTCTCAAGTATGTGTTCACTCAGAAGGAACTGAACATGAGGCAGAAAAGATGGTTGGAACTAATGGTAGATTACGATATTAACTTGCAGTATAACCGCGATAAAGTGAATTTGGACCCCGATGCATTGAGCAGAAGACCTGCTGCTATTTTCCTTACCAAACAGAAGGAAATGTTGGAGGATATGAGAAGGCTGGAATTGGATGTGATTCTTCCTGGGTCAGCACATCATTGTATGATGTTGCAGTTGTAGTTTTCATTGGTGGAACAGATCGAGGAAGCTCAAGGTGGTGATCAACAGTTTCATAAATTCTGAAGCGTAGTGGAAGCAGGCTTGAGAACTGACTTGATCATCCATGCAGATAGGTCGCTTCGTTTTGGAGCTAGGTTGTGTGTATGTAGCGCCCCGAATTTTCAATATGATATCTCAGAAATACGTGGCACAAAATCAACAAAATCCAAATTCATTTAATGTGCTCATAAAATTCCAGAATTCAAACAAAATATTAAACCCGTCAAATAACAGAAAATCACATTTTTAAGTCGTAGAATATCACCAAAACATCAATTCTTTTGAAAAACACATATAACTCACTTAATAAGGTTATAAGAATACATTTAAAACTTTATTATATATAAAATATAATTCTCTGTAAAATACTGTAATCTGCAGTAAAAACATCATTTAAAACAGTAGAGCAATAATCCATAATATTGAGGAAATAACCATTTAAAAGAAACGAAGAAAATTCAACAAAATAGCCAAAAAGAACAATTGACGGTCGACCGCTCAAGAAGGGCAGTCGACTGTCAATTAGATATCTTCAAAATATAAGCATGACGGTCGACCGTGACCTGCTATACAGCCAGGTTAGGAATTTTTGTGCTTGTTTCGACTGATACGTCAATTGAACTTTGTAAAATCAAAATTTAACTTCCTGAGATGATTAATTATAACTTGTACAACATATATGAGTTTATAAAGCAATCTAAAACACATCAAGATCTAAAAAGAATAATTTTTTCACAAAATTGTTCAAAACAGGATATGAATATATATATATATATAAGTGCATATATGTGATTAAGCATAAATAAAACTTCCAGAAAACAATATATATAGGTAGTATAATGTTTAGACTTAATCTCAGCACTAAAACAAATCAATCTCAATCAAAAACTTCATGAAGAACATCCAATTCCATTCCGGCCATTCATCAAAACAGAGACATATTGTTTATGTGTATATGTTTGTATATATATATATGTTTAAGCATTAAGAATCAGTGTATATGAGTGGTGTAAGGTTTAATTTAATCTCAGTATCAAAAAAACTCAAGAATCAATCGAAAACATCATAAAATTCACAAAAAACCAAATTTTGGTCTGCACACAAACAGGCCCGAAATTCAGCTCCATCTCTTTTACTGAGAACATGATTCTTTTAGTTTAATAACTCTTCTACAACTTGTTATATTCATACCCCACTAACTACAATAGTTTACTTGTGAATACATGCAATAAAACAATCATTCATCAAGTTCTTTACTCATCAAAACCCCAAACAATGTGTGCATGCATACTCAACATTAAAAGAACTCATCTTTGTTCAAATTGTGCATTATACAACATCCATTCATTATACTCAACCAAATCAATAATAATCTGAAAGAAAATGACCTACTCATGATTTCTATTAGGTTCTTAACAATCTCATTTCATCTACATAAAATTTAAATCATCAAAGCATAAGTTTCATGAAAAGATTCACTTTTTAGTTCTTCTACTCATCAAAATTCATTATATCTTCATACCATCATCTAACATGCTTTCTCATAGATAAATCATCACATACAACATGCTTAGAATAATAACAAAACAAACATATGTCACTCACCTTATTGAAGAATCAACCGAAGATAATAAAGAAATAAAAAAAATCCCTCATTTTGCAAGAAAACAAAGATCCTCACATTGAAACTCCAAAAAAATAATAATAATAAAATCCATTTGTGTTGTGCACCAAAGAGACGGCTGCACCCCATCTTTATTAGGCCGGAATTTTGGTATCTAGGGTTTTTGAATAGATTAGCAAAATACCTCTTTTAAATATAACTTTACATCATCCTCCGCATTCTAAATTCCCAGACATATCAAAAAAGGCATTTTTGAAAGCGATTTTATTACCTCCTCCTCATTCGCCTTTCTCAACCCAGATCTGCCATCCACACACCCCTATCGACCTCCCTCCCTTCTTTAATGTTGTAGATCTCATCTTCCTCTTCACACCCATCTCATGGTTTCCCCTCTTTCGAGCTCCGGTTATATTCGCCCTCCTCAGAAGCGGCATCCTCATCGTTTATCGCCGGAATTTATTCTGGAGTTGATCTTATTTGTACTGCTCTGTTTAATCTCTGGTTTGTATTGCACTGGTTATCTTCTCTTTTCTCTGTTTATTCACTGGTTTGTAGCTCCCTCTGAGCTCCAGTTGACTCATTCCCTTCTTCTTTAAGGGTTTCTTTCCTTATCAAATTTATCTCCCATCCCTGCTATCTCTTATTTGTGGGTGTTGTCGGACCGGTTAGTACGGTTCTGTTTTGTTTCCTCGGATGTGGTATGCTGGTGAGTTAGTAAACTTCTATTGTGCTTCTGGTTCTAGTATCTATTGTCTTCTTTCTTGTTGGTGGTTGTATTAAGAGTTTATCTTGGTGTTTGCTGGCATGGTACCCACCGAATCTACAGCTAGACCTAACAGTTTAGTGTCGTTTCGGGCTTTGAATAGCGACGTATCTGCTCCTTTCCGGGGTAATTCCTATCTTTCTTTTAGCTCACCTTCCTCCACTTTTTCTCCTTCTACTGGTAAGGCCGACCCTATGCGGTCCTGTCACAGGTGCCTTCTTCCTGGGCACTTTAAACGTGAGTGCGTGAACAAAATCAAGTGCCTCTTCTGTGAGAAGTTTGGTCACTCACGCAGTAGATGTTTTCTCCTCCAAGGACTCCTTGGTTTGCCCAGAGGCTTTCCTTTACCTGCCAAACTTCTCTCAGTCCTTAATTATCCACACTTAAAGTGCAGACTTCATGATTGCACATCTAAGAAGCTCAGTATTCATTCTGGAAAGAAGTTAGACTCATCAGTGATTGTTTCCAGTCCAGCTAGGCTTCCCTCTTCACCCTCCGCTGTGTTATACGATTCGAGGGCTATTCTTCAGCCTCCTAATAATGCTAATCGCTTTAAGGATCTTAAGATTTATACGAAACTAACCTCTTTCCCCCGATCGAGCGTCCACAAGACTCGTCCTCATACTGTTTCTGTGGCATCTTCATTAATCTTGAATTCGAGTTATAACGAAGGATTGTTTAAATACTTTGCCTAGCGCCACTCTTGGCGCTGCAGTGCGATGGGGTCCTCCCTGCATCGCAGCTCTTCGGCCCCTCAGGCGCCATCTGCCAATGCTCTTACTAATATTAAGGCTCATACTTTAGATTATCTTTATCCTTGTACTATGTTGATCTCTTCATCCAATCTTCCTACGTTCTCCCTACATTTCCCAGGATGTATCTTCTCGATGTATCAAGGTTTAGGGAGTCAATCTTGGATACATGATCTCCTTTCGGGGGTGAGGGATCTCCTGCACCCCTTCCCCCGCAGTTTTCTCTTTCCCTCGTCTTGCTTCATCAAAGATGAAGTTTCCTTGCCTGCCCCGGATGCTATTTCATCCACTTTGGTGCAGGTTGCCCTGCCCCCTATTAAGCAAAAATACAACAAGAAGGTTGTCAATATAGTTCAGATACGAGTGAGTGCTCGTATTCTTGCTAGGAAAGCAGCTTCCATTTCGTCTCTCCAGCTTGTGCACGGTTGAGCTGTCATCCTCCTAGCCTCCGCAGTACAGGCTGACAGGCCCCCCCTTCTTGTTGGTGCTTGCCTCCTGTGGATGGGTAGTTGTGTCCCTCTGCGAGAGTCGTCTCTTCTCTTAGGCTACGCGTTTTCCCCTTTGTGCTGCTTTTGTTCGCAAGGACAGCTAGTGATGGTGTCTGTCTTCGTGTGGGGAGGTGTTGGCACCCGGTCTCACGGCTCAGTGGCTTAGGTCCTAGTCTTTTTCGGGTGTGACAAGTTGGCTTCGCTCCTTTAGTGTTTTTTCTCGAGCCCGTTCGGAATGCTGCTTGGTTTCTTGAGCTGACTCCCTGTATTACTGGATTAGTTAGTCATTTTTGTTTTTCCTTTTTGTATGCTTATTTCTGTTTTACATCTTGTAAAGCCAGTGATTACTGTTTATACATTATCTTATTTTATTGATTAATATATTTTTTGATGGCTGGAGCCTTTTGGCTCTATCCGATTCATCAAAAAAAAAATATAACTTTACATGTATAAATCCTTATACTTGGAAATTAAATAAAACCATCGTAATTGAGATTTAAAACAAGAATAACCACTCTATTATCAGCCGGCATTGTTTTGAAAACCCAGAAAATGAAATTGCACTTTTGCCCTCTAAGTGACAATTTTGCAAAAGGACACTTTTTTTATCAAAACTTGCAAACTTAACCAAATTTATTAAAACAAAATGTAAGTTCTTTATATCTGAGTTGATTAGGCATCTTGCCCAGCCCAAAAATCCAAAAATCTGGAGTTTTCACTCCAAGTGGTAATTTTGCACAAAAGTCCCTCTTTTTGTAATATTTGCAAATAGGTCAAACAATTATCAAAAAAATCCAGAAAATTCACAAATAATATAAATAATAAATAATGGGTTTCGCCAAAATAATTTTTTACCTTGAACTTCCCAAGAAAATATTTGCACGTGTAAAAGGTAAATTTCAGAAAAATGATTATTAAATCACCAAAAAAACATTTTAATTCATTTATTAATCTTAAAAGCATTATTTAAAAATCTTGGGTATTACAGTGTACCTAGAGGAGAAGTCAGGTAGAAGCTACTTGCAGAGGTCAATGATCGCCCTATTCTATTCACCCTGACGGCACAATGATGTACAGAGATCTGAAGCAACATTTTTTGTGGCATTGTATGAAGATAGCAGTGGCAAGATTTGTGTCTCAGTGATTGATCTGTTAACAAGTGAATGCGGAGCATCAGAGGACCGCTGGACTCCTTCAGCCTTTTCCAATCCCTCAGGGGAAATGGGAGAACATCACTATGGATTTCGTGACGGCAATGCCAAGAAGTACCAAATGTCACAATGCTATTTGGGTAATAGTAGACCATTTGACGAAGAATGCCCATTTCATCCCTTTCAGAGTGGGTCGGTCCACAGAAAGCTTGGTCGAGAAGTACATACAGGAAGTTGTGAGAGTGCATGGAGTTCCTGTCAGCATCGTATCGGACAAAGATACGAGATTCAGGTCCCTATTTTGGGAGAGTCTTCAGAAAAGCTTGGGAAGTAAGTTGAGCTACAGCATTGCATTTCACCCATAGACAGACGGACAATCTGAGAGGACGATTCAGACACTGGAGGACATGTTGAGGTCTTGTGTTCTTCAAATCGGAGTCTCGTGGGAAGATCATCTGCACTTGGTTGAGTTCTCGTACAACAACAGTTTTTAGGCAAATTTCAAGGAAGCTCCATACGAGGCATTTTATGGTCGTAAATGTCGATCGCCAGTTTGTTGGGATGGCATCGGCGAGAAGAAAGTTTTGGGGCCTGAGTTGATCACAAAGACAGTCGATGCAATGGCTCAGATAAGGAAGCACTTACAAACAGCTCAGGACAGGCAGAGGAAGTGGGCTAATTGTCATCGGAGGCCTTTTGTAACGCCCCGTACCCAACTCGTATGCACACAATTAACTAAATTCTAATCCACTGCCCACCACAAGTTGCCTCAAAAAGGGTGTCTGGACGTTAGGTACCCTAAATCATTGGCTATTCCTATTTATTGAAACTCTTAGAAAATAATAATAATAAAATCCCTTTGTGATGTGCAGCAAAGAAATGGCTGCACTCCACCTTTAATAGGCCGTAATTTTGGTATCTAGGATTTTTAAATAGATTTGCAAAATACCTCTTTTAAATATATCTTTACATATATAAATCATTATACTTGGAAATTAAATAAAACCATCTTAATTAAGATTTAAAACAAGAATAACCCCTCTATTATCAGCTGGCATTGTTTTGAAAACCCAGAAAATGAAATTGCACTTTTGCCCTCTAAGTGACAATTTTGCAAAAAGACCCTTGTTTATCAAAACTTGCAAAATAACCCAAATTAATTAAAACAAAAAGTAAATTCTTTACCTCTGAGTTGACTAGGCATCATGCCCAGCCCAAAAAACTAAAAATCTGGATTTTTCACTTCAAGTGGTAATTTTGCACAAAAGTCTCTCTTTTTATAATATTTGCAAATAGGTCAAATAATTATAAAAAAAATCCAGAAAATTCACAAATAATATCTAATAATAAATAATGGATTTCCCCAAAATAATTTTTGACATTGAACTTCCCAAGAAAATATTTGCACGTGTAAAAGGTAAATTTCAGTAAAATGTTTATTAAATCACCAACAAATCATTTTAATTTATTTATTAATCTTAAAAGCATTATTTAAAAATCTGGGGTATTACATCACTCCCTCCTTAGAATAGTTCTGTCCCTAAAACTACTACTAATAGGGTCCAATAATATAAGCAAAAGGAATTGAAATCTCATAAATAGGAATATAGTTTAAAAAATACCATTACCCAAGAGAATGTAATCTAACAAAAGAAATACAACTTAACTCAAATATTACAATCATACAAAAAACTCAGGAAAATCCTTCTGCATGCGATCCTCCGGCTCCTAAATAGCCTCCTCGAACTGCTGGTTCCTCCACAACACCTTGACCATAGGTGTCACCTTGATCCTCAATACTTTCTCCCTACGATCAATAATCTCTACAGGCTGCTCCTTGTAACTCAAGTTCACCTGTAGACCTTCAGGCACTTCTACCAACTGATGACTCTGACCCGACACATAATTTCTCAACAAAAGACACATGAAACACATCATGCACCTCTGCCAACTCCTCCTGTAGCTCCGATCTATAAGTCGTCTTACAAATCCGCCCCAAAATCCTGTATGGCCTAATGTACCTTGGCACCAACTTGCCTCCCTTACCAAACCTGATCACTCCTTTGCTCAGAGATACCTTGAGGAAAACTGCATCCCCAGCCTCAAACTATAAGTCCCTTCTTTGAGTGTCTGCATAAATCTCCTACCGACTCTGGACCTCGACCAACCTCTTGCGAATAAACTCAATCTTCTCCGATGTCTGCTGCACAATCTCGGGCCCAAACATCTACCTCTTGCCAACCTCTTACCAGCGAACAGGTGTCCTGCATTTCCTCCCGTACATAGCTTCGTACGGAGCCATCCTGATACTTGCATGGTAACTGTTGTTATAAGCAAACTCAACCAATGTCAAGTACCTCTCCCAACTACCATTAAAATCCATAACACAAGCCCTCAGCATATCCTCCAATACCCGATTCACCATTTCAGTCTGACCATCAGTCTGTGGATGAAAAGCAATACTGAAATCAGTTTTGTTACCCAAAGTTGCTTGCAAACTCTTCCAAAACCTCGAAGTGAACCTTGCATCCCTGTTGGACACAATCGACACAGGAACTCCATGAAGTCTCACAATCTCATTAATGTACAGCTCTGCCAATTTTTCCAACAACCAAGTAATCTTTATAGATAGAAAGTGAGCTAACTTGGTCAAACGGTCCACAATAACCCAAATCGAGTCATTGCCCTTCGGACCCCTTCGCAAACCTGTGATGAAATCCATGCTGATATTCTGCCACTTCCATTCTAGAATTAGGCAAAGGCTGCAACAGACCTCTAGGTATCTGATTTTCTGCTTCAATCTACTGACAAGTCAGACACCTTGCCACAAAATTTGCCACATCCCTCTTCATACCAGACCACCAAAAGTGTTGTTTGATGTCCTTGTACATCTTTGTGCCTCCAGGATGTACTGACAACAAAGTACTGTGTGCCTTCTGCAAGATACTCTCCCTCAAATCTGCATTCTCCGGGACACACAACATTTCACCCATCCATAGAACTCCATTTTGGACATGGAACTCTGACAACTTGCCTTTGGAAACCTACTGCAACAACTTCTGAATCCCTACATCTGATTTCTGACCTTCCACAATCCGCTCTCTCAAAGAAGGCTGCAGCCTCAACTCAGCCAAAGACGCTCCCAAACCCTGCAGTACCACCTCAATACCTGCCTGATCAATCTTGCTGCCAACTCACTCTGAGTAGTGATCAAGCTCGACAAACTGCTCTCCCGACTAAGCCTATCGGCCACCATATTCGCCTTCCCCGGATGATACTTGATCTCAGGATGAATGTCTTTCAATACTTCCAACCACCTTCTCTGTCCAAGATTTAGATCCTTCTGCTGATAAATGTACTTCAGGCTCTTGTGGTCGGTATACATGTTGACCTTTTCACCATATACATAATGCCTCCACTGCATCAAGGCAAAGGTAATAGTTGCTAACTCCAAATCATACGTCGGATAATTCTTCTCATGCGGACACAACTGTCTCAAACCATAGGCAATAACCTTGCCTTCCTGAATCAAGAAACACCCCAAACCTCTGAGAGATGCATCGCTGAAGATATCATAATCCTTTCCAGCTTGTGGCAAAGCTAAGATAGGTGCAGTCGTCAGCCTCTCCTTTAGCTCAAGGAAACTCACCTTACACTTATCAATCCATGTGAATGCCACATTATTCTGAGTTAACCCTGTCAAAGGAACTGCAATCTGTGCATAGCCCTGAATGAATCTCCTGTAGTGCCCAGCCAAACCGAAGAAACTTTTGACTTCCTTCACTGACGTTGGCCTGGGCCAATCCTTCACTGCTTCCACCTTCTGAGGATCAGTGGACACTCCCTCCTTAGGAAGGATATGACCAAGAAAAGCTACCTCAAACTTTCAAAACTCACACTTCGACAGCTTGGCATAAAAGTTATGCTCCTGTAACTTCTGTAACACCTCTGTCAAGTGCATAGAATGCTCTTCCTCTGACTTCGAATATACCAAAATATCATCAATGAAAACCACCATGAAGGAATAAATAAATGGCCGTAAAATCCGATTCATCATATCCATTAATACTGCCGGCGCATTCTTCACTCCGAATGGCATTACCAAAAACTCATAAGGTCCATGACGAGTCCTGAAAGCTGTTTTACTCACATCTTCCTCCTTGACTCGAACTTGATGATACCCTGATCTCAAATGAATCTTTGAAAACACAGCTACTCCCCGAAGCCTGTCGAACAGATCATCAATCCATGGAAGCAGATACTTGTTCTGAATAGTCACCCTATTCAACTTCCGATAGTCAATGCACATCCTCATTAACCCATCCTTCTTCTTGACCAATAACACTGGCGCACCCCACAGTGAAAAACTCGGCATGATGAAACCCTTGCTCAGCAATTCCTCAATCTGCTTCTTAACTTCATCCTGTTCTACAGGTGCCATCCTGTACGGAGCTTTAGAAATCGGAGCACTCCCCGGCTGAACATTAATGCAAAACTCGACATCTCGGTGCGGCGGCAATCATAGTAAATCTTCCAAGAACAACGTAGGAAAATCGTTGACAACTGGAATGCCTCTGACTTCATCCGAAATCATCAACTTAGATACCACTGCACCACTTTCGGGTCCATCATCTTCCCCTGAAAAGTCACTGCAGGACCACCTGGTGGCTTCACCGACACCTCTTTCTTCTTGCATTCAATTTTGGCATCATCTATTGCCATCTAATCAATTCCCACTATCACATCCACACCCCGAACTTGCAGCTCAATAAGATCAATGCCAAATAATCTTCCACCAATATCGATATCACAGCCTTCATAATACCGATCAGTAGTCAATTCTTCACCTGATGGTGTTGCCACCGTCAAGACTCTGCCTAGAAACACCTTAGGTTCCACACCTAAAGCTTTAGCAAAATTGGGCGACACAAATGTATGCGAAGAACAAGTATCAAATAAAACTTTTGCTTTTATTCCATTAACCAAAATAAATCCTGTTACATGAAGAATGATACTCAAATCTCCAATTTATTCTCAAACAAAATTTTACTTAATACATTGAATAAATAAAAATTCAAAATTCTTGCATACCCTGGATCACATCCTCTGAGTTACCTGCATCCCCCTTAGTTAATGCGAACACTCACCCTTGCCTCTGAAATTTGCTTCTGCCTGCACCACCCTTCTTCAACGGTGGATAGAAAAGCTTAGTATGCCCCACCTACCCACAATGGAAACAAGTCTACTTCTCCAGTTTAGGACATGCTGACCTGAAGTGACCTGCCTCCTTACAGTAGTAACAAGCCACATCCTGAGTTGCAGGTGCCCTCTTCTATAGTCTACTGAACTTGCCCTGCTTCACTGAGAACTTCTTCCCACTCTGACTAGTTGCTGGTCTCTTGCTCCTGTTCCAGACCTCTTACTTCAACTGGAGCTGGTCCATATCCTCTTCCGTTGTAGCTGCTCTCCTGACCAGCTTATCAAACCTACTTATACCCAAAGGAATCATCATCGACCTCAAATTTGGCCTCAAGCCCTGCTCGAATTTCTTGGCCTTCTTCACTTCAGCAACAATCAGCTCCAGTGCATACCTTGACAGCTGAGCGAACTTAGTCTCATATTCATGCACTGTCATATTGCCTTGCTGCAGATTCAAGAATTTTGTTGCCTTCTTCTCCTGAATATCCAGAGGAAAGCAATCCCTGAATTCATCTATAAAAGCTTCCCAAGTCACTTGCTGGTCTCCAAAGTCTTCTTCACTGACTACCACCAGACGCCAGCATCCTTCTCTAACTGCATAGAAGCCCATTTCACCTTATTGACTGCTAGGGTTTCCAAGACTTCGAAGACCATCTCCATCTGTCTAAACCAATCATCAGCCTCATTTAAATCAGACTGTCCCTCAAACACAGGTGGCTTCATCCGCTTGAAGGACTCAATCTGCTTGATCGGATCAGCTTTAACAAATACTGGTCCAGTCCCTGATTCTGATTCTGATTCTGATTCTGTGCCATATTAGTTGTCATGAATGCGTTAAAGGTCTGATACACCCTAGCAATCTCAGTCTCAAGACCAAGTCCAGACCCATGGGAACTTCCAGCCCCATCACCATTACCACCATTCCTGGTCCTGGGTCCTGCCACTACTGAATACTGCAAAATGAGGGTAAACTTAGAGCATCACAACACAATTCATGTTCACATCAGTACCTCTTGTCAAAACCTCAACCATAGCCCAAACCAAAACATCATGTTCTAACTCTGTGTGACACTCACACTCTAATGTCCACACCTAAATACTCACGCTCTAATGTCCACACCTAGGTTTATTTTTATACCATGTTTATTATTACTATAGAAGCATGCTCTGATACCAATCTCTGTAGCGCCCCAAATTTCCCATAGGATATCTCAGAAACACGTGGCACAATTCCCAGCATCAACCTTAATTGTAATAGTAAACATAAGCCAAAACACAGGGAAAACATTTAAACTTTTATTACATTAATTCTTTACAAAGCACAGCGGAAAACAAACGCCTTGAATTACAAATTCTTTATTTTACAACACATTCTTTTACAATTTGCATAAACCATAACATCATTCTATCTCAAGCATCCAAATCCCAAGCTATAGATACCTACCTATAAAACATGAGGTAAGAGATAACCCTAACCCCTAAAACTATAGGGATCAGCCATAATGGAGTGAGTGACATAAAAATAAATACAACATAAATAATGCATAAGGCATAGAGTCATAAACAACATGTACCAACAGCAAGAATAAAAGAAATAAGAAATAACAATAAATAAAACATGAAAGCATCAAGTGAAACTAGGCTAAGTGTCAAGTGTAGAAAAATAGGAAACAACATGCATGAAAACAAGTCAAGAAAATGCCAGAGCTATATGCTGACTCTCTAATGTATACTTGTCGAATTCTATGCATCCCACTCTACATAGGTCCGGTGCAAGCCCTTATCGTTCTCCACTTGATAAGGTTTAATCCCCGTTATGCAACTAATCCTACTACGATGACTACTACGAGATTTAGATAAACTATGAGTATTAACTCACGCCTCGATAATTACAGAGGTCAATCTCCATCCACAGATAATTCCGGAGACTATTTCACTCACACCTAGAAATCTTCGAGAATACCCACACCGCAAGCTTAGGCGCCTCATCATACGAATACCCCATGAGTGTCGCCTCGACACCGATAATTCCGGAGATCAATCCCATACCACAGGTAATTCCGGAGACTATTTCACTCACATCACGATAATTCGGGGATTATCTCACACCGCAGGCCATACTGAGGTCCATAACCCATCTTCCCATTTCATCATATCAACATCTAGTGCCTGTCCTTATCTTGTTAAGTTAATTAATTATTTATTAGAGTGAGTAACTCTTAGAGTTGGTGTACTCTACCGAGCTTAACTGAACTGAACAACAACCAAAATCTCAACCGTCGGTAGTTAAGGCCCCACTCAATCTCTAAAGACTCATAACTCAACCATCAATACCAAAACTTTCAATAAAACTCACAAATCCATCATCAGAACGATTATATGAAGAAAACTTCTTAAATCAACAAAATCCAAATTCATTTATTGTTCTCATAAAATTCCAGAATTCAACCAAAATATTAAACCCGTCAAATAACAAAAAATCACATTTTTAAGTCATAGAATATCACCAAAACATCAATTCTTTTGAAAACACATATAACTCACTTAATAAGATTATAAGAACACATTTAAAACTCTATTATAAATAAAATATAATTCTCTGTAAAATACTATAATCTGTAGTAAAAACATCATCTAAAACAGTAGAGCAATAATCCATAATATTGAGAAAATAACCATTTAAAAGAAACGAAGAAAATTCAACAAAACAGCCGAAAAGAACAATTGACGGTCGACCGCTTAAGAAGAGCAGTTGACTGTCAATTAGAAATCCCAAAAATAGAAGCATGACGGTCGACTGTGACCTGCTATACTGCCAGGTTAGGAATTTTTGTGCGTGTTTCGACTGATACATCGATTAAACTTTGTAAAATCAAAATTTAACTTCCCTAGACGATTAATTATAACTTGTACAACATATATCAGTTTATAAATCAATCAAAAACACATCAAGATCTAAAAAGAGTAATTTTTTCAGAAAATTGTTCAAAACAGGATATGAATATATATTTAAGTGTATATATGTGATTAAGCATCAATAAAACTTCGAGAAATAATATATATATAGGTAGTATAATGTTTAGACTCAATCTCAGCACTAAAACAAATCAATCTCAATCAAAAACTTCATGAAGAACATCCAATTCCATTTCGGTCATTCATCAAAAATAGAGACATATGGTTTATGTGTATATGTTAGTATATATATATATGTTTATGCGTTAAGAATGAGTGTATAGGAGTGGTGTAAGGTTTAATTTAATCTTAGTATCAAAACAAATCAAAAATAATCGAAAACATCACAAAATTCACAAAAAACCAAATTTTGGTCTGCACACAAACAGGCCCGAAATTCAGCTCCATCTCTTTTACTTAAAACATGATTCTTTTAGTTTAATAACTTTTCTACAACTTGTTATATTCATACCCCACTAACTACAATAGTTTACTTGTGAATACATGCAATAAAACAATCATTCATCAAGTTCTTTACTCATCAAAACCCCAAACAATGTGTGTATGCATACTCAACATTAAAAGAACTCATCTTTGTTCAAATTGTGCATTATACAACATCCATTCATTATACTCAACCAAATCAGTAATAATCTGAAAGAAAATGACCTACTCATGATTTCTATTAGGTTCTTAACAATCTCATTTCATCTACATAAAATTTAAATCATCAAAGCATAAGTTTCATGAAAAGATTCACTTTTTAGTTCTTCTACTCATCAAAATTCATTATATCTTCATACCTATCATCTAACATGCTTTCTAATAGATAAATCATCACATAAAACATGCTTAGAACAATAAGAAAACAAACATATGTCAATCACCTTATTGAAGAATCAACTGAAGATAATAAAGAAATAAGAAAAATCCCTTCTTTTGCAAGAAAACCAAGATCCTCGCTTTGAAACTCCAAGAAAATAATAATAATAAAATCCCTTTGTATTGTGCAGCAAAGAGACTACTGCACCTCACCTTTAATAGGCCTAAATTTTGGTATCTAGGGTTTTTGAATAGATTTGCAAAATACATCTTTTAAATATATCTTTACATATATAAATCATTATACTTGGAAATTAAATAAAACCATCTTAATTGAGATTTAAAACAAGAATAACCACTCTATTTTTAGCCGGCATTGTTTTGAAAACACAAAAAATGAAATTGCACTTTTGCCCTCTGAGTGGCAATTTTGCAAAAAGACCCTTCTTTATCAAAACTTGTAAAATAAACCAAATTTATTAAAACAAAAGGTAAATTCTTTAGCTCTGAGTTGACTAGGCATCATGCCCAACCCAAAAATCCAAAAATCTGGAGTTTTCACTCCTAGTGGTAATTTTGCAGAAAAGTCCCTCTTTTTATAATATTTGCAAATAGGTCAAACAATTAATCGAAAAATCTAGAAAATTCACAAATAATATCTAATAATGAGTAATGGGTTTTTCCAAAATAATTATGACTTTGAATTTCCAAGAAAATATTTGCACATGTAAAAGGTAAATTTCAGAAAAATGATTATTAAATCTCCAAAAAATTATTTTAATTCATTTATTAATCTTAAAAGCATTATTTAAAAATCTGGGGTATTACAGTGTACCTAGAGGAGAAGTCAGGTAGAAGCTAGCTATTTGTAGAGGTCAATGATTGCCCCATTCTATTCACCCTGACGGCACAATGATGTACAGAGATTTGAAGCAATATTTTTGGTGGCTTGGTATAAAGATAGCAGTGGCAAGATTTGTGTATAAGTGATTTATCTGTCAACAAAGTAAGTGCGGATCATCAGAGGACCACTGGACTCCTTTAGCCTCTTCCAATCCCGGAGTGGAAATGGGTGAACATCACTATGGATTTCATGACGGCATAGCCAAGAAGTCCCAAATGTCACAATGCTATTTGGGTAATAGTTGACTATTTGACAAAGAATGCCCATTTCATCCCTCTGAGAGTGGGTCAGTCCACAGAGAGCTTGGCCGAGAAGTACATACAGGAAGTTGTGAGAGTGCATGGAGTTCCTGTCAGCATCGTAGCAGGCAAAGATACGAGATTCAGGTCCCTATTTTGGGAGAGTCTTCGAAAGAGCTTGGGAAGTAAGTTGCGCTACAGCATTGCATTTCACCCATAGATAGACGAACAATCTGAGAGGATGATTCAAACACTGGAGGACATGTTGAGGACTTATGTTTTTCAAATCGGAGGCTCGTGGGAAGATCATCTGCACTTGGTTGAGTTCTCGTACAACAATAGTTATTAGGCAAGTTTCAAGGAAGCTCCATACGAGGCATTTTATGGTCGTAAATGTCGATCGCCAGTCTGTTGGGATGGCATCGGCGAAAGGAATGTTTTGGGGCCTGAGTTGATCACAAAGACAGTCGATGCAATGGCTCAGATCAGGAAGCACTTACAAGTAGCTCAGGACAGGCAGAGGAAGTGGACTAATTGTCGTCGCAGGCCTTTTGTAATGCTCCGTACCCAACTCGTACGCACACAATTAACTAAATTCTAATCCACTGCCCATCACAGGCTGCCTCAAAAAGGGTGTCCGGACGTTAGGTACCCTTAATCATTGGCTATTCCTATTTATTTACTCTCTTTCTCTCGCAATTATTATGGCAATATGGGACACTTTAAAGAGCCCCCCACACCACCACGTCACCACCTAGCACAGCACAGTCACCCTTCTCCACTTCTCTTCTTTCAATCTTGACAACACATCATGCATTCATCCATCCATCCCTCATTCTCCACGTTAGCACACACTTATGCAGCCACTTCTTTCGTTTCACTTATTTTCTTCCCATTTTCTTTATTTAATGTCCCTAAGGCCCACCATTCACTTCTACAGACATATTTATTAATCCATTAATCCATATAACCCATAGAACTCTCTATAGGTCACTCCACTATTTCTTAATATTTTCTTATATATATTCTACAAATACGGGGTGTTACATTCACCCCTTCTTAAGAATTCAGTGTCCTAACTGAATACGGGACATGCAATCTAGCATTGGATCACCTTTCTAGTCAAATGTAGACTGTCTCCTTGATCAAATACACATATCACTGCCCACCAAGGGTTTTACACATCACACACATCGCTATCCACTAAGGGTCTTACGCATCTCATATATACAAGCTCTATATTTGATGTCGAAAGTTGGCTCTGATACCATCTGTAATGCCCCGTACCCAACTCGTATGCACACAATTAACTAAATTCTAATCCATAGCCCACCACAGGCTGCCTCAAAAAGGGTGTCCGGATGTTAGGTACCCTTAATCATTGGCTATTCCTATTTATTTACTCTCTCTCTCTCACACACACACACTCTCTCTCTCTCTTATTCTGGCGACGTGGGACATTTTAAAGAGCCCCCCACACCACCACGTCACCACCTAGCACAACATAGTCACTCTTCTCCACTTCTCCTCTTTCAATCTTGACCACTCATAATGCATCCATCCATCCATCCATCATTCTCCACGTCAGCACACACTTATGCAGCCACTTCTTTCTTTTTACTCTTTTTCTTCTCATTTTCTTCATTTAATGTCCCTAAGGCCCACCATTCACTTCTATAGACATATTTATTAATCCATTAATCCATATAGCCCATAGAACTCTTTATAGGTCACTCCACTATTTCTTAATATTTTCTTCTATATATTCTACAATTTAGTATTTGGGGCAGGCAATCATGTGTTCCTTAAGGTATCACCATGGAGAGGTGTTATCCATTTTGGGGGTGGGGGCAGGCTAAGTCCCTGATTCATCGATCTAGCCGAACGTATTGTGTACGGTCGGGGCCGCGATTTCGAGGAAAATGCAGCTTGGGAGACTTCAGAGGCCGATGACACGATCTCCTTACTCAGTGAAAAGGATTTATATTTAATTCGGAAGTGTTTTCTGATCCTGAGTAAATTCAACCTGATGCTGCCTAGGCCTGGGGTGAGGGCCAATTCGCCGATGCCGGTAGATATGTGTTTTTGGCCTGTCGATGCCTTCTTAGCCGGTGCTCGACTACCGCTCCATCCTTTTGTTGCCGAAGTGTTACGATGGTACCGGATCAGTCCAGTCCAGTATATGCCAAACGTGTGGAGGCTTATCAACAGGTTCATCCTTCATTGTCAAGCAGCGAACATCGAACCACCGCTAAGTGCACTGCGGACTGTGTAGCAGATCCATCAGCAGCACAAGATGGAGTTCAGATTTTATCTGTCTCTGAAGCATGGTGTAAGGCTAGTCAGCTGTCTGGACACGATCAAGAACTAGATGGACAAGTTCTTTCTCATCCGAAGTCGAGAGCCATGGAATATTCTGACTATTTGGGTTGATGAGGTTTCGAAGTGGGCGAAGGAGAGCCCCGTTCTTAGCCCCGAGGAAATAGAGATGGTCCAGTTGCTCCTTGATCCGCTGAAGCTCGATTGGAAGGACTTGACAGAGGAAGCACTTTTCCGGGGGGGGGGGTTCCGCGGGGGGGGGGGGGGGGGGGGTCTCAGCCTGATAAACCCTAGTATGCTTTTGTTTTTTTAGTTTTGCCTTATTCTCCTTTTTTTATTACTTAGTCGAATCTTTATTTTCCCTTATCCTCGCCGCATTTCCCTTCTTTGTAGAATTGATGGATTTCGATAATATGCTTGTGGGGCAAGGATTTCTAAGCAGCAAGGTCCCTACCGGTAAGAAGAGGAAGGGGTGGCCACGAAGATCTCTTCGACGAAGGTGACGACAACTGCTGTTGCCGTAGTGCACTCCTCAAAGGAGGTTGTCGTGGTTTCGCAGAAGGCGACTTTGGTAACTCCATCTGCTTCCGTTGGTGCAGGGGTCTTCCCCATGTCAGCAGATTTGGGCATGGAGGTTCCCCCCCTCCCCAACTGCTGAAGCCGAGGTGTTCCTGACTGAGGAGCACAGGAAGATTTTCATCCCTGACTGGAAAGTCAGGAAGCTCAATGGATTCCTCGATGATTCTTCCTCTTGTATGTAAGCGATTCGACATCTCGCCATGCCGAAGGACAAGGCTACCATGGAGGCGGGGGCCGTTGGTGGCAATGTGCTCGAAATTGCTCGAGCTGCCATATCGGTAAGTTTTCTATCATTTTTGAACCTTTTCTTTTTTCTAAGTGTTGGTGTTTTCCTCGCTCGAATGACTGGGTTTTGCTTCTCTTGCAAAGTACTTGCCACTTTGGGCATCTAATGGAGAAGATGACCAAGCAAGAGAAGGAGTTGAAGCTCGAGTCTGAGAGAGCTCAGGCTGACAAGGCTAGGATCTCCAAAGACCTCGAGCAATCGAGGATTCAAGCTGAGATGAGCTCCTCAAGGGTTGAACACCTCGAAGCGGTTATTGCCAGACTTGAGGCGGACATCATTCAGCTGACGAAGGAGAAGGAGCTCCCTAGGAAGGAGAAGGAGGAGGCGGTCGCAGCCACGAAGCTAACTGCGGTGAAGGAGGCCAAAGAACAAGCGATGGAGAAGGCCAAGGGTTTCTCTATATAAACATGGCGAAGGCCTACGCCCGTGCCGTAGACAAGGTTACAGCGAAGTTTCCTGACGTCGACTGTGCTGAGTGGCATTTGTTCCCCAATCCAGTCCCTGGGTTCGATGACGTTTCCGCAGAAGGTGAAAAAGTCGGAGAAGAGGATTGAGGGGAAGAGGTTGAGGCCGGCAAGGCGGAGGCAGATTCTTCTCCAGATTCTTTGTACCTAGTGGTCACTGTCGAAGCACACGTGGTCTAGCCTTCTGTGGCTATGGATCCTTCGAAAGTGGTCGACCCCTAACTCAATTGTATTTTTATTCTCTTTTTAGTCTAGGTATTTTGTATCAACGCCTAATAGCAGACTGGCCACCGCTCTTGTACCTTCGTCGGAGTAATGAAATATCTCTTTTTGAGACAAGTGTTGTGTATGGTGGTGAGACTTTGAACTTCTTGTAGTCTCGCTTTACCCTAGAACTATCTTGTAGCTCTATTTAGACGTAAGAGTGATTTATGTTTCTCTCTTTGGTTGACTTACCCAGGGTAGTGAGGCATCACGTCCTCATGTCAAACTTCGTATTACTAAGTTGGGACTCGCTGAATCTCGAGAGAGGCTCTCTAAAGCAGAGTTGGAGCTTTGTCATTTGAGATTAATCTTGGCTCACCGAGATGTCGAGACGAGGCATCTTGAGGAGGTTCTCCAAGAAGTGCCCCCCCCCCGGAGAGTGGGGAGGTTGGCCCCTCTATGGCCGCCGACAAAGCTTCAAGACTGAAATTCCGTCGACACTCTTTGTTCCCGGTGACGTCAAAAAGGGACGAGCTGAAGAATGTGGTGCTCGATAAGAGTTTAGAAGCGGCTCATGTCTGGAGGACCATCTTTGAGCTCTCGCAAAGGGGTAGCACGAGCGGGGTGCCTCGTTTGAAGCTTAAAGTGATAGATGACTCCCTCAAAGAGCAGCTCGTCGAGTTAGAGGTGGAGAATCTTTGATTAAAACGACTCACCGAAGGAAGCAATGTCAGGAGCACTTCTTGTCTGCATGGGGAGTACGCCCCGGGGAGATCGTTCCATGAATTGGTGCTACGCATACCACCGCAGAACCCTAGGGATGCTCAAAGTGGCGTGGCTGGTTCGTCTAGCGGGGCTTCGGTTGGAGGTGCTGCTAGACCCATGGGTCCTGACAGTATGACTCAGCTTGCGGGTTTAGAGCTTTCTTTGAAGGCAACGAGGGAGCGGCACAGTGCTCGTCACCCTCGTGTATCACTTAATAGGAGTGTCCCACTTCCTAGGAGATATTTGTAATGCCCTAGATTTTATTTACAAAAATTTTGTGATTTTACGTGTTTTGCACGTATAATTTCATTTGTATAATTCCTTTTATAAAAATATTCCTTATATAGTATTTGTTCTCTTTATTTTTCAAAAAATTATTTTCTTTAAAAGCCTAATTAAAATCTAAGCCTAATTGTCTTTTAAGCCCACTCTTAATTAATTAATTAATTTAACTCTTAAAGCACACGGTTAAATTGACCCATTAGTGAGCCCATTTAACTTATTTCTCTTTTAAAATAATCTAACTTGTAGTGTAGACTCTTTTCATGAACAATTAATTTTTAATTCACATGAACAACTTGTAAGGAGGGGGTACTAGTTGGCACGTGCATGCACTATAGTGTGCATTGCACACTTATTCCCTTGGCCGGATTGTAGATGGGGGAGTGGGAGAGATGGAAGTGGTGGAGAGGTGGTTGTTCATCATGGGTAGTTTTTATAACTCCCTAGTACATCTAGACCATTGATCTCTAACCATTTGATTACATCCTAGCCCTACATTCACCCTAAAAATTTGTATAAATACCCTTTCCTACACTCTTCATTCTAATACTTGAAATTTTTGAAAGAAAAGAATAGAGAGAAAAGAAAGAGAAACAATTTTAGTGAGACAAAAGATTGAGGAGTTGAAAAGATTGTGTGCTATTGTGTTTCTACAACCAAGGAGAGGAGGCCGGACTACACTAGGGGACAAGAAGGGAGGCTCGAGTTGCTTGCATCACTAGGAGGAGAAGCCAATTTGGTGGCTCGATCTAGGAGGAGAAGGCTTCGCTCGTTCATTATAGGAGATCTCTAAGAGTTTATTTGTTTTTCTCTCAATCCAAGGTGGGTGATTCTCTTACACTTCTAATTAGGTTTCATGCTAGAGTATGGTTGATGAAATTGAAAAGAAACATAGCTATTTTTAGCCATGTGTTATGAGAATGAGACAAATTAGAATGGTTGATTCTGTGTGAAAAGAATGATAATTAGTTGCAAATTATGATAGTTAGTTTAATATTGACCATGCTACCATGCTTTAATTGATGAATTGTGCTATACTAAGGAGACATGATTGTATGCTTAAATTGATCGAAATAATAACCATGCCTAAAGGTGATTTTTGCTAATTCACTTGTTAATAATGTGGAAAAGAGAGAATTGTTACTGAAATGATTAATTAATAATAATAAAAATGATAAGAGAGAGATATAAGAAGTTTGAATGCAAACTTATAAAAGAAAATACATTGTATGTGATTATCAAAATTATAAGACATAATCATTTTTAGAGGAAAAATCACATTTTTATGCCAAAAATTAAGTTTTCAGTTACTGATATTTTAGTAATACATAAAAATTAGATTCTGGAAATTTTGAAATAAATTGGAGAAAGAAAAATGCTGTGGAAATTACTTTTTTATAAAAATCGAATAAACGAAATTCGGATCAAAACCCTTAAAACCTAAACCAAATCCGATTAGTCACTTGGACTATTTGGCTAGTAGGTGCGGTTGGGTGCGCTTACTATTGCGTGGGTCTGGTCTTGGATCTCGGGTTCAAAATTTGGCCTTGGCTTTTGTTTTTAATTTTTTTTGGGTAAAAACTTAGTGCGGGAAATGAGTTCATTTGGATTCGAGCTCTCTCTGTGACGCGGTTGTGCCCTGTCCTTTCTGGTTAGCTCATGCACCAGAGTGCGTTGCACTGTAGCGCTAGCATGGCTTTGGTTGCTAGTTCGATTCCTGAGCTCGGCATGATTAAACCCCTTTTTCGACTTTTAGTGTTTTTTGGTGATTTTTTACTTTAAAAAATTCGGAAAAAAATCTAATAATTGTTATAAAAATATATAGACTTCATGAAAAATATTTGTACACTATTTTGACTTAAATTAAATAGTGTGAGAAGAAAAGTTGAGTAGAACTCTGTAAAATCGATATTTGCACAAGTATAAAAACAAAAGTGATTTTTGAGTTATACTAAACTTATAAAAGAGAACTTTGTATAAAAAAAACTTGTAGCACGTTCAATTATGGATTTTCATTTTTGGGAGAAAAAGGAATTACTTGAAATTAGTGAGACATATTTTTCTTGAATGAGAATGTTATGAATTGAAACTGAACTCATGTATGGAATTGAATTACGGGAAAGAGATGGAAATTTATTTGAACTATGAAAAGACTATATGAGTATGAAAACTCAAATTTTTCGGATTATGAATTGAAATTTAGAACTAGGGTGTAACTAAGCCTCATACCGGCATTGAAAAGAAATATATTGAAATGAAATTTGAAATGAAAAGACCAAGATTTGGGTCATGTGATATAAATGGTTAAGACTGGTACAGTGGAAGGGCTAACTCTAGAGAATTGATTTTGTTCATGATTCAAATAACTGAGAACTAGATACATAGTGAAGATGTGATGAAAATAAGAGAAAAACACGAGTATGAGGTCCTCGGAGCTACGCTATGAGAATATTCACAGGTTGTCTTCACGATGCTCGTGACATGACGTGGGTATGTCTCCAGGTGTACGTATCGCAGACGATGCTCGTGGGGTGTTTGGTGACTGCGGGTGGTGTCATGTCCCATGACGGAGACTGAATTGTCCATAGGTTCTTTACGATGCGTCGTGACATGACGTGGGATTCCCCTCCAGGCTGTCTGGATATGAGCTGTAACTTATAGAACATCTAGGATACTTATCGTAGTTACAGTATTAATTTAAGTCATGACGAGGGATTGAACCCTACAAGATGAAAAACGGTTAAAGGCTCGCCCTTAGACCTTTGTAGTATGGGATGCATAGAATCTGAATAAGTGCACATTAGTGTCATGTAACATACATAACTGCATTAAGGACTAAGTGCACTGCACATCACGACATCAATAGGATAGTCCCTTATAGTTCTTTTTGTGATCAAGTTTGTGGTTTGTTTAAGTATTTGAGAATCGTTATACTGTTTCGGCATAGAGAGGATAGCCGTGTATAATATTTCTTTGGTTGTAAGCAACTGACGTGCCCACAGTTTCTATGCAGGGTAAAGTGATTAACAAGACTAAAGAATGCATGCTAATTAAAGAATGATTCAAATGTTGTACATTTCAATTCATGTAAATTATTGTAAATTTGTTTTCGCTGTATAAGTATTAATGTAAATGTAATTCTGATGTAAAGTAAAGTTTTAATTTTCTTGTAAAATTGTACGAAGATAAGTGTAAAGATCCTGTGGAACTCCAAATTCAGTCTATGTTGGAATTCGGGGTGTTACAGAGTGGTATCAGAGCCACACTTCCAAGTAGTACAAATTTATAAGGAACGACACCCTAGAAGTGGATATTAGAGCGTGTGTTGAGTCTAGATATTTAAATGTATGTCACTTACATTTGTGTTGCTCTATGATTTATGCTTCTTCTTCTCCTTTCTCTAAGATGGCGGACCACTTCGACCCAACTGGAGATGACGGCTGGCACATAGTTGAAGAGGATTACTACCCCGGGCAAGCTGATTTAGACGAAAAAGATCCTGAAGAATTTGAAGAGGAATGGCCTGAGTCCAGAGAGATCACTCCACCTCCAGATTCATCTGATGATTACTCCGATGAGGAAGAACCAGTTCCAAGTAGTCTCATTGTGTCTCTTCAGAGACAGGTAGAGACTCGAGGGAGAGAGCGAAGCTGCTGCAGGCGCAGTGTGCGAAGTGTAAAGAGAGCATTGCAACTCTCAGTCATCGTGTTTGGGAACTCGAGAAGAGGAAAAACATGTATGATGTACTGAAGGAAGAAGTGGCAGAACTACGGAATGAGCTTCGAGAAGCCAAGAGGAACCGTAGGAACTAGACTGTTGTATCTTCTTACTACTTTCATTTGATGTCAGAAATGTTTTAATTTCGAATGTATAAAGTTTGGAATTCAATGAAATGAAAAGTTGATTTAAAATTCATGTTTTATACTTCGAATTTAATGGACCTTATGCATCAGAATATGGCCGGAAGAAGAACTCGAAGCGGAGAAGGTCTGGACTTGGAAACGGAACTAGCGAGGGTCTATCAGATACTCAGTGTCGTTACCATGAATCAGAACCAAGGGAGAGTGCCTGTGAATCCAGTACCCGAAGCAATCAAACTCGTGGAATCATTCAAGAGAATGAAACCACCCGTATTTGAAGGGAAGTCAGACCCTAACACGGCTGACACCTGGATCCGACAAGTAGAGACTATCTTCGAAGTCTTGGAGACTCTGGAGGGTAGCAAGATGAAGCTGGTTGTGCTTGCATTTCGAGAAGGATGCGGTTGTGTGGTAGCAGTCGATGAAGCGGACGATGGGAGATATTGTTCTTGGCTGGGAGGAATTCTTGGAGGAGTTCCGCAGTCATTATTTTCCATCAGACGACCAGGAGAAGAAGGCCATGGAATTTCTGGCACTACAGCAGGGCGACATGTAGGTTAGGGAGTATGAGACAAGGTTCACTCCGCTCTTTAGGTATGTGCCCGAACTGGTGCTGGACGAGGTGAAGAAGGCTCGAAAGTTCGAGCATGGTTTGAGGCCCAGTCTGAGATCCAGGATGATACCCCTTGGTATCAGGTGGTTTGACAAGTTGGTCAAACGATCTGCAACCACTGAAGCAGATATGGAGCAGTTCCATGCTGTTCAAAATCGGAGGACCAACTGGAATGTTGGAAAGAGGCCTGCAGTTTCTGGCAATTTTAGGGGACAGCCAGCGACCTAGAGGTTCAAACCAACGGGAGCGAATGCTGTCAACGTAGCTGGGAGACCTAGAAACAATTGGGTGAGACCTCCTGTGGTGACTTGCTTCAACTGTGGTGACACAGAACATTACAAGTCTCAATGCCCATAGCCACAGAATGTCACCCGTAGTGGACCAATGCAGCAAGTTCGTAAGAAGCCGTACCAGCAGGGATGAGTATTTGCCTTGACTGAAGCTGGCGCTGATGAGGTGGATCACGTCATCACTAGAGAACTTATTTTGAATGGAAAGAAAGCTGTTGTTTTGTTCGATACTGGGTCCTCTCACACTTTTGTATCAGCTAAGTTTGCTAATGTTTTGGGAGTCGAACCGAAAGTCTTTCCAGGCAAGGTCTTGGTAGTAGCTACTCCATCAGGGAAAACTTTAACCACTGATCGGTACTATGCGGACTGCGAGATCGAGATTTGGGACATAATTTTCGGGATTGATCTGATCGAGCTGAATGTCTTGGGAGTCGATGTGATTATTGGCATTGATTGGATGTCAGTGTATAGTGAAAGCATCGAGTGCAAGACCAAAGAAGTAACAGTGAAGGCTCCAGGTGGTCCTGAAGTCACTTTCCAAGGGAAGAAGAGATGTTCTGGTCTGGTGGCAGCTATTAGCAAGAGGGATGTTCTTGTAGAGGTGCAGCAAATTCTTGTGGTTCGGGATTACCCGACTGTGTTCTTGGCAAATTTGACTGGGTTACCCCCGCATCGTGATGTGGAGTTCAGCATCACTATTCAGCCAGGGAGTGCACCAATTTCCAAGGCACCATATAAGATGGTGCCTGTGGAGCAGGATGAGATCAAACGGCAGATTGAGGAACTGTTGGAGAAATGCTTTATTCAACTGAGTGCGTCGCCTTAGGGAGCACCGGTACTGTTGGTAAAGAAAAAGGATGGTTCGATGAGAATGTGTATCGATTACCGAGAGCTGAATAATGTCACTGTTCAGAATAAGTATCTCATTCCATGAATTGACGACCTGTTCGATCGTCTACATGGAGTAGCTATTTTTTCCAAAATAGATCTTCGATTAGGATATCATCAAGTTCGAGTGAAGACTGAAGATGTGCATAAGACTGCATTCAGAACTCGACACGGGCATTACGAATTGTTAGTTATGCCGTTTGGAGTGACGAATGCACCTGCAATCTTCATGGATATGGATGAACAGAGTTCTGAGGCCATTTATTGATTCATTCATCATGGTGTTTATTGACGACATCCTCGTGTACTCCAAGTCGGAGGAGGAGCACGCAAAGCATCTGGCAGCAGTTTTGAAGAAGCTCCAGGTGCATGAGTTGAATGCCAAGTTGTCCAAGTACGATTTCTGGAAATCTGAAATGGCATTCCTAGGTCACATCCTTTCTAAGGAGGGAGTGACAACTGATCCGCTGAAGATCGAGGCAGTGAAGGATTGGTCAAGGCCTACTACAGTGAAGAAAATCAGGAGTTTCCTTGGGCTAACTGGATACTACAGGAGGTTTATTCAGGGCTATGCTCAGATAGCCGTACCGCTCACTGGTCTGACCAAGAAGAATGTGAACTTCAAGTGGACTGAGCAGTGCGAGGCAAGCTTTCAAGAGTTGAAAAAGAGGCTGACTTCTGCTCCCATTTTGGCTTTGCCTAGAACAGGTGTTGAGTATGATGTCTACGGCGATGCTTCACATCGTGGTCTTGTTTTTGTCTTAATGTAAGAAGAAAAAGTGATCGCTTATGGGTCCAGGCAACTACGACTGCATGAGAAAAATTATTCGACTCATGATCTGGAGTAGGCTGCGATTATCTTCGCCTTGAAGCAATGGAGACATTACGTGTATGGAAAGAAGCTGAACATGTACACGGACCACAAAAGCTTGAAGTACATCTATCAATAGAAAGATCTGAATTTGAGGCAAAGAAGATGGCTGGAAGTACCTGAGGATATTCGTCCTGAGATCAAGTACTATCCCGGGAAGGCTAATGTTGTTGCTGATGCACTTAGCCGCAAGAGCAGTTTGGCTAGTTTGATTACAACTCATGGGCAGCTTGCAGAGAAGTTGGATTGGGCTGGTATTGAAGTCGTTCTGCAAGGCTTGGGATCATTTTTAGCTCAGTTGAGGCTTCAACCAACGCTGAATGAAAGGATTATCGCAAGTCAGAAGAAAGATGTAGAGATTCAGAAGATGAAGGAGTAGGTCAGTGATGGCAGGTTGTCCAAATTTCAGATCAGGGGTGATGTGTTGTGGTTTGGAAAGAGGCCATGTGTTCCAGAACCAGCAGAATTGCGAGAGGGCATTCTTCAGGATGCACATGCTACTCTTTTGTCTGTACATCCTGGGAGTACCAAAATGTATAGGGACATTAAGGAGCATTTCTGGTGGTCAGGTCTGATGTGGGAAGTGGCTGAGTCTGTGGCGAGGTGTGAGATCTGTCAGCGGGTCAAAGCCAAGAATCAGAAACCCAGAGGTCTATTGCAACCGTTACCTATTCCGGAATGGAAGTGGGATAACATCAGTATGTATTTCTTCACGGGTTTGTGCAAGAGTTCGAAGGGCAATGATGCGATTTGGGTCATAGTCGATCGAATAACCAAGTCCGCTCACTTCTTGGCGATGAAACTCACTTCGTCTATGGATAGATTGGCTGAGCTGTACGTTGGTGAGATCGTCAGTCTTCATGGGGTTTCGTTAACCATTGTGTCTGATCGAGATGCGTGGTTTACTTTGCATTTCTGGAGGAGTCTTCAGACAGCTTTGGGTACCAAGACGGATTTCAGCACTGCTTTTCATCCGCAGACCGATGGGCAGACCGAAAGAGTCAACCGTATTCTTGGACTAGACTACAACAATAGTTTCGGTGTTGTGTACTAGACTTTGGAGGTAGTTGGGAAAGGCATTTAGCTCTGGTGGAGTTTACCTACAACAATAGTTTTCAGACTAGTATCGGGATGGCACCGTACGATGCTCTGTATGGCAGGAAGTGCAGAACACCTGTCTGTTGGTTCGAAGTTGGGGAGCGGCAGATATTTGGGCCTGAGATCATGCAGCAGACCTCTGAAAAGATCGATCTGATCAGGAAGAGGTTGGTGGATGCTCAGAGTAGGCAGAAGAGCTATGCAGACAATTGGAGGAGGGACCTTGAGTTTGAGGTTGGTGACTTTGTCTTTCTGAAGGTTTTACCTAGCAAGGGTGTGATTCGCTTCGGCAGAGGTGGGAAGTTAGCCGCGAGGTTCATAGGCTCATACAAGATATTGAAGCGGATTAGGAAAACTGCTTACCGTTTGGAGTTGCCAGATGAGTTGTCTCAGGTGCATAATGTTTTCCATGTGTCTATGCTGAAGGTACATTCCATTTCCGAGTCATCATTTGCCCGAAGTTCTGGAGGCTTTGCAGTTGGATCTGAGTTACATTGAGCTTCCGGTTGAGATTGTCGATCGTCGGGAGAAAGTCATGTGGAACAAGACGATACCGATGGTCAAAGTAGTCTAGAGAAACCAGTTGGTTAAAGAGGCTACTTGGGAATCTGAGGAGAGGATGATGAAAGATCATCCTAAGCTCTTTGTGTGATTTGTATTTCTTTTTCTTTTCTTACATCTTTGTTGTATTTCATGTTTTTCTAACTTTTTAATTGTAGTTCCGTGGACGGAACTATTCTAAGGAAAGAGTGTTGTAACACCTTAGATTTTATTTATGAAGATTTTGTGCTTTTACGTGTTTTGCACGTATAATTTCATTTGTATAATTCCTTTTATAAAAATATTTCTTATATAGTATTTTTTCTCTTTATTTTCCAAAAATTTATTTCCTTGAAAATCCTAATTAAAATCTAAGCATAATTGTCTTTTAAGCCCACTCTTAATTAATTAATTAATTTAATTATTAGAGCCCATGGTTAAATTGGCCCATTAGTAAGCCCATTTAACTTATTTCTCTTTTAAAATAATCCAACTTGTTGTGTAGACTCTTTTCATGAACAATTAGTTTTTAATTCACATGAACAACTTGTAAGGAGGGGGTACTAGTTGGCACGTGCATGCACTAGAGTGTGCATTGCACACTTTTTCCCTTGGCCAGATTGTAGATGGGGGAGTGGGAGAAAAGGAAGTGGTGGAGAGGTGGTTTTTCATCATGGGTAGTTTTTATAACTCCCTAGTTCATCTAGACTATTGATCTCTAACCATTTGATCACATCCTAGCCCTACATTCACCCTAAAAATTTGCATAAATACCCCTCCTTACACTCTTCATTCTCACACTTGAAATTTTTGAAAGAAAAGAATAGAGAGAAAAGAAAGAGAAGCAATTTTAGTGAGACAAAAGATTTAGGAGTTGAAAAGATTGTGTGCTATTGTGTTTCTACAACCAAGGAGAGGAGGCCGGACTAAACAAGGTGACAAGGAGGGAGGCTCGGGTTGCTTGCATCACAAGGAGGAGAAGCCAATTTGGTGGCTCGATCTAGGAGGAGAAGACTTCGCTCGTTCGTTGTAGGAGATCTCTAGGAGTTTATTTGTTTTTCTCTCCATCAAAGGTGGGTAATTCTCTTACACTTCTAATTAGGTTTCATGCTAGAGTATGGTTGATGAAATTGAAAAGAAACATAGGTATTTTTAGCCATGTGTTATGCGAATGAGACAAATTAGAATGGTTGATTGTCTGTGAAAAGAATGATAATTAGTTGCAAATTATGATAGTTAGTTTAATATTGACCATGCTACCATGCTTTAATTGATGAATTGTGCTATACTAAGGAGACATGACTGTATGCTTAAATTGATCTAAATAATAACCATGCCTGAAGGTGATTTTTGCTAATTCACTTGTTAATAATGTGGAAAAGACAGAATTGTTACTGAAATGATTAACTAATAATAATAAAAATAATAAAAGAGAGATATGAGAAGA
This sequence comes from Hemerocallis citrina, assembly GCA_017893485.1. Taxonomy (NCBI): domain Eukaryota; kingdom Viridiplantae; phylum Streptophyta; class Magnoliopsida; order Asparagales; family Asphodelaceae; genus Hemerocallis; species Hemerocallis citrina. Next base: position 139,433,592 of record CM030359.1, on the reverse strand, counting down.
TTGAATGCAAACTTATAAAAGAAAATCCATTGTATGTGTTTACTGAAATTAAAAGACATAATCGTTTTTAGAGAAAAATCACAATTTTATGCAAAAAATTAAGTTTTCAGTTACTGATATTTTAGTAATACATAAAAATTAGATTCTAGAAATTTTGAATGAAATTGGAGGAAGAAAAAAGTGGAAATTACTTTTTTAGAAAAATCGAATAAACGAAATTCGGATCAAAACCCTTAAAACCTAAGCCAAATCAGATCAGTCACTTGGACTATTTGGCTAGTAGGTGCGGTTGGGTGCGCTTACTGTAGTGTGGGTCTGGTCTTGGGTCTCGGGTTTGAAACCTGGCCTTGGCTTTTTTAGTTATACTAAACTAAAGTGATTTTTTAGTTATACTAAACTTATAAAAGAGAACTTTGTATAAAAAGAACTTGTAGCGCGTTCAATTATAGATTTTCATTTTTGAAAGGAAAAGGAATTACATGAAATTAGTGAGACTTATTTTTACTTGAATGAGAATGTTATGAATTGAAACTGAACTCATGTATGGAATTGAATTATGGAAAAGAGATGGAAATTTATTTGAACTATGAAAAGACTATATGAGTATGAAAACTCAAATTTTTGGGATTATGAATTGAAATTGAGAACTAGGGTGTAGCTAAGCCTCATACCGGTATTGAAAAGAAATATGCTGAAATGAAATTTGAAATGAAAAGGAAAAGGAATTACATGAAATTAGTGAGACTTATTTTTACTTGAATGAGAATGTTATGAATTGAAACTGAACTCATGTATGGAATTGAATTATGGAAAAGAGAAGGAAATTTATTTGAACTATGAAAAGACTATATGAGTATGAAAACTCAAATTTTTGGGATTATGAATTGAAATTGAGAACTAGGGTGTAGCTAAGCCTCATACCGGTATTGAAAAGAAATATGCTGAAATGAAATTTGAAATGAAAAGGCCAAGGAATTACATGAAATAAGTGAGACTTATTTTTACTTGAATGAGAATGTTATGAATTGAAACTGAACTCATGTATGGAATTGAATTATGGAAAAGAGATGGAAATTTATTTGAACTATGAAAAGACTATATGAGTATGAAAACTCAAATTTTTGGGATTATGAATTGAAATTGAGAACTAGGGTGTAGCTAAGCCTCATACCGGTATTGAAAAGAAATATGCTGAAATGAAATTTGAAATGAAAAGGCCAAGATATGGGTCATGTGGTATAAATGGTTAAGACCGGTATAGTGGAGGGGCTAACTCTAGAGAATTAATTTTGTTCGTGATTCAAATAACTAAGGACTCGATACACTGTGAAGATGTGATAAAAATAGGAGAAAAACACGAGTATGAGGGCCTCGGAGCTACGATGTGAGAATATTTACAGGCTGTCTTCCCGATGCATCGTGACATGACGTGGGTATATCTCTAGGAGTCCGTACCGCAAGCGTCAAGACATGACGTGGGTAGTGTCATGTCCCATGACGGAGGCTGAATTGTCCATAGGTTCTTCACGATGCGTCAAGACATGACGTGGGATTCCTCTCCAGGCTATCTGGACATGAGCTCGTAACTCATAGAACATCTAGGATACTTATCGTAGTTACAGTAGTAGTTTAAGTCATGACGAGGGATTGAACCCTACAAGATGAAGAACGGTTAAGGGCTTGCCCTCAGACCTATGTAGTATGAGATGCATAGAATCTGAACAAGTGCGCATCAGTGTCATATAACATACATAAATACATTAAGGACTAAGTGCACTGCACAACACGACATAAATAGGATAGTCCGTTGTAGTTCTGTTTGTGATCAAGTTTGTGGTTTGTTTAAGTATTTGAGAATCATTATACTGTTTCGGCATAGAGAAGATAGCCTTGTATAATATTTCGTCAGTTGTAAGCAACTGACGTGCACACAGTTTCTATGCAGGGTAAAATGATTATCAAGACTAAAAAATGCATGCTGATTAAAGAATGATTCAAATGTTGTACATTTCAATTCATGTAAATTATTGTAAATTTGCTTCCGCTGTATAAGTATTAATGTAAATGTAACTCTGATGTAAAGTAAAGTTTTAATTTTTTAGTAAAATTGTACGAAGAGAAGTGTAAAGATCCTGTGGAACTTCGAATTCAATCTGTTTTGGAATTCGAGGTGTTACAATATTTGTAGTATTCAAGCAATGTTTTTGTTGGTTGCACTTTTTCGATCTTGTAATGAGCCTCTTTTGCCCAATAACACTTGTAACTTTGACACTTGTATTCAGAAGTTTTCGACAGTTGTGGGAGCAATTTCAAATGGTGAGCTACTTTGCACTTGCTCGTTCGCAAGCGGCTAAAGTGGCATCAAACCAAGCGTTGGACTCCAAACTTGTCGTTTTAGAGTTTTCCACAGTTATGGGAGCAATTTCGAATGATGAGCTACTTCGCACTTGCTCGTTCGCAAGCAGCTAAAGTGGCGTCGAACCAAGTGTGGGACTTCAAACTTGTCGTTTAAGAGTTTTCAAAAGTTGTCGGAGCAATTTCGAATGGCAAGCCACTTCTCACTTGCTCGTTCACAGGCAGCTAAAGTTGCATCGAACCAAGTGTTGGATTCCGAACTTGTCGTTTAAGAGTTTTCGTACTTAGAGTGTACGCTTTGGAGTAAGACAATCAAATAATTTAGACAATAGCTTTTCTGACAAGTAAATTGCTTTTATTAAAGAGGACTAAGTGGATGCTTCTGAGTTGCAAGCCTTTATTACATTTGAGAAAATCAACTAAGTAATAAGATGATAAAAAAATTAAGAAATGCTTTAGGCAGAAGTTGCTTCGAGCGGTGTTTGAACACCCTCTTGGTACTTCAAAAAGTGTTCCGCATTCCATGTTCTCGGTACTCTCTTCTCCCATGGGTCTTCAAGTTGATAAGTTCCACAGTGAAAAACTTTGGAGATCCTGTACGGCCCTTCCCAATTAGTAGATAGTTCCCCTTTCTTGCTCGGAAAAGAAATTGATAGTTTTCTCAGAACCATGTCTCCTTTGAGATTTATGGGACGAACTCTCTTGTTGTAGGACTGCTCGATCCTGCGCAGATAGATCTATTGACAAATGGAGGATTTTTCTCGAATCTCATCGATGAGGTCAATGTTGCCCCGAGGTTGGTTCGAATTTTGCTATTCAGTGCAGGCTAATAAGCCGGGAGAGGGCATGCCAACTTCAAATTGGATGACAACTTCTGAGTAGTAAGTAAGCTTGAAAGGAGTTTCTCCTGTTGGATTCCGCTTAGTGGTGCGGTAGCTCCAAAGCATAATGGGGAGTTGTTCAACCCATAATCCCTTGGCAGACTTGTTGAGCCTCTTCTTTAGGCCGGAGAGAATTTGCCGGTCGGCATTCTGTGCTTGACTGTTGGATTGCAGGTGGGATATTGGGGGATAATCGTTGCTAGATACCGAGTTCAGCACAGAAACTGCGGAAGGCAGCCCCCATGAATTGAGTCCCATCGTCAGTTACTAAGATCCGAGGTACGCCGAATCTGCAGATGATGTTCTTTCAAAAGAACTGCTAGACTTTGTTCTCAGTGATTGTTACTAAAGGCTCTGCTTCAATCCATTTGGAGAAGTAGTCAATCGCAACGACAAGGAACTTCCGCTGACCAGGCACTGGAGGGAAGGGTCCGAGGAAGTCCATTCCCAACATTGCAAAAGGGATCGGACTAGATAAGGACGACAACTCGGCTTGTGTAAACACCGAATGATTGAGAAATTTTGAAAGGGGGCACGGTGGCGAATATGCTATTCAGCGTCGCTGAAGAGTATGGGCCAAAAATAACCATGATTCAAGATTTTATAGCCGAGGGGTCTTACTCTCAGATGGGCGCCACCTACCCCTTCATGGACCTCCTTTACGTACTGGACCTCCTCGGAGGAGAGGCATCACAAGTAGGGTCTGCAATCTACTTGAGTATAAGAGCGCTTGTACATGACCCCCTCGATGAGCGTGTATCACTCGACTCTAGTTCTGACTTTTCTAGTCGGGATGGAGGATTCCATTTTTGAGAAAATCGAGAAGGGGCTTCATCCAATTCTCCCTGAGTGCCAGGTGTAGTATTTCCATTGATTTGAGGCTTCCTTCCTCGATGCTGGTTCTTAAAAGTACTTCTATCAGAACGGTGCGTTCAAGTCCCTGGAGAGAAGAGGAAGCCAACTTTGACAGGGCATCTTCCTGCTCATTCTCCTCTCAGGGGTTTCGTTGGAGTTCTGCTTTTTGGAAAGTAGCTAGCAGCTCTTTGACTTTGGCCAAATATTTGACTATGTAGTCATCTCTTGCCTCATATTTCCCCGATACCTGGTTTACCACCAGCTGTGAGTCACTAAATACTTTCACACATTAAGAAACGGCCTTGCGTGCCAGGCATAGATCGGTTATGAGAGCCTCATATTCTGCCTCATTGTTTGATGCTCGAAAATTGATGCGGAGCGAGTACTAAAGAACGAAGTCATCGGGGCCAGTCAGGATGACCCCTGCTCCGCTCCCGTCAGTGCATGAGGACCCATCAACATATATGATCCAGAACGGGGTTCCTCTCTTTCTTTGCCGGGGTCAGGGATAGTGCTCTCCACTATGAACTCTGCTAGGGCTTGTGCCTTGATAGCGGTTCTTGGCTGATAACTGATTTCCTGTTGGCTTAGCTCTATGACCACTTCACGAGGCTCCCCAAACTTTCAGGCTTCTGGAGCACTTGCTTGAGGGGCTGGTCGGTAAGAACGACCAGCGAGTGGGTTTGGAAGTAGGGACGGAGCTTTCGAGCGGCCATGACTAGCGCATAAGCCATCTTTTCTATCTTTAAGTAACCGAGTTCGACATCTTTGAGAACATTACTCACATAGTAGATCGGCCTCTGGGCTTTGTCCTATTCTTTCACTAGGACGGCACTGAGGGTCTGTTCTGAGGTGGCGTGGTATAGGTAGAGGATTTTCCCAGGCTTGGGCTTGCTCAGGAGCGGGGGGTTGACCATATGTGGTTTGAGATGGTCGAAGGACTCTTGTTGCGGTTACCCCCACTCAAAGCCTTTCGTTCCTCTGAGAGCCTTAAAGAACGGGAGACACTTTTCTCCTGACTTGGAGAGGAATCACCCTATGGCGGCAAGGCACCCTTTGAGCCTTTACACGTCTTTGACATTTGACGGGGGAGCCATGTTCAGTATGGCTTGGATCTTCTTCGGGTTGGCTTCTATGCACCTTTGGCTATTCATAAACCCTAGGAATTTTGCAGATGACACACCGAAGGCACAATTAGACGGGTTAAGCCTCATATTGTGACTTTGGAGTACATCGAAGGCTTCCTGAAGGTCGGTCACGTGGTCCTGCTTTCTGATGCTTTTTACCAACATGTCATCCACATATACCTCCATGTTCTGTCTAACCTGTTCCTTGAAGACTTTGTTGACGAGGCGCAGATATGTCGCTCTGGCATTCTTTAGCTCGAAGGGCATGACGCGGTAACAATATAATTGTCTGTTGTGAAAGTCTTCGGAATATATGGGGGGGACATCCTAATCTGATTATATCAAGATAAGGCATCCATGAAGCTCAAGAGTTCGTGACCAGAGGTGGCGTCAATTAGCGCATCGATACTAAGAAGTAGGAACAGTTCTTTCGGAAAGACCTTGTTTAGATCGGTGAAGTCGATACTAATTCTCCAGTTCCCATTGGCCTTTTTGACCATCACGATGTTGTACATCCACTCAGGATAATTGATCTTTTGGATGAACCGAGCGACCAAGAGTTTTTCTACTTATTCTTTGATGGCCTGCTGGCGGTCTGGTGCAAACTTGCGACGATTCTGTTGGACAGGTTTAGCTTCGAGAGCCACCTGAGGTGGTGGATGAGTAATTTTTCCGAGATTCCAGGCATGTCAGCCGTGGTCCATGCGAACAGGTCATGGTTCCCCGTTATGCATTGAATTATGTCGGTTTTGACCGGATGGTGAAGGACCTTGCTAACTTGGAATGTTCTGGTTGGGTCTTCTTCTGAGCAGACTATTTCTTCTAGCTCATCGATCGGCTCAGAGATGGCTTCGCTATTCCCTTGAGGGATCTCGAGGGCTTCAAGAGAGAGGACCGGCCCCCCACCGAAGTCATATAACATTTTCGGGCAGTCTCCATGCTTCCTCGACCTCTCCCACCCCAGTTGTGGTGGGGAATTTCATCTTCATATGTAGGCTGAGGGGACGGCTTGAAGAGCAGCTAGGCCGGGTCGGCCAAGAATGACATTATACGCGGCCTTTACATCAACAACCATAAAGTCCATTGGTTCGCTTCAGGTGGTCGGGGTTTGGCTAGCGGTTACGTCGAGGCTGATAACCTCCTTGATCGTCACTGGTTCCCAGGAGAGTCCGTGGAGACTGTAGCCAGCGGGTTTAAGGCGGTCTCGAGACAACTTGAGGCCTTGGAAGGTGTAACCCCCATTCCTGTAAATACATATTTTCAAAAATATTTTCTATATTTTGATTATTTATAAATTCGTTTTTGTTTTAATTCGATTTGGACATTCTATTGAAATCTTTTCTAAAATAAAAATTTTATTTAGTTCGAATAATGGTATATTTTAACTCCATTTTCTAATTCTAATTGATCGACTATTATATTTTATATTATTACTATTTGAATTTTAATAAATTTGTTAATCTAAATTTATTCTTTCAATTTATTTTATTTTCAATTAAACCGTGTAAAAAAAATTTGGTGCAACCTATGAAAAATTTGTGCATTATATAGTCTATTATTAATCCTATTTTTATTATCCATTTATTCTATTTCCCTCTTATTGGATCACAACACATTACCCAATACCCTATTCAACCCTATATATAATACTATTCTAATACCCTATACTAAACCCCAACCCTAACCTAACCCCTACCCCGCCAACCTGTTGAACCCCTCACTCTTTCTTCTCTTCTCTCTCTCATCTCCCGACTCTCTCTCTCTATTTTTCCCCTGAACCCATTCCGCACCACCAAAGCAACCTCCGAAACCCATCGCCTTGATCCCCTATTCTCCTCGTCGTCCTCTAACGCTCTACCACCGCTATCGACTTCTCCCTCTCCCCTCCTCTGTTTTGCAATCACCTTGAAACCATCGCCCACCACCACCACCCGTCGACCACCGCAGCCTCGTCGCAAGAACCCATTCATCCATGTCACCTTCATCTGACTCGCCGCCAACCAACAACCCATCCCCGCTCGCCATTGCCCTCATCCGCACCCTCTCCTCGTCTTCCCTGCCTACACCCAGCAACCCATCGGCTCCTCGATCGCTCGATGCCTGCACCTCCTAGCCGTGCAGTTTGCCGTCATCAACTCCCGCAGCAACCGCCCCTGTCTCAACCTCCATCCACCCAGTCGCCCTTGACTACTCCTTACCGACGCCTGCTGCATCTCTGTTCTTCCCGCCCAAAATAGAGCAGCTCACCTCTGGTCAAACCCATCATTTGACCACCCTGCTATTCCTTCGTCGAAGACATCCAGTAGCGCCATCGAAGCCGTCGATCCCTGCCGTCGACCCCCTTGCCCTTGTTGTTGGTGATTACCTTACTGTCGTTGCTCTTTACTATTGCTGTCTCTAAGTTACTGTTGTTGCGGGTGTTTGCTATTTTGTGGAGTAGGGGATCTGATTGGGTGCTTGATGTTCTGAAGGAATTGAATTGGATCCGCTGTTTGTTTTGGAGTTGCTATTTTGGTTATTGTTACCGCTAAATCTGGTGTGGGGGCAAACAATAGTATTTGTGGATTCTTGGAAAACTTGAATAGCAAACCTGAAACCTGTTCCGCCGGAGTTTGACCGTTGACTCCCGCCGTTCACCTGCAAAAAGTGCAAGACACCGGGGTTGATCCCGGCGACGCACCCTCCGACGCTCAAGTCAGTGATCAGGAATGATTATGAAATAGCGTAAATTGGCAAAGGATTGATTACCTCTTAATGGTGATGGATGGGGGGTATTTATAGCCACCATTGGGGTCAGATTAGGAATGTAATCCCTGTGGTCAGATAAGGAATGTAATCCCTAATCCCCAGTAAAAGGATAGATGTGAATCAGGGTCGTTGATTAGTATTAATCAGAAACCCTAATTCTATCCTGCTGGACTGGGTTTGTTTCGGATTGGGATCCGTACCCAGTTGAGGTGGATCCGTTCGTGGGTTATTGGGTCTTTTGGGGAAAAGACCCAGGACCCACTTCAGACCCATTGGTAGGCAAAATTACCATTTTACCCCTAGGCTTTGAGATTCGTTCCCGATTTGGACGGTTCCAATTTAAGCCCATTTTTAGCCATATCACGAGCCCCCTACTCCCGAAGACTTAGCTTGATCAGCCTTTGAGGAGTAGTTTTACTGTTTTAATGGCTGGCGGAGTTGTATCGGAATCAAAATGGAAGGTTTCAAATCTTCGCCGGAGGCAGTATGTTGATTTTCTAAGTTAGTTGCGTGCTCTAAGTTGTTCTTGAGCTCTCCTGGACATTTGGTGATTTTTATCTATTTTTTCGGAATATTTACTTAATTTTACGAAGTGTCGATTCGTCGTTCGGGGGTCTTAATGAATGGTCCTAGGCAATAATTATTTACTCGGGGGCTCAAAATATTTCCCCGACTTTATAATTATTTTCTAGGATTTTAAATTAATTTTTCCGAATTTTTAATAATTTTTTTCGCAATTTTTAAATAAATAAAATGATTTTAATAAATAAAATGTCGAATTATGGCTTGGCACGATCTGGACCGTTGATCTTGTGTAGGCACGAATTTCTGAAAGATCAGATGGACAGAGTCGCTCGACAGCAATTTCTCTGCTTTTGAGGGTCAGATTGGCACTTGCTCGGAATCCGAGTGAAGTGGCTCGGTTTTTCCCCCTGCGCGAGTGGCTCGGATCGCTAGTCGCTCGGCTCGGATTGCTGAGTGACGTGGAGCGATCTGAGCCGTCGGATCTTGGAGCGAATCTCTAGGCGGGCACAGTTCCCAAGAAAATACTATCTTGTCGCTTAGTGGACGTGGCGTAATCTGGACCGTCCATCATCTCAGGCGTGATTTTCACAGTGATCCAATGGTTGGAGACGCTTGGTAGCGTTTTTCTTCACTTTCGAGGGTCGGATTGGCACTTGCTCGGAATCCGAGCGAAGTGGCTCGGTTTTTCCCTCGCGCGAGTGGCTCGGTTCGCTAGTCGCTCGGCTCGGACTGCCGGACGACGTGGAGCGATCTGGACCGTTGGATCTTGGCACGAATCTCGAGGCGGACACAGTTCCCAAGAAAACACTATCTTGTCGTGTAGTGGTGCTAGCATGATCTGGGCCGTCCGATCGAAATCTTACGTGAATTTTGAGGGGAAAGTCATTTTTCTCCAATTCGCAGCTCGGATTGGCACTTGTTCGGAATCCAAGCGAAGTGGCTCGGATCGATAGTTGCTCGGCTCGGAATTCCGAGGCATCCTCTTTGTTGTGTAGGTCGGACCGCCTGTCACTCGGATTTTGGTTTCGAGGGACGTGGGGCGATCCTAGCGGTTGGATAATGGCACAGATCTCGATGCTGGCTCAGTTCCCAAGAAAACACTATCTTGTCGTGTAGTGGCGCTAGCATGATCTGAGCCGTCTAATCGAAATCTTATGCAAATTTTGAGGGGAAAGTCGTTTTTCTCCAATTCGTAGCTCGGATTGGCACTTGCTCGGAATCCGAGCTATCCTCTTGAATGTTGAGGTCAGATCGCATGTCGCTCGAATTTTGTTTCTGAGGGACGTAGGGCGATCAGAGCCGTTGGATGATGGCACAGATCTCGATGCTGGCTCAGTTCCCAAGAAAACACTATCTTGTCATTTAGTAGTTCTGGCAAGATTTGAGCCATCTGATCGAAATCTTAACCGAATTTTGTGGGGAAAGTCGTTTTTCTCCAATTCGTGGCTCGGATTGGCACTTGCTCGGAATCCGAGCTATCCTCTTGAATGTTGAGTTCGGATCACGTGTCGCTCGGATTTTGGTTCCGAGGCGGCGAGCGATTTTACTTGGATCGAAACGTCGCTTCCTTTGTCAACAGTTGTGGCTCTTCGTTACTTAGCCGTTTGGGCTTTTGTAACGCTTCAAGGGAGGCCCAAGGGTTGCGCCCTTACGTTACAAGGCCCAAGAGGCGTCACTTTCAGTATAAGTTTTCACCCCCTCAACACTTAACCTCATTTCTCACTTTCACTTTCTCACTCTGGGTTTTACTTCTTAGCGAAGTTTTTAGCTCTTGGGTGGCGCTGCTAGCTGTCGCGGCAAGGCATTTTAGGCTCCGGCGATCTTTTCCAGCTGTACTAGTCACTTCATGGTCAGTCCCTCTCCTCATCTTTGTAAAATGGTTAAGTTTTCTTCCACGGATGAGACCCCCTCCTCAGACCTAGGCGTCAGCCGAGCGGTCAAGCCGAGCAAGGGTAAAGGGAAGAAGGTCGTGGAGCCGACTGAAGAGACAATGGTAAGGCCGAGTACAGATGAGGAGGTTGCCGAGCCTCTCCAGGAGGTAGTGGTCCGATCTAGCAAGGGCAATGGTGTGGAAACGGTAATTGAGCACCCGAAGACTGCAGGGGAGTTGGGTCAGCATCCGAGCATTCTGTCGAGCATTGGCGGTGTGCAGAGCTACTACGGAGATATGTTGGAGAAGGTGACGCAGGGCACCGCCAAGTCGATCGAGGAGAACGAGCCGAAGGAAACTTTTGAGGTGGATTAGATCTCTTCGGTCCTGACCGAGGCGAATTTGCATCGTATCCGGAGTGGGTTCCGAATCCCCGTGGAGTACGTGCTCCTTCTCCCCGACCCTGGCTTCTGAGCGTGCACATCGTCCTCGGCCGATACGTGCGTTTTTCCTGCCGATTCATTGAATGCCGGACTTCGGCTGCCGCTGCACCCTTTCGTAATCGAGGTGCTGCAGTGGTACGGCTTGAGTCCGGCTCAGCTAATGCCGAACACCAGGCGGCACGTTATGGTGTTTGTTCTTTAATGCCAGGAGGTCGGCGCTCTGTCCAATATGTTTATCCTTCGGAGTCTCTACCGTCCTTGCCAACCAAACAAAAATGAGCAGAGGTACTACCTCTCGCCGAGGAAGGATGTGAAGCTGATCGAGAACCCGGACTCGATCAAGCATTGGAAAGAGAAGTACTTCCTCGTCCGAGCTCCCGAGCCATGGGTGATCCCGACGGTGTGGTCGAGGGACGGCCTTCCGAAGTGGGCGAAGAAAGAGCCCGTGCTCAGTAACGAGGAGGCGGAAATCCTGGAGAAGCTGCTCGGGCTTCCGACCCTCAGTTGGAAAGACATCACCGAGGAGGCCTTATTCCGAGGGGGTCTCAGTCCGATCGACCCTAGTACGCTTATCCTATTTTTGTTTTGTCTTTGAGGTTTGGAAAAATTTTCTAACTTTTTTCACTCGGTTTGTGCAGAATCTCCCGGCATGGACTACAAAGGTCTGATGGCTAAGGCCCGAGCAGCTAAGGAGCAGGAGGTGAGGAAGAGAAAGAGGACTGTGTCCGGGCCCCAAGGCGGCCGAGCGCCCAAGATCCCTTCGGTCTCTCCGACCCTCGAGCGGCAGGTTGTCGAGGCTCCTCTGGTCGAGCCCGATCAAGGCCTCGTCGTGCCGTCCACCCCACCTACCTCGGATGCGCCGACCCCAACAACGCGAACATATGCTCTAGGGTCTTCCGGTGGAGCGTTCAACATTAGCACGACACTGTCTCTCGATGTCCCGCCCCTCACTGCCGAGGCAGAGGCAATCCTGACCGAGGAGCACAAATGCATCTTCGTCCCCGACTGGCGGGTGATGAAGGTCGACGGGTTCCTAGGGGACGATAACATTTGCATGCAGGCGGTGAAGCACCTGAAAGACCGAGCAGCGCTAAAGGCGGGCGAAGTCGGTGATGTCGCGATGCAGATTGCTCGGAACACTATGTCGGTAAGTAGTAGAGGACTTTCTTCAAAATTTTGCCAAGTTTTTGCGCTCGTGCTTGACTGCTTCTTGTATGGCTTGTAGACCCTCTGCCACTTCAATTATTTGCTCGAGGAGTTCGCGAGCAAGGAAAAGGAGATGACCGTTCTAAATGACCAGGAACGGTCGGAGCGGTCTAAGGCAGTGAAGCAGCTGGAGGCCGAACAGTTGCATTCCGCTTCGCTCGAGGCCGAAGTTGCCGACCTAAAGGCTAAGCTCGCCGAAGCGCTGAGGAGCTCGGCCGCCGAGGCCTCCAAGGTCGAGACCCTAGAAAAGGAGACGGCTCGACTCGAAGGGGAGCTGTCTAAGGCCCTGAAGGCGTCGGAGGAGGCCCTGAGCGATCACGCATCGAAGGTGGCGGCCGCAGAGAAGGCGGTTCGGGACGAGGCCGAGGCTCACATGTTGACCAACATGGAGGAGGTGTACGGCCGAGCGCTGAAGCATATCGCCGCTCGGAACCCCGGATTTGATGTCTCGTCCTACTACTTCTACGACCCCGTAGAGGGTGAGGAAGTGCTTCCCCTGGCCGAGCTCGCTTCTAGGCAGGAGGGCGAAGACACGGAAGACAAGGTGGGTGCTGAGGGTGCGATTGTAGCCGTGCCGAACGATGATGAGGTCAACCCCTGACTTTATCGCCTCTTCTCATTTTCTTGTTCTTCCCCCTTTTTTTTTGTAATGCCTAACTGCTGACTGGCCACCGCTTTTTTGTAAATCTTGGACTTTTAATGAAATGGTTTCCTTTTTGGCTGAATATTACGAAATTTCGCAAAGTGTTCAACTCTTTTTGATCGGATTGTGTCCTTAAGTATTGAAGACTTCTTTTGATATTCCTCAACTTTTCAGGTCGAGTTAGGCCCGATTACTGAGGTCTCCCATCTTCGTACTGAGCTGAAGAAAACGAAGCGGGCTCTTTCTCGCCGTCGGGATAAAGCGTTTTACGACTTCTTGAAATTAGAAGACATCAAAGCAACTGCGAGAGGGTATTTTTGCAAGTTGAGGCAGCTGCGGAAGCAACCTCGAGAGACTCGTCTCGAAGGCGAGATAGAGTTGCTCCATAAGGAGCTCTTCGATGTCGACCAAAGGAATAGTGAGCTACTGGCGGAGGTTCTTCATTTGGAGGTAACGGTGAAAGAACATTCGGCAGAGGAAGAGGAGTTAGCTTCGAGGGTGGGGAAGTTGATGTCCGAGCGCGATGAGTTAACGGCAAGAATTGACAAACTGAGGAGGATCACGATCGACAGGGGTAACGAAGTGACTCATTTCCGTTGTATTGTGGCCGATAGCACTATCGTCGCAGGCTCGTCTAAACTTCCCCGTTTCAAAGTATCGGTGGAGGGCGATATTCTGAGAGATAGGATCGTCAAGCTAGAGGAGGAGATTGCATCGCTGAAACCTCAACCCGTAAGGGTCAATGTCTGCAGTACGTCGTGTACTCGCAAAGAGAGCGAAAGATGAATCTCATTCTACGAACTTGCAACTCGTTCGCCTGCCGTTAGGCGGAGCCCGGATGATGCTCAGAGTGGTGTAGCTGTTTCGTCTAGTGGCGCCTCGGTTGGGGCCACAGTTAGAATCAGCAGCGAAGGCGGGTCTCGCTTCGCTGGTTTAGAATCGAGCTCAGAGGTAAGGCGACGCCGCCCTCGTGTGTCTCTGAACCGAAGCATTTCCCTTCCAAAGAAGCGCTAAACAAGTTGTATTATGCTCTTCAAGTTATTGTAAAACTCTGTTGTAGTGTTAGCCTTGTCTGGGCTCTTAATAAAAAAGTTTATTTTGCTTCTGATGTTCGAATGTTGCATTGGCTGGTATTAGTTTAAGTATAACTCCTCCAACTTTTGACAACTACTCAAAATCAGAAGCAAATCTCCCTTCTTATGGGCGAACCACTTCTGGCTTGCTTAATTGCGAGCTTGAGAAGTGGAGTCGAGCCAAGTGTTGGACTCCGAACTTGTCATTAGAGTTTGTTCAATGGTTTTGGGAGCAATTCCGAATGGCGAACCCCTTCTAGCTCGCTTAAGAGCGAGCTTGCGAAGAGGAGTCGAGCCAAGTGTTGGACTCCGAACTCGTCATTAGAGTTTGTTCAACGGTTGTGGGAGCAATTCCGAATGGCGAACCCCTTCTAGCCCGCTTAAGAGCAAGCCTGCGAAGAGGAGTCGAGCCAAGTGTTGGACTCCGAACTCATCGTTAGAGTTTGTTCAACGGTTGTCGGAGCAATTCCGAATGGTGAACCCCTTCTAGCTCGCTTAAGAGCGAGCTTGCGAAGAGGAGTCGAGCCAAGTGTTGGACTCCGAACTCGTCGTTAGAGTTTGTTCAACGGTTGTGGGAGCAATTCCGAATGGCGAACCCCTTCTAGCCCGCTTATAAGCGAGCCTGCGAAGAGGAGTCGAGCCAAGTGTTGGACTCCGAACTCGTCGTTAGGGTGAAGAGTAAAAGCAGAGAGATACAAGCAATTTTACAAGTAAAATCTGAAAAAACTTTCTTTATTGATAACTAATAGTTGGCTACTTCTAAATTGCGAGCCGTTATTACATAAGAGAAATAAAGAAAAAATACAAGTAAAAGGAAAGGAACGGTTCGACATCCCAGAATACTTAGAGAGGCGTTAATGCTCTCTCTTGGTATTTCAAAAGATGGTCGGCATTCCAAGTCCTAGGGATCTCTCTGCCTTCGAGGTCTTCTAGACGATATGTCCCGGGCCGAACTACTCTGGTGATCTTGTAGGGTCCCTCCCAATTTGGAGCTAGTTTACTCTTCTGACCAGGAAAAGAGATTGCTAACTTTCTGAGGACCAAGTCCCCTTCTTTGAGGTCAGTAGGACGGACTCTCTTATTGTACGCCAACTCGATCCTCCTGCGATAACTCTGTTGACGGATTGACACGCTTTCCCGTAGCTCGTTGACCAAGTCTATGTTTGCCTGAAGTTCTTTGGCATTCTGTTCTTCTTCGTAGGCAAGAAGGCGAGGAGAAGGTATGCCGACTTCCAATGGGATCACAGCCTCGAACCCATACATGAGGTTGAATGGCGACTCTCCTGTGGAGGTCCGTTTCATGGTGCGGTGGTTCCACAGCACGTTAGGGAGTTGATCGACCCATAAGCCATTAGAGCACTTATTCAGCCTTTTCTTAATACCAGAGAGGATCTGTCGGTTAGCATTCTCCACTTGACCATTCGACTGTGGATGGGAGACGGAAGAAATAAAGTTGTTGGATGGCGAGGTCTTCACATAGAGCTCGGAAGGCAGCCCCGGTAAACTGGGTTCCGTTGTCTGTTATGAGGACTCGAGGGACACCGAATCGGCAGATAACGTTCTTCCAGAAGAACTGAAGTACTTTGTTCTCGGTGATTGTGGCCAAGGGCTCGGCCTCTATCCACTTCGAGAAGTAGTCGATTGCCACGACTAAGAATTTGAGCTGGCCGGGAAGCTGGTGGAAATGGCCCTAGTAAATCCATCCCCCACATTGCGAAAGGGATAGGACTTGATAGGGAGGTGAGTGGAGCTTGTGGGAGGCGACGGACGTTGGAGTATTTCTAAAAAGAGCTGCATTGCCGAACGTGTAGTTTGGCGTCTTGAAGGAAAGTGGGCCAGAAATATCCATAATTCAACACTTTCCGGGCTAGGGATCTGGACCCTGAATGTGCCCCGCCGATGCTTTCGTGGAGCTGTTGCAGGGCGTATTCGGCTTGTTCTGGGGAGAGGCATCTCAATTAAGGCCTGTCGTCTACTTGTGTGAAGGAGCGCTTGTATAGGATGCCCTCGACAAGTGTGTATCGCTCTGCTCGGGTTCTCACTCGGCGAGCTTCTTTAGGGTCTTCGGGAAGGAGCCCATCCCTTAGGAATTCTACCAGGGGTTTCATCCAGTTATCTTGAAGCAAGACAGGTAGCAACTCCATCGAGTCGGAAGTTTCATGCTCTATACTTGGCTTCAGGAGCACCTCGATCAAGATGGTCTGCTCTAGACCTTGGAGGGAGGAGGAGGCTAGCTTGGAGAGGGCATCGGCTTAGGAATTCTCTTCTCGGGGGATTCGTTGGATGAGAGCTTCTTGGAATAGGGCCATGAGATTCCGGACCTTGGCTAAGTACTTAACCATTCGGTCATCTCTTGCCTCGTACTCGCCTAGGACCTGATTCACGACCAGCTGAGAGTCGCTAAAGATCCGGAGGCGCCGGCCCCTGCGTTGCGAGCCATTCCGAGGCTGGCTATGAGTGCTTCATATTCTGCTTCATTGTTAGAGGCCTTGAAGTTGATGTGGAGGGAGTATTAGAGGATGAAATCATCTGGGCCGGCAGAATGACCCCGGCTCCGCTTTTCTCGTTACAAGAGGATCCATCGACATAAACCGACCAGACAGTCGGTCCCTTCATTGCTTGGCTGACCTCGGGGATGGTGCTTTCAACTATGAATTCAGCTAAGGCCTGAGCCTTGATTGCGGTCCGAGGCTGATACGTTATATCATGCTGGCTTAGCTCGATAGACCACTTCATGAGGCGACCGCAGGTCTTTGGTTTGTGGAGAACTTGCTTCAGTGGTTGGTCGGTAAGAATGACCACCGAATGGGACTGGAAATATGGGCGAAGCTTTCTTGCGGCCATGACTAAGGAGTATGCCATCTTCTCTATCCTCGGGTAGCGGAGCTCGGCATCCCGAAGTACCTTGCTCACATAATAGATGGGCTTTTGAATCTTATCTTCTTCCCTTACGAGGACGGTGCTGAGGGTCTACTCGGAGGCAGGTAAGTAGAGGTAGAGGGTTTCCCCGGGAACAGGTTTGCTGAGGAGAGGGGGATTGACTAGGTAAGCCTTCAGCTGATCGAATGAGTCTTGTTGTTGCTGATCCCACTCGAAGCCTTTAGCCCCCCTGAGAGCTTTGAAGAAGGGAAGACACTTCTCCCCTAACTTGGAAAGGAAGCGCCCTATGGCTGCCAGGCGACTCGTTAGCTTCTGAACCTCTTTAACATTTTTCGGGGGAGCCATGTCTAATATGGCTTTGATCTTCTTGGGGTTGGCCTCGATTCCTCTTTGGCTGACCATGAAGCCTAGGAATTTCCCCGACGAGCCTCATATCGTGTTTCCTGAGTACGTCGAATGCCTCTTGCAGATCGGTCACATGATCGGCCCCGTGGATGCTCTTCACAAGCATATCGTCAACATACACCTCCATATTTCGGCCGATTTGTGCTTGAAAAACCTTGTTGATGAGGTGTTGATAAGTGGCACCTTCATTCTTCAAACCGAAGGGCATTACCCTGTAGCAGTAGAGGCCCTGATCGGTTACAAAGGAGGTCTTCGGGATATCCGGGGAAAACATACGAATCTAATTGTAGCCTGAGAAGGCGTCCATGAAGCTGAGGAGTTCATGGCCCGAAGTGGCATCAATCAAAGTATCGATACTTGGAAGAGGGAATGGGTCTTTGGGGCATGCCTTGTTGAGGTCGGTAAAGTCGATACAAATCCTCCAGGTCCCATTGAACTTTTTCACCATTACTACATTTGAGAGCCATTCGGGAAAATTTACATCTTGTATGAACCGAGCCTTCAAGAGTTTGTCCACCTCCTCTTTTATAGCTTGCTGGCGACCTCTTTTATAGACATGCACAGACACAGCTCTTCGGAAATTCTGGGCATGTCTGTGGCCGACTAAGCAAAGAGGTCGCGGTTCCTACGGATGCACTGGACTATGTTGGAGCATAGGGCAGATGGGAGGGTCTTGCGAACAAAAAACTTTCGGCTCGGATCCTGCTCAGAGAAGAGCACTTCCTCCAACTCATCCACCGGCTCGGACGTTGGTCGGACAACTTCTTGGGGGATTTCAAGAGTTTCGGAGGAGAGGACTGGACCCATAATAGAGGTCATGTAGCATCTGTGGGCCGTTTCCTGATTGCCTTTTACTTCCCCTACTCCTGCCCAGGTGGGGAATTTCATCTTGAGGTGATAAGCAGAGGGGATGGCTTCGAAAGCAGCTAAGCCAGGCCGACCCAAAATGACATTGTAGGTTGCAAGGACATCCACGACCATAAAGTCCATCGACTCCGTTCGGGTAGTAGGAGTTTCGCCAGCGGTTACGGTGAGGGTGATAACCCCTTCAATAGTCACTGGCACTCCCGTGAACCCAAGGAGTGTGTAGCCGGCGGGCTTAAGTCTTTCCCGGGATAGTTTGAGGCCTTTGAAAGCAGCGAGGAAGTGGATGTTAACGGAGCTGCCATTGTCCACTAGAATCCTTTCCACCTTAAAGTTCGCCATATGGAGGTTGATGACAAGTGCGTCACAATGGGGGGTTCGAACACCCTCAAGTTCTTCATCTGAGAATGTGACGGGCACTCCGAGGCCTTTAGGAGGAGGTGTGGCGTGAACCGAATTAACTTCCCTTATAAACGCCTTTCAAGAGGAGTTGGAGGAGCCCCCCATTGGGCCCCCATGAATGAGGTGTAGGACACGCTCCTCTTCGAATTTGGGCATTTCATCATGTTCAGGACGCTTGTTAGCCCCCGAGGTGGGGGAGGAAGATCGGTTCAGTCCTTTCTCACAAACTTGGTTAGCTAACCCCTCTAGATGAGGGTTTCTATATCGTTTTTCAGGGCCCGATAATCATTAGTATCGTGGCCATGGTCCCGGTGACAGCGGCGCCACTTCTCTTTATCCCTCTTCATGTCAGGGGTGTTCATTTTTGGCGCAGGGGGTAGCACCCCTTCCTTCTCAACTTCCATGAGAATTGTGGAAATGTTGGCGTTAAGAGGAGTGAACTTTTCGAATCTGGGGGGAGGTCGGCGCTGTCCGCCATTGTCCTTCTGGAGCTTCTTGGCTCCTTCTTCTTCTGTTCCCTTTCTCTTCGACCCGGAGGAAGGCCCCTCAAAGTTGGGGCGGTGCTCAACTTCCTCGACCCGAATATACTTTTCGCTCCGGAGGAGGAGGTCAGAGAAGTTCTGCGGGGGCTTCTTGGTGAGAGAGGGGCGGAAGCTGGAGTTGAGGACATTGGATTAGAATGCTGCTGCAGCGACCGACTAGTCGAGGGATGCTATGGACCTGGCTTCCGCTGTGAACCTTTTCACATAGTCTCTTAGCTTCTCACCCTTCTTCTGGTTGAGGTAGAGTAGCGAAATGCTGGTCTTCTCAGTTTGGCGGCTACTCACAAAGTGGGTGACGAAGAGAGTCTCAAATTGCTCGAAGGAGAATATTGAGGATGGGGCAAGGCGAGAGTACCATTCTCGAGCCGGACCCTTGAGAGTAGCGGGGAAGGTCTTGCACAGCAGAGCATCGGAAGCTTAATGGATGAGCATGAGAGTCTTAAAGCTTTCGATGTGATCGATGGGGTTAGACTCCCCAGAATAAGTCTCGAATTGAGGAGGTTTAAAGCCAATTGGTACGAGTGCCTCCATTATGGTTCGGGAAAAACGGAGCTCGACTCGGGTGAAGGGTCCTTCCTCTAAGCTCTTCTTCTCTGTCTAGCTGACCCAAGTGTCTCTACATTTCGTGAAGACGGCGGTAGACAGCATCATCCCTTCGACGATAATCAACCGAGCTTCTAGACTCGTCTTCGTACGAGGGAGAGCGGGGGCTACGACGACGGTAGCTCCTAGAGCGACGATGACTAGGAATATGCTGGGGGTTGCTAGGAGCTGGGGGAAGAGTCAGGGACCGTCAGCGAGGACTTCGGACCAGAGGAGGAGTGGGAATCCTTGGAGCATTGGTGTTGTTGAGTCGAAGATTGAGAGCTTGTAGGATGGTGGCTTGGAATTGATGGAACTCGGCACGAGTGATGGGTGCGTCATCGCTCCTAGGAGGTTCGCCGACCAGTAGGAGAGTGGGGTCTTCTTCTGTGATGCTCGGGGGACTCTCTTCGCCCTCTTCGGGTAGGGGACATTCTGAAGTCTCAGCGGTGAGGAGATCGCTCATCCGGACATTGTTGGCGGGAGGCTCCCTCTCGGGCCCGCTTTTCATCCAGACGGCAGCGAAAATCCTCATCCTTCTGCCGATTGAGGATGGTATTAGGAAGGTCGGAAGCTCGGGGATTGCGGGAGGCCATAGAATCCTGTAGAGGCATTGTGTATTGAGACGTGGTCCTGATGGAGAGGTTAATTCTGCGGGTTGGGTCGCGAGGTCCCTGAATCGGCATTTTGAGGACCGGGGGGACCCTTAGGAGGTTGCTGATTCTGAAGAGGAGGCTGGTCCTGTTGGAGAGGGTCCTCGGCTTGAGGAGGAAGTTGCCCCTGCTGCTGTGCAGGTTGGACGGGGACTTCCTGCTGCTGATCAACGGGATTGGGTCCACGGTTGGACCCTCTGGATCTTACTTTCCTATGAGGCATGGCTGGAGAAGATCTGACCAACGGGAAGAGGGGAGGCTGCTATTCGTTTGATTCCCATAGACGGCGCCAATCTGTTACCGTTAAATCTGGTGTGGGGGCAAATAGATAGTATTTGTGGATTCTTGAAAAACTTGAATAGCAAACCTGAAACCTGTTCTACCAGAGTTTGACCATTGACTCCCACCGTTCACCTGCAAAAAGTGCGAGACATCGGGGTTGATCCCGGCGACGCACCCTCCGACGCTCAAGTCAGTGATTAGGAATGATTATGAAAGAGCGTAAATTGGCAAAAGATTGATTACCTCTTAATGGTGATGGATGGGGGGTATTTATAGCCGCCGTTGGGATCAGATTAGGAATGTAATCCCTGTGGTCAGATAAGGAATGTAATCCCTAATCCCCAGTAAAAGGATAGATGTGAATCAGGGCCGTTGATTAATATTAATCAGAAACCCTAATTCTATCCTGCTGGACTGGGTTTGTTTCGGGTTGGGACCCGTACCCAGTTGAGGTGGATCCGTTCGTGGGTTATTGGGTCTTTGGGGAAAAGACTCAGGACCCACTTCAGACCCATTGGTAGGCAAAATTACCATTTACCCCTAGGCTTTGAGATTCGTTCTCGATTTGGACGGTTCCGATTTAACCCCATTTTTAGCCATATCAGTTATTTACTCTGTTGGTATTGCAAGTAGAGCGCACGTGTTATTATGTGTTTGTGGGTTCGTTGCTCCAGGATCTTTATCTCGTTATTCGTTCATTCAATTTCGTCGTCCAAAAGGAAAGTCCCTTTCCCTCTTGAATTGTTAATTGTATCAAATTCAAGAATTTTTATTGAAATTCCACAAGTAGATCCTAATCGTTTATCGTATCATTGTATTGATTATCTTTTCGTTGGGTTTATTGAGGGTTTACACGAGCTAACCCCAATATTCTTGACTTCGTGACACTTTTGACTCTAAAGATTGAATCTTTCATGCATTCATGTAGAATTTATAATAGGGTTAATCATATAATCATAATACAATTAATTATTGTAGAGATAATTGCTAGGTTGTATGTTTAATTGATCGATTGATGTTGGATGTTATTAGAATTATGTACGTGTGTGCTTTTAATTGTATTTATTGTGCTATTACACCTTTCATGTTGATTACATAATTTATTGACGATAGAATTGATCCATCATGTTTAATTAATTAATTTGTTGCTTGCTGGCTGTATAAATTATGTTGCTTGCTGTATGTTGCTTGCTGGCTCTATGTTATCTGTTATTTTCGACCCAGTAAATGATCTTAAAATGAATACCTTTCTGAATAAGAGTTATAGACTTATCTTTCTAGTTTACAGAACATCTTGATTTCTGAATTTCGACTTGCATAGCAAAAGTTGTAATTGTTTTACTACAGCTATGATTTTATTTCCAAATTCTTAGATTTTTGTATGTTTGATGTTTAAATTGTTAAAAGGCTGACCAAATGTTAAAATATTGCTCTAAAAATATCCAGATTGTTACTTAAAATGTTTAGGAGTCTATTAAATATTTTTAATGAATTTTATTTCGAGTTTTTGCTCATTCTAAAAATATAACAACATGATGTCAAATTTCTACCTGAATATGAAATCTGTACAGAACGATGTGTTTGACCTAGCTGCTGTTGTCGGATTTTGAACTTTAAATATGCATTGGAACCGTGTGGAAGTCTAGTTTCTAGGACTTCTGACGGATTCAGTTTTTGATTTCTGTAACAGCGGGAATTACTTTTTTGGACAGACTACTCTTGCTATCCTGAATTTTATAATCCAGATTTTAATAAATTTATTATTCCTCTACCGTACTATTGCATGAATTAATGTATGTATGTTGCAATCTTGATTCTAATGACTTATTGTCATCATTCTAATTTTTCTATTCCATGTTACCATCCTATTTTTTCCCTATTGATACTATTGTTCATCTCATGCCTTGAATTGCATATTGTATTGTTGCATTGATAAATAATTAATAAGCCGGGGTTTAAGGGATTGACTAGAGTAGTTGATGATATGGGAACTGTACTCGAATGATGGCCCGTGTTATTATCGTTATTGTCATCGTGTAAGAAATTACACCATGGCTCGTGTTATTATCGTTATCGTCATTGTGCAATAAATTATCTCAATAGCCCGTGTTATATTGTTATCGTCATCATAACCAGTACATGAACTATAGAATCTACCACTATAGTTTAAACGAAATTGATTGTATGCATCGAACCTGTGGTATGGAATATTTGGGACACAGTAGTATGTACATTAGTTAGGATTTAAAATGGTTAATAGACTTAAGAATTGACATGACATCGACATTGCATATTGTTCATCATTGTTCTATTGATATCGAATATTGGGTAAGTGTTATTGTTATTGATCATTCAATATTGTTATCGAATATTGAATTATAGTATATAACCATTGTATCGATTCCATGATATTGACTATTGCTATCGTCTCAGGTTATTGATTCCTATTGATCCATTGAATTCATTGTTATATCGTTATTCTATTGTTCCTTGTTTTCTCTACTTGTTATCCATGACTTGCTCTAAGGACAATTTTTTCCTTCTTTTTAGATGAAGTGTTTACAGTTGTTGATGAAAAATTGCCTGATGGATTGGGAGAACAACATTGGTAAAGGAATTGATAGCATCGCTGCTTAATAAATTATTACTTTGTCATGAAGACTTAATTATTGGACTATTGTTATTTCATTGTATTGTGGGATTTCGACCTGAATATTGCTATTATTTGTTCCAGATGTTAGATTATTATCATATTTGGTTATTTCATATTGTTTCATTCCAAGTATTATTGTTCATGAGATTATTGTTATTGCCTGCGCAATTGTTCTATATTGATTATAATGTTGAGTTGATCGGATAAACAGCTTATGGGTGAAATTAGTCATTCGTTGTACCAATATCATGTACTCGTATTCCGTATTTTTTAAAAGAGGGGCGTGACATAAGGCTTCTTGGATGAGGATATTGACCAACTAACGTTGTCGACCAGGACTCGGCGGACTTCGAAGTTGGCCATTTAGATGTTTATCGCAACAGCATCTCAATGAGGCGTTCGGACGCCTTCCAAATCCATATCTGAAAAGGTGACATCGAACCCAAGGCCCTTGGGGGGAGGATGGTCCTGTACTGAGTTCACTTCTCGTACGAAGGCTTTTCGGTAGGAGTTCGACTCTCCCCCCATTGGGCCTCCATGGATGAGGTGTAAGACAGCTTCAGCTTCGGAGTTAGGGGACTCAATAAGTCATTCAGCTCGCTTGTTTGCCCCTCGAGAAGGCGGAGGATCTACTCTGTCCTTCCTTACATATTTGTCGAGTTGCCCTCTTTGAATGAGGGCATCGATTTTCATTTTTGAGGGCTCAGCATTCATTAGTATCGTGGCCATGATCATTGTGGAAGTGGCACCTCTTGTCTCTATTTCTCTTCTTCCCAAGTGTATTCATTTTCGGAGGAGGTTGGAGCAAGCCCTCTTTGCCAACCTCCATGAGGATAGCCGAGACACTGTCATTCAGAGGGGTAAACTTCTCGAAGTGGGGAGGAGAGCGGCGCTGGCCGCTGTTGTCCTTCTATTATTTCTTAACACCTTCTTCTTTTGGACCCTTCCGTTTGTTCTCGAACAAGGGCTCTTTCTGATCAAGCGGGAGGAGGGCATCCTCCGCCCGAATATATTTTTCGCTCCTCAGTAGGATTCCCAAGAATTCCCGGGGTGGATGTTTAGCGAGAGATGTCTTTCAGGTCGGCGTGATTGATGTTGTGTCAGAATGCAGCAGAGACCACCGATTGATCAAGAGAGGCGATAGACCGAGCCTCGATGTTAAAGTGTTTGACGTTGTCCCTTAAGCGCTCGTCCTTCCTCTGACCGAGTGCCAACAAAGATGTGCTTATCTTCTCGGCCCGGCAGCTAGTCACAAAGTAGGTGAGGAAGAGCTCCTCGAACTAGACGAAGAAGAAAATGGAGTCAGGGGTAAGTCGGGAGTACCATTCTCTCGCAGGTTCCTTTAGTGTGGCTGGAAAGATTTTGCAAAGGATCGCATTCGAGGCCTGGTCAATCAGCATGAGAGTTTTGAAACTCTCGATGTGGTCGGCGGGGTCCGTCTCCCCATTGTAAGACTCGAAGTGCGGAGGCTTGAAGGCCTTAGGGACCGGGGCCTCCATGATGGCTCTCGAGAAAGGTGGCTTGCTTGGGCGGAAATTCCTCGCCCGCTGTTCTTCTTGCTGGTTAAGCCTGTCGAGGTGCCTTTCCATCTCGTGGAGACGGCGGTGGACAGAATCATCCCTCCGGTCGGATTTAGTCGAGTCTCGGGACTCTCCTTCAAGAGTGGCGGTATGGCGGGGGCAAGGTGTGCGCTGGTCATGACTCGAGGCATGGGGAGGGCTAGGCACACACTGATCCTGACTCATGGCAATATTAAGTGCTCGCAGGATATCTTCTTTGAAGTTCTGGAACTCGGCCTGAGTGACTGGTACTCCTCCAGCACGGTGGTCTCCCAGAGTGACTCGACTTATTAGAGTATGACTTCTCTGCCGACGACGTGGAGGGGACTCCCTTTGCCTCCTCGGGGAGGGGTTACTCTAGGCCTTGTTCTTCGGGGGGACTGGGCTCTAGGGGCCCTCTCGCACTCGGGTTGAGGGACTTCTTCAAGGGCTCGCCTTTCCCTCAAGCGAGTTCGTCGAAGGCAGACCCCTTGCTGTCGATTAACGTTTACTTGATGGAGGTCTGGCCTGGGAGGGCTTTGAGAAGTCATAGAGTCAATTGAAGCGTTGTGAACTGAGATGTGGTCATGGTGGGAGTGTTGTCCCTGACGGCTCCGACGGGAGCCCCCGGGGCAGCCCCCAAGGACATGGGAAGAGGCTGTTCATGCTGCGATTGCTGGACTTGTTGGTCGAGTTGAAAAGGAAGATCTTGGAATTATGGAGGAGGAAGAAGAGTGGATCCTCGGCTGGATGCCGCTGCATTCCCTTTTCCCTTAGGAGGCATGGCTCGGAAACTGCCTTTACGAGTGATATGTGACTGGAATGCTTTTCCTGTTTCCAACAACGACGGCACCAATCTGTTGCTGCTGATTTTGGTGTGGGATCAAACAGATGTATTTGTGGAATCTTTTGAAAACAAGTAAGGCAAACCTGTTGATGTGAATATTTGCAAGTGTACAAAATCGCAACAAGTAGTATAGTTAAGTGAATAGAGTGTCGAACCCACAGAGACTAATTATTTTGTTAAGTACCGATATCACTAGATGAATCACTATTTGGATAAACGATAAAACAACTAAATTAAATTAATGTAATTAAACCTAACTAAATTAGTGAAGAGGGAGTGGGCTGTGAAATTCTTGTAATTTGTTAATGACAAAATTAATTCTAGGGCTTTTGATTTCACCTAGTTTATCCCACACAATTTATAATTCCAAAAGAATAAAAATATTATGTTCCAAGTTGTAGACCAAAATTTCCAAATTATTCAATGTTTTCTCACGAACAACACCAAAAATATCTCCAACTAACAGTTTGACATATCTTTATGCAAATTTAATTAATCAAGGACTCATTAAGTTCTGTGGATTTCTTAACGGTCAAATTAATCGCGGAAAATTATCTCTAATTTCGCTCAATTAATGGTGTTTAATTTTATTGTTCTAAATCACAAATTACTTCTCGGTCTCTCCATGATCCAATAATCATACAAAAATTGGCTAAATAATTGTAAGCATTAAGCACAAAAATTAAACACACAACTATAGAGAAATAGAAAAAATTTGAAATTAAAAATTGTATTTTCAAAACTAGGCTATATCGAAACCCTAAAAAAATAAATTTAGTTCATAATAAAATTGCAGGTGGCTAAAGAAGGTGGACAAATTGGAATTTAACAAATTTGTTCATAAATTGCATTAAAAAATTAGAGAAATTGAAGAAAAGAGATAAAAAAAACCGAACAGCAAACAGATCCTCGAATTTCGTGCCAAACAGTGCATCTCTTCCTCCGTCTTGGTTCTGTCGTTTTCGCCGTTGGATCCGTACCGCCACGTCAGCGGACTCAAAGTGCTTGACACGCAGGCTTCGCCTGCTGCCTTTCTCTTTCTGCCTTGAGCCTCACGTCTTTCTTCTCTCTCTTCTTATTCTTTTCACTTCATTTTTTTTCTTCTTCTTTTCTTTTTTTTTCCTTTCTGGTGTCAACGCCACCCCAAGAAAATCGCACCTACCTCCTGCATATATATAGGATAGAAATAATTAGACTTAGTTTTAATTTTAAAATTAGGTTTAGTTAATTGTTTATTTTTTAATTAATTAATTAGAATTTAAGATTAAGATAAATCTTTAATTATTAATCAACTAACAAAATCCGATCAATTCTTTGTATCTTTCTATTTTATTTTTTTATATTTTTTTAAATAATTTTTTGTAATTATTATTTTAAATTACAAAATTCTATTCTAACCCCTAATTAATAATAATATTTTTTTATTGACTTTTTCGGGGTCTGAATTGTAAAATTTAAAATTCAACAAATCAATAAAAATAAATAAAACAATAGTTCTGCTTTGTTTGTTGATGTTTTACAAAAAATATTCACCTTTTGCATCAAAAATCTTATTTCATCAAAAATAATCTTTTACTTGAAATCTTATGGAAATAAGACGAATTAAACACAAGATAGAAGAAAACAAGCGATTTTAATGGATAAATGAGTACACTTATTTGTATAAAAATTAGACACATCAAATACCCCCAAACTTAAGATTTTGCTTGTCCTCGAGCAAAAGTAGAATCATAAATAAGGGGAAAATAATCAATAATAACTCCACTCATCACACTCAGAGATCTCATCATGTAAGCATCAAAATTTCAATTCAAAATATAAACAATAGCAAATAAAGTAAAACCAAGCACTCCAGTGCAATTATTTATTCATAATTCCAAACCCAATCATAATTGTCATGCAATTAATGTAATTATATTATGTGAAAACTCCATCTGTGATTACTCTTTCTCACTACTACAAATCGAGTAGCAAACTAGAGTTTTTTTATTTTATTTTATTTTTGTTTTTTTTTGTTTTTTGTCTCTTCTCTAAGTCGTCACTTGCCTTTTGACGCGAATGCAAAACATTTGTGATGAATTCACCCGGTTACTCATCAAGTTACAAACTTAGAGTGCTTTGCATATTCATATTTTAAGTTGTCGTTTGACGTAAAAGTAAACATTTGTGATGAATAGCCCTAGTTACTAAGCAACTCAAAACATTGGAATAGAGTGACTTTATTCAAATTTTTTTTTTCATTATTACTCTATTTACTTAAACTCTGTTTAGGACTAGATCAAAGGAGATCATCACAAGAAAAAGCATCACATTTGTCTTTTATATATATTCACATGACTCATACAATTTTCAACGGAATTGTGAAACTCAATAATCCTAAAGTAAGTAAGAATGCTTACTCTTGCTTTATAAGTAATTGTCTATCCAAAAAAAAAATTATTTCAATGCTTATCACAATAAAGAACTCAAAAATGTAAAGATAAGCCTAATTGAAATTCTTTTAAAATTTTTTTGTTTTTTCTTTTCTAAAAAAATAATAATAATAAATTTGTAAACCTTCCCCCCAAACTTGAATATCACATTGTCCTCAATGGGAAAGGAAAAACAAAAACAAAAAGAAATGCAAAAAGTTCAAAATTTCTCCCCTAATTCGTCTTAAAATTTCTGCATGCGCGGCGTTCAGTATTTTGGCGATATCTGGAGCTGTAGGTTGTTGTGCTAATCTAGCTACCTAAATAAATAGATAAAACTAGACACAAATTATAAACCTCGCAAGTGCACGAATCGTTTATAGAATCGTAGTAATAGCAAGGGTCGATCCCACAGAGATTGTAGACTTCAACTTACTAATCAATAAAACTAATAATAAAAATGAATAAGAGTTGTTATAATATTCTAAAGAACTAAAAGATTAAAACTAAGATGAGAGGTGTTGAATCACAAATATCTCTTGAATAGTTGGGTTGTTGATCTCCACCAATAGTTAGTAATGCTAAGTTACCTTCTGAATTTACTTCTAATTACTCATGTTTGTTCACTTCAAGGGCATGGTATCTACTCCTTAAAGTATTGTTTTCCTAAGCCAAGAATTAGGCATGGTATCTACTCTAATTCATTTCTTCCCTTAAGTATCTAGCATGGTATCTACTAAGTTATACTTAAAGAAAACATAAGAACAGTGGAAACGAACAAACACTTAAAGTTCTAGAAATTGGTATCAGATCTAGATCCTCTAAGTTGATTGAACCAAGAACCCCTAAAGATTCCCTTGTTACAAGTTATGAGCACGAGATACGGGTCGTCTCAATATGCTCATATAACAGATTCAGATTTCTAACTCACAAACTTGATAATATCAGACTCTGTATGGCAGTCGACTGGCTCTCACCATCAGTCGACTGTACTTATAACTCCTGAACAAGTTTGACTGTTATCAATCTATTTCAATTCAATTAGATTCAATCAATAAGTAAAATAGAAGGATTCAGAAGAATATAGCATTACATAACTACGGCTTCAATCTACCCAACTATGAAATTAGTTCCACATAATAATACTTTTATTGCTTAACAAGTTCAAATACATGATCAACATAAAAGAATAAAGAGAGAAGAAATAAACTAATGGATTCCGGCAATAAGGTCGACTGTCTGTCACACAGTCGACTGCCTTCTGGTTGCTGTGTCTCCTCTCTCCTTCTTCGATGATGATGGAGTGATGCGCACGGTTGATGACTTGATGGTTGGGAACTCTGTGATTAAGTTGCTTTCAAGAGATCGATGGATTCTGGCGGATCCCCCAATAATGCTTCTTTTCTGATATTTATAGAACACAGCTGAGAATTAGGGTTTCCACAATTTCAGCAAAATCCTTCTTTATTTTATTTGATGATTTATATCTTTCTCTTTTCTTCTTTCCTTCCTTATCTGTTCACCACGTGCTCTTGGAAATCCCCAGTCTCTAGATTTGATTCGTTGCACAAGATCTGGATTTAAATAGATTTGAAATTAGATTTGGGTGAATCTTCGAATATCTTATCTGTCTACTCCGCCGCAGACCAGTCGACTGTCTTTTGAGAGCGAGTCGACTGTGTCGAGAGTTGTGGAAAATCAGCTTCTCTTGTTCAGTCGCCTGGTCGAGGAACCAGTCGACTGATCCTCTGCAGTTTGCTGTGTATTATCCTTGAAGTCCTAAATCTGCTTCGTTTTTCTGTTATAAGCTGTTTCCTATGGAAAAGAGAAAATAAGAGTTAAATACCACATATAGAGCTTTTAAATGTCTAATTATAACAAGATTATTGCTCTAGAAAGTGAATAATATTGTGTTCATCATAGGTGTCCAACTGGGATGATTTATTTTTGTTGGAAAGCTGAGACGATAGGCTACAATCGTTTTTTGAATCAGTTTTCCAGATTCTGACTCCATACTGCTCAAAAACAGCCATCAATGAAGGTGTACAAACAGCTCCGCCCGGCGACTTCCAAAATTTATGCAATCCTACAAGATAAAAATCAAAAATTAAAATAAACTAAACTAAAAGATAAATCAAACCTAAATGCAATAAAAGAAAACATGGGTTGCCTCCCAAGAAGCGCTAAGTTTTAAGTCTTCAGCCAGGCATGGGGTGAGATGGTTATGTAATGCCAAGATCCAACAACATTAAAACATCTTTTCTAATACTTCTCTTCTGGTGTGGATCAGGTTCAAGCTCTAATTTGAGGTGTTTCCTTCATGATGATGTCTTTGATTCCCCCACCTCTTAGAAATTTTTCTGAAAAAATGAATAAATAGAGGGTGCAGCATCCAAATACATAACATGTTCAAAAATATTTTCTTTTTCAGCTTCAAAAGTTGCTGCATTTGTTTGACATACTTTTATAGGTAATTTTTCAATTTCAGCCTTATGTTTCTCACCCACAATTAAATCAGTTTTACTTACTTGAATACACGACTGTTCTTCAGGAGGAAACTTTAAGGAATTAAAAACATCATACGTTACTTGCTCATGCTGAATTTGTTCCTCCACAATTTGTTCGATCTCATCTTACTTTTCAACCACATTCTGTTCACCATTTTCTTCTTGTGGTTGCTCAATTGTCTTCCCGCTGCTTAGTGTTATTGCTTTAACATCTTCCGTGGGATTGACAACTGTGTTGCTTGGTAATGTTCCTGTAGTTTTTTCATTAAGAATATTTGAAATTTGACTAATTTGTACCTCATGATTGTGAATGGAAGCCGAAGTTAAATTCACAACATTTTGAATTGCCAAATCTGTCTTTTGTATGTATTGTTCTGTCCTTTGCATGTGTTGCATAAACATATCTTCTAGTGTCGGCTTCTTTTCTTGTTGTTGAAAATTTTGAGGTAGTATAACCGCTTCTTGATTGTAGTTCCATGGATAATTAGGGATGTTTCTCCATTCTTGATTGTATGTGTTTGCATAATGATTGTTTTGCATTTGAAAGCTTGACACAAAATTTTCATGTTCGACATTTGATTGAGCAAAAGGGTTCCCCACTTGACAATCTGCACTAGAATGGTTTCCTGCACAAAGATCACAAATGATATTAGATTGAATAGAATTAACATTTAAATTACCTATCTGTTTAGATAAAGAGGCCATTTGTGCATTTAAAGCATAAATAGGATCAAATTCAAAAACTCCAGCCACTTTTTTTGGCATTGTTCTTTCTAAAGACCACTGGTAATGATTTGATGTCATCTCCTCTAAAAGATCATAGGCTGCTTTGTAAGTTTTGCACATAAGTGCACCACCAGCTGCTGCGTCAACCATAGATCGATGTGTAACTCCCAAACCATTATAGAATATTTGAATTTGCAGCCATTTCGGTAGTTCATGATTAGGACACTTTCTTAATAACTCTTTGTACCTTTCTCATGCATCATACAAAGACTCGGTCTCAAATTGAGTGAATGTGGCAATACCATTCCTTAGTTTTGCTGTCCTTGCCGGCGGAAAATACTTAGCTAGAAATTTTTGTGCAAGTCCCTCCCAAGTAGTAATACTACCGGGCGGTAGATAATGTAGCCAGGTCTTTGCCTTATCTCTCAATGAAAAAGAAAAAAGTCTCAATCTGATTGCATCATCTGATACTCCGCTGTGTTTGAAAGTGTAACAAATTTCTAGAAAGTTTGCAATGTGAGCATAAGGATCCTCGTGCGGTAGTCCCCAAAATTGAACAGTCTGATGAATCAATAGAATAATCTCCTGTTCAATCTCAAAATCGGTAGCTTCAATAACCGGCTTCTTTATGCTTGATTCATAAATCGAGGGCATAGCATAGTCTCTCAAAGGCTTGTTTTCATCGTTTGCCATGATAATTTTCTTGTATGTCCTGAAATGTAAGTATTAAAAAAATATTAGAAAAACTAAAAAAAATAAAATAAGAAAAATAAATGAAAGTAAAAGTAAGTCAAAAGAAATAAAAATGTAAAATAATAATAAAATAAAAATAAATACAAAAAACCAAACTAGTAATAATCTAGCAATTTTCAATATCAATAAAAGAATAACTAGATCCCCGACAATGGCGCCAAAAACTTGATGTGAATATTTGCAAGTGTACAAAATCGCAACAAGTAGTATAGTTAAGTGAATAGAGTGTCGAACCCACAGAGACTAATTATTTTGTTGAGTACCGATATCACTAGATGAATCACTATTTAGATAAACGATAAAACAACTAAATTAAATTAATGTAATTAAACCTAACTAAATTAGTGAAGAGGGAGTGGGTTGTGAAATTCTTGTAATTTGTTAATGGCAAAATTAATTCTAGGGCTTTTGATTTCACCTAGTTTATCCCACACAATTTATAATTCCATAAGAATAAAAATATTATTTTCCAAGTTGTAGACCAAAATCCCCAAATTATTCAATGCTTTCTCTCGAACAACACCAAAAATTTCTCCAACTAACAGTTTGACATATCTCTATGCAAATTTAATTAATCAAAGACTCATTAAGTTCTGTGGATTTCTTAACAGTCATATTAATCGCGGTAAATTATCTCTAATTTCGCTCAATTAATGGTGTTTAATTTTATTGTTCTAAGTCACAAATTACCTCTCGGTCTCTCCATGATCCAATAATCATACAAAAATTGGCCAAATAATTGTAAGCATTAAGCACAAAAATTAAACACACAACCATGCAGAAATAGAAAAAATATGGAATTAAAAATTGTGTTTTCAAAACTAGGCTATATCGAAACCCTAAAAAAATAAATTTAGTTCATAGTAAAATTGCAATTAACAAATGATGTGGCTAAAAATGGGGGTTTGATCGAGACCGTCCAAATTGGACACGAATCCTGAAGTCCAGGGGTAAAACGGTAATTTCACCTACAAACGGGTCTGAAGCGGGTACTGGGTCTCCCCTCCAAAGAGCCATTAACCCGCGAACGGATCCACCTCAACTGGGTGCGGGTTTCAACCCGTAACAAACCCGGTCCAGCAGGATAGAATTAGGATTTCTGATTAATATTAATCAACGGCCCTGATTCATATCTATCCTTTCACTAGGGATTAGGGATTACATTCCTTATCTATACACAGGAATTACATGCCTAATCTGTTCCCTAAGACGCCTATAAATACCCCCCATCCATCTCCATTAAGAGGTAATCAATCTTTCTCCAGTTTTTGCGCTCTTTCATAGTCTTCCTAGATTACTGACTTGAGCGTCGGAGGGTGCGTCGCCGGGAACAACCCCGGTGTCTTGCACTTTTTGCAGGTGTACGGCGGGAGCGACAATCGTACCCCGACGGAATAGGTATACAGGTTTACTATTCAGTTTCCCTAAGAACCCACAAATACTATCTGTTTGCCCCCACACCGAAATTAGCGGCAACAGATTGGCGCCGTCTGTGGGAAACTAACGAATAGAAACCTCTCCTCTTCCCCGTGAACAGATCTTCTCCAGCCATGCCTCCTAGGAAAGTCAGATCAAGAGGGTCTAATAGAGGACCGAACCCCGATCAGCAGCAAGAAGTTCCCATCCAGCCTACCCAACAGCAGGGACAGCTTCCTCCTCAAGCGGAGGACCCGCTCCAACTAGACCTTCCTCCTCCAAATCAACCACCCCCAAAGGGTCCTAACCCTCAAAAACAGCATCTTCACCAGGACCACGTCTCCATCCACAACGCCTCTTCAGACTCTATGGCCTCCCATCATCCCCGAGCCTCTGGTCTCCACAATACCGCCCTCAATCGCCAGAAAGATGATGACCTTCGCTGCCATCTAGATGAGAAGCGGGCCCGAGAGGGAACCTCCCGCCAACACCGTCCGGACGAGCGGTCTCCTCGCTGCCGAGAATATAGAAGGTCCCCTAACCGAAGGGGTCGCAAAGAGTCTCCTGAGCACTACCGAAGAAGGCCGCACTCCCCTGCAGGTCGGCAACAGCCAAGGAACAATAAGGCACTCATTACACGTGCCGAGTTCCAGCAGTTCCAAGCGACCGCCTGCAAGCTCTCAATCTCCGTCCCAACACCGACGCACCCAAGATTCCATCTCCTCCTCCGGTCCGAAGCCCTCGTCGACGATCCCCATCTCCTCGTCCCGCTCCTAGCAACTCCCGGCGTACCCTAAGTCCTCATCGCTCCCGAAGTTACCGTCGTCGTAGTCCTCGCTCTCCCTCGTACGAAGACGAGTCTAGAGGCTCAGCTGATTACCGTCGGAGGGACGACACTATGTACCGCTGTCTTCATGAGGTAGAGAGGTGCCTGGGCCAGATAGACCAAGAAGAAGAGCTTAGGGGGAAGACCCTACGTCCTAGCAGACCCCCTTTCTCACGAACCATAATGGAGGCACCTGTGCCGATCGGTTTCAAACCTCCCCAATTCGAGACTTATTCCGGGGAGACTGACTCCATTGATCACATCGAAAGCTTTAAGACCCTGATGCTCCTCCATCAAGCTTCCGATGCCCTCCTCTGCAAAACCTTCCCCGTGACTCTTAAGGGTCCAGCTCGAGAATGGTACTCTCGCCTTGCCCCCTCCTCAATATTCTCCTTCGAGCAGTTCGAAACCCTTTTCGTCACCCATTTCATAAGCAGCCGTCGAGCTGAGAAGACCAGTATCTCGCTACTGCACCTCCACCAGAAGAAGGGCGAGAAATTGAGAGACTATGTGAAGAGGTTCACAGCTGAAGCCAGGTCCATAGCATCCCTCGACCAGTCGGTCGCTGCGGCAGCATTTCAATCTAATGTCCTCAATTCTAACCTCCGCTCCTCCCTCGCCAAGAAGCCTCCACAGAACTTTTCCGACCTCCTCCTTCGCAGTGAAAAGTACATCCGGGCCGAAGAGGCCGAGCATCGACCCAACTGGGAGGGGTCTTCCTCCGGGTTTAAGAGAAAGGGAACAGAAGAGGAAGGAGCCAAGAAGCTCCAGAAGGACAATGCCGGCCAGCGCCGACCTCCCCCCAGATTCGAAAAGTTCACTCCCCTCACCACTAACGTCTCAACCATTCTGATGGAAGTCGAAAAGGAAGGGATCTTACCTCCAACTCCGAGGATGAACACCCCCGCCAAGAAAAGAGATAAAGAGAAATGGTGCCATTATCACCGGGACCACGTGCATGACACCAACAATTGTCGCGCCTTAAAGAACGAGATAGAAGCCCTTATCCAGAGGGGGCAGCTGACCAGGTTTGTAAGAAAGGACCGAGCCGAACTTCCTCCCCCGCCTCGGGGGGCTAATAAGCGTCCGGAACGAGAAGAGACGCCCGACTTCGAGGAAGAGCGAATCCTCCACCTCATTCATAGGGGCCCAATGGGGGGCTCCTCAAACTCCTCTCGGAAGGCATTTATAAGAGAAGTCAACTCGGTCCGAACCAATCCTCCTCCCAAAGGCCTCGGAGTCCCTGTCACATTTTCCGACGAAGATCTTGAAGGAGTTCGCACCCCACATTGTGACGCACTCGTCATTAGCCTCCACATGGCGAATTTCAAAGTGGAGAGGATACTAGTGGATAATGGCAGCTCTATCAACATCCTCTTCCTCGCCGCTTTCAAAGGCCTGAAACTCTCCCGAGATAGACTCAAGCCCGCCGGCTACACGCTCCATGGGTTCACGGGGGTGCCAGTGACTATTGAAGGGGTGATTACCCTCGACGTAACCGCTGGCAAAACTCCTACTACCCGAACGGAGTCGATGGACTTCATGGTCGTAGATGTCCCAGCGGCCTACAATGTCATTCTGGGTCGGCCCGGCCTAGCCGCCCTTAAAGCCGTCCCTTCTGCCTACCATCTCAAAATGAAGTTTCCCACTCGGGCCGGAGTAGGGGAAGTAAGGGGCAATCAGGAAACGGCCCGAAAGTGCTACATGACCTCTACCCTCGGACCTGTCCTCTCCTTAGAAACTCTGGAAATCCCCCAAGACATTACCCGGCCGACCTCCGACCCGGTGGACGAATTGGAGGAACTGCTCTTCTCTGAGCAGGACCCAACCCGAAAATTCTTTGTTAGTAAGACCCTTCCGTCCGCCCTATGCTCAGACATTGTACAATGCATCCGAAGGAACAAAGACCTCTTCGCTTGTTCAGCTGCAGATATGCCCGGGATCTCCGAAGAGCTCTTAGTCCACCACCTGAGCATTGTTCCGGGGTCCATACCGGTCCAGCAGAAGAGGCGCAAATTCTCCCCCGAGCGCCAGCTCGCTATCAAAGAGGAGGTGGACAAGCTCTTGAAGGCCCAGTTCATACAGGAGGTCAACTATCCTGAGTGGTTGTCAAATGTAGTAATGGTGAAGAAGTCAATGGGACTTGGAGGATTTGCATTGACTTTACCGACCTCAACAAAGCTTGCCCCAAAGACCCCTTCCCTCTTCCGTGTATTGACACCCTGATCGACGCAACCTCGAGACATGAGCTTCTCAGCTTCATGGACGCCTTTTCAGGCTACAATCAGATCCGGATGTTCCCTCCAGATATCCCGAAGACCTCGTTTGTGACCGACCAAGGCCTTTATTGCTACAGAGTCATGCCGTTCGGTCTGAAGAATGCAGGCGCTACATACTAACGCCTCGTCAACAAAGTTTTCCAGGCTCAGATTGACCGGAACATGGAGGTGTATGTAGACGACATGCTTGTGAGGAGCATTCGAGGGGTTGATCATGCAATCGACCTCCAAGAAGTGTTTGATGTTCTAAGAAAGCACAATATGAGACTCAACCCGAACAAGTGTGCGTTCGGCGTCTCATCAGGGAAGTTCCTCGGCTTCATGGTTAGCCAACGAGGAATTGAAGCAAACCCGGAGAAAATCAAAGCCATATTAGACATGGCCCCTCCCAGAAATGTTAAAGAAGTTCAGAGATTAACAGGCCGCCTAGCCGCCATAGGGCGCTTCCTCTCGAAGTCCGGGGAGAAATGCCTCCCTTTCTTCAAGGCCCTCAGGGGGGCTAAAGGTTTCGAATGGGGGCAGCAGCAACAGGAGTCCTTCGACCAGCTCAAGGCTTACCTCGTCAATTCCCCCTCTCCTCAGCAAACCGATCCTGGTGAATCCCTCTACCTCTACCTGGCAGCCTCCGAGCAGACCCTCAGTGCAGTCTTAGTGAGGGAAGAAGACCGGGCTCAGAAGCCCATCTACTATGTCAGCAAGGTGCTTCGGGATGCTGAGCTCCGATACCCGAAGATAGAAAAGATGGCCTATGCCCTGGTGATGGCCGCGAGAAAGCTTTGCCCGTATTTTCAGTCCCATTCGGTGGTCGTTCTTACCGACCAGCCGTTGAAGCAGGTCCTCCACAAGCCCGAGACTTCGGGTCACCTTATGAAATGGTCTATCGAGCTGAGCCAACACGATATAACTTATCAGCCTCGGATCGCGATCAAGGCTCAGGCGCTAGCCGAATTCATAGTTGAGAGTACTATCCCCGAGTCCAGCCAAACAGTGAAGGGACCACCCGTATGGTCGGTTTATGTTGACAGATCCTCTTGCAATGAGGGAAGCGGGGTAGGGGTCATTCTGGCAGGCCCAGATGACTTCATCCTTCAATATTCCCTCCGTATAAACTTCAAAGCCTCGAACAACGAAGCTGAATACGAGGCGTTAATAGCCGGTCTTGGAATGGCCCGAAATGCTGGGGCACAACGCTTACGGATCTTCAGCAACTCTCAGTTGGTCCTCAATCAGGTCCTTGGCGAGTATGAAGCCCGCGATGACAGGATGGTTAAATGCTTGGCCAAAGTCAAAAGCCTCATGGCACTATTTGAAGAGGCCCTCATCCAAAGGATCCCCGAGAAGAAAATGCTTAGGTCGACGCCCTATCCAAATTAGCCTCCTCTTCCCTTCAAGGCCTCGAACAGACTGTTTTGATAGAAGTCCTCCTGAAGCCGAGCATAGAGGACGAAACACTTGACTCCGTAGAAACATTGCCTGTCCTCCTCGAAGACAATTAGATGAAACCCCTCGTCGAATTCTTAAGGGACGGACTCCTCCCCGAGGATCCCAAGGAAGCACGAAGAGTAAGAACCCGAGCCGAGCGTTACACACTAATCGGAGGCATCCTATATAAACGCTCCTTCACCCAGGTGGACGGTCGGCCCTACCTGAGGTGTCTCTCCCCCGGGCAAGCCGACTATGCCCTGTAAGAACTTCATGAGGGCATCGGCAGGGCCCATTCAGGTTCCAGAGCCCTAGCACGCAAAGTGTTGAACTACGGGTATTTTTGGCCCACTCTCCTACGGGACGCTGAACGACACGTTCGGCAATGCAGCTCCTGTCAGAAGTATTCCGACATCCGACGCCTTCCACAAGCACGACTCACTTCCCTATCAAGTCCGATCCCCTTCGCAATGTGGGGGATGGATTTACTAGGGCCGTTTCCACCAGCCCCCGGACAGCTTAAGTTCCTAGTCGTGGCAGTCGACTATTTCTCGAAATGGATAGAGGCCGAGCCCCTGGCCACGATCACCGAAAACAAGGTTGTTCAATTCTTCTGGAAGAGCGTGATCTGCCGATTTGGCATCCCCGGGGTCCTAATTACGGACAACGGAACGCAATTCACTGGGGCTGCCTTCCGAGCTTTATGTGAAGACCTCGCCATACAACACCGGTTCTCCTCCGTCTCTCATCCTCAGTCGAATGGCCAGGCCAAAAATGCCAACTGACAGATCCTCTCAGGCATTAAGAAGAGGTTAGACAAGTGTTCCAAAGGCTTGTGGGTCGATCAGCTACCCAACGTGCTCTGGAACTACCGCACCACGAAGCGGACCCCAACAGGCGAGAGCCCATTCAATCTCACCTACGGGCCTGAGGCCATCGTCCCCCTAGAAGTCGGGTTACCCTCTCCTCGTCTGATAGCTTATGAAGAAGAGTAGAACGCTAGGGAGCTCAAAGCAAGCCTAGACCTGATAGACGAAATCCGAGAGAGAGCTGCCATACGTCAGCAAACTTACCGAAGAAGGATCGAGCTAGCATACAACAAAAGAGTCCGCCCAACGGACCTCAAAGAAGGGGACCTGGTCCTCCGAAAGTTGGCCATTTCGTTCCCAAGTC
This sequence comes from Hemerocallis citrina, assembly GCA_017893485.1. Taxonomy (NCBI): domain Eukaryota; kingdom Viridiplantae; phylum Streptophyta; class Magnoliopsida; order Asparagales; family Asphodelaceae; genus Hemerocallis; species Hemerocallis citrina. The sequence continues at coordinate 139,394,705 of CM030359.1, read as the reverse complement.
AGAAAAGTAAATTGGCCCCGAACTGGGAGGGACCTAACAAGATTTCTAAAGAGATCCGCCCCGGCACATACAGACTAGAAGATCTCGAAGGCAGAGAGATTCCCCGGACTTGGAATGCCGACCATCTCTTAAAATACCAAGAGAGAACAACGCCTCTCTAAGTAATTCGAGATGACGAACCGTTCCATTCCTGTTACTTGTAGTGATTTTCTTTCATTTTTCCTTATAATAATGGCTAGCAACTTTAGAAGCAGCCGATCATTGGTTATTAATGAATAAAGTCTTTTCATATTTTTGCTACTGTTTACATCTTTCTGCTTTTAACTCTTTAATCTAACGATGGTTCGGAGTCCAACACTTGGCACGATTCTACTTCGCAAGTTCGCTTCTAAGCGAGCTAGAAGTAGCTCGCCATTCGGAATTGCTCCCACAGCCGTTGAACTAACCTAACGATGGTTCGGAGTCCAACACTTGGCTCGATTCTACTTCGCAAGTTCGCTCCAAAGCGAGCTAGAAGTAGTTCGCCATTCGGAATTGCTCTCACAGCCGTTGAACTAACCTAACGATGGTTCGGAGTCCAACACTTGGCTCGATCCTACTTCGCAAGTTCGCTCCAAAGCGAGCTAGAAGTAGTTCGCCATTCGGAATTGCTCCCACAGCCGTTGAACTAACCTAACGATGGTTCGGAGTCCAACACTTGGCTCGATTCTACTTCGCAAGTTTGCTTCTAAGCGAGCTAGAAGTAGTCTGCCATTCGGAATTGCTCCCACAGCCGTCGAACTAACCTAACGATGGATCGGAGTCCTACGGCCCGACTTTACTTCCCCGGCTCGCCCTCAGGCGAGCCGGAAGTAGATGGCCGTTCCGAACTGCCCCCACGACCATCGAGCCGAGCGGACGAGGTACCGACCCTCGTATATGGTGAAAAAACCTTCCGAGGCGAAACCACCGTCAGATCGTCTCAAAATGCGTGCTAGGGTGTGATGAACGGGCCTGACTGTGCCACGTGTCCACAAAACGACAAGATAGCGTTTTCTTGGGAACTGGACCCGCCTCGAGATTCGTGCAACCATCCAACGGCTGTGATCACCTCACTTCGCTCGGCTCCAAATGCCGAGCGACAGGCAACCGGAACCAACCTTCGGCAAAAGTCACTCCGGCGACCAAGCTACGTGAGCACAGCCGATCCGCGCCGAGCGAGTGTCCAGCCGAGCCTCGAAAGAAAGTTTGGGTTGGGGTTTTAGGGAACCTTCCCCTCGGTCCCGGACTTTGGTCATCACCTCATCCACCATGATCTCCCCTGACCCTGACACCCAAATCGGAGCCGACAGAGTCAGGAGAAGATCATGGTGGAAGAACGACAACCCATCCTCCCGAAGAACCTTTCCCTCGGGTCCGGACTATGGTCGCCAACTCTTCTGCCTTGTCCGCCCCCGACCCTGACACCCACATCGTGGCCGTCAGGAGCGGGAGAAGAACAAGGCAGAAGGGTGACCACCCCTCCAAACCTCTCGAGGTGAGAACTTTTCACAAGGCTGGCATCCGCCCAAGGGCAGACACCATCGATGCCACTAGAGTTCAAGACTGCAGTGACTAAAACTACAAGGGGGGTGTGGTACTTATAGTCGTCCCCCAAGAGACCGTCATTATGACCCTCGGGAGTCCAACAGTCACGCCTAGGGAGCTGAAGTGCCGCGTATTTATTAAAGGGCGCCACTCACAACGCCCTCGGGAAGATGGAACACCCCCACAGATCCCGGAGCACCATTTAATGCTGTTAGAAGACTGGTCCCATCTTTTCAGAACGACGCTCGAACGGCCGAGCGAGCGCACCCCAAATCAGGCCGCGTGGCCGCAGCATCGAAGCAGCTACACCTCAGCCGCGGCACCGAGCCGCACCGGAAGGTGCCGAGCAAGATTCAGAACCCCAGCTAAAGCACGAGTTTCGAGGCCAAGATGCTCGACGAAGCAAACACTCACCTCGCGGTTCATTTCAAGCCTACCCTAGCTAGCACAATTACAACACTACGACAAGCAGCACAACTCCAATTTTATTAATATAACTTGGATAAATTTACAAAAAGATTACAAAAAAAGACAGTTCGGAAGCCCAAAGACACGACACGACCCGTTTACTGCCTCTGCGGAACGGGGACGCTCCGGTTTAGTGATACCTTGGGTCGGCTCTTCTTGACCTCCGAGCTTGTCTCTAGGCCAACGAATCGAGATGCCCCCTCTCCGCTGCCCCTGACGGTCGCTCCAACCGAAGCACCACTCGAGGACACCGCTACTCCACTTTGGGCGTCGGCTGCAGTCCGACCGGCGATGGAGGTTCGGCTCGCGAATTGATAGAACGTAACCCCTCGCTCAATCTCTTCGCGAGTGCACGAGGTGCTCCGGACATTAGCCCTCACCGGCTGAGGTTTGAGCCGAGCAACCTCTTCCTCCAGTTCGACGATCCGGTCCTTCAACGTGTCATCCTTCACAATCACTTTGAATCGAGGAAGTTTCGCCGAACCAGGATACTCGGCACTGTCAGATATAACGCTGCGCAAGTGGGTCACCTTGATACTCTTGTCGACCGTCACCCTTTGCAATTGTTTAACCCTCCTTGCGAAGTCATCTCGTTCGGCTGAAACCCGGACCAACTCTTCCTCCTTCGCAGATAGTTCGGCCTCAACTATCCGCAGATGGTGCAGCTCGGCCAACAGCTCGTTGTTCCTCTTCTCTACATTATAAAGTATTCTCCTTGTCAGATAGACCTCGCCCTCGAGACGATCCTCCCGGGACTGCTGAAATAACTCTGCGCGGGGCCAAGCCGCCGCGGTGATAAAAGTCTGCTCCGCAATCTGAAATGAAAAAGGGACAACATTGAAGTACTATATGGCCGAACCAAACACTTAGACAGAAGTCCAAATTCAAAACATTTTTCATTCATGAAAGCGGTGGCCAGTCCGCAAAAGGCATTACACTGTTTATAAAAAACAAAAAACTACAAAAATATGCGAGGGGATCAGGGGTCCACCTGCGTCGCCACTTCGACCACGGGCGCGTCGCCAGGTGGCCCCTCGTTCCTCCCCTCGACTTGGGGATCCACCTGCGTCGCCACAGGAGGGTCGGCCTCCTCCTCCTCATCGTCGCCTTCCCCCTCGTCGCCTTCGGCCCCCTCCTCCTCACCGCCTGAAGGCGACCCTGGCTACAGTCTGTAGCCGACCCGCTCGAAGCCGGGGACACGTTCCTGAACATGGTCGAGTGCCCTCTGATAGGACATATCGATGTTCTTGGCCATGTGTTTCTTCGCCTCAGCCTCGGCCTCGGCCTCTACCTCGGCCCTAATCTTCACGGCCAGCGCCTCCTTCTCCGCCTTCAGGTCGGCCAGAGACTTCGCCGACGCGGCCAGCTCCTCGGCAGCCTTCGTAGCCTTGGCAGACTCCGCGTCAAGTCGCCCCTTGGCTCTCTCCAAGTCGGCCACAAGATCGGCGACCCGGACTTCCAGGGCCTCGACCCGCCTCTGCTCGGCCTCGAGTTGCCAAACCGCCTTGACCTTCTCCACCCTGTCTTTGTCGCTGGCGGCCTTCAGCTCCTTCTCCTGCGCGGCGAACGTCTCGAGGAGGTGGCCGAAGTGGCAAGTGGCCTGCGAAGACCACGATAAGCGCAATATACAAGCCGAGCGGTAAACTTGAAGAAATTCGCAATGAGAAACTTACCGATACGTGCGACCGAGCCACTTCGTAGGTGTCGTCGCCCGACCGTCCCCGCCTTCAGTGCGACTCTGTCCTTCGGGGTCGCCAGGTGCTTGACGACCTGCACCGACATCTGCGAGTTGCCGAGGAATCCGTCGTGATTCTTCACCCACCAGTTCGGCACAAACAACTGCTTGTGCTGCTCGGTCAGGAACTCCTCAGCCGCTTCAGTCAGCGGCGGAGCCTCGAGTAACAGCGCCGCGTTAACATCAAAGGCCCCGCCAACAGGGGCAGAGGCCTCAGGCACCGAGGGCTCCTCGGCAACAACCACCTCCAAAGGTGCCTCAATGGTAGGAGGAGGCGGGGTAGTAGTCGAGGCAACCTTGGGCTGTGGAGTCGACGGGGCAGCCACAGTCGCCCTCTTCCTCTTCCTACCCCCAGCCAATTTGGACCTATCGGCCATCATGGCATTGAAGTCGATCTTCATCGCTTCTGCTCCAAACAAAACAAAAACTGTTAGCAAGACGAGCTAAACACTTGGAAGAAAAACAAAAATAAATGAGATGTCAGGAGCATACTCGGGTCGATGGGGCTAAGGCCGGACCCGAACAGCACCTCCTCCATCAACTCCCTCCAACTCAGCAAGGGGAGGGCCATGATCTTCCTCGCCACCTCCTCCTCGGCCGCAGACAATACAGGGTCGGCTCTCGCAAATTTCGGCACCTCCGGTTTCCACCGGGTCAGAATTTGTAGTATTGGCTCCCCTCTTAATATAAAATACTTCTCTTTCCAGCCCTTAATTGAGTCCGGGTTTTCTATGATCCTAACACCCTTCCTCAGCCCCAAGTAGTTCCGATGCTCTGTCTTGTGCATCCGGTTTATCCGATACAGGCCTCGGAAGACCGTTAGGTCCGGCTCGACTTCAGCTTTGCGGCACTGAAGCAGGAAAGCTTTCACGTGACGCCATGTGTTCGGCATAAATTGGGTCGGCGCGAGGCAGAACCAGCTGAGGATCTGGAGAATGAAAGGATGCAACGGAAAACGCAGTCCGGCATTCAAGGAGTCGAAGTCGAACATGCACATGTCCGACGATGCCAGCTTGGAATTCGCTCGCATCCCAGGGCCGGGAATCATCAGCTTGTACTCCGGAGGGATGGCGAATCCCTTTCTGATCCGAAGGAGATCCTTCTCGGATAGTACCGAAGTAATCTCGTCGGCTTCGGTAGGAAGAGCCGGGTGGGGTTCTTCGAGGACTTTGGACTTTCCGTAGATCGCTTTCTCCAAGAGGTCGCCCTCATACTGCCTGACCCCCGAATGCCCGGACAGAACAGAGGGATATCGTCCCATCTCGGGGGCTTGCTTCGGGTGCTCTATAATCTCCTCGACCACGACAGATTGGGCTGCCACCCTCCTCTTCTTCTTCTTCTCCTTCCTCGCCTCGGTCGCGGATGACTCGGCAACTTGCTTTCCCTTCCGTCGGATCTCTGCCTTTCTCCTCTCCTCGGCACCATCATCGCCCGAGGACGAGGCCCCACTTCCCGAGTTCACTCTTGACATCTCTAGAAAAAAAAGCTAAGGCAAGTAGACTGACCTTTGAAGTGACGTTCACGGTCGGAAGGTGCCCGCCGGAAATCGCCTGGCCCACGCGACAGCTAACGTCACCATCTTGGAGCAAAAGTCGCCACTAGCAGAGAGCTCAGAGAGCAAAAGTGAAATCTTGGAGTGAAAAGTGAGAAATGAGCTTGGGGGTGGGAGAGTGAAAACTTATAACCCCAAGTGATAGTGGGCCTCCTTGGCAACTTCAAAGGCCCACTAAGAAGCCAAAGCGCCAAGCGGAAAGTTGCGACGTTTCGAAAAGCAAAAACCTCAAATCACTCAAGTCAACGACTCGGACACCGGTTTGCCAAGACGAGCTATCGAACAGCCTGGCTAAGCAACCGAGCTACTGAGTCCCTTCAAAAACATCTAACTCCATACCTCGGCCGACGTCACCGAGTCCCCGAGCCGAGATGATGAGGAACCGACCCTCGTATATGGAGAAAAATCCTTCCGAGGCAAAACCACCGTCGGATCTCTCCAAAATTCGCGTCGGAATTCGATGGGCGGTTCAGATTGCGCCACGCCCACAAAACAACAAGATAACGTTTTCTCGTAATCTGGACCCCATCCTCGTGATTCGCACCATGATGGACGGACCAGATCCGGCCACGTGTACCTTCCGAACTGTCTGCCATCGGCCTGCTCAACCGAGCTACCGAACAGCTTAGCCGAGCAGCCGAGCTACTGGGCTCGGAAAAGTGGAACCGATAAGAGATGCAACCTTCAAAGTATCCAACTCAGCACCTCGGCCAACGCCACTTAGACTCCGAGCCGAGATGACGAGGAACCGACCCTCGTATATGGAGAAAAATTCTTTCGAGGCAAAACCACCGTCGGATCTCTCCAAAATTTGCGTCAGAATTCGATGGGCGGTTCAGATTGCGCCACGCCCACAAAACGACAAGATAACGTTTTCTCGTAATCTGGACCCCATCCTCGTGATTCGCACCATGATGGACGGACCAGATCCGGCCACGTGTACCTTCCGAACTGCCTGCCATCGGCCTGCTCAACCGAGCTACCGAACAGCTTAGCCGAGCAGCCGAGCTACTGGGCTCGGAAAAGTGGAACCGATAAGAGATGCAACCTTCAAAGTATCCAACTCAGCACCTCGGCCAACGCCACTTAGACTCCGAGCCGAGATGACGAGGAACCGACCCTCGTATATGGAGAAAAATTCTTTCGAGGCAAAACCACCGTCGGATCTCTCCAAAATTCGCGTCAGAATTCGATGGGCGGTTCAGATTGCACCACGCCCACAAAACGACAAGATAACGTTTTCTCGTAATCTGAACCCCATCCTCGTGATTCGCACCATGATGGACGGACCAGATCCGGCCACGTGTACCTTCCGAACTGCCTGCCATCGGCCTGCTCAACCGAGCTACCGAACAGCTTAGTCGAGCAGCCGAGCTACTGGGCTCGAAAAAGTGGAACCAATAAGAGACGCAACCTTCAAAGTATCCAACTCAGTACCTCGGCCAACGCCACTTAGACTCCGAGCCGAGATGACGAGGAACCGACCCTCGTATATGGAGAAAAATCCTTCCGAGGCGAACTTGCCGTCGGATCTCTCCAAAATTAGCGTCAGAAATCGATGGTCGGTTCAGATTGCGCCACGCCCACAAAACGACAAGATAGCGTTTTCTCGTGATCTGAACCCCATCCTTGTGATTCACACCGTGATGGACAGACCAGATCCGGCCACGTGCACCTTCCGAACTGCCTGCCACCGGCCTGCTCAACCGAGCTATCGAACAGCTTGGCGGAGCAGTCGAGCTACTGGTCCGGGAAGAGAGGAACCGGTAGAAGACATCCTTCAAAGTCTCCACACCTCGGCCGATGTCACTGAACCCCCGAGCCGAGATGACGAGGAACCGACCCTCGTATATGGAGAAAAATCCTTCCGAGGCGAAATCACCATCGGATCTCTCCAAAATTCACGTCAGAATTCGATGGACGGTTCAGATTACGCCATGCCCACAAAACGACAAGATAACGCTTTCTCGTGATCTGAACCCCATCCTCGTGATTCGCACCATGATGGACGTACCAGATCCGGCCACGTGTACCTTCCGAACTGCCTGCCATCGACCTGCTCAACCGAGCTACCGAACAGCTTAGTCGAGCAGCCGAGCTACTGGGCTCGGAAAAGTGGAACCAATAAGAGACGCAACCTTCAAAGTATCCAACTCAGCACCTCGGCCAATGCCACTTAGACTCCGAGCCGAGATGACGAGGAACCGACCCTCGTATATGGCAAAAAAACACGCCAACCCATATCAGCCGTTGGATCTTGTAAAAAAGCGCGCTCGTCATGATGGACGGCCCAGATCCTGCCACGTCCACTAAACGACAAGATAGCGTTTTATGGGGATCCACGCTGAGATGAACGGCCCAGATGATGCCACGTACCTCGGAGGGTCCGAGCCGAGGAGCCAATCCTCCGAGCCGAGGGGCCAATCCTCCGAACCGAGGAGACGAGGAACCGACCCTCGTACCTCACAAAGTATAAGGCCGAGCCGAGAGGACGAGGAACCGACCCTCGTATATGGCAAAAAAACACGCCGACCCATATCAGCCGTTGGATCTTATAAAAAAGCGCGCTCGTCATGATGGACGGCCCAGATCCTGCCACGTCCACTGAACGACAAGATAGCATTTTATGGGGATCCACGCTGAGATGAACGGCCCAGATGATGCCACGTACCTCGGAGGGTCCGAGCCGAGGAGCCAATCCACCGAGCCGAGGAGCCAATCCACTGAGCCGAGGCGCTGATCCTCCGAGTCGAGGAACCGAGGAGCCGACCCTCGTATACGGCAAAAAAGCCTACCGAGGAACGGGGACCGTCTGATCACTCAGAAATTCGTGCTCTGCACGGATCGAGGGTCCAGATTACGCCACGTCATAAATCAGTATTTAAAAATCGATTTTTATTTATTTAAATCGTTTTATTTATTTAAAAATTGCAAAAAATTGCTAAAAATTTGGAAAAATTAGCTAAAAATTCTAGAAAATAATTAAAAATTCGGGAGGATATTTTTGAGCCCCTGAACGAATAATTATTGCCTAGAATGTACTGTTAAGCCCCCCGAACGATTAGTTAATACATCGCAAAATTAAATAAATAGCCCGAAAAAATAGATAAAAGCTGTCAAATACTCGATACGGCTTCAGAACATCATATGGCTTCAAAAAAGAAGAAGTTACCTTACTACCCACTTCAAGATTCAAAATCCCCCATTCGGACTCCGATACAACTCCACTAGCCACTAAAACAGTCAAACTACTCCTCAAAGACTGATCATCCTCAGCCTTTAGGAGTGGGGGCTCGTGATGTGGCTAAAAATGAGGGTTTAATCGAGACCGTCCAAATTAGACACGAATCCTGAAGCCCAGGGGTAAAACGGTAATTTCACCTACAAACGAGTCTGAAGCGGGTACTGGGTCTCTCCCCCAAAGAGCCATTAACCCGCGAACGGATCCACCTAAACTGGGTGCGGGTTTCAACCCGTAACAAACCCGGTCCAGCAGGATAGAATTAGGGTTTCTGATTAATATTAATCAACGGCCCTGATTCATATCTATCCTTTCACTGGGGATTAGGGATTACATTCCTTATCTATACACAGGAATTACATGCCTAATATGTTCCCTAAGACGCCTATAAATACCCCCCATCCATCTCCATTAAGAGGTAATCAATCTTTCTCCAGTTTTTGCGCTCTTTCATAGTCTTCTAGATTACTGACTTGAGCGTCGGAGGGTGCGTCGCCGAGAACAACCCCGGTGTCTCGCACTTTTTGCAGGTGTACGGCGAGAGTGACGATCATACCCCGACGGAACAGGTATAGATGTTTACTATTCAGTTTTCCTAAGAAACCACAAATACTATCTGTTTGCCCCCACACCGAAATTAGCGGCAACAACAAATTTGCTCGTAGATTGCATAATTAAATTAGAGAAATTGAAGAAAAGAGATAAAAAAACCGAGCAGCAAACAGATCCTCGAATTCCGTGCCAAACAGTGCGTCTCTTCCTCCTCCTTGGTTCGGTCGTTTTCGTCGTTGGATCCGTACCGCCACGTCAGCGGACTCGAAGCGCGTGACATGCAGGCATCGCCTGCTGCCTTTCTCTTTCTGCCTTGAGCCTCACATCTTTCTCTCTCTCTCTTCTTATTCTTTTCACTTCTTTTTTTTCTTCTTCTTTTCTTTTTTTCCATTCTGGTGTCGACGCCACCCCATGAAAATCCCACCTACCTCCTGCATATATATAGGATAGAAATAATTAGGATTAGTTTTAATTTTAAAATTAGGTTTAGTTAATTGTTTATTTTTTAATTAATTAATTAGATTTTAAAATTAAGATAAATCTTTAATTATTAATCAACTAACAAAATCCGGTCAATTCTTTCTATCTTTCTTTTTCATTTTTTTATTTTTATTTTTAATTATTATTTTAAATTACAAAATTCTATTCTAAACCCTAATTAATAATCATATTTTTTATTGACTTTTCGATGGTCCGAATTGTAAAATTTAAAATTCAACAAATCAATAAAAATATATAAAACAATAGTTTTGCTTTGTTTGTTGATTTTTTTTTTAAAAAATATTCTCTTTTTGCATCAAAAATCTTATTTCTTCAAAAATAATTTATTACTTGAAATCTTATGGAAATAAGACGAGTTAAACACAAGATAGACAAAAACAAGCGATTTTAATGGATAAATGAGTACAAATACTTGTATAAAAGTTAGACACATCACCTGTTGACTTCCGGCTGGCGTTGGACTGTTTCTCGCTGCTGCCATTGACCTACAAATTGTTCGAGACACCGTGTTTGATCTCGGTGACGAACCCTCCGACGCTCAAGTCAGTAATCAGGAAGATTATGAAAGAGCGCTTTGTGGAAAAAATATTGATTAACTTTTTATGATGGGGGAGGGGTATTTATAGTCATCTTTAGAGACAGTTTAGATATAATCATTTATCTCTATGTCCCGGTGTTTTTAGAAAAGAAATAGAGTTTCAACTCATTTCATGATAATATAGGTGGTTTGAACCGCCTCTTAGAGATAATTACGAATTTAAATTACTCTCTAATCATCCTGGGCTGGTCTGTGACGGGCTGCCACCCATACCTAATAGGTCGGATCCGTTTTTGGGTTATTGGGCTTTGAATAAAGACCCAGTTTCTATTTCGGACCCATTTGTGGTGGAAATTACTTTTTTGCCCCTGAGAGCTTTAAGATTCGTGCCCGATTTGAACGGTCTAGATTTGATCCCATTTTTAGCCATATCAACACAGTTGTGCGAGAAATCTTTTGATATAATGATGTAAGACCTCTACAAAATTGAGTAAACCCTACTTCCTCTATAATGTTGAAAGGATGCTCATGCATGAGAAGCCAGTTGGAATAATAATTCCCTAACCCTAGCATTTTCATATTTAAAAGTCGTGACATTTACCTCATCAATGACATCTGAACTTGGCACGAATAAAGTGTCGGTTGATTCTTTTTATTAATCCCCCTACGAGTACACACATCTAAGTTCAGATTGGGATGTGTAGTGAAACCGGTAGCAAGAACAGACATTCTACCTTTGCACCATATGCACTCAGATTTCTTGGTACCATATGTAAGTTTTATGTCTTTAAACTCCTCCCAAATTGAGGAAGTCATTTTCTGTTTCCTCTTTTTGAAATGCTTCTTCTTCACTTATTGGCTCAGTAGTGCACTCTTTATCTTGACCTTGAATAGCATAAGCTTCTCCTACGGTGGTAGATTGAGGACATTGAGTGGCATCATGAGCAGTAGGAGCACCTTCAACCGATGTTGAATTCACATAATAAGTATCACATCCGCCATATTTACAATTCAATTAAAGTGGTACATTAATAACTAATTGAATATAACAAATTAATATCAGTCATAATCAAACAAAAGGGTATTAAATTTAGTCATTAAAATAAAGATAAAGTGATTCATTATATATAACGTGAATCACACTGGTTATAGTACCCAAAACAAACCAAATAGATATTGAAGGACAACAAATTATTTCATTGTAGTACCAAGTAAAAGTATCAAGTAATTAGCACACAAAACACTGTAATTAGTAATAGTGACACTAACAGCATTACAAGGTAATTAAGCAAGAACGGTTTGTAGAATAAATGTGATCTAATAATTTTATTGATTCTAGTTGAGGATGTATTGTTTTAAATCAGAACAAATTACATTTTGGTAGAGGGTTTTTTTTCCTAGTTAAATTGTTGTATGTGTATTTATGTGCAAAAATAGTTTAATGTATCAATGCAGGTTGGACGATGAGAGGTTTAAAGTGTGTAAAAATAGAAAGGCAATGAGGGAAATTTACAATCAAACGATGAGCTTTACATTTTCGCGTGGGAAACTATGGGAGTAGGCAAGAAGCTCCTATCTTGATCTTTTCTTCTGTCAATGAATGCATAAGTCCCTTAACCCTTTCATGCCAGAAAGAGATGTGTACTAAGTTGTAAGTTAGGAATGACTTGCTTTGTGAGAGAATTATTACTTTTGATATGCTTTGACCTGCTCCTCACTTCCCTAATGCTTCGTTTGGATCCTGCAAGATCTGTTTCTGAATCCACTAAATTTTTGAAGGATACTTGACGATCATGTGAATACAGACGAGTTTATGAGAAACCTACAAGATCTAAAACTAAATGTGATCCAAGAATTTTTTTGAGAATACAATACATCATAAAAATTCAAGTCAAATTTTGATTAGTTTATCGGGTTAGTTAGCACTTTAAAGAGTTGTGCAAGAATCTAGTCAAACTCTAATAGATTAAAGGTTAAGCTACCGTTTGTAGGCATATAAAATCTTATGTAATGTAATACCCCGATTTTCATTTATGAAAATTATTAATTTGCGCACGTGAAATTTTGTAGTATAAAAATCTTATAATTATTTTCCATTATCGTGAAATTTTGTAGTATAAAAATCTTATAATTATTTTCCATTATGGATAATGTGTTTATATATATATATATATATGTGTGTATGTGTGTGTGTGTGTGTGTGTGTGTGTGTGTGTGTGTGTGTGTTCTCTAATTGTTTTTATAAAGGCACATTTTCTTCAAAAAAATAAAAGCCTCTTTTTTTAGCCCAATCTAAACTATTTTGTAAACTATTAATTTGGCCCATTAAATAAAGCCCATGAGCTATTTCTCTTTTATTACAATTTGTAATGTAGAATATTTTTATAAGACTATTTTTACAAAAAATAAAATGTACAACTTTTATTATGGGGGACTAGTGAATGCACGTGCATTGCACGTACACGTGCATGAGCACACTAATTGGGGCCGGTTTGGATACAAGTGGGGATTTGTGTGTGGGTAGTTACTTGAGTGTGTGGGTAGTTATTATAACTCTTACTCTCATCCTAACCCTCTATTCTATAACCATCTACTAAATCCTAGCCATCCAATCCACCCAAAAATTGTGTATAAATACCCCTCTCATTCAATTGTTTTCTACATTAGAAATCTATTGGAGAAGAGAAATTTTTATAAGAGAGTTGAGTTGTTCTTTGGAGACCGGCCACCAATAACCAATTGGAGGATTCGATTCTGGCAAGGACCAAGGAGGAGGAGACGTACATCGCAACTAGGAAGCTCTAAGGGATTTCGCTTTAGTTCTTCAAAAGGTGGGTGTTTCTCATGACTTCAAGATTAGAAATTATGCTAGGATTGAGATTGAATTGTCATTATGCGTGTGAAAAAAATTGGATTGATAGAATGATTGTTATGTTGAAATCTTCCATGCTATATATCACGTGAAATTTGAATGAATGAAAAAGAACTAAAGACATTTTGAGAAACTGGAATTTTTCTGTACAGTCGACCGATCACGTCGAACAGTCGACTGGTCTAATGAAATGAAATATATACAGTTCGAAACCCCATGAAATGATATGATTAATGTGTGTTATTATCTTGATTTTACTCTAGCATGCTAATTCGAAGTTAATATTCATCTCTGTAGACCAACAATGAGTAAAGAAAAAATGTGTCGTAGAAATCGTAATTATATGAAAGAAAATACTAGTTATGAGCATTCTACATTAAATTGTAAACTATGTTTATGATGATGGTAACCGGATGAAATTGCATGTTGTATCGATATTGAACATACTGTAGTTTAACAAAAATGTTGTGTGCTAATCGAGAAAAGGAAGGAAGAAACATTTCCTTAATTCGAAATTTAACTCTGATCAGTCGACCGAATAGATGTAGCAGTCGACTGTCCTGAACATCAAAAGTTTTCGAATCAAAACCCTGCTGAACAGCCGACTAGTTTGAGAAACAGTCGACTGCCCCGTAATTGATATTTTAGAGTTTTAAACTCTGCGGAACAGCCGATTGGTCATGTGCAGCAGTCGACTATCCCGAAACTTTTCTTGAATAATTTTCTTTTGCTGAACAAGTCAACTGAGTATGTTCTGAGTCGACTGTCCAGATCCGTTTTCGACATCTCAGAATTCTAGATTTGCTTTATGATAAAGATTATGTATCTACTGTTGATGAATAAAGATTGGTTGTGACAATTTAGAAAAGAAAAAAAGGGGGTAAATTCTATTTGTCTTTGCACGAAATTGCACATGAATTGAAGTAATTCATTCTATTGAATTTATGAAAAGTTTTATGATTGCGAAAGCTATGAACATGAAAAGAGAAATCTACTGTGAATATGAAACATGAACTTAAGAGCTTGAAAGGCTCAATTCTTGTGAAATTGTGAATTGAAATTGAGAACTAGAGTGTAGCTAAGCCTCATACTGGCATTGGAAAGAAATGAATTGAAATGAAATTTGAAATGAAAAGACCAAGATTTGGATCGTGTTGAATAAAGAATTAAGTCCGATATAGTGGAAAGGCTCTCTAGAGAATTGATTTTGTTCATGATTCTAATAAACTAAGGACTAGATACATAGTGAAGATGTGATGAAAGTAAGAGAAAAACACGAGTATGAGGGCCATCGAATTGGCGGTGTGAGAGTAATCCACAGACTGCTTGCTTGATGCGTCATGACATGGCATGGACACTACTCCAGAATTATCGTCCCGGTGGCGACGCTTGTGGGGTATTTGAGTGGCTATGGGTGGTGCCATGGTTCCATGGCGGAGGCTGAATTGTCCATAGTCTTCCTGCTCGATGCGTCGTGTCAGTACGTGGGATTCCCCTCCAAACTGCCTGGACATGGGCCTATAGATCATAAGACATCTAGGATACTTACCGTAGTTACCGTAGTACTTTAAGTCATGGTGAGGGATCGAACCCTATAAGATGAAGTACGATTAAGGGCTTGCCCTCGGACCTATGTAGTATGGGATGTATAGAATCCGAACAAGTGCGCATTAGTGTCATATAACATAATAACTGCATTAAGGACTAAGTGCACAATCATAAGACGACATCAACAGGATAGTCCCTTTAGTTTTGTTTGTGAACAAGTTTGTGGTTTGTTAAGAAATGAGAATCATTATACTGTTTTCAGCATAGAGAGAATGGCCGTGTATAATTTTCGTCGGTTGAATAATCTGACGTACCCACAGTTTTGTATGCAGGATAAATGGCTTGATAAAGATTAAAGGAGAATTGATGCTTAGAGATTATTTGTAGCGCCCCGAATTTCCAATATAATATTTTAGAAATACGTGGCACAATTCCCAACATCAACTTCAATGTAATCGTAAACATAACAACCAAATACAGAGAAAATTAAAACTTTTATTTACATTAATTGTTTACAAAGCACAGCGAAATACAAAACACCTTGAATTACAAATTTCTTTCTTTACAACACTTTCTTTACAAATATTAGACAAAAGCTCTATTACATCAATTTATCTCAAACGTCCAAACCTCCAAGCTCTAAGCAACAACCTGTAACACATGAGGCTAGAGATAATCCCTAACCCCCAAAACTAAAGGGGTCGGCCATAACGGTGTGAGTGACATAAAAACAAACAACATAAATAAATATTAAGCATGGATTCTTAAACAACATGTAATAAACAAGAATACCTAAAATATGACATAGCAAGGAAACATGTAAATATCAAGTGGAACTAAACTAAGTGTCAAGTGTAGAAAACAGGAAAACACATGCGTAAAACCAAGTCAAGTGCAAGCCCATTCTATGCATCCCATTCTACACAGGTCCGGTGCAAGCCCTTAACGTCTCCACATTATAGGGTTCAATCTCCGCTATGCAACTAATCCTAACACGATGACTACTAAGAGATAAAGATAAACTGTGAGTATTAGCCCATGCCCCGATAATTCCAGAGATAAATCCCACACCACAGGTAATTTACCTGGATAATTCCGGAGATTATCTCACACCGCAGCAATGACCCTCATCACATGAATACCACATGTGCGTCGCCTCGACCCCGATAATTCCGGAGATAAATCCCACACTACAGGTAATTTACCTGGATAATTCTGGGGATCAATCCCACACTGAAAGCCATATTAAGGTCCATAACCTATGTTCCCGTTCATCATATCACCACTAGTGCCTGTCCTTATCATTTTTAGGTTATTTAATTTCTTAACGAATCTCCTAAAGTTGGTGTACTCCACCGGACTTAACTCAACATCTGAACAACTAAAATGCCTCAACAGGCCTAAACATAATGAACTCAACCGCCGGTATACTAGGCTCACACACACCCTCTATAGACTCAAACTCAAATATCTCAACCTATCTTACATCTTAAACTACTCAACTTAACATCTTGAAAACATATGTTCAATAGAAGATAGGGTATAAAATAATAAGTTATAGCTTAGAACATTTAGAGAATAAATCATTTAAAGAACATTCAAAATTATAAGAATACATTAGTATAAGTCGACTGTAGAAAAGGTATAGGTCGACTGCCCAGAGAGAAAATCCAATAATCTTAAGAAAATAAGCTAAGTGTTATAAGTTGACTTATAAAAGTCATAAGTCGACTTACCAAAGTGTTATAAGTTGACTTACAAAATTCATAAGTCGACTTACCAGAGAGAAATTCCGGAAATCTTCAAGAAAATATTCTAAGTGTTATAAGTCGACTCTAAAGATCATAAGTCGACTTACGAGAGAGAAATTTCAAAACAACTAAAGAACATAACAGTCGGGTCGTGCCAGTCGACTGAGAATTCACAACAGTCGATTGTCGGCCTACTGTTTGCAGAATTTAGATTGTGCATATGTTAAAACTAGGATTTTTAAGAATCAGTCATATATCAAATGACTTTGTTTTATTTTCCAAATCTTATTAATACCAAAATACTTAGATTTAAACTTAGCATTTGAAAATCCAAATTCAAACAACATCTTTCACAAAAATTACAAATCCCCAATTTAAATCCTCGTAACTCAAATCCTCAAAACATGGTCCTTTAAACCATTAATCATTCACGAAATTCCTCAACTAAATCTCAACTATTCTCTATAGTTGATTCATAAACAAACTAAATTCATCCTCAACATGGCCAAGTTGTTTTTATCCAACTCACCAATAGTCCAAAAATCTCATCTTTAATTTAATTAATGCATAACATCTGTCAAACTCAATCAAACCAATAATCCAAAAGAAAAGTCTACTCACAATTTATATTAGGTTTCCAACAAATCTAAAATCATTCACATGCAAATATCTAGGATTCTTCTCAAAGATCCAGATTTTTCATCCATCCAACATACATATTCATACCAAACCCTAGCATGCTTTCTAATAGATGAAATCCAATATTCAAGATCAATCAAACATTCATATCATTCTCATACAACATACACAAATCAAAGAAAAACAAACAACAACAAAACAATTTACCTCACTCACCTACAACCCACACAAAACAAAATAAAACAAAACAATGTCACTCACATAGTTGGAGAGATCAAGCGAATATCACGAAGCAAAATGAAGAATCCCCTCTTTGCAAAGAATCCAAGATCTCCTCTTCAATCACCAAGAAAATAAAAATATAATAAAACTTGTGTTATGCAGCAAATGATGGCTGCACACCCTCTTTTATACATGCAGGAAATAAGGAATTAGGCTTTTAGAAATACTTTTGCAAAAGAATCCTTCCAAAATATAACTTTACATATATAACCCCTTTCTTTGTTAAAATAGGTTAACTAAATCATAACCAAATCAAATCTTTTTATCACTGAGTTGTCCAGCAATCCCGCACGGCCCAACAAATAAGAAAATTTCGGATTTACAACTCAGGGTGGCAATTTTGCACAAAAGCCCTCCCTTTTGTAATATTTGCAAATACATCATAAAATATTCATAAAAATACAGAAAAATCAAAAATAATATCTAATATTATATATTATATTTTTCAATCAAAATATTTGACTTTTACTTTCCAGAAAAATATTTGCACAAGATTCTACATAAATTCCATATTTGCAAAAACACCATATTTGTATAAATCTTTACCAAATCGACTCCAAATAAAATTTAAATATACTTTAATTTAAATGATAATCATGGATAGCTCAAAAATCAGTAAAAACGAATTTTCATAATTTATTTCAGATCCAAACAGGCTTTTTTACATAAAAGCCTCTCTCTTTCGAGGTATTTATAAAAATAGTTTCTGTATTCTGAAAAATCCCAAAATTTAGGATAGACTCAACTATAATTAGGAGAATTTAATAAAATATAAAATTGGATAT
This sequence comes from Hemerocallis citrina, assembly GCA_017893485.1. NCBI lineage: Eukaryota > Viridiplantae > Streptophyta > Magnoliopsida > Asparagales > Asphodelaceae > Hemerocallis > Hemerocallis citrina. The sequence continues at coordinate 139,376,675 of CM030359.1, read as the reverse complement.
TTGCACCAAAAATATTTGCACGTGTTTTGCACGTGTAAAATTGACAAATTTGTAAAATAGTCAAATTAATTTAAATAAATCTAAAAATTAAAATATCATAAATAAATAAGAAAAATAAATTATTAACCATAAAATTTTAAGAATTAAAAATTCATAACTTTACACGTGTGTTGCACGTGCAAAATTGCAATTTCAAGAAAATAGTCAAAATAGTCAACTTTACAAATTTAATATTAATTACTAATGCAAAATAAATCATTTTATTTTGCGGGGTATTACATCACTCCCCCCTTAGAAAAGTTTTGTCCTCAGAACTTCTCTAAGTCAAGAAACAAAAATATAAAACTTATAAGATAGTTTCGAAAACTTACTCCATCATTATTTTTATAATTGGATTTAATTACTAAGCAAAAACAAAAATAACATATAATTATATCTCAAAGAGAAAATGTGAAAACTAACATGGCAAAGGATCGGAAATCCAATAGAATGCACAATAAATCCCAAAATGCGAAAAAAAATAGTAAGACTATTCTTATAGAATAAGAAGTCAAAAGTCAAGAGATAAAACTCGAATATAAAAAGGTTGATAATCACACAAACAGCGCAGGAACACATACTTAAAATTAAAAATATTTTCTTTACCATTAATCTCATTATATAAGTAAAATTCTTGAAATATCAATTAGCAATGAGTAAAAGAAATAGTCAAAAGTAAGAATTGATCGATCAGAAAAAACTTGTTAAACACATAATACTTGAATAAAAATGGACATAACGAAGTAAAAATCCCAAAAGGACAATATTAAGAAAGAATGAAATAAAGACGTACAAAATAATTTGGGTAGTATGCAGATTTAGAGAATCTAATGAAAATTAAGTGAAAATTAAAATATTGTTATGAATAGAGGAAATGCGAAGGAGAGCAGAAATTGTACCAAGAAACCAGAAGGACCAAATTCCAAAAATAATACAAGTGAGCAAGATAAGATACGAGAGTGTATCAAACGGATTTAAAGAAATATAGAGTAACAATGGTTAAAGAAAATTGAGTAAAACAAATCAGTAATGGGTTAAGTTTGAAAATCTCATAAAATGGTATGAACCAGTACAAAAGAATAAGACATTGATAAGTAATATGCACATAAAACACTAGTGGGGTTATTATAGTAGAAATTCTTTAATGTGGGTTTGCCTCATTGATGTCCAACAGTAGACTTGCCTTCTCGACATCAAGTTGCATGTTTACCTCCCTGACATCAGGTTGCAGGTTGCCGTCTAGATATTCGGTTGCACATTTTGCCTCCCCGATATCCAGTTGCAATTTGCCTCCATTGACGTCTAGTTGCATGTTTGACATCTCGACATCCAGTTGCAACAAAATGATGAACAAGATGATGCAATCTTCCACACGCACTTGGATATTGATTGCTTAATTTGAGTACGAAAATACGTTTTGAAATTCGTGATATAAAAAAAATAGTAGCAAAAGTAAGAAATGGAGTTGAAAGTCATCTGATGGAATAGTAAAATAGAAGCATGGATTATAAATCACAATAGTACAAAATAATAGTAGTGAAAGAAATTTATAAAAGTAAGAAGAAACGGAATGAACTACATGCCTAAACACAAATACAAATGTGAATGAGAAAATACCTATGTAGTGTAGCAAATTTACACAATAAATAATTCATAAAATATACAATAATGTTGGAATTAAACAAATGTAAAATGATATGCATAGTAAGTATGTTGAAATATGTGGTACATATATAGAAATTTGTAGGCAGTACATGTAGAAATCAAGAATGTAATGATAATAAAATTTAAGTAAAATATAAGTAGTGGGTGCACCTAGTACATTTGAAAAGTATGAAGCAACAAATTTAATAAGTAGCTTTTAAATAGTGGAAAGAAATTATAACAAAAGTGGTCAACTATAAGTAATAATAAGGGTATCGAATATAAGGTGTAAAAACATAATTAATAATAAAGATTTAAATGTGCAGAAACATATCATATTTATATGAGTAAAATATTGCAATCAAGTTTAAATACTCCAAAATAAATAAGACAGTACAAAATAATGGAAGATATAGTATCGAAAAAAATCCAAGTATATATAATAAAATGAAAGTAAATATGCAAAACAAAATTTATAGTATCGCAAAGCAATAATGAAAGGAAATAGAAGTAGCAATAATAACTTAACACGTAGTAATTTAAAACTTTAATGTAATATGTCAAAGTAATATCTAAGTATACGAGTAACGAAAAAGCACATGAAAGTAAGATAAATAAGACGTCAAGAAAGAAATGGGTAAGATTCGCAAAATAAAATGAGCTTGTGAAATGCTAAAGGATGCACTATTGAATTACAGCAAAAGTTGCCAAATAATAACTTGGACAAAAGAATAAGAAGTAAAAACCAATAGTAAAGTCAAAGAAACGGTTTTAAAAGAAAAACAAGACGATTAGTAAAAGTTTAATGTTTGCACTAATGAATAGAAATAATATAAATTCGGTTGGAGATATAGAAACAAAAAATAAATTCAATTGCTGACAATAAAAGAAACCGAATAAAAGTAAAATAAGTTAATTACACAAAAGTTATTTAGTAAGCAAACAAATATAAAATAGTAAATGTGATAGGATACAAGAGTGATCACAAAATTGAGGTGCACAAAATATACAAGAGAGCAAATAATTAAAAGAATCTAGCAGAAGATAATTAAAATTTATAACCAGGAATAAATAAATAAATGAAAATTAACTTTAGCGAAAAACATATAATCCAGAAATTATATACAGTGGGTAAGATAGCAAAACATATAGTAAAATAGAAATTATATAAGTTGAAAGGGTAATACCTTACATAATAAAATATCAAATACTCAAAGCGAACAAAGAGATTTCAAAAATAGCTAGTGAGAAAATATTTGCTTTATGCAAAAATAATCATTACAATTGCGATAAAGAGATTTCATTCAAGTCTAAGCATACAAACAGCCTAAATCTCATTACAGGTCTTCATGACCAAACAATCAAATCATACACATCAGATGTCCACCAGGGTACTCACACTTCTAATGTCCACCTAGGTTGTATTTAATGTCCAGTTGTGTACTCACACTTCTAATGTCCACCTAGGTTCTCACACATCAAATGTCATTTTATGTTTATTCCCCGTACTATGTTTAAAATTACTAATTGAAGCATGCTCTGATACCAATCTCTGTAGCGCTCCGAATTTTCAATATAATATCTTAGGAATACGTGGCATAATTCCCAGCATCAACTTCAATGTAATCGTAAACATAGCAACCAAATACAGGGAAAATTAAAACTTTTATTTACATTAATTGTTTACAAAGCACAGCGGAATACAAAACACCTTGAATTACAAATTTCTTTCTTTACAACACTTTCTTTTACAAATATTAGACAAAAGCTCTATTACATCAATTTATCTCAAACGTCCAAACCTCCAAACTCTAAGCAACAACCTGTAACACAAGAGGCTAGATATGATCCCTAACCCCCAAAACTAAAGGGGTCAGCCATAACGGTGTGAGTGATATAAAAACAAACAACATAAATAAACATTAAGCATGGATTCTTAAACAACATGTAATAAACAAGAATACCTAAAATATGACATAGCAAGGAAACATGTAAATATCAAGTGGAACTAAACTAAGTGTCAAGTGTAGAAAACAGGAAAACACATGCGTAAAACCAAGTCAAGAAAAACACAAGTCTATATGCTGACTCTCTAATGCGCACTTGTCAGATTCTATGCATCCCATTCTACATAGGTCCGGTGCAAGCCCTTAACGTCTCCACATTATAGGATTCAATCTTCGCGATGCAACTAATCCTAACACGATGACTACTACGAGAAAAAGATAAACTCTGAGTATTAGCCCATGCCCCGATAATTCTGGAGATAAATCCCACACCACAGGTAATTTACCTGGATAATTCCGGGGATTATCTCACACCGCAGCAATGGCCCTAATCACATGAATACCACATGTGCGTCGCCTCGACCCCGATAATTTTCGGAGATAAATCCCACACCACAGGTAATTTACCTGGATAATTTCGGGGATCAATCCCACACCGAAAGCCATACTGAGGTCCATAACCCATGTTCCCGTTCATCATATCACCACTAGTGCCTGTCCTTATCATTTTTAGGTTATTTAATTACTTAACGAATCTCCTAAAGTTGGTGTACCCTACCGAACTTAACTCAACAACTGAACAACTAAAATACCTCAACAGGCCTAAACATAATGAACTCAACCGCCGGTATACTAGGGTCACACACACCTTCTAGAGACTCAAACTCAAATATCTCAACCTATCTTACATCTTAAACTACTCAACTTAACATCTTGAAAACATACGTTCAATAGAAGATAGGGTATAAAATAATAAGTTATAGCTTGGAACATTTAGAGAATAAATCATTTGAAGAACATTCAAAATTATAAGAATACATCAGTATAAGTCGACTGTAGAAAAGGTATAGGTCGACTGCCCAGAGAGAAAATCCAATAATCGTAAGAAAATAAGCTAAGTGTTATAAGTTGACTTATAAAAGTCATAAGTCGACTTACCAAAGTGTTATAAGTTGACTTACAAAAGTCATAAGTCGACTTACCAGAGAAAAATTCCGGAAATCTTCAAGAAAATATTCTAAGTGTTATAAGTCGATTCTAAAGATCATAAGTCGACTTACCAGAGAGAAATTTCAATACAACTAAAGATCATAGCAGCCAGGGTCGTGCCAGTCGACTGAGAATTCACAACAGTCAACTGTCGGCCTACAGTCTGCAGAATTTAGATTGTGCATATGTTAAAACTAGGATTTTTAAGAATTAGTCATATATCAAATGACTTTGTTTTATTTTTCAAATCTTATTAATACCAAAATACTTAGATTTAAACTTAGCATTTGAGAAATCCAAATTCAAACAATATCTTTCACAAAAATCACAAATCCCCAATTTAAATCCTCAAAACTCAAATCCTCAAAACATGGTCCTCTAAACCATTAATCATTCACGAAATTCCTCAACTAAATCTCAACTATTCTCTATAGTTGATTCATAAACAAACTAAATTCATCCTTAACATGGCCAAGTTGTTTTTATCCAACTCACCAATAGTCCAAAAATCTCATCTTTAATTTAATTAATGCATAACATCTATCAAACTCAATCAAATCAATAATCCAAAAGAAAAGTCTACTCACAATTTATATTAGGTTTCCAACAAATCTAAAATCATTCACATGCAAAAATCTAGGGTTCTTCTCAAAGATCCAGATTTTTCATCCATCCAACATACATATTCATACCAAACCCTAGCATGCTTTCTAATAGATGAAATCCAATATTCAAGATCAATCAAACATTCATATCATTCTCATACAACATACACAAATCAAAGAAAAACAAACAACAACAAAACAATTTACCTCACTCACCTACAACCTACACAAAACAAAATAAAACAAAACAATGTCACTCACATAGTTGGAGAGATCAAGCGAATATCACGAAGCAAAATGAAGAATTCCCTCTTTGCAAAGAATCCAAGATCTCCTTTTCAATCACCAAGAAAATAAAAATATAATAAAACTTGTGTTGTGCAGCAAATGACAGCTACACACCCTCTTTTATACATGCAGGAAATAAGGAATTAGGGTTTTAGAAATACTTTTGCAAAAGAATTCTTCCAAAATATAACTTTACATATATAACCCCTTTCTTAGTTAAAATAGGTTAACTAAATCAAAACCAAATCAAATCTTTTTATCACTGAGTTTTCCAGCAATTCCACACGGTCCCAAAAAATAAGAAATTTTTGGATATACAACTCAGGGTGGCGATTTTGTACAAAAGCTCTCCTTTTTGTAATATTTGCAAATACATCATAAAATATTCATAAAAATCTAAAAAAATCAGAAATAATATCTAATATTACATATTATATTTTCCAATCAAAATATTTGACTTTTACTTTCCAGAAAAATATTTGCACAAGATTGTACATAAATTCCATATTTGCAAAAACACAATATTTGTATACTTCTTTACCAAATAAACTGCAAATAAAATTTAAATATACTTTAATTAAATGATAATCATGGAAAGCTCAAAAATCAGTAAAAACAAATTTTCATAATTTATTTCAGATCCAAACGGCTTTTTTACATAAAAGCCCATCTCTTTCGAGGTATTTATAAAAATAGTTTATTTATTCAGAAAAATCCCAAAATTTAGGATAGACTCAACTATAATTAGGAGAATTTAATAAAAATATAAAATTGGATATTTGCATCAAAAATATTTGCACGTGTAAAATTGACAAATTTGTAAACTAGTCAAATTAATTTAAATAAATCTAAAAATTAAAATATCATAAATAAATAAGGAAAAATCAATTATTAACCATAACATTTTAAGAATTAAAAATTGATAACTTTGCACGTGTGTTGCACGCGCAAAATTGCAATTTCAAGTAAATAGTCAGAATAGTCAACTTTACAAATTTAATATTAATTACTAATGCAAAATAAATCATTTTATTTTGCTGGGTATTACATTATTCATTGTTGTACTCTTGTATAAATGTTGTAAATTGCTTCCGCTGTTTTTTCATGTAAATTATTGTGATATATGCTTCCGCTGTAAAATGTAAAGTGTAAAGATTTCATGTAACTTTGATGGAAAAGTGAAAAGTTTTAATTTCCTTATAAAATTGTACTAAATGAAGTGTAAAGATCCTGTGGAATCTCGAATTCAGTGTATTTTGGAATTCGGTGTGTTACATGTAATGCCGGCTAACATTATAATTTGTAAACTTTGATGTTTACGTCTTCAATATGATAAATTAACGTCGCCTAATGTATTTATTGATATATTTTGTTAATAATCGTTTTGCTGACTTGGTACTAGAAATTGCCGGCACTTAAAAACAAAAAAAAAATAATAATAGAAAATTTACTTCGATGCTTGTAATAAGAAATGGTGGGAAGGGGACGAGTGAGTGATGGAAAGAATTGGTTGATGGAGAGGGAGGGATGAGGGAGTTGTGGGCCAGTGCTGTTGCTGCGTCGTCGTCGATGAAGATCAAGGGAGAAGCTGCTGCTGCGTCATCGGCAGTGCCTTCGAGGAGGGAGATCGTGGTCGAAGATGAAGATCGCGGTCAAAGATTAGGGTTTGGAGGTGGAGGATGAGGAGTGGGGCTAAGCAAATTTAGGGTTTGGAGGAAGAGGGCCAAGCTGCCAAGACTAGCGATTAGGGTTTGATGAGATTCAGGAGAGGTTTGGACCGAGGGGTGACTGATCTGGGATTAAGATTTGAGATTGAGAATAATGAATTGATAAATATGGGCCTAAAATTAAACAAAGTCCCACATGCAAAAGTCCACTCCTAAACAAGCCTATATGTTCGCGAGCCCTGGTCGAGCCCGCTTATGAACAGTTCGCCAGTCGAACGAGCCGAGCTTGTCCATACTCGAATTCGGCTTGATTAATTAGCAAGCTCATTTTCCAGGCTCGAGTTCGACTCGATCTCGATTCAAGCAGAGTTTTGACCGAGCTCCGATCGAGCTACTCATGAGTAGCTCTGTTCATTTGTAGCCCTATATATAAGAAATGCGCAGTTGCAAACGGGTCTGTTTGCACAGCTCCGTTGCAAACTGGTTTGCTGTCCGTGGATTAGATCGCTCATGGTCCAACGACCAGGATCAGCTCCGCTCATCAGCCCACTCTCTCACTTAAGCAGTAGAGGGGCAATTTTGGTATTTTGCTACAAATAACTCTTCGGCTTATTCACTCTTTCACATTATCTCTCTTGCTGATAAACTTATATTTTTTTGGCCAAATTTGACCCTAGGCAGTTGTTACCTACAACGGCCGAGGTATTTCGTAATTTTTTTTAGACTTTGGTCGTTGCTTTACACAACGGCCTATGTATAATCTAGGCTGTTGTGTGGAACAACGACTTAGGTAATACAAGTGTTTTAAACATGTGTACAAATTTTGCTCCCCTCCTACATTCTATCTCTCACTCGTACTCTACCCTCTTTCTCTCTCTCGCTCGTTCCCGAGTCCAAAATCAAAACCCTAGCACCTCCTTCACCTAATCCACCCATCCTCCTTCACTACACCCTCTCACTCATTCTCTCCATCTTCTCAAACTCTCTCTATCTTACGAAGAATCTCCTGAACCAAAAACGGCCTAAGGTTAGCTAATTATTTTATACAAAATTGGGATATACCTGTCACGCTTCGCTTCCCAAAAATATAGAATACGAGCACATGACATTGGCCCAGCGAATCACTAACGTCATCCATAAGCAGTTTATCCGATCAACTCAACAATATAATCAGTACAGAATAATTCTGCAGGCAATATTAATAATCTCATGAACAATAATACCTGGAATGAAGCAATATGAAATATCCAAATACAATAAACCAACATCTGGAAACAAATAATAAAATACGGGACATAAGCCCAATACAATAATAAATCCAATCTCAAATAATAATAAGTCTCAATACATTAAGTTCAATAAAACGATAAGCAATTAGAAAGTATTAAATCTTCAGAATGTCTGTTCTCCAATCCCAGCAGGCAATTTACCTTCATTGTCTCTGAACACTTCACCTAAAAAGAGGAGAAAAATTATCCTTAGAGTAAGTCATAGAAAATAAGTAGAGAAAGCAAGGAACAATAGAATAACGATATAACAATGAATTCAATAGATCAATAGGAATCAATAACATGGGACAATAGCAATAATCAATATCATGATAAACGATGCAATTGGTATAAACAGTGATTCAATAATCGATAATAATATCCAATGATCAATATCAGTAACACTTAGCCAAGATTTAATATCAATCCGAACAATGATGAACAATATGTAGTGTCAATGTCGTGTCAATTCTTAAGCTATTAATCATTTTAATCCTAATTAATGTAGCACTTCATGCGTCACATTTATTTACCACATGGTTGCTACATAAAAACAAGTTACGTTTAGACTTAGTGGTGGATATATAGTTCATGTATTCGGGAAACCGTATGAATGATTCTCTTCAGTATTCAGTTATTCAGTCATTCAGTTATTCAGTATCAATATCCATAGAACAATATGTAGTTATCCGGTTATTCAGTCATTCAGTCATCCAGTCATTCTGTAGTTGTAGGGAAACCACGAGCTCCCTTCCGAGTACAGTCTCTATATTGCCCACTACTTAAGTCAACCCTTAAACCCTAGCTTGATTAAAATTTTTATTAATGCAACAATACGATATGCAATCTAGAGACATTAGATGAACAATGGTATCAATAGGGGAACAATAGGATGGTAACACTGAATAGGACAATTAGAATGATGACAATAACCTATTAGGATCATGCAATGCAACATATACACTTTAATTCAAGCAATACAATGATATATATATATACTTATATTAAGAAAATCTGGAAAACGAATTTCTGGACAGCAAGAGTAGTATGTACAAAAATGTAATTTCCCACTGTTTCATAACTCGGAAATTGAAACCGTCAGAAATTTTGAAAACTAGATTTTCACACGGTTCCAACGCATATTTAAAGTTTATCCGACAGTAGTAGCTTGGTCAAACACACCATTCATTACAGATTTGACATCAAGTTATTTTAATTTTAGAAATAGCAAAAACTCGAAATAAAATTTATTAAAAATATTTATTAGACTCCTAAACATGTCAATTAATGTTTTGGAAATTATCAGTGCAAAATATTAACATTTAATCAGCCTTTTAACAGTTTAAACATCAAACATACAAGAATCAGAAAATCTGGAAATAAAAACACAGTTGTGGTAAAATAAGCATAACTTTTGCTAAACAACTCGGAATTCAGAAATTCAAGATGTTCTGGAAACTAGAAAGATAAGGCTACAACTCTTATTCATAAAGTAATTTATTTTGAGATCATTTACTTAGTCGAAAATAGCAGACAACATACAGCCAACAAGCAACATACAGGTTTTTTGGTATCTTTTATGAAATAAACTAATTAAACATGATGTGTATTAATTCTATAGTCAATAAATTATCTAATCAACATGAAAGGTGTAATAGCATGATAAACACAATTAAAAAACACACACATAAACAATTCTAACAATATTCAACATCAATTGATCATTCAAACATACAACCTAGCAATTATTTCTACAATAATTAATTGTGTTATGATTATGTGAACAACCCTATTCTCAATTCTATATGAATGCATGAAAGATTCAACTTTTAGAGTAAATAGAGGCACATTGTCAAGAATATTGGGGTTAGCTCGTGTAAACCCTCAATAAACCCAACGAAAGATAATCAATACAACGATATGATAATGAATATGATCTACTTGCAAGAATTTCATTAAAACTTGAATTTGATATAATGTACAATTCAAGAGAAAAGTGACTTGCCTTTTGGACGATGAAATTGAATACCAAGAATAACGGGATGAGAATCCCGAAGCAACGAACCCACGAATTATACGTGCAAACTACGTGCACAAACAAACAAAGCAAGAACAACAACAACAGTAAAAGAGACAGCACCCGCAACAGTAGAGGACACGGGGGTTGATGGGATCTGTTGAGTGGCATCGACGTTAGGCGGCATCGGGGTCGACGACGGGGGCTGGGTCGATCGGAGGTGCGTTAGGGCGGTGCTTAGGGCGTCGATGGGTCTGGCTGACGTCGAGAGGTAAAGGGAAGCAAGGGGTTTAAGGTGGGGTCACGGTTGTGCTCGACAATTGGAAAGAGGGCTGCCAGGGGGGTTCGTTTGGGGCATCGGGGTCTAGGCGTCGACGGGGGTGGTCGGAGGTCGATCGGAGCTAGGGTTGGGCGGGAATACTGTGGTCGGGGAGAGAGAAAACAAAGAGGAGAGAGAATAGACTGCTAATTAGGGTTCAATTTGTGTTTTTAGGATTTATATCAGGGTAGTATTTATAGAATACAAGTAGATTGTTAGGTTTAGTGGGTTAGAATCCAATAATAATGGGTTTTGGGTCAAGAAATAAATGCAATTGGGTTTTGGGTTCAACAAGAGATGGGTTTAAAGACAATAGGGTTCAATTAAAACAACCACGATTCAATAAAAATAAAATCCACAAGATAGATAACCCAACGAGAAGAGTGTAATAGTTCATGAACAAAAATTTTAATCCAAATAGTAAATAAATAATACAAATGAATAGAATATAAATTGGGCTTGAAAATAAGTTGGAATTCGCCTAGAAAACCAGATCCAGTACAATAATAAAATATTTCGATAGATGAATTTTAAATATATAATCAAGAAATAACAATTAATAATCATAATCATAATAATAATAAATTATATAACAAAATAGTATCTAGGTTTAACAACTTTATTAAAATAATCCAATCATAATAATATATTTGATATAGGCTCATATATAAGTAGTCGATCAATAAGAAATGGAAAGTAAGTTTAAAATACACCATTATTCGAAATGAATAAAACTTTCGATTAGAAAATAATTTAATAAAGATCTGAAATGAATTTAGCGTAAAATAAATTTATAAAATACCAAGATATAGAAAACACATGGAAAATACATATTGGCTGGAATGGGGGTTACAATACCAATTGAAGTTGCAATTATTTTTGCTTAATTGAAGTAGTTTTCTCAAACAACGACCTACATTAACTTTGGCCGTTGTCTCAGACAATGACCCACTCTCAATAACACATTGAAGAAAAAACTCTTGCTCTCTGACTTGATGTGTTATTTGGAGGGTTGAAGTCAGAGAGCAAGGCAACTTGCTTAAATTTTTAATATAAATTGAAGTCGTTCTTGGAAACACCAGCCTAGGTGAGACTAGGTCGTTGATTCAAACGACGACTTCAGTTGTAGCAAATGGACAAATTCATGGTACAAAGCAACTTTTTTCTGGATGAACTTCATTTAAAACTAAAGCTGTTGTTCCACACAATGGCTTTGTTATTTTCATTTTTCCTTTATTTTTTCCATAAAAAAAACAAGTGTTTACCTAAAACTGTTATTTGAATACTATTAATTCCATACCAAGAAAAGGATAAATTCATACATATAGTTTAAACAAACAACTCAACTCTACACAAGAACCAAGATACAAGAACATAATATTTTTTAGAAATTAGTACAGATAAAATAAAAGAACAAATTAAAGTGGGACTTTTAAGTGAGAGAAAAGGTCATATTAGATAATGATAATAAATGAGAATTGATGTATGGTTAGGAATATGGATAGGGGTAAGGTCAAGGGTACGGTTGGAGGGTTAGTGTAGGGTTAGGGTTAGGGTAGGGTATAATAAAAATTTTATATTTATTGGTGGAATTCTATGTATGTAAATTTTTTTTTGTTTTTTTTTTTTTGGGGGGGGGGGGGGGGGGGGAGGGGGGGGGGGTTTAAAAAAATATTGGTTTATAATGTTAATAACGGGAATGTCCTACTAGGCGATGAACTTATATTTTACGATATTTTTAAAAATTAATTATATGATGACATTACTAAGGAAGTGCATGAACACATCTATTGAGATCATGTAGTTCGTAAGGGAAAGCTCCTTCAAGTGTAGAAAGGTAATTCCCATATTTTTAATATTTTATTATTTTATTAATTTTTTTTTAGCAGTAAGGGTAAATAGCTGAAATTTTTTCCTTGGAATGGAGAAAAAAATTGTGAAGTAAAAAAAATTTCCGTAACTTAGGTCGTCGTTTCCAACAACGACCTAAGATTATTTTCTTACTATTTTAAAAGATTTTTTTGGGGAATGTACCTTTTTTTTAATAATATTTTTTTGAAATTATTTTTTTATTGGTTGATAATGTTAATAAGGGGAATGCCCTACTAGACAGTGAACATATATTTTACAAAATTTTTTAAAAATAATTATATGATCAGATCAATAAGGAAATGCATGAACATATCTATTGAGATCATGTATCTCGTAAGAGAAAGCTCCATTAAGTATAGAATTATAATTCGTACATGTTTAAATACTAAACGGAATCCGTTGTTCTAACCAACGACCTAGTATAACCTAGGCCGTCGTTTGTAACAATGGCCTAAGGGTAGCCCAATAGGAATTTGTTGTTTTTTCTAATTTTTTGGAATGGAAAACTTTAATAATTTTTTTTTAACTGCTAAATTATTTTACAATCTATATAATAAAACACAAAGAAAGCTATCAAGTGGCTCTCAATCAACAAGAAGGAAATCGATGGTCAAGATTTAATCTCACAAAACACATTTTCTCTCTCAAAATTTCAAACCCCAAAACCGTTTCCCCCCTCAAATTAACTCAAACACCCCCCTCCTCTCTCCCTCCCTCCCTCTTCCCTAGTTTTTTTTCCCAAATTCTGTCTGTCTGTCTCTCTCTCTCTCTCTCTTTCTCTCTCTCTCTCATCCATCCCGCTCTCTCTCTCCCTCATCCATCCCGCTCTCTCTCTCATTCTGTCTCTCACTCTAAACCCTCTAACCGCAGAGGAATTTTTGTCTCCCAAGGCCGGGGAGAACATTTACGGTGTATGCTACCTGTAATATCCCCTTCCATTTTTTTCGTCTATTTTTCATTTAAAAAAATATTTCTTTGTGATTCGTGCTGTAGAAAGGCGAGAGATGGCCGACGACGGCGGTGGGACGGAGGGCGGCGGCGGCGGCGGGAGTGGTGAGCTGTGTCGCGAAGGCGTTTATGGCAGAGTAGGCGTTTGTGAAGGAGACTGTGGCTTCTCATGACATTGTCATCTTCTCTAAATCTTATTGCCGTAATATTCTTTTCTCCTTTTGAAATAATTTTATTTATTTTTTTTGCATTAGTTAGTTAGTTCTTTTGATTTGTTTTTTTAATTATGGAATTGGGAAATGCATACGTATTGTTTAACAAATTGACTGAGTTCGGGAATTGGGGCAGTTTAGCGGCCAATTTCATTTTTAAGAATGCACGATGTTGAATGATTATTATTTGAAGAGGTGGTTGTTCACTTTTCAGAATACTCAGTAATAGTAAAAGATGATATTAATTGGAATTCTCCACGTTTGATTTTCAACCTTTGGAGGTTTTCTGCTTCTAAAATGAAAACGAAAGGGAACCCACTAATTCGGAATTTCAGGGTACTTGAAGTTAGTTAGATTTTGTTGAGTTCTTGATTGAGGGTAGAGATTATGGGTTTAGTTGGAAGTGCATGTAAGATGTTCTCTGACTCCATCATTTTGTTTTCAGTGGACTTATCCTATTGGAATGATAAAATGAACATATTTGTTGAGAAATTTAATTGCCAATTTTCCAATGCAAAATACCTAATTTGATAAGAAGATGATAAAAAAGTGTTTATTTTTGTTTCACTTAGGAGAGTTTGTTTAAGAGTAAAAGCACTGTAGGAAATATTTTCTGAAGAAAAAACACTGTTCGTATCATTATTTGTCAGTAAGGGGTTGTTTGGTTGGCAATATTTTTACTGTAGATCAAGAAATCCAAGTGAGAAGGACTGTTCACAGGTTTGGATGGATGTATTTATCATGGATTTGAATTCGCATTGTAGCGCCAAACGAAATCCAGAAAAAAACCCCTGAACTCATCGTCACCGGACAGCTATTGTAGCGTTACTGTAGTTGTTTTAAAATTGTTCATCTCTCATCTTTTTTCCCTCTATCTAATAGAACAATTCTACATTATCCGATACATTAAATTTCAAAGCCAGTCAAATCATCTAGGAAAAAATTCTAGTAGCAGAAAGCATAGTGTAAGTGAGGGTATTCATCGATAGAAAAGGATAAACATCAAATTCAAGATACAACTGAGATGATACTTTGGCCATTTAGAAGACAATCATAAGAACATTTGACAGGTCACATTTCCTTTAAACTTTTGACTGCGAAATGTGATTTTTGTTTGGTTTCTATCCTTATATATGAAGACCGAAAAATTGCCAAATCATATTCAAATATGAAATCTCTTCTTCTTTCCCGAGCTCCTAACAAATGATCCTACAAGATATAAACCAATAAAAAATTTAATTCAGAATACATCAATATCTACTGCCAAATACATATCTATATAAATCATTCTTCACGAAGACGTTCATATATTTAACTTTTTAAAGGGCTTTTTATATGCTGCATCATTCACGGAAACATGCCGTAGGCACGTGTCCACGGGCAAACCTAGTACATCTACATTATCCCTATCCATACTCACATAGAATTCCCCCAATAAAATTAAAAAAATTATTTTACCCTAACCCTCCCTAACCATAACCCTACCCTAACTTAATTTTTTTATAGAAAACTTTATTTTTTATAAAAAAAACTATAGTGTAGGGTTTTTTTTGTACTAAAGTGTAGTGGTAAGGTGAACCAAGATATTTAAGATTTTAATTAATTTTGAAAATGTGATGACATCTCTAATGACGGGGAAAGACACATCTATTGAATGGTTTTAAAAGAGTTAGAACGTAACGAACAGTTTTTAAAAGAGTTGAATGGTTTTAAATAAATTTAATAAAAATTACTCTGACATTTCAAATGTACACAAATCTCAATTAACCATATAAAATTGAACTTATGGAACACTTTATAGTAGTTGGAATTTCTATGTACAAATGAGTAGTACTGGCATGTTTTAAGGGAAAAGAAAAGAATAGTTTCTTCTTTTCTATGATTGTGAGAGTCGGAATTCATCTCTTCCATATTCTATTTGCAACCATTATTATTCACTACCAAAATTATTTATTATTAAAAAGAGAGAATCGTTTGTGTACAATCTACCCTAACACTAATCCTAACTCTAACCCTCTAACCCTCTAACCCTAACCCTCCAACCCTACCCTTCACCTTATCCCTTAAGATACCCTTATCCATACTCCTAACCTTACGTCATTTATCATTTATTTTCATTGTCAAAAAAGAACAATTTTCAAATTTATGTAACTGTTATAAAAAATACTGTGTATTAAAAAAATTTCCAAGTTAAGGACATTCCTTGAATGGGAAGTATTTCCTTAAGGAGAAAGAAAGAAAAGCACATACAATATGAAAACTTAAAAAAGGACTGTTACAACCCTCATTTGGAGTCTAAGATTCGCAACAAAATAATTCATTCATGCTCTTCACATTTACAGAATAATAATAGAAAAAAAATAAAAAATTTATCTCCGAAAGCTAGCTAACCTAAGCAGTTGGCTCCAACAACGGCCAAGGTTAAATGAGATTGTTCTTTGGAACAACGACTAAGGTTAGTTATTTTATTTATTTATTTTTTTTGGAAGATTGGCATGTTCAAGTCAGAGAGCATACCAAAATGGATATAATATTTTATAGCGTAGGTTGTTTTCTCAGACAACGGCCTAAGTCACTCTCAGTCGTTGTTTTAGACAATGACTTCATTATGAATAAAACGGAATGTTCAAGCAAGAAAAGAACTTGAATTTTTTCTAACCCTAGGCCATTGCATCCAACAACAGTAAAAGTTGATAACCCAAGATAGTTTCATCATAACAACAATTTTAACAATATTAAAGTACTTGAACCATTTATAGTTATATGCGTATATACAATTTTAGGATCGGGAGATCCTTCGTAAGATAGAGAGAGTTCGAGAAGAGAGAGAGAGGGTCTGAAAAGGTGAAGTGAAGGAGGATGGGTGGATAAGGTCAAGGAGGAGCTAGTGTTTCGAGGTTGGGTTTGGGAACAAGCAAGAGAGAGAGAGGGGGTATAGAGTGAGGGTGAGAGATAAAATGTAGGAGGAGAGCAAAATTTGTACAAGTATTTTAAAATACTTGTATAACCTAAGTCGTTGTTCCACACAACGGCCCAAGTTATACTTTAGGCAATATGTCAAGCAACGACCAAAGTTTAAACGAAATTTTGAAGTACCTAGGCTGTTGTTTCAAATTTGGCAAAAAAATGACATAGGTTCAATTGGCACAAAAAAAACTTCATCAACGACGAGCGATATATAGTGTGAGAGATTGAATAAGTCGAAGAGTTATTTAGGGTGAAATCCCCAAAAAAACCCTCCGAAGTTAAGTGATATAGGAGGGCTGATGGGCGGGATCGATCCTGGCCGTTGGATCTTGATCAAAGCGATCCAATGGCAAGCAAGCCAGTTTACAAAAGGTCTGTGCAAACAGTCCAGTTTGTAACTGAGCATTGCTCTATGTATATATATACTTGCAAACGGGTTTGTGCAAACAATTGCACAAACCCATTGCAAACAGCTTGGATGGCCATTAGATGATGTTCGTCTTGATCAAACAGCCACGATCTCTCCTGCTCAAAACCCCTCCTCTTCACTTAAGTTTCGAGGGGATATTTTAGGGATTTCACCCCAAAATACCCCTTCACCCCTTCACTCTTTCTCTCACCCACGCACTCTCCCTCTACTGTTCCTCTCCCTCTCTTCTGAGACCACCGAAATCCCCCAAAAAATAAAACCAACTCAAGCCTCCTCCACCCTCTCCTGACTGTGCCTCCTCCTCCTCCCGATAGCCCGATGACACCCCCGACCATGCCTCCTCCTCCCCCCTCTACTGTGCTGCTCTACTGCGCCTCCTCCTCCTCCCGACCGCCTGACGACATCTCCAACCGTGCCTCCTCCTCTTCCCTCTACTGTGCCTCCTCCCCTTATCGATCGCCTCGCAACACCCCCGACAACCTGCACCTCCTTATCCTAAACTCCCTTTATTCAATTCATCTCTCTCCAGATGACACCGCCCTCTTCTTCTCAAGCTCATCCCCTACCGAGCCCCCTCCTCCTCCTCCTGAAACCCAATTTTGACATTTTACTGCAAGGTTAACCAAATCCCTAGTTTTGTGTGATTGTTGATTCTGACTTGTGTAATTGAAATGTATCTAGATAAGTTAATTGTTTCGAGAATATCGGAGTAGAATAAGGATTGATCATTAATTGTTGTCATTGGTAAATTTTTGAAGATGGTTAATCCGGTTTGGTCAAATTGAAGAAAATTGTTGTCAGTGGAGGTAAGTATGGAAACTTTCGCTCAAATCCAACTTTTCTTGATTAGAAACACTATCCCTTTGAAATAAGACACTCTCCCCAATTGCAACTTGGTATTCTATTGTTGTTTGTGCATTATAGATGTAGTTGTTGTTTTTCGCTCAATTTGTACAATTATAGATGTAGTTGTAGTTGTTGTTTGATATTTGTAAAACCACACAAACAACAACAAAAAATTTCGAAACTTTTCAGTAGGTCAGATTCACCGCACAAGTTAATGCAACTTGTAGAAGTCAGTTTCGACTCATGGTTTGCAAGATACAACCATGTATCACTTTATTTTGTTTTTTTTTGTATGCAAGTGTTACATGGCTATATCTTGCAAACCGTGAATCGAAACACTCTTCTACAAGTTGGGTTAGCTTGCGTGTGGTGAATCCGATCTACTCGTAATTTTTTATAACTTTTTGTTTTCGTTTGTGCGGTTTTACAAATATCAAGTAACAACAACTACAACTACCATCTATAATTTTATAGTTGTTGTTGTTTGATATTTCTGAAATCACACAAATTCTTTTTCAAAAATTACAAAACTTTACGAGTAGGTTGGGTTCACAACACACAACCTACCACAACTTGTAGAATTGATTTTCGACTCATAGTTTGCAAGATACGACAATGTATCACTTGCATACATGAAAAAAAAGTGATACATGACCTTATCTCGCAAACCGTGAGTCGAAACTCAGTTCTACAAGTTGTGTTAGCTTGTGTGTGGTGAATCAAATTAACTCGCAAAGTTTCATAATTTTTGGTTGCCGTTTGTGCGGTTTTCTATGGTTTCGCTCACTTTTTACAATATCGATAGCTTAACATAAATTGGAACTCTTATCAATTAAGCTTGAATATAAATATTTTGCTAAACATTGTATGCTAGCATACAATCCCCAAAATTAAAGTTTCGGGTGAGCTATAAATTGCATTGAAGCGTGATTTTTAACCTGTATGAGAAATTATCAATTGAATCATGAATTGGATAAATGAAGGTCGATTGCTATAGTTATAAATGGAATCAGTAGTGTTGTAGTTTTTTTATTATTATTGATAGATGTTTATTAAATTATGTAAATTTTGTTTGATCTATATAAATAGATGTTTATTACTGAGAATTGCGGTATTATTGTTGATAGAAAATGGCCAGAAGGAGGGGTTCTTCAGGGCCGTCCGGTTGTGGTAGTGGCCAACAGTTTACACAAGAAAGATTTTTAATTAGTGTAGTTTAGAATATGAATATGTAATATTGTATCAATAATAACAAGATTTGTATACGTTCGTGTAGGTTGGTGGCCACCATTCTTCTTCCATCGAGGTTGGTGCGTCGTCTTCGGTTGGAGTGCGAAGCTCGATAGGCACTTACTTACAGCTCTTGTCGAGCAATGGATGCTAGAGACACACACATTCCATCTACTAGTAAGAGAGATGGCGGTCACTCTCAAAGATGTAGCGAATATTTCTCGGTTTCGTATAAATGGGGTGGTCATGACGGGAAATATGAACTTCGACCGAGTGGATGTTGTATGTGATTACCTCGGTGTTTATTTAGAAGCTGAACGGACTGCAAAGAATGCTGAAGTTGCAGCTGAAGTTGGGGCAGTATATGAAGATGAAGTCGTAGCTGAAGTCGTAGCTAAAGTTGTAGTTGTAGCTCAAGATGAATAAGAAGAAAAAACATGTAACACCCCGGGTCCCGCTCAAACAAATTCAAACAACTGCCCACCATAGGCTGCCTCTCAAAAGGTGTCATGACTAGTTGGTGCATCTTGATCATAGGCAATTCTATATACACACACACATTCCTAACTCATCTTCAATGTGGGACTAAGTTACCACCACCTACCATGAACACCATGACCCCATAGTAATTAATTTATTCTTTCTATAGGCTTTATATACACACTACCAAATCTATAGGCCCATCTAACCATGAACTAATTACTAAGCCCACAATTAAGCCCACCATGAAGGTCCATCTCATACGGGGTATTACATACTAACTTAGTAGACAATTATTTGATTTATATTTCAATTTCTATTGTGTGATTTTAATTAACCTAATTAACTCATTTAAATGGACTCAAAATAGACTTAAACTTGACCCGAACGCCAACCTGATCCTAACTGACTCTACACTTAGTGTAGTATGTCATGTAACAAAAAAAAAATTGAGTTGTGAATGCAAAGTGGCCGGCCAATATTGGAGGGAAGGGTTAAGGTTTGGGTGGAATTTTGTTTGAAATTTGAAAGATTCTTCATGATGATGTTGTGAGACCCCAAGTGACAAACCGACTCCTACATTCCACCTTTTCTCTCCCCCAATGCATGGAGATCTCACTCTCTCTTTCCCCCCTCTCACTAAATTAGGCCAAGTTTATCTCCCCCACTATCTATTTAATCCTCTCATCTCATCCTAACTCTATTTTCTCATTTCTACTCCATTCTAAAAAACTCCAAATCCTCCTACATTTGAGTTGTTGTTCTGGAGGCAATAAGGGCAAGAAGGAGCCAAGGAGAAGCCAGTGAGGAGCTAAGGAGTGAAGCACTTAAAGCAAGAATGGCCAAGGAAACTAGGAATTCGAAGTTAAGACGCAAATTTCTACATTTGACATGGTGGGTATTTCTAAACCTTTGAAGTATTTAATTTTTGTATAGTGAATTTGTGATATAGTCTAGACAACATGAGAAGTTATGAAATGTGTAATTAAGTGGTAAAAATTCATTGCATGGTAGTTTATTAGTGGAAGACTAGATGAAAACACTGGTAAAGAGGTAAACTGAAAAGTGTGCTAGGTCTGGATGCTATAACTTGAAAACACTTAAAGTTTGAAGTTGAAATTTTAAATGTAGATTCTTATGCATGTTATACTCATTTCTTCCAAATTTATTAATTGTTGGAATTTATTTTCTATTTTTATTAAATACGATCTTGAACACTTACTGCACAGAAAACAGACTTAACTTGTGTTCTGAGTATGATTTTCCAAAGCTCATAACTCTTTAACTGCTTAAGATCTATTTCTAAAATTTTAGTATGTGTTTCTAATATGTGTAGTTCTTGGATATAAAATTTTATAATTTTGGGACATCATTTACTATTTTTATAAAATCCGAAACCACTGGCTGTTCTGAAAAGAAAAGACAGAGAGAAGATGATCTGCTCTATTTTTAATTAATATTCAAGAAGTCATAACTTGAAAAGAAATTAGTAGAATCACATGAAATTTAAGTATGTTTCTATTACAATGTATGTAGAACCTATGTTTCATATTTCATTATGTTTAGTGATCATTTAATATTTTTAAAGTATTTTTATGTTAACAGTGGTTAGTTGTTGCTCTGTTCTGGAAATAATTTCATGCATGTTAAATAATGACTTATTTGACCACTTTAATGACATAAAATGCAGATGCATGTAACTAGGAAGTTGTCATAGACACATAGATCTTTCCTAAATGTCTAAGAACTCATGATTTGATTCAGTATACAAATTCTAATAAAATTTTCAAGTGACAACAGAAACACATAGATTCATAAAGCACACTGTTTTGCACTATACCTATGAAATTGAGTTTGAACTTGTAAAATTTTAGTTTTAAGCTGCTGTTGTGGGTCATAAATCATGTTGTGGATGTGGGGATGAGTTAGGACTTAAATTATCTAAAGTTTCATGTTATGAGTAGCTCATGTGTGCTTGTAAACCTACAATATAGACATGTCTGTTCACTGTTTTGAAGTAGGAATTGTGATGGATGTTTATGTATTATTGTTGATCACTTTGGGATAAGATTCATGCTCAATTTGTGATTGTGCTTGTTGTCTAGTTTGAGTAGAAGCATGTGGAGCACCCGATCGCATTTCTTTGAATAAACGGGATCGAAAATGACTCCATTTTGGCATGAATGCCAATGGTATGCTTGCTGTTTGGAAATGTGATCTACCATGTTTAGATTTCTTTAGCACTCTTTTTGAGTATTTTTGGTGTGGAATTTATTCCTAGGGTAGTGTACCCATTTTGGGCTACATTTGTTGAGTATTGAGACTCTAGGATTAAGTAATGGTGGTATATCTAGATGTGTAGAATAAAGACCCGTGTCGCATCGAACACGTGTGAGGAGACTACTCGTGCGCCGATGTGCTCGCCATTCATTGAAGGATTCCATCGTTGTATTTGATACTACCACTTTTCGAGGACCGTGGAGCATGAGGATAGAGGGAGCAATGTGTTCAGGTCGGGCCGAGGTTGTGATATAACTCCAAGCATAGATGGTGGTTGCGGCGATCGACGGAGTCGGTTCGTCGTTGGTTCAGGCCAAGTGTGGGTCATGGCAGGGCCAACTCTTGGGCCAAATTTAAGGGCTAGGTTGAGCCCCATTGTGGGATGGGTTAGGTCCTAATGATGAAAAAGGTGATTAACTAGAAAAGCGTCTACATATAGAACTTAACTAGTTGTTCTTAATAGACAAAAGTTGTTTACTAAGTTAGGACATGAAAATGGATAGATCTCCAAACTAGAAGTGTATTAGTTAAAATGAAATAGAACTAGAATCACCTAATAATTCACAATGAGATAATGAAAAAGGATTAGAGATTGATTAGAGTCTTGGGATTTAGATAATCAGATGATCGGATGGAATAAATAGATAGTAATCATATAATAAATCTTATTCTTAATCATGGTCCAAGAGTGGGTTAGCACTTTTACCTTGGGTTTGTCGTTTTGTAAGAATAGTTCGAGTCTTGGTTGAATGTAAGGACAAGTACTAGCGAGTGGTGTTCGCCTGTTAGGGTCACGCCTGCCCAAATCCTAAATTTGTTTAACGCAGGTAAGAGACTTGGAGAAAGGCCCAACTGGGGAGCAGCTCAGAGAGAAAGACTCTAATATCTTCGGCCGTAGTGCCTTTATGCCCGTAATAACTTTTGACGAGGTCCGGAGAGGCGGTGTCGTCTCAACTGCAAGTTCTGGTCTAGTGTAAGGACAAGAGCAGAGCAGAGATTAAAGGAAACTCTAAAGATCCGCAAGGTCCTATGCTTATCAATGCGGGCAGGAGACTTATAGAAAGGCCTAACTGGGGAGCGGCTCAGAGGGAAAGGCTCTAAGTTCTCCGGCGAGGAGCCCTTGTGTCTGTACATCAGTTTTTGGTGAGGTCCGGAAGGTGGAATTACAACATCTCTACAATTGTTTGGGCAGCGACGGACTTGAGCCGTGCAACTGCGATTCTGGGCATAGTGGGTAAAACACATGGTATTAACACCACTACTGATAGCAGCGAAGGGTATGAACTAGATGACCGCAACCTCATCATCACCACAGTATCAGAGATAGGAGAGAGCACAAGAGTAGGATGCATAGTGGGGATCAAACTCTATCAACTAAAGAACATCGTTTGGTTGGGGAATGTGTAGTATGAGATGCATATCTCTCCAATCAAGCATGCATTAGCCTTAGGTTCATGTGTGCATAGTGTGTGCATTAGATTAGGCCATGAAATACACCGTCACTTGTTTGACATCACCTTTTTCTTTTGCATCAAATTTTGGTTGTTGAGGTTTGGAATCGCTATATTATGGCATAGTGAGGATTGCTGTATTACAGCATTGTGTCAGTTATATTCAACTAACGTGCCCATAGTCTGTTTAGTTGCAGGATTGCTGATTGGGGAGAGCATGAGAAAACTCAAGTCGTGGGAAGCATCCAAGCAAAAGTTATTGTCCAATTCTGTTGTATATTCATGATGTATTAATTTATTGTAATTATTGTAATCATTGGACATTGTAATAACATTTATATGCAATAAAAGTTTTAATTCCCTATGATTTGTTGTGTTGTGACTCATTTGAAGGAAAGGTTCTGGCTTGTGTCGCGGGTTCCGGGTATTGGGAACTCTGGGCATTCCAAAACATTTTAAGAAGTTTTCGATGGTAAATCTCTTCGACTGGCATGGCTGAAGAGAAGATTCACAGGGTACTTGAAAGAAGACTCAACTGAGGAAGACGTCCAGTACTACACACGTGCCTACATTGTAAGTCTAATTGGAGGTGTGCCTTTCCAAAACTCCTCTTGTGATCTTGTGCAACTTGTGTATGTACAGTTGTTGGGCAACTTGAGTATGGCTGGCCGGTATAGTTGGGAAAGTGCAGCGTTAGCTTCACTGTATAGGTCTTTCTGCACATGTTCCTTGAATTCCCCACAGATTGCAGGGCCGATGGTGTTGTTACAGATATGAAGTTGGGAGCACACACATCAGTCGTCCCCACATGGTTGAGCCGTTACGGGCTTGGTTGGATGCTCTGCCTATTCTAGAGATGTCACATTTTTTAGGAATGTATTGGGCCGGGCAACACACGTGGGTCGATAACGTTTTGTGAAGAGGCGAGCAGGATGCGTTGCATGAAGAGTGTGTCAATTGGGTGTCATACACCCCTGATCGATTGCAATGACTTCAGCCCGCGTGTACAGGCTACTAGAAAGCTTTGGTTGATGACATCCCCATTTGTCAACTTTGGTGTTGTGGAGTTCTGCTATCCGGATAGAGTACTTTGGCAATTCGGTTTGCTGCAGATTATTCCTGAAGCCTGCTCGTACGACAATAAAATGCATTATGTGAAAGGGACGAGTTGTATGCCCAATTTTGACTGGGCAGATTTCCATCGAGTAATGTGGCAAATTGGAATAATATATTTCATATGGTAGTGGGACCTCAAATACCTTACGATGGCTCGAGGCAAGATGTTTATATGATGTGGTACAAGAGCATTACGAGATTGTATGTATATCTGCATACCATTGTACCAATGATAATCCAGATACCGATCCCCACAATGGAGGAGGAACCACCACCAGTGTATTCGTCTTCTCAACCAATGTATCAGCCAAAGGCGTCGTCGTATCTGGCAATGGTTAGTGTACTT
The DNA here is from genome assembly GCA_017893485.1 of Hemerocallis citrina. Classification (NCBI taxonomy): domain Eukaryota; kingdom Viridiplantae; phylum Streptophyta; class Magnoliopsida; order Asparagales; family Asphodelaceae; genus Hemerocallis; species Hemerocallis citrina. The sequence continues at coordinate 139,351,654 of CM030359.1, read as the reverse complement.
TATATATTTATATCTTTATCGTAGGAATGTATGGTTACGTTAACATTTGATGTATATATGATTTTATAACAATGTTGTTTACTTTATATATTTATTATCGTTATAGATTGATAACACATGGGAGATTGTAGATTAGTTGCTCGTACGTTAGCAAGTACCATGCTCGAGAGCGTCAAGGAGGTTATGCGAGAGATCCTGAAACCATGCCACCACAGTCTTGAAGAGGTATCTGATGGGGTGAAACTTTATGCATGTCTAAATTCAATGGTACGTCTAAAAGCGTGACTAGGAAACCACTTCGCACAGCCAAGCCACAACAATCGCCGCAACAAGAACTGGAGGAATCGGAGGAAGAAGATATACATGAAGCAGAGCAAGATTCGGATGAGCCGGTATCACAAGTGACACAAGGTCCCGGTATACGTAGAAATCCACCTCGAAAGATGAACAAGCCCGATCAACTCTCACCAAGTGGATGCAAATTTCCCCGTCGGAAGAGGTAGTAGCTAATACTTTGTTAATTTTGTTTGAATTCACTTTATCCCAATATTTGATTAGTTAAGTTGAAAGTTGTATATATATTATTTCCATCTCTTAGTTAACTAATACATCTTGTATTCTAACTTAACAAATTTTGTGGTTGGTTGGAGGTAATGCAAGGAAGACGGTGCGGTTGTGTGAATTTTGGTCGATGTATGTAAATTTGAATTTTTTGGAAGTGTATGTATGTTAGAAGAAGTTGGTGTAGGTTTTTTGGAGATTATGTTTCTTGAAGTTTATGTATGTATGGTGGGTTTGGTTTGTGTTAGTTGATTGGAGGTTATTTGTGTATTGTTGTTGTTGTAGAATATTATAGTTGTTATTGTTGTTATCGTTGTTAGATGTTGTTATTGTTGTTATAGTTTTTATGATGATTGAATGAGATGCGAAGGTGAATGTATTGTGGTTGTTATTGTTGTTATATGAAGATTGAATGAGATGAGAATATGAGGGAAGGATCAGAATGTATATGAAGTTGTCATCGTTGTTGCTGTTATTGGGCATGTGAGGGATGGATGAGAATATATGAAGTTAGAACTTGGAATTTTGAATGCTGATGTTTTCCCTGTATGCAGCTAAATGCTGCAGTGTGTTTGTATTTTTGTAGACAAATTACTTAACCTAACCCGCTATTGGCAATAATGGGTTATGCTAAATTAATCTGTTATCTCCCATAATGGGTACAAGATTTGAAACAGAGACGTGATTTTTTAAAACAAATTTGAAAACTTTCATGTTCAACTTAACCCGTTACCGAGAACAACGGGTTAAGTTCAAGAATTGAAATAGATACTTTTTTGTTTTTAGGAAATTTGGAAAAATTCAACTTCAACTTAACCCACTATTGGCAATAACAAGTTAGGTTAACTTAACCCATTATTCCCAATAACGTGTAAGATCCTGCAAAATAGTATATAACTATTTTGTACATTAGTACGTGCACAATTCAGAGTCGCACATATTAATGGGTTCTTCTCACTTTAATTGAGTAAATATTGAAACATATTATTTGATATGTTTTGAACCTGATAATGATATAATATTTTAGCCTGAGTTGAGATATTTTCTCGATTAAATTTTGTATTTGTCCCGGTTATTTTATGTAACCATCATTTGTGCTAGCAATTATTTTGAATGACATTATTTGTGCATACAAGCATTTTCTTAAGATTGTATATGTATGCATTTGTCGTGTATGTATGAATACATATATGTATATATATGAATGAAATATGTGTGTGTATGTGTATTTGTACAATTATACCCCCTTATTTAAACCCTAACCCTAATTAAAAACCATGAGTCATGAAAACCATGGGCATGACCAAACCCCCTCCTTCCCTTCCATGTTGGCCGGCCACCAAGAACCCCCCTCTCCATTTTTGTAAAATCTCTCATTTCAATACAACCCAAAATTTCATCCAATTTTTATACTATCCGTGAAATTCCTTCATTTTCCCTTTCTAAGCACTCCACACTCTCTAATACCCTTTCCTTTCCCTAAACTACTGATTGGATCCAAGAAAGGAGAAGGAGCCAAGATTTTCGAGCAAGGAGCAATAGCAAGAAGGAGCAAGGAGCTAGGAGGTGAAGGCCAAAGCAAACAAGGAGAAGAATCAATCAATTCATCAATTGTGGGTGTCTTTTCAAAACTCTTGCCTGTTTTTATTTTTAATTTATAGTGAAATGTTACTAATTTTTCATGGATGATGATGTGAATAAATATTTTTGTGTGTTTATAAATTCTAAAAGGTACTAGAAGTACAATAGCTAGAAAAGGTTGAATCTTGTGAAGTTTTAACAACAAGATTATTAGAAATTTATATCTTTATGACATAATTGAATTTAGACTTGAAATTTTTACAGTAGCATCTTGATTATGTTTATATGTACTCCACCAAATTTTGTAAATTTTGGTTAAGGTTTGATATTTTTAATAAATCCATCATGTTGTTGTTATTGAAATTAACTTATTGTTCTGGGTAGAATTAACATGCTTAACTTGTAAAACTCATAACTCCATGAATAGTATGAATTTAGAGTTGAAAATTTTACTGTAGGTTATCATGTATGTCTATATCAATTCTCCAAAGTTTTATTATTTTTGAATGTTGTTTGATATTTTTATAAATTGTTACACCTATACTAGATAAGGGAGACATGAACTGTTTTAGGTTTTGTCTTGACAAATTTTTGTGTTCGGTTGAAAAAATCTTTCACTCTAAAGTATAAGGAGTTTAAGCTGAAACTTTTATGCATGACTCTTATATGTGTCTAAAGCAAAGCCACCAATTTGGTAAAATTTGGAGGTGATCTGTTATTTTACAAAATTCTTGTTGTTATAACTGGGATAAATTTGTTCATCTCTGGTTTCACTATATGTACTTGTACTTGTAACTCTAGAAAGCATCACTTTATCTTAAAAGAGAATTTGAACCTGAAATTTTTACAGTAGTATCCTAACTAATTATGGAACAATCCCACCAAGTTTTATAATTTTTGAATAAGAACTGATATCTCTTACAAATGCATCTTGTTGTTGTTATTAAGAAACAGTGTTGTTGCTGTCTGGAATTTTACATCTGATTCAAAATGTCCTAACTTCTTGTATACTTAGAATTATTGTCTAAATTTTGGATATATGATGGTGATAGGTGTCTGAAACATTCCTACCCAATTTTATAGACTTTTGAGATTATTTACTATATTTAATGAGTTTTGTGGTGCAACTGGTTGATATTTCTATTTGATCTAAAGGTTTTGCATGCCTCACAGTTTTGGCCATTTTCTTTCCCTAAATGAACTATTTTGAGGAAATATCCAACTGAGAAGTTAAAGTAGACTTAAAGATCTTCCTAAAAAGCCTAAGAACGTGGAATTTCATTGAGTGTGTGATTTATGGTGATTTTCCAATACATCATAACTGCAAGTTGATTATTAGCTTACTGTTTTGATTTGAATATATGCTTGGATCGCATCGGGGCTTTAGAATTGACTTAATTGATGTTTATTCTGACCTTTGAGTCGTGTTTTGATCATGTTAGAGTTGTGCTTTTTGCACCTAATGTGTTTCTAAGATTAAAGCAATTATGGGATCAAGATTGATCATGCTTGAGTTGACATGTATATGTCTATTATGTGTTGAGGCTATATATGGAGGTAGATAGTTGTTAGATAGCTTTTGAATCATAAATTGAACATGTTTGATTTGGAATTATGAATGTCTACTGTATTGAGATGGGAATGGCTATGTGTATTAGCTTGTTGTTTATCTAAGGTAATGGTTATCACCCTAGGGCTATCAATCCATTTGACCCTTGACAATTAGCAACCTTATCACCTCGAAATGCTATGGATGAAGAAATTCTTTGTGTGCCGGAAGATCGCTAACCAAGGAGGGTTGATCGCAGGACGGAGATAGGTTCGAGATCCAAGCAAGGGGCGGACGGTGAACAACTAGGTCGAATCGTTGTCTTCACTGGGTCATGTGTGGGACAAGTTTGATCAACTCTTGGGCCTAGTCTGCAGGCCGGGTTGGGTTCCACTTGAGGCAGTTTGTGGGAAAATTTAATATTAAGTAATAATAACATGTGAATTAGAAATAGTCTTATGTATTGTTAGGGTAGGCACTAGTCGGGTGGTTGTACTCTCCTGCCGAGGGGACACGTGCGGTGCCATCTCACTTGTTAAGGGAGACGAGCAGTGTAGTCTTGTCTGTTGATTTCTAAGGTCTAGTGATAAGAACTGGAGGTGCTCCTGTCGGAGTGGAGAAGGACCATGACCGGCTTGACCGGAATGGAGAAGGACCACTATCCGATTGCAGGGGAATGAAGGAGGACAATTGTCCTGTTGGAGTGGAGAAGGACCATGAATGGCCTGACCGGGAATGGAGAATGACCACTGTCCGGTAGCAGAGGAATGAAGGAGGACCATTTTCCTGTCGGAGTGGAGAAGGACCATGACCGGCCTGACCAAGAATGGAGATGGACCACTGTCCGATTGCAGTAGCAGGGATAGACCGCGCCAATTGCAGACTCTACCAATCACTGGATGAATGTTAGGCACGGGGAAGAGTACAAGAGTAGGATGCATCGCGAGGAATCTAACCCTACAAATCAAGAGAAAACGAACTCCTTGGAAAGTATGTGGTAGGGGATGCATATGTTTCCATTGAAGTTGTGTTTGGGAAAGTATGTAGTATGGGATGCATATGTTTCCAAATGAATTACATTAGAGTAAGTGCATTGCATGAATTTGGAATTGTGCATTAGACTCTAGGGCATAACATACACTAACACTTGTGATCTGACTACACATTTTCCTTTTCAATCAAATATTGATTGTAGAGTTTGGAGAGTCACAGGTCTTATCAGCATTGCATCAATTGCATTCAACTGACGTGCCCATAGTCTATTCAATTGGAAGTAAGAGACTCAAGCAGCGTGGAGCATCAAGTGGAGACTATAAATTGTACAGTAAATTTATTTGATGTAATTTATGTGAATTCATGATATAAGTCTATAATGAACAAATTTGTACTTGTAATAACTTGGTGGCAATAAAAGTTATTAATTCCCTGTGACTTTTTTGTGTGTTTGGACTCGTTTGAAGAAATGATTCTAGCTTGTGTCTCGAGTTCTCGGTATTGGGAATTCGAGGCGTTACATAATGGGTTGAGTTGAAGAATTCAAACAGGGAACTTCATTTTCTTCAAAAAATTCACAAAACTTAACCCGCTATTGGCGATAACGGGGTAGGTTAAATAAATCGGTTATTCCCAATAACGAGTTAGGTTGAAGAATTCAAACAGAGAACCTGATTTTCTTAAACCTCTATTGGAGATAACGTGTTTAGTTAAATAAAATTATTCCCAATAACGGGTTACGTTAAGATTTTAAATAGAGAACTTGATTTTCTTAAAAAAAATCACAAAACTTAACCCTCTATTGGAGATAACGAGCTAGGTTAAATAAACATGTTATCACCAACAACGGGTTAAGTTTAAGAATTCAGATAAAGAACTTGATTTTATTGAAAAAAATCCACAAAACATAACCACCTATTTGCGATAACGAGTTAGGTTAAATATACATGTTATCATCCATAACAGGTTAAGTTGAAGAATTCAAACAAAGCACTTGATTTTCTTTAAAAAGATCCACAAAACTTAACCCGTTGTTGGTGATAACGGGTTAGGTTATCTAAACCTGTTATCTTAAACAACTGGTCAGGTTGAAGAATTCAAACCGAGAACTTGAATTTCTTCCAAAAATTCAAGTTACCTAACCCGTTATTGGTGATAACGGGTTAAGTTGAACTCTTGCTCTCTTCTTAAGGGTTAGGGTTAGGGTTAGAGTGTTGACCTTAAGTTTGGTATGCACAAAACATATCATTTACAACTAATATTTTCAGTTGAGATTTACAGGATTTACCAGAAAAGGAAAATCAAAATAAAGATCCAAAATGATTTGTAATCAAGCTAAAGAGGCATGTATCAAAGAAGATTGCAACCATCAAAGTAAAGAAGCATGTGTCTCGCATCTCAAGAAAGCCAGCAAAAATAGTTTATATATTTCTATTTTTGAGAGGATATAATATGTAAAGTATTGCTGACTGAAGAATTAGTTTTGAAAAGAATATAAAGTGGAATTGCCAAATAAAAGTTGAATCTGCATTAAAGCGGTCGACTGTACAATATGTCAGACGACCGTGACAACAGTCGACTGCCCATCTAGTTCAAAAAGTGAGTCAGGAGACTGGTCACCCTTCAACTCTTAGTTGTAGAGAGAACGATCGACCGCTTAATAAAGCGGTCGACCGCACTCATACAGTTTTGACTATTTTCATAAATATCTTTTCATTTTTAGAAAGATACATTTCCTTGCTCAATAAATAAAAGTGAATTCAATTAGTATTCTTTACCCTTTGCAATCATATTTCTTCTGAACTAATCATTCAATCAACGATCCGAGTGCGACAGCTTTTATTATTTTCTTCAGTCAAGATTGTTATAGATCTTAAGAGTTTTTGCTTTCTTCCACTTCGGTGAGTTTAGCAAGATTTGTTTGTAGAAGCCCTACGGCTATTATAGGTTTCTCGGCCTGAATTCCGAGAATCACTGTACAAGGGTTTAAGGTATAGCGGAACGCTTGTGACGGAGAATTGCTATAAATAGGTGGTGTGGATATAGACTTGAGAGTCGAACCACGTTATATCGTTATGTCCCGTGTGCTTGCTATGTTTGCTTTCTCTAACTTTATCTTCTAACTTTACGCATTTTATTTAAGTTTTTAATTTCCTCATAATTACCCTATTCACCTCCCTAGGGTGATTTATAGTGGGATCAGAGTGAGGTGCTCATTAAGAGATAAAAAGCTTGAGCAAAAGGTCCAATGACCAAAATCCCTCCTCCCGAAAACTTGTACACATCGGAGCCGTTCATCTTCAATGGAACAAGTCTAACATGTTCACCTTATTTTGATGGAAAATGCTATGATGTTTGAAAAGTTCGTATGTCTCACTTATTACAGATGCTTGGAGAAGAGGTGTGGAATGTTTGCGTGGATAAGATTGATATTCCTATCAGCAATTGAAAGAAAACATTCACAAAAGAAGAATTTGCTCTAAAGACTGCTAACTCCAAAGCTATGATAGCGTTGTATGCAGGACTAAACAACGAAGAACTAATGCAATGTGGGCAAAATTGCAAAATGGTATATGAAATCTAGAAAAACATATTGAAACGTCATGAAGGAACCACATCTGAGGTAAAGACAAAAGTTACTTTATGTTTCTATAAGTTTGATGTTTTTTCGCATGTTTCCAGGAGAGAATGTAGATCAAATGCTTGCTTGCTTCGATATTATTGCATATGACCTTCAGAGCATAGATAAGGGGTTAGAAGATGACCAAAAGATCAAAAAACACATTAGCTATCTCACACCTGAATGTGATATAAAAGCTGCTGCAATGAGAGAGACACAAAGAGAAATGATTCGACTACTATACATTTCAGGGAAAATTGAAGACAAATGAGATGAGATGGCCGAAGCAAAGATATACCAGCAGAATATTAGGATTATACCAGAAACTAAAGAGAAGGTCATTACCTTGAAAGCAACTACCTCATATTCAAAGTCAGATCATGAAGAATCGACGAAGAAATTGCACTGTTGGCAAAAAGATTCAAGAAGTACATCAAACGAAAATTTGGCTAATCTTAATGAAGAAAAGACAAAGAAGACATATGCTACAAATGTAAGAAACCAGGACACATCCATGCAAACTGTCCTCTCTTCCAAGATAAGGACCAAGCTTATCACTCAAATTCAGAATGCAAAAATACAACACTAAATGAAACATGGCTAGATTCAGACTTCAGCGATGGAGAGCAAGAACACAACGACTTTAGATTCATGGCTCTTGGTGATGATGAGGTGCAATCACCACTCCAAGAAGAGGTAATCAAAGAACCCACCTATGATGATCTAGTTGACATGTGTAATTACTTAAGAGATTATGCAAAGAAATTAAGTTATGAGTTTTAGACAATATAAGGAAATATCTAATAAATCACATGACTTTTGCATTGCTAAAAACCAAAAGTTGGAAAATAAAAATTCCATGACCATTGAATAATTTGAGTCATTTCGGAAAGATCATGATGTGCTGATAGAAGAAAATGAATGTTTGAAACAACAGATTCAAAAATCTCTGCCAATACATAATGAAAACCTAAAGGAAATTCATAAGAAATCTACTTATATTTCTAAACTCACCGACGATCTAATTCAATGAAAAAATTTTGATGAGGTAGTGGAAGGTTGTAAGGAAGCACTCAAACATAACAGGATACTTGATGCTACTCTATACTTTTCGTTGGAACACCAAAGATGATGAGAAATCTTAAAAAATACTTTGTAATAGAATAATTGAGCTCAAAACAATGGTTCAAAAATATGAAGGGCCCAGTTATCTTATGACAAAGAATTCAATGTCATATCATGACAATCGAGAACTTGGTTATAATGAGCCAATACAACGTCAAAATTCTTAGCAATCTTGTCATGCACATATTCATAGCCACCAAAATAGCTATAAACCAACACATAACTATTCACATGTGCACTATCCAATGCATAATCACATTACATGTCACTACTGCTGTAAATTATGATACATATCTTGTAATTTCTCATTAAAAAGGAATATTAATTTTGTTTTGGTAAAGAAGAATGCGAATGCACGAACAACGTCTACTTGGACACCTACTAACTTTAATATAGGTGCATCAATGCTTTCAACTTAAAAGATCGTAGATACCTTGATGGTGGATGCTCGAAATTCATGACTAGTTGTAACACCCAAGTATTTTATAATTTCAAAATAGTTATTGTATCTCTTTTATTTCTATTAAATATTATTGTTATTATTATTATTATGTGTAAATATACAACTTTATCTCATATATTTCTTAATTTATTTATTCATTTGGTGGAGCAGATTTTATTGAAATTTATTGCAAAAATTTGAACTAGGAGGGCCTTATAATAAAAGTTTTGTCAAACAGGGGGTTTATAGTAATTTTCCATTTTTCTCTTTTTCTTCCCTTACCTTTTCGTTTCGTCAGACCGCACCCTTCTTCTCCTTTTTGATTTCAACCGAACCCAGCGAAACCAAGTCTATGGTTTCTCAATTTCCATTAAATCTCCACCTAGCTTCAAATATTTTTTAGGGTTTTGGCAATTTGGACGGTGCTGTTCAACATGCCAGGGTTGGTTTTTGGAATCGTCAATTGTACGATGAGTTAGAACTTATTTAAATTGTATGTGATTACTTGATTTGCAAAATTTTAATTGTAAAATGGTGTAGTACGGAGAATAGGCAATTCTCTTTAAGTTAGAAGTGATAGATTTTGCATTAAGAAGATAGAAATTAAATTGGAAAATAAAAGAGAATAGGAGTAGTAATTTATGCAAATTGATAATAAGAAATCCCCGTAAGTTATGGTAAATAATTTAGAACAAATTTTGGACAATTTTGTGGGCATAAAACCCAGTTAGGAAGAATCATAGGGCGTGCATGTATCGTGTGCACACTAGGCGTTCGATGAAATGCCTGTGAGACATTAGAATGACTTTAACTGTAATCTGTGAGTGATTTGATTTTTTTTTTTTAATCTCTAATTATTGTTAAATAACATGGTAATAGGAAAAGAAGCGTATTCGGGGAGCAATAGTGGAGAGCTTATACAATCGGTCTTCGCGTCTCCCCAGGTGAGTGTGATTTTTCATATTTTATTTATATGTTGTGCTATGTAAAATTTTAAATATGACGATTTGCTTGGTGTGATGCGTTATGTGCATCGTATGTATAAATTCATAAGTATGATACTGAGTGAATTATTGGGTGTAAGGAATTAGTATATATATATATGTGTATGCGAGTGTGTTGAGATTTGTATATATATATATATGTGTTACGGAAGATATATAAATATATTGAGAAATTCATATTTATAAAGTTGTTCATTTAATTTGATAAAGAGAATATAAGAAGATTTCATGGGAGATATATATACATAGATATTTATACATTGACGATTATAGATAACTATATTTATATAGTATCTATGTATATATAGTTATGCTTGTCCACATGTGATATAAATATAGTTATCTACCATAGTGGTGAGAGTTGTGTATTATATACATGATCTTAAAGGCGTGTATATGTATGGAGTTTTACAATCATATGTAGGAAGTGGATGGCGTGTATAAGCTTATAAATTAATGTAGTTATATACATTTACGATATAAGGAGAAATTTTATTATAATAAAGAAAATACGTTATAAAAGAGAAATTCATGTTATAAATGGAAAATTTTATAGTAAGGAGAAGTTATAAAGAAGATATATTTATATATGGAGGTATAAAGGAAAAATATATACAGAGATATAAAGGAGAGAAAATGGTGAATTTGTATCTCCCATGTTATAAACACGTGGCAACAAGTAGTATGAAGCACTAGTCACGTAATCGTGAACACGTGGCAACAAGTAATATCAAGCAAGAATTATGTAGTCATGAGACATGGCGGCATATAATATAACAAGTATGAATCATGTAATCATGAAACATGGCACAAGTAATATCAAGTATGAATCATGTAACTATGAAATATGGCAACAAGTAATGGAAAATACGGGTCCCCGTCCGAGTACACGTTTCTGAATTATCCACTAATCGATCTTTCCTTTAAACCCCGGCTTGATTAATTATTATTAATGCCAAACAAGCATGTAGGTGTGCAAAATATATCAAGAATAACATGGCATGATCATGTGGAAAGTTTAAGTTGTAAGATAAACATGTACGAGTGCAAGATAACTCATAAACGAATAAAAGAACCACATCTCAAGTTCAGGACAGAAAGACCATACTGTATTAAAACAATGATTCTCATTGTTACAAACACGCAAATCTGAATCCGTCAAAATATCTAGAAATTAGACTCCCAACCGAATCCAGCAAACATAATTAAGTGATATAGTATTTCATAATAACATAACTCAAAACTGATTTGAATACAGAAAACACATGTTCAGCCAGAAATCAGAAAATCAATTTTAAGAGCAGGAAAACAGCGTGAAAACACCTCAAATAAATTCAGGAAAAATCTGGGGTATTCCCCTATATGTCTAGTATCAGAATATAAACATTCATAATTTTCCAGTAAAATTTGATCGGTCATCAAAAGTCAGAAAACATCGATAAACGATAGTTTGGCATATCTGGAATTCCCAACACTGCTGTACGAAAACTATAATATCTCACAAACCGTGAAACGAAATCCAAATCCGCCAAAGGGACAAGAAAATAGACAAAATAAGCTAACTTTTATATTTCATAAATATTTTTCATACAGGAAAAGGAATTAACGTGAAAATGCGAATCTTTACAGAACAACGAGCAAAATCCAGCAAGTATGGTCTTTATAAACACGCATGAAACGGCATATAAAAGTCATCAATAAAATCCACCAAAATTCTGGGTAATCCTTAATTATATATATAAATAATGATCAAAATTTCAAATCAAAATAACACGTTTAGAACTATTATTAAAACAATTTAGTCATCAAAATCACCAAGAAACGAAATCTGGAAATGAAATACACCTCTATAGTAAAACAGTCATATCTCACACAAATGAAAATGAAATTGAGCAAGGTTAGAGGGGTTGGAAAGAATACGAATTCCTCTAAAACTCGTGTTTTATACTGAAATTAAGATTCTGACCTTAATATGGTCTAAATTACTGATCAAGACAGATCATCGACAAAACATAGAATTTCTTCAAAAACCAAAATCAACATAGATTCAACGAAACTTGATCCAAACACCACCAAACATGAAATTGAGTCTACCAAGTATCCAAGCATCATGAAATTGGGTAATTAACATATCTAAAAGAAGTCTATTACATGGATCTCAACAAATACCCAATTTTCAACAAAAATTCCACATGCATGATCATCATGATCGTGATGATGAAGGGGAGATCGGACGGTCCAGGATCACTTGATGATGATGATGACCAAGACGATGAAGATGAGATAATGATGATGAAGATCCTACGGTCAAGATCAAGGGATCAAGATCATGGGCGATCGATGGCCCAAATTCACTTGATCCAAAAAACCACTTGATCAAAACCCAGGCCACCAAGACTTTGGCTCAGATAATGGCAGGGACAGTCCACGGTGGTCAAGCGCGATGGGGATGGCTGGCTATAAGTCGGCGGCAGAGGGGCTGCCGGCGATAGGGGTGGCGATGCGGCTCTGACGTATGGCTAGTGCTCGGGAGGGGCACAGGCCACGGGCTTCGCTGGTTGTGTCGCGAGGTGGCACGACACAGAGGAGCACGACCAGGAGGGATCGCCAGTAGGGTTGTTGCCACGGAGGAGTGGTAGGGAGGAAGGTAGGGCGACAGGGATGAAGAGGAGGAGAGCGGCGTCAGAGTGCAGTCGGTAGCTGAGAAGGTGTTGGCACTGTGGAGGAACGACTGGAGGTCATCGCGACTAGAGCTGCCATGGCGAGGTGGGGGTGCGGCGACGCTATGGAGGGGCATTGAGGTGGCAAGGCACAGTGCACGCGAAAGGGTGTCGCACGAGGTGCCGGGGGCGCAAATGCTGCGGTGGGTGCGCACAGCAAGGAGGCTGACGGGGAGAAGAGAAGGGAAGGAGGGAGACGAGGATGATGACGGCTGCAGGAGGATTTAGGAAGATGAAGAGTTATAATATAGTTGGGTATATATATATGGAAAATGGGCTATTAGGGTTTAAAGCTGAAGGGGGTAACGGGTAGGGTTTGAGTAGTTAAAATAGTGGGTTTAAATGGGTAGTGGTTATATGTTGTTATTGGGTTTATAAAAACAATGGGTTATAAATAAAAATTCAATAAGGAAAATAAGGTATTAAATAACAAATGGGTTTGGAGTTTTGGAAAAATAAAATAACAAATAAAAATATACAATTTAGGATTTTATATAAATACTAGGTTTGCCCGTTGATACGTGCCTACTTATAGAAATGCACATTGTTTGATCAAATAAAATAGTTTTGGAGGTCCAACAAATTAATTGAAGTAGCAAGCATATTATATGAGAAACTTTTGGGGAATCAACAAAAAACTTATTATATGATTTTTTTGATTTTTTTTTTGATTTTTTGAATTATTTTTAAAGTTTTTAATTTTTTTAATTTTTTTAGTTTTTTAATTTTAATTTTTTTAAAATTTTGTAAAATTTTTATTCTCTTAATTTTTTGAATAGAAGAGGGAGGGAGAGAAAGAGAAAAAAATAATTAAATAAATATAGGAGTTGTCTTGAGTTGGAATTTGAATTTGAATTTTGGGGGAAAACTTTTTGGAGGGAAAAATATGTTTTGTGAGGTTAGATCTGAACCTTTAATTTTTAGGGAATTGAACGAGAGCCACTTGATAGCTTTCTTTGTGTTTTATTATATAGATTAACAATAATAATAAAAACAATAACTATAACAATAGTAATAATTGACAATATTAAAAATAACAGTACTACTAATAATAATAAGAGTAATAATAACAAAAAAAAAATTAAGAATAGAATTACAATGTAAAAATCATAGAAAATATTTACAAAATTTTTTATTGGTGAAAAATAGGTTTTAATAGGAGATCCCATAGTACATTTTAACAAAAATAGTTCGAAAGCAGAAAACTAATTTACAAAAATTTGAAATACCAAAATACATAGAAAATACATTTTTGGAAAAACAGGGATTACAAATCCTACCCACCTTACAACAAAATTTCGTCGTCGAAATTTGCTTAGGCGGTACATAGGACAAGGCACAAGCAAACTGGGGAAGGACAACAAAGCAGAGGGCTAAATGGAAAGAAACAAGCAGTGGCAACACCAGGAAGGGAGGGAAAAGAAGCAAACAGTATCAAAAGGAGAGAAACATTACAAGATAACAAAGCATGATAGGGAGTAAGGAGAACTAGAATCAAGGAGAGAAAGGACAAGAAAGAATTGAATCAAATAATAAATCGGTGCATGATGGCAAAATGGAATGCTAGAAAGAAGTAACCGGTATAAAAAATGAAGAAGAAACAATACAAGACTTGCAAGATAACAAATCAAAGAGATGAAGAAATTGATAAAGCTGGAATCGAAGAAAGAATGGACTTGGAAGAGATGAACCAAGCAATTGAGTCAACAGATGAAGACGAGTACAGGGGATAGAGAAAGCAAACAATTCTGGAAAGTACAAGCAACAAAAGGATCCCGGGACCTGTGGGTTGTGGTGTAGAACCCCGTATTTTCAAATATTATTTTAAATATTTGAAAATAAATTAAAATGATTTTCTGAAGATTTAATAAATATTTTCTAAAGAGTTATTTTTTTGCACGTGCAAAACACGTGCAAATATTTACTTGAGAGGTTCAAAAGTCATTTTTTCCTTATAAAAAATCATTATTTAATATTTGGGATTTATTTAGTATTTTTCCAGATTTTTCTGAAATTAATCGGAACTATTAGCAAATTTTGAGAAAAGAAGGACCTTTTTGTAAAATTGACATTTTTAAGGGTTAAAGTGCAAATTATATTTTCTGGACGTTTTGAACAGTACCAATTGAGATTTACGAGTATATTTTACTTTAAATCCTAATTTAAATGAATTTGATGGAATTTCCAAAAATAGAACTATATGTATAAAGTTGTATTTTGACGGGATTATTTTGCAAAATTGTTGTAAAACCCTAAAACCTATTTCCGGATTGTTTAAATAGACCCTTCCAGCCGTCATTACAAAAATACAGAATTTTAAGATTTGTTTTGGAAGAGCAAGAGGAATTTTTGGATCTCGCAAAAAGGAAGGCTTTTCGTTGGATCTTTTCAATTCAAAGGTGAGTGATATTGTTTTATTTTGATTTGTTTTGTATGTAATATGAACTTTGTTTTGTGGTTTGATTTAAGTGAACAATTATTTGATTGTTGTTTGGCATGTATGTTTATTTAGTACCTTGCATGAAAATGATGCAATGGTTGTTGTTTGTAACATGTATGTGAAATCTAAGAATGTTGAGTAGATTTTGGTTCATAAAATTGTATTGCTAGAAATGCATGTTTATGATTTGAGTATGGTTATGATCAGATGGAGGAACATCTGGATCTTGTGTTTACAAATCAGATTTGGTTTTGGGTTGTGGAAGATATTGAGTATTGAGAAATCCTAATGGAAGAATTAGGAGTTGAGAACATGAGAATTGAGTTTTGAGATATTGGTTGATTGGAGAAAATGTATCCAAACTGAGGATACTTTGAGGTTGTTGTTTTATTTGAGTACAAATTATTTTAGTGAACAATAATTGCTTTTGGAAAACCCTAATTTTGATTATCATATACAACCAAAACTAGGCAGTCTGTAGGCCGACAGTCGACTGGTACGACCTAGCTGCTGTGTTTTTAGTTTTCTTAAAAATCCGTTCTGGACAGTCGACTTAGACCCTTTTCAGTCGACTGGTACACTTAGAAATTATTTTTCAAAGTTTTCGTAGATTTTTCTCTGGTCAGTCGACTTATGACCTTTTAAGTCGACTTATATTGTATTTTAAGTCGACTTATGACTTTGCAAGTCGACTTATAACACTTAGAATATTTTCTTAAAGATTTCTGGAATTTCTCTCTGGTAAGTCGACTTATGTTTTTTTTATAAGTCGACTTATGTTCTTATAAGTCGACTTATGTCTCCTTTAAGTCGACTTATGTTTTTTATAAGTCTACTTATGATCTGGTAAGTCAACTTATGACTTTTATAAGTCATCTTATATTGTTGGTAAGTCAACCTATGTTTTTATAAGTCATCTTATATTGTTGGTAAGTCAACTTATGTTTTTACAAGTCAACTTATGATTTTTGTAAGTCAACTTATAATACTTAACTTATTTTCTGAAAGTTACTGGATTTCTTTCTGGACAGTCGACTGGTGAGTTTTGCAGTCGACTGTAGACACTTAGATCTTACTTCTTAAAGATGTTAGTTTTCACTGTGGACAGTCGACTGGTGAACTTTTGCAGTCGACTGGTACTGATACTTTTCTAAGGTGTTTTGATGTTCTTAAAAGACTAACTCTTTAAATGTTTTGGATCTATAATCTACTCTTATAAATATTATTCTTCTATAGAACATACGCTTTCACTATATATTATGGTTGGAATTGGATTATGGAATTTATTAAGGACTTGAGTTTTGTGGAGTGGAGAGATTTTCTCTTGATCGTTTGACGATGGATTAGTGAGTCTGGATCTGTTTGAGATTTGTTGAGATAGGCCTGAGGGATCTTGGTTAGTTGTTGTTTTGAGTTATTTAGATGTTCGCGTGATGAAGGTCTACGGGCCTATTCCCGGATAGGCAAGGAGATAACTCTCCGGATAGGCAGGGAGATGATTCTCCGGATAGGTGTTGTGAAATCTAGCTATCTAAATAAATAGATAAACTAGACACAAATTAAAAACCTCGCAAGTGTACGAATCGTTTATAGAAGCGTAGTGACAAGTAAGGGTCGATCCCACAGAGATTGTAGAAATTAACTTACTAACCAATAAAAAGAATAAGAATCTTGAAGTGTTGTTCTAAAAGAAAAGGAGAAATTAAAAACTATATCAAGTAGTTCTGAATCACAAATATCTATTAAGTAGTTGGGTTTTGATTTCCACCTATAGTTAATAATGCCAAGTCACCTTCTTCTCTATTCTAATTACTCATGTTTGTTCCTTTAAGGGCATGGTCTCTACTCCTTAAAGTTAATGTTTCCCTAAGCCAAGAATTAGGCATGGTATCTAGTCTAATTCGTTTCTTTCCTTAAGTATTTAGCATGGTATCTACTAAGTTGCACTTAAAGAAAACATAAGAACAATGGAAACGAACAAACACTCGAAGTTCTAGAAATTGGTATCAGATCTAGATCCTTCAAGTTGATTAAACCAAGAACCCCTAAAGATTCCTGTGTTACAAGTTATGAGCACGAGATACGGGTCGTCTCTATACTCATATAACAGATTCAGATTTATAACATGCAAACTTGATAATCTCAGGTTCTGTATGGCAGTCGACTTACTGTCACTCTCAGTCGACTGCTCTTAGAACTTCTGAACAAGTTTGTATATTATAAATCTATACCAATACTCTCAGGTTTAATCAATAAGTAACAGAATAGCATTCAGAAGAATATAAGTATTATATAACTACGGTTTCAATCTACCCAACTATGAAATTAATTCCACATAATAAGATTTTTATTGACTAACAGTTTCGAATACATGATTAACATAACAGAACTAGAAAGAGAAGAAATAAACTGATGTAGTTCGGCCAGATAGGTCGGCTGGCTGTTACACAGTCGACCGGCCCGTTCCCTTGTTGAATACTTGATCTCCTCTTTCTTTGATCCTGGTATCTTGATGCTTGTTGTCAATCAATTGATGGATCCTTCCCCCCTTCCTCTTGGTTGATATTTATAGAACACGGGAAGAGAATTAGGGTTTTCACTTTTTTTCCAGAAAAGTCCTCTTCTTTTATTTATTTCCTTCCTTATTTGATCGGCGTTTTATATCTTTCTCTTTTCATCTTTTCTTCCTTTTCTACTAACCACGTGCTCTTGCCAATCCCCGGTCTCTAGCTTTGATGGTTGGAGAAGTTGTTATTCGCATATAATCTGGGTTTGGATAACTTAACTTTGATTTGGATTTAGATGAGGGCGGATCTTCAATTATCTTATCTTTTCACTCCGTCGGATGCAGCCGACTGGTGTTGGATGTAAGTCGACTGTGCCGAGACATTTGTGGCTTCATGATTCATCAGTCAAGTCGACTGATGTTGGGGAGGTCGACTGTGCCAAGCCCCAGCCATCTCTCTGTCCGGTCGACTGGTGAAGAGCCAGTCGACTGTTGCTCTGCAGTTCCCTGTATATCATCCTCTCAGTCTGTATTAGTTTGGAACCTGCTTCGTTTTGCTACTTTTGTTGTTTCCTATGGAAAAGATAAAAGAAGAGTAAAATACCACATATAAAGCATTTAAATGTCTAATTGCACTAAGATTATTGCTCCTAAATGTGAATATTATTGGGTTCATCAAATACCCCCAAACTTAGCTTTTGCTTGTCCTCAAGCAAAGAGTAAAATTATGAACAAGGGGAAAATAATAATAGACTCAACCCATCACACCAAGAATTCTCATTATGCAAGCATCAAAATTTCAACATAAACAATTGCAAATAAAGTAAAAACAAGCATACCGACTTTCTCCAGTGCAATTGTCTATTCATAACTCCAAACCCAATCACACTTGTCATGCAATTAATTATAGTTATAGTATGTAACACTCCATCTGTGATTATCCCTTTTCTCTACTACAAACCGAGTAGCAAACTAGAGGCTTTTTTTTTTTTTTTTTTTAATCAGTCTCTTCTTTAAGTCGTCACTTGCCTTTTGACGTGAGTGCAAGACATTTGTGATGAATCCATCCGGTTACTCAACAAGTTACAAACTTTAAGTGCTTTGCATACTCATATTTTAAGTTGCCGTTTGACGTAAAGGTAAACATTGGTGATGAATACCCCTAGTTACTAAGCAACTCAAAACATTGGAGTAGATTGACTTTATTCATATATATATATTCTTTTCATTTTTACTCTATTTACTTAAACTCTGTTTAGGACTAAATTAAAGAGGATAATCACTAGAAAAAGCATCACATTTTTTCTTCTTTTTTATGTATAATCGCATGACTCTTATGATTTTGCAAGGAATTATGAAACTCAACAATCCTAAAGTAAATAAGTATACTTACTCTTACTTTATAAGAAATTGTTTATCCCAAAAAAATCAAAAAAGTCCAAATGTAAATAACTACCCCCAAACTTAGATGGAACATTGTCCTCAATGTTCGCACAAAACTTAAAGTATAGGCATGTGTTACCAGCTAGTTTGAAGAAAAGAAAAGAAAATAACGAAATAAAAAAAATGATTAAAGAAATAAATAAATAGAGAGTGTAAGTACTCCCCTGAAAAATTGGGTTGCCTCCCAATAAGCGCTGTGTTTTCTGTCTTCAGCTAGACTTGATGAGTTCATGCAATGTATTGGATAGTTTGAAGATTCACATCCTCCTCTTTCAGCTCTATGCTCATCTCAATGTACGGCTTTGCCCTATGCCCGTTCACCTTGAATGTTTGATTTTTCTCTTTGCTATGAACCTCCAATGCTCCAAGTGGAAAGACTTTTGTAACAATGTATGGGCCATACCATCGTGACATAAGCTTGCCTGGAAAGAGTCTTAATCTTGAGTTGTATATTAATACCTTTTGTCCTTCATAAAACTCCTTGCTAGCTATTTATCATGGTACATCTTGGTCCTTTCTTTGTATAATTTTGCATTTTCATATGCGTCGTGCCTCAATTCTTCAAGCTCGTTCAGTTGCAATTTTATCAAAATTGAACCTTTTAATGGCCCAATAGGCTTTGTGTTCCAACTCCACTGGCAGATGACAGGCTTTTCCAAAAACCAAACGGTATGGTGACATGCCGATGGGTGTCTTGTATGCCGTTCGGTAGGCCCATAATGCATCATTCAAGCGTAGCGACCAATCCTTTCTCCTTGTATTTAATGTCTTTTCCAAAATGCTCTTGATCTCTCTGTTGCTAATCTCCACCTGCCCACTGGTTTGAGGATGATATGGAGTACCCACTCTATGTGTAATCCCATATTTCTTCATCAAAGAAGCAAATGAAAAATTATTGAAGTGACTCCCTCCATCACTAATTATTGCTCGTGGTGTACCAAACCTAGTGAAGATGTTCTCCTACAAAAACTTCACAACAACTTTGTGATCATTAGTTTTTGAGGGGACAGCCTCGACCCATTTAGACACATAATCCACACCCACAAGAATTTATAAATAACCAAATGAGTTAGGAAAGGGACCCATGAAGTCGATTCCCCAAACATCAAAAAGCTCGATTACTTGGATGTTTTGCAGTGGCATTTGATTTCTAGAAGAGATGTTGCCCGTCCTTTGGCATTTGTCACAAGTCCTGCAAAAAGAAAAAGCATCTTTGAATACATTAGACCAATAAAAACCAGATTGTAATATCTTAAGTGCTGTTCTTTTTGGTCCAAAATGTCCTCCACATACATATTGATGGAAATGTTGTAGAATACTCATTTGCTCCTCCTCTGCCACACATCTTCTTATAATTTGATCAGGGCAGAATTTGAACAAATAAGGATCATCCCAATAATAGTGCTTGCACATTGCCACCAGTCTCTTTCTTTCCTGAATTGTCATACCTGGAGGGAAAACATTAGCAGTGAGATAATTTACAATATCTGCAAACCATGGAAGTTGTATATTTATTTCAAATAAATTTTCATTAAGTGGGGTCACAATTCTTTCTTCCTCATGCAGTAATCTGGACATGTGATCTGCCACAACATTGTCACTTCCTTTCTTGTCTCTAATCTCAAGATCGAATTCTTGAAGCAACAGCACCCATCTGATCAACCTAGGATTAGCATCCTTTTTAGCAAACAAATATCTCAAAACAGCATGGTCAGTGAAAACAATGACTTTAGAACCAATCAAATATGATCTAAACTTCTCTACAGCAAAAATGACAGCTAACATTTCTTTTTCAGTAGTGGAATAATTCAGCTGTGCATCATTTAAAGTTCGAGAAGCATAGTAAATAACATGGGGTACCTTACTGATTCTCTGACCTAAAATAGCTCCTAAAGCATAATCACTTGCATCACACATAAGCTCGAAAGGATGGTTCCAATCTGGTGCCATGACAATAGGTGCAGAAATGAGAAGATTCTTCAATGTAATAAAAGTATTTGTGCACTCTTCTGTCCATGCAAACTCAACGTCCTTAGCCAACAATTCACAAAGGGGTCTGGAGATTTTTGAGAAATCTTTTATAAATCTTCTATAAAACCCTGCATGTCCAAGAAAACTCCTGACACCCTTGACTGTAGTAGGAGGGGGTAGCTTTGATATGATGTCAACTTTTGCCTTGTCCATCTCTATGCCTCTTTTTGACACCACATGTCCCAAGACAATTCCTTGTTGTACCATAAAATGGCACTTTTCCCAATTCAGCACTAAATTGTATTCTTCACATCTCTTAAGTACAAGCTACAAATGGTTAAGGTATTCATCAAAACAAGATCCAAAAACACTAAAATCATCCATAAATACCTCGATGAACCTTTCCACCATGTCTGAAAATATACTCATCATGCATCTCTGAAATGTAGCTGGTGCATTGCACAATCCAAAGGGCATCCTCCTGTATGCAAAAGTACCAAAAGGACATGTAAAAGTGGTTTTTTCTTGATCTGCTAGAGCAATAACAATTTGATTATAGCCACTATAACCATCTAAAAAACAATAATGACTATATCCTGCTAATCTTTCTAACATTTGATCAATAAAAGGAAGAGGGAAGTGATCTTTCCTGGTTTCGTTATTCAGCTTCCTGTAGTCAATGCATACCCTCCATCCTGTGGTCACTCTCGTAGGGATAAGCTCATTCTCTTCATTCTTTACCACTGTGACTCCATTTTTCTTAGGCACCACATGTATAGGACCCACCCATTTGCTATCTGAGATAGGGTAGATGATGCCAACATCTAGTAGCTTCAAGACCTCTGTTCTTACCACTTCCTTCATGTGTGGATTAAGCCTTCTCTGTGCTTCCCTGCTAGGTTTTGCATTGTCTTAAAGAAGTATTTTATGCATGCATTTGGATGGACTTATTCCCTTGATATCTGCAATGGTCCATCCTATTGCACCTTTGTGGCAGTACCCTCAGCAGCTTATCTTCTTCTTGTGCACTCAAGTTTGCAGCAACTATCTCTGGTAGCGTCTGGTTCTCACCCAAATATGCGTGCTTCAGATGTTCAGGCAGCGGCTTAAGCTCCACGTCTGGTGTTCTGGTAGCAGTCGGGACAGTCGACTTGTTCCGTTCACCAGTCGACTGGTCTGCGGAAACACAAGTGTTATCAGTCACAATATTTTCAAATGCAGGTGCGAGTTTACCTGAATATGACTTTGGAGTTTCAAGGTGATGTACTGTCTCTGCAATCCTGCAGTCATCGTATTCCTGTTCAACATGAGATAGAATTAGAGATTATGTAATTGTGGCTTGTAGTGGTTCAATGCTATGTACCTGAAATGTTAGAACAACAATCTCCTGTACCACATCAATATTATAGCATTCATGATCATCATGTGGTAATTTTAGTGTATCAAACATTTTAAATACAACATTTTCTCCATTTATTTTCATACTTATAGTACCCTTTTTAACACAAATTTTTATATCAGCTGTACTCATAAAGGGCCTACCTAGGATGATCGGTAAAGAAGATGGCATTGAAGAGTCCTCCATATCTAACACAACAAAATCTGCAGGCAAAATGAAATCATTTACCTGAACTAGGACATCTTCCAAAATACCTCTAGGTCTTTTGATGCTGCGATTAGCCAACTGCAAAGTGATGGATGTTGGTTTGAGTTCCCCCAATCCTAGCTTTTCGTAAACGGAGTAAGGAAGAAGATTGATGCTTGCCCCCAAGTCTAGCAGTGCCTTTTCAAAGAAGTGCTCACCAACCTTGCAAGGAATGGTAAAACTACCTGGGTCCTTCAATTTAGGAGGTAATTTTCTTAACAAAACGGTGCTCACTTCCTCTGTCAAGGCCACATCCTCCCTAACCTGAAATGTTCTTTTGTGAGTACAACATTCTTTCAAAAATTTGGCATAAGAAGGAATTTGTTTAATAGCATCAAGTAGGGAGATATTGATTTCTACCTTTCTGAGAATTTCAAAGATATCAAATAAATGTTGTTCTTTCTTTTGCTTGACTAAACTTTGAGGGAATGGTGGCAAAACTGTCCTTTCTTTTTCACTTACCTTGTTGGAACCCAAAACTTTTGATGGTTGTGTATCTGCTTCGTCTGCGTGTGTTCCAACCTTGTTGTCAATTGTCTTACCACTTCTCAGAGTTGTTACTGATTTGAGCTGTTCTTGGCCTCTAGGGTTTGGTATGGTTTGTGAAGGGAGTTCTCCTGCCTTTCTTTCACTCAACTCCTTTGCGATCTGCCTGATTTGAGTTTCCAATTTCTGAATTGCCTGCCCTTGTTGGTTGCTTGTTTGATGTTGTTGTTGGAGCAATTGAAGAACGGTGGATTCAAAATCCAACTTCTTCTGTTCTTGAACTGACCGATCAAATCCACTTCCCATCTGGAAGTTCAGTGCATGTCCTTGCGAAGATTGAGTGCCTTGGTTGTTGCTCCATGAGAAATTTGGATGGTTCCTCCACCCTGGGTTGTATGTGTTCGAGAATGGGTTGTTCTTTGGTGGAAACACTCATTGTCCCACATAGTTTGCATGCTCCTGATCTGTGAAAGAAGACATGGGACATGTGTCAGTTGTATGATCAAACTGAGAATAAATTGCACAAATTTCTTTTGTTTGATTTTTTACACTGCCCATTGTTGTCATTGCATTAACAAGCATATCAATTTTTTTGTTCATGTTTACCATTTCTAATTGTATGTTATTACTACCAGAAATTTCGTAAACTCCCTGTTTTTTAGAAATGCCTCTTCCCTTTGTTGAGAATTGCTGTGAGTTCTCGCTGAGTTCTTCAAATAATTCGATGGCCTCCTCACCACTTTTCCTCATCAAGATCCCGTTGCAAGCTGAATCCACAATTGCCTTGTTAGTATCATTTAAACCCTCATAAAAGGCTTGTACCTGATCATCCTTAGGCATGTTATGCATTGGACACTTGAGAAGCTTGTTCTTGAAATCCTTCATGCTTCGAAGAATAAATCTCTATCTTTTTGTTGGAAGAGTTGAATCTCCCTTTTCAGTTGTTTGGTTTTCTGGGCTGGAAGAATTATTTCAAGAATTTTGTTGCCAATTGCTCCCATGAATTAATTGATCTTGGTTCCAAATAATTATACCACAATTTAGCATTAAGTTTTGAAGAGAATGGAAACAAGATTAACCTGATTTGTTCAGGGGTAAGCCCTTGGACGCTTTGTGTTCTGCAAAGATCAAAGAAGTCCTGCAGATGGAGGTGAGGCTCTTCGTCTGGTTTGCCACTAAAATGGGGAACCATGCTAAGTAATTAGGGAGATAGATGCATATTCCCTGTGACATTAGGTTGATAAGCAATGCAGGAGGGTTGCTCAATATTCTTTGGCGTGAATTTGTCCTGCATTGGCACTCGATTTGGTACTTCCTCAGCCATTGTTGTTCATGAATTGGGTCTCTGTGCAGTCGCCTGGTTCCTTGTAGTAGTCGACTGGTTGGTCGCAGACAGCCGACCTAGTCTGTGCAGAGTGCGTTCTGTTTCTGCGTCAATAGGTAGTAGCTCTGGACGAAGTGATCTCCTTCCGTGCATCCACCAAGATCCTGTAACCTAAAAGAGAAAATATTTATTAATAAAAGAAAATAAAAGAAAAGATTTACTGATTTGTAAGTTAAAATACTAACAATCCCCGGCAGCGGCGCCAAAAACTTGTTGTGAAATCTAGTTATCTAAATAAATAGATAAACTAAACACAAATTAAAAACCTAGCAAGTGTACGAATCGTTTATAGAAGCGTAGTGACAAGTAAGGGTCGATCCCACAGAGATTGTAGAAATTAACTTACTAACCAATAAAAAGAAATAAGAATCTTGAAGTGTTGTTCTAAAAGAAAAGGAGAAATTAAAAACTATATCAAGTAGTTCTGAATCACAAATATCTATTAAGTAGTTGGGTTCTGATTTCCACCTATAGTTATTAATGCCAAGTCACCTTCTTCTCTATTCTAATTACTCATGTTTGTTCCTTTAAGGGCATGGTATCTACTCCTTAAAGTTAATGTTTCCCTAAGCCAAGAATTAGGCATGGTATCTACAACATTTCACAAGAATAATCAATGTCGGAAGCAAAAGAATCAACCACTCATGCAGATATGAACCAAAATACCAACAAGAATACTTGATACCAAATATATTAATCTCAAATAGTCATAATCTGAATAAGTCAAAATCCTGGGTCACAAAATAAATCCAAGTATCAAAATACAATTGTTCAAGCAAGCTACAAGAAATAATAAAGCAAAACTCTTGCACTAATACTTCATGTCACCAATACCGTCTAGAACATGTTCTCCAAAATCTGCAATTTAACAATTGCAAGAAAGAGGAAAGAGGAAAGTGAAAACAAGGTACCCGTCAATTGCAAGTTACGGGCCGCTTGTAATGCAGGATACAAGTACATAGGGGAAACTAAATAATAGCATGGAATAAGCATGATGTCAAAATAAAAAACTAGCATGGTAAGGTGAACAAGTATCATGTAGCATATGTCAAGAGTCAAGTAAACAAGAGTCAAGTAAACAACATCAAGTGGCAAGTATCGTATAATCATGTATCAAGTCTCATTTAAACAAGTCTCTTGTATCATGTAGTCAAGTGTCAAGCAAGCATGTATCATGTTCTAGTATCATGTTCAAGTATCATGTATCAAGTATCATGTTCAAGTCTTGTATTGATTTCTATCTAGGTAGTACTTCATGCAACCCACCTTACATGGTTGCTACAACAAACAATTTCGCTTTAGATTTTATAGTGGACCATAGAGGGCAGTGTACTCAGGGACAAGTATCAAGTAACCAAGTATCAAGCACGAGTCACATAATCGTGAACACGTGGCAGCAAGTAGTAACAAACACGAGTCACGTAATCGTGAACACATGGCAACAAGTAGTATCAAACACGAGTCACGTAATCGTAAACACGTGGCAACAAGTAGTATCAAACACGAGTCACGTAATCGTAAGCACGTCGCAACAAGTAATATTAAGTATGAATCATGTAGTCATGAGACATGGCGGCATATAGTATAACAAGCATGAATCATGTAATCATAAAACATGGCACAAGTAATATCAAGCATGAATCATGTAATCATGAAACATGGAACAAGTAATATCAAGCATGAGTCATATAATCATGAAACATGGCACAAGTAATATCAAGCATGAATCATGTAATCAAGAAATATGGCAACAAGTAATGGGAAACATGAGCCCCCTTTTGTGTACAAGTTTCTGAATTATCCACTAATCGATCTTTTCATTAAACCCCGGCTTGATTAATTATTATTAATGTCAAATAAGCATGTAGGTGTGCAAAATATATCAAGAATAACATGGCATGATCATGTGGCAAGTTCAAGTTGCAAGATAAATATGTACGAGTGCAAGATAACTCATAAACGAATAAAAGAACCACATCTCAAGTTCAGGACAGCAAGACCATACTGTAGTAAAACAGTGATTTCCAGTGTTACAAATACGTAAATCTGAATCTGTCGAAACATCTAGAAAATAGACTTCCAACCGAATCCAAAAAATATAATTAATTCATATAGTATTTCAAAAAAATATAGCTCAAAACTGATTTGAATACAGTAAACACGTTCAGCAAGAAATCAGAAAATCGAATTCAAGAACAGGAAAACAGCGTGAAAACACCACAAATAAATCCAGAAAAAATCTGCGGTATTCCCTTATATGTCTAGTATCAGAATATAAACTTTATAATTTTCCAGTAAAATTTGGTCGGTTAACAAAAATCAGAAAACATTGATAAACGACAGTTTGGCAAATCTGGAATTTCCAACACTACTGTACGAAAACTGTAATATCTCGCAAACCATGAAACGAAATACAGATCCACCAAATGGAGAAGAAAATATACAAAATAATCTAACTTTCATATTTCATATATATTTTTCATACAGGAAAAGGAATTAAGAAGAAAATAGAAATCTTTACAGAACAGCGAGCAAAATCCAACAAGTATAGTCTTTATAAACAAGCATGGAACGACATATAAAACTCATCAAGAAAATCCACCAAAATTTTGGATAATCCCTAATTTAGTCATCAAAATCACCAAGAAACGAAATTTATAAATGAAATACACCACTGTAGTAAAACAGTCATATCTCACACATACAAAAAAGAAATCAAGCAAGGTCAAGGAGGTTGGAAAGAAGACGAATTCCTCTAAAACTCATGTTTTATACTAAAATTATTATTCTTACCTTAATATGGTCTAAATTACTGATCAAGACAGATCATCAACAAAACACAGAATTTCTTCAAAAACCAAAATCAACATAGATTCAAAGAAACTTGATCCAAACACCACCAAACATGAAATCGAGTCTACCAAGTGTCCAAACATCATGAAATAGGATAATTAACATATCTAAAACAAATCTATCACATGGATCTCAACAAATACCCAATTTCTCACAAAAATTCCACATGCATAATCAAATCAAGAACGGGCAAAACCTAAGTTAATTTATGTCATATGTGTCGTGAGACAACTAGGGTCAAAATACTATAGAGACAATATCAACAAGGGGTCTCACACACAATTTGTCTCTAGAACCCAACTACACTACAAGCGATATTTTTTTGACTTGTATCATACAAAGAAATTTTAGTACAAGTTACTTGCCTGAGAGGCGACGAAGGGAACAGAGCAAGAACAAGAATAACTGGAATGGATCCCGGCACGAACTAAAAAATACGAACGAGCGAGCACGACCAAAATCACGAACATAATCAGACGGCTGAGATAGAAGATCAAGATCAAGATGATCGGATCAGATCGGATGGTCAGATTTCCTTGATGATAAAGATAATGATGAAGATCAAGATCGATCGATCGAACGACTGCAATCAAAGGAAATTGATGATCATCATTATCGTGATGATCAAGAGGAGATCGGACGGTCCAGGATCACTTGATGATGATGATGACCAAGACGATCAAGATGAGATGATGATGATGATGAAGATCAAGGGATCAAGATCACGGGCGATCGACGGCCCAAATTCACTTGATTAAAAAAACCACTTGATCAAAACCCAGGCCACCAAGACTTCGGCTCAGACAATGGCAGGGACAGGCCACGGTGGTCAGGCACGACGGGGATGGATGGCTGCACATCGGCGGTAGAGGGGCTACCGGTGACAGGTGGCGATGTGGCTCTGACATCTGGCTGGCGCTCGGGAGGAGCACAGGGTAGGGGCTTCGCTGGATGTGTCGCAAGGTGGCACGACGCATCCAGGGTAGGGGCTTCGCTGGAAGGAGGGTAGGGCGATAGGGATGGAGAGGAGGAGAGCGGCGTCAGAGTGCAGTCGGAGCTGAGAAGGCATTGGCGCTACGGAGGAACGACGGGAGGTCGTCGTGACTGGAGCTGCCATGGCGAGATGGGGGCACGGCGATGCTATGGAGGGGCGTCGAGGTTGTAGGGCACAGTGAACGCGACGGGGTGTCGCACGAGGCATAGGGTGTGCAACTGCTGCAATGGGTGCGTGCCTCAAGGAGGTTGACGGGGAGAAGAGAAGGGAAGGATGGAGACGAGGATGATGATGGTTGAAGGAGGATATAGAAAGATGAAGAGTTATAATATAGTTGGGTATATATATATGGGAAATGGGCTATTAGGGTTTTGAGGTGAAGGGGGTAACGGGTAGGGTTTGGATAGTTAAAACAGTGGGTTTAAATGGGTAGTGGTTATAGGTTGTTATTGGGTTTGTAAAAACAATGGGTTATAAATAAACATTCAATAAGGAAAATAGGGTATTAAATAACAAATGGGTTTAGAGGTTTGGAAAAATAAAATAACAAATAAGAATATACAATTTAGGATTTTATAGAAATACTAGGTTTGCCCGTTGACACGTGCCTACTGCACGTCTTCGGAACAGTGCACCTGGTTTGATTATATAAAATAGTTTTGGACGTCCAGCAAATTAATTGAAGTAGCAAACATATTATATAAAAAAACGGTATATCTACCTTTAAGCTCAACCATCGCCTTCCTGATCATTAACTTGAACTTACCTGGAATGCATATAGTTTGTTAAAAACACTGCATAGAGTTTTTTTTAACTTCAGCATCACTTTTAGATACTTGTAATAGTTATGCAAGGACATTACTCTATAAAACACTGCATAGAGTTTTACAGAGCTTACTCTAATCTCATAACCACTATGAGTATGTCTAAATACAAAATAAAATAATCATACATCTCTGAACTTAAATCTCACACACACAAAATTTGAGTCAGCAAAAAACTGAGTAATCCCCTGCAAAAAAAAAAAAAAATTAAAATGAGAATTCGGTTAATGAGATGAAATTAGAGTCGTTGCATCACATATAGAGGCTCTCGATTCGGTGGAGGGGAGTCGCCGATACGGAGTTGCTTGATATTTGCGCTCGATTTGGTGGAGGGGAGTCACCGATACGGAATTAGCAACAGATTAGATATCGGCGACGACCTCTTGATTGGGGTTCGAAATTGGATTTGGATTTGGATTTGCTATGATATTTTCAATTTTTCAAATTTCCAAAATTTTAAAATTTTTGATTTTTTTTGTTGATTTTTTTTGTTGATTTTTTTGAAATTTCTTTTTCTTTTTTTTTATTTTCAAAATTTTCAAAATTTCTAAAATTTATAAAATTTTAAAAAAATAAACTTTTTTAAACTTTACAATTTTTAAATATTTTTAAAATAAATATTTTTATTTATTTTTTACTTTTTATAATTTTTTGATTTTTTTGAAATTTTTTAAAGTTTTCAAAATTTTAATTTTTTAGTTTTTTTATTTTTAGAAATTTAGAAATTTTTTATTCTCTTAATTTTTTGAATAGAAGAAAGAGAGAGAGAGAGAGAGAGAGATAATTAATTAAATAAAGGAGTTGTTTTGAATGGGGGGGAGTGAAACTTTTGGGGGGAAAAATATGTTTTGTGAGGCTAGATTTGGGCCATTGATTTTGGAAGAGATTGAAGGAGAGCCACTTGATAGCTTTCTTTGTGTTTTATTGTATAGATTAATAATAGTAATAAAAACAATAACAATAACAATAGTAATAATTAACGATATTAAAAATAACAGTACTAATAATAATAATAAGAGTAATTATAACAAAAAAAATAAGAATAGAATTACAATATAAAAATCATAGAAAATATTTACAAAAATTTTTATTGATCGAAAACAGGTTTTAATAGCATATTCAATAGTGCATTTTAACAAAAATAGTTCGAAAGCAGAAAACTAATTTACAAAAATTTGAAATACCGAAAATACATAGAAAATACATTTTTGGGGAAACAGGGGTTACATTCATGATATGAAATAATGTGGTGTAATTAAATAATCAGGTGTATGCAAATATGTGATATAATGAGGTAATAAATAGCATGGTATACTCATAATGTGTGATGTGGTGACAAAATAAATAATATGGAGCATTCGTGATATGCAATAATATGATGCGATGATTTTATATGTTAAACAACGTGGTATTTGCGTATATGTGATACAATGAAAGGATAAATGATATGGTGAATATCGTATATATGTTAATAAGTTCAGATAAAAGATGAGATGATATGTGTCAATAAAATGAGATAATAATTCTCATGGCAAATGTTAAAGATGTGGCAACTTATTGAAATAAAAGATGAGATGCTATATGATGATAAAATGAGATGAAAAGATGAAATGAAAAATGCTAATTGTAAATAAATTTTGTTGACCAGTACCTACAGAAATCCTGGGAGTTTGGGTTAGACCTCCTAATACCCAAAGACCGACTTGGGGTAAGTGGTTATTACACAAACTATGTTTGGGGCATTTGTTTTTATCACCCAAACTATCGGCTTGAGGCTCGGTTATTTCCTCGATGACAGATGTCGCGAAGAAGTGCCTAAGTTCTACCTGGGGTTCGTGTTTTTCCCTCCTGGCTTCGGCTGGGAGGAAGTACCCATGTCTTCTTGGGGTGAGTATTTTCCTCGCTGGTATAGGCTAGGAGGAAGACGTAGTCTCAGACGCGTAAGGAGGGGGGGAGCAGAGGTCCGCGAGTTTACTGGGCTGTTAGCTTTCAGTATAGTAGGATACTATTGCTCACTGGTCGACAAATCAATAAAATGAATAAATGTGAAATAAAATGAGAATCTAGTAAAGAAACATGTGAAATGAAATGAGAATGAGGTAGTAAAGAAAGCTTATGATGTTGAGAATAAAGAGTAAAATAAGTTATGTTATAAGATTAGATTGAGAAAGTAAATAAAGTGAATGATATGAAATGAATATGAGAAAGTATACAAAGTGTATAATACGAAATGAGAATGAAAAAGTAAAAGAAGTATGTGTGTGAATTAATATGAATAAAATGAAGAAATTGTATTATGGGAATGAATACGAGAAGTAAAAAAAATATATTATGCATTATATGAATGAAAGTGAAGAAGATTGTAATATGAGAATGGTTATGAAAATGGTTATTAAAGAAAACTTGAGGAAGTATGTCGAGGAACCACTTGCCCGCTTTTCCATGAAAATGGTGAGAACTACCTACCTAGGCACAACTCCCAGGGTGAATTGGTGGGTTGTTAACATGATAGATGTATTGCGGGATGGAAATGAAAAGTAAATTGTAAGATGAAAATGATAATAAAGTAAAGTAATAACCGAGCTATCGGCTTGGGATGTGATGTGATATAATCGAAGTTCTACTTGGGGTGTGGTGATCATTACCCAGGCTATCGGCTTTGGGGTGCGGTGTATTACCTGATAAGAAAGAAAATTACAGTAAATTGTAATATGAGATGTAAATGAAAATGAAAGTAAGATATATTATCGATGAGAATGAAAAGTAGCCTGAGTTGTATGATGGGATGAGAATGAGTTATAAAGTAAAGTATATGATAAAATAAGAATGAACATTAAAATCAGCTGCATGATGAAATTAGAATGAAAAAAAAGGTAAATTGTAAAATATAATGAGAATGAAGGTTAATGTGTTACTAGATGTTGTAAGATATGGATAAATGTGATATTATGAGAATGAATGAATATGATGATGTGTGATGTGAATGTGATATCAAAAAATTAAATACATGGGAGGAATTGTGATGAAAATGAATGCATGCGATGACACTCGAGGTAAATGTATGTGATAATACATGATTGAATGAATGTGAAGTATGTGATGAGAATAAATATGATAAAAATAAATATTAATATGTTGTAAGATTGATGAGTGTGATGTTATGTAATATGAGAATGAGAAAGAAATATGAATGAAATTGAGTATGAAGGAATGTGAGTCATGAGTTTGTAAATGAAAATAAGTTGTAAGTGAAATATGTGGTTAACTAAGTATGAAAACGAGGAAGTTGCAATATGTAAATGGAAATGAAAATAAAGAAATGGTGATGTGAAGATATTCATGACACGTGGAACATTGTGTATGTGATTAAATATAAAAAGTAAAAGAATTATATATGTGAATTAATATAGTGTTATGTCTTCGATCATAAAGTGAAGGAATTATCTTCATGAATTGATATGAGGTGGTGTATATGAGATTAACCATGAAGGAATTATGTGTAAAATTAATGTGAATAACTCGAACAAATCGTTGTATTGAAAAGAATATGAGGAGTAAAGAAAGTTGGATGTATGATATAATATTATATGAACGCAAAGTTAAGTTATATGTGATATTAGTATGATGTATAAAGTGATATGTGTTAAGTGGGGAATAAAGAATGATTTTAAAACTAAAGATAAGTGTGATATGAGTTGATATAAGTTGATATGCCTTGGAATTGTGCCTAGGAACTACCCGCCCGCTATTTCCATGGAATGGTGGGAACTACCTGATGAGGCACAACTTCAAGGTAGTGAAAGTGGTTATGGATATGGAGATTTGTGCAGATTTAGAAGAGTACTTTGATATAAAGTCGCATTCGTGATGCTTTTATTTTCAAATTTCAGGTTGAATTTTAATATCGGGATATTCGTAAGTTCATTCTATTTTCTTTATACAGTTAAATTTATTTGCTAAACTAATAATTATACTCACACCAGACATGGCTAACCCCTGATGTTTTCTGGTGGTTAGGGGAGTTCCTCCCTGAGGGTGGATGACCCTAACTCCCCTGTAGATCTTGATAGCGGCGAGGTGAGATAGTTGTTGAGGTATCGTAGTTATACTTTGCTCATAGTATATGAGATATATAAATATATGTATAATATGGGGATATGGGTATAGTATGATGTATTATTTTGTATTACGGGAGATTATGTGCATAACTGTAAGAGGTAATGTATCTATAGTGCTGTGATGAAGTATGAAAGCTCGTACCCACCTCATTGTGGAGTACTGGGTTCTGTGGTTGGTTTTTGAAAGGTTTGTCTAAAAGTTTTTCTAAAAATCTTATCGGTTTTCAAAAGAATTTATGGTTTTTAACTTGTATCTTGCTCATTATGAGAAATTATGCCCCAGGGCCCCATATATTATTGCCTATGTGTTGTTGAATGATTTGGCCTGAGGAGGATTGATATATATTACAGGTACATTGATTTATGTGATTGTTTGTAGATTTCCGTAAGGAAATTCTGTAAATGGGCTAATATTTCAAGGAAAACTCTGCCAAAATTTTCTTTCAAATATAACTATCTTAGTTTATGTTTAAAGTGATATAAAAATTGAAAGAATTGAAATTGGAGTTATAGATTTGAAAACAAAAATAAAAAAATAAAGAAAAGTTGGGTTGTTACACTAGTTACCACAACATAATCTGCATCTCTATTAAGGGAAAAAAGAAGGACATTGGTGCTTCGGATGAGTACAAGATTGGATAAACTATAAACTGTAAACCAAATTTGATTTATTTTTACAGTATGGATGATAAACTTTCTGTAAGTAATCTAGAACATTGTTCATCCGTCTATAAAATGCATGCACTAGAAAATAGTTATTTCTGATTACTATCAATAAATTTAATAATATTTATAAATGTCTCAGTAGTAATATGTGATAAAATTATTACACTATGCTCTACTGATGAAAATATATGTAAGGAGTCTTCTATTACATATCTTTAGCTGCACAAAACTCGTAGAGATTTGTTACCACTTCATCAAATATCATTTTTAAAATGGGAGATGTTATTCTTGACTATATTTCAACAGATTTGAAATTAGCTGATATATTCACAAAACCATTAGAGGAAAAATGCTTTCATGTTTTTAAAAGAAGAATTAAATGTCATTGATATTTTTGCATAATTATTTTCAACTTTATGCTTGTTTTTATGACTAAAACTGTTCCAAACAGTATGTTGGTTGACTGCATGGTCGACTGTTCTCTTCATAAGCGGTTCGGTCAACCACACAGTCGACCATCCCATATACTGGAAACTTCATGTCCTCAATGTTCTTTTTGTTGAAAGTGGACCGGTCGACCACGCGGTCGATTGTCCAACTTACTGCCTGATTACCTTATAGTCTTCTCCTCTCTTCTTAGCTTTACGGTTGACTGCTCCATGAACCGGTCAACCGGTTCTCTCGACTGAACGTTCTCAAATTCTTCTCTCTATGACATATGGGGCCCACTAACTAAGTATATATATCCCTCTTCCTTCTCTTCTTCTCCACCTGAAACCCTAGCCCTCTTTCTCAATACCCATTTACTTTCTTCAGATTTTCGCCTCCGATTTTTGTGTGTTGCTTCTCTCGTGCTTGGTTTTTCATGGCTTCT
This sequence comes from Hemerocallis citrina, assembly GCA_017893485.1. Lineage (NCBI taxonomy): Eukaryota > Viridiplantae > Streptophyta > Magnoliopsida > Asparagales > Asphodelaceae > Hemerocallis > Hemerocallis citrina. Next base: position 139,316,855 of record CM030359.1, on the reverse strand, counting down.
CACGGTCCCTCCTCCTTACACTGTTCAAAGGGTATGAAAACCATAACTTCAAAACAAATTACTAGAAATGGATTATATTTCAAGATGCAGACCTTTATTTTCATCCCTTTCCACCTCCCCTGTTGTAGCAAACCGTGAAATCAATCTAGGAAATTTGGGTGGTTAATTTAGTTCTATGGTTAGGATTATTCGGGAATTTGGGTGGAAAAATTATCTCACTACATGTAGCACCCATTCTGAGTCTCTTGCTCATCAATTTTATGCAAATCTTGTTGGCCTCCATGATGATTGTTGATTCTAATTTTGGTATGAGAGCAAACAGATAAATTTGTGGATTTTTTATGAAACGAATAAGGCAAACCGGTTGACTTTCACCCTGTAGCGTACCGAATTTTCAATAAATAAAATTAGAAATATGTGGCACAATTTCCAAAATCAACTTCAATGTAATCATAAATATAGCAACAAAATATAGGGAAAATTAAAACTTTTTATTACATCAATTGTTTACAAAGCAAAGCGGAAAATTTAAATACCTTGAATTACATTTTCTTTCTTTTACAATTTTCATAAGCCATGTTATCATTCTACCACATGCATCCAAACCCAAGCTAATGGTACCTACCTGTACAACATGAGGCTAGAGATAACCCTAACTCCCAAAACTACAGGGGTCAGCCATAACGGTGTCAGTGACATCAAAAGAAATACAATATGAATAAAACATAAAGAATGAAGTTATAAACCACGCATACCAACAGTAGTAACAGATGAAATATGAAATAACAATAAATAAAGCATGAAAACATTTAGTGAAACTATACTAAGTGTCAAATGTAGGAAAACAGAAAACAAACATGCATAAATCAAGAAAACAGAAATGCAATATGATGACTTTCTAATGCATACTTGTCAGATTCTATGCATTTCATACTACATAGGTCCGGTGCAAGACCTTATCGTTCTCCACTTTATAGGGTTAAATCCCTTGTTATGTGACTAATCCTACTACGGTGACGGAAACAAGATCCAGAATACACCGCGAATCGGTATCACACAACCGTCAACGCGCAAACATCATGTAAGAATTGCTAACAAATCCGGAGAATCACCTCCCTGCCGTGTACCCCACCGCCGCCCCTGGACGTGCAAGTACACAGGCACATCCTTTGAATAGACCCATCGGCCCTCAACACGCGAATGTACCTGTATGTTCCGTGAATAGGCATTGTGGACCCTGGACACGCAAACATACTAAATAGTCCTTTCGAGACAGAATACACAGTCCTGGAATGCATTCGTTGGACTGGACCCCCAGAGCATATTCTCACGTTTCCCAAGTTCCATCAACAACAACCCCAAGACCCAACTGGTCATTGTAACCCCCATTCCCGATAATAAGTATTTTCCATGTATTTTCTATAATTTGATTTTTATAAATTTATTTTGTGCCAAATTCATTTCATATCTTGTATTAAAGTGTTTTCTAATCGAGATTTTATTCATTTTGAATAATGGTATATTTGAACTTATTTTCTATCCCTAATTGATCGACTATTCATATTATTAATTTTCGGATTTTAATAAATTGTTAAAGTCAAATCCTACTTTGATGCATATTATTATTATTATTATTATTATTATTATTATTATTATTAGTATTATCATCGTTATTGTTATTTATTATTATTATTGTTGTTCTTATTGCTATGGGTATTAATATTTGTTATTATTGTTGTTATTTTTATCATTATTATTAGCATTATTATTATTATTATTTTATTTGAAGCCCGAACATGCTCAATTTTATATGCATTTCACTATTTGATTTAATGTGTACATATATATATACTAGGTATGCCCCTGGGCACGTTCCTACGGCACGTATTCGGAACGATACAACATATAAAAAATTTTGTAAACAGTAAAAGATGATTTATACAGATATTTATTTGCTAGTAGACGTTGATGTATTAATGCACTTTGAAGTAGGATTTTGAAGTGACCTTGATGTTTATTGGTTTGTATATTACGGGATTATTTGTCAGCAGCTCGGGATTCACAAATAGTATTGTGAATCTACAACAGTAGTGAATCGGAAATTCCTTGCTATGTGACTTGAGCATAAGAGATTTTCTTTTTGATTTGGAGTCTAACATAAGTAGTAATTCATTTTCTAACTGCATGAGTTACGGTTAACGCCTCAAACTGCATGAGTTAGTTCCCTCTTATTTGTTTTTTATGTAGTTAATCATGTATGAATTTCAAAGAGAAAATTTGTTGTGATGTATACGTGAAGTGAAATTGCAGCAAAGTAGATCAAGATATAATTTTGCAGCTACAAAAATTCGAAATACAGAGATTAAGCATGGATTTGTCCATAAAAGCACGATCAAGCGAGTCAATTAAAGAATTTGCAATGATCTTTCAAATCAGAAAATGCCCAAATATTCAAAAAAAAGAAAACATAATCCGAAATTGCATAATAAAAATAAACATTCTAATCAAAATTAACTCAGTGAAGCATTCTAATCTAAACAGTTGCTCAGTGAAATATACAATCAAATCAAATAGGTAATTCAAAAGCAATTAAATGGAAGTGAATTTTATTGAGTTATGAAAGCATAATCCGGAAAAAAAAACATAATTAAAAATTTTGAAATAAAAAAAAACATAATCCGAAATTGCATAACAAAGAAAAACATCCAAAAAAAAACATTCACTTTTTTTTTGTTTTTTTTTGACATACCTGGGTAAAAAGAAAGAGAGAAAGATTTATGAAAAAGGAGAAAAGAGGGGGAAGAAGAGAGAGAGAGAGAGAGAGAGAGAGAGAGAGAGTAATAAATGAAGGAGTTGTTTTGTTTTAGGGGGAAAATTTTGAATTTTAGGAGAAACAATTGGGAGGGAAAATGTCTTTTGGAAGCAAAAATCTATACTGTTGATTTTCTTCCAAATGAATGAGAGCCACTTGATAGCTTTCTTTGTGTTTTATTATAAAGCTATATATATATATATATATATATATATATATATATATATATATATATTAAATACCCTATTGTTTTTTTTTGATTATTTTCATTTTGATTAAATTTGTTCATGAAAAATTTTCGTTCTTCTGGATTGAGCTTTTCTTGTTGAACCTATTATCTTTTAATTGTGGGTATTTTTATTGAAACCCTATTGATTTTGATCTAACTCTTAATTAAATCCTAAAACCAATTGTAGTTTGTGCTTGACCCAAACCAACTATTATTAGATCCCAACCCTCTAACCCAACATCCTAATTGTACCCTATAAATATAACCATAATGCAAACCCGAAAAAGTTGCATAATTTTGAAACCCTACCCGCCTATTCTCTCTCCTCTCTCCTCTCTCCCCCCGTTTCTCTCTCCCCGTCAGCCTTTTCCTGCCTAAACTTCATTACCCATACTGTTCATCTCCTCCAAACAGCTCCTCCCCATCTCCGGCCACCCAACTTCGTCCCTGTCCTCCGGCAACCCCCATCGCCTCTCTCCTACACCCCATCGACCACCACACCCACCATACAAGACCCTTCTATCCTCCTCCCTATTTTCGCTCTCGACCACAGCCAACCCGAAGCCAGACGCGACCAGTGTCGCCGCCTGTCGATGCCAGACGCGCCGCCCCGTCCCCGTTAGCACTGCCCTCCAATCGATGTCCGCCGCCCATGCTCTTGCCGCTATCTCTTTTGCCCGTTGCTGTCGTCTCTTTATTTGTTGCTCTGTCGCAGTTACTGCTGTCTCTTTGTTTACTTGAGTCACTTTTTGCACGTGTATTGTACGTGATCAATTGATTAGTTCGTGGGTTCGTTGCTTCGAGATCCTTATTCCGTTATTCTTGGTATTCAATTTCACCGTCTAACAGGCAAGTCACTGTCCACTTGAATTTTTAATTATATCAAATTCAAGTTTTGTTGAAACTCTTGCAAGTATATCTCTTTGTTATCGTATTTATCCATTGTTCATCTCTTCGTTGGGTCTATTGAGGGTTTACACGAGCTTACCCCAATATTCTTGACATCGTTCCACTATTGACTCTAAAGTTTGAATCTTTCATGTAGAATTGATAAAAGGGTTAATTGTATAATTGACACACAAATTAATTATTGTAGAGATAATTATTATGCTGCATGTTTGATTGATTGATTGATGTTTGATTGATGCTAAATTAGTGTATGTTTTTTTTAATTTATTGAAATTACCATGTTTTGACACCCTTCATGTTAATTAAGAAGTTTATCGACTAATAGAATGGATAGCCAACATGTTTACTTAACTTATTTCTTGAAAACTACACAAAACCTGTTTATTGCTTGCTGACCTGTTGTTGATTGCTGTTTTGAACCAGTAAACGATCTTAAAATGAATTACTTTCTGAATATGAATTGTAGACTTATTTTTCTAGTTTCCAGAACATCTTGAATTTTTAAATTCGGAGTTTTGAAGCAAAAGTTATGCCCATTTTACTATAGCTGTGTTTTTACTATCAGAATTTCAAATTGTTGTATCTTTCATATTCAAACAGTAAAAAGGCTGATCAAATGATAAAATTTTGCCCTGAAAATTTCCATATTATTGCTTAACCTGTTTAGGAGTCTAAAAAATATTTTTAATGAATTTAATATCGAGTTTTTGCTATTTCTAAAATTATCACAATATAATGTCGAAATTCTGCCTGAACATGAAATCTGAAAAGAACAATGTGTTTGACCTAGCTACTGTTGTCAGATTTTGAACTTTAAATATGCATTGAAACCGTCTAGAAGTCTATTTTCTAGAACTTCTGACAGATTCAATTTCTAAAACAGCGTGCATTTTTGTACAGACCGCTCTTGCTGTCTAGAATTTCACTTTTCAAATTTTAAAAGATTAAATATTCCTATATCGTAGTATTTCATTAATTAATGTGTGTATATTGCATTGCATGATCCTAGTGTCTTATTTTCACCATTATAATTGTCCTATTTCTTGTTACCATCCTATTGTTTTCCTATTGTTATTATTGTTCATCTAATGTCTCATATTTGCATATTGTATTGTTGCATTGATAAATAATTAACAAGATGGGGTTTAAGGAAATGACTTGAGTAGTTAATAATATAGTGACTGTGTCAGCCAGTGTTTATCGATTGATTGTGGAGCACTGACTACAACACCCCAATTTCTCGTGTATTGCATCAATAAATCGTATCAATGTATCAATGTACCAATGTATCAATTAATCAGTGAATCACCGTAATGTATCGAGTAACAATATTGTATCGTATCAGTGATTATCATACCGACACATGATCTATAGAATTCGCCACTCGGTCTAAAAAAAATTGATTGTATCGAACCTGTAGTATGGGATGCAGTAGTACGTACATTAGTTAGGATTAAAATGAATAATAGACTTAAGGGTTTGCATCACATCGACATTGCATTTTGTTCATCATTGTTCCTATTTATATCGATTATTGTCTAAGTGTTATTGATACCAAACCGTTGCATCGATTACCATGTTATTGATTATTGCTATCGTTTCATGTTATTCATTCCTATTGATCCATTGACTTCATTGTTATACCGTTATTCCATTGTTCCCTGCTTTCTCTACTTGCTGTCCATAATTTGCTCTAAGGACAATTTTTCTCCTCTTTTTAGATGAAGTGTTTACATGTGTTGATGGAGAATTTCCTGTTTGAATTGGAGGACAGAGATTCCAAAGATTTAATGCATTCTAGTTGCTTATTATTTTATTGAACTATTGTTATTTCATTGTATTGGGCTTATGACATGAATATTGCTATTTGTTTCCAGACGTTGGATTATTATTGTATTTGAATATTCTTTTTTCTTCATTTCAAGTATTATTGTTCATGAGATTATTATTATTGCCTGCACAATTATTCTGTATTGGTTATCTTGTTGAGTTGATCGGTTAAACAGCTTATGGATGACGTTAGTCATTCGCTGAGCCAATGTCATGTACTCGTATTTTGTATTTTGGAAAGCGGGGTGTGACAGTCATAATCTACAAAATCTCATCTGCCGGTTCACAGGAATCCCACTCAACTCCTAGAGACTCACAAAACGAATATCAACACCAAAACTTTCAATAAAACTCTTAATTCCATTATTAAAACGTTTATATCAATAAAACTTCTCAACTCAACAAAATCGAAATCCATTTAATGTACTCGTAAATTCCAGAACTGAAATAAAATATGAAATCTATTCAATAACTGAAAATCATATTTGAAGTCGTAGAATATCACAAAACATCAATTCTTCAAAAAACCATATGTATGTCACTGTAACACCTCGAATTTGTAAATACTGGAAATACTCGTCTTTATATCTTCTGAGTGGTGAGAATTATTTTAGGTATATTTTATTTTAAATATTGATATTGGTGTTGATATTTGAGTTTGATCAGTATTATTGATATATTGGGATTATGAGTTGAGATTATATGTGAAGAAATACTGTTTATTTTATTTTATAATTTTGGTGGATTATTATGAGATAATTTTAATTTATTTTGTATTGTTCGTATTATTAAAGTATAGAGTTGGGTTTATTTGAAATATTTTGGAGTTTAGGGGCTTATATGTTAATATACCTTATTAAGTATTATATATATATTATTTTAATTTTCAAAAAAAAAAAACCCCATCCCTTCTTCCTTCTTCTCCTTTCTCCTCTCTGTTTCGATTTCGCCCAAATGAGACCGAAACCATTTCGACCTCAATCTCCCTCGCCCAAATCCACTTCTATTCTCCGTGATTTTCAAATTAATTCAGGGGGATGGCTAATTGAAGGTTCACTTCCTCATGGTTGCTTCAATTTGGAGAAAAAACAACGGAAGGTATACCTTATTTTATTTTATTTGTGTAGAATTAAGTGGGTTTAATTTCTATTGGATAGAAATATTATGAGGGAGATTAGAAGATGTTAGGTATATTAGAGGCAAGAAATTAGCAAGTTATTGGAGAATTGGTAAGTTGCACATAAATTAGGGTTTCGGGTTTATAAAGGGAGAGTAAATATGTGAGAATTATTTCCTTCATAGTAGTAGAATTTTAGTTGAACTATTAGAATAATTTGGGGGTGATTTTAGTAATTGTTTGGGAATAAATTCTCGTAGGAATCCGAATATTACGTGCAACACACGTGTGCATCCAAGGCGTTCAATAAAATGCCCGAGTGACATTAGGATTAGTGTAATTATTTCTTGTGGCTAGTTTGAATGTTTCGAGCCTTAATTGCTTTGAACTTTGATAATAGGAGATATTAGCGACTTCAGATGCGGGATGGCGAGATGGTGTTTCGAGTCTACGCAGAATATTAAGTGCGTATGATTTTATTTACGCATTTGATATTTTAAAGAATTTTTGAATAAATTGAATTGTTGGTATGACTTACAGATGAGGCGTATTGGGATAAAGTGTGTTGGTATAAGGTGTGTGTATATATGGGAAGGAGTACTTGGTGTTTGTGTGAAAATATGACGATTAAATACTCATGCACTTGTGTATTGGTATAAATTTATAGATGATGGATTAGTTATGTATGTAGGATGTGATATATTTATATAATGATATTGTTGTAGGGTGAGTATGATACGGAGTAAATTATGGGGTGCAAGAAATTAGTATATATGAATGAGAGTGTGTTGATGTTTGTATGTACATATATATATATGATACGAGATTGTGATATTTAGATTTGAGGAGCGATACCGACATGGATATATAGATGTGTATATATGGCATGTGACGATATGACTAATGTGATGAGATGAAAAGCATGGTCCGTATATGAGGTGTGATTATGTGATGTGTATGTGATGCGTAAGACCTGTATGGTAGCGGTATGTGTATGTGATGCATAAGACCTGTCTAGCAGCGATATGTGATGCGTAAGACCTGTATGGCAGCGATATGTGTGTGTGATGCGTAAGACCTGTATGGCAGCGATATGTGTATTTGATACGTAAGACCTGTATGGCAGCGATCTGTGTTTAGATGGAGCTATCGGCTCTAGTGTTGATAGAGGCGTAAGACCCTTGGTGGACAGCGATTTGTGTTTTGTCTGAGCTATCGGCTTCAGTAGTGTGATGACATGGGCACTGGTCCACAAATTAATAAAATAAATAAATGTGAAATGAAAGAAAGTAAAATGAGAATGAGTTAGTAAAGAAAGTGATTGATGTGAAATGAATATGAGAAAGTATAGAAAGTGTATAATTTGTAAATGAGTATGAAAAGTGAGGGAATGATGTATATGAAGTAATATGAATAAATTGAAGAAATTGCGGTGTGAGAATAAATATGAATGAGAAACATGAAGTAAAGTGTATTATGTGATGAATATGAGAATGGTTATAAAATGAAGCATATGATAGGATATATGATAATATAACCCAAGTTACAAACCTGGGGTGTTGCGAGATATATGATGTGAAATTCAATTTAGTACAACCCAAGTTATCGGCTTGGGGGTGCATATATATATATATATATATATATATATATATATATATATATATATATATGATGCGATGTATGATAATATAACCCAAGTTATCAACTTGGGAATGTGCTATTATGTATGGTATAGAATAAATGACAGAATCGTGATATGAAAATTAAAGAATAGTATGAGCATGGATACTAAAATGAGTATAGGATATGATACAAGTATGGTAAGCCTTAGGTATTGTGTCTAGGAACTATCTACCCGCTATTTTGATAGAAATGATGGGAACTATCTTGCCTGGGCACAATCTTAAGGTAGGGTGAGTAAAATAAACAACAAAAAGGAGTAGAGATGCAGTGCGAAAGATGAATGATGATGGATACGGGAATAAAAGTGCTATTAGAAACAATTTGAGATGTGATACTGTGGGTGATAAAAATTATAAAATGGAAATAGGATAAGATGGGATTGAGATAACGGCTAAGTGTATGATTAAATATATAGTGACATATATATAAGATATGTGATAATAAGGAAATGGCAAATCTATGGTAAGCGTTATTGATGGAAAAATTATGAGTAAGTATGAGTTTTTTGTACCTTGGAAGTGTGTCGAGGAACTACTTGCCCACTATTTTCGTGGAAATGGTGGGAACTACCTGCCTTGGCACAACTTCCAGGATGAATGGGTAAGTTGTTGATATGATGCCGATATTGCGGGTTGGAAATAAAAAGTGAAGTAAATTGAAATATGAGTTACAAGGGAAAATGAAAGTAAGTTATAAGAATGATGAGTATGATGATGTATTGAGAGTGAAAAGAAGATAGTTCTAATTTATAATAAGAGTGAAAGTGATGTATTGCGAGACGTTATGATATGTGTTATAAGAAATGTATGAATGTGATGTTATGTGATATAAGAAGGAAAAAAGAAAATGAAGACGCATGAGGATGAGTAAGAAAGAATATAAGTTATGAGTAATGTAAATGAAAATGACTGGTGAATGAAATGAGTGGTTAACTATATACGAAAAACATGGTGATTGCATTGTGTTATTATAAACAAAAATTTAGAAAGGGTGTTGTGAAGGTAATTAGGAAAAGATGAATATTTGTGTTATGTGATTAAAATGAAAAGTAAGCAGAGTTATACGTGAATTAAGATAGTATTTTGTATTTGAGTATAAAGTGAAGGAGTTGTATATATATATTAATATGATGCGATGTTTATGAGATTAAATATTAAGGATTTCGTGTATAATAATTTATGTGGATAACTCAAACAAATTGGGTATGGAAAGGAGTACAAGAAATAAAGAAAGTGTGTATGTGTGATATAATATTATGTGAATCTAAAATAAAGTTATATGTGAGATTAGTGTGACGCATATAGTGAACTGTGTGAAGTTATGGTTATATATATATATGGATGTAGATTTGCAGAGTACTTGATATAAAGCCATGTTCAGATTTCAGGTTGAATTTTACTATCTTGATATTTGTAAATTTAATTTATTTTCTTTATTCAGTTTAATTTATTTGTTAGACTCCTAATTATACTCACACCAGAAATGGCTAACCCCTTAGTGTTTGGAAGGTTAGGGGAGTCCCTGGAATACCCTAGACCCCCTACTGTTACAGGTCCTCAGCAGTGCAGAGGTGAAGCACAGATTTTGTTGAGTGGGGTCCTTTACTTTTAAAATTTTTGTATAAGTTAGTATGATGAATAATGAAATTTAATGTTTAAATTGTATTTTAGATGTATAAACATGTAGATGATGATGATGAGTATTGTGTGGGATGGTATGTTATGTTTTTGACCCGTACCCACCTCGTTGTGGAGTACTGGGCCCTGTGGTGTGGTTTTCAAGGTCTTTTCCAAAAACTTTTCTACGTTTTCAAAGAAATTTATGGTTTTTAATTGATAATCGATATTCTATTATGAGTTTGGCCCCCAGAGCATGATATTTATATTTCCTATGTGATTCTGCTCATTTTGGCCTAGGAAGCCTATGATATTATTGCCTCTGATGTGAGCAACGGAATTTAGAGGAGAATTCAGTAAGCTTTTTTTCTTTCGGGGAAGAAATTTCGGGAGAAACTCTGCCAAAATTTTATTTGAAATATAACAATCATAGTTTATGTTTGAAGTGTTATAGAAATTGAAAGAAATGAATTTGCAATTATAGAATCGAAAAAAAATGGGGCGTTACATTTACTTTATAAGGTCATAAGAATAAAGATTAAAATTCTATTATAATCAAAATATAACTCTCTGTAAAATAATGTAATCTGTGGTAAAAATATCATCTAAAACAGTAGATCAATAATCCATAAGTTCGAAGAAATAATCGTTCACGAAAAACGACGAAAAACTCATAAAACAACCAAAAACAATGATGTCGGTTGACCGTCATGACAGTCGACCTTCATATTAGTTCAAAAAATGGACAGTCGACCTTCATGTCAAAAACAACAGCTTTAAGTTTCGTGCACCTTTTTCTTGATACTTCGTTAAAACTTTGTTAAATCATAAACTTGTAAAACTAACTTCCTGAGATGATTAAATACAACTTGTAGAACATGTAGGAGTTTATAAAACAAATCAAAACCACATCAAGATCATAAAAGAGTAGTTTTTCACAAAAATTATTCAAAACGGCAATTTATGTATATATAGATGTATATGGGTAAGTTAAGCATCATAAAAGCATCCAGAAAACATCATATCTATGTAGTATGAAGTTCAATTCCATCTCAGCATTAAAACAACTCAAGTCTTAATCAAAAACTCCACAAAATCTTAAAAACCTACTTTCGGCTGATCATACACAGACCCGAAAGTTAACACCCCCTTTTTACTTCAAGATTCAATCTTTTGATTTAATAAACCTTCTACAACTTGTAATACACATTCCTTAACAGATTTCAATTGTTTACCCATGATTGTATGCACTTTCGACTTGTAAATAATCAAGTTTTACTCATCGAAATGTTGAAACAGAGTATACCCACCACATACACAGTAAAGAACTCAATTTATTCACTTTATGCAATTATAAGTCTTATGATCTGTGTTGATTCTTGATTTTGATGATCACAACACACTGCACATGTATCCTTGCTATACTTTATAATTGCAGGTGCTATACACAAATGACTCACTACTATACAGCTGAACAAATGAACAAGCACAAAGGCTCCACATAAAGACAATGGTTAAAGCTTCATTCAAGACTCAAGACTCAAGACAAGACTCAAGACTCAAGCCAAGACTCAAGACTCAAGCCAAAGTCTCAAGCTTAAAAGTGTCAATTATAGTCATGTCTTGTAAACAATATAATCTTATTTTTGTTGAGTCTTAGTATGATGTAAAGCCTTGTCACACACACATACACTCACTATTTTACAATGTGTGTTTTTAAAACATCAAAAATAAGGTCAAAACAGTTTGAAATAATTTAACTGTTGAGTACCAGTCGACCGATGCTTCTATCAGTCGACTGGCAGTACAAAACTGTTTAAATTTATTCAAAGTCTGACCAGTCGACTCATTATGGCAACCCAGTCGACTGTTCCAGTGCTTTTGACCGTTTTCTGTTTTCAAAATCGATTTTCAAATTTAAAAGCTCTTAGATCCGTTGGTTGACAGTTGGAATAACTGTCTCCCAACGTCCAGGAGTTCTAACTCTATAAATAGAGTTCAGAACTCTCTGAAAAATATCTAACAACATTTTTAAGAATCCCGAGCAATCTTTGAGCATTTCTAAGTGTTAAAGAGAAAAAGCTTTCAAGTTCTAAAATTCTGGTTCTCTACACTCAGTCCAGTATAACATCGGAATTCGTTCTGGACTGGGTATAGAAGTCAACCTCTTTTTTAGCCACGTTCTACATCACATAACACTAACAAGGTTATAGGTTGACTGTAAATTTTTATTGTTTCTTTTTGCTCTCGCTTGGAGAGTTAGACTCTAGGGTGTAGAGTCGGTCGTTTCACTATTGGTGGTAGAGTGGGTCTGCTTTCTCTGGTTGAGAGAAAGGACTACGGGTTAGACAAGGTTGTTGTCTGAATGCCGTAGGGTATTCTTCTAAATTTGTTTTTCAAGAATAGTGGAAATCTCAAGTGGGTTGCTTGGGGACTGGATGTAGGTCGGAAGGACCGAACCAGGATATATCGTGTGTACTCTGTGATTGTTTCTCTCGTACTTGCATTTACTTGTTTCTGTTTAAGTTCTGTGAAACTTGTCTGGACAGTCGACTCAGCACATTATCAGTCAACTGGTCAGTCTCGTTCCTTTAAATTTTTATTGTGTCTTCAGTCGCCTGTCTCAACTTTAAATCGACTGCACAGAGTTGTTTGAATTTTCTTTTATTTAGTTATATCAGTCGACTGGTTCACACCTAAGTCGACTGCACCGAAGAAAAAGTCTTTATTCCGCAGTTTATTTTAATTAACACTATTCACCCCCCCTCTAGTGTTTGTTGCCTCGCCTACAGGATCCAACACTTGGTATCAGAGCAAGGTTAAAGGCTATGGCAACTACTTCAAATGCTAATCAGTACCATGAAGGCCATTCTACACAAAGGCCACCGCTCTTCGATGGAACAAACTACAATTATTGAAAGTGCAGAATGAGGATCTACCTCCAATCAATCAACTATGAAATATGGCACATGATGGAGACGGAATACACTGCCCCTACTATTCCATATGCACAATGGAATGATGATCAGAAGAACCAAACTATGAATAATGCAAAAGCAATGAATGCATTATTTTGTGCTCTCACAAAGGAGGAGTTCAACCGTGTATCAAATGCTACAACCGCACATCAAATCTGGCATACACTCGAGGTAACTCTTGAAGGAACAAATAAAGTGAAAGAATCTAAAATCTCTGTTCTTGTTCACAGGTTTGAGATGTTCCGCATGAAGGAAAATGAAACTGTGTCCGAGATGATCACCAGATTTACTGATATTATAAACTCACTTGTGGCACTTGGAAAGACATACACTTAAGCAGAGATGGTTAGAAAAGTCCTTCGTGCACTCACTCCTGAATGGGAAAAGAAAACCACTGCAATTGAAGAAGCAAATGATTTGTCACAACTTTCTCTTGAGAATCTTGTGGGAAATATAATGGCGTACGAGGTTCAAATTGAAGAGCGAAAGAAGGATGCAGAATCACAACAGGCAAAGAAGAAATCATTGGCTTTTAAAGCAATGACAGACTCAGAAGATGAGGAAGATGATGAAGAGGAGATAGCAATGTTCACTAGAAGATTCAAAAAATTCCTAAAGAAAGGTAAGTTCAATTCCAAAATTAGAGATTCTAATGATCCTCCTACTTGTTTCAGGTGCAATAAAACAGGTCACATGAAGAAGGATTGTCCCCTAGAAAATACAAAGAACAAGGGAAAAACATCCAACTTCAAGAAGGACAAGTACACAAAGAATAAGTTTGCCAAGAACAAGAAGGCTTACCAAGCAACTTGGGATGACAGTGATTCTTCTTCAGAAGAAGAAACTGATGAAAACAATGAAGTTGCAAACATGTGCTTTATGGCTTCACAAGATCATGTAAGTAATGATTTTGATTCAGAAGATTTACTTAATGCTTTTAATGAAATCTTTCAAGAGTTGAAAAAGGAAAAGATTAGAGTTAAGAATCTAGAGAAAGTCAATCAAACACTTTCTCAAGAAAATCTTAACCTTGATAAGGAAGTGAAATCTTTAAATTCTCGCATTGCAAGTTTAGATACTGATCTTGAATCTCTAAAAAAGAATTATGAAGAGATATCCAAGAACGTGTCTAAGTTTAACAAAGGCAAAGAGAATTTAAATGATGTCCTTCATCATCAAGTGAAATCTAGTCAAAAATATGGTCTTGGTTTCAAAAAGTCTTCTATAAAAGAATCTTCTTCAAAAAATACTAGTAGAAATAAATCAGAATCTATTTCTAGTGTTACACATAAATTATATGAATTCTTTGAAAAGCCTAAGGTAATAAATTTTAGTGATAAAAGCAAGTCTGACGTTCGGTTAAGTCGGTTGAGTCCATCCATCAGTCGTCTGTCCAGAGGAATTGAATCTTATTCAACAAGATCAAAACCTCATATAAGTCGACCTGTTGCATCATCCAGTCGACTGACTCACACTAGAAGTCGACTGAAGGATACTGTAAAGTCGACTGGACAGAACAAATTTGTATGAGTTCCAGTTAACTTAAATCAGAATGATAGAATTGCGTATATCAATTCATATTTATTAAATGTGTGTAATTCTATTAATTATATTCCTGTTTATGGAGGAAAATCAAACTCATTATGGGTTTGGTTTCTCCCAAACTAATATGTTTTGGACCCAATAAAAAGGGTACCATATTTACCTTGAATTTTTTATAGATACCCAAGAAAGATCGCTGGATACTTGACAGCGGCTGTTCAAAACATATGACCGGACATGCCAACCTTCTATCCACCATTCAAAGCATCGATGGAGGAACAGTTACCTTTGGTGATAACAACAAAGGAAAAGTCATAGGTATCGGCATGGTTGGTAAAAATTCTAACCCCACTATAGAAAATGTGTTGTTAGTTAGTGGATTAAAACATAATTTGTTAAGTATTAGTCAATTGTGTGATACAGGATATAAAATAGTATTTGAAAAAGATGCATGTTTGATTTATGACTCTACTATGCAAAATATCATTTTTCAAGGTTTTCGCAAAAATAATATTTATGAATTGTGTTTGAATACAATTGAGTTTTCAAATGATTTTTGTTTAATAGCTTCTAACAATGACTCCTGGCTTTAGCATAGAAGATTTGGACAAGTGAATATGAAGAATCTCTCAAAAATATCTAAGTATAACCTAGTTAAAGGACTGCCAAAACTATCCTTTAAAAAGGATAAGTTATGTGATGCATGTCAACTAGGAAAACAAATCAAATCCACTTTTAAAACAAAAGAAGTAATTTCTACTAGTAGGCCGCTCGAATTAATTCATATGGATTTATTTGGCCCTACTAGAGTTGCTTCTTTAAATAAAAGTAGATATGTATTTGTTTTAGTAGATGATTTTTCGAGATTCACTTGGACATTCTTTTTAAAACATAAGAATGATGCTTTTGATGAATTTGCAAAATTTTGTAAACGTATTCAAAACCAAAGATCTCTAACCATAGTCACTATTAGAAGTGATCATGGTGGAGAATTTGAGAATGAAACATTTACAGAATATTGCAACAAGAATGGTATAATACATTCATTTGCATTTCCTAGAGATTCACCACAAAATGGAGTGGTTGAAAGGAAAAATAGGACTTTGCATGAATGCGCACGTACCATGCTTGTTGAAAGCAATTTACCAAAGTACTTTTGTGCTGAAGCCGTTGCTACAGCTTGTTATGTTTTAAATAGGATTCTTATAAGACCTAAGCTAAAGAAGACTTGTTATGAGTTGTTTTTTAACAAAATTCCTAAAGTCTCTTATTTTAAGACATTTGGTTGTAAGTGTTTTATTCTGAACACTAAAGATAATCTAGATAAATTTGATCATAGATCTAATGAGGGTATCTTTTTAGGATACTCAAATAGGAGTAAAGCATATAGAATTTTCAATAAGTCTACAATGACTATTGAAGAGTCAATGCATGTTACATTCGATGAATCTCTGCCTTCATCAAATTTAAATAAAGATGATGAAACTGATTCATCACCTTTAAATAATGTAATTAAATCTTTAGAACAAACTAGTCTGGCTGATAAGTCGACTGATAAGGACTCCCAGTCGACTGAAGAAAAGCAGTTGACTGAAGAACCTGTCAAGTCGACTGATCCTATTGTGATATCTTCAACTTTATCAAAATCTTTTGTTGAAGTTAGAGATCATCCTCATGACTTAATAATTGGTGACATCTCCCATGGTATTCAGACACGTTCTCATATTAATATGATTTCTCATACTTCATTCTTTTCGGATTTTGAACCTAAAAATATACAAGAAGCTTGTGAGAATGAATTTTGGATGAATGCCATGCAAGATGAATTAAACCAATTTATAAGGAATGATGTATGGAATTTAGTTCCACGACCTCCTGATCAAACTATTATTGGTACCAAATGGGTATTCAAAAATAAGTTAGATGAATTCGGACAAGTTGTAAGGAACAAAGCTAGACTAGTTGCTCAAGGGTATAATCAAGAAGAAGGTATAGATTTTGATGAAACATATGCTCCTGTTGCTAGACTAGAATCAATTAGAATTTTATTATCTTTTGCTTGTTTCATGAATTTTATACTTTATCAAATGGATGTTAAAAGTACTTTTCTTAATGGGTTTATTAAAGAAAATGTTTATGTTAAACAACCACCAGGTTTTGAACATGAACAATTTCCAGATCATGTTTATAAATTGAAAAAGGCTTTATACGGTCTTAAACAAGCACCTCGTGCTTGGTATGATCGTCTAAAAACTTTTCTTTTAGAAACAGGATTCGAGATAGGTAAAGTAGACACTACCTTATTTATTAAGAGAGTTAAGAATGATATCTTAATCATACAAATATATATTGATGATATAATCTTTGGTTCTACTAATAATAATCTATGTCAAGAGTTTACTAACACCATAAAAAACGAGTTTGAGATGAGTCACATGGGTGAACTCAATTATTTCCTTGGACTTCAAATTAAACAGTCGTCAAATGGCATATTTATTAATCAAGGAAAATATGCAAAGGAATTACTCAAACGGTTTAACATGGATAGTACAAGTAGTAAATCCACACCTATGGCTACTACTACTACCCTTGACAAAGATATATTAGTTAAGAGTGTTGATCAAAAACTCTATAGAGGTATGATTGGTTCACTCTTATATATTACTGCAAGTAGACCAGATATTATGTTCAGCGTATGTTTATGTGCTAGATATCAGTCTAGTCCTAAAGAGTCTCATTTAAAAGCTGTGAAACAAATTTTAAGATACATTAAAGGCACATCTGATTATGGTTTATTTTATCCACGCACCGATAATTTTCAACTTTTGTCATATAGCGATGCTGATTTTGCTGGTAGTAAGACTGATCGCAAGAGCACTAGTGGAACATGTCACTTTTTGGGACATTCACTAGTTTCTTGGTGCAGTAAAAAGCAAAATTCAGTATCTCTATCAACTACAGAAGCTGAATATATCGCTGCAAGTTTGGCATGTGCACAAATCTTGTGGATGAAACAAACTTTATTAGATTATGGTATTTCATTTGAAAAACCTTCAATTATGTGTGATAATACCAGTGCAATTAATCTATCTAAAAATCCGGTTCAACATTCACGTACGAAACATATTGATATTCGACATCATTTTCTACGTGATCATGTTTTAAAAGGAGATATATCTTTAGACTTTATCTCTATTGATAAACAAGTAGCAGATATCTTTACCAAACCCCTTAAAGAAGATACTTTTATTAACTTAAGAAGAGAACTAGGAATATGTAATTTTACTGATATTTGTTGAAAATTTCATCTGTTAAGTCGACTGTGTTTTTATTAAGTCGACTGTACTGTATGTTTTGTATGCCTATTTTTTTATCTTTTACCAGTCGACTGAATTTTTCCCCAGTCGACTGATATGTTGATATCAAAACTTATTTTCTTCTCGACTAAGTCGACTCCTCTACCCTATCAGTCGACTGTCGCGAGTTCAATTGTCTTCAGCGACGATTCATCACACAGTTTTTGAGATGAAAGTTCATTTCTTTTCACCCGTGACTCTCTCCATCAGCTGTTGATCTCTTCCCCTTTAATCACAGCCATCTATCTGCAGTTAAAAACCCTTCTCCCAGCCTCCTTCTTCACCTTTTACCATTACCCCCAAATTCGAAACCCTAAGTCCAGAGAAGAAGAAGAAGTCGACTGGCGTGCTGTTGCTGCTCAACTCCTAGTTGTTCTTTCTCTTCCCTCTTGGTAAAATCTTCCCTTTGCTCCTTTCTTATGGCACCCAAACGTTCTAAAAGATCTCATGATGCTAGTTCATCTTCACAAGATTATTGGCAATATCTGTTAAGTCCTGATCTATTAGAACGGTGGTATCTTATGTGTAGCATTGTCATTTTTCCAGGTCGTTTTGTCAATTTTAGTGACTTAGATCGGTTTAACCTAGTTCCCCTTTTCCAAAACTTTAGTCTTTATGACTATCTATATTTAGCCAATCAACCCGATTATTATCCCCAACTTATCTATCTTTTCTATACGAACATGAGAGTTGTTCAAAAGAAAGATGGAGATGTTGTGATCCGTTCCTCAGTCAAAAATACCAAGATGACTCTCACACCCGAGAGAATAAATCTCATAATGGGTATTGATGACGAGGGACTCGATCTAGGTGACATTATCCTTGATGGCTTTTTTGTTTTATCTAGAATATTTTTGCCCAATCATGGACCCCCAATGACTAGTAAAAATATAACACTTGTTGCAAAATTAGTTACAAGAATACTTGCTTATAACATTCTTCCCAAACGAGGAAGTTATGATCAATATTCTATGGAACTGCAACAAGCTGTTTATGCCATTTTTGGCAAGATTGTCATAAATTGGGGTCGTGTCATCTTTTCCAAACTTGAACAAAATCATACTCATTTCTTATCCTTTGGAGGTCTCCTTACCAGGGTCTTTCAGGCTTATGATATTGATCTCGACTCCGAGACCAATGTCGTTAAGCACTATGAATGCTTCGATCGTGCTAGTTTAGCCCGTATGAAGCTTCTTGATCCTCCTCCTAGAACTTCACCTAGGTCTCCTCCTCCCTCACAAGTACCTTTGGCATCTTCTGCTAGACCATCAGCATCTTCTAGTTCATCTCGTCCTCATGCTAATTATGAAGATCCATCTACTCTTTATCAATGTGTCAATTATCTTATGGAACATTCACTCTCTGTTGATTCTCAGCTTGATTCTCTTGACACCAAAATTACCCACCTAACCAACCTCTTTACTTCTCAATTTCTCCCTCCATCTCAAGCTGCTGATGAAGACTCGGAAGACGATGATTGATGATTATTTTTAATTTTATTTTATGTAATTTTTCCTTATTTCCTATGTATTAATGAACTTGTTAGTTTAATTATAAGACAGTTATTTCTGTGTTTATTTCTGCAAAAGACTGGTTATTTTTTGTTTTTGTTGATGACAAAGGGGGAGAAATACCTCTTAGTTGTTTACTGTGTTCTGTTCCGTTTGTTCTGTGTATTTATTTTTTACTGGTAAGTCGACTGCTAAAAGTATAAGTCGACTGATGTTACTGTATTTGTGATATTACTGTATTTGTGTTTGTGTGTATGTTTATTCTTTCTCTGATCAGTCGACTGCTTTTCTTATAAGTCGACTGATACAATCTATTTTATAATACATCTTTATGTATACATGTTGTGTTTTTAATAGGGGGAGCATATCATTACTATGCTTGTATTATTTTCTTGTTATTATCATCTATTGTGTTGTCATCATCAAAAAGGGGGAGAATGTTGATTCTTGATTTTGATGATCACAGCACACTGCACATGTATCTTTGCTATACTTAATAATTGCAGGTGCTATACACAAATGACTCACTACTATACAGCTGAACAAATGAACAAGCACAAAGGCTCCAGATAAAGACAATGGTTAAAGCTTCATTCAAGCCTCAAGACTCAAGACAAGACTCAAGACTCAAGCCAAGACTCAAGACAAGACTCAAGACTCAAGTCAAGATTCAAGACTCAAGCCAAAGTCTCAAGTTTAAAAGTGTCAATTATAGTCATGTCTTGTAAACAATGTAATCTTATTTTTGTTGAGTCTTAGTATGATGTAAAGCCTTGTCACACACACATACACTCACTATTTTACAATGTGTGTTTTTAAAACATCAAAAATAAGGTCAAAACAGTTTGAAATAATTTAACTGTTGAGTACCAGTCGACCGATGCTTCTATCAGTCGACTGGCAGTACAAAACTGTTTAAATTTATTCAAACTCTGACCAGTCGACTGTTCGAGTGTTTTTTACCGTTTTCTTTTTTCAAAATCGATTTTCAAATTTAAAAGCTCTTAAATCCGTTGGTTGACAGTTGGAATAACTGTCTCCCAACGTCCAGGAGTTCTAACTCTATAAATAGAGTTCAGAACTCTCTGAAAAAGATGTAACAACATTTTTAAGAATCCCGAGCAATCTTTGAGCATTTCTAAGTGTTAAAGAGAAAAAGCTTTCAAGTTCTAAAATTCTGGTTCTCTACACTCAGTCCAGTATAACATCGGAATTCGTTCTGGACTGGGTATAGAAGTCGACCTCTTTTTTAGCCACGTTCTACATCACATAACACCAACAAGGCTATAGGTTGACTGTAAATTTTTATTGTTTCTTTTCGCTCTCGGTTGGAGAGTTAGACTCTAGGGTGTAGAGTCGGTCGTTTCACTCTTGGTGGTAGAGTGGGTTTGCTTTCTCTGGTTGAGAGAAAGGACTACGGGTTAGACAAGGTTATTGTCTGAACGCCGTAGGGTATTCTTGTAAACTTATTTTTCAAGAATAGTGGAAATCTCAAGCGGGTTGCTTGGGGACTGGATGTAGGTCGGAAGGACCGAACCAGGATATATCATGTGTACTCTGTGATTGTTTCTCTCGTACTTGCATTTACTTGTTTCTGTTTAAGTTCTGTGAAACTTGTCTGGACAGTCGACTCAGCACATTATCAGTCGACTGGTCAGTCTCATTCCTTTAAATTTTTATTGTGTCTTCAGTCGCATGTCTCAACTTTAAGTCGACTGCACAGAGTTGTTTGAATTTTTTTTTATTTAGTTATATCAGTCGACTGGTTCACACCTAAGTCGACTGCACCGAAGAAAAAGTCTTTATTCCGCAGTTTATTTTAATTAACACTATTCACCCCCCCCTCTAGTGTTTGTTGCCTCGCCTATAGGATCGAACAATCCGTTGTGTACAACCATACCAGCAAGCACATGAACGAAAACAACACATCCATAATTTCTATTAGGTTCTTTAACAATCTCAAGTCATCTATATGGAGTTTTGGTTATCAATAGCATAGTTTTCATGAAACGATTCAATTTTTATTCCTCCACTTATCAACAATTCATTATATCATCATACAATCATCTAATATTCTTTCTAATAAACAAATCATCACATACAACATATTTAGAATGATAAGAAAACTAACATATGTCACTCACCTTATTGAAGAATCAACTGTAATAATAAAGATAATAAGAAAATCCTTTCGCAAAAATCCAAGATCATCGCTTCGAAATTCCAAGAAAATCAATACTAAAAAAATATTTTATTTTTGCAGAGGTGAGGGACGGGTGTAGTGGCTCTTTAATAGGCCAAAATCTTGGTTTTTAGGATTTTACAAGTTATATGGAAACATCCCATAACAAATTATTCCTTTACATATATAGACATTTCTTTAATAAAGTAATTAAATAAGTTAAATAAATTAAAATAAAACCAAATCCCTTTACTACTGAGTTATCCAGCCAGCAAGCATAGACCAAAAAATAAAAAAATTCGGATTTGTACTCAAAGTGAAAATTTTGCACAAAAGTCCCTCTATTTGTAATATTTGCAAATATGTCATATAATATCCTTAAAAATCCAAAAAATTCAGGATTGTTATCTACTAATAAATATTATATTTTCCAAAACAAAATTTTCTGACTTTTAGTATCCAAGAAAAATATTTACACAAGATCCACTTAAATTCCATGTTTGCAAAAATACCATATTTGTTTAAATCTTTACAAAATAAACTCTAAATATATTTTAAATAAATTTAATATTTAATACTGATCTTGTCCAGCCCAAAAAGAAGCAAAAACGAATTTTCATTATTTGTTTGAGATCCAATCTGCTTTTTACATAAAAGCACCTCTCTTCCGAAGTATTTATAAAAAATAGTTTCTTTCTTCAGAAAAATCCCAAAATTTACGATATACTCCATTATAAATAGGAGAATTTATTCAGAATTTAAAATTGGAGATTAGCACCAAAAAAATATTTCCACGTGTAAAATTGACAAAGTCATAATATAGTCAAATTAATTTAAATAAATCTGAAAAATTGAAATATCATCAATAAATGAGGAAAATCAATCATTAACCATAAAATTTTAAGAATTAAAAATTTTCTAACTTTGCACGTGTGTTGCACGTGCAAAATTGCAATTTCAGGGAAATAGTCAAAATAGTCAACTTTACCAATTTAATATTATTTAATAATACAAAATAAATCATTTTATTTTGTGGGGTGTACATGCATTTGACTGATTCCTTGCCGCTGCCGTTAACCTGTAATAAGTTTGATACACTGGGATGGATCTCGGCGACGAACGCTCCGACGCTCAAGTCAGTAATCAGGAAGATTATAAAAGAGCATTTATGTGGAAAAAGATTGATTACCTAGTTACGATGGGGAGGGGGGTATTTATAGTCGCCTTAAGAGACAGTTTAGAGATAATCATTTATCTCTATGTCCCGGTATTTTTGGATAAGATGTAGAGTTTAAACTCGTTTCATGATAAGAGAGGCAGTTTAAACCCCCTCCTAGAGATAATCACAAATTTGAGTTACTCTGTAAATATATGAATTGGTTCATAATGGGTTGCTACCCAAACCCAATAGGACAGATCCATTTTGGATTATTGGGCTTTGAAGAAAGACCCAATTCCCAATCCAGACATGTTTGTAGGTGAAGTTACCGTTTTACCCCCCGAAAGCCTTAAGATTCGCCCCCCGGTTTGAACGGTCTCGATTTAATCTAATTTTTAGCCATATCATGAGCCCCCCACTCCCGAAGACTGAGTTTAACAGCCTATGGGGAGTAGTTTTTTGGGTTTAAATGGCGTGCTAGATTTTATCGGAGTATTTTAGGAGCTTTAGGATCGCCCACGGGGCTTAACAGCGTTCAGTTGAGTTTACCTTGTATTCAAACATGTTGGTGTTATCTTCAGGATTTTTCAACGATTTTTTTCTAATTTTTCAGTTATTTTTCGAATCATTTATTCAATCTTGCGAAATAATAATCTATTTTCAAAAAGCATTAATTACTCGTTCTAATTAATAATTATTTATCCAGGAGTTCAAAAATAGTTTTCTCGAATTTATAATTATTTTTTTAGAATTTTTAACTAATTTTCTTGAATTTTTAATTATTTTTGGCAATTTTTAAATAATTAATTCAAATTAATAATAAAAATTAAAGAATTAATCAATTAAATAACGACGTGATGCAATCTGAAGCGTCGATCATGTCACTGGCGTGTATTTCCGAACGATTAGACGGTTGATTTGGCACTAGTTGACGTAGCTCGATCTGGGCGCTCTGATCATGTGCACGCATCGGGGGGTAAACATTTTCCCCATTTTGACCTTCGGTTGCTCGGATGCTCGGATTCCAGATCTGAGCTACATGGCACGATTAGAGGCGTCAATTCAGTTCAAGCGCGAATCATGAGGCGGTGATTTTTGCCATTTTTACACTCGATAGTTCGGATCTTTGGATTTTAGATCCGAGCTACGTGATGTAATCTGAGCCATTTATGGAGATCCAGCGCGAATCATGAGGCGATGTTTTTTGCCATATTCATGCTCGGTAGTTCGGATCCACGGATTTTAGATCCGAACTACGTGGCATGATCTGAGCCATTGATGAAGATCAGATGCAAATCATGAGGCAATATTTTTTGCCATTTTCATGCTCGGTAGTTCGGATTCTCGGTATATAGATCTGAGTTACGTGGCATGATTTGTGCCGCTGATAGAGATCAGGGGCGAATCATGATGCAATGTTTTTCGCCATTTTTACGCTCGATAGTTCGAATCCTCGGTATATAGATCCGAGCTATGTGGCGTGATCTTAGCCGTTGATGGAGATCAGGCGCGAATTATGAGGCAATGTTTTTCGCCATTTTCACGGTCGGTGGTTCGGATACTCGGATTTTAGATCCGAACTAGGTGGGGTGATCTAAGCTGTTGATGGAGATCAGGCGTGAATCATGAAGCGATGTTTTTTGCCATTTTCACGTTCGGTAGTTCGGATCCACGGTATATAGATCTGAGCTACGTGGCGTAATCTGAGCCGTTGATGGAGATCAGGCGCAAAAAATGAGGCGATATTTTTTGCCATTTTCACGCTCAGTAGTTCGGATCCTTAGTATATTGATCCGAGCTACGTGGCGTGATCTGAGCTGTTGATGGAGGTGAGGCGCGAATCATGTTGCGATGTTTTTCACCATTTTCACGCTCGATAGTTCGGATCCTCAGTATATAGATCTGAGCTACGTGGGGTGATCTGAGCCGTTGATGGAGATCAGGCGCGAAAAATGAGGCGATGTTTTTCGCCATTTCCATGCTCGGTAGTTCGGATCCTTGATATATAGATCCGAGCTTCGTGGCGTGATCTGAGCCGTTGATGAAAATCAATCGCGAATCATGGTGCGATGTTTTTCGCCATTTTCACTGTAACCCCTGTTTTCCACTTTTTGTATTTTTGGATGTATTTTTCTTTTTTGGGGTATTTTATTCATCTTATATCTCTTTTGAACCTTGTTTGGATCTTCATGTTATATATATATTCGTCTATTTGATTTTTTGCCTTTATATGATCTTCTTGATTCAGTTGTCCCCTATTATTTTATCTCTGTTTGATCGAGCTTGTCTTTTGATCCTCATTATTCAAATTTCTTTATTCGTGCCTTATTTTATTTATCCATTTTGTGCCCATCTCATTATTTTTGGATCACTATATTTCTTTTTATTTTGATTTATTCTTACCCAAAACCCTATATTCTATTTAGTTAAACCCTAATCCTATTCATACCATATTGGATCTATTATAAGACCCAATACCCAATTTTTTTTCTCCAAACCAAATAACCACTACCCATTTAAGCCCATTCAACACCCGATACCCGTTTTCCTTCACTTAACCCGTCAGCCATCACCCCTAACCCTAAACCCTGATATATATTTACCCACCTATATATATACCAAACCCTAGCCTCCCCATTCGGCCAACCCCCTGCATCTCCCTACTCTCCTCCTTTCTCTATCTCTCCCAACCATCTCACCCCCATTCACTCATCCCCTACCTCCTTCCCTTCTTCTCTCTCGCCTATAACAACCAGCAGTAGTAGCATCACGAGCTCTCCGTCAGCGCCGACCTGCTCCCCGTGGGCCCCTGTGCTCCGCCGAACCCCCCGACGCGACCAGTCAACCGCTGCACTACCTACACTTGCAGTGCGCCCCTGAGCTAGCTGCCCTGTTGCCTTCTGCGATGCCAGCAACGACATAGCACTCCAGTGTTGTGTCCTTCTGATGTCGCGCTGCTGCCGACCCCGCTGTCTGCCATCTCTCTCGCTCTCTCCTTGTTGCATGTGCACAAGAGTTACACGTGTTAGTGTGTTCGTGATTATTCGTTCGGTGTTCGTGTGTTTGTGTGGTTCGTAGTTCGTTGTTCGTGAGTCGTGTTTGGGTTCATCGTTCGTTCTTTGAGTTCGTGCCCGGGATCCGTTCCCATTATTCTTGCTCTTGCTTCGTTTCCGTCGTCGGCTATAAGGCAAGTAACTTGTATTCTTTTCTTTGTGTAATACATGTACTAAATATCGCCTGTAGTGTAGTTGTGTTCTAGAGACAATTCTTGTGGAAAACCCCTATTATATGTTGTCTCTGTTGTGTTGACCTGCTCGTAGTTGCCTCATTACACACATGACATGAAATAACTTAGGGATGACCACTTCTTGATGTATACATGCATGTTGTTCGTATGATATCGTGTGGTTGGTTGTGTTAGTTGTAGTATACTTGTTGTAGACTTTCAAAATACCCTATAGTATGTTGGTTGGACATCTAGCATACCATATTTCACGTTTGGGTATGTTTTGGATGAGTTTCATATGAACTAGTTAATTTTGTGCAGGAAGGATATTTTCTATTTTGTCGATTTTTCATTTTTGTTCAGTATTTTAGACCCTAGTAATGTCAGTATATGTAACCCCTGTTTTCCATTTTGTGTATTTCTGAGTGTATTTTTCTTTTTGGTGTATTTTCTCTCATTGTATCTCTCTTGGACCGTATATTGGATTTTATTTTCAATATATTCATTTCATTATTTTTGTCTTCTTTTATTTGAGTTCTTGGTTCTTTTGTAAGTCTTTTGTTTCGTTCCATTTAATCGGGCCATTATTTTGATTCCAAATATTTTCATTTTTAATGTCTCATTTTGTTTTTTATTATTATTATTATTAATCGTCTGCTCCTATAATTCCTTTGTTTTGGATCTTTTACCATCCTTATACCCAATTAGAATTCCTAATACCAAAAACCATATCCATTTATACTTAACTCTATTCATTTAACTATTTACCCAGAACCAATTTAACTACTACCTAACCTACCCTGTTTACTTTACCCATACCCGTATCCTCCATCCGACCCGTTAATACCCCACACCTGTGCCGCCTCCCTCCCTACTTCTCTAACCCTAAAATTTTACCCATATATATATATATATCTCAACCTATACAGCCGAACTATTCATCTTCAACCCATCTAAAACCCTAACCGTCCAACTCCCGTTCACCTGTTCTCTCATCCCTATGCTCCCTCGACATCCCCCTCACCTCTCCCGATGTCCCCAGCCGACTGCAGCGACTGCAGGCGCCAGACCAACCCCTCGTCTCCTGCCTGTGCTTCTCGATGCCAACAGCCAGCAGCATCGCCGCGGGTGCTATGCTACGTCGTCGGTGCGCAACAACCCGAGCATCGCCGTCCCCGTCCTCTCTCTTTTTGGTTGCTCGTGCGAGTGGTTGCACGAGTTGCCTTGGTTGTGTGGTTCCCGAGTTGTGTTCGTGGGTGGTGTTCATTGCCGTTGGTTGTGTGTTCGTGGGTTTTTCTCGCTTTTGGAGTTCGTGTCCCGAGAATCCGTTCCCATTATTCTTGCTTTTGTGTCGTTTCTATCGTCATCTTTCAGGCAAGTAACTTGTATTCTTTTTTTTGTGTAATACAAGTACTAAATACTGCCTATAGTGTAATTGGGGTCTAGAGATAATTTTTGTGTGAATCCCTCTGTTGATCTTGTCTCTATTCTGTTGATTTGACCATAGTTGCCTCACGACATACATGACATGAAATAACCTAGGATTGACCACTTCTTGTTGTATATATGCGTGTTGTTCATATGATATCATGTGCTCGTTCGTGTTATTCGTGGTAGACTTGTTGTGGACTTGTACATGTTGCTTGGACATCTAGTACACCATATTTCATGTTTGGTTATGTTTTGGATGAGCTTTCTATGAACTAGTTGATTTTGTGCATGAAGGATATTTTCAGTTTTGCCGGTTTTCCCATTTTGATCAGCATTATAGACCCTATTAAGGTCAGTATTTGAAAATATTTTGTGAATATGATTTGTAGAGAATTCTATCTATTTTCCAACCCTTTTGACTGATCTCAGTTTCGATTTATGAATTGTGAGTTATGTCTATTTTACTACAGTGTTGTAGAAAGATTTCCAGATTTTGTTTTCTATGAATTATGAAGAGTAATCTATTTTTTTCGTGATATTAAAAGAATTATTTTGACCCAAAATTTTGCACCATAAAACTAGACTTTATTGGGATTAACCCATGAATTTTTATGGATTTATTCGATAAGTTTTACAAACTGTTCTATGTTTCCAAACGATTACTATACTAGTAGCTTTTTCTCCCTATTCTGTAAAGAACCTGATTTTCGTCCTAATTCTATTTGCTGTCTCTGAAATAATTGCGAATAAGAAAGTTAGCCTACTGTATCTATTTTATCACCCTTTTGGCAGATTTGGATTTCGATTTATGGTTTGTGAGATATTGCTGTTTCCGTAATGCAGTGTTTGTGATTTCAGATTTACAAAACTAATGTATCTTGATGTTTTCTGATTTTTGTTAACTAAACTATTCATATTGAAAAATTATGAAACTTGATTTTCTGTGACTATACATATAGGGGAATTGTTTAATGAGTTTTCATGCTATTTTCCTGACTTTGAATATCATCTTCTGATTTCTGGCTGAACATGTTTTTTAGATTCAAATCAGTTTTGAGACTTGTTTTTGGGAAATACTATATGACTTATATATGTTCGCTGGATTCGGCCGGGCATCTATTTTCTAGACCTTTCGACGGATTCATATTTGCATGTTTGTAGCAATGGAAATCCTAGTTTTAGTGCAGCGCTGTCTTGCTATCCGGAACTAGAAATCTCATTATTTTATCCTTTTATGTGTTATCTTGCACCTGTACATGTTTATCTTGTAACTTGAACTTGTTACTTGATTATACCATGTTATACTTGCCCTTTTTGTGACACATACAGGCTTGTTTGAGACTAATAATAAAATAACCAAGCCGAGGTTTAAAGGGAAAGATCTAATAGTAGAAAATACAGAAACGTGTACTCGAAAGAGGATCTATAGATCCTACTTGTTACTTGTTACGTGATACTTGATACTTGGCTTGATACTTGATACTTGAGGCTTGATATTTCACATGAGGCTTGATACTTGATACTTGGTTTGAAATTTCTTACTTGGCTTGATACTTCACTTTTGAGCCTTGATACTTGATATTTGAGGCTTGATACTTGTTAATTGATTTCTTGAGGCTTGTCCTAGAGTACACTGCCCTATATGATCCACTATGAAATCTAAAACGAAACTGTGTTGACTGTAACAACCATGTAGTAAAAAGATGGATGCATGAAGTGCTACCTATATAGTAATAAATACAAGACTTGAACATGATCACTTGACACTTGACACTTGATACTTGCTACTTGTACTTGGCTACTTGACACTTGCTACTTGTTACTTGTACATGATACTTGATACTTTTTCACGTGATACTTGATTCGTGACACTTGCTACTTGTTACTTGTTTACATGATACTTGTTTACTTGACACTTGATACATGACACTTACACTTGTTCATCTTGCCATGCTAGTATTCTATTTTGTTATCATGCATATTCCATGTTATTAGTTAGTTTTTTTCCTATGTATTTGTATCCTGCACTACAAGCGGCTCGTAACTTGCACTGACGGGAGTTTGTTTTCCTTTTCCTCTTCCTGCAATTTATTAAATTAATACATTGCAGATTTTGGAGAACAGGAGCCAGATGGTGTTGGTGATATGAGATATTAGTGCTAGAAATTTTGCTATTATTATTCATGTAGCTTATTTTGAACAACTGTATTTTGCTACTTGGATTTATTTGTATTTGGGCAATGTGATCCAGGATTATTAACTTATTCAAAAATGGATTATTTGAGATTATGATATTTTTGTTTCAAGTGTTCTTGTTGGTATTTTGATTCATATATGCATGCTTGGTTGAATTTTCTTATTTTCGACTCTGATTATTCTTGTAAAATGTTGTAAAGATTCTTAATAGCTTATGGATGATAAAAATCATTCGCTGGGCTTAGTCACGTATCCGTATTCTGTATTCTCTTTTGGGAAGCGGGGCGTGACAAAGTTTTTAGTGGTATCAGAGCACCAGGTTTGGCTAATGTATTAGTTTGACTGATATATTAGACAAGTTTGGCTCGATCTGGGATTGGCTCAACATTTCACCAATCATGCATACACAAATAAATTTTTATCAACTTTGATCTGGATGCTAATTGTTTTTGATTTTGTGCAGACTATGGCTCGTAGAGGTTCCTCTTCTCGTCTTCAGGATGAGCATTCAGGGTTGGAGGCTGTCACCACTGTGTAGGAACGGCTGATTAACATGCAGCAGAACCACAGTGACTTGGTGATGGCTGCTTCGGAAGCTGTTCGAGTTCTACAGTCCGCTCTGCCTATGCAAGCAGCTCTTCCACCCCATTCGGGTACAGTCATGGACTTCATGTGATTGCATCCTGACAGCTTTTCAGGCACTGAGACACCTTTGGAGGCAGAACAGAGGCTGATTCGAACTGAGCAACTGCTTTTGGAAGCTAGACTTGCAGATGCTAATCGAGTGGATGTGGTAGCCATCCAGCTGGTGGAATTGGCTCATATTTGGTGGAGGTCCGAGTCTGAAAGGCTCGAAAAACCGATCACTTGGGCCACTTTCACTAGGAGCTTCTTGGAGTAGTTCTTCCCCAGCAGCACTAAAGTGGAGATGGAGCAACAATTCCTAGCCCTGATATAAGTTGGTCGTTATTTCTGTTTTGAAATTTTGTTACATATTGTCCATACAATGTTGTAACATCAGACATTCTTGAAACAGGGCTCCAGGCCTGTGGATGAGTACACAGCTGAATTTACTAGACTTAGCCGCTTTGGAGCCATTCTTGTGGCGAACAAGAGGATAGGGCTCGTAGATTCACTTTGGGGCTTGAGCGAGAGATTAGGGTGCAGCTTGTCTCCCTTTGCTTGCGCGCTTATGCAGAAGCTCTTGAGGCAGATCGAGCTCAGGAGCATGCTCGTGGTGGATTGGCTCATTCTCAGTGGACTGTTCCGCACTCTGTTGCTAGGCCTTACGGTGGGCCTGGTCGGAGGCCTGTCTCAGCCCATCCGGTCAGGGCAGCTCCTTACTCTTCTGTGATTCCTCAGAGGGCTAGTTTTTGCGACTTTTGCCGACTTGCTGGGCATGAGCGCAATGACTGCAGGCGCACCAATCGCCGTTGTTTTTGTTGTGGTGCTTCCGATCATATGCAGTAGTTGGCTCTTCTAGCCAAGGGTTCCGTTCAGCAGGTTGCCCTAGCTCGTGGTCCAGTTAGGCCACCCATTCATCCGCAGCGCCAGATTGTCTGTCAGAGGACTGCTGCCCCTAGGAGAGGTCAAGCTTTCAACCTTACTGCTGCTGATGCTGAGTCAGCAGAGGGTGTTGTTGTAGGTATATTTTGCTTTTATTGTTTTGTTTTTTTATTGTTTCTCTTTTTGCTTCTTTTCTTCTCTCTTGCATTTATTCTTTCCTTTTTTTTTCTGCATTGTGTTTTCCTCACCCCTGTTCAACCATTCTTTTCTCTGTCTCTTTTGATTTTGCCTTAAGTGTCATCCTTGTTTGCTCTTTTCCTGCTCATGTCCTTTTTTAATCCGGGGCAACCAATTCTTTTGTCTCCTCTCGGTTTGTGGCTCGCCATCAGTTGGAGTGCAGCAACATGTTAGAGGCTTGGAACATTGTGACAGGTGGTGAAGTTGTCATTTGTTCCCGAGAGTGCAAGTAGTGTCCCGTAATTATTTGTAGCGTAGACTTCAAAGCCAATATGACTGTAATTGGGAATTCAGGATTCGACGTCATTCTGGGTATAGATTGGTTGGGTGAAACTCATGCCATTATTGATTGCCGTGCCAAGAAAGTTGTATTCCGGATTCCATATCGCGCAGAGTTTGAGTTCCATGCCGGGGAGTCTTCCCTTGGCCAAATTGCAATTGATCAAGAGGTTTGTGCGATGGAGTTGCATTCAGGCTGTGAGGCTGCGTCTCTAGTAGTTCGAGATTTCCTGGATGTTTTTCCAGAAGAGTTTCCTGGCTTACCCCGTGATAAGGATGTAGAGTTCGGTATTGAAGTTCAGCCTGCGTACGGCACCTATATCGAAGAGTCCCTACATGATGTCACTGGTTGAGTTAGCAGAGCTTAAGTTGCAGATTCAAGAGTTGCTTGATTTGGGGTTCATCAGACCCAGTGTTTCGCCTTGGGGTGCTCCAGTCCTTTTTGTAACACCCCGAATTCCAAATAAGACTGAATTCGAAGTTCCACAGGATCTTTACACTTCTCTTCGTACAATTTTATAAGGAAATAAAACATTTTTTACATCAGAGTTACATTTAAACAGCGGAAGCAAAGTTACAACAATTACATGAATGAAATAAATTAACACTAGAACAATTCTTTAAGCATCAATTCCTCCTTAGTCTTTTTCATGCACATTATCCTACATAGAAACTGTGGGCACGTCAGTTCATTCAACTGATGCAAGGATATAATACATCAATTTTGTCTTACATAGAAAGTACAAACTTGTCACAAAACAAAGCTATGGGGAATATCCTATTGATGTCGTGTGTGATTGTCTACTTAATCCTTAATGCAATTATTTATGTTACATGACACTAATGCGCACTTGTTCGGATTCTATGCATCCCATACTACATAGGTCCGAGGGCAAGCCCTTAATCGTTCTTCATCTTGTAGGGTTCAATCCTTCGCCACGACTTAAACTACTATGGTAACTACGGTAAGTATCCTAGATTTTCTATGAGTTACGAGCCCATGTCCAGACAACCTGAAGGGGAATCCCACGTCGTGACATGACGCATCATGTAGAGCCTATGAAAAATTCAGCCTCCGTATGGAACAATGGCACCACCCGTAGTCACCAAATACCCCACAAGCGTCGCCAGCGGGACAATAATTCCGGAGTAGTGTTCACGCCATGACATCACACATCAAGGAGGCAACCTATCAATCATTCCCACACTGCCAATCCGATGGCAATCATACTCGTATTTTTCTCTTACTTTCGTCACATCTTCACTATGTATCTAATCCTTAATTATTGGAATCATGAATAAAATCAATCCCCAAGAGTTAGCACTTCTCCTATACCGGTCTTAACAATTAATTCAACAACATGACCCAAACTTGGTCTTTTCATTTCAAATCTTATCTCAAAGAATTCAGTCAATACCGGTATGAGACTTAGCTACACTCTAGTCCTTTAATCTCATTTTATATTCACATATTTGAGTATTCACACTCATAAAATCTTTCTCATAAATCAACCTGATTTCTATTTCATTCTTGTGCATCAAATTCATTCATAAAGTGACAATTTAAATTATTCGTTTCACATTCATAATTGAATTTCCATATAATTTCTTTATTTCTCACATTATCAATCCTTTCCTTTTCTTGATTCAAAATCACATTTATATCTTAGGTAAACTTCCCGTGCATAAAGTTTTACAATTTCATGAATAAAGACCCATAATAAGTCACACTTCAATTTCTTATACAAAATTTCTTTTTATAAACTACATAGGATTTTCTCTAAACTTCATCACATTTTTATTTCCCCAAACATCAACTATGTGGAGTTCTTTCAATTGTTTTTACTCAATTTTGGGCTCTAAATCTCATTTTATTAGTCCAATTAATGTAGCAATATTTTTCATGAAATCTAAATATATTTATAACAATTATAGTATTTTTTCTGAATTTTTTAAGTTCATAAAACTCAAAGAATAAAAGAAATAAAAAAAATCTTTTAAGAAGCCAGAGCCAGGTTTCGAACCCGAGACCCAAAGGCAAACCCACGCTACAGTAACAGCCCTGTGGTGCCACCGAAGACCAGAAAACCCAAAGCGGCTAGAGGATATAAAATGGACTTTAGTCCACTTAGGTCAGTTTTGAGTCTCTCGGTTTTTTAAAAGAATTTTGGAATTAATTGGGCACTGCCCAGTTTCGAACCCACAACCAAGACGAGACCCGGGCTACAGTGACCACAATGTGGCGCACCCAAGGACCAGAAAGTCCAAGTGACTAACTCGATATAAGTTTTAGTTAAATGGTTTATGGATCGACTCTTTGTTTAATACGAATTTTCATAAAAATCAAGTGTTCCAATTCCTTTCTTCTCTACTTGTATTCTAAATTTACAGTATATCAGTGAGATAAAATATTATTATTTGACACAAAAACACAAATTTTACTTTCTACATTGTATTTTTCATCTACAATTCCGAAAATGATGAAGCAATTATAATTTCTTCATGTCTTAGCACTACAATTTCCCATAACTCTATTTTCTTATTCTTTTGTAATTATACAATCATTTCAACTACAAAATTTTATCCTTTTCATACTATCATCAAGTCAATTTAGGAAATTTATACTTCAATGATGCTAAATCAATTTACTAGCAATTCCAACACAATTTTTCTTAATCAAATACATCACAAATCACATAATTCATTGTAGCATGGTAAAATCACAATTTGTATCAACTAACATTCAATTTAACAAGCATTCACATTATTTGTAATTTGTCTCCTTTTAATCACATGGCTAACCAAATTGGGTTTTTCTTATCAATTTTATCAATACCATCCCTAGCATGATATCTAGTTTGAAGTTCGAGAAAATCACCCACCTTTTTGGAGAGAAACAACTAAGAACTCCTAAAATCTCCGGAATGAACGAATGAATCCTTCTCCTCCCAGCTTGTGCCACCAATTTGGCTTCTTCTCCTAGCTTGATGGAAACCGGGCTCTCTTCTTGCTCCTATGGTGTAGGCTGGCCACTCCTTGGAAGGGTAACTGTAACGCCCCGAATCCCAAATACACTGAATTCGAGATGTTCTACAGGATCTTTTCACTTTCTTCAGTACAACTTTACAAGGAAATTTAAACTTTTCACTATACATCAGAGTTTACATCAATATTACACTTTTTATTTGCACAGCGAAAGTAAAATTTACAGCAGTTAAATAAATGTACAACAACATGGTATAATCTTTAAGCATCCATTCCTCTTTAACCTTTAACATGCCATTTACCTGCATATGAGACTGTGGGTACGTCAGTTTATTAAACCGATGATCATTATACAAGGCCATCCTCTCTATGCCGGAAATAGTATAACTTAATTTTCCATATTTAGCAAACACAAACTTGTCACATTACAATTAAAGGGGCTACCCTATTGATGTCGTGTTGTGATTGTGCACTTAATCCTTAATGCAATTATTTATGTTAGATGACACTAATGCACACTTGTTCGGATTCTATGCATCCCATACTACATAGGTCCGAGGGCAAGCCTCTTAATCGTTCTTCATCTTTGTAGGGTTCAATCCCTCGCCATGACTTAATCTACTACTGTAACTACGGTAGTGTCTTAGATGATCTATGAGTGCAAGCACGTGTACAGAAACTAGAAGGGAATCCCACGTCATGTCACGACTCATCGTGAAGAACCTATGGACAATTCAGCCTCCTTCATGGCACACGATCCTCATGCAGTCACCAAATATCCCACAAGCGTCACCACCGGGACGGTACCCTAGAGCAGTATCCACGTCATGTCACGACGCATCGTGAAGAACCTGTGAAATACTTTCCGCCGCCACGGCATCCTAGAGCCGTATCCACGTCATGTCACGACTCATCGTGAAGAACCTGTGAAATACTCTCCACCGCAAATCCGCTGGCCCTCACTCGTATTTTTCTCCTACTTTCATCACATCTCCACTATGTACTAATTATTAGAATCATGAATAAAAATCAAAGCTCTAGAGTTAGCCTCTCCACTCAACCGAACTTATTCATTTCATGTTCACATGACCAACCTTGGTCTTCTTTTCAATTTCATTTCATTTCCACTGCCGGGGGAGACTTAGCTACTCTTTTGTTCAATTTCTAATTCACAACTTTCAATTTGAGCGTTTCCAACTCATGAATTCATTTTTCATTGCCTCAGCATATCATGTTCTTAATTTTCATGTTCATGTAATTCTTCATTCAAAGTATGACTCATTTCATGTAAATTTCTCAATTCAAACTATGATTCATTTCATATAAATTCATACAACAATAAAAGGAGTTCATCAACATCAATCATAAAGTTCACAATCTTCAAAATAGACAGAATAATGTTCTCTGACATATCTAAACACTCTGGACAGTCGACTTGGATCTCTTCCAGTCGACTTGTTCAGTCAATTCCAGTTATTCATAATCACTCAGGAGAGTCGACTGCTACACATGGCAGTCGGCTGTTCCGCAATATTTCCAATTTCAATTATCAATCATAGGACAGTCGACTGTCGTTCAACACAGTCGGCTGTTCTGCATAGTTCAATTATGTAATTTCGCAAGTTCAATATAGTCGACTGCTACACACATTCGGTCGACTGAACAGGCTAAAAATCTCAAATTAAGGAATCACACATCATATTTTGTCACGCTATTCTCCAACAAGAATAATTCACATTTCATGGTTATCACATTGTTCTCAAAATGAGAAGTACTAACGAATATTCATAATTCATATTTTCATACATCTATCACATAATGTCACTTCAATCTTTACTATATTAATCTTCTTCATTTCTAGTTCTTTTGCAAGGTATAATTTTCCAAAAATACACATATCAAAATCATAGTTCTGATTACACCTTTTATTCTCAAATCACATTTTATTCCATGCAACAATTCCCAAATTATCTTTATAAAGTCTCATGTATTTTCAAAATAGTAGAACATTCGAGTTTATAAAAATGCATTAGTACCAGTCGACTTATACTATAGTAAGTCGACTGTTCAGGGGAAAACATCCATGATTTTAGACAAGAAGTTGACTTATAAAAGCACCAGTCGACTTAAATGAGCATATAAGTCGACTTACAAGGTCCTAAGTCGACTTACCCGAAAGATTGTTTCTCGACATTTCTCAACAATTAATGCCACTAATCTCTTTATTAGCCAATTACACATTCATGGTTATAATTAATCCACATCAACTTAGATTTTTACTAATCAAATCACATATAACTGCATACTCACATTCCAATCCATTTATAGGTCAATTTTTTCAATTAGGAGCGTACTCTTATTAATATTTTTCATCCATCATTTCTCAATACAATACTAGCATCATTTCTAATTAGAAATAAGAAAAATCAAACCCACTACCATTCATTCAAACAAGCATTTCTACTTTAGAAATATGGAAAATTTTACCCACCTTATATGGAGAGAACAAACACAATAGCAACTAAGTCCTTTGCAAAATGAGATGCACCTCCTCCTAGATGTTGCGCGCACAAGCTCCACAAGCACCACCGAAAGCTCCTAGCCCGCCCTTCTCCTCCTTGGTAGAACGCAAGCACAAACCACTCACCACTCAATCTTTTTAACTCTCAAACTACTTCTAATTAGACTGTAGATTTGGAAGGGATAATAAGCACAAAATAACTAGCCATGGGAGGGGGGTATTTATACTAGAAATCAACTAGAATGGAGGGTTAGGATTAGTTGGTTGGTTGTAGGATGGAAGGCTAGGATGAGAGTAGGAGTTACCACAACTACCCACATTTACATAACTACCACACCATGACCACCACTAAACTTTTGAATCTCCCTCCAAAATCCACAACCGGCCATGCAAAGAAAGTGCACTTGCACGTGTACGTGTAGTGCACGTGCAAGCAACTAGGCCCAAAGAATTGTGCAATTGATTTTTACATAAAAATAAAATAGAACTTTTAAATAAATTAATCCCTGGGCTTTTAGTTTTATGGGCCAAAATAGTAAAAATACATTTTGGGCTTTAAGAAAAGGCTTTAAAATAAGGCTTTCTATTTATTTAAAGAAAGGGCTTTTGTATAAAAAATAGTTTGAAAACATATATTTAAATATTCATACACATCACAATTTTAATTCAATCAAAAATATTGCACGTGCACACTACGTGCAAAATAAAATAATTTTTCATTAATTGAAAAATCAGGGTATTACAGTAACACACAAGCTCTCAATCTTTTAATCTCAAAAAACACTCTTAATCTTTTCTCGCTTTAATTCTTTTCTTTCTTTCTTTCTTTCAATTTCTAATGTACTACATGAGAAGGGTGAGGGGGGGGGGGGGGGGGGGTATTTATACATTTTTTGAGTGAGAATAGATGACTAGGATTAATCCAAATGGTTAGAGATCAAAGGCTAGGATGAGTTAGGGAGTTGTAGCAACTACCCATGATTGAGAAACCACCTCTCCACTACTTCCATCTCTTCCTCTCTCTTTGTCCACCATCTGGCCACCCGCTTATGGCCTCCAACACGTGCTAGTGCAATGCACGTGTTATCAAAATACCCCCTAGTTACTAGTTTGTACACGATTAATTAATTTAATTTGCTACAAAACTAGTCTACACTACAAGTCATGTAATTAAAGAGGATTTAATTAATGGGCTCACACTAATGGGCTAAAAGTCCATTGGTTTCTAAATAAATTGATTAATTAATTAAGGTGGGCTAGAAGAGACAAATATGCCTAGAGTTTAAATAGGCTTTCTAAATAAGAATGGGAATAATTAAGACACTTGTTCATGAAGAATAATTTTTAAGAAAAAATGTACAATAAATTTGCACGTGTACAACACGTGAAAATCAAACAACTCTTATTTAATTAGCTGAAAATTCAGGATGTTACATCACTCCCTCCTTGGAATAGTTCTGTCCCCGGAACTATGCTTAAAGAGTGAGAAAACAGAATACAACAAGGAAACAGAAAAGAGAAGAAAAGAAAATACAAATAAAAAAAAGAGCTCAGGATGATCCTTCATCATCCTCTCCTCAGATTCCCAAGTAGCCTCTTCAACCAACTGGTTTCTCCAGACTACTTTGACCATCGGTATCATCTTGTTCCTCAAAATTTTCTCCCGACGATCCACAATCTCAACTGGGAGCTCAATGTAACTCAGATCCAACTGTAAACCCTCCGGCACTTTGGAAAAATGGTGAGTCGGATATGGAATGTAACCTCTCAGCATAGACACATGGAAGACATTGTGCACCAGAGACAACTCCTTCGGCAACTCCAACCGGTAAGCAGTTTTTCTAATCCGCTTCAATATCTTGTACGGGCCTATGAACCTTGGGGCTAACTTCCCACCTCTGCCGAAACGAATCTCACCTTTGCTAGGTGATACTTTCAGAAAGATAAAGTCACCAACCTGGAACTCAAGGTCCCTCCTCCGGTTGTCTACATAGCTCTTCTGCCTACTCTGAGCATCCACCAACCTCTTCCTAATCAAAACGATCTTTTTGGAGGTCTGCTGCACAATCTCAGGCCCACATATCTATCACTCCCCAACTTCAAACCAAAAGACAGGTGTTCTGCACTTCCTGCCATACAGAGCTTCGTACGGCGCCATACCGATACTAGTCTAAAAATTGTTGTTGTAGGCAATCTCCACTAGAGCTAGATGCCTTTCCTAACTGTCTCTAAAATCTACCACATAACATCGGAGCATATCTTCAAGAATACGATTGACTCTCTCAGTCTGCCTATCAGTCTGAGGATAAAAGGTAGTGCTGAAATCTGTCTTGATACCCAAAGCTGTTTAAAGACTCCTCCAAAAATGCGAAGTAAACCGCGCATCTCGATCAGAACAATGATCAATGGAATACCATGAAGCCTGACAATCTCTCCAACATACAGCTCAGCCAACTTGTCCATAGACGAAGTGAGTTTCATCACCAATAAGTGAGCAGATTTGGTTAATCGATCGACTATGACCTAAATCGCATCATTGCCTTCGAATTATTAGGTTAACCCGTGATGAAATCCATGCTGATATTATCCCACTTCCCCTCCGGAATAGGTAACGGTTGTAATAGACATTCGGGCTTCTGATTCAGCCACTCCGAAATAGGTAACGGTTGTAAATTTCACACCTCGCCATAAATTCAGCCACATCCCCCTTCAGACCTGACCACCTGAAATGCTGCTTAATGTCCTTGTACATCTTAGTGCTCCTAGGATGTACCGATAAAAGAGTAGCATTCGCCTCCTGAAGAATACTCTCCTTCAAGTCCGACTGATTCGGAACACACAGCCTCTCTCCAAACAACAACACTCCATCCCTGATCTGAAACTCGGACAACCTTCCTGCACCAACCTACTCCTTCATCTTCTGAATCTCTGCATCTTCCCTGTGACTTTATATAATCCTCTCATTCAGCGTAGGCTGGAGCCTCAACTAAGCTAAGGATGCTCCCAAACCTTGCAGAACAACTTCAATACCAGCCCGATCCAACTCTTCTGCATGACGCCTCTGAGTTGTAATCAAACTAACCAGACTGCTCTTACGGCTAAGTGCATCCGCAACAACATTAGCCTTCCCAGGATGGTATTTAATCTCAGGACGAATGTCCTCAAGTACTTCCAGCCATCTTCATTGCCTCAGATTCTGGTCCTTCTGCTGACAGATGTACTTCAAGCTTTTATGGTCCGTGTACATGTTCAATTTCTCACCGTACACGTAATATCTCCATTACTTCAAGGTGAAGATAATCGCAGTCAACTCTAGATCATGAGTCAGATAATTCTTTTCGTGCGGTCTTATTTTCCTAGACCCATATCCGATCACTTTTCCTTCCTGCATTAAGATACAACCAAGCTCGCGATGTGAAGTATCGCTGTAGACATCATATTCAACACCTGCTCTAGCCAAAGCCAAAATCGGAGCAATAGTCAGTTTCTCTTTCAACTCTTGAAACTTGCCTCGCACTGCTCTGTCCACTTGAAGTTCACATTCTTCTTAGTCAGACCAGTGAGCGGCATGGCTATCCGAGCATAGCCCCGAATGAACCTCCTGTAGTATCCAGTTAGCCCAAGAAAACTGCTGATTTCCTTCACTGTAGTAGGCCTTGCCCAACCCTTCACCATCTCTATCTTCTGCGGATCAGTTGGCACTCCCGCCTTAGAAAGGATGTGACCCAGGAATGCAACATCAGATTTCCAGAAATTGCAGTTGGTTAACTTGTCATACTACCCATGCTCTTGAATCTTCTTCAAAACTGCAGCCAGATGTTCAGTGTGATCTTCCTCCGACATGGAGTACACAAGAATATCGTTGATAAACACCACGATAAAAGAATCAATAAATGGCCTCAGAAGTCTGTTCATCATGTCCATAAAGATTGCAGGTGCATTCGTCACTCCAAATGGCATAATTAAGAATTCGTATTGCCCATGTCGAGTTCTGAACACAATCTTATGCACATCTTCAGTCTTCACTCGAATCTATTGGTATCTCGATCAAAGATCTATTTTGGAGAAAACAACTGCTCCTTCTAGACGATCGAAAAGGTCATCAATTCGGGGAATAGGATACTTGATCTGAATAGTGACCTTATTCAGCTCTCGGTAATCGGTGCACATTCTCATCGAACCATCCTTCTTCTTTACCAACAACACCAGTGCTCTCCAAGGTAACGCACTCGGTTGAATAAAGCCTTTCTCCATCAGTTCTTCAATCTGTCGTTTGATCTCATCCTGCTCCACAGGTGCCATCTGATACGGTGCCATGGAAATGGGTTCACTCCCTAGCTGAATAGTGATACTGAATTCTACATCACGGTGCGGGGGTCACCCAGATAAATTTTCCAAGAATACAGTCGGGTAATCCCGAACCACTGGGATTTGCTGCACCTCAACAAGAACCTTCTTCTTGCTGATAGCTGCCACCAAATCTGAACATCTCTTCTTCTCTTGGATAGTGACTTCAGGACCACCTGGAGCCTTCACTGTTACTTCGTTGGTCATGCACTCAATGTTCGCACTGTACACCAACATCCAATCAATGCCAATGATAACATCGACTCCCAAGACATTTAGCTCGATCAGATCAATCCCG
Organism: Hemerocallis citrina; assembly: GCA_017893485.1. Classification (NCBI taxonomy): domain Eukaryota; kingdom Viridiplantae; phylum Streptophyta; class Magnoliopsida; order Asparagales; family Asphodelaceae; genus Hemerocallis; species Hemerocallis citrina. Next base: position 139,274,905 of record CM030359.1, on the reverse strand, counting down.
AAAATCCTGTCTCCAATTTCCATCTCGCAGTCCGCATAGTACCGATCAGTGGTTAAAGTCTCCCCTGACAGAGTAGCTACTGCTAAGACCTTGCCTAAAAGGACCTTCGGTTCAACTCCCAAAACTTTAGCAAATTTAGGAGAAAAAAAAATTATGAGAGGATCCTAGTATCGAACAAAACAACAGCTTTCTTTCCATTCAAATAAAATTCTCCTGTTACATAACACACACTCGTTACATAACAATTCACTAAAATAAATGAGAAAAGAGAACAACAGAAAAAAGAGACTCCTAAACATCTGCCCTAGTACCAGTGATGACATGATCCACTTCATCAGCGTCAGCTTCAGTCAAGGCAAATACTCGCCCCTGCTGGTACGGCTTCTTCCCAACTTGCTGCATTGGCCCAATATGGACGACATCTCACAGCTTATGGCAGTGAGATCGGTAATGACCTGTCTTCCCACAATTGAAACAAGTCAACACAGGAGGTCTCACCCAACAATTTTCGAATCTTCCAGCCACATTAAAAGCGTTCGCCCCAGTAGGTTTGAACCTTTAAGCCGGCGGCTGCCCTCTGACATTCCCGGAAAATACGGGCCTCTTCCCAACATGCTAATTGCTCCTCCAGTTCTGAGCGGCATGAAACTGTTCCATATCTTCCTCCGTAGCTGTAGCTCGCTTGACTAACTTGTCAAACCTCATAATACCGAGGGGTATCATCTTGGAACTCAGACTTGGCCTTAATCCATGCTCAAACTTCCGAGCTTTCTTCGCCTCATCCATTACAAGTTCGGCGCATATCTCGACAGTTGAGTAAACCTTGTCTCATACTCTCTGACCGATATACCGCCCTGCTGCAGTGCTTGGAATTTCATAGCCATCTTCTCCTGGATGTCGGATGGAAAATAGTGACTGCGAAACTCCTCCAGGAATTCCTCCTAGCCAAGAACAACATCTCCCATTGTCCGCTTCATGGACTGCCACCAAACAGCTGTGTCCTTCTCGAACTGCAATGCAGCCAACTTCACCTTGCTACCTTCTGGAGTTTCCAAGACCTTAAAGATAGTCTCGTCCTGCCTGATCCAATTGTCAGCCGCATCTGGGTCTGACTTTCCCTCAAACACTGGTGGTTTCATCCTTTTAAATGATTCCATGAGCTTGATTGCCTTGGGAACTGGATTTGCAGAAATCCTCCCCTGGTTCTGATTCATGGCAATGACATTGAAGGTCTGATAGACTCTCACTAACTCTGTTTCCAAGTCCATTCCTTCTCCGCTTCTAGCCCTTCTACCAGCCATATTCTGATGCAAAAGATCCAATAAATTCGAAGTAGAAAACATGAATTTAAATCAACTCTTCATTTCATTAAATTCAAACTTTGTACATTCAAATTTAAAACAATTTTAACATCAAAAGAAAGTAGTAAGAAGATACAACATTCTAGTTCCTACAGTTCCTCTTGGCTTCCCGAAGCTCTTCCCGTAGTTCCGCCACTTCTTCCTTCAGTACATCGTACGTGTTCTTTCTCTTCTCAAGATCCCAAATACGATGACTAAGGGTTGCAATATCCTCCTTGCACTTTGCACACAGGGCCTGCAGTAAATCTGCTCTCTTCCTCTGAGTCTCCACCTACCTCTGAAGAGACACAATGATACTTCTTGGAACTGGCTCTTCCTCGTTAGAGGAATCATCAGATGAATCCGGAGGTGGAGTGATCTCTTGGAACTCAAGCCATTCCTCCTCAAATTCTTCAGGATCTTCTTCGTTGAAATTAGCTTGTCCGGGGTAGTAATCCTCCTCGATCAGGTGCCAATCATCATCGCTTGCTGGGTCGAAGTGAATCGCCATCTTGGGGAAAGGAGAAGAAGGAGAAGAATAAATCATAGAGCAACACAAATGTAAGTGACTTACATTTAAATCTCTATACTCAACACACGCTCTAATGTCCACTATAGGGTGTCGTTCCTTACAAATTATTACTACTTAGAAGCGTGGCTCTGGTACCACTCTGTAACCCCCCGAATTCCAAATAAAACTGAATTGGAAGTTCCACAGGATCTTTACACTTCTCTTCGTACAATTTTACAAGGAAATAAAAACTTTTATTATATCAGAGTTACATTTAAACAGCGGAAGCAAAGTTACAATAATTACATGAATGAAATAAAACAACACTTAAATAATTCTTTAAGCATCAATTCCTCATTAGTCTTTTTCATGCACTTTATCCTGCATAGAAACTGTGGGCATGTCAGTTCATTCAACTGACTCAAGGATATAATACATCAATTATCTCTTACTTAGAAAGCACACACTGGTCACAAAACAAAGCTACGGGGACTATTCTATTAATGTCGTGTGTGATTGTGCCTTTAATCCTTAATGCAGTTATTTATATTACATGACACTAATGCACACTTGTTCAGATTCTATGTATTCCATACTACATAGGTCCGAGGGCAAGCCCTTAATCGTTCTTCATCTTGTAGGGTTCAATTCCTCGCCATGACTTAAACTACTACGGTAACTACGGTAAGTATCCTAGCTGTTCTATGAATTATGAGCTCATGTCTAGACAACCTAGAGGGGAATCCCTCGTCGTGACATGACGCAGCATGCAAAGCCTATGGACAATTCAACCTCCGTCATGGAACGATGGCACCACCGGTAGTCACCAAACACCCCACAAGCATCGAGATCAGGACGATAATTCCGGAGTAGTGTTCATGCCATGACATGACACATCAAGCAGGCAACCTGTGAATCACTCTCACCCAGCCAATCCGATGGCCCTCATACTTGTATTTTTCTCTTAGTTTCGTCACATATTCACTATGTATCTAATCTTTAATTATTGGAATCATGAATAAAATCAATCCCCTAGAGTTAGCACTTCCCCTATACCGGTCTTAACCATTAATTCAACAACATGACCCAAACTTGGTCTTTTCATTTCAAATCTTATCTCAAAGAATTCAGTCAATGCCGGTATGAGACTTAGCTACACTCTAGTCCTTTAATCTCATTTCATATTCACATATTTGAGTATTCACACTCATAAAATCTTTCTCATAAATCAACCTGATTTCTATTTCATTCTTGTGCATCAAATTCATTCATAATGTGACAATTTAAATTATTTCTTTCACATTCATAATTGAATTTCCATATAATTTCTTTATTTCACACATTATCAATCCTTTCCTTTTCTTGCTTCAAAATCACATTTATATCTTAGGTAAACTTCCCATGCATAAAGTTTTACAATTTCATGAATAAAAACCCAAAATAGGTCACACTTCAATTTCTCATACAAAATTCCTTCTTATAAACTACATAGGATTTTCTCTAGACTTAATCACATTTTTATTTCCCCAAACATCAACTCTATGGTGTTCAATTGTTTTTGTAACCCCTGTTTTCCCAAAAACATATTTTTGTCAATTTTCTGTATTTAAAAATTTTCGCAAATTATTTTTTTTCGGTTTTCAAATCCTTTTGTCAAGATGTATTCTTTACTCTTCTATTAAAATCTAGTTTTCGATCAATAATTTTATTATAACTATTTTCTATGAACTTTACATTGTAATAAATTTTTTTTTTTTGATATTGTTACTTTGATCTCTATTATCATTACTACTACTGTTATTATTAGTACTATTATTATTAATATTGTTATTTCTCTAAAATTCTAATGTATTTAGGAGTATTTGAGTACATTAATTTAAAGCATACAAACTGATTATTTGTACTCCTATATTATTGATAGGCCTATTTATTTATTTATTTTCCTAAACTCCAAACCCTATAACCTGTTTTTCCAAATACCCAGTAACCCATTAAATATCCTAAAACCCCTTTTGCCCATTATCCACTAACCTTAAATACCCATCATCCCCAAACCCGTTAACCACCTAATCACTCAAACCCATGAGCATCTAACCCTATTAAACCCAAAACCCATTAGTATATCCTACCCGAAACCCTCCTTCTCCCCTATTTAATACCCCTGCATAACCCTATTCTCCAAACCTATGCAGCCGCCACCTTCGTCTCATCCCTCACCCATTCGTCTCTCTCTCTCCATTCCTCCTTACCTTTCCGAAGCACCCCCGACTCTGTTTCCCCTTTCCTCTCCCCCTTCGACGCAGCATCCCCCAGCAAGCCAGTTGCCTCGTCATCCCCATGTTCCCACAGCCCTGCAATACCCCCGTCTTCCGTTGCACTCCCCTGCCTCCCCGTCTCCCTCTCATCGCGACGCACCCGTAGACAGCACCGGCCTTCTCCCCTGTGCGCCTTACCTTTTGTGTCGCGCCACTGGTGACTACCCTCCCCCTGGTCGCCCTCTCCCTATGCAGAGCCCTCTACGATGCCAACGAAGCAGCAGATGGTAGCGCTCTACCCCAGCGCCGTGCTCCCAGTCATATCACCCTACAGCCACAGTGCAGGCATTAATAGTAACCCCCGTCCTTTACGCTGGCCTTCCCTCCGCCAGCACTAGTAGTTGGACCCATCACCATGGTCGCCGCCAACCCCCTGGCTGCCACTGTCCATGAGTGTTTCCACCAACAGAGCTTAGCCACTTGTATGTTGTGGATCAAGTGGTTTTGATCATGATGGAATTCTGGTCGTACGATCCCCTTGAGTTGTGATCACCATCTGATCTCTGATCATCATCACCATCGGGGTGATCTTGGCCGTCTGTTGGATCTTGATCATCATGCTTGATTCGATGTAGGTTGTCGATCTCCTCTTGATCATCCGATTAGATCCTAGCCGTCCGATCTCTCCTTGATCGTCACGATCATGATGATCATCAACTTCCTTTGATAGCAGCCATTCGATTGATCGACCTTGATCTTCATCATTATCTTCATCATCATGGAAATCTAACAGTCCGATCTGATCCAATCATCTTGATCTTGATCTTCGATCTCAGCCGTCCAATTGTATTCGTGATCTCGATCATTTTCATCTTGTTCGTGATCGTGTGTTCGTGATTGGTTCGTGACCCGTTCGTTGTGTTTGTGTTCATGCCCAGAAATTCGTTCATGTTATTCTTTCTTTTTGCTTCGTTCCCATCGTTGTCTCCCAGGCAAGTAACTTGTACTCAATTTCTTTGTATGATACAAGTCATAAATTCCGCTTGTAGTGTAGTTGGGTTCTAAAGACAAGTCGTGTGTTATGTATGTTTGATGAGTATCGTCTCTATAGTGCTATTGACCATAGTTGCCTTACGACACAAATTTGACATGAAACAACTTAGGTTTTAACCGTTCTTGGTGTGATTATATTTGTGGGATAATTATGAGAAATCATGTGTTTGTTTGGATCCATGTGATATACATGTTGTGGACATGCTATATACCATATTTCATGATGTTTGGACATTTAGTAGACTCTATAACATGTTTGATTGTGTTTGGGACGAGTTTCGTATGTTGCATGTTGATTTGTTATTAAAAGGAAAATCTGTATTTTGTCGATGATCGGTTTTGATTGCTATTTTAGACCATATTAAGGTCATAATTTTAATTTCAATATTAAACATGATTTTTAGAGAAATCCATTTTGTTTCCGAACTCTCTGACCTTGATCGATTTTGTTTTCGTATGTGTGAGATATGATTGTTTTACGACAGAGGTGTATTTTGTTTCCATATTTCATTTATTGATGATTTTGATGACTAAACAATTTTGATACTAGTGCTAAGTATATTATTTTGATCTGAAATTTTGCACAGTATTTCTATATCTATTTAGGGATTTCCCAGAAATTTGGTAGATTTTATTGATGAGTTTTATATGCCGTTTCATGATTATTTATAAAAACTATACTTGCTGGATTTTGCTCGCTGTTCTGTATAGATTTGTATTTTCACCCGAATTCCTTCTCCTGTATAAAAAATATTTATGAAATATGAAAGTTAGATTATTTTGTCTATTTTCATCTTCCTTTGGCGAAATTGGATTTCATTTTACGGTTTGCGAGATATTACAGTTTTCGTACAGCAGTGTTGGGAATTCCAGATTTGTCAAACTATCGGTTCTTACAGTTTTCTGATTTTTGATGGCAAAACTAATCTTACTAGAAAATTATGAAACTTTATATTCTGATACTAGACTTATAGAGGAATACGCCAGATTTTTTCTGGATTTATTTGAGGTGTTTTGAAGCTGTTTTCCTGACTATGAAAGCTGTTTTCAGATTCTGTGATGGATTCATGTTTTGATATTTGTGGAAACGGGAGTTGTTATTTTAGTACTGTACTGTCTTGCTATCCTAATTTCGAACTTATACTGTTTCACTCTTTCATATGACTGTCTATCAACTGTACTTGTTTATCTGTCACCCTGAACCTATTACATGTTTATACCATGTTATTCTTGACCTGTTTATGACACATACATGCATGTCTGATAATAATAAGAAATAACCAAGCCGGGGTTTAAGGGACAGATCTACTAGTGGGAAATTATAGAAATATGTGCTCAGAGGAGGACCAATAGGTTCTTATTGTCTGATTACTGTTACTGATTACCTGACTACACACTTCCTTATAGGAAGGTGTAATCGGAGGAGGACCACTAGGTTCTGACTGATGTGAATATCTGCGAGTGTACAAAATCGCAACAGGTAATATAGTTAAGTGAATAGAGTGTCGAACCCATAGGGACTAGATATTTTATTGAGTACCGAATTTACTAGATGAATCACTATTTGGGTAATCGAAATTTATAAATGATAAAACAGCTAAGTTAAATTAATCTAATTAAATCTAACTAAATTAGTGAAGAGGGAGAGGGCTGTGAAACTGTGAAATTCTTGTAATTTGTTAATGGCAAAATTAGTTCTAGGGCTTTTGACTTCACCTAGTTTATCACACACACAATTTATAACTCCTTATGAAAAAATATTATCTTTCCAAGTTGGAGACCAAAATCCTAAAAATATTCACTACTCTATCCACACAGTATAAAAATTATTCTCAACTAATTATTTGCCTAAATTTATCAAATTATTAATTGAAAATTTATGGATTTCTTAACGGTCACGTTCTCCTATAACGGTGTTTAATTTTTATTAACCACAAATCACCAGTTCGGTCTCTTCATGATTTAAAAGATCATACAAATGTCTATCCACCACTTGGACACATAAATAATAAAAATCAAAACACAACCATGGAAAAATAGAACAATAATAAGGAATTAAAATTGTATTCTCAAAAACTAGGCTACATCTTAGCCTTAGAAAAATAAATTTAATTCATATTCAATTTGCAACTAACAAAAATTGTTTGGGATTGCATCTAAAAAAATTAGAGAAGAAGAGATACAAAAAGATATAAAAATAATGCAAACCGAACTCCTAGAACCGAGCCCAAGTCCCTTTCTCTCTCTTCTCTATTCTCTGTCTAAAAACTGAAGCCAAAAGCTATCGCCACGTCAACGAGCTATTTCCATGCCATGTCAGCCTGAGAACGAGGCATCTGGTCCCGCCTCTGAAATACTGTCGCGTCGCCGAGTCAGTAGTCTTGGGACATGCGCCGCCTGTCAGCGTGACGGATGCCAGGTCAGCACGTCAAGTCGCTGTCTCGTCGGGTTCTGAGTCGCACGTCAAGTCGCCACGTGTGACTGCAGTGGGTCTGGTTACACAGCAGTCGAAGTCTCCTTTGTGTCTCTGTCGCCCTTGGAAAATGTGCAAAACAGGGAGAGACTTGATCACTCTCTCTCTATTTTGTTATAATACTTTTTTTTTACTTGTTGGTGTTTGAGTAGCCGTCACTGCTTGGGAATTGTGTGTTGCCCTTGGTATGTATTTATAGGGAACGGGAAAAGGAATTAGGATTTGCTCTTTTACAGAAAAATCCCCACTTTTCATTTATTTCCTTCCTTCTTTAACCTGATATTTCTTTCTTTCTCCTTTCTTCTTCCCTTTCCTTTTCTTTTAAACACGTGCTGCATACACAGAAAATAATACAAAAAATTAGGGTTTTAAAAATAAAATAAAATTAATTAGTTTAAAATTAATTAAACTAACTAAAAATCATATCAGTTCATTTAAACCCTCTTAAAATTATTTATCGCACTTTTAGCTCAATTAACAAATTGAGATTCAACAAAACAATAAAAATTAATAAATCAATAGTTTTCCTTTGTTTGTTGATTTAATCCAAAAATCTTCACTTTGCATAAAAAATCTCATTTCTTCAAAAATAATTAATAAATTGAAATTGTATAGAAATGAGATGAATTATAAACAATATAAATGAAAACAAGCAATTTTAATGGGTAAATGAGTTCAAATATTTGTATATAAATTAGACACATCAAATACCCCCAAACTTAAGATTTTGCTTGTCCTCGAGCAAAAGTAAAATCAATAATAGGGGAATGATAGTCATTAATAAGCTCAACCCATCACACTAAGAAATCTTATCATGCAAGCATCAAAATGTTAATTAACATTATAAACAGTAGCAAATAAAGTAAAACTAAGCATACCCACTTTCTCCAGTGTAATTATTTATTCATAATTCCAAGCCCAATCATATTTGTGATGCAGTTAATGTAATTATAGTATGTAACAACTCAATCTGTGATTATGTAATACCCTGATTTTTATTTATGAAAATTTTTATTTTGTATTATTAATTTGTACGTATTGTGCAGTGCAATTTTGCAATATGAAATTTTTATAATTATTTTCATTACATGGATAAATGAGTATACATATATATATATGCTTTTCTTTTGTTTTATTAAAGCTCATTTTTTTAAATAAACATAAGTTTTTTTAAACAAACATAAGTATACCGGTCTTATTACAACTTGTAATGTAGACAAATTTTTAGATTATTTTTATAATAAATAAAATGTATAACTTTTAAAATAGGGGACTATGGGGAACACGTGCATTACACGTGCACGTGTTTGTGCACCTATTTGTGACCGGATGACATGGGAGGGAAGAAAAGAGAGAGTGGAGTTGTGGGAGGTGGTTTTTGTAGTCATGGTTGGTTCCTACAACTTCCCCTTAAATCCTAGCCTTTGTTTCTTAACTCCTAGATCAATCCTAGCCCTCTATTTGTCCCAAAATTTTGTATAAATACCCTCCTAGTCTAGTTATTCTTGCACTCTTCATTATCCAAACCCATAGTGAAAGAATACAATTATTAGTAGTAGATTGTTAGTAGGAAGTGAGAATAAAAGATTGAGAGATTGAGAGTTGGGTGTGCTTGCATTCAAGGAGGCCGGCTAAAAGCAAGGAGGCTCGGCATCATACTTGGGAGCTCTCGGGTTTGCATTAGGAGCAAGGAGAAGCACTCGTTTGGCAAGCTCAATCTTGGAGGAGAAGGACTCTTTCGTTTAGGAGGCGTTGTGTGGTTTTTCTCCCCAAATTAGGTGGGTAGTTTTTCTATAATTCTAATTTAGAAAGCATGCTAGAGTATTGAAAGAATGATGCATGAAAGAAACTAATAAGAATACATTTAATTTGAAAAAGGACTTGCTAGTTAATTAAATGAATGCTTGATAGATTGCATGTTAACTTGTTATGAATCTTAACATTGTGTGTAAATTGCTTGTAGTTATGGAAATATTGTATAGGGATTGTTGATAATGTCAAAAATGAGTACGAAATGCTAGTAAATGAAATTATTGTTTTGCGTACAAATGGACTATCGTGATATTGATTCAAATGAATAAAATTGTCCTATGCATTTGGGTTTATGAGAGAGGGAAAAACAGGGAGTTATAGTTATAATGTGAATTTTTAATACCAATTTGTATTTGAGAAATGTCAAAATTAAACTATGAAAGGAGTAGTATGGAAATTAAATTTTTGTATGTGAAATTTGTATTTTAATTGCTGAAAAATTATTTTAAAAATACTGGGGTGTTAATTTAAGTTAAAATATACATTCTGGATATTTACATGGTTTTTGGTGCAAGCAAAACAAAGATAAGAGCTTTTGAACATCGAAATTAATTAATGGAACAGAGAACAGAGTTATATAGAATTCGATCTGTAGTTATGACAACTTGAACACATAGCTCAAGTGGTCGGTAGGCCTCTCTGGCGCTACTGTAGCACGGCTGTGTGGCTCTGTGGTCGCTGGTTCGATACCTGTGTCCACCCTTCTTTTGTGTGCGTTTTAAAAAAAATAAAAATACCCAACATCGAACAGAGAGTATAAAAACTTTCTATTTCTCTTTCATATCGCAGAGCGCAAATGGCCTAGCGGCTAGTGTGTGCGGCTGTCTTCTTAGAGGTTGCGGGTTCGATTTTGGGTGTGTCCAGAATGCATTTTTTTTTATATAATTTGATTTTGGGGATTTTCTTGATGTATAAAAATTCCAAAAAAAAACGGTTATTATTCTAAAATCAAATACAACTTACCAAAATTAATTGGGAGTTATCGGAATGAAATAAAGTGTATTTTAGAAGGAAAATTGTATTCGAAACTATGGTTTCTTACTCGTATAATTTCATAAAAATGCGTGTTTTCACGGGGTGATTAAGATAAGTATTGAAATGGAAAAATGATTGGAAAGAGAACATAACTGTGAATTCTTGTATGGATTATTTTGTTAAAAGTGTAGCATGACAATGGTGATATTATGAATATTCATTTGACTAGATGCTTTCGTGATATGATTTTAATGTAGAAAGAAATGTTGTTTATGGAATGCATGAGTATAATTGAACTCCATGTATGATAATTGATTCATGAAAGGATTGGAAATCATGTAATTGGAAAAGAGAAATGTTCTTGAGTATGACAACTCAAACACGTGAATTTGTAAATTGAAATTGAAAATTAGGGTGTAGCCAAAACTCACACCGGGAATTGAAAGTAATGAGATATGACAATTGAAAGTGAAGAGACCAAGTTCGGTCGTTGTGGAATGAAAGAAATAAGACCGGTATTGGTGAGTGGGCTGACTCTAAGAGATTGATTTTGCTCATGATTTCATTAAATTAAGAATTAGTACATAGTGAAGAGGTGATGAAAGTGAGAGAAATACACAAGTATGAGGGCCTCGAGTCTACGATGTGGGTGTGATTCACAGTTTGTCTTCACGATGCATCGTGACATGACGTGGGCACTACTCCGGAATTATCGGGATCTTGGCGACCCTTGTGGGGTGTTTGGTGACTGCGAGAGGATCGTGTGCCATGAAGGAGGCTGAATTATCCGTAGGTTGTCTTCACGATGCGTCATGACATGACGTAGGATTCCCCTCCAGTTTTTCTGTACATGAGCTTGTACTCATATATCATCTAGGATACTTACCGTAGTTACAGTAGTAGATTAAGTCATGACGAGGGATTGAACCCTACAAGATGAAGAACGATTAAGAGGCTTGCCCTTGGACCTATGTAGTATGGGATGCATAGAATCTGAACAAGTGCGCATTAGTGTCATGTAATATAAATAACTGTATTAAGGACTAAGTGCACAATCACAACACGACATCAGTAGGATATTCCCCTTAGTTTGATATGTGAACAAGTTTGTGTTTGTTAAGTATGAAAAATCATTATACTGTTTTCGGCATAGAGATGATGGCCGTGTATAATATTCATCGGTTGAATAAACTGACGTACCCATAGTTTTGTATGCAGAATAAATTACATGATAAAGATTAAATGAGAACTGACGCTTAGAGATTATTCAAATTCTGTTGTAATTTTGCTTCCGCTGTAAAATGTAAAGTATAAAGATTTCTTGTAACTCTGATGTAAAGTAAAAAGTTTTAAATTCCTTTTAAAATTGTACGAAAGAAGTGTAAAGATCTTGTGGAATCTCGAATTCAATTGTTTTTGGAATTCGGGGTGTTACAGAGTGGTATCAGAGCCATGCTTCACAAATAGTATAAGTTTATAAGGAACGACACCCTAGAAGTGGACATTAGAGTGTGTGTTGAGTCTAGAGATTTAAATGTAAGTCACTTACATTTGTGTTGCTCTATGATTTATGCTTCTTCCCTTTTTCTAAGATGGCTATCACTTCGACCCTGCTGGAGACGACAATTGGCATATCATTGAGGAAGACTACTATCCTGGACAAGCAGATTTCGAGGAAGAATACTACCCAGAGCAGGCAGACTCCGACGGAGAGGAATGGCCAGAGTCCCGAGAGATCACTCCACCTCCGGATTCATTTGATGATTCTTCTGATGAAGAAGAACCAGTTTCGAGTAGTCTTGTGATGTCTCTTTAGAGGCAGGTAGAGACTTTGCGGGAGAGAGTCGGACTATTGGAGGCTCAGTTGGTGAAGCGCAAGGATGATTTTGCAGTTTTTAGTCATCGTGTATAGGAACTCGAGAAGAGGAAAAGCATGACCGATGCACTGAAGGAGGAAGTGGAAGAACTACGGGGAGAGCTTCATGAAGCCAAGAGGAACCATAGGAGTTAGACCGTTGTATCATCTACTGCTTTCATTTTGATGTCAGAAATGTTTTAAATTCGAATGTATACAGTTTGAAATTTAATGAAATGGAAAAGTTGACTTAAAAGTTCATGTTCCATACTTCGAATTTAATGGATCTTTTTGCATCAGAATATGGCTGGAAGACGAGCTCGAAATGGTAAAGGTCTGGACTTGGAAACGGAGCTAGCGAGGGTCTATCAGACACTCAATGCTGTTGCCATGAATCAGAATCAGCGAAGGGTGCCTGCGAATCTGGTACCTCAAGCAATCAAACTTGTGGAATCATTTAAATAGATGAAACCACCAGTGTTTGAAGGAAAGTCAGACCCTGACACGGCTGACAATTGGATCCGGCAAGTAGAGACTATCTTTGAAGTTTTGGAAACCCCGGAGGGCAGCAAAAGTGAAGTTGGCGACTCTGCATTTCGAGAAAGACGCTTTTGTGTGGTGGCAGTCGATGAACCGGACGATGGGAGGCTTGGTTCTTGGCTGGGAGGAATTTTTGGAGGAATTCCGCAGTCATTACTTTCCTTCAGACGTCCAGGAGAAGAAGGCCATGGAGTTTCTGTCGCTGTAACAAGGTGGCATGTCAATTAGGGAGTGTGAGACCAAATTTACTCAGCTCTCAAGGTATGCTCCCGAATTGGTAATGGATGAGGCGAAAAAGGCTCGTAAGTTCGAGCATGGGTTGAGGCCAAGCCTGAGATCCAGGATGATATCCCTCGGTATCAGGAGGTTTGACAAGCTGGTCAAATGCGCGGCAGCCACGGAAGCAGACATGGAGCAGCTTCATGTTGTTCAGAATCGGAAGAACAACGGGCAGGCTGGGAAGAGGCCCGCAAATTCTAAAAATTTCAAGGAAAAACCATCGGCACAAAGGTTCAAACCGACAGGGGCGAACACTGTCAGTGTGGTTGGAGGACCCAGAAATAATTTTGTGAGACCTCCCGCGGTGAATTGTTACAACCGCGGTGAGACGGGACATTACCAATCTCAATGCCCCAAACCGCGGAATGTTAATCGCAATGTACTAATGTAGTAGATTGGGAAGAAACTGTACCAGAAAGGGCGAGTATTTGCCTTGACTGAAGCTGATGCTGATGAGGTGGATCATATCATCACTGATACGAAGGCAGATGTTTAGAGGTTTTTGTTGTTTCTTTTTTCCCTTATTTAGTGAACTGTTACGTAATGAGTGTGTATTATATAATAGGAGAACTTTATTTGAATGGAATGAAAGCTGTTGTTTTGTTCGATACTGGATCCTCTCATACTTTTGTGTCACCTAAATTTGCTAAAGTGTTGAGAGTTGAACCGAAGATATTTTCAGGCAAGATCTTAGCAGTAGCTACTCCATCAAGGGAGACTTTAACCACTCATCTGTACTATGCGGATTGCGAGATTGTGATTGGGGGAGAGAATCTTTGGGATTAATCTAATCGAGCTGACTATCTTGGGAGTCGATGTTATCATTGGCATTGATTGGATGTTGGTGTACAGTGCAAGCATCGAGTGCAAGACCAAGACAGTAACAGTGAGGGCTCCAGATGGACCTGAAGTCACTTTCCAAGAGAAGAAGAAGTGGTCCAGGTTGGTGGCAGCTATCCGCAAGGAAGAGATTCCTGTGGAAGTGGAAAGGATTCCTGTGGTTCGGGACTATCCGACTGTGTTCTTGGATGATTTGCCCGGGTTACCCCCGCAACGTGATATAGAGTTCAGCATCACTATTCAACCGAAAAGTTCTCCCATTTCTAAGGCACCGTATAGGATGGCTCCTTTGAAACAGGATGAGATGAAACAGCAGATTGAGGAACTGTTGGAGAAAGGCTTTATTCAACCTAGTGCGTCGCCTTGGGGAGCACCAGTGCTTTTGGTAAAGAAGAAGGATGGACGATGAGGATGTGTATCGATTACCGAGAGCTAAATAAGGTCACTGTTCAGAACTAAGTATCCTATTCCCCGAATTGATGACTTGTTCGATCGTCTACAAGGAGGTGCTATTTTCTCCAAAATAGATCTCCGATCGGGATATCATCAAGTTCGAGGGAAAGCTGAAGATGTGCACAAAACTGCATTTAGAACTTGACATGGGCATTACGAATTCTTAGTTTTGCCATTTGGAGTGACGAATGCACCTGCAATCTTCATGGACATGATGAACAGAGTTCTGAGGCTGTTCATTGATTCTTTCGTCGTGGTGTTTATCGACGATATTCTCATATACTCCAAATCAGAGGAGGAGCACACCGAGCATTTGGCAGCAGTTTTGAGGAAGCTGGAAGAGCGGAAGTTGTATGCCAAGCTATCCAAGTGCGGTTTTTGGAAATTTGAAGTGGCATTCCTAGGTCACATCCTTTCTAAGGATGGAGTGGCAACTGATCTTCAGAAGATAGAGGCAGTGAAAGATTGGACAAGGCCTACTACAGTGAAGGAAGTCAAGAGTTTTTTTGGGTTGACTGGATACTACAGGAGATTCATTCAAGGTTATGCTCAGTTAGCTGTGCCGCTCTCTGGTTTGACCGAGAAGAATGTGGACTTCAAGTGGACTGAAAAATGTGAGGCAAGCTTTCAAGAGTTGAAAGAGAAGCTGACTACTGCACCTATTTTGGCTTTGCCTAGAGCAGGTGTTGAGTATGATGTCTACAGCGATGCTGCATATCGAGGACTTGGTTGTGTCTTAATACAAGAAGGAAAAGTGATCGCTTATGGGTCTAGGCAACTACGACCGTATGAGAAGAATTATCTGACTCATGATCTGGAGTTGGCTGCGATTATCTTCACCTTGAAGCAATGGAGACACTACGTGTACGGTAGAAATTGAACATGTACACGAACCACAAGAGTTTGAAGTACATATACCAGCAAAAGGACCTAAATTTGAGGCAACGGAGATGGTTGGAAGTGCTTGAGGACATGCGACCTGAGATCAAGTATCATCCTGGGAAAGCTAATGTTGTTGCTGATGCACTTAGCCGCAAGAGCAGTTTATCCAGTTTGATTACAACTCAGAAGCAGCTGGCAGAGGAATTGGATCGAGCCGGTATTGAAGTTGTCTTGCAAGGAATAGGAGCATCCTTAGCTCATTTGAGGCTTCAACCTACACTGAATGGAAGGATTATTGCAAGTCAGGAGGTTGATGTTGATATCGTGAAGATGAAGGAGCAGGTTGGTGCTGGCAAGTTGCCCGGATTTCAAATCAGGGATGGAGTGCTGTGGTTCGGAGATAGACTGTGTGTTCCGTATCATGCGGACCTGAAAGAGAGTATTCTTCAGGAGGCACATGCTACTCTTTTGTTGGTACATCCTGGGAGTACTAAGATGTACAAAGACATCAAACAGCATTTCTGTTGGTCAGGTTTGAAGCGGGATGTGGCTTAATTTGTGGCGAAGTGTGAGGTTTGTCAGCAAGTCAAAGCCGAGAATCAGAGATCCGGAGGTCTATTACAGTCGTTACCTATTCCGAAATGGAAGTGGGATAACATCAGTATAGACTTCATCACGGGGTTGCCCAAGAGTCCTAAAGACAATGACGCGATTTGGGTTATAGTCGATTGACTAACCAAGTCCGCTCACTTCTTGGCGATGAAACTCACTGCTTCGATAGACAAGTTAGCTGAATTATATGTTGGCGAGATCGTCAAGCTCCATGGTGTTCCGTCAACTATTGTGTCTGATCGAGATGCGTGGTTTACTTCGCATTTCTGGAGGAGTTTTCAGACAGCTTTGGGCACCAAGACAGATTTCAACACTGCTTTTCATTCGCAAACCGATGGGCATACCAAGAGAGTCAACCGTATTCTTGAGGATATGCTTCGGTGTTGTGTACTTGAATTTGGAGGCAGTTGGGAAAGGCATCTAGCTCTGGTAGAGTTTGCCTACAACAACAGTTTTCAGACCAGTATTGGGATGACGCCGTACGAAGCTTTGTATGGCAGGAAGTGCAGAACACCGGTTTGTTGGTTTAAAGTTGGGGAGTGTCAGTTGTTTGGGCCTGAGCTTGTGCAGCAAACCTCTAAAAAGATTGATCTTATCAAGAAGAGGTTGGTAGAGGCTCAGAGCAGGAAGAAGAGCTATGCAGACAACTGGAGAAGGGACCTTGAGTTTGAGGAAGGAGACTTCGTCTTTCTGAAAGTATCGCCCAGTAAAGGTGTGATTCGATTTGGCAAAGGCAGGAAGTTAGCCCCGAGGTTTATAGGCCCGTATAAGATATTGAAAAGGATCGGAAAAACTGCTTACCGGATTGAGTTACCGGAAGAGTTATCTCAGGTGCACAATGTCTTTCATGTGTCCATGCTAAGAGGTTATATTCTAGATCCGAGTTATTATTTTCCTGAAGTGCCGGAAAGTTTGCAATTGGATCTCAATTACATTGAGTCTCCTGTCGAGATTGTTGATCGTCGAGAGAAAGTCTTGAGGAATAAGATGATAACGATGGTCAAGGTAGTCTAGAGAAACCATTTGGCTGAAGAGGCTACTTGGGAGTCTGAGGAGAGGATGTTGAGGGATTATCCTGAGATTTTTGCTTGATTTGTATTTTGTTCCTTTATTTTGCTTGTCGTGTGTATTTGTTTCTCACTCTTGACTGTAGTTCCGGGGACGGAACTATTCTAAGGATGGAATGTTGTAATACCCTGATTTTCATTTATGAAAATTTTTATTTTGTATTATTAATTTGTACGTATTGTGCAGTGCAATTTTGCAGTATGAAATTTTTATAATTATTTTCATTACATGGACAAATGAGTATACATATATATATATGCTTTTCTTTTGTTTTATTAAAGCTCATTTTTTTAAACAAACATAAGTATTCTTTATTTTTAGCCCAATTTAATTTATTTTAAATATAAGCTATTTTGGCCCATTAATTAAAAGCCCATGAGTTTATTTTCCTTTTTATTACAACTTGTAATGTAGACAAATTTTTAGATTATTTTTATAATAAATAAAATGTATAACTTTTAAAATAGGGGACTATGGGGAACACGTGCATTACACGTGCACATGTTTGTGCACCTATTTGTGACCGGATGACATGGGAGGGAAGAAAAGAGAGAGTGGAGTTGTGGGAGGTGTTTTTTGTAGTCATGGTTGGTTCCTACAACTTCCACTTAAATCCTAGCCTTTGTTTCTTAACTCCTAAATCAATCCTAGCCCTCTATTTGTCCCAAAATTTTGTATAAATACCCCCCCTAGCCTAGTTATTCTTGCACTCTTCATTATCCAAACCTATAGTGAAAGAATACAATTATTAGTAGTAGATTGTTAGTAGGAAGTGAGAATAAAAGATTGAGAGATTGAGAGTTGGGTGTGCTTGCATTCAAGGAGGCCGGCTACAAGCAAGGAGGCTCGGCATCACACTTGGGAGCCCTCGGGTTTGCACTAGGAGCAAGGAGAAGCACTCGTTTGCCAAGCTCAATCTAGGAGGAGAAGGACTCTTTCGTTTAGGAGGCGTTATGTGGTTTTTCTCCCTGAATTAGGTGGGTAGTTTTTCTATATTTCTAATTTAGATACCGTGCTAGAGTATTGAACGAATGATGCATGAAAGAAACTAATAAGAGTACATTTAATTTGAAAAAGGACTTGCTAGTTAATTAAATGAATGCTTGATAGATTGCATGTTAACTTGTTATGAATCTTAACATTGTGTGTAAATTGCTTGTAGTTATGGAAATATTGAATTGGGATTGTTGATAATGTCAAAAGTGAGTACGAAATGCTAGTAAATAAAATTATTGTTTTGCGTACAAATGGACTATTGTGATATTGATTCAAATGAATAAAATTGTCCTATGCATTTGGGTTTATGAAAGAGGGAAAAACAGGGAGTTATAGTTATAATGTGAATTTTTAATACCAATTTGTTTTTGAGAAATGTCAAAATTAAATTATGAAAGGAGTATTATGGAAATTAAATTTTTGTATGTGAAATGTGTATTTTAATTGCTGAAAAATCATTTTAAAAATACTGGGTGTTAATTTAAGTTAAAATATACATTCTGGATATTTACATGGATTTTGGTGCAAGCAAAACAAAGATAAGAGCTTTTGAAAATCGAAATTAATTAATGGAACAGAGAACAGAGTTATATAGAATTCGATCTGTAGTTATGACAACTTGAACACATAGCTCAAGTGGTCGGTAGGCCTCTCTGGCGCAACTGTAGTGCGGGTGTGTGGCTCTGTGGTCGCTGGTTCGATACCTGTGTCCACCCTTCTTTTGTGTTCGTTTTAAAAAAAAATTAAAAATACCCAACATCGAACAAAGAGTATAAAAACTTTCTGTCTCTCTTTCATATCGCAGAGCGCAAATGGCTTAGCGGCTAGCATGTGCGGCTGTCTTCTTAGAGGTTGCGGGTTCGATTTTGGGTGTGTCCAGAATGCATTTTTTTATATATAATTTGATTTTGAGGGTTTTCTTGATGTATAAAAATTTCAAAAAAAATACGGTTTTTATTCTAAAATCAAATTCAACTTACCAAAATTAATTGGGAGTTATCGGAATGAAATAAAGTGTATTTTGGAAGGAAAATTGTATTCGAAACTATGGTTTCTTACTCGTATAATTTCATAAAAATGCGTGTTTTCACGGGGTGATTAAGATAAGTATTGAAATGGGAAAATGATTGGAAAGAGAACATAACTGTGAATTCTTGTAAGGATTATTTTGTTAAAAGAGTAGCATGATAATGGTGATATTATGAATATTCATTTGACTAGATGCTTTCGTGATATGATTTTAATGTAGAAATAAATGTTGTTTATGGAATGGATGAGTATAATTGAACTCCATGTATGATAATTGATTCATGAAAGGATTGGAAATCATGCAATTGGAAAAGAGAAATGTTCTTGAGTATGACAACTCAAACATGTGAATCTGTGAATTGAAATTGAAAATTAGGGTGTAGCCAAAACTCACACCGGCAATTGAAAGTAATGAGATATGAAAATTGAAAGTGAAAAGACCAGGTTGGGTCATTGTGAAATGAAAAAAATAAGACCGGTATTGGTGAGAGGGTTGACTCTAAGAGATTGATTTTGTTCATGATTTCATTAAAATAAGAATTAGTACATAGTGAAGAGGTGATGAAAGTGAGAGAAAAACACAAGTATCAGGGCCTCGAGTCTACGATGTGGGTGTGATTCACAGTTTGTGTTTACGATGCATCGTGACATGACGTGGGCACTACTCCGGAATTATCAGAATCTTGGCGATGCTTGTGGGGTGTTTGGTGACTGCGAGAGGATTGTGTGCCATAAAGGAGGCTGAATTGTCCATAGGTTGTCTTCACGATGCGTCGTGACATGACGTGGGATTTCCTTTATGTATTTTTTAATATAATTTAATTTTGGGGGCTTTCTTGATGTATAAAAATTTCGAAAAAAATACGGTTTTTATTCTAAAATCAAATTCAACTTACCAAAATTAATTGGGAGTTATCGGAATGAAATAAAGTGCATTTTGGAAGGAAAATTGTATTCGAAACTATGGTTTCTTACTCGTATAATTTCATAAAAATGCGTGTTGTCACGGGGTGATTAAGATAAGTATTGAAATGGGAAAATGATTGGAAAGAGACAATAACTGTGAATTCTTGTAAAGATTATTTTGTTAAAAGAGTAGCAAGATAATGGTGATATTATGAATATTCATTTGACTAGATGCTTTCGTGATATGATTTTAATGTAGAAATAAATGTTGTTTATGGAATCGATGAGTATAATTGAACTCCATGTATGATAATTGATTCATGAAAGGATTGGAAATCATGTAATTGGAAAAGAGCAATGTTCTTGAGTATGACAACTCAAACATGTGAATTTGTGAATTGAAATTTAAAATTAGGGTGTAGCCAAAACTCACACCGGCAATTGAAAGTAATGAGATATGACAATTGAAAGTGAAAAGACCAGGTTGGGTCATTGTGAAATGAAAGAAATAAGACCGGTATTGGTGAGAGGGCTGACTCTAAGAGATTGATTTTGTTCATGATTTCATTAAAATAAGAATTAGTAAATAGTGAAGAGGTGATGAAAGTGAGAGAAAAATACAAGTATGAGGGCCTCGAGTCTACGATGTGGGTGTGATTCACAGTTTGTCTTCACGATGCATCGTGACATGACGTGGGCACTACTCCGGAATTATCGGAATCTTGGCGACGCTTGTGGGGTTTTTGGTGACTGCGAGAGGATCGTGTGCCATAAAGGAGGCTGAATTGTCCATAGGTTGTCTTCACGGTGCGTCGTGATATGATGTGGGATTTCCCTCCAGTTTTTCTGTACATAAGCTTGTACTCATAGATCATCTAGGATACTTACCATAGTTACAGTAGTAGATTAAGTCATGACGAGGGATTGAACCCTACAAGATGAAGAACGATTAAGAGGCTTACCCTCGGACCTATGTAGTATGGGATGCATAGAATCCGAACAAGTGCGCATTAGTGCCATGTAATATAAATAATTGTATTAAGGACTAAGTGCATATTCACAACACGACATCAATAGCATATTCCCCTTAGTTTGATATGTGAACAAGTTTGTGTTTGTTAAGTATGAAAAATCATTATACTATTTCCGACATAGAGAGGATGGCCGTGTATAATATTCGTCGGTTGAATAAACTAACGTACCCACAGTTTTGTATGTAGGATAAATGACATGATAAAGATTAAAGGAGAACTAATTCTTAGAGATTATTCAAATGCTGTTGTAATTTCATTTATATAAATGTTTTAATTTTGCTTCCGCTGTAAAATGTAAAGTATAAAGATTTCTTGTAACTCTGATTTAAAGTGAAAAGTTTTAAATTCCTTGTAAAATTGTACGAAAGAAGTGTAAAGAGCCTGTGGAATCTCGAATTCAGTTGTTTTTGGAATTCGGGGTGTTATAGATTATCCCTTCTCAATACTACGAACCGATTAGCAAACTAGAGTGGGGTTTTTTTTTTTCCAGTCATTTCTCTAAGTTGCCACTTGTCTTTTGACGCAAATGCAAAATATTTGGGATGAATTCACCCGGTTACTCAACAAGTCACAAACTTAAAGTGCTTTGCATACTCATATTTCAAGTTGTCTTTTGACGTAAAAGTAAACATTGGTGATGAATACCCCTAGTTACTAAGCAACTCAAAACATTGGAGTAGATTGACTTTATTCATAAATAATTTTTTCTTTCTTTCTTCATTATTACTCTATTTACTTAAACTCTGTTTAGGACTAGATCAAAGGGGATAATCACAAGAAAAGGCATCACATTTGTCTTTTATGTATACTAGCATGACACATAATTTTGTAAGCAATTGTAAATGTCAATAATCCTAAAGTAAATAAGTATGCTTACTCTTGCTTTATAAGAAATTGTCTATCCCAAAAAAATTATTTCAATGCTTATCA
Organism: Hemerocallis citrina; assembly: GCA_017893485.1. Taxonomy (NCBI): domain Eukaryota; kingdom Viridiplantae; phylum Streptophyta; class Magnoliopsida; order Asparagales; family Asphodelaceae; genus Hemerocallis; species Hemerocallis citrina. The sequence goes on along the minus strand of CM030359.1, from coordinate 139,253,062 downwards.
TAATAAAGAACTCAACAGTGTAAAAGTGAGTTAAATTGAAACCCCTTTAATTTTGTTTTCCTTTTTAAAAATAAATAATTAATTTGTAAAATTTACCCCCAAACTGGAATATCACATTGTCCTCAATGGGAAAGAAAAAAAAAAAACCAAAAATAATGCAAAAAGTTCAGAATTTCTCCCCTGATTCGTCTTAAAATTTCTGCACGCGCAGCATTCAGTATTTTGGCGATATCTGGAGCTGTAGGTGTCCAAATGGGCTGTTTTTTTTTCTTTCTAGAAAGCAGAGACAATTGTCTACAATTTCTCTTTGAATCAGGTTTCCAGATTCTGACTCCATACTGCTCAAAAATAGCCATCAATGAAGGTGTACAAAACAGCTTCACCCGGCGACTTCCAAAATTTATGCAATCCTACAAGATAAAATGAAAAATTAAAATAAAATAAACTAAAAGATAAATCAAATCTAAATGCAATAAAAGAAAATATGGGTTGCCTCCCAAGAAGCGCTAAGTTTTAAGTCTTCAGCCAGACATGGGGGTGAGATGATTATGTGACGCCAAGATCCAACAACATTAAAACATCCTTTCTAATTCTTCTCTTCAGATGTGGATCAGGTTCAAGCTCTAGTTTGAGGCATTTTCTTCATGATGATGATGTCTTTGATTTCCCCACCTCCTTAAATTTTTGCTGAAAAAATGAATACATAGAGGGTGCAGCATCCAAATACATGACATGTTCAAAAATATTTTCTTTTTTAGGTTCAAAAGTTGCTGAATTTGTTGGACATACTTCTATAGGTGATTTTCAAAATTTAGCCTTATGTTTCTCGCGCACAATTAAATCTGTTTCACTTACTTGAATAGATGACTGTTCTTCAGGAGGAAACTTTATGGAATTAAAAACATCATATATTACTTGCTCATGCTGAATTTGTTCCTCCACAATTTGTTCAATCTCACTTTGCCTTCCAACCACATTTTGTTCTCCATTTTCTTCTTGTGGTTGCTCAATTGTCCTCCCACTGCTTAGTGTTATTGCTTTGACATCTTCTGTGGGGTTAACAACTGTGTTGCTTGGTAATGTTCCTGCAGTTTATTCATTAAGAATATTTGAAATTTGACTAATTTGTACCTCAAGATTGAGAATGGAAGCGGAAGTTTAATTTGCAATATTTTGGATTGCCAAATCTATCTTTTGCATGTAGTGCATAAACATATCTTCAACTGTTGGCTTCTTTTCCTGCTGTGAAAAATTTTGAGGTGGTATAACTGCTCCTTGATTATTGTTCCATGGAAAATTGGGGGTGTTTCTCCATCCTGAATTGTATGTGTTTGCATAATAATTATTTTGCATTTGAAAGTTTGACAAAATTTTCATGTTCGGCATTTGATGGAGCAAAAGGGTTCCCCATTTGACAATCTGAACTTGAATGATTTTCTGCACGAAGATCACAAATCATATTAGATTGAATAGCATTAAAATTCATATTTTCTACTTGTTTAGATAAAATATCATTTTTTGCATTTAATGTAGAAAAAGGATCAAGTTCAAAAACTCCAGGCACTTTTCTTGGCATTGTTCTCTCTGAAGACCACTGGTAATTATTTGATGCCATCTCCTCTAAAAGATCATAGGCTGTTTTGTAAGTTTTGCTCATAAGTACACCACCAGCTGCTGCATCAACCATAGATCGATGTGTAATTCCCAAACCATTTTAGAATGTTTGCATTTGCAGCCATTTTGGTAGTTCATGATAGGACACTTTCTTAATAACTCTTTGTACCTTTTCCATGCATCATACAAAGACTCAGTCTCAAATTGAATAAATGTGACAATACCATTCCTTAGTTTTGCTGTCTTTGCTGGCGGAAAATACTTAACCAAAATATTTTGTGCAAGTCCCTCCCAAGTAGTAATACTACCGGGTGGTAGATAATGTAGCCAAGCCTTCGCCTTATCTCGTAGTGAAAAAGGAAAGAATTTCAATCTAATTGCATCATCTGATACTCCATTGTGCTTGAAAGTGTCACAAATTTCTAGAATGCTTTCAATGTGAACATAAGGATCTTCGTGCGGTAGTCCCCAAAATTGAATAGTCTGTTGAATCATTAGAATCATCGCCGGTTTAATCACAAAATCGTTAGCTTCAATAACCGGTCTCTTTATGCTTGCTTCATAAATCAAGGGCATAACATAGTCTCTCAAAGGACTGTTTTCATCGTTCCGCATGATAATGTACGTGTATGTCCTGTAATATAAGTATCGAAAAAGAAAAAAATAGAAAAACTAAAAAAAATAAAATAAGAAAAATAAATAAAAGTAAGAGTTAGTCAAAAGAAAATAAAGATGTAAAATAATAATAAAATAAAAAAATAATTACAAAAAAATCTAAACTAGTAATAATCTAGCAATTTTCAATATCAATAAAAGAATAACTAGTCCCCGACAACGGCGCTAAAAACTTGATGTGAATATTTGCAAGTGTACAAAATCGCAACAAGTAATATAGTTAAGTGAATAGAGTGTCGAACCCACAGTGACTAGATATTGTATTGAGTACCGAATTTACTAGATGAATCACTATTTGGATAATCGAAATTTATAAATGATAAATCAGCTAAGTTAAATTAATCTAATTAAATCTAACTAAATTAGTGAAGATGGAGTGGGCTGTGAAACTGTGAAATTCGTGTAAGTTGTTAATGGCAAAATTAGTTCTAGGGCTTTTGACTTTACCTAGTTTATCACACACACAATTTATAACTCCTTATGAAAAATATTATCTTTCCAAGTTGTAATCCAAAATCCTAAAAATATTCACTACTCTAACTACGCAGTATACAAATTATTCTCAACTAATTATTTGCCTAAATTCATCAAATTATTAATTGAAAATTTATGGATTTCTTAACGGTCATGTTCTCCTATAACGGTGTTTAATTTTTATTAACCACAAATCACCAGTTCGGTCTCTTTATGATTTAAAAGATTATACAAATGTCTATCCATCACTTGTACGCATAAATAATAAAAATCAAAACACAACCATGGAAAAATTGAACAATAATAAGGAATTAAAATTGTGTTCTCAAAAACTAGGCTACATCATAGCCTTAGAAAAATAAATTTAATTCATATTCAATTTGCAACTAACAAAAATTGTTTGGGATTGCATCTAAAAAAATTAGAGAAGAAGAGATACAAAAAGATATAAAAATAATGCAAACCGAACTCCTAGAACTGAGCCCAAGTCCCTTTCTCTCTCTTCTCTATTCTCTGTCTCAAAAGCTGAAGCCAAAAGCTATCGCCACGTCAACGAGCTATCTCCATGCCATGTCAGCCTGAGCACGAGGTGTCTGGTCCCGCCTTTATCGCGTCGCCGAGTCAGCATGCTTGGGACACGCACCGCCATTCAGTGTGAAGGACGCCAGCTCAGCACGTCAAGTCGCTATCTCGTCGGGTTCTGAGTCGCACGTCAAGTCACCACGTGTGACTGCAGTGGGTCTGGTTACGCAGCAGCCGAAGTCTCCTTTGTGTCTCTGTCGCCCTTGGAAGATGTGCAAAACAGAGAGAGACTTGATCTCTGTCTCTCTCTGTTTCGTTATAATACTTTTTTTTTTATTTGTTGGTGTTTGAGTAGCCGTCACATCTTGGGAATTGTGCGTTGCCTATAGGGAACGAGAAAAGGAATTAGGGTTGCTCTTTTGCAGAAAATTCCCCACTTTTCATTTATTTCCTTCCTTCTTTAACCTGATATTTCTTTCTTTCTCCTTTCTTCTTCCCTTTCCTTTTCTTGCAAACACATGCTGCATACATAGAAAATAAGACCAGAAATTAGGGTTTTAAAAATAAAATAAAATTAATTAGTTTAAAATTAATTAAACTAACTAAAAATCATATCAGTTCATTTAAATCCTTTTAAAATTATTTATCGCACTTTTAGCTCAATTAACAAATTGAGATTCAACAAAACAATAAAAATTAATAAATCAATAGTTTTCCTTTGTTTGTTGATTTAATCCAAAAATCTTCACTTTCTGCATCAAAAATCTCATTTCTTCACAAATAATTAATAAATTGAAATTGTATACAAATGAGATGAATTATAAATAATATAAACGAAAACAAGCAATTTTAATGGGTAAATGGGTACAAATATTTGTATATAAATTAGACACATCACTAACTATTACTGTTACTGTTACTGATTACCTGACTGCACACTTCCCTATAGAAAGGTGTACTCGGAGGAGGACCACTAGGTTCTGACTGTTACTGTTACTGCTACTGTTACTGTTACTAATACCTGAGTACATTGCCCTATATGATCCCCCACGAAATCTAAAGTGAAACTGTTTGAATGTAGCAACCATGTGATAAAAGGATGGCACATGAAGTGCTACCTAGTCAGTAATAACATAAGACTGTAAGAACATGACAGTGATATACTGTTTGTAACACCCCGAATTCTAAGTACAACTGAATTCGAAGTTCCACAGGATCTTTACACTTCTCTTCGTACAATTTTACAAGAAAATTTAAACTTTTCTTTACATCAGAGTTACATTTACATTAAAACTTAAATAGTGGAAATAATTCACAATATTTACATAAATAGATGTACAACACTTGAAATATTCTTTAAGCTGCTTGCATACTTTAATCTTTGTCAATTCCTTTATCCTGCATAAAGACCGTGGGCACGTCAGTTCATTCAACTAACGAGATATTATGCACGGCCATCCTCTCTATGCCGAAACAGTATAATGATTCTCAAAGCTTAACAAACCACAAACATGTTCACAAACAAAGCTAAGGGGACTATCCTATTGATGTCGTGTTGTGATTGTGCGCCTAGTCCTTAATGCAATTTATTATTATTATTAGATGACACTAATGCGCACTTATTCGGATTCTATGCATCCCATACTATATAGGTCTGAGGGCAAGTCCTTAATCGTTCTTCAACTTGTAGGGTTCGATCTCTCGCCATGACTTAATCTACTACTGTAACTACGGTAAGTATCCTAGATATCCTATGAGTTACGAGCCCATGTCTAGACAGCCTAGAGGGGAATCCCACGTCGTGACATGACGCATCATGCAGAGCCTATGGTCAATTCAGCCTTCGTCATGGACCATGGCACCACCCGTAGTCAACCAAACATCCCACAAGCGTTGCCATGATCCCGATAATTCCGGAGTAGTATCCACGCCAAGACTTGACTCATCAAGTACGCAACCTACGAATCACTCTCACACCGTAGACTCGAGACCCTCATACTTGTATTTTTCTCTTACTTTCATCACATCTTCTCTATTTTTTGGTCCTTAATTGTATGAATCATGAATAAAATCAATTCTACGGTTAACTCTTTCCTCTATACCGGTCTTAACCATCATTCAACGCATCTGATCCAAACCTGGTCTTTTATCTCAAATATCATACCAACATTTCTTTTATTGCCGGTATGAGACTTAGCCACACCCTAATTCTCAATTTCAATTCACAACTCTAACATTGAGTTTTTCATTCTCAAAAGTTCTCTTTTTCAAGTAACATGATTTCCAATCTTTTTCATGAATCAAGTCTCATATATAAATTTCAATCGCAATTCATGCGTCTCATAATCAATTTAATTTCATCTCATTCTCATATTATCGTATATATTTCATTTATTTACTTTAAGGATCACAAAGTCTTATTTTCATACCTAACCAGATTTAATTTGACCATAATAGTCCATAGAAAATTACAACTACATTTCCCTTCATCCAAAATTTCTTCTTAATTACTTGTCATAATTTTCTCATGGAACAACACATTATTATAACTTTCTAAGAGTAGAATTCAATAGTTTTCAACACAATTTCACTTCTAATCTCACCTGATTTTAGTCAAAAATAATCCCCAATAATTTTCACAAGTTTTACATGAATTTAGAGTAATTAACATATTTTTTTCGGATTTTTAAAAATCAAGAATAAGTTAGAAAAAATCAATATTCCAAAAAAATATATTCATGTTGAAACCCTGAATCAAACTCACAACCTGAGGTAAAACAGCCGCAAGCTCCAGCCACTGGGCAAGAGTGCTCACATGGTATAAATGGGGTTTAATACTTTAAGTATCATTGGGTCGGGTCTGGGTTTATTTAAACAAACCGAAAGGAAAATAGGGTAGAGCCTAGGACTCGAACCCGCAACCTCTAGGATTGCCCACGGCTATAGTGAACACCCAAACACTCAGCAACCAGATGGTCTAAGTGACCAAGTCGATCTAAAGTTGAAATAATAGTTTTTGTTCAAGTCTCTGTTCAAATCAAACTCTCAAAATTCCTCAAAACATTTTAGTTCTTTTTCTCCTCTTTTTTTTTGAGTCCAACTTTTCTGGAATTTATTCTATATTAAATTACACTAACCCAGTAATTTTAGAATAATAATTACTCACACATTTTTTTATCTCTTTTCTAATGTCCATAGTTTCGACATTTAGAACCATTTCATTTTCATGAAAGTAGCATAACTAAGTTTCTACAAAAGTACTTTAATTCTTCATTCTTCCATTATTTAATCATCTACATTAAATTGGAACACAAAAATTCCATCTTTCCTACAATAGGGTTCATTCTAGTTTGCACAACCAATTTCGCATACAATTCATCATTTGTCTCATAAGCATAATTTCTTCACATAGCGTGATTCTTAAACATATGATGTGGCAATCATGATAACTTTTCTAATACTTTCATTCACAATTAATCAATCTAGCAACCATTTTAACACACATCTACTAGATTATCAATTCATTTCTAATTAGGCAAACATGAATTTAATTTCAACACGTAAAACCAACAATTTCACATTAAATGAAAATCACGGTATTACACTGTTACTGGCTAATACTGTTATACTGTTATACTATTATACTGTTACACTGATATACTGAACATACTGTTACTGATGTTGTTATCTGATACTATTACTGGACACTGTTAGTTGCCATATGACACTGTTACTTGACCCATGCATCTGTACTTTTAGTATATCATGCTAGTTGACTTTGCTTTGCTGATTCATGATAAATATTACTGTTGATGTGTCATACCATGCTACATTTGTTTCCACTGTTAGTTAGATTTGTTTAGTTTTCCATGTACTTGTATCCTGCATTACAAGCGACCCATAACTTGCATTGACGGAAATTTTGGTTCTTTTTCCTTCTTCCTGTAATTTGTCAAATTGCAGATTTTCGGATCAGCTACCCGATGGAGTATGTGATCTAAAGTTCTAGTTGGATGGAGCTTTTGCTATCTTCATTTATTTCATGTTGCTCATTTTGAACAATGTATCTGTTACTTGGATATATTCTTTGTGTTTGGGTAGTATGACCCAGGATTTTTAACTTATTCAGATTTGATTTATTTGAGATTAATACATTTTGTTTCGAGTAAATTCTGTTGGTATATTGATTCAATTATGCATGTGTGGTTGATTCTATTACTTCCGACTCTGATTATTTTGTGAGATGTTGTAAAGATTCTTGAACAGCTTATGGATGGTGAAAATTATTTGCTGGGCCAATATTACGTACTCGTATTCCGTATTTTTGAGAAGCGGGGCGTGACAAGATTTTTAGTGGTATCAAAGCCCAGGTTTGGCTAATGTATTAGTTGCGTAATATATTAGACAAGCTTGACTCGATCTGTGATCAGCTCAACATTCCACCAACCATGCATACGTGAATGAATTATAATCAACTTGATCTGATACTAGTCTTATTCCATTCATTTGATCCCTTCTTATTCTGTTTCCTTGATTCCTTGTTTCTTCCGTCTCTTTTAGTCGTTCTCATTTGTTGATTCTTTATTGGGTATAGTTTCGTTCTTTCCGTACCCATATTCCTTTGATTCTTTCATTCATCTTGCATTATTCTTCATATTATCTTTCTGCATTATGTTTTCCTCATTCTTGATCATCAATTCTCTTTCTCTTGCTTTTGATTCTATCTTAGGTGTTGTCCTTGTTTGTTTTTTCCTGCTCATGTTCTCTTTGATTCTGGTGCAAGCAATCTCTTATTTTCTACTTGTCACTTTGATTCCTTCTTATTTCAACTCGTGTGTCATTCATTGCTTTTCGTGCCTTACATTCATCTTCATTTGTTGACTCATTTTGAGTATCAGGCTAGTTATTCCTTTCCTACCATATTCTCTTCAAATTTTGCTTGTGCCCCTCTCGTTCCACTTCCTTCATATTCAATTCTTTGACTTCTTATTTTCTTTCGTCCCTTATAGTCGTCATCCTTTGTTGACTCTTTATTGAGTATAAAATTCATTCTTCTCCTACACATATTTTCTTTATAATTTCTTTTTCCGAATATTTGTGTATTTCGATTATTATTTGTTATATTTTAGATTTTCTATAATATCACAAATTTCAAAACGCAATTTCATACTTAAATTGAGCAATCAATATCTAAGTACGTGTAAAAGATTGCATCACCTCGTTCATCGTTTTGTTGCAACTTGGTGTCGAGATGGCAAACATGCAACTAGACGTCAATAGAGGCAAATTACAACTGGATATCGGGGAGGCAAAATGTGTAACCGAATATCCAGATGGTAACCTGCAACCTGATGTCGTGGAGGCAAACCTGCAACTTGATTTTGAGAAGGCAAGTCTACAGATGGATATAAATGAGGCGAACCCTCATCGAAGAATTTCTACTATAATAACTCCATAGTGTTTTATGTATATATTACTTATCACTGTCTTATTCTTTTGTACTGGTTTGCTTGAATAGTTGTAGTAATAATAACTTCACTTTCCATTTAATAATTGATCGGCTATATATATATGTACTCTTGTTTGGATTATTTTTATATAAAGTTGATAAGCCAAATTCTTATTTTATTGTATAATGTTGTTATTATTATTACTATTATTATTATTGTATTTTTTTTACTATTTTATTTTTGTTGTTAATATTGAATTATTTTCGCAAAAATGATGAACCATAAATTATATTCTGTCTTGCATTATTATCCTTATCAGTATTGTTAATATTTTTATTATTATTATTATTATTATTATTTTTACCAGTATGATTATGATGATTATTATTGTTGTTATTATTTTTATTATTTTTGTTATTATTATTTTATTATTAATATGTGTCGATTTTTTTATTATTAATATTATTTTTGTTAACACCCATTAGTTTTGACCTAATTATTTGAATTAAAGTTATCATCTAAAGTCCAATTTTATTCTGGTGTCTCATTCTTTTCTTCCTGCTTGGATCGTCGCTTGGTGTCACGTGGTCTACAACGACATGTCTGCAGCTTGGAACGTCACCATCAGAGTGGCGCAGCGGAAGCGTGGTGGGCCCATAACCCACAGGTCCCAAGATCCTATTGTTGCTTCTCCTTCCTTCCATTGTTTGCTTTTTCCTATTTCTTGTATTTGTTCTCATCCGTTGACTCGTTTCTTGGTTCATCTTTTTCTTGTCCATCCCTTCTTCGATTCCAGCTTTATCTATTTCTACATCTCTTTTTTTGTTATCTTGCAAGTCTTATGTTGTTTTTTCTTCATTTTGATACCGGTTACTTCTTTCTTGCATTCCATTTTGCCATCATGCACCCATTCATTATTTTATTCAATTCTTCCCTGTCTTTTCTCCCTTTGATTCCAGTTCTTCCTGCTCCCCATCTTGCTTTGTTATCTTGTGCTGTTTTTCTTCTTTTGATACCGTTTGCTTCTTTTCTTGCATTTCATTTGACCTCATCCACTTCCTTCTTTTTCTGATGACGTCACTGCTTTGTTTCTTTCCCTTTAACCCTCTATTTTGTTACCCTTCCCCAGTTTGCTTTTGCCTTGTCCTATGTACTGCCTAAGCAAAATTCGAGGACGAAATTTTGTTGTAAGGTGGGTAGGATTTGTAATCCCCGTTTTCCCAAAAACGTATTTTTGTGTATTTTCTGTATTAAAAAATTTTTGCAAATTATTTTTTTTCGGTTTTTAAATTCTTTTGTCAAGATGTATTCTTGTCTCTTCTATTAAAATCTAGTTTTCGATCAATAATTTTATTGTAACTATTTTATATGAATTTTACATCGTAATACAAATCTTATTTTTTTGATATTGTTACTTTGATCTCTATTATCATTATTACTACTGTTAATATTAGTACTATTATTATTTCTCTAAAATTCTAGTGTATTGAGGAGTATTTGAGTATATTAATATAAAGCATACAAACTATTATTTGTACTACTATATTATTAATTGGCCTATTTATTTATTTATTTTCCTAAACTCCAAACCCTATAACTCGTTTTCCCAAATACCCAGTAACCCATTAAATACCCTAAAACCCCTTTAGCCCATTATCCACTAACCCTAAATACCCATCATCCCCAAACCCGTTAACCACCTAATTACCCAAACCCATAAGCATCTAACCCTATTAAACCAAAAACCAGTTAGTATATTCTCCCCGAAACCCTTCTTCTCCCCTTTTTTATACCCCTGCATAACCCTATTCTCCAAACCCATGCAGCCGCCACCTTCGTCTCATCCTTCTCCTGTTCATCTCTCTCTCTCCATTCCTCCTCACCCTTCCGAAGCACCCCCGACCCTGTCTCCCCTTTCCTCTCCCCCTTCGACTTAGCATCCCCCAGCCAGCCAGTCGCCTCGTCGTCTCGATGTTCCCATAGCCCCGCGATGCCCCCGTCCTTCACTGCCCTCCCCTGCCTCCCCATCTCCCTCTCATCGTGATGCAGCCTCGACACACCCGCAGACAGTGCCGCCCTTCTCCCCTTTGTGCCCTACCTCTTGCATCGCACCACCGGTTACTACCCTCCTCCTGGTTGACTTCTCCCTGTGCTGCACCCCCTACGATGCAAGTGAAGCAGCAGATGGCAGCGCTCCACCCCAGCACCATGCACCCAGTCGCGTCACCCTACAGCCGCAGTTCAGGCATCAACAGCAACCCCTGTCCTCTACGCTGGCCTTCCCTCCGCCAGCACCAGCAGTCGGAGCCGTCGCCACGGCCGCTGCCAACCCCCTGGCTGCTGCTGTCCATGAGTGTTTCCGCTAACAGAGATTAGCCACTTGTTTGCTATTAATCAAGTGGTTTTGATCATGAAGGGATTTTTGCCGTCCGATCCCTTTGAGTTGTGATCACCATCCGATCTCTGATCATCATCACCATCGGTGAGCTTGATCATCATGCTTAATTGGATGTGGGCCATCGATCTCCTCTTGATCATTCGATTAGATCCTAGCCATATGATCTCTCCTTGATCGTCATGATCATGATGATCATCAACTTCCTTTGATCACAGCTGTTCGATCGATCGACCTTGATCTTCATCATTATCTTCATCATCAGGGAAATCTGACCACCCAATCTGATCTAATCATCTTGATCTTGATCTTTGATCTTAGCCGTCCAATTGTGTTAGTGATCTCGATCATCTTCATCTTGTTCGTGATTGGTTCCCGACCCGTTCGTTGTGTTTGTGTTCATGCGCGGGAATCCGGTCCCGTTATTTTTGCATTTTGCTTTTTTCCCGTCGTCGTCTCCTAGGCAAGTAAATTGTACTTAATTCCTTTGTGTGATACAAGTCATAAATTTTGCTTGTAGTGTAGTTGGGTTCTAGAGACAAATCGTGTGTAATGTATGTTTAATGAGTATCGTCTCTATAGTGCTATTGACCATAGTTGCCTCACGACACAAATTTGACATGAAACAACTTTGGTTTTGACCGTTCTTGGTGTAATTATATTTGTAGGATAATTATGAGAAATCGTGTTTGTTTGGATCCATGTGATATACTTGTTGTGGGCATGCTATATACCATATTTCATGATGTTTGCACATTTAGTAGACTCTATAACATGTTTGGTTGTGTTTGGGACGTGTTTCGTATATTGCATGTTGATTTGTTGTTTAAAGGAAAATCTATATTTTTTTGATGATCAGTTTTGATTGCTATTTTAGACCATATTAAGGTCAGAATCTTAATTTTAATATTAAACATGATTTTTGAGAAATTTGTCTTCTTTCCAAACTCTCTGACCTTGACCGATTTCGTTTGCGTATGTGTGAGATATGATTGTTTTACTACACAGGTATATTTTATTTCTAGATTTCTTTTCGGGATGATTTCGATGACTAAACTATTTTGATACTAGCGCTAAGCATATTATTATGATCTGAAATTTTGCACAGTATTTCTATATCTATTTAGGAATTTTCCAGAATTTGGTGGATTTTATTGATGAGTTTGACATGCCGTTTCACGCTTAATTATAAAAACTATACTTGCTGGATTTTGCTCGCTGTTTTTTATAGATTTGTATTTTCACCCTAATTCCTTTTCCTGTATGAAAAATATTTATAAAATATGAAAGTTATCTTATTTTGTCTATTTTCATATTTCTTTGGAGGATTTGGATTTCGTTTCACGGTTTGCGAGATATTACAGTTTTCGTACAGCAGTGTTGGGAATTCCAGATTTGCCAAACTATCGGTTCTTGATATTTTCTGATTTTTGATGGCTAAACTAATTTTACTGGAAAATTATGAAACTTTATATTCTGATACTAGACATATAGGGGAATACCCCATATTTTTTCTGGATTTATTTGAGGTGTTTTGAATCTGGTTTCCTGGCTGTGAATTTGATTTACTGATTTATGGCTGAACGTATTTTCTGGATTCAAATCAGTTTTGAGTTATGTTTTTCTAAAACACTATATGACTTATATATATCCGCTGGATTTGATTGGAAGTCTATTTTCCAGATTCTCTGACGGATTCAAGTTTTGATATTTGTGGAAACAGGAATCGCTGTTTTAGTATTGTACTGTCTTGCTGTCCTGAATTTGAACTTACACTGTTTCACTCTTTTATATGACTGTCTATCATCTGTACATATTTATCTATCACCCAGAACCTATTACATATTTATACCATGTTATTCTAGACCTGTTTATGACACATAATTGCATGTCTGATAATAATAAGAAATAACCATGCCGGGATTTAAGGGACAGATCTCGTAGTGGGAAATTATAGAAATGTGTGCTCGGAGGAGGACCAATAGGTTCTTTATGTCTGATTACTTTTACTGATTACCTAACAGCACACTTCCTTATAGGAAGGTGTATTCAGAGGAGGACCACTATGTTCTGACCATTTCTGTTACTGTTACTGTTACTGATTACCTGACTGCACACTTCCCTATAGAAAGGTGTACTCGGAGGAGGACCACTAGATTCTGACTGTTACTGTTACTGCTAATGTTACTGTTACTGATACCTAAGTACATTGCCCTATATGATCCCCTACGAAATCTAAAGCGAAACTGTTTGAATGTAGCAACCATGTGATAAAAGAATGGCAAATGAAGTGCTACCTAGTTAGTAATAACACAAGACTGCAAGAACATGACACTGATATATTGTTACTGACTGATACTGTTATCCTGTTATACTGTTACACTGATATACTGAACATACTGAACATACTTTTACTGATGTTGTTATCTGATACTGTTACTGGACACTGTTAGTTGCCATATGACACTGTTACTTGATACATGCATCTGTATTGATAGTATACCATGCTAGTTGACTTTGCTTTACTGATTCATGATAGATTTTACTGTTGATGTGTCATACCATGCTACATTTGTTTTCCGCTGTTAGTTAGATTTGTTTAGTTTTCCATGTACTTGTATCCTGCATTACAAGCGGCCCGTAACTTGCATTGATGGGAATCTTGTTTCTTTTTCCTTCTTCCTGCAATTTGTTAAATTGCAGATTTTGGTTATCAGCTGCCCGATGGAGTATGTGATCTAAAGTTCTAGTTGGCTAGAGCTTTTGCGATCTTCATTTATTTCCTGTTGCTCATTTTGAACAATGTATCTGTTACTTGAATATATTCTTTGTGTTTGGGCAGTAAGACCCAGGATTTTTGACTTGTTCAGATCTGATTTATTTGAGATTAATACATTTTGTTTCAAGTAAATTCTGTTGGTATATTGATTCAATTATGCATGTGTGGTTGATTCTCTTGCTTCCGACTCTGATTATTTTGTGAGATGTTGTAAAGATTCCTGAACAGCTTATGGATGATGAAAATCAATCGTTGGGCCAATGTTATGTGCTCGTATTCCATATTTTTAGGAAGCGGGGTGTGACAGTTTTAACTCAATTTTGGCCTCTAAATATCATTTTATGAGTCCAATTAATGTAGAAATATTTTTGATGAAGTCTAAATATATTTATAACAAATATAGTATTTTTTTTCTGAACTTTTAAAGTTCCTAAAACTCAAAGAATAAAAGAAATAAAAAAAAAATGTTTTAAGAAGCCAGAGCCAGGTTTTGAACCTGAGACCCAAAGGCAAGCCCACACTATAGTAACAGCCCTGTGGCGCCACCGAACACCAGAAAACCCAAAGCGGCTAGGCGATATGAAATGGACTTAAGTCCACTTAGGTCAGTTTTGAGTCTCTCGATTTTTTAAAAGAATATTTGAATTAAATGGGCACTGCCCAGTTTCGAACCCACAACCAAGATCAGACCCGGGCTACAGTGACCACATTGTGGCACACCCAAGGACCAGAAAGTCCAAGTGACTAACTCGATATGAGTTTTAGTTAAATGGTTTATGGATCAACTCTCTGTTCAATACGAATTTTCATAAAAATCAAGTGTTTCAATTCCTTTCTTCTCTACTTGTATTCTAAATTTCCAGAATATAATCTCTATAAATTTACAGTATATCAGTGAGATAAAATATTATTATTTGACACAAAACACAATTTTTACTCTCTACTTTGTAATTTTAATCTACAATTCCGAATATGAGAAAGTAATTATAATTTCTTCATTTCCTAGCACTACAATTTTCCATAACTCTCTTTTCTTATTCTTTTGTGATTATACAAGCTTTTCCACTATAAAATTTGTTCTTTTCCGTACTATCATCAAGTCAATTTAGGCAATTCATACTTCAATGATGCTAAATCAATTTACTAGCCATTCCAACACATTTTTTCTTAATCTAATACATCACAATTCACATAATTCATGGTACATGGTAAAATCACAATTTGTATCAACTAACATTCAATTTAACAAGCATTCACATTATTTGCAATTTATCTCCTTTTAATCACATGGCTAACCTAATTGGGTTTTTCTTATCAATTTTATCAATACCAACCATAGCATGATATCTAGTTAGAAGTTAGAGAAAATCACCCACCTTTATGGAGAGAAACAACTAAGAACTCCTAAAATCTTGTAACCCCTATTTTCTCAAAAATGTATTTTCTGTGTATTTTCGATATTTCAAATTTTTGTAAATTCGTTTTCCTTTTTCGAACTATTTTTATTGGAATGTATTATTGGGTATCCTATTAAAATCTGTTTTAGATCAATAATTTTATTTGTAACTATTTCCATGATTTTTATATTGTAACACAATTCTTATTTTTATTATTATTACTCTTATTATTATTATTAATGTTAGTGTTAGTCCTATTATTATTTTTATCATGGTCTTATAATTATTATTGTTATTAGTATTATTGTTCTTATTGATATTTTGGACTGGTTATTAAAAATACACTTTTATTTATTAATTGTATGTGTAGTATTTCAAATAAATTCTATACTATAATACAAATTACATTTTATTATAAACAATATTTTTTTGTTATTTTATTGTAATATAAACCCTATTTAAAACCCTATTCTCCTTATTGGATATTTTCCTTAAAACCCAAAACCCCAATTAACCTATACCCTACTAACTCCATTGTACCCTATTACCCAAGAAAACCCTACTGTGCACCCATACCCGTTCCCTAACTACCCCAAACCCGAAAACCCTGTGCACCTGAAACCCGTTAACCTTCCCCTTACCCAAACCCGGTTACCCCCTACTTATTCAGCCATCATCCCTATCTCTCTAACCCTAAGATTTCCCTTCCCCATATTTAAACCCCCTTATAAACCCATGCAGCCACCACCCTTCCTGTTCACCTTCCCGACTCATCCCTTACCTACAACTGCTCTATCTCTCTCCCCGTGCTCTCTCCCCCCCGTCTTGCCGCTCTCCGACAGCCAGGCAACATCCCCTGTAGCACCCTTCCCATCGTCTTCCTCGCCTGCAGCCACCTGCAGTGCCGCCCTCCAGCCCCAGCAACAAGTGTTGCTCCCTGTCGCGATCACCTCGACTAGCGTAGCAACTGCCTTGCGATCCCCCCTGGCCGCCGTCCACTGCTGCCGTGTTGCCTGGCCGCCACCCGCCGGCGGAGCCATGCACCCGCCAAGCCGAGACCTCATTGCCATAGGGTGTGCTGTTTTGATCATGTTGGTTATGGTCCATCCATTTGATTGTGATCTTGATCTTGATTGATTGAATCCTAGCCATCCGTTAATTTGATCTTGATCATCACCATTGGGGTGATCTTGGCCGTCCGTTGGATCTTGATCATCATGCTTGATTGGATGTGGGCCATCGATCTCCTCTTGATCATCCGATTAGATCCTAGCCATCAGATCTCTTCTTGATTGTCACGATCATGATGATCATCAACTTCCTTTGATCCCAGTCGTTTGATTGATCGATCTTGATCTTCATCATTATCTTCATCATTAGGGAAATCTGACCATCCAATCTGATCCGATCATCTTGATCTTCGATCTCAGCCGTTCGATTGTGTTCGTGATCTCGATCGTCTTCATCTTGTTCATGATCGTGTGTTCATGATTGGTTCGTAATCTGTTCATTGTGTATGTGTTCGTGCCCCGGGATCTATTCTCGTTATTCTTGTTCTTACTCTGTTCTCTTCATCGTCTTTCAGGCAGGTAACTTGTATTAAATTCCTTTGTAAATACAAGTACTAAATACCGCTTGTAGTGTAGTTGGGTTCTAGAGACAATTTCTGTGTGAATCTCCTTGTTGATATTGTCTCTATAGTGATGAATTGACCATAGTTCCTCACGACAAACTTGACATGATATAACCTAGGATTGACCACATCTTGTTGCATATATGTGTATTGTTCATGTGATATCTTGTGCTCGTTCGTGTTATTCGTGATAGACTTGTTGTGGACTTGTGAAATATCCTATATCATGTTGCTTAGACATCTAGTACACTATATTTCATGTTTGGTTGTGTTTTGAATGAGTTCTATGCGAACTAGTGGATTTTGTGCATATGAGATATTTTCAGTTTTGTCGATTTTCCCGTTCTGATCAGTATTTTAGACCTTAATAAGGTCAGTATTTGAAAATATTTTGTGAACATGATTTGTATAGAATTCTGTCTATTTTCCAACCCTTTTGACTGATCTTAGTTTTGATTTTTGGTTTGCGAGTTATGTCTATTTTGCTACAATGGTGTCGAAAGGTTTCCAGATTTTGTTTTCCATGAATTCTGAAGAGTAATCTATTTTTATTTTGGTGCTAAAATTATTATTTTGATCAAAAATTTTGCTCAGTACTTCTAGAATTGATTGGGATTATCCTTGAATTTTTTTGGATTTATTTGATGAGTTTTACAAACCGTTCTATGTTTCCAAACAATTACTATACTAGCATATTTTTCCTACTATTCGGTAAAGAACTTGATTTTCGACCTAATTTTACTTACTGTCTCTAAAATATTTCTGAATATGAAAGTTAGTCTACGGTATCTATTTTATCACCCTTTTGACAGATTTGGATTTCAATTTATGGTTTGTGAGATATTGATGTTTTCGTACTACAGTATTTGTGATTTCAGATTTACAAAACCGTCGTGTCTTTTTTGTTTTCCGATTTTACTTGACTACTCTATTTTTGTTGAAAAATCATGAATCTTGTTTTTCTGTTACTATACATATAGGGAACACTCTAGATTTTTTGTGGATTTAATTAAAGAGTTTTCATGCTGTTTTCCTGACTTTGAATACAAAATACTGATCTCTGACTAAACGTGTTTTCTAGATTCAAACCTATTTTGAGACTTGTTTATGTGAAATACTATATGACTTATATATATTTTATGGATTCGGCCGGGAGTCTATTTTCCAGATTCTTTGACGGATTCAGATTTGCATATTTGTAGCAACGGAAATCCCAATTTTAGTGCAGTACTGTCTTATTGTCCTGAACTAGAATTTTCGTTGTTCTATCCTGTTATGAGTTACATTTCTACTGTACATGTTTATCTTGCAATCTAAACCTTTTACATGATCACGCTATGTTATTCTTGACCTGTTTGTGACACATACATGTCTGTTGACTAATAATAACAAAATAATCAAGCCGGAGTTAAGGGAAAGATCTATTAGTGGAAAATATAGAAATGTGTACTTAGAAGGGGGCCTGTGTTTCCCGTTTTGATTCATGTTGATATATGAACCTATTGATGCATGGACCTGTTGGTTCATGTACCTTTTACCTGTTGCTACATGGACCTGTTAGTTCGTGTACTGTTACCTATTGCTGCATTGACCTGTTGGTTTATGTACCTATTACCTATTGATTCATGAACCTGTTGATGCATGAATCAGATAATTCGTGTACCTGTTTGATTCATGAACCTGTTTCATGTTCCTGTTTTCCTGATCCCTGAGTACACGGCCCTATGGACTCCAATATGAAATCTAAAGCGAAATTGATTGTTGTAGCAACCATGTAGTGTGGGCTGCATGAAGTGCTATCTAGATAGTAATAACCTACAAGACTTGACATGACATAACATGATACCTGTTACATGCTTGCTTGATACATGTACCTGTTTACCCGTATACCTGTATACCTATTTACCTGTACTTGTACCTGATTACCTATTTACCTATTTACCTGTATACCTATTATATGTTTTCCTGTTTACGTGTTTACTTGAAACTTGATACATGTTACCTGTACTTGTTAGTATATCATGTTACTTGATTTTTTTTCTTGATTCATATTAGTTATCCTGTTCTATACTACGCTATGTTTGTTTCTACTATTTGTTTATCTTTCCCATGTATTTGTATCCTGCACTATAAGCGGCCGTAACTTGCATTGACGGGAGTTTGTTTTCTTTTTCCTCTTCCTGCAATTTATTAAATTGCAGATTTTGGAGATCAGCTGCCAGATGGAATAGGAGAGATAAGATACTAGATGCTGGAGTTTTGCTATCTTGATTTTTCTGCTATTATTATATCCTGTTGCTAATTGAATAATGTATCTTGTACTTTGATTTATTTGTATTTAGACAATATGACCCAGGATGTTGACTTATTCAGATCTGGATTATTTGAGATTATAATATTTTGGTTTCAAGTATTCTTGTTGATATTTTGGCACATATGTGCATACTTGGTTGATTCTTTTACTTCCGACTATGATTATTTCTGTGAGATGTTGTAAAGATTCTGAATAGCTTATGGATCATGAAAATTATTCGCTGGGCTTAGTCACGTATTCGTATTCCGTATTTCCTTTTTGGGAAGCGGGGCGTGACAAATCACCTAGAATGAACGAATGAATCCTTCTCCTCCTAGCTTGTGCAACCAATTTGACTTCTCTTCCTAGCTTGATGGAAACCGGGCTCTCTTCTTGCTCCTATGGTGTAGGCCGGTCACTCCTTGGAAGGGGAACACACAAGCTCACAATCTTTTAATCTCAAAGAACACTCTTAATTTTTTCTCACTCAAATTATTTCTTTCTTTCTTTCTTTCTTTCAATTTCTAATGTACTACATGATAAGGGTGAGGGGATTTGGGGGGGGGGGGGGGTATTTATACATTTTTTGAGTGAAAATAGATGGCTAGAATTAATCCAAATGGTTAAAGATCAAAGGCTAGGATGAGTTAGGGAGTTGTAGAAATTACCCATGATTGAGAAACTACCTCTCCACTACTTCCATCTCTCCCTCTCTCTTTATCCACCATCCGGCCACCCCCTTATGTGCTCTAACACGTTCTAGTGCAATGCACGTGTTATCAAAACACTCCCCTAGTTACCAGTTTGTACAAGATTAATTAATTTAATTTGCTATAAAACTAGTCTACACTACAAGTCATGTTAATCAAAGAGGATTTAATTAATGGGTTCACACTAATGGGCTATAAGTCCATGGGCTTCTAAATAAATTGATTAATTAATTAGGGTGGACTAGAAAGAGACAAATAGGCCTAGAATTTAAATAGGCTTTCTAAATAAGAAGTGGAATAATTAAGACACTTGTTCAAGAAGAATAATTTTTTAAAAAAATGTATAAAAAATTTGCACGTGCACAACACATGAAATCAAACAACTCTTATTTAATTAGCTGAAAATTCAGGACGTTACACTTATTGTCAACAAGAAGGATGGTAGTCGTCGACTGTGCGTGGATTATCAGAAACTAAACAGTGTTACTGTGAAGAACTGGTATCCTTTGCCCAGGATCGATGATTTGTTTGATCAGTTGAGTGGGACTGCTGTTTTCTCGAAGTTGGATCTTCGTTCTGGATACCATCAACTTAAAGTGAAGGTGACTGATGTATAGAAGACTGCATTTAGGACCAAATATTGCTACTATGAGTATCTTGTGATGCCGTTCGGGGTCACGAACGTGCCTGCTATATTCATGAGTCTTATGAACCGGGTCTTTTCTCAGTTCTTGGATAGATTTGTGGTGGTCTTCATTGATGATATTTTGGTGTATTCTCGGAATTGGGAAGATCATGCTAAACATCTTAGAGTGGTTCTGCAAACTTTGAGAGAGAATCAGAAGTTCTGTTGGTCTGATGAGTATGGTGTGGCTTTTGTTGAGTTGAAGAACAGATTGACGTCAGCGCCTGTGTTGACTATCCCAGATAGTTCAGGCAGATTTGTAAATTACTATGATGCTTCTGGTAAAGGTCTTGGAGCAGTTCTGATGTAGAAAGGGCTGAGTCATTGCTTTTGCATCGAGGCAGTTGAGGTCGCATGAGAAGAACTATCCGACTTATGACTTGGAGTTGGTAGTAGTGAATTATGCTTTGAAGCTATGGAGTCATTATTTTCTCGGGGATCGAGTAGAGATCTTTACAGACCATAAAAGTCTCAAGTACGTCTTCACCCAGAAGGAGTCAAACACGAGGCAAAGGCAATGGTTGAAACTTATGGCCGTTTATGACATCAGTTTGTAATACCATCCTGGTAAAGTAAACCTAGTGCCAGATGCTTTGAGCAGGAGACCGAAAGTTATGTTCTTCACTCAGCAGAGGGATTTGATTGAGCAGATATGGAGGTTGGAGTTGGATGTTTTGTTGCGAATTCTGGTCGGAGTTGTTTGGCGCTCCAGCTTCAGTCGTCTCATGTTGATTAGATCAAAGAGGCACAGGCTGGTGATGCACAGTTGTAGGGTTTTCGAGCTGAGGTTCAGTCTGGGTCCAGAATGGACATGGTTATTCATGTTGATGGATCACTTTGTTTTGGGTCCAGGTTATGCGTCTCGAAGGGTAAAGTTCGTCAGAGGTTGCTTGGGGAAGCCCACCAGTCTCCGTATGCTATCCATCCTGGCGGTACTAAGATGTATCGAGATTTAAAGCTTCATTTTTGGTGGCATTGTATGAAGAGGGCGGTGGCTCAGTTTGTTTCTCAATGCTTGATCTGCTAGCAGGTTAAGGCAGAGCATAAGAGGACCACTGGACTTCTTCAACCGCTTCCTAATCCGGAGTAGAAGTGGGAACATATCACTATGGATTTTATGACCGCTTTGCAGAGGAGTCGTAAGGGTCATAATGCCATGTGGGTGATTGTCAACCGTTTGACAAAGAGTGCTCACTTCATTCCTTTTCATGTCGGACAGTCTACTGGGAGCCTAGCTGAGAGGTACATGCAAAAGATTGTCAGACTTCATGGGGTCCAGTTAGTATTGTATCCGACAGAGATACGAGATTCAGATCTCAGTTTTGGGAGAGTCTTCAGAATAGTTTAGGGAGTAAATTAAAGTACAGTACAACTTTTCCTCCCCAGACTAAAGGACAGTCAGAGAGGACTATCCAGATTCTTAAGGATATGTTGAGGTCCTGTATGCTTCAGTTCGGTGGATCATGGGAGGACCATTTGCATCTCGTAGAGTTCTCGTACAATAACAGCTTTCAGGCCAGTCTTAAAGCTGCACCGTTCGAGGCACTTTATGGGCAGAAGTGCAGATCACCAGTGTGCTGGGATGACAATGATGAGAGGATGTTGTTGGGTCCGGAGTTGATCACCAGGACAGTTGATGCGGTGGTTCAGATCAGGAAGCATTTGCAGGCAGCTCAGGATAGGCAGAGTCCATCGGAGAGGTTTGGAGTTTGAGGTTGGTGACCATGTCTTCCTAAAGGTATCGCCTTGGTAGAGTGTCATTCGGTTTGGTGGTGGAGGCAAGCTCAGCCCTAGGTTTATGGGACCGTTTGATATTGTGGAGCGAGTAGGCAAGGTGGCCTATCATCTTGCATTGCTGCATGTTTTTATCAGGAGTGCATGATGTTTTCCATGTCTCACAACTCAGAAGATATATCTGAGATGAGAGCCACGTGATCGACTATTTTTGAGTTGACCGTTCGGCCGAATTTGACTTGTGAGATTCCGCCAGTTGCTATTGTGAATAGGCGGGAGAAAGTGTTTAAGAACATTGTCATCAAGTTGCTTCGTGTTTCTTGGAATCCTCACTCGTCCGGTGAGTCGGCTTGGGAGCTGGAGGAAAAGATTCAGCAGAAGTTTCCTCCTTTGTTTGAGTAATTTTTGTCGTGTTCTTTTCTTTTCCTTTTGGGGTTACCCTATGTATCATCTTGTTTGAATTTCGAGGACTAAATTCTTCTTGTTAGGTCGGTAGGATTTGTAACCCCTGTTTTTTATTTTACCCATATATATATTTCTCAACCTATACAGCCGAACTATTCATCGTGAACCCATCCAAAACCCTAGCCATCCTACTCCCGTTCACCTGTTCTTTCATCCCCGTACTCCCTTGACATCCCCTTCACCTCTCCAGATGTCCCCACCCGACTGTAGCGACCGTAGGTGCCAGACCAACACCCCCATCTCCTGCCTGTGCCTTTCAATGCCGACTGCCAGCAGCATCACCCCGGTGCTGTGCTTCCTCGTCGGTGCACAGCAGCCCGAGCTTTGCCATTCCCATCCTCTCTCTCTTTGGTTGCTCATGCAAGTGGTTGCACGATTTGCCTTGGTTGTGTGTTCCCGAGTTCTGTTCGTGGGTGGTGTTCATTGCCGTTGGTTGTGTGTTTGTAGTTCGTGTGTTCGTGAGTTTGTGTCCCGAAAATCCGTTCCCGTTATTCTTGCTTTTGTGCTGTTTCCATCGTCATCTTTCAGGCAAGTAACTTGTATTCTTTTCTTTGTGTAATACAAGTACTAAATACCGCCTGTAGTGTAGTTGGGTTGTAGAGACAAATTTTGTGTGAATCCCCTTGTTGATCTTGTCTCTATTGTGTTGATTCGACCACAGTTGCCTCACGACATACTTGACATGAAATAACCTAAGATTGACCACTTCTTGTTATATATATGTGTTTTGTTCATATGATATCATGTGGTCGTTCGTGTTATTCGTGGTAGACTTGTTGTGGAATTGTAAAAAAACCCTATACCATGTTGCTTAGACATCTAGTACACCATATTTCATGTTTGGTTATGTTTTGGATGAGCTTTCTATGAACTAGTTGATTTTGTGCATGAAGGATATTTTCGGTTTTGCCGGTTTTTCCGTTTTGATCAGTATTTTAGACCCTATTATGGTCAGTATTTGAAAATATTTTGTGAACATGATTTGTAGATAATTATGTCTATTTTCCAACCCTTTTGACGGATCTCAGTTTTGATTTATGAATTGTGAGTTATGTCTACCTTGGTGTAGAAAGATTTTCAGATTTTGTTTTCAATGAATTCTGAAGAGTAATCTATTTTTATCGTGATGTTAAAAGAATTATTTTGCCCGAATATTTTGCACAATACAACTAGACTTGATTGGGATTAACCCAGAATTTTTATGGATTTATTTGATGAGTTTTACAAACCATTCTATGTTCCTAAACGATTACTATACAAGCATATTCTGTAAAGAACCTAATTTTCGTCCTAATTCTACTTGCTGTCTCTAAAATAATTGTGAATATGAAAGTTAGGCTACTGTATCTATTTTATCACCCTTTTAGCGGATTTGGATTTCGACTTATGGTTTGTGAGATATTACTATTTTCGTACTGCAATGTTTGTGATTTCAGATTTATAAAACTACTGCATCTTGATGTTTTCTGATTTTTGTTAACTAAATTATTCATATTGGAAAATTATGAAACTTGATTTTCTGTCACTATACATATAGGGGAGTCCTCCAGGTTTTTCGTGGATTTATTAAATGAGTTTTCATGCTGTTTTCCTGACTTTGAATACCATATTCTGATTTCTGGCTGAACATATTTTCTGAATTCAAATCAGTTTTCAGACTTGTTTTTGGGAAATATAATATGAGTTATATATGTTCGCTTGATTCGGCCGGGATTCTATTTTCTATACCTTTCGACGGTTTCAGATTTACATGTTTGTAGCAATGAGAATCCCAGTTTTAGTGCAGCGCTGTCTTGCTGTCCTGAACTATAAATCTCGTTGTTTTATCCTTTTATGTGTTATCTTGCACCCGTACATGTTTATCTTGCAACTTGAACTTGTTACTTGATTATAACAAGTTATACTTACCCTGTTTGTGACACATACATGCACGTTTGACACTAATAATAAAATAACCAATACGGGGTTTAAAGGAAAAGATATAATAGTGGAAAATACAGAAACATGTACTCGGAAGAGGATCTATAGATCCTACTTGTTACTTGTTACGTGATACTTGATACTTTGCTTGATACATGATACTTGAGGCTTGATATTTCACTTGTTCACTTGAGGCTTAATACTTGATACTTGGCTTGATACTTCACTTTTGAGGCTTGATACTTGTATTGACGGGAGAATTCTGTCTACTTTCCAAAATTTCTGACAGATCTCAGTTTCAATTTATGAGTTGCGAGTTATGACTATTTTACTACAGATGTGTAGAAAATTCTAGATTCTATTTTATATGAATTCTGTATGGTAAATTATTTTTGAACTATTGTTAGAGAAAATATTTTGATCCAATTTTTTTGCTGAGTACAACTACACTTGACTGGAATTACCCCTAATTTTTATGGATTTAACTGATAACTTTTATACACTATTCTATGCTTGCAAACAAATACTAGCATAATTTTCTTTCTGTTCAGTAAAGAACCTTAATTTCGACCTGATTCTATTTGTTGTCTATAAAAACTTTGTGAATATAAATTGTAACCTACTGTATCTACTTTATCTCCCATTTGATGGATCTGGATTTCGATTTATATTTTGTGAGATATTGCTGTTTTAGTAATGCTATGTTTATGATTCCAGATTCATAAAACAATTGTATCTTGCTGCTTTCTGATTTTGCTTGACTATTCTATCTATGTTGGAAAATTATGAAACTTTATTTTCTAATACTAAACATATTAGGGCATACCCAAGATTTTTCATGGATTTAATCAATACATTTTTATGCTGTTTTCCTGTTTATGAATACAAACTTCTGATTTCTGGCTGAACATGTTTTCTGGATATAAATCTGTTTGTAGTCTTATTTTTGTGAAATACCATATAACTTGTATATATTTGCTGGATTCGGTCGGGAGTCTGTTTTTCAGATTTTCTTAAAGATCCAGATCTGCACATTTGTAGCAACGGGAATTCCAGATTTACTGTTGTAATACCCCAGATTGTACAATACTTATATATATATATATATATATATATATATATATATATATATATATATATATATATATATATATTGTCTGTATGTTTGGATATATTGCAGGGTTGGTTTGATTGTATGTATACGTATGATGATGGGGTACATCTTGGTTTGTAAGGCGGTTCATAAGGGTGGTTACATTCTTGACAATGTGCGAGAATGAGAATGACCGATACTAGTATATACACTAGTTTTGAGTACTGTACGCATGCGAATATGAAATTGTATAAAGCTACAATGGGTATACCTTGCATACACTCAAATCAAACCTCTCATCTCTCATCTAGAACTTAATTAAGAGCTCACAATTCAGCAAACATTGTACCCTCAAAACCAAGGGCTAAGACCATGGTTTTTCTTGCAAAACCACATAGTCTACACCCTAACCCCTACCCCTACCCTACCCCAAATCCGGCCTCCCCTTCCTCCCTCTTTCCTCACTCTTTTCTCATAAAAAACCCACTTCATTTCTCCTCCCAAGTTCTGAAATTTCAGAACACCAAAAAGAAAGAAAAGAGAAGGAAAGAAAGAAGGAGCAATTTGGAGAAGAAGATCTCAAGCTTTGGAGATAGCATTCTTGGAAGGGAAAGCTCAAGACCATCACCTTCTCTCAAAATCAAATCAGGATGGGGAGTTTCTCTAAACTTGTCTTGTTTATTCTTGTTGATTCTTGCATGCATAAGTAGTGGTAGGAGTTGAGAATGGTTGTTTAAGAGATTGAATGTTGAATCTGGAACTAGAACAGAAAATCATGATCTGCATGTCATTTCCTAGAATTTCTCGAGAACAAACTACATGGAATTTGATGATGCAATTTTCAAAGACTGTTCCCTTACGTGTCTAGATGATGCATGAATTATTTTGGATATTTATGAGTTTGTTTGGTATTTTAATAAAATCCGTTTCCGGGACAGAACTGTAAGGCAGAAGTAGGATTTGTTTACTATAATACCTGAGATTGAGGGAATTCTTATAATTAATTGGCACATGATCTTATTCTAAAATTTTTATCATGTTTTCTTACATGTATTTAGACTCTAACAAAAATACATGAAATTAATTGGGTGAAGTTACATGCATGTTTAAAATTAATCTATCAACAGTAGTTAGAACTGTGACTGAAGAATAATATGATCATTATGCGTGTTTGAAACAGATAGAACTCAGTGAATACTTGGAATTTGAGAATGAATCATTTTGCATGTTGTTCATTACGATGTCTAGTTTCTGTAATGTACATTTGGTGACAATTGGATGATCATATGATTTATGATGAATTTTGTAGCATGCACTATGCTTAATTTAGTTAGAATAGACACTTTGATGAGATGATAACATTGAGGCCCTGTAAGAGCAAATTTTGAGGAAGTGTTCTTTTAGAGGATTGTAGTAGACATCTAGAGCTTTCCAACAAGCCTTATTGTAGGTGATTCCTATGAGTAGATGATTTAATATGATTTTTACAAGACTGGACAGAAACCAAGTGTTGAACTGAAGGCTCTGTTTGAGTAAGACTTTGTGTGTGATTCTGTACACCTGAGAGTAATGTATGTTTTAGGGTGATCAAATGGCATAATTTTGATTTGTGATCAACTAAGGAATTATGGACGACATCCACACCTTTCCATAGAACCTAGGTTGGTATCATTCTGATGAGTAGGTAGTGTTTTATGCTACTGGTAAGGTGCAGCCAGTGTACAGGAAATACAAAGGCTGAGGCCTGAGAGGCCAATTTGAGGGACTTATGATCTTTTTAAGTTTTAGGTAGAAACACCGTAGTTGCTAAATCTTGGGTTTGGACTGTGTTAAGAGGACCCCTCCCCTGTATACATAAAGAGCTAATGACTCGCTATTGGGGAACGATTGGTGCTTACTGCTGGTTTTGTTTGACTCCTGTGGTGGATTTGTGACTCAAGTAAGTCACTACAGTATGTTGATGCCCTACGTCTGTCGACCCTAAAATCGTAAATTTTCGCCGAGGCGTTGGACGTCCACGCCAGTGCCGTCATGTTATATACAAGCCGGGGAAGGCTGAATGCGGGCCCTAATGTCTGATGAAATCCAAGCTAGGGTAAGTGGCAAACCGAACTGGTTTCACCAGGGCCAGAGGTCGATAGGCAATGTTTTTGGAGGTAATCTTGTTTTACCCAAAGTGATTAGAATGAGCCGTGGATTAGAGTGGTGTATTAGAGGTTTGTAACTTGCATTAGTACTAGCAGACCATAGTCAGGTGTTGTACTTTCCTATCATAAGGATACGTTTTCGGTTCACTGGGTTGTGTTCACGGTCTCGTATCTCGATTTGTTAATTTCCAAGGATGTCGTGGAAGGGACGGGGAGAGCACTCATGTCGGGTAGGGGGATTTGACCCTCGTGTACGGCGGGTCACTATGCGCGTGTTGTATGATATATATTGTGATGTCATAGATACATGGTTTGTACCGGAAGATTTTGCTACGACTTTCTGAGTGAGGTCCATTCGTGGGTACTGAGGGAAATACGCGACCACTACTCAGGCACTGCAATGGCGGAACTAGACCAACCAACTGCAACCTCATAGGACACGGAAAACCTATTGGGAACATGTTGAGTACAATGGTGGGATGCATGGCGAGGGATTGAACCCTACAATTAGGAGAGGTGTACTCTTCGGAAAGTATGTATTATGGGATGCATACGATTCCATTGAAGTTGATTTTGGGAAGGAATGTAGTATGGGCTGCATGCATTCCCAAATGAATTGCATTAGAGTAGGTGCATCGTGCGCATTCTTATTTTGTGCAATATTTTAGGCCATGCTTGGGTCTGGAATGCATGTAATATGGGATGCATGCGGATCCAGAGTCCCAAAGTCTTGCTTGCCTTAGAATAGTCTTGGGATTGGTGCATTTAGTTGTTAGATTATGGCATACATAAGAACTAGGGAATTAGGATGCACGTTTTTTTTTCCATTCAAGATGATTTGTGGTTGCCAGTTTGGAGATCGGTATTATTATCAGCATAGCATCAGTTGAAGTACTGACGTTCCCCACCTTTTAGGAACCGGTCCTACCTTCCGAGCAGGTGTAGAGATATCAGAGTCTTGTAGCAGAAGTCTCAAGCCGAGGAGCAAGCCCCAGGGAAGCAAATTGACCGTTCAGCGGAGTTCGGCAAAGATCCGTCGACTGCCGTTCCGGGAGATAGCTGTTAACATTACAAGAGGAGTTGATATATATTTTGTAATAAGATGTAATGAGTTAATGTAATTTGTATTCTTGTTCAAGAACAAGATTTTTGTTGTAATCAATGATGTAATGACTTTATTTGGCAATAAAAAATTTCTGTGTTATTACTGTGTTGAGATGCATTTGAAGGCAAAGATTCTGGTTGTGTCACGGATGTCCGATAACGAGGATCCGGTGCGTTACAAGTGCAGTACTGTCTTGCTGTTCTGAACTAGAATTTTCGTTCTTCTATCCTTTTACGAGTTGTCTTTCACCTGTACATATTTATCTTTCAACCTGAAACTGTTACTTATTTATGCCATGTTATTCTGGCTCTGTTTTGTGTCATATCCATGCCTGTTTGATAATAATAACAAATAACTAAGCCGGGGATAAGGGAAAGATTTAGTAGTGGAAAATATAGAAATGTCTACTTAGAAGGGGGTCCATGTTTCCCACCTGTTGCGTGTTCATGACTACATGATGCAAGATCCTGTTTACCTGATGACCTGACTGCACACTTCCCTATAGGAAGGTGTACTCGGAAGAGAACCAATAGTTTCTACCTGTTCTTGTTCCTATTTTTCCTGATCCCTGAGTACACAACCCTATGGACTCCACTACGAAATCTAAACTTAACTTGTTTGAATGTAGCAACCATGTGGTAAAAACCTGGGATGCATGAAGTGCTACCTAGATAGTAATAATACAAGACATGACATAACAGGATACCTGTTACATGCTCACTTGTACCTTTATACTTGTTCATCTGTTTACATGGATACATGCTTACCTGTTTACTTGTACATCTGTTACTTGTTTACCTGCTTGCATAATACTTGACACCTGATACATGTTACCTGTACCCTGTTAGCACATTATGTTACTTGATTCTGTTGATGATTTATGGTAGTTGTTCTACTTTGTTATCATGTATATTCTATGCTATTTGTTTATCTTTTCCATGTACTTGTGTCTGCACTACAAGCGGCCCGTAACTTGCATTGACGAGCGTTTTGTTTTCTTTTCCCTCATCCTGTAATTTATTAAATTGCAGATTTTGGAGATCAGCTGTCAGATGGTGTAGGTGATCTGAGGTTCTAGGTGCTGGAGTTTTACTATTATTATTTCCTGTTGCTTATTTGAATAATTGTAACTGTTACCTGGATTATTTTGTATTGGGCAGTGTGACCCAGAATTATTGACTTGTTCAGATCTGGTTTATTTGGAATTTATTAAATTTTGTTTCATGTAATCCTGTTAGTATTTTGATTTATATATAAATGCATGGTTGACTTCTCTTACTTCCTACTCTGATTATTCCTATGAAATATTGTAAAGATCTTGACAACTTATGGATGATGAAAATCATTCGCTGGACTTAGTCACGTACCCGTATTCCGTATTCTCTTTTTGGGAAGCGGGGTGTGACAAGGTTTTTAGTGGTATCAGAGCCTAAGTTTGGCCAATGTATTAGTTTGACTGATATATTGGACAAGCTTGGCTTGACCTGGGATTGGCTCAACAGTACACAGACCACGCATACATAAATAAATTATAATCAACTCTGATCTGGATGCTGATTGTTTTGATATCTTGTGCAGACCATGCCTTGTAGAGGTTCTACTTCTCGTCCCCAGAAAGATCAGCCCGGGCTTGAGGCCATTACCAATGTGTTGGAACGGTTGATCAATATGCAGCAAAACTACAGTGACCTGATGATGGCTGCTTTGGAAGCTGCCTGGGTTCTGCCTCCTGCTGTGCCTATGCAGATAGCTCTCCCTCCCCAGCTGGGTACAGTCATAGATTTCATGAGGCTAAAACCTGACAGATTCTCTGACACTGAGATGCCTTTGGAGGCCGAGCAATGGTTGATCCGGACCGAGCAGTTGCTTTTGGTGGTAAGAGTTGCCGATGCTGATAGAGTGGATGTGGTAGCCATCCGCTGGTGGATCTGGCTCTTATTTGGTGGAGGTCCAAGTTCGAAAGGCTCAAACGACCGATCACTTGGGCCACGTTCACTACGAGCTTCTTAGAGAAGTTCTTCCCTAGCAACATCCGAGTTGAAATGGAGCAATAGTTCCTGGCCCTGAAACAGATTGCTCGTTATTTCTATGTTGAAATTTTGTTACATGTTGTTCATGCAATGTTGTAACACGAGACTTTCTTGGAATAGGGCTCCATGTATGTGGATGAGTATGCAGCAGAATTTATAAGACTTAACCGCTTCACAGCCGTTCTTGTGGCGAACGAAGAGGACATGGCTCATAGATTCACATTGGAACTTAAGCGAGACATTAAGGTGCAGCTCGTCTCCCTTCGCTTGCGTACTTATGCTGAAGCTCTTGAGGTAGCTTGAGCTCAGGAGCAGGCTTATGGTGGTTGGCTCCTTCCCAACGAGCTGTTCCACACTCTATTTTTGCTAAGCCTTCTGGTGGGCCGATTTGGAGGCCTGTCCCAGCCTATCCTGTCAGGGCAGCCCCTTACTCTTCTGCTGGTTCCCAGAGGGTTAGTTTTTGCAACTTATGTCAGTTGGCTGGGCATGATCACAGGGAATGTAGGGGTGCCAATCGCCGATGCTTCAGGTGTGGCTCTACTGACCATTCAGTGCGCAGCAGCAGATGGCTCTTCCAGCCGGGGGTCCAGTTCAGCAGATAGCCATAGCTTGTGGTCCTGTCAGGCCACCGCTCCCTCCTCAGCGCCAGATTGTCGGTCAGAGGACTGCTTCCCCTAGGAGAGGTCAGGGTTTTAACCTGACAGCTGCAGATACTGAGACAGCAGAGGGTGTTGTTGCAGGTATATTTTTCTTTTATTGTTTTATTGTTCCTCTTTTGCTTCATTTCATTTGTCTTGCATGTATTCTTTCATATTATCTTTCTGCATTGTGTTTTCCTCACCCTCGATCATCCATTCTTTTCCTCTTGCTTTTGATTCTATCTTAGGTATTGTCCTTGTTTGCTTTTTTTCTGCTCATGTTCTCTTTGATTCCGGGACAACCCATTCTCTCGTCTCTTCTCGGTTCGTCAGTTGGAGTGCAACATCATGTTAAAGGCTTGGAACATTGTGACAGGTGGAGGTGTTGTCATTTGTTCCCGAGAGTGCAGGAAGTGTCTTGTGGTTATAGGTTGCGCAAATTTCAAGGCTGACTTGATTGTAATTGGGAATTCAGAATTTGACGTCATTATCGGTATGGATTGGTTCGGTGAATCCCATGCCATTATTGATTGTAATGCCAAGAAAGTTGTGTTCCGAATCCCAAATCGCGCAGTGTTTGAGTTCCATGCTAGGGAGATGATCTTTGGTCGAGCTGAGCTGCAGTTGATCAGAAGGTTTGTGCGATGGAATTGCATTCAGGCTGTGAGACTGCACCACTAGTAGTGCAGGATTTTCTGGATGTTTTTCTAGAGGAGTTACCTGGCTTACCCACTGATAGGGATGTAGAGTTCGGTATTGAAGTTCAGCCTAGTACGATGCCGATATCGAAGAGTCCCTACAGGATGACACCAGTTGAGTTATCAAAGCTTAAGTTGTAGATTCAGGAGTTGTTGGATTTGGGGTTCATTAGACCCAGTGTTTCGCCGTGGGGTGCTCCTGTCCTTTTTGTCAATAAAAAAGATGGTAGTCGTCGACTGTGCATCGATTATCGGGAACTGAACAGTGTTACTGTGAAGAACTGGTATCTGTTGCCCATGATCGATGCCTTGTTTGATTAGTTGAGCAAAGCTGCTGTTTTCTCAAAGTTGGATCTTCGTTCCGGGTATCATCTGGTCAAAGTAAAGTCGACTGATGTACAGAACACTACATTCAGGACGAGATATGGGCAGTATGAATATCTTGTGATGCCGTTCGGGGTCACGAATGTGCCAGTTATATTCATGAGTCTTATGAACATGGTCTTTTCCCTATTCTTGGATAGATTTGTGGTGGTCTTCATTGATGATATTCTGGTGTATTCTCGGAATCGGGAAGATCTTGCTGAGCATCTTAGGTTGGTTTCTCTAGACTTTGAGGGAAAATCAGCTCTATGGGAAACTTAGCAAGTGTGAGTTTTGGCTCGACAGGGTCACTTTCTTTGGGCACATTATCACGGGTGATGGTATTTCTGTGGATCCAGCCAAGGTTCAGGCTGTGAAAGATTGGCCAGTTCCCAAGTCAGTTTATGAGGTGAGGAGTTTTCTTGGTCTAGCTGGCTATTATAGAAAGTTTGTCCAAGATTTTTCAAAGATAGCAGGACCATTGACTAAGCTAACTGGGAAGGATAAGAAGTTCTATTGGTCTGAGCCTTGCAGTGAAGCTTTCCCGAGTTGAAGAACAGGTTGACGTCAGTGCCAGTGTTGACTATGCCTGATGGTTCAGGCAGATTTGTAGTTCACTGTGATGTTTCGGGTAACGGTCTTGGAGCAGTTCTTATGCAGAAGGACCGAGTCGTTACTTATGCATCGAGGTAGTTGAGGCCGCATAAGAAGAACTATCCGACTCATGACTTGGAGTTAGCAGTAGTGATCTTTGCAGGAAGCTGTGGAGACATTATTTGCATGGGGATCGAGTGGAGATCTTTGTAGACCACAAAAGTCTCAAGTACGTCTTCACCCAGAAGGAGTTAAATATGAGGAAATGCCATTGTTTGGAACTTATGGCCGATTATGACATCAGTTTGCAATACCATCCTGGTGGAGTGAACTTGGTGCCAAATGCTTTGAGCAGGAGATCGACAGCTATGTTCCTGACTCAGCAGAGTGATTTGGTTGAGCAGATGCAGAGGTTGGAGTTGGATGTGTTGTTGCCGAGTTCTGATCGGAGTTGTTTGGTCCTTCAGCTTTAATCGTCTCTTGTTGATCAGGTCAAAAAAGCTCGAGCTGGTGATGTGCAGTTGCAGGGTTTTCGAGCTGCAGTTGAGTCTGGTTTAAGAACGGACATGGTTATTCATGATGATGGATTGCTTCGTTTTGGGTCCAGGTTGTGTGTCCCGAATGGTGAAGTTCGTCAGAGGTTGCTTGAGGAAGCTCACCAGTCGTATTCTATCCATCTTGGAGGTACTAAGATGTATTGGGATTTGAAGCTACATTTCTGGTGGCACGGTATGAAGAGGGTTATGGCTCGGTTTGTATCTCAGTGTTTGAACTCCTAGCAGGTGAAGGCAGAGCATCAGAGGACCACTGGACTTCTTCAACTTCTACCCATTTCGGAGTGGAAGTGGGAGCATATCACTATGGACTTTGTGACCGCTTTGCCGATGAGTCCTCAGGGTCATAATGCTATTTGGGTGATTGTCGACCGATTGACGAAAGTGCTCACTTCTTTCCCTTCCGTGTTGGATAGTCTACTAAGAGCCTAGCTGAAAAGTACATGCAAGAGATCATCAGACTTCATGGGGTTCCAGTCAGTATTGTATCTGATAGGGATACGAGATTCAGATCCCAGTTTTGGGAGAGTCTTCAGAGCAGTTTGGGGAGTAAACTAAAGTATAGTGCAACTTTTCATCCCCAGACTGATGGACAGTCAGAGAGGACCATCCAGATTCTTGAGGACATGTTGAGGTCCGATATGCTGCAATTCGGTGGATCATGATAGGACCATTTGCATCTTGTAGAGTTCTCGTACAATAACAGCTATCAGGCCAGTCTTAAAGCTGCACCATTCGAGGCACTTTATGGGCGGAAGTGCAGATCACCAGTGTGATGGAATGACATTGGTGAGAGGAAGTTGTTGGGTCCGGAGTTGATCACCCGGACAGTTGATCCGGTGACTCAAATCAGGAAGCACTTGCAGGAAACTCAGGATAGGTAGAGGCAATAGGCTGATGTCCATCAGGGAGCTTTGGAGTTTGAGGTTGGTGACCATGTTTTCCTAAAGGTATCGCCTTGGCACAGTGTCATTCCGTTTAGTGGTGGGGGCAAGCTTAGCCCTAGCTTTATTGGATCGTTCAACATTCTTGAGCGAGTAGGCAAGGTGGCCTATCATCTTACATTGCCGCCAGCTTTATCAGGAGTGCACAATGTTTTCCATGTCTCACAACTCAGGAGATATATCCGAGATGATAGCCACGTAATCGACTATTATGAGTTGACCGTACGGCCGAATTTTACTTGTGAGATTCCTCAATTGCTATTTTGGATCGGGGGGAGAAAGTGCTCAAGAACAAGGTCATCGAAGCTGCACCATTCGAGGCACTTTATGGGCGGAAGTGCAGATCACCAGTGTGCTGAAATGACATTGGTGAGAGGAAGTTGTTGGGTCCGGAGTTGATCACCCGGACAGTTGATGCGGTGACTCAAATCAGGAAGCACTTGCAGGCAACTCAGGATAGGCAGAGGCGAAGGGCTGATGTCCATCGGGGAGC
The DNA here is from genome assembly GCA_017893485.1 of Hemerocallis citrina. NCBI lineage: Eukaryota > Viridiplantae > Streptophyta > Magnoliopsida > Asparagales > Asphodelaceae > Hemerocallis > Hemerocallis citrina. The sequence continues at coordinate 139,217,657 of CM030359.1, read as the reverse complement.
TTTGGAGATTGAGGTTGGTGACCATGTTTTCCTAAAGGTATCGCCTTGGCGCGGTGTCATTCCGTTTGGTGGTGGGGGCAAGCTCAGCCGTAGGTTTATTGGACCGTTCAACATTCTTGAGCGAGTAGGCAAGGTGGCCTATCATCTTACATTGCCGCCAGCTTTATCAGGAGTGTATGATAATTTCCATGTCTCAGAACTCAGGAGATATATCCGGGATGAGAGCCACGTGATCGACTATTATGAGTTGACCGTACGGCCGAATTTGACTTGTGAGATTCCACCAGTTGCTATTTTGGATTGGGGGGAGAAAGTGCTTAAGAACAAGGTCATCAAGTTAGTTCGTGTTTCTTAGAATCCTCACTCGCCGGGTGAATCGACTTGGGAGCTGGAGGAGGAGATTCAGCAGAAGTTTCCTCGTCTGTTTGAGTAGTTTTTTTTGTGTTCTTTCTTTTCTTTGCGGGGTTACCCTATGTATCTTTTGTTTGAATTTTAAAGACGAAATTCTTTTTGTTAGGTGGGTAGGATTTGTATCCCATGTTTTACATTATCTGCATTTTTGGATGTATTTTTCTTTTTGGGGTATTTATTCATCTTTTATCTCTTTTGAACCTTGTTTGGATCTTCATTTTCTATATATATTCATCTATTTGATTTTTCGCCTTTATTTGATCTTCTTATTTTAGTTGTCCTCTATTATTTTAGCTTTGTTTGATCGAGCTTGTATTTTGATCCTCATTATTCAAATTTCTTTTTTCGTGCCTTATTTTATTTATCCATTTTATGCCCATCTCATTATTTTTGGATCACTATATTTCTTTTTATATTGATTTATTCATACCCAGAACCCTAGATTCTATTTAATTAAACCCTAATCTGATTCATACCCTATTGGATCTATTATAAGACCCAATACCCATTTTTTTCGCCAAACAAAATAACCACTACCCATTTAAACCCCTTCTACACCCGATACCCATTTTCCTTCACCTAACCCGTCAATCGTCACCGCTAATCCTAAACCCTGATATATATTTACCCATCTATATATATACCCAACCCTAGTCTCCCCGTTCGGCCAACCCCTGCATCTCCCTACTCTCCCTCTCTCTCTATCTTTCTCCTAACCATCTCGCCCCCGTGCTCTCATCCCCTACCTCCTTCCCTTCTTCTCTCCTGCATGCAACAGCCGACAGCAGCAGCATCGCGAGCTCTCCCTCGGTGCCGCCCTGCTCCCCCGTGCACTCCTATGCTCCGCCGAACCCACCGACGCGACCAGTCGGCCGCTGCACCACCTACACCAGCAGTGTGCCCGTAAGCTACATGCCATGTCGCCTTTAGCAACAGCAACGACAGAGCATTCCCAGTGCTGTCTCCCTCCAACGTTGCACCGCTGCTGACCTCGCTGTCCGCCGTCTCTCTTGCTCTCTCCTTGTTGCATGTGCACGAGAGTTGCACGTATTAGTGTGTTCATGATTATTCGTTGGGTGTTCGTGTGTTCGTGTGGTTTGTAGATCGTTGTTCGTGAGTCGTGTTTGGGTTCATCGTTCGTTCGTTGAGTTCATGCCCGGGATCCGTTCATGTTATTCTTGCTCTTGCTTCGTTTCCGTCATCGGCTATTAGGCAAGTAACTTGTATTCTTTTCTTTGTGAAATACAAGTACTAAATACCGCCTGTAGTGTAGTTTTGTTCTAGAGAAAATTCTTGTGCAAAACCCCTGTTATATGTTGCCTCTATTGTGATGACCCGCCCGTAGTTGCGTCATTACACACATGACATGAAATAACTTAGGGATGACCACTTCTTGATGTATACATGCATGTTGTTCGTTTGAAAATTTGTGCTTGGTTGTGTTAGTTGTATACTTGTTGTAGACTTGCAAAATACCCTATACTATGTTGCTTGGACATCTAGTATACCATATTTCACATTTGGGTATGTTTTGGATGAGTTTCATATGAACTAGTTGATTTTGTGCATGAAGGATATTTTCTGTTTTGTCGATTCCCTGTTTATGTTCAGTATTTTAGACCCTAGTAAGGTCAGTATATGAATTTTTTTTGTGAATATGAATTATAGAGAATTCTGTCTACTTTTTAGAATTTTTGACAGATCTCAGTTTCGATTTATGAGTTGCGAGTTATGACTATTTTACTACAGATGTGTAGAAAATTCCATTTTTTGTTTTATATGAATTCTGTATGGTAAATTATTTTTCTACTATTGTTAAAGATAACAGTTTGATCCAATTTTTTTGCTAAGTACAACTACACTTGATTGGAATTAACCCCTAATTTTTGTGGATTTAATTGATAACTTCTATACACTATTCTATGCTTGCAAACAACTACTAGCAGAATTTTCTTTCTGTTCAGTAAAGAACCTTAATTTCGACCTGATTCTATTTGCTGTCTATAAAAACTTTGTAAATATAAATTGTAGACTATTGTATCTATTTTATCCCCCGTTCGACGGATTTGGATTTCGATTTAAATTTTGTGAGATATTGCTATTTTAGTACAGCTATGTTTATGATTCCAGATTCACAAAACTACTGTATCTTGCTGCTTTCTGATTTTGATTAACTATTCTATCTATGATGGAAAATTATGAAACTTTATTTTCTAATACAAAACATACGAGGGCATACCCCAAATTTTTCGTGGATTTAATCAATACATTTTAATGTTGTTTTCCTGTTTATGAATACAAACTTCAAACTTCTGGCTGAACATGTTTTCTAGATACAAATCTGTTTCTAGTCTTATTTTTGTGAAATACCATATGAATTGTATATATTTGCTGGATTTGGCCGGGAGTCTGTTTTCTAGATTTTTTGATTTAGTGCAGTACTGTCTTGCTGTCCTGAACTAGAATTTTCGTTGTTTTATCCTTTTACGAGTTGTCTTTCACCTGTACATGTTTATCTTTCAACCTGAACCTGCTACATGTTTATGCCATGTTATTCTTCCTCTGTTTTCTGTCACATACATGCTTGTTTGATAATAATAACAAATAACCAAGCCGGGGTTAAGGAAAAGATCTAGTAGTGGAAAATATAGTAATGTGTACTTAGAAGGGGTCCGTGTTTCCTACCTGTTACGTGTTCATGACTACATGATGCATGATCCTGTTTGCCTGATTACCTGATTGCACACTTCACTATAGAAAGGTGTACTCAGAAGAGAACCAATAGGTTCTACCTGTTCCTATTCCTGTTTTTCCTGATCCCTGAGTACACGGCCCTATGGACTCCACTGCGAAATCTAAACAAAACTTGTTTAAATGTAGCAACCATGTGGTAAAAATCTGGGACGCATGAAGTGCTACCTAGATAGTAAAAATACAAGACTTGACGTAACATGATACATGTTATATACTTACTTGTACCTGTATACCTGTTCACCTGTTTATTTGTATACCTATTTACCTGTTTACTTGTTCATCTGTTACCTGTTTACCTGCTTGCATGATACTTGACACCTGATACATGTTACCTATACCCTGTTGGCACATTATGTTACTTGATTCTGTTCATGACTCATGCTAGTTGTTCTATTTTATTATCATGTCTATTCCATGCTATTTGATTATCTTTTCCATGTACTTGTGCCTGCACTATAAGCGGTCCGTAACTTGCATTGACGGGCATTTTATTTTCTTTTCCATCTTCTTGGAATTTATTAAATTGCAGATTTTAGAGATCAGCTGCCAGATGGTGTAGGTGATCTGAGGTTTTAGTTGCTGGAGTTTTGCTATTATTATTTAATGTTGCTTATATGAATAATTGTATCTGTTACTTGGATTATTTTGTATTGGGCAGTGTGACCAAAAATTATTGACTTGTTCAGATCTGGTTTATTTGGAATTTATTAAATTTTGTTTCACGAAATCCGGTTGGTATTTTGATTCATATATACATGCGTGGTTGACTTCTCTTGCTTCCTTGTAATGCCCAGATTTTTCATTTAATGAAAAATTATTTATTTTGCACGTAGTGTGCACGTGCAATATTTTTGATTAATATTCTCATCAAGATGAGTAAAGATATTTCAATTTGTGCTTTTAATTATTTTGTACAAAAGCCCTATTTTAATTAGATTAAAAAGACTTTTTCTTAAAGCCCAAAATGTAATTTATTTATTTTATTTTAAAATAACTATTTTGGCCCATAAACTAAAGCCCATGGACTATATTTTTACACAACTTGTCATGTAGAATACAATTTAAAAGATTATTTTATTTTATACAAAAATTTGTACAATTTTGGGTCTAGTTGCATGCACGTGCACTACACGTACACGTGCAAAATGCATTCTTTCCCTTGGCCGGTTGTGATCTTTTTGGAGGGAACTCAAAATTTGAGTGGTGATCATGGTGTGGTGGTTATTTGGATGTGGGTGGTTATTGCAACTCCTACTTTCCTCTTGGCCTTCCATCCTACAACCAACTAATTGATCCTAGCCCTCCATTCTATGTAATTTTTAGTATAAATACCCCCCCCCCCTCCCCGCCATGGCTAGTTATTTTGAGCTTAATATTCTCTTCCAAACCTATAGTCTAATAGCATTATCTAGTAGTAGTTTGTGAGTTAAAAAGATTGAGTTGTGAGTGGGATTGTGCTTGCATTCTACCAAGGAAGAGAGGGCCGGCTATTCAAGGAGGAGCTCGGGTTGGTGCTTGTGGAGCTTGTGTGCGCATCATCTAGGAGGAGGTGCATCTCGTTGCAAAGGACTTTCGTTACTAATTGAGTTTTTTTTCTCTCCATACAAGGTGGGTGAAAATTTCCTATTTCTAAAGTAGGATTGCATGCTAGTTAATTTAGAAAAATTGAAGCATGAAAATGATTAAGAAGAGCACACTTTAATTGGGAAAAATGACTTCTTGAATGATTGAAATGTGGACATACGAATTTATATGTGGTTCTATTATTTGAGTTGTATGTGGATTGGTCAGAATCATGAATTGAGTGATAGAAAATGCATTCTTTTACCATCAAGAATTACACACAAAGTAAGTAGCTTGATTATACCCTTTTCATGTGTTTAATAGACCCTTTGTATTGCTATGGGCAGGAACGAATTAAAATATGAGTTGTATGTTAGATAAATGATTAAAGTCAGAACATTAATGTGAATTTATTGATAAAAAGACTAGATTGCTAAATGCGAAGAAATGTCGAAAAAAAAAGTGTAATGTAGAGTTATAATCTAGAATTTGAATTAATGGTATGAAAATATGTTTTAATTGTTGAAAAAATTATTTTTTCATACCGGTATGTAAATTGGACAAGAATTTATTAATTTGGAGTTATACAGTATTTTTTATGAAGTTCAAATGAAATTGAGACTAGTTAAACATCGAAATGTTCTAAAGAACAAAGAGCACGGGTTAAATGAATATGAACTTATAATGTGACAACCTGAGCACGTAGCTCAAGTGGTCAGAGAGAACGGTTGGCTTCTCTGTGGTGACAGGTTCGAATCCCGTGAGAAGCATTGTTTTGTTTGGTTTTTTAAAAACAAGTTAACAGCGGGCCGAGAGCATTTAATACTCTCAGCCACGCTTTATATCGCTGGCACAGTTCGGTCTGTTGGCTTGTGCTGTCGGCTGTGACTCAGGGGAGCCGGGTTCGATTCTTGCTATCGGCAAGAATGAAAAAAATGTTTTTTGGGTTTTTTAAGTGTCCAAAAATTGTGAAAAAAATATGGTTATTCTCCTAAAAATATAAGGGACTTTATAAAAATAATTTGGGGTTTATTTGAATGAAATAAACTATGATTTGTGAATGAAAGGCATAAAGAGAACTATGGGTCTAGATATATACCTTGTGAAAAATTATAACTTACAAGAATAAATTGAAATGGAGGATTAGAAGATGATTTGGCAAAAGGAAATTTTATTGTGTGACATAATGTGATTTATTCTCATTTGAGAATAATGTGGAAATATGAATTCTGAATATTTGTTAGTGATGTGAAATTTCGATATGAAGTGATAATTGATAAAGCATATGAATTTCATGTATAGTCATGGACTATTTGAATAAATTAGAAATCATGATTTGAAAAGAGAATATACACGTGAGTATGATAACTCAACATGGGAATTTATGAGTTGGAAATGCTCATTTTTGAAATTGTGAATTGAAAATTGAAATAAAAGAGTAGCTAAGTCCCCCCGGCATTTGGAAATGAAATGAAATGAAAATTGAAAAGAAAGACCAAGGTTGGTCATGTTGAAATGAATGAATAAGTCCGGTTTAGTGGAGAGGCTAACTCTAGAGCTTTGATTTTGTTCATGATTTTAATAAAACCTAAGGATTAGTACATAGTGAAGACGTGATGAAAGTAAGAGAAAAACATTGAGTATGACGGCCATTGGATAGCGGCGAGAGCGTATCCCAGGAATTCCCATGAAGGGTCTGGGTGAGGATGCTGCTCCAGAGTACCGTCCCGGTGGCGACGCTCGTGTGGTGTTTGAAGACTACGGGTGGTGTCATGTCTATGGTGAGAGCTGAATTACCACAGGATGTCTGCATGATGAGTCATGTCAGCGATGGGATTCCCTCCAGAGTGCCTAGACATGAGTTCGTAGGTCAGAAAACATCTAGGATACTTACCGTAGTTACAGTAGTAGATTAAGTCATGGCGAGGGATTGAACCCTACAAAGATGAAGAACGATTAAGGGCTTGCCCTCGGACCTATGTAGTATGGGATGCATAGAATCCGAACAAGTGCGCATTAGTGTCTTGTAATATAAATAAATGCATTAAGGACTAAGTGCACAATCACAACACGACATCAATAGGGTAGTCCCTTTAGTTTGAAATGTGACAAGTTTGTGTTTGCTAAATATGGAAAATTAAGTTATACTATTTCCGGCATAGAGAGGATGGCCGTGTATAATGATCGTCGGTTGAATAAACTAACGTACCCACAGTCTTATATGCAGGTAAATGGCTTGATAAAGATTAAAGAGGAACAAATGGTTAAATATTACTCGATGTGGTTGCATACTTGTTTTCATTGTTGTAAAATTTTACTTCCGCTGTACAATGTAAAATGTAATATTGATGTAAACTCTGATGTAAAGTGAAAAATTTAAATTTCCTTGTAAAATTGTACTAAAAACATCTCGAATTCAGTGTATTTGGGATTCGGGGCGTTACAGAGTGGTATCAGAGCCATGCTTCTACGCTTTCCACACATGTACAAGTTTATAAGGAATGACACCCTAGAAGTGGACATTAGAGTATGTGTTTGAGTCTAGAGATTAAAATGTAAGTGACTTACATTTGTGTTTCTCTATGACTCATGCTTCTTCCTCTCTATTTCTAAGATGGCTGACTACTTCGACCCTGCGGGAGACGACGACTGGCATATCATTGAGGAAAAGTACCATCCTGGACAGGCAGATTCCAAGGACGAGTACTACCCAGGGCAAGCAGATTCTGACGGAGAAGAATGGTCTGAATCCCGAGAGATCACCCCACCTCCGGATTCATCTGATGACTCTTCTTCTGACGAAGAAGAAGAACCAGTTCCAAATAGTCTTGTGACTTCTCTTCAAAGGCAGGTAGAAACACTACGAGAGAGAGTCGGATTATTGGAGGCTCAGCTGGCAAAGCGCAAGGACGACTATTCTGTTCTCAGTCATCGTATATGGAAACTCGAGAAGAGGAAGAATATGACTGATTTGCTGAAGGATGAAGTTGATGAACTATGGGGAGAACTTCGAGAAGTGAAGAGGAATCGTAGGAGTTAGACTGTTGTAGCTTCTACTATCTTTCATTCTGATGTCAAGAAATGTTTTTCAATTCGAATGTATAAAGTTTGGAATTCAATGAAATGCAAGTTGATTTAAATTCTTGTCTTATACTTCGAATTTAATGGATCTTTTGCATCAGAATATGTCGAGAAGAGGAGCTAGAAATGGTGAAGGGTTGGATCTGGAAACGGAACTTGCGAGGGTCTATCAGACGCTCAATGTCGTGGCTATAAACCAAGGAAGAGGACCTACGAATCCGGTGCCCGAAGCGAATTAAACTAGTGGAATCGTTCAAACGAATGAAATCACCTGTATTCGAGGGAAAGTCAGACCCGGATGCGGCTGACAACTGGATTCATCAAGTGGAGACAATCTTTGAAGTGTTGGAGATCCCTGAAGGCAGTAAGGTCAAGTTGGCGACTCTGCAATTTGAGAAGGACGCGGCTGTGTGGTGGCAGTCGATGAAGAGGACCATGGGAGGCATAGTGCTTGGCTGGGAGGAATTTCTGGAAGAATTCCGCAGTCACTATTTCCCCTCTGATGTTCAAGAGAAGAAGGCTATGGAGTTTCTGTCGCTACAGCAAGACGGCATGTCAGTGAGAGAGTACGAGACTAAGTTTACTCAGCTCTCTAGGTATGCGCCTGAACTGGTGATGGATGAAGCTAAGAAGGCACGTAAGTTCGAGCATGGGTTGAGACCGAGCTTGAGGTCCCAGATGATACCTCTTGGTATCAGAAGATTTGATAAGTTGGTCAAGAGGGCAGCAGCGACGGAAGCAGATATGGAGTAGTTCCATGTTGTTCAAAACCGAAGGAACAACTGACAGTCTGGGAAGAGGCCCGCACATTCTGGGAGTTTCAAGGGGCAACCATCTGCACAAAGGTTCAAACCGACAGGGGTGAACACTATTAGTGTGGCTAGAGGACCTGGGAATAATGTGGTGAGACCTCCTGCGGTAACTTGCTACAACTGTGGTGAAACGGGACATTACAAATCTCAATGTCTCAAGCCACGGAATGGTAATAGCAGTACACCAACACAGCAGACTGGGAAGAGGCCGTACCAATCAGGGCGAGTATTTGCCTTGACGGAAGCTGATGCTGATGAGGTTGATCATGTCATCACTGGTACAAGGGCTGATGTTTAGTGGTTTTTGTCATTTCTTTTCCCGCTGTTTAGTAAACTGTTACGTAATGAGTGTGTATTATGTAACAAGAGAACTTTATCTTAATGGAATGAAAGTTGTTGTGTTGTTCGATACTGGATCCTCGCATACTTTTGTGTATCCTAAATTTGCTAAGTGTTGGGAGTTGAACCGAAGATTTTTCAGGCAAGATCTTGGCAGTAGCTACTCCATCAGGGGAAACTTTAACCACTGATCGGTATTACGCTGATTGCGAGATTGTGATTGGAGATCGAATCTTTGGGATTGATCTGATCGAGCTGACTATCTTGGGAGTCGATGTTATCATTGGCATTGATTGGATGTCGGTATACAGTGCAAACATCGAGTGTAAGACCATGACGGTAACAGTGAAGGCTCCAGGTGGACCTGAAGTCACCTTCCAAGGAAACAGAAGTGTTCTAGGCTGGTGGCAGCTATCCGCAAGGAAGAGACTCCTGTGGAAGTGCAAGGGATTCCTGTGGTTCGGGACTATCCGACTGTGTTCTTGGAAGATTTTCCTGGGTTACCCCCGCATCGTGATGTAGAGTTCAGCATCACTGTTCAACCGGGAAGTGCACCCATTTCTAAGGCACCGTATAGGATGGCTCCAGTGGAACAGGATGAGGTGAAACGGCAGATTGAGGAACTGTTGGAGAAAGGCTTTATTCAACCTAGTGCGTCACCTTGGGGAGCACCAGTGCTTTTGGTAAAGAAGAAGGATGGATCGATGAGAATGTGTATCGATTACCGGGAGCTGAATACGGTCACTGTTCAGAATAAGTATCCTATTCCTCGAATTGATGATTTGTTCGATCGTCTACAAGGAGCAGCTGTTTTCTCAAAAATAGATCTTCGATCAGGGTATCACCAAGTTCGAGTGAAAGCTGAAGATGTGCATAAAACTGCATTTAGAACTCGACATGGGCATTACGAATTCTTAGTTATGCCATTTGGAGTGACGAATGCACCCGCGATCTTCATGGATTTGATGAACAGAGTTCTGAGGCCGTTCATTGATTCTTTCGTCGTGGTGTTTATCGACAATATTCTCGTGTACTCCAAGTCAGAAGAGGAGCACACCGAGCATCTGGCTGCAGTTTTGAAGAAGTTGGAAGAGCAGAAGTTGTATGCCAAGTTATCCAAGTGTGATTTCTGGAAATCTGAAGTGGCATTCCTAGGTCACATCCTTTCTAAGGAGAGAGTGGCAACTGACCCTCAGAAGATAGAGGCAGTGAGAGATTGGGCTAGGCCTACTACAGTGAAGGAAGTCAGAAGTTTTCTTGGGATGACTGGATACTACAGGAGATTCATTCAAGGTTATGCCCAGATAGCCGTGCCGCTTACTGGTCTGACCAAGAAGAATTTGAGCTTCAAGTGGACTGAGCAATGTGAGGCGAGCTTTCAGGAGTTGAAAGAGAAGCTGACTACTGCACCTATTTTGGTTCTGCCTAGAGCAGGCATTGAGTATGATGTTTACAGCGATGCTTCACATCGTGGGCTTGGTTGTGTCTTAATGCAAGAAGGAAGAGTAATCGCTTATGGGTCTAGGCAACTACGACCGCATGAGAAGAATTATCCGACTCATGATCTGGAGTTGGCTGCGATTATCTTTACCCTGAAGCAATGGAGGCACTACGTGTACGGTGAGATGTTGAACATGTGCACGGACCACAAGAGCTTGAAGTACATATATCAGCAGAGGGATCTGAATCTGAGGCAGCAGAGATGGTTGGAAGTGCTTGAGGAATTGCGACCTGAGATCAAGTATCATCATGGGAAGGCTAATGTTGTGGCTGATGCACTTAGTCGCAAGAGCAGTTTAGCCAGTTTGATTACAACTCAGAAGCATTTGATTGAGGAATTAGATCGAGCAGGTATTGAAGTTGTCTTGCAAGGATTGAGAGCATCTTTGGCTCAGTTGAGGCTTCAGCCTACTTTGAATGGAAGGATCATTGCAAGTCAAGAGGTTGATGCTGATATTTTGGAGATGAAGGAGCAGGTTGGTGCTGGCAGGTTGCCCGGATTTCAAATCAGGGATGGAGTGCTGTGGTTCGGAGATAGGCTATGGGTTCCAAATCAGGCGGACCTGAAAGAGAGTATTCTTCAGGAGGCACATGCTACTCTTTTGTCGGTGGTACATCCTGGAAGTACTAAGATGTACAAAGACATCAAGCAGCATTTCTGGTGGTCAGGATTGAAGCGGGATGTGGCAGAATTTGTGGCGAAGTGTGAGGCTTGTCAGCAAGTCAAAGCCGAAAATCAGAGACCCGGAGGTCTATTACAGCCGTTACCTATTTCAGAATGGAATTGGGATAACATCAGTATGGATTTCATTACGGGATTGCCTATGAGTTCTAAGGGCAATGATGCAATTTGGGTTATAGTCGATCGACTAACCATGTCCGCTCACTTTTTGGCGATGAAACTCACTGCTTCGATGGACAAGTTGGCTGAGTTGTATGTTGACGAGATTTTCCGACTTCATGGTGTTCCGTCAACTATTGTGTCTGATCGAGATACGCGGTTTACTTCGCATTTCTGGAGGAGTCTTCAGACAGCTTTGGGTACCAAGATAGATTTCGGCACTGCTTTCCATCCGCAAACCGATGGGCAGACCGAGAGAGTCAACCGTATTCTTGAGGGTATGCTTCGGTGTTGTATACTAGACATTGGAGGCAGTTGGGAAAGGCATTTACCTTTGGTAGAGTTTGCCTACAACAACAGTTTTCAGGCTAGCATTGGGATGGCGCCGTATGAAGCTCTGTATGGCAGGAATTGTAGGACACCTGTTTGTTGGTATGAAGTTGGGGAGCGTCAGTTGTTTGGTCCTGAGCTTGTGCAGCAAACCTCTGAGAAGATTGTTCTGATCAGGAAAAGGTTGGTAGAAGCTCAGAGCAGGCAGAAAAGTTATGCAGACAACCGGAGAAGGGACCTTGAGTTTGAGGTTGGTGACTTCGTCTTTCTGAAAGTATCACCCAGTAAAGGTGTTGTTCGTTTCGGCAAAGGCGGAAAGTTAGCCCCGAGGTTTATAGGCCCGTATAAGATATTGAAAAGGATCGGGAAAACTTCTTACCAGCTTGAATTACCGGAAGAGTTATCTCAGGTGCACAATGTCTTTCATGTGTCTATGCTGAGAGGTTATATTCCAGATCCGAGTCATCATTTGCCTGAAGTGCCGGAAGGTTTGCAGTTGGATCTGAACTACATCGAGTCTCCTGTCGAGATTGTTGATTGTCGAGAGAAAGTCTTGAGGAATAAGACGATACTGATGGTCAAGGTAGTCTGGAGACACCACTTGGTTGAAGAGGCTACTTGGGAGTCCGAGGAGAGGATGTTGAAGGATTATCCAGAGCTTTTTGCTTGACTGTATCTTTGTATCTTTTTGTTCTTGTGTGAATGTTGTATTTTGTTTCCCACTCTTGACTGTAGTTCCGGAGACGGAACTATTCTAAGGAGGGAGTGTTGTAATGCCCAGATTTTTTATTTAATGAAAAATTATTTATTTTGCACGTAGTGTGCACGTGCAATATTTTTGGTTAATATTCTCATCAAGATGAGTAATTTCAATTTGTGCTGTTAATTATTTTGTACAAAAGCCCTATTTTAATTAGATTAAAAAGCCTTTTTCTTAAAGCCCAAAATGTAATTTATTTATTTTATTTTAAAATAACTATTTTGGCCCATAAACTAAAGCCCATGGACTATATTTTTACACAACTTGTCATGTAGAATACAATTTAAAAGATTATTTTATTTTATACAAAAATTTAATGTACAATTTTGGGCCTAGTTGCATGCACGTGCACTACACGTACCCGTGCAAAATGCATTATTTCCCTTGGCCGGTTGTGATCTTTTTGGAGGGAACTCAAAATTTGAGTGGTGGTTATTTGGATGTGGGTGGTTATTGCAACTCCTACTTTCATCTTGGCCCTTCATCCTACAACCAACTAATTGATCCTAGCCCTCCATTCTATGTAATTTTTAGTATAAATACCCCCCCCCCCCAATGGCTAGTTATTTTGTGCTTAATATTCTCTTACAAACCTATAGTCTAATAGCATTATCTAGTAGTAGTTTGTGAGTTAAAAAGATTGAGTTGTGAGTGGGATTGTGCTTGCATTCTACCAAGGAAGAGAGGGCCGGCTATTCAAGGAGGAGCTCGGGTTGGTGCTTGTGGAGCTTGTGTGCGCATCATCTAGGAGGAGGTGCATCTCGTTGCAAAGGACTTTCGTTACTAATTGAGATTTTTTTCTCTCCATACAAGGTGGGTGAAATTTTCCTATTTCTAAAGTAGGATTGCATGCTAGTTAATTTAGAAAAATTGAAGCATGAAAATGATTAAGAAGAGCACACTTTAATTGGGAAAAATGACTTCTTGAATGATTGAAATGTGGACATACGAATTTATATGTGGTTCTATTATTTGAGTTGTAAGTGGATTGGTTAGAATCATGAATTGAGTGATAGAAAATGCATTCTTTTACCATCAAAAATTACACACAAAGTTAGTAGCTTGATTATACCCTTTTCATGTGTGAAATAGACCCTTTGTACTGCTATAGGCAGGAACGAATTAAAATATGAGTTGTATGTTAGATAAATGATTAAAGTCAGAACATTAATGTGAATTTATTAATAAAAAGACTAGATTGCTAAATGCGAAGAAATGTCGAAAAAAAGGAGTAATGTAAAGTTATAATCTAGAATTTGAATTAATGGTATGAAAATATGTTTTAATTGTTGAAAAAATTATTTTTTCCATACCGGTATGTAAATTGGACAAGAATTTGTTAATCTGGAGTTATACAGTATTTTTTATGAAGATCAAATGAAATTGGGACTAGTTAAATATCGAAATGTTCTAAAGAACAGAGAGCACGGGTTAAATGAATATGAACTTATAATGTGACAACCTGAGCACGTAGCTCAAGTGGTCAGAGAGCACGGTTGGCTTCTCAGTGGTGACTGGTTCGAATCCCGTGAGAAGCATTGTTTTGTTTGTTTTTTTTAAAACAAGTTAACAACGGGCCGAGAGCATTTAATGCTCTCAGCCACGCTTTATATCGCTGGCACAGCTCGGTCTGTTGGCTTGTGCTGTCGGCTGTGACTCAGGGGAGCCGGGTTCGATTCTTGCTATCGGCAAGAATGAAAAAAATGTTTTTTGGGTTTTTTAAGTGTCCAAAAATTATGAAAAAAATATGGTTATTCTCCTAAAAATATAAGGGACTATATAAAAATGATTTGGGGTTTATTTGAATGAAATAAACTATGATTTGTGAATGAAAGGCATAAAGAGATCTATGGTTCTAGATATATACCTGGTGAAAAATTATAACTTACAAGAATAAATTGAAATGGAGGATTAGAAGATGATTTGGCAAAAGGAAATTTTTATTGTGTGACATAATGTGATTTATTCTCATTTGAGAATAATGTGGAAATATGAATTCTGAATATTTGTTAGTGATGTGAAATTTCGATATGAAGTGATAATTGATAAAGCATATGAAATTCATGTATAGTCATGGACTATTTGAAAAAATTAGAAATCATGATTTGAAAAGAGAATATACATGTGAGTATGATAACTCAACATGGGAATTTATGAGTTGGAAATACTCATTTTGGAAATTGTGAATTGAAAATTGAAATAAAAGAGTAGCTAAGTCTCCCCCGATATTTGGAAATGAAATGAAATGAAAATTGAAAAGAAAGACCAATGTTGGTCATGTTGAAATGAATGAATAAGTCCGGTTTAGTGGAGAGGCTAACTCTAGAGCTTTGATTTTGTTCATGATTTTAATAAAACCTAAGGATTAGTACATAGTGAAGACGTGATGAAAGTAAGAGAAAAACATTGAGTATGAGGGCCATTGGATAGCGGCGAGAGCGTATCCCAGGAATTCCCATGATGAGTCTGGGTGAGGATGCTGCTCCAGAGTACCGTCCCGGTGGCGATGCTCGTGAGGTGTTTGAAGACTACGGGTGGTGTCATGTCTATGGTGCGAGCTGAATTACCACAGGATGTCAGCATGATGAGTCATGTCAGCGATGAGATTCCCTCCAGAGTGCCTATACATGAGTTCGTAGGTCAGAAAACATCTAGGATACTTACCGTAGTTACAGTAGTAGATTAAGTCATGGCGAGGGATTGAACCCTACAAAGATGAAGAACGATTAAGGGTTTGCCCTCGGACCTATGTAGTATGGGATGCATAGAATCCGAACAAGTGCACATTAGTGTCATGTAATATAAATAAATGCATTAAGGACTAAGTGCACAATCACAACACGACATCAATAGGGTAGTCCCTTTAGTTTGAAATGTGACAAGTTTGTGTTTGCTAAATATGGAAACTTAAGTTATACTATTTCCGGCATACAGAGGATGACCGTGTATAATGATCGTCGGTTCAATAAACTGACGTACCCACAGTCTTATATGCAGGTAAATGGCTTGATAAAGATTAAAGAGGAACAAATGCTTAAAGATTACTCGATGTGGTTGCATACTTGTTTTCATTGTTGTAAAATTTTACTTCCGCTGTACAATGTAAAATGTAATATTGATGTAAACTCTGATGTAAAGTGAAAAGTTTAAATTTCCTTGTAAAATTGTACTAAAAGAAGCGGAAAGATCCTGTAGAACATCTCAAATTCAGTGTATTTGGGATTCAGGGCATTACATTCCTACTCTGATTATTCCTGTGAAATGTTATAAAGATCCTGACAGCTTATGGATGATGAAAATTATTCTCTAGACTTATTCACGTATCCGTATTCCGTATTCTCTTTTTGGGAGGTGGGGCATGACATTCACGCTTGGTAGTTCGGATCCTCGGTATATAGATTCGAGCTACGTGGCGTGATCTAAGCCGTTGATGGAGATCAGGCGCGAATCATGAGGCGATGTTTTTCACTATTTTCATGCTCGGTAGTTCGGATCCTCGGTATATAGATCCGATCTACGTGGTGTGATCTGAGCCGTTGATGGAGATCAGGTGCGAATTATGAGGCGATGTTTTTCACCATTTTCACACTCGGTTGTTCGGATCCTCGGATTTTAGATCCAAACTACGTGGCGTGATCTGAACCTTTGATGGAGATCAGACAGGAACTATGTGGCATGTATAGCTTTAATTGTGTTCATTTTATATATTTATTTTGATTTCTTTTCTATTTTGTGATTCTATCCTGTTGCTTATTCATGTTAGCCTTCTCATGTCTGTTCCTGCAATTTGCTTCTGCCTCACTTTGACTTCTTGCTAGGTATTATCCTTGTCCATTCCTTTCCTACTCATGTTGTCTTTGACTCTGGTGCAACTCATTCTTTTGTTTCCTCCCGCTTCGTCGACCTGCATCACTTGGCTAGCAGCGCTATGCCAGTAGCTTGGAATATTACTATAGGTGAAGGTGTTGTCGTGTGTTCTCAGATCTATGAGCAGAGTCCCCTGGTTATTAGTGGTCTTGATTTTGTTGCTGATCTGATTGTCATCAACAATTCTGGGTTTGATGTTATCTTGGGGATGGATTGGATTGGTGTCACTCATGCTGTAATTGACTGTCGTAAGAAGATGGTGTTTCGTATGCCAGAATGTCAGGAATTTGAATTTTATGCCTGTGAAACGCCACATGCTTATGTGGAGAAGTTGGCAAGTCGGGAAGTTGGAGTTATGGAGGAAGTGTGTGCCGATGATGTTGTTGCACCATTGGTTGTGCGAGACTCTCTGAATGTTTTTCTTGAGGAATTGCCAGAATTACCGCTAGATTGTGAAGTGGTGTTCAGTGTTGATGTTCAGCCGGGTATAGCTCCAATCTCTAAGAGTCTGTACAAAATGGCTCCTGTTGAGTTAGCTGAGTTGAAGGAGTAGATTTAGGAGTTGCTGGATAGGGTTTTTATCAGGCCAAATGTTTCACCATGGGGATCTCCTGTACTGTTCGTCAAAAAGAAGGTTGGTAGTCGCAGGTTGTGCATTGACTACCACGAGCTCAATATTGTCACAGTGAAGAATCGATATCCGTTGCCAAGGATTGATGACCTATTTGATCAATTGGGAGGCGCTTTTGTATTTTTGAAGCTGGATCGTTGTTCTGGTTACCAACAGGTTAAGGTGAAAGCCGAGGATGTCTAGAGGACTGCTTTTCGTACTAGATATGGGCACTATGAAATCTTGGTGATGCCTTTCGGAGTTACTAATGCTCCAGCTGTGTTCATGAGCTTGATGAATCTGGTTTTCTCTCCCTTTCTGGACAAGTTTGTTATGGTGTTCATTGATGATAACCTTGTCTATTCTCGAAACCGTGATGAGCATGCTGAGCACTTGAAGGTTGTTTTGCAAACATTGAGGGATCATCAGCTTTATGGGAAGCTTAGCAAGTGTGAATTTTGGCTTGATCGTGTGGCATTCTTGGGCCATATTATTCTGGTGATGGAGTTTATGTCGAGCCGTCCAAGATGTCTGCTGTTAAGGATTGGCTGACACCAAAGTCAGTATCGGAAGTTCGAAGTTTTCCTGGTCTAGCAGGGTACTACAGGAAGTTTGTTCGGGATTTCTCGAAAATTGCCGAGCCATTGACCAAGTTGACTAGGAAGGACCAGAAGTTTGTGTGGATGAGTCTTGTGATGAAGTCTTCGTTGAATTGAAGAATCGGTTGATATCAGCACCTGTGTTGACTATAGCAGATGGTTCAGGAGGTTTCGTAATTCACTGTGATGCTTCAGGTAGAGGTTTGGGTGCTGTTTTCCCTAAACACTCCAAGTTGACCGACCCCCAATGCAGCTAGAAATTTTCAAAATTCAAAATTTGCCTCCAAGTGGTAATTTTACATAAAAGTCCTTCACTTTGAAATATTTGCAAACATGCCAGAAATTACTCATAAAAATCCCGAAAATTTAGAATTATTCTCTACTAATAAAGATTAGACTTTTCAAATAAAATTTCTGACTTTTATTTCCCAAGAAAAATATTTGCACGTGTTTTGCTCGTGCAAAAATAATAAATTTCATAAAAATGTTTAATAAATCACAAAAATATAGAAAATATATAGGTATCCACAAATACTCGGTTCATGCTCTCTGTTATATAGCTAGGTTCTGGGAAATTATGGTTTAATCGCAGTTTTGCAATTTAGTCCCCCAACAACCAAAATTTTCATAATTATATATTTACTCAATAAAATCAAGTCAAATCAAATTAGAGGGATAAATATCTCCCCCAAATCTCTCCACTGCCAGATCGGCCGACTAAAATAGAATTTTGAATTCGAATTTTACCTCTAAACGATATTTTGCACAAAATCCCTTTTCTTTGAAGGTATTTACAAAAATAGTTTATTTATCCAGAAAAATCTCAAAATTCAGAATATACTCAATTATACATAGGAGAATTTATTTATAAATTTAAATGTGGAAATTTGCACCTCAAAAATATTTGCACATGTTTTGCACGTGTGAAAAGGTCAATTTTACAAAAATCCAAAATAATTAGATAAATTGATTTAAAACTTATTTATTAATTCAAAATATAGTATTTAAAATTCTGGGGTGTTACACGTTTATCCATGTATTGCACGTGTTTGTTTACTTACAAAGTTAAGGTTTGTTTGGTTACAAACTCGAACTCTCTCATTAAAATAGTAGAGATTCGTCATGAACTACAACATGAATAAAATTGACAAATATCTTCCAGAACTGCTAATTATGTTGAGAACCGCTGAATAAGATATTAGTAAGGGAAACACCATTATGATGGTCCAACAGGCCAAAGATAAGGAAAATGGCAAAAAGCAGATTAAGAAACCCAAGGGCAAGGGGAAGGGCAACTGCAATTTCAAGCCCAGCACTTCTGCCTTGAAATCTAAGGGTGGGACGGCTAAGGAGGGCACATGCGTCCACTATGGTGAGACCGGACACTGGAAGAGGATATGGCATAAGTACCTAGAGGAACATAAGAAAAAGAAAAGAAGTGAGACTTCCACTACATGTATTTTTGTTATCGAAGTCAATTTATCTACTTCTGCATCTTGGGAATTGGATACTAGATGTGGATCTCACATTTGTGTAAATGTGCAGGATCTCAAAAGGAGTAGACCATTGTCTAAGGGAGAAGTTGACCTACGAGTTGGAAATTGAGCAAAAGTTCCTGCTTCAGCTATAGGAACTTGTCATTTATCATTATCCACTGGGCTCATCATTAAGTTAGAGTATTGTAATTTTGTGCCTGCTATTAGTAGGAATATTATTTCTATTTCTTGTTTGGACAAGAAGGGTTTTTTCATTTATAATAAAGGACAAAAGTTGATTTATTTATTTCAATGATATATATTATCCTAGTGCACAATTGAGTAATAGACTTTATATTCTCGACCTCGAAATACCCGTCTATAAGATAAATACTAAGAAGTTCAAACTAAATGATACGAACCCAACTTACCTTTCCATTGTCGTTTGGGCCACATAAATGATAATCGCATATCCAAACTCATAAAGATGGATTCTTGGACTCATTTGATTTTGAATCATATGAGGTATGTGAAAATTGTTTGTTGGGCAAGATGACAAAAGCTCCATTCACTCGAAAATGAGAAACGGCTAGTGATCTTTTAGGTCTCATACATAATGATGTCTGCGGACCTTTCAACACATTGGATAGAGGTGATTTTCAATACTTCATTACATTTACTGATGATTTTAGTAGATATGGGTTTGAGTATCTGATGAAACAAAAATCATAGTTATTTGAAAAGTTCAAAGAATTCAAGAACGAGGTACAAAACCAACTTGGTAAAAGTATTAAAGCCCATCGATTATATTGAGGTGGTGAGTACTTAAGCCAAGATTTTGATGACCATCTAAAAGAGTACGGGATAATATCTCACTCCCCCATGGAACACCGCAATGGAATGGTGTCTCTGAGTGGAGGAACCGGACCTTGTTAGACATGGTCTGATCTATAATGAGTCATGCAAATCTTTCAAGATCCTTCTGGGGACATGCTTTATTACAGCTGCTTTCACACTAAATCGTGTTCCATCTAAAACGGTTCAGGAGACACCATATGCGATATGGACTGGGAGGCTTCCTAGTGTGTCTTTTATGAAGATTTAGGGTTGTGAAGCCTATGTAAGGTGCCAAGTATCTAATAAACTTGGTCCCAAATCTGATAAGTGCTTCTTGGTAGGATATCCCAAGGAAACCATGGGATACTATTTCTATAATCCCACTGAACGCAAAGTGTTTGTCACATGGACTGATGTGTTCATAGAGAGAGAATTCATCTCCAAAAGAACCAGTAGGAGAACAATAGAACTTAAAGAAATTCAAACTTTGTAAAGTAGCAGCGAACCAATGGTGGAAATGGAGCAGACTCCATAAATCGATGTGGAACAACAATATGCTCAAGTAGCACAAGACCTACGTAAGTCTAGTAGGATACCTCATCAACTCGAGAGATATAAATTTCTTTTGATTCAACATGGTGATGTATTGCTCATGGATAAAGATGAGTCTATGACTTATGAGGAAGTTGTAAAAAGCCCAGACTCTGAGAAATAGCTTGAAGCCATGAGATCTGAGATGGAATCCATGTATGCCAACCAAGTATGGATATTGGTAGACTCACCTGAAGGGGTAAAACCTATTGGGTGCAAATGGGTTTTCAAAAAGAAAACTAACATGGATGGTAACCTGCAAACCTTTAAGGGGTGGTTGGTGGCTAAAGGTTTCAAGCAAGTTCGTGGTGTAGACTATGATGAGACTTTTTTCCTAGTTGTCATGCTTAAATCTCTTCGGATTTTGTTTGCTATTGCAGCATATCATGATCATGAAATCTGGCAGAAGGATGCCAAAACTGCTTTCCTAAATGGAAATCTTCTCGAGGATGTGTACAAGACACAGTCTAAGGGTTTTGTCACTCCAAATGATTCTAGAAAGGTGTGTAAATTGTAACGATCTATTTATGGGTTAAAGCAAGCTTCTAGAAGCTGGAATCTTCGATTCGATGATGCAATCAAAGAGTTTGGTTTCATCAAGAAGGAAGATGAACCTTGTGTCTACACAAAGGTTAGTGGAAGCACAATTTTCTTTCTGGTGTTCTATGTAGATGACATACTACTCATTGGGAATGACATCCCTACCTTACAGTATATAAAGACATGGCTAGGGAAATGCTTTTCCATGAAGAACATGGGTGAAGCTTCCTATGCTTTAGGCATCAAGATCTATAGAGATAGATCAAGAAGATTGCTTGGCCTAAGTAAGAGTACATTCATAGACAAAGTATTAAAACATTTTAATTTGCAAGAGTCCAAAAAGGAATTTCTTCCTATGTCGCATGGTGTAAGTCTGGCTAAGGCTCAATGTCCTAGAACTCAAGATGAGAGGGACCCAATGACTAAGATTCCATATGCATCTGCAATTAGATCTATGATGTATTCCATATTATTTACTCGTCCAGATGTCCAATATGCCTTGAGCAGGACGAGAAGGTACCAGTCACATCCCAGTGAGAGTCACTGGACTTCTGTCAAGAACATCCTTAAGTACTTAAAAAGGACTAAGGATTCGTTCTTGGTATATGGAGCCAAGGAAGAGATTGTTGTAAAGGGTACATTGACCCTAGCTTCCAGTCCGATAAGGATGACTCTAAATCGCAATCAAGTTTTGTGTTTTGCCTAAATGGTGGAGCTGTGAGTTGGAAGAGTTCGAAGCAGTAAACAGAAGCTGATTCTACCATAGATGCTGAGTATATTACTGCCTCCAATGCAGCAAAGGAGATTGTTTGGATAAAAAAGTTCATGACTGAACTTAGCATAGTTTCTAGCATTGTGGACACGGTGGACCTTTATTGTAATAACAATGGGGCCATTGCACAAGCTAAGGAGGTAGATCTCACCAGCGATCCAAAAATATACTTAGACACTTCCATCACATTGGAGAGATCATCGATAGAAGGGATGTGATGATATCTAGAGTACCGACAGATGATAACATCGCTGACCCACTGACAAAGCCTCTTGCACAAAGAAAGCATGAGGGTCACAATAGATCTGTAGGCATTAGATGTATATATGATTGGCTCTAGTGCAAGTGGGAGATTATTGGTGTATGCTCTAGAGGCCAGTTGTGTATTGACATTACTAGTTTACATTGTATCATGACATTTATTTCAAATTTAGGTATTTCATTTATTGTGTTATTTATTGTGAATTAAATGAACATAATGAAGTCCTTAGAATAGTAAGTTCAATGTCATGGGATATCAAGTGCATGACTTGATTGTGAGATCCTATTGGCTGAAATCGGAACACTTTGCTTAAATGTCCCTTGTCACACCATGCTTCCCAAAATATGTGATTACGAGCACGTAACGAAGGTCCAGTGAATTATGTAAACACCATCCATAAGCTGTACCAGGCTAACTCATCAACATGAATAACAATCACAACTACGCAAGAGAATATAGTCACATAAATGAAGAAAAACTTCAATAATAAATGAAATAATTTAAAACATAATATCCAACATCTGGGATAAAACAAACTTCGTGTCAACAAAGCCTATAAACAAAGTACAATATCAATAACAATGTTCAAGGGAAAAATAGCATAAAAGATAATTCAAGCAGTCTATTCTGGGGCTCCATTCTTTAAAGTTGCTACTAACCAAGTCCTTCTGGTATCACTCCTTGAATACCTGCAAACTCATGATCTAAAATAGAAAAATAGTGTTCATTATAGCAAGTCACAGACAGCAAGTAGCGAAAAACAAAAAACAAATAAATCATGGTATGTCAAGAATAAAGGAATGGATCAAAGTCAAGAACAAAGACAAAGGTTGGCAATAATGTCAAGGGTCTATGTTTATTTTTGCAATAATCAATACTTACAATTCATGGTCAATATCGATGACAATATACGTGATCAAGCATGCAATGTCGATCTATGGTTATTATTCGTTTTATTAACCTATCGGATGCACGTAGTACTGTGTCCCATATCACAGGTTCAGTGCATGCAAAGAAATGAACGTTTTAGACTGTGATGGAGAACTGAACAGATCATGTACTCGGATAATATGATAACGAGATAACAAGCGTTACTCCACCTTCCATGACAATAATCCATGTAAGCAAGAAGGGCCCTTACCGAGTATATAGTTTCCGATTGTTCACTACCAAGTCAACCCTTAATACCTCGGCTTATTAATATTTTATTACATCCTAATGTAAGCATGCAAGAAGATGTCAAGGTTGTGTAATGCAAGGTGTGGCTAATTCTACTGATTACATGCAAGGAAAAAAGAGTTACACTAAATCAATACAAAAACATACATTCTGGACAGCAAAACATTGTTGTACAAAAAATAGAGATTCCCGTTACAGGAAATGAAAACTAGATCTGTCAGGAGTTCTAGATACTACTCTCTACTGGTTGCAGCGCATATACACACGACATATAAAAATCACAGAAACTAGCTTTAAATTCTTATTCTTTACAGATTTTATGTTCAGGCAGCAGGTTGTAGGTTATGTTCACCTTTGTATATCGGGTCTGAGAAATTATCAATTAATTTAACAAAAAATTCAGGGTGATTCCTAAGTATGTCTAGTCTCAGCCAAATTAATTTCACATTTTAATTTTACTCTTAACATGTTCTTTTATTAACAAATCAGGGTGATACACATATAATTGCGAATATGGAAATCCATACATAGGAGTATTAAAAGTCAGATATCTTACAGATTATGAATTAGAATTCAATTTCATCGAATGTTCTGGATAGTAGACTCACAGAGCTACAATTTATGTTTACAAAGTTTATTCAAATTACTACAACAACAGGTTCTAAAGTATAATGCAAAAAAAGGCATACAACAAGCCAGAAAATAAATTAACATGAATTGACAATAATTTCAATACACAAGCATGCAATCTCATGGTAATTAATTAACAAAGGTTCTAATTAGTTATTAACATGCAAATTTAAGGTTAACGATGCATTTTACAATCAGGGCAATTAATTCATGAAAATAATATTCAATCGGGAACATCTCAATCATCAATCAATTCTATAGCATGGATCTAATTGTTTTCATGTATTACGTACATATGCAATGTGTAATAGGGACTGGGGTTCGAGTCAAAGATAATGCCATGAAAAGAGATTTATCACTTGGTATCGCCGATGAATCCGTGATAAACTCTTGAACTGATATAAACAAATACATATATGAGTATTGGCATATGAGCTACTTGCAGGAATCAATGATAATTATTGAACGTGACAATAACAGGGTTCAAGAAGACTTGCCTTTACCGACGGTTAATCCGAGAATGAAGAGATTAACGGGATGGGAATCCCGACGGCAATGCACGTGCAATGCTCGAATCCACAAAACAAGTGCAAACACGTGCAAGCAACACACAACAAGAACTCCAAGCAGCAATACACAGCAAGAACTCTAAGCAGCAATACACAGCAAGATCTCCAACACACACAGAACAGTAAACTGCAAAGGCAAGAGCAGCTACGGGGAGTGGCGGTGCATTGCGATGGTGGAGGTCGACAGTGGGGTGGTCTCTTGCGTTGAGGTATTCGGGAGTGATGGCGAGGAGACAGGGATGAGGGTGCAGGTGACGGGATGGCGATGAGAAGGTGTAGGTGGTGGAGGTCGATGAGGTGGGCGATGATGGAGGTGGATGGGTGACTGTGGTGAGGGTGGTGTCGAGGTCAGGAGTGACGGGATGATCGGAGACGGGGAGATGAGGACGAGGGCGGTGAGGTAGTGGGTCGGGGGTTGTGGCCAAACGGTTGGGTTTCGGTGCAAATAGGAAGGATGGAAGAAGAAGGATGCGGGGGTAAGGGTGAGCGGGTATGTTTAGAGGGTGATTAGGGTTTTAATTAGATTAGTGTTAGGGCGATTAGTATATATAGAGTATTAGGATGGTGGGTTATTGGCTTTCTTGTTGCGGGTCCAATAAGGAGATAGGTTATTGGGTGTGGGTATTGGATTCAAATAAGAATGGGCTATAGGGTTAACGGGTATGGGTTTAGAATCAAAAGGAAAATAAATAGAAATATATTACATAAATTAGAGTATTCAACATACAAAATTTAAATAGGTTGCACAAAAATTTCAGGGTTCAACAAAATAAAATTAATTGGAAGAACACAACTGAATTAAGATTTAACTTTCAGAAATAATTAGAACAATGATATATTAATAATATACTTTGTTTGGACTTTAAAATAATAAATAATAATATTAGATGGATTAAGATCTATGGACCTTCACAAATTTAAAAAAAAATATAAAGACAGAATAATGATAATATAAGATTAGGCAAAAATATAATAAATAGCGATATAGTAGTACATACTAATTAATTAAATTAGATAGTATACATCAAATTCATACTGCAATAATAATAAAATATAGCTTAAGATCTATAGGCTTTCACAAATAAATAAATAACAACAGATGAATTTTAGTAAAAAATCAAGAAATAATAATAATAATAATAATAATAATAATAATAATAATAATAATAATAATAATAATATAATAATAATAATAATATTAATAATAATAATAATAATAATAATAATATCTATATAATAAAACACAAAGAAAGTTATCAAGTGGCTCTCTTTCAATCCCCCCAAATTCAAAGGTCCAGATCTAACCTCACAAAACACATCCCCCCCCTCCCAAAAGTTTTCCTCCAAAACTCAAATTCAAATCCCCCCCCACAAAACAACTCATTTATTTATTTAATTATCTCTCTCTCTCTCTCTCTCTCTCTCTCTCTCTCTCTCTCTCTACATATATATATATATATATATATAATAAAACACAAAGAAAGCTATCAAGTGGCTCTCCTTCATTCCTGCAAAATCAAAGGCCCAGATCTAACCTTACAAAACACATTTCCCCCCCAAAAGTTCCCCCCTCCCCCCCAAAACTCAAATTCATATCCCCCCCCCAAAAAAAAAACACATTTATTTATTTAATTATCTCTCTCTCTCTCTCTCTCTCTATATATATATATATATATATATATATATATATATATATATATATATATATATATATATATATAGGAAAAATTTTCATTGTGCACCACCCCTCCGTGTGCACTCGTGTGCACTCGGCCTTCCCGCCTTTATACCAACGATCGAACCGTTCACATTGATCTACGCATCTAAATTAGTCTAAATTTGTAAAATCAAATCATTGAAATTCATTTGCCCATCCATCATGTGACTATAAAAAGCAATGATTTTCAGCCATACAATTTTGTAACACTTGAATGGATGGGTAAATGAATTTTAAATGATTTGATTTCACATATTTAGACTAATTTAAATGTGTAGATCAATGTGAACGGTTCGGATCGTCGATACGAAGGCAGGAAGGCCGAGTGCACATGTCGTGTGCACCATAGGTAGTGCACAACAGAAGACTTCCCTATATATATACATATATATATATGGAAACAGGACTTTTATACTTCAATGTACAATTATTTTTCACCAAATACTAATGGAAACAGGACTTTTATTTACAACTAATTATTTTCATACTATTCAAACTTCAGCTAAATAATTGTTGATTTACTATTTACAAGGCTTTTCATGTGCTATTTCATTCTGAAGACGTGTCGTAGGCACATGGCCACGAGAAAATCTAGTATGTATATATATATATATATATATATATATATATATATATATATATATTAAAATAGGATTTGAGTTTAATAAATTTATTAAAATCCAAATAGTAATAATATATTTGATCTGGGATCAATTAGGAATAGAAATAAAGTTAAAATATATCATCCTCGAAATAAATATAATGGTCGATTAGAAAAGACTCTGATAGAAGATCCAAAATGAATTTGAAACAAAATGAATTTATAAATAATCAAAATAAAGAAAATACCCAGGAATATGTATTTGCGGAAACGAGGGTCACAATCCTACCCACCTTACAAAAAGAATTTTTTCATCGAAATTCAATCAGGCGGAACGTATGACAAGCCAAGGGCAAACTTGTGAAATAACAAAACAGAGAATTTAGAGGGAAAGAAACGAAACAGTGGTAACACCAAAATAAGAAAAAGAATGGATATGAATGGATTGATCTAGAATGATGTTGAATAAAGATTCTATGAATGATGATGAATGCAAATGTTTGAAAAATGAACTAAACAATGTAAAGAAGGAGAAGCAAAATGAGAATCCTGGGACCTGTGTGTTATGGGCCCACCACGCTTCTGCTATGCCACTCTGATAAAAAAGACTCCATCATCAGCATCTATTAAGTCCAGCAATCTGCCTTGTGGCTCACAATATCCTTGACATGTCCAAACGACATCTCTCTAGCATGAAGTTTGAACTCCTGGCAACATGAGATTCTGAACACTTTCTGGAATCCTGGGACTCTGCATGCATATCTTGAAGCAAACGATGATACTTCCTCTCCTGGTGATGTCCAAGCCGCCAACATGTCGTTGTAGATCCAGCGAAGTCGATCTACCAACCGAACAGAAACAGAAAGGATAGCACAAAAATAAAAAGAACATGGGTACGGAAAGAATGAAGTTACACCTAATAAGGAATCAGTGGATAAGAACAACTGCAAGCGACGAAGAAAATAAGAAATGAAGGAACTAAATATAAAGGGATGAAAAAGTGGATCGAATAAGATTCGTACCCAAATTATATGTTGGTTATTATATGTTCATGTGATCAATGTGGTGCGCATATTGTTGAGTTAACCTCGCTAGAGCCAAACCTGACTAACATCAGTCAAACATGACTAACACATTATCCAAACCTAGCTCTGATAGCACTAAAAACCTGTCACGCCCCGCTTTCTAAAATACGGGAATACGAACACGTAACGAAGGCCCAGCGAATGATGAAAACACCATCCCTAAGCTATACCAGTCTAACTCAACAATATGAATAACAATCACAACCACGCAAGAGAATATAGTCACATAAACGAAGAACAACTTCAATAATAAATGAAATAATTTAAAACATAATATCCAACATCTGAGATAAAACAAACTTCGTGTCAACAAAGCCTATAAACAAAGTACAATATAAATAACAATGTTCAAGAAAAAAATAGCATAAAAGATAATTCAAGCAGTCTATTCTTGGGCTCTATTCTCTAAAATTGTTACTCACCAAGTCCTTCCAGTATCACTCCTTGAGTACCTGCAAACTCATGATCTAAAATAGAAAAAGAGTATCCATTAGATCAAGTCACGGACAGCAAGTATCCAAAAACAAAGAAAAAATGCATAGTATGTCAAGAATAAAGGACTGGATCAAAGTCAAGAACAAAGACAAAGGTTGGAAATAATGTCAAATGTCTATATTTAATTATGCAATAATCATTAGTTACAATTCGTGATCAATATCGAAGACAATATACAGGATCAAGCATGCAATGTCGATCTATGGTTATTATTCACTTTATTAACCTATCTAATTCACGTAGTACTGTGTCCCATAACACAGGTTCGGTGCTGACAAACAAATGAACGTTTTAGACTGTGATGGTGAACTCAACAGATCGTGTACTCGGATAACAAGATAACAAGATAACAAGATAACAAGCGTTATTCCACATTCCATGACAATAATCCATGTAAACAAGAAGGGCCCTTACCGAGTACAGTTTCCGATTGTTCACTACCAAGTCAACCCTTAATACCCCGACTTGTTAATATTTTATTACATCCTAATGTGAGAATGAAAGGTGTGGCTAATTCTACTCATCACATGCAAGAAAAAATGTTTGATACTAAATCAATACAAAAACATATGTTGTGGATAGTAAGACATTGCTGTACAAAAACAGAGACTTCCGTTGCTACAGGAAAGTAAAATTGGATTTGTCAGGAGTTCTAGAAACTACTCTCTGCTGGTTCCAGTGCATATACAGACGACATATAAAAATCACAGAAACTAGGTTCAAATTCTTATTCTTTTCAGATTTTGTGTTCAGGCAGCAGGTTTTCGGTTATGTTCACCTATGTATGTCGGGTTTGAGAAATTATCAAATAATTTCACAAAAATTTAGGGTGATTCCTAAGAATGTCTAGTCTCAGCCAAATTATTTTCACATTTTAATTTTACTGTTAATATGTTCTTTTTATTAACAAATCAGGGTGATACACATATAATTGCGAATTTGGAAATCCAAACCTAGCTGTACTAAAGTCAGTTATCTTACAGATTATCACTCAAAATTCAATTCTTTCGATTGTTCTAGATAGTAGACTCACATAGCTACATTTTATGTTTACAAAGTTCATTCAAATTACTACAGCAACAGGTTCTAAAGTTTAATGCAAAAAGAGGCAGACAGCAGGCCAGAAAATAAATTAACATGAATTGACAATAATTTCAATACACATGCATGCAATCTCATGGTAATTAATTAACAAAGGTTCTAATTAGTTATTAGCATGCAAGTTGAAGGTTAACGTTGCATTTTACAAGGGCTATTCATACTTTGGTTAAAACCGATTACCGAACCGAACCGAACCGAAATTTACCAATTTGGTTCGGTTTTTCGGTTTTCTGTTCGGTTTTTGGTTGGCTTCTAAATAAACCGAACCGAACAAAAATAGAACTTTTTTTGGACCAAAATAAATTATACCTCTAGGGTCCATCTCAAACTAAGCTGCTATGCAAGTGCACTTCCAGCTAATAGTAGCATACCTGCTGGAACAGATTTATCCTCCCCCTAGATACCTTGCAATCTGATTGTTAGAAATTTGATATAGTTCATGTTATATATATGTCATCCATTTAAAGGAGTATCTGCTTCAGTTAAGCTACCTATTCAACAAGGTAATTATTCTAAAAAATAATAGAATTCTGACATTTCTACATAAACTATTTTACTGTTAAGACTTTTTTATTATCAACCTAACACCTAATCAAAATGCCCAATAAATAGTACTATTGTTATTCCTGATGCCCTAATTAAGTGAATGTGGATAGTTTCAGTTGTGATCAGTTCACCTATTGATACCAAATACATTTTGAAAACTGAGGTACGTGGTATTATTCTGCTCGAACATATGTGTGACCTTCAGCATTGTATTCATGGAGAAATTCATATGACCCAAATTTATTTAAATAATTAGAATATATTAGTCAACTAATTAATTAGTAAAGGGGTAGGAAAAGCTATGGCAATGTATATTAATTAAGCTAACTTCTTACTTGCTGACAACAGTCTAAAGGCTGGTGATCTTGTTCATAGCAATAGCCATATGGCCCATGTAGTTGGCCATGTTGGACAGACATGCTAGAGCATCAGATGCCACTGTGTCAGAGAGTAATAGGTATAGCGTTTCCATGCCATGGCTGATGGCTTCCTCCGTCTCCTGCGTTCTCTCCTGCAGTCCACATATCCCCACTATCTGTGCCTCCGTCAATAGCTCTATGTGGTTCAACAGTATCTACTCATCATACGATAAATGCAATAATTTGGTTAGATAATGTAAGAAAATTAGTATGTACTAAAAATTTCGGTTAGTTCGGTTATTACCCGAACCGAACCGATAAAATTTGGTTCGGTTCAAACCAATAAACCAAATTTTATCAGTTTCGGTTCGGATTTCGGTTTCAAATATACCAAACCGAAAATATCGGTTCGGTTCGGTTTTGCATCGATGAACAGCTCTACATTTTACAATCAAGTCAATTAATTCATGAAAATAATATTCAATCGAGAACATCTCAATCATCAATCAATTCATGATAGCATGGATCTAATTGTTTTCATGTATTACGTGCATATGCAATGTGTAATAGGGACTAGGGTGCGAGTCAAAGATAATGACACGAAAAGAGATTTATCACTTGGTTTCACCGATTAATCCGTGGTAAACTCTTGAACAAATATCAACAAATATAGATATGAATATTGGAATATGAGCTACTTGCAAGAATCAATGAAAATTCTTGAACCCGAAAATAACAGGGTTCAAAAAGACTTGCCTTTACCGACGGTTAATCCGAGTATGATAAGAATAATGGGATGAGAATCCCGTTAGCAATGCATGTGCAACGCACGTACCCGTAAAACACGTGCAAACACGTGTAAGCAACACACAGCAAGAACTCCAAGCAGCAATACACAGCAAGATCTCTAACACACACATAACAGCAAACAACAAAGGCATGAGCAGCTACGGCAGGGTGGCAATGCACTGCGATGGCAAAGGTCGACATCGGGGTGGTCTCTAGTGTGGGGGTGTTCAGGAGTGATGGTGAGGAGACAAGAACGAGGGTGGAGGTGATGGGATGGTGATGAGAGGGTGCAGTTGGTGGTGGTCGATGAGGAGGGTGATGATGGCGGTGGATTGGTGACTCTGGTGAGGTTGGTGTAGAGGTCAGGAGTGACGAGATGATTGGAGACGGGGAGATGAGGACGAGGGCGGTGAGGTAGTGGGTCAGGGGTTGCTGTCGAACGGTTGGGTTGCTAAAAAGGATGCCGGGGTAGGGGGTGAGTGGCTGTGTTTAAAGGGTGATTAGGGGTTTAATTAGATTAAGGTTAGGGTGATTAGTATATAGAGAGTATTAGGATGGTGGGTTATTGGGTTTCTGGTTGCGGGTACAATAAGGAGATAGGTTATTGGGTGTGGGTTTAGGATTCAAATAAGAATGGGCTATAGGGTTAACGGGTTTGGGTTTAGAATCAATAGGAAAATACGTAGAAAAATATTAGATAAATTACAGTATTCAACATAGAAAATTTAAATAGGTTTTACAAAAATTTCACGGTTCAACAAAATAAAGTTAATTGGAAGAATACAATTGGACTAAGATTTTACTTTTCACAAATAGTTGGAATAATGATATATTAATAATATACTTTGTTTGGACTTTAAAATAATAAATAATAATAATAGATGGATTAAGATTTACGGACCTTCATAAATTAATAAACAATTAAAGAAAGAATAATGATAATAAGATTAGGCAAAAATATAATAAATAGCGATATAGTAGTACATACTAATTAATTAAATCAGATAGTATACATAAAATTCATACTCCAATAATAACAAAATATTGATTAAGATCCATAGGCTTTCACAAATTAATAAATAACAACAGTTGAATTTTAATGAACAGTCAAGAAACAATAATAATAATAGTAATAATAATAATTATAATCATAATAATGATAATTAATATATATATATATATCAAAATAATATTTGAGTTTATCAAAATTATTAAAATCCAAATAGTAATAATATATTTGATTTGGGATCAATTTGGAATAGAAAACAAAGTTAAAATATATCATCATTCTAAATAAATATAATGGTGGATTAGAAAAGACTTTGATAAAAGATCCAAAATGAATTTAAAATAAAATCAATTTATAAATAATGAAATTACAAAAAATACTCAGCAATATGTATTTGCGAAAATGGGGCTTACATCCCCAGTCAAGTATTATTGTAACACCCCGCAAAATACAATCTTTACTTTAGTAAATTTCTGAGGACATAATTAATCTGGGGGGGGAGGGGAGAGTGTAACACCCCACAAAATTGGAAATGACAATTTTGCCCTCGCGTTGTACGCACGTATATTTTGTACCGTTACGGGTAATATCCATAACGTATTTCACCATGTATTTTTGGATTCCAAATATTTATGCATTTCCCGTCTTTTCAAAATTTATTTTATCTTATTTGAGTTAACTCAAATATAATATTCCAATCTCTGTGTTTTTACGTGCTTATACGTATTATCGATGCACGTATCGATTACGTATTTTCCACCGTTATATGTATTATTTTCTATATGTTTCAACTATTTGTTTAATGACGTATTCGAAATCATTTTATTAATAGAAATTTATTTTCTCTTATTTTAATTAAAATATTTTTATACATGCAATGCATGTGTTTTTCTGTGTACGTATTGGTTACACTACGGTATATATATAATGAAATATATCTTTTGTATGTTGTATTTTAATCATTTATAAACATTTCCCAGTCAATGAAATCTATTTCGTATTTTAATATTTTACGTGTGACGCTCGTGTTTGCGGTGCACGTATTTAGGGGAATTTTTTTCAAAATGAAATTTTGAAGTATGTGTGTGTTTATTTTATTTGTGCATGATGAATCTAATTTATAATTAAACTAAACTAATTTTATTTAAACATTTACTATATATTATAGCCTATATTTTAAATTAAATACTAATATATATATGTATATGAATGAAGTGTGTGCATGCGCGGTGCACGTGCATGTGTTTTGACTAGAGTGGCTGGTTGTTTTGGAATGGAGGGAAAAGGAATGCTTTTGAATTAAACAGTGGATTAGTGGGTTGTATTAGTGGGGAGTAATTAATTTAACTACTCCATTATTCTATAAAATACCCAAAAAACCATTCACTCTCCTCATCTTCCCCTTCTTTCCGAAATCCCCCAGCTAACTCACTTTGCTTCTCGACCTACTCACCTGTATACACATATTTAACTTATATATATATATATATATATATATATATATATATATATATATATATACACACACACACAACTAACTTTTATCAAAAAATGGATCAAAATCAGAATCGGCAAAAGGGGGTGCTCGGGTTTGCTGTCAATTTTCGTGGGGAAGATTACTTGGCTTTTGTGTCGATTTCGGCTTACATTTGGAGATTTTCTTGGTGCTTTTGAAGGGGCTTGCTACTAGCATATTCTTCTATTGGGTGGGTGTTTCTTAAATCCTTTCTAATTTTAGGAGTATGATGCATGCTAGTTGATATATAGTTTAATTGATAAACTTTGATTGGTAGAATGAATGTAGATTTCATAATCTTATTTTGATTGGGTCATGATGTGTTAAAATGATATTGTGATTCTAATAAATGACTAGAATTCATGTGGAATTAGAGAGAGAACAAGAAAATACATTTAGTGGGTTGTTGGAATAATAAAATTCTCCAAATAAATGCATGTTAGAACGTTCTTATAATAGTCAAATTAATGCAATATGTATGAAAATTTTTAAGATGTTAGTATAGTAGAGAAATATGAAAATAGTTCCACAAATGTGTATTTTATTGGCATAAAGAAATTTATAGTAGTGTTTATGAGGAGGAACCATAGTTTATTTCAAAGTCGAAAATGTACTCTTTAAATGCAAATTGGAAAGAAACTTATTACAATGTTAAAAAAATAAGAATTTTATAATGTTTACTATTTGCTGCTATACTTTATTTTAAAAGAAATTATCGTGTAAAAAGTTTTGATTTGAGAGATACAAACTAATTGAGCAATCAAAATTTTGTAAAGGGAAATTTACAAACAGACAGTAAGTATAAAGTTATTTCAATCACTCTTCATAACAGAGAATGGGTTTGGGATTACTGGTTATCGGCGTGGGTTTAGAGCGTTGTAGCTAGGAGAGTGGTCTTGGGTTCGAGTCTTGAAGGGCTCTGTTTTATTCCAAAAGTTGATTTTTTTCAAAAACACAGTGCACCTGTAAAAAAGAAAATCATTTCAGTTTCTTTCACTAACTGACGTTGGGCTTACTAGTTTTCGGGCTTGACTTTGGGCGCTGCCCTCCCTTGGTCGTGGGTTCGAACCCTGGCCTTTTAATAATTTCTTTTTTTTATTGTTTTGATATATTTAAGAGTTTTCAGAGCAATAACAATTTGGGAAAAATTCTATTATTCCTCTAAAATTATTTAGACTTTTACAAATATTTCCACAATGTTTTAATACATTTTTGTGAGAATTGAAAGTGAAATTTACATTAAATAGTGTTGAAGAACTTGATAATTCCTCATTAAAAATATGGCTCTTATATAATTAAAGAAAGATGAAGATTTGTATACAATTAAAATCTGCTTGACGATAAGTTGTAGTAAATGATTTAGAATATTTGAATTTGCACACGATGCTATAAGTGATTGAATTGATAATGAAAGTGAAGGGAGTTACTTCTTGTTGTAAGAATATAAAGAAATGTTTTCTTTGAGAAAGAGATTGTGAATATAGAAATTGAACTATTATTTTGAGATTAAATATAACATATTGTTGATCTCTAGAACGAGATAGTTGTTGGAATCTAGAGTTAGGCAAGACCCTTAGAAACCGGCAGTTGTTATTAATGTGAATTTGAGAGCTAACCAGTGTTAGTTAAGCATCTCTTGAGAAGTAGCCAGTTGGGGCTGACTGTCTCTTGTATTGGTTTAAGGCCAGTAGGGTAAGCTAGCTCTAGGTGTGATGATTTTCTTCTAAAACAAACTAAAAACTTAAGGACAGACACTATATTGAAGATGTGATGAAAGTAAGAGAAAAACACAAGTATGAGGGCCTCGGATTCACAGTGTGAGAGTTTTGACAAACTGTCTACATGATGCATCATGTCATGACATGAATCCATCTCCAGAATTATCGTGATCGTGGCGACACTTATGGGGTGCTTGGTGACTACGTAGTGCCATCGTCCCATGACAGAGGCGAATTGTCCATAGGCTGTCTACATGATGAGTCATGTCATGACGTGGGATTCCCCTCCAGGCTGTCTGGACATGGGCTCGTAACTCATAAAACATTTAAAAACATACCGTAGTTACCGTAGTAGTTAAACTCATAACGATCGATTCAACCCGATAAGATGAAATATGGTTAAGGGCTTGCCCTCGGATCTATGTAGAATGGGATGCATAGGTTCGAACAATTGTGCATTAGTGTCATTAACTATAAATAATTGCATTAAGGTTAAGTGAACAAGCACACACGACATCAATAGGATAGTCCCTCTTTAGCTTTGTTTGTGATGCATTCAAGTTTGAGTTTGTTAAAGTATTAAAGAATCGTTATATTTTCGGCATATTGTGGATGGTCGTGTATAATATTGTGTCGATTGTAAGCAACTGACATGCCCACAGTTTCATATACAGAACTTGGAATTTACAAGAAGATATAAAGATGAATTTGTTATTGATGATTACTTAAATGCTAAAGTTGTTACAATTGTACATTTATCATTGTTGTAATTCAATTTATTTATTCCGCTGCGTGTTGATATAAAAGACTTTGTTGTAATAAAAGTTTTAAATTCCTTGAAAATTGTACGAAGTGAAGTGTAATGGTCCTGTGAAACTTCGAATTCAGTCTTATTTTGGAATTCGAGGTGTTACAATTATTGTGAATTAGGACAACAATAATACATAGAGACTAGTATGTGCGTAGACTGATGACCATTCTCACGGGTCATAGATATGAGATATCAAGTCTTCACATGGGTACATATTACAGTAGTAATGTATTGGACTGACCCACCATGAGAATGCTGCATGGATCGTTACGTGGTAATGTGTTCGAACCCTGGCCTTTTAATAATTTCTTTTTTTTATTCTTTTGATATATTTAAGAGTTTTAAATGCAATAACAATTTGGGAAAAATTCTATTATTCCTCTAAAATTATTTAGACTTTAAAAAAAAATATTTTCACAATGTTTTGAAACATTTTTGTGAGAAATGAAAGTGGAATTTATAATAAATAGTGTAGAAGAACTTGATAATTCCTCATTAAAAATATGACTCTTATATAATTAAAGAAAGATGAATATTTGAATACAATTGAAGTCATCTTGACGATATATTATAGTAATTGATTGAGTATATTTGAATTTGCACACAATTCTATAAGTGATTAAATTGATAATGAAAGTGAAGGGAGATACTTTTTGTCATAAGAATACAAAGAAATGTTTTCTTTGAGAAAGAGATTGCCAATAAAGAAATTGAACTATTATTTTGAGATTGAATATAACATATAGTTGATCTGTAGAACGAGATAGTTGTTGGAATCTAGAGACTATGCAAGACCCTTAGAAACCGGAAGTGGTTATTAATGTGAATTTGAGTGCTAACCAATGTCTGTTGAGTATCTCTTGAGAAGTAGCCAGTTGGGGATGACTGTCCCTTGTATTAGTTTAAGCCCGGTAAGGTAAGCTATCTTTAGGTGTGATGATTTTTGTCTAAAACAAACTAAAAACTTGAGGACAGACACTATAGTGAAGATGTGATGAAAGTAAGAGAAAGTCACAAGTATGAGGGCCTCGGATTCACGGTCTGAGAGTTTTCACAGGCTGTCTACATAATGCGTTATGTCATGACGTGAATGCATATACGGAATTATTAGGATCATGGTAATGATTGTGGGGTTCATGGTGACTACGTAGTGCCTTCGTCCCATGACGGAGGCAAAATTTCCATAGGCTGTCTACATGTTGCGTCATGTCATGACGTGGGATTCCTATCTAGGCTGTCTGGACATGGGCTCGTAACTCCTAAAACATCTTAGAACTTATCGTAGTTACCGTAGTAGTTGAACCCATCACGAGGGATTCAACCCTATAAGATGAAGTGTGGTTAAGGGCTTGCCCTCGGATCTATGTAGAATGAGATGCACAGGTTCGAACAAGTGTGCATTAGTGTCATTAAATATAAATAACTGCATTAAGGTTAAGTGCACAAGCACACACGGCATCAATAGGATTGTCTCTCTTTAGCTTTGTTTGTGATGCATTCATGTTTGTGTTTGTTACAGTATTAAAGAATCGTTATATTTTCGGCATAGCAAGGATGGTCGTATATAATATTGCGTCAGTTGTAAGCAACTGACGTGCCCACAGTTTCATATGCATGACTTGGAATTTACAAGAAGATATAAAGATGAATTTGATGTTGATGATTACTTAAATGCTAAAGTTGTTAAAATTGTACATTTATCATTGTTGTAATTCAATTTATTTATTCCGCTGCGTGTTGATGTAAAGACTTTGTTGTAATAAAATTTTTAAATTCCTTGTAAAATTATACGAAGTGAAGTGTAATGATCCTGTGAAACTTCGAATTCAGGCTTATTTTGGAATCCGGGGTGTTACAATTATTGTGAATTAGGACAACAATAATACATAGAGACTAGTATGTACGTAGACTGATGAACATTCTCACGGGTCATGGATATGAGATATCAAGTCTTCACATGGGTACATATTAGAGTAATATTGTACTAGACTGACCCACCATGAGAATGCTGCATGGATCGTTACGTGAGTTTCATAAGCGGTTCTCACAGTAACCATGGTGTACGTAGTCCTTTGACTTGAAGTTACTACGGTTCCTACATGAGAAGTTATATGTTTTAATGCCGACAAATGTTACCTGTAATAAGGTGATTATAAAGTTGACTATTGGATATACTACAAATCATGCGGAGGGGTGTGAGTGATTTAGACAGGATTTGTCCCTTTCACATAACATGAGCGATATCTACGGGCTCCTTGATTGAGTGAGGCTGCAAAATACATGGCCTTGCTCAAATGAGTCAATATGAGATGTTGATCTCATTTATTTTAGTAAGTCTACTGGGACATCAAGAAACCAAAGATTGAACTATACAAGGGTAACACGCTCTATGCCTTGTGGTCAATAAAGATATTTTGACAAAGGCAATATACTACATTGTAATATTGGTCACGGATAGGTTATGTCAAATCACTGATAGTCATGTTACTTGAGTAGCAGTGATGTATTGCTAGATACCGTTCACTGTTTGTAATACTATAATAGAATTTTAGGATTGCTGTCAACGTAAGAGGAACCTACAGGGTCACACACTTAGAATGGATCAAAATTGTGATTTAAATTTATAAGATGAATTTAATTAGGGATGTAATACCCTAAATTTTCATCTTAATAAGAAATGATGATTTTTCACGTGTTGTGCACGTACAAAATTTCGTATGCATATTTATTTTTATAAAATTTTCTTTTATAACATGCACAATTATTTCTTTCTTTCCCTTTATCTTTCAAGAAAGCCTATTTTATAAAGCCTAAACTAGTTTTCTTATTTTAAGCCCACTCTAATAATTAAATATTTTTTAATTAGCCCATAAGCCTAAAGCCCACTATTTTGAGGCCCACAAACTTAATTAATCCTTTAAATTGTCACAACTTGTCATGTAGACACAATTGGTAAACAATTGATTAATTAAATTTGTACAAACTTTAAATAAGGGGCACTGGAAAGGGCACGTGCATGCACGTGTGTGCGCCTTGCACACCATAGGAGGTCGGGTATGGCTAAGAGAAGAGTGGGAGAGTGGGTTTGTGTGCATGGGTGGTTATTTGCTTATGGGTTGTTGCTACAACTTCCCATCTTATCCTAGCCATTCACCTACAACTATCTAGTGAAATCCTAGCCCCCCAATCTATCCTAAAACTTGTATAAATACCCCCTACCTTCATGTATACAACACTAAGAAAAAAATAATTGAAAGGAAGAAACTATATAGGAGAGTAATATATTAGGAAGAGAAAGATTGAGTGTGCATTTGTGTGTGTGTCCTAACCAAAAGGAGGCCGGCCCATCATCAAGCACTAGGGGAAGCTCGGGTTGCACCAAGGAACAAGAAGGAGAGCATTTTGCAACACAATCTAGGAGGAGAAGGCTACTTTCTTGCATTCTAGGAGACTCTAGGAGCTTTTCATTTCGTGTTTCTCCAAAGTGGTCGGTGTTTCTCATACTTCTAGAACTAGAAACCATGCTAGGGATGATTTAATGAAATTATTATGAATCAATTAGTTGAAAATTGGAACCATGCTTGTTTAATTAAAAGTGGAGTAGTAATTTAAAGAATGTTTGATGGATTGATTGCTAATAAATAAATGGTGAATTAATGTGCTAGAAATCACCATATTGTTGTGCTACATGAATGTTATGGTAAAATTTGTGCTTACAAATAGTTGATTAAATGTATCATGTGTAGTTAATTGTCTAAAATAGAATTTCGTTATTGTAGAAAGATGAGATTTTTGTGTTCTAAAAATGTAATAGGATGCTACTAAGAGAAAGAACAAAAGAACATAGTAGGTTGTGGAATTCTAATTCTAAATTATGAAGAAATGTGTTATTGTCCTCAATGTCGAAAATATGGACACAGAACATATAGTAGGACCAAAATACATGTTTTATAAAGCAAATAATCATTATAAAAATACTAGTTTACTGTAAACTTATGTTTGTTATAATCCGAAAAATTTTGCTTTCAAAAGAAAAGAAAAAGAAACAAAAATCGTTTTTTTCGAAAATTATGAAATGTAGAGATGAACAGAGAACTAGTTCAAATCCAACCAAATTATTTTCAAAACAATCTGGCCACTTAGACCATTTGGTCGGAATGGTTTCAGTCGCTACTGTAGCAGGGAGGCTTGGTCTCTGTTCTCGAGTTCGATACTGAGAAGGAGCTTTTATTTTATTTTTTGTTAAAAATTTCGAAATGCCGAAAGCCAATTCACATGGACAATAACCCATATCATATCGCCTCTGTGGCTTTGGCGCTGTCCTTTGGGTTGCTAGTTGTGGGTTCGAATCCGGTTGTAGGCTTTAGTTTAAAAAGTTGTTTTTTGGGAAATTATGATTATTTTGAGTTTTAAAAATAAATTAAAATTGAGAAAAATATGGAATTAATTACTGAAATTAATTGGAATTCATGAGAGAATTTTTATAACTTTTGGTAAAGTATAATTGAGAATTTGAGGCTATTTGCAAGAAAGGACTTGTTTTTAATTAAATTGTCTTTTGGGATAAAGGAAAAAAAATAAATGAGTTATTTTTTAGGAGTTTTAAAAATGAGCATTAGTAATGAGAAATTTGGAAGTTCGATCTGTGTAACTAATTGAAATTACAAATTGTGAAATTAGTATGGATTGAAATAAGAATAAGAGATTTGTGGAATGAATGAACTATTATGACAAGTGAAATTTTATTGTTTATGCATGAAATGGTTTATGAAAATGGAATTAAATGATATGTTGAGTTATGAAGGATATTATGAATATGGATACATTAATACTATGATTATGAAACGTGAACTGTGATTAATCATGAAAAAAAGACTTTGTGAGTATGAAAAGCTCAATGTTGTAATTATGAGTTGAAATTAAGAACTAGGGTGTAGCTAAGCCTTATACCGGCGATAAAAGAAATGTGGAAATGATATTTGGAATGAAAGGACCAAGATTTGGGTCTTGTGAAATGAATGAATAACACCGGTATAGTGGGAGTGCTAACCCTAAGGGATTAATTTTGTTCATGATTCAATTAAACTAAGGATTAGATTCATAGTGAAGATGTGATGAAAGTAAGAAGAAAAACATAGTATGAGGGCCATTAGATTGGCGGCGTGAGAGTATTCATAGGATGTCCCATGATGCGTCATGAATTGAACCCTACAAGATGAAGAACGGTTAAGGGCTTGCGCTCGGACCTATGTAGTATGGGCTGCATAGACTCTGAACAAGTGCGCATTAGTGTCATATACTAGAAATATTTGCATTAAGGACTAAGTGCACATTCACAACATGACATCAGTAGGATAGTCCCTTTAGCTCTGTTTGTGAACAAGTTTTTGGTTTGTTAAGTATTGAGAATCGTTATACTGTTTTCGGCATAAAGAGGATGGCTGTGTATAATATTTCGTCAGTTGAATGAACTGACGTGCCCACAGTTTATATACAGGGAAAATGTACATGAAAAGACTAAAGAAGACCTGATACATAAAGATTATTCAAATGTGCTTGTATTTCAATCATTGATGTAAAAATTCGCTTCCGCTGTGCAAATGTTGATGCATAATGTTACTCTGATGTAAAGTAAAGTTTTTTTATTTTCTTGTAAAATTGTACGGAGAGAAGTGAAAAGATCCTGTGGAACTCGAATTCAGTGGTATTTGGGATTCGGGGTGTTACAGGGTAGTATCAGAGCTACGCTTCCAAGTAGTACAAATGTATAAGGAACGACACCCTAGAAGTGGACATTAGAGTGTGTGTTGAGTCTAGAGATTTAAATGTAAGTCACTTACATTTGTGTTGCTCTATGATTTATGCTTCTTCTTCACTTTCTTTAAGATGGCGAACCATTTCGACCCAGCTGGAGATGACAATTGGCACATCGTTGAGGAAGATTACTACCTCGGGCAAGCTGATTCAGACGAGGAAGATCCTGAAGAAGTGGAAGAGGAACGACCTGAGTCCCGAGAGATCACTCCACCTCGGGATTCATCTGATGATTCCTCTGACGAGGAAGAACCAGTTCTGAGTAATCTTATTGTATCTCTTCAGAGACAGGTAGAGACTCTGCGGGAGAGAGTCGGGCTACTGGAGACTCAGTTGGCGAAGTGCAAAGATGATGTTGCAGTTCTTACTCATCGTGTTTGGGAACTCGAGAAGAGGAAAAACATGACCGATGTACTAAAGGAGGAAGTGGAGGAACTACGGAGAGAGCTTCGTGAAGCCAAGAGGAACAATAGGAGTTAGACTGTTGTGTCTTATACTACTTTCAATTGATGGCAAAAATATTTTAAATTCGAATGTATAAAGTTTGAAATTTAATGAAATGAAAAAG
This sequence comes from Hemerocallis citrina, assembly GCA_017893485.1. Classification (NCBI taxonomy): domain Eukaryota; kingdom Viridiplantae; phylum Streptophyta; class Magnoliopsida; order Asparagales; family Asphodelaceae; genus Hemerocallis; species Hemerocallis citrina. Next base: position 139,175,206 of record CM030359.1, on the reverse strand, counting down.
TTGATTTAAAATCCATATTTATACTTGAAATTTAATGGATCTTTTGCATCAGACTATAGCTAGAAGACGAGCTTAAGATGGTGACCGTCTGGACTTGGAAACTGAGCTAGCGAGGGTCTATCAGACACTCAATGCCGTTACCATTAATCAGAATCAGGGAAGGGTGCATGCGAATCCAGTACCCGAAGCAATCAAACTTGTAGAATCCTTCAAGCGGATGAAACCACTGGTGTTTGAGTGGAAGTCAGACCCTGACATGGCTGACAATTGGATCCGACAGGTAGAGACTATCTTTGAAGTCTTGGAGACTCCGGAGGGCAGCAAGGTGAAGTTGGCGGCACTGCAGTTCGAGAAGGATGCGGCGGTATGGTGGCAATCGATGAAGCAGATGATGGGGGACTTGGTTCTTGGCTGGGATGAGTTCTTGGAGGAATTTCGCAGTCATTACTTTCCATCGGACGTCCAGGAGAAGAAAGGCATGGAGTTTCTGGCGCAACAGTAGGGCGACATGTCAGTTAGGGAGTATGAGACAAGATTCACTCAGCTCTCAAGATATGCAGCTGAACTGGTGATGGACGAGGCGAAAAAGGCTAAAAAATTCAAGCATGGTTTGAGGCCAAGTCTGAGATCCAGGATGATACCCCTCGGTATCAGGAAGTTTGACAAGCTGGTCAAACGAGCGACAGCCACGGAGGCGGACATGGAGCAGTTCCACGCTGTTCAGAATCAGGGGAACAACTGGAATGCGGGGAAGAGGCCCGCATTTGCTAGCAATGTCAGGGGACAGCCACCGGCTCAAAGGTTCAAGCCTACGGGTGCGAACGCTGTTCAAGTGGCAGGAAGACCCGCGAATACTTGGGTGAGACCTCCGGTGACTTGTTTCAACTGTGGAGAGACAGGCCACTACAAGTCTCATTGCCCCAAACTGCAGGATGTCGTCCGGAATAGACCAACTCAACAAGCCGGGAAGAAGCAGTACCAGCAGGGACGAGTATTTACCTTGACTGAAGCTGACACTGATGAGATGGATCACGTCATTACTGGTACAAGTGGGGGAGTATAGGAGTGTTCTTTCTTTTTCTGTCGTCTCTTTTTCCCATTAATTAGTACACTGTTATGTAACGATTGTGCATTATGTAACAGGAGAACTTTATTTGAATGGAAAGAAAGCTGTTATTTTGTTCGATACTGGGTCCTCTCACACTTTTGTATCACCTAAGTTTGCCAATGTTCTGGGAGTTGAACCGAAGATATTTCCAGGCAAGGTTTTAGCAGTAGCTACTCCGTCAGGGGAGACTTTAACCACTGATCGGTACTATGCTGACTATGAGATCGTGATTGGAGATAGAATTTTCCCGATTGATCTAATCGAGCTGAATGTCTTGGGAGTTGATGTTATCATTGGCATTGATTGGATATCAGTGTATAGTGCGAGCATCGAATGCAAGACCAAGACTGTAACAGTGAAGGCTCCAGGTGGACCTCAAGTCACTTTCCAAGGGAAGAAGAGACGTTCTGGTCTGGTGGCAGCTATCTGCAAGAGGGATGTTCTTGTAAAGGTGCAGCAGATTCCAGTGGTTCGGGATTATCCAACTATCTTCTTGGAAGATTTGTCTGGGTTATCCCCGCATCGTGATGTAGAGTTCAGCATCACTATTCAGCCAGGGAGTGCACCTATTTCCAAGGCACTGTATAGGATGGCGCCTGTGGAGTAGGATGAGATCAAATGGCAGTTTGAGGAACTGTTGGAGAAAGGCTTTATTCAACCGAGTGCGTCACCTTGGGGAGCGTCGGTGCTTTTGGTAAAGAAGAATGATGGTTCGATGAGGATGTGCATCGATTACCGAGAGCTGAATAAGGTCACTGTTCAGAATAAGTATCCTATTCCACGAATTGATGACTTGTTCGATCATCTACAAGGAGCAGCTGTTTTCTCCAAAATAGATTTTCGATCATGATATCATCAAGTTCGAGTGAAAACTGAAGATGTGCATAAGACTGCGTTCAGAACTCGACACGAGCATTACAAATTCTTAGTTATGCCGTTTAGAGTGATGAATGCACCTGCAATTTTCATGGACATGATGAACAGAGTTCTGAAGCCGTTCATTGATTCTTTCTTCGTGATGTTTATCGACGATATTCTTGTGTACTCCAAGTCGGAGGAGGAGCACACGGAGCATCTGGTAGTAGTTTTGAGGAAGCTTCAGGAGCAGGAGTTGTATGCCAAGTTATCCAAGTGTGATTTCTAGAAATCTGAAGTGGCATTCCTAGGTCACATCCTTCTAAGGAGGGAGTGGCAACTGATCCTCAGAAGATAGAGGCAGTGAGAGATTGGGCAGTGAAGAAAATTAGGAGTTTCCTTGGATTGACTGGATACTATAGGAGGTTCATTCATGGTTATACTCAGTTAGCCGTACCACTCACTGGTTTGACCAAGAAGAATGTGAACTTCAAGTGGACCAAATAGTGCGAGGCAAGCTTTCAGGAATTGAAAGAGAAGCTGAGTACTGCACCCATTTTGGCTTTGCCTAGAGCAGGTGTTGAGTATGATGTTTACAGCGATGCTTCACATCGTGGTCTTGGTTGTGTCTTAATACAAGAAGGAAAAGTAATCGCTTATGGGTCTAGGCAACTAAGACCGCATAAAAAGAATTACCCGACTCATGATCTGGAGTTGGCTGCGATTATCTTCGCCTTAAAGCAATGGAGACATTACGTGTATGGTGAGAAGCTGAATATGTACACAGACCATAAAAGCTTAAAATATATCTATCAGCAGAAGGATCTGAACCTGAGGCAAAGGAGATGGTTGGAGGTACTGGAGGACATTCGTTCGGAGATTAAGTACCATCCTAGGAAGGCTAATGTTGTTGCTGATGCACTTAGCTGTAAGAGTAGTCTGGCTAGTTTGATTACGACCTAGAGATAGCTGGTAGAGAAGTTGGATTGGGCTGGTATTGAAGTTGTTCTGCAAGGTTTCGGATCATTATTAGCTCAGTTGAGGCTTCAATCGGTTCTGAATGAAAGGATTATCGCAAGTCAGAAGGAAGATGCAGAGATTCAGAAGATGAAGGAGCAGGTTGGTGCTGGCAAGTTGCCCAGATTTCAGATCAGGGATGAAGTGCTGTGGTTTGGAGAGAGGCTGTGTGTTCCAGATCAGTCGGACTTGAAAGAAAGTATTCTTCAGGACGCACATGCTACTCTTTTTTCAGTGCATCCTGGGAGTACCAAGATGTACGAGGACATTAAATAGCATTTCTGGTGGTCTAGTTTGTTGCGGAGTGTGGCTGAATTTGTGTCAAGGTGTGAGATTTGTCAACAAGTCAAAGCCGAGAATCAAAAACCTGGAGGTCTATTTCAACCGTTACATATTCCAGAATGGAAGTGAGATAACATTAGTATGGATTTCATCACGGGTTTGCCTAAGAGTCCAAAAGTCAATGATGCAATTTGGGTCATAGTCGATCGACTAACCAAGTCTGCTCACTTCTTGGTGATGAAACTCACTACTTCGATGGACAAGTTACCTGAGATGTATGTTGATGAGATCGTCAGACTTCATGGTGTTCCGTTAACCATTGTGTCTGATCGAGATGCCAAGTTTACTTCGCATTTCTGGAGGAGTCTTCAGACGGCTTTGGGTACCAAGATAGATTTCAGCACTGCTTTTCATCCTTAGACCGATGGGTAGATCGAGAGAGTCAACCGTATTCTCGAGGACATGCATCGGTATTGTGTACTAGACTTTGGAGGTAGTTGGGAAAGGTATTTATCTTTGGTGGAGTTTGCCTACAACAACAGTTTTCAGACTAGCATTGGGATGGCATCGTACGAAGCTCTGTATGGCAAGAAGTGCAGGACGCCTGTCTGTTGGTTCGAAGTTGGGGAGCGTCAGATGTTTGGGCCTGAGATTGTGCAGCAGACCTCTGAAAAGATTGATCTGATCAGGAAGAGGTTGGCGAATGCTCAGAACAGGCAAAAGAACTATGCAGACAACCGAAGGAGGGACCTTGAGTTTGAGGTTGGTGACTTTGTCTTTCTGAAGGTATTGCCTAGCAAAGGCGTGATCCGATTCGGCAAGGGTGGAAAGTTAGCCCCGAGGTTCATAGTCCTGTATAAGATATTGAAAAGGATCGGGAAAACTTCTTACTGGCTTGAGTTACCGGAAGAGTTGTCTCAGGTGCATAATGTCTTTCATGTGTCTATGCTGAGAGGTTACATTCCAGATCCAAGTCATCATCTGTCCGAAGTGCCAGAGGGTTTGCAGTTAGATTTGAGTTACATTGAGCTTGCAGTTGAGATTGTTGACTGTCGGGAGAAAGTCTTAAGGAATAAGACAAAACCAATGGTCAAGGTAGTCTGGAGAAACCAATTGGTTGAAGATGCTACTTGGGAATCTGAGGAGAGGATGATGAAGGATCATCCTGAGCTGTTTGTTTGGTTTGTATTTTCTTTTACTTGTGTTTTGTTTTCTCACTCTTTAATTGTATTTTCGGGGACGGAACTATTCTAAGGAGGGAGTGTTGTAATACCCTAAATTTTCATCTTAATAAGAAATGTTGATTTTTCACGTGTTGTGCACGTGCAAAATTTCGTATGCATATTTATTTTTATAAATTTTTTTTATAACATGGACAATTATTTCTTTCTTTCCCTTTATCTTTCTAAAGAGTCTATTTTATAAATCCTAAACTAGTTTACTTATTTTAAGCCCACTCTAATAATTAAATATTTTTTAATTAGCCCATAAGCCTAAAGCCCACTATTTTGAGGACCACAAACTTTATTAATCCATTAAATTGTCACAACTTGTCATGTAAACACAATTGGTGAACAATTGATTAATTAAATTTGTACAAACTTTAAATAGGGGGCACTCGAAAGGGCACATGCATCCATGTGTGTGCACCTTGCACACCCTAGGAGGCTGAGTATGGCTAAGAGAAGAGTGGGAGACTGAGTTTGTGTGCATGGGTGGTTATTTTCTTATGGGTTGTTGCTACAACTTTCCATCTTATCCTAGCCATTCACCTACAACCATCTAGTGAAATCCTAGCCTTCCAATCTATCCTAAAACTAGTATAAATACCCCCTACCATCATGTATACAACACTAAGAAAAAAATAATTGAAAGGAAGAAACTATATAGGAGAGTAATATATTAGGAAGTGAAAGATTGAGTGTGCATTTGTGAGTGTCCCAACCAAAAGGAGGCCGGCCCATCATCAAGCACTAGGGGAAGCTCGGGTTGCACCAAGGAACAAGAAGGGGAGCATTTTGCAACACAATCTAGGAGGAGAAGGCTACTTTCTTGCATTCTAGGAGACTCTAGGAGCTTTTCATTTTGTGTTTCTCCAAAGAGGTCGGTGTTTCTCATACTTCTAGAACTAGATACCATGCTAAGGATGATTTAATAAAATTATTATGAATCAATTAGTTGAAAATTGGAACCATGCTTGTTTAATTAAAAGTGGAGTAGTAATTTAAAGAATGTTTGATGGATTGATTTCTAATGAATAAATGGTGAATTAATGTGCTAGAAATCACCATATTGTTGTGCTACATGAATGTTATGGTAAAATTTGTGCTTACAAATAGTTGATTAAATGCATCATGTGTAGTTAATTGTCTAAAATAGAATTTCGTTATTGTAGAAAGATGAGATTTTTGTATTTTAAAAATGTAATAGGATGCTAATAAGAAAAAGTACAAAAGAACATAATAGGTTGTGGAATTCTAATTCTAAATTATGATGTAATGTGTTATTGTCCTCAATGTCGAAAATAGGGACATAGAACATAAAGTAGGACCAAAATACATGTTTTATAAAGCAAATAATTATTATAAAAATACTGGTTTACTGTAAATTTATGTATGTTATAATCTGGAAAATTTTGCTTTCGAAAGAAAAGAAAAAGAAACAAAAATCGTTTTATTTCGTAAATTATGAAATATGGAGATGAACAGAGAACTAGTTCAAATCCAAACAAATTCTTTTCAAAACAATCTGGCCACATAGACCATTTGGTCGGAATGGTTTCAGTCGCTACAATAGCGGGGGGGCTTGGTCTCTAGTCTCGGGTTCGATACTGAGAAGGAGCTTTTATTTTATTTTTTATTAAAAATTCCGAAATGCCGAAAGCCAATTCACATGGACAATAACCCATATCATATCGCCTCTGTGGCTTTGGCGCAGTGGTCTTGGGCGCTGTCCTTTGGGCTGCTGGTTGTGGGTTCGAATCCGGTTGTGGGCTTTAGTTTAAAAAGTTATTTTTTTGGGAAATTATGATTATTTTGAGTTTTAAAAATAAATTAAAATTGAGAAAAATATGGAATTAATTACTGAAATTAATTGGACTTCATGAGAGAATTTTTATAACTTTTGGTAAAGTATAATTGAGAATTTGAGGCTATTTGCAGGAAAGGACTTGTTTTTAATTAAATTGTCTTTTGGGATAAAGGAAAAAAAAAGAGTTATTTTTTAGGAGTTTTAAAAATGAGCATTAGTAATGAGAAATTTGGAAGTTCGATTTGTGTAACTAATTGAAATTACAAATTGTGAAATTAGTATGGATTGAAATAAGAATAAGAGATTTGTGGGAATGAATGAACTATTATGACAAGTGAAATTTTATTGTTTATGCATGAAATGGTGTATGAAAATGTAATTAAACGATATGTTGAGTTATGAAGGATATTATGAATATGGATACTTGAATACTATGATTATGAAACGTGAACTGTGATTAATCATGAAAAAAAGACTTTGTGAGTATGAAAAGCTCGATGTTATAATTATGAGTTGAAATTAAGAACTAGGGTGTAGCTAAGCCTTATACCGGCAATAAAAGAAATGTGGAAATGATATTTGGAATGAAAGGACCAAGATTTGGGTCATGTGAAATGAATGAATAACACCGGTATAGTGGGAGTGCTAACCGTAAGGGATTAATTTTGTTCATGATTCAATTAAACTAAGGATTAGATACATAGTGAAGATGTAATGAAAGTAAGAAGAAAAACATTGAGTATGAGGGCCATTGGATTGGCTGCGTGAGAGTATTCACAGGATGTTCCATGATGCGTCATGAATAGGACATGGATACTACTCCAGAGTACCGTCCCGATGGCGATGCTCGTGGGGTGTTTGATGACTGCGGGTGGTGTCATGTCTATGGTAGGAGCTGAATTACCACAAGATGCCTGCATGATGAGTCATGTGTCAGTGCGTTGGGATTCCCTCCAGGGCGCCTAGACATGAGTTCGTAGGTCATAAAACATCTAGGATACTTACCGTAGTTAGAGTAGTAGATTAAGTCATGGCGAGGGATTGAACCCTACAAGATGAAGAACGGTTAAGGGCTTGCCCTCGGACCTATGTAGTATGGGCTGCATAGACTCTAAACAAGTGTGCATTAGTGTCATATAATATAAATATTTGCAGTAAGGACTAAGTGCACATTCACAATACGATATCAGTTGGATAGTCCCTTTAGCTCTATTTGTGAACAAGTTTGTGGTTTGTTAAGTATTGAGAATCGTTATACTGTTTTCGGCATAGAGATGATGGCCGTGTATGATATTTTGTCAGTTGAATGAACTGACGTGCCCACAGTTTCTATGCAGGGAAAAGGTACATGAAAATGACTAAAGAAGACCTGATGCTTAAAGATTATTCAACTATTGTTGTATTTCATTCATTGATGTAAAAATTTGCTTCTGCTGTATAAATGTTGATGCATAATGTAACTTGATGTAAAGTAAAGTTTTTTTATTTTCTAGTAAAATTGTACGAAGAGAAGTGAAAAGATCCTGTGGAACTCGAATTCAGTGGTATTTGGGATTCGGGGTGTTACAAGGGATCCAAGTAAGACTTGGACTCCTGACAATGGTTGGACATTTAATTAGATTAAATGGGCCGACTAAAGTTCAAAGGTCCACACACGAATCTGACCCAGGTTAGATTGTGAGCCCAACAACCTCATTACTCTCTTAGGGTTGGTTTTCTACACCTATGTATATGATATGTATATGTGGAAAAGACATAAGTGAAACTCAACGGTAGAGTACTCGGCTTTTAATTGCGACTACGATCTTTTACACATTTGGTAACCCTGGCTTTCACAAAAAGTGAGAGAGAGAGACATCGTGAAGAGGAACATTCCCTTCCCGCAGATAGCACAGCGGTCTGAGGGAGAGCCTTTTTTCATTCCATTCGTGGGGATACCATAGAGGCAGCGCAATATTGTAGTGCTGTCATCGGTGACTATAGAGACAGTAGATCCATCTTTATGGTATAACTCATAAACTCGATTTATGGTTTTCACATGGATCCATGGCTAGGTTTCAATATTTTTGTAATTCGGCTATGTATTTAATTTGTGATTACCTTCAAAACCTAACACGATTTATCTACTCATCGAAAATGACCAACAACTCACTCCCGAGCATGGGGGGCTCATAATATGGGTAAAAATCGTGGCTGATCTCTGCCAAACTATTCTAGCACGTATCACAAAGCAACAGTCTGGGCTTATTGCCAACTTCTCTACTGTTCCAAGCCAACTATCTTCACGGGCCTTCCGCAGGCCCATTTGCTCACCCAGATGAATCACGAACCATTTGCGCTAGGCGCTCCATCGGTTATGCCGTAACCGCACCCAGACCTATAAATACATCATCTATTGTACAGTTACAAGGTAATCACTCTTTTTGCTACATAATCCCTTGCACTAAATTATTGTCTTCTGACTTAAGCATCAGAGGGTCTATCGTCGGGAATACTCCCGGTGTTTCGGGCTTCTTTTTGTAACTTGGCAAGTCAGCTGCTTCTCAACCAATCCACTTAACACCCCTTCAAATCCAGAACGAAGGACAGGATCACTGTCGTTTCCTCGATTAGAAGAACTCACATTATTTGTTACTCCCATACCCAAAAAACAATAGCAACACCTTCGTCCTTGAGGAGAAGCATGTTACGTACAAGACATATCATCTATAGTTTGGAAGAATCTTGCGAGGTTAGGAATATGAGAGATTATTCAATTATGACAACTGAAGGATCTTGTTTCAGAATGTGCCTTTGATTCAAACTAAACATAAACAGTCGATTATCCATAATGGACAATCTACTGTCATAGGTGCTGATGCTCTTTATTTTTACGACTGAACCCAAATTGAAGGGTTTCAAATTTGGGCATAAAAACCTATAATCCGAAATAATTGATTTGGGCTTCTCAAGGGTTATGAAACAAAGTAAGATCACTTGGGAATTTCTAGGATTTTGAGAGATATTTCAATAAACAAGGAAACCAATTTCTGACCTTGTGGAGATAGATCGATGAGTTTTAGGGTAAAGGGAATCATTATTCTCCATTGCTTTGAGAGAACGATTGTTCTCTGATTTGTACACTTCTTCTTGATAGTTGATTTCCTCTGGTTTATTTCTCAAATATTGTATTAGATCTATATATTTGTATGATTTCTCTTTTTTGCTAGTTTTTAGGGAAACTATAGTCAATCCGCTCATTCTGCTGCACAACAATAGTGGAAGCTTTATAACCCAAAATCTTGGGCGACCACTATTGAGATGTCATTGTTGAAAGGAACATTAGTTTAATCTTAACCACTTCAAAGCCTACGATATGAATGAAGTTTAGAATTTCTTTCCCTACTAACCCACTTTTGAAATTATTTACCAAATTGTCGCACTTTTGGACACATCAACATAAAATGTTACTGGAAATAATGACTTATGTTATTCTATTGTCGTTGTTGCCAATAACAACACCTATAAAAAAACTTCTTCAAATGTCACTACTGGAAGTAACAACATAGGTACATTTCACATTCAATTAGGAACTATCTGACTTGAGAAATTTTTTTAAGTGTGGATACATCTTATAACTAATGTCGTTATCGCCAATAACGACAACCTTAAGCAGATGCCGCTATTGGCAATAACAACACCAACATTCACAATATTTCAAACGTTAGAATCTTAATACTGACCTAGTAACACCCAGGGGTGGTGGTCAGGTCTATCGGGCCGGGTCGGGTCAGACCCGCGCGGGTCGAACCCAAGTTAGGGAGGGTTCGGGTCGGTTCCCACGCTTAACCGGATGTGTGGGGCCAGGTTCGAAAATAAAAATGTTGACCGGTCGACCCACGAACCCTTTAGGGTCGAACCCGTTTTAGGTCGTGAGTTGGCCCAGTTGAGCGCTTTTGGGTTTTTATTTATTTCTTATTCAACTAGAATATATATATATATATATATATATATATATATATATATATATATAATTGTAATAAGAGTTAAACATTGAAAGTGTGAAAGAAAATTGTATATATTATTCATTTGAACTTCTATGATTTTTAACAAATTTTTACATACAATTTGCTAGATCTTGTTGGTCTTCAATTTGCTATTGTTGTTGTTGGTCTTCGGACGAGTTGCTTCCACTTATTGACGTTTCGACCCTCATTCCTTGAATCCTATCTCCAGTCTTCATCCAATCTTCTGTGCACACGAGCATCTCCTACGGTTGAGGCTTCAAGCAATTCCTGTAATCTGTTAGAACTCTGCCACTTGTAGAAAATGAACTTTCTGAAACAACTGTAGAGACAGGAGGAGTTAGTATACCTTTAGCCATATGTTTAATAATATTATAAAGATGTTCATGTTCTTTCCACCATTGTAGCACATCATTCTTAGCATTAAAACTTTCACTATCTTGTTGATTATACCAATTTAATTGATTAGGTTGATTAGTCCTAGGTTTTTTTATTGAATTTGAGCAAGTAAATTAAAGTGGCAGCATCTAATTTACTCTTACCCTTACCTCTAGAAGTAGAAGAAGAAGACGTAACTATACTAGAAATACTACTAGATGCAAAAGTTCTGTCATAATAATCATACAAGTTATTAAATGTCGTTTCAAAGATTGCTAAAAATGTGTTACAATAAATTTTAGATTCATCTCCAAGTAAAGTAAAATACATTCCAATCAAACTCTTCGCACCCGCTAATTTGATACGAGGATCTATAACACTTGCAATAGAATAAAACATAGGAAGATGACTAAAATACTTCAAAAAATTAGTGTATGCCGATTTAACAATATGACCAATTTAAATTTCATGAATCATTTCTTGAAAAGATTTCATCATAGTAATTAGTGAAATAAAAATATTACTAGAAGTAGAATAAGATGATTTTGAAAATTTCAAAGTTATGATTTTAAAATGTTTTAAATATCTTAACAAAGATTCGGCATAATACCATAATTGTTCAGTACTTTGAAAATTTTCTATATTTTTTGCAAGACAAAAATCATTTATACACTCTTTATATTAACTAACAATATATAATAAATCCAAAGTAGAGTTCCATCAGTGTTTAACATCCTTAGGAAAATTTCTAAAATGTACACCCTTAAGCTTACACCAATGTTTAAATTGTTGAACCATAGGGTCACTTAAAGTGATAAAATGTACATAATTTCAAATGTTATGTACAAATGGTTAGGCTATATTCAATGCATCTTGAACACATAAATTTAAATATGACATGCACATCCGACATAAAAAATTTCTAAACATGGAGGAGCTAATTGTGTTTTTAATGTACTAATCGAAGCATTGTTGTTAATTGCATTATCAAAACTAATACATTTTTTTTTCATGAATATGAAAGACATCAGAAACATCTGAAATACGATTTACAATTACTAAACCACTATGGGGATATGAAAAAGGCCGCGAGTGATATGATCCACTTTTGAATCATCCAATCACTATCGGTCCAATGAAAAGTTATGCCGATTATTGGAATATTGTTACAATATTTTTAACAATCGGAAGTTAACGATACTCTATAAGTCAATAAATAAAAGAGTGCAATTAAAGTGTCTCTTATTTCGCTATAAGGTTTAAAACAATCGGCAGTGAGTGTGTATCTAGGGATTCTTCTAAAATGAGGATTTATTGCAATTTGGTTAAAATACTCTACATTCCTACTCTCGGAATAGGGAAAAGGTAACTCCTCCTTAATAACTAGTCAGACCATTTATTGTCGAACATATTCAGGATCATATGGGTGGCTATCTACATGTCCGGTCCGACGGTGGACTTTTTGTTGCCCGGGTTGGTCTTATAATAGGTCATTGTGTACATTTTGAATTTGTCATTTAATTGTATCTGTTCCCTCACCCTTCCTCCATTTGTAACACTTAGAACAAGTTTCACAAATATTATGTCCTACGCCCAGATTATCCTCTTCTTGGATATAGTCATAATATTTGTGCCAATCACTAGTTTCCCCCTAGAATTTCTACAACTAGTGGGTTCGGTTTGTTGTGCTTGTGTGTCAACATCATATATTTCTTCTTCTATGTCGTATGGAGGGATATCATGAGATCCTACCATAGGATTCATAAATTTGGGCTCTATTTGTGGGACTATTGGAGGCCGATGAGAAGAACCGGTGGAATTTTGTCTACTTTGGTAACGGCCACTGCCTCGTGATCTAGATATGGCAATAGTGTATGTGAAACAATAACAACTTATAATGTTCTAATAGTGTATGTGAAAAAAAAAAACAATCTAGGAGAGATATGTTTAAAAAAAAATCTAAAAAATAATAAGAGGGTTGAGAGAGAGAAATGCGAAAAACGAACAAACAATTCGTAACAAATAATTAGAATTACAACAAAAATAAAGAGTTGAGAAGATTGTGAATTTTGATACCGTACTCCAGGGGTAATCGTTTATATAAATGAAAGAGAAAATAATAGTAGAAGTATACGTAGTTGATTAAGAAGTGTAGTATACGTAGTCGTAGTCCAGTAGTCGTAGAAAATAGAGAAAGAGTTTCTTCGGTTACGGAGTTTGTAGTCGAGAGCGTTGTTGAATCATCAAAAATTCGATATGATCGAAATTGTAAATTCTTTGTTGCTTGCATCGTTGATGAGTGAAATTGATTGAATTGAGTAGTAGTAGTAGAGAAAGTAAGAGAGTCAGGTATTGAAAAAGGTTTGATTCTAGTTAGGGGGTTTTATATGAAAAGAACCGCCTAAAAATCCAAAAAACAGTAAAAAACAACCCCCCATCCCCCCCACCAAAACAGAGAGACATTTCTCTATGTTTGTGCTAGTGCTAGTCAGGCCAGGGAGCCGTTAGACACGCAGGTCGAACGTTTGACCCGCGCAGGTCGACTTTGTAACCCACGGCGTGTTGCACCTCCACAATGGGGGTCTCGGTCGTCCCCCTCGATTCCATGGAACTCCCGCAAGATATGGGACAAGCCAACTCCAAACATCTAGATGAACTTGATAAAATCTCCTTCCCTGAAGAAAATCGAGCTAAGTGTTTCCACGTAAGTAGGTCTCTCCCCCATTAAGTCAAGGAGCAACTAGTCACTTGTATTAGGGGTAACCGAGATCTCTTCACCTGGACCACCTCTAACATGTCGGGCACCTCCGAGTATCTAATTATGCACTGATTAAGCATCAATCCAAAAATTAGGCCCATCCAATAAAAATGCCAGATGTTTTCCCCTGACAAGTAGGAAGCAGTTAAGCAAAAAGTCGAGAAATTCCTAGCCGCCTGCTCAATTCAAGAAGTTAGCTACCCCCAGTGGCTAGCGAATGTAGTAATGCTAAATAATGCCAACGACAAATAGAGAATCTGTATAGACTTCACCGACCTCAACAAAGCATGTCCGATAGACTCCTTCCATCTACCTAGCATAGATGCCTTGATCGACACACCATCCGGTCATGAGCTCTGATGATTTATGGATGCCTTCTTAGGATATAACCAGATCTAAATGTTACCACCAGATATCCAGAAGACATAATTCATTACCGACCAAGGACTTTACTGCTACCAAGTCATGCCATTCGGGTTGAAGAACGCCAGAGTTGTATACCAATGCTTGGTGAACCAAGTTTTCAAGAGGCAAATCGATCGAAACATGGAAGTCTATGTGGAGGATATGCTCGTCAAGAACCTCAAGAAAAAGGACCATGTGGCCGATCTCGAATGAGCTTTTGATGTACTGGAGGAGACACAACATGAGACTGAACCTCTTGAAATGTGCCTTCGGGGTCTCCTTGGTGAAGTTTTTACGATTCATGTTAGCCAATGAGTAATCAAAGCCAAACCTAAAAGATCAGAGCTATACTCGATATGTCTCCCGACTACCATCCAAGTGTAGGGAGAGGAACAACATGTAGCCTTCAAACCACTCCTTAGCAAGCCCATGTTAGGAGAGGTCTTCTACCTCTAATTGGCTACCTTAGATCAGACCCTTATTGCCATCTTGGTAAAGGAAGAAGACAGGGTACAAAAGTCAACCTACTACGTATGTAAGGTACTCCACGATGCAAGGCTTCGATACTAAATGATGGAGAAGATGACTTATGCACTAGTCACAGCCGCCCGTAGGCTCCACCCCTACTTCCAAGTGCACTCCATATGGTTCTTCACTGATCAACCACTTAAGTAAGTGGTCCACAAGTCGGAAAGCTCGGGGAGACTTATGAAGTGGTCTATTAAGTTAAGTCAACATGATATCACTTATCAACCAAGAATAGCAATAAAGGCCGAAGCCTTAGTCAAATTCATCATTGAAAACACTATTCCTGATCCTGCCAAGGAAGGAGACAACCCCCTACTTTGGACTATCTATATGGATGCATCCTCTTGACTTGAAAGGTGGCGACTGGGTCATCTTGCTCGGTCCCGACAAGTTAAGTCTCCAATACTCGCTGCACCTCAACATTCCTGCCTTCAACAATGAGACCAAGTGCGAAGACATCATCATTGGACTCCTCTTAGCACGAAAAGCAGGTGCACGAAAAGTCGGGGTTTTTCACCGACTCTCAGCTGGTGGTGAATCAAATCCGTGGCGAATATGAGGCTAGAGATGACCTCATGATCAAATAGCTGGCCTAAGTGAAGAAACTCATGTTCACTTTCAATGAAGCCGAAGTCACTCACATCCCATGCGAAGAAAATGGGCAAGCAAATGTCCTCTCCAAATTAGCCTCCTCATCATCCAACGGACTCGACCATACTGTGTTCATTGAGGTCTTACTCAAGCCAAGTATCGAAGAGGAGATAATGAAGCTCATGTTCACCACCCCCCAAACTCCAGGAGATTATTGGATAAAACCCTTGATCGACTTCCTTGACAAGGGAATCCTCTTATTGTACCCCAAAGAAGAAAGAAAGATCCGGGTGAGGGCTGAAAGATATACACTCATCGGCGGAGTCCTCTACAAGTTGTTCTCCACCCAGGTCGACAGCCGACCTTACTTACGATGCCTTTCCCCCGAAGTGGCCAATTATGCTCCCAAAAGGAACATGAAGGAATAGGAGGCAGCCACATGGGCACGAGGTCTCTCGTTCAGAATATTCTCAATCACAGATACTATTGACTTACTCTACTCATTGATGCCTGAGCATACATACACCAATGCATCCCTTGCAAGAAGTGATCCTCCATCAAACAGGTACTGTAACATCCTCAATTTTCATATAATTAAATATAAAAAATTTCATTTGATTTCACGTGTTTCGTACATGCAAATTAATGTGTGCATTTGGCTTTAAAATTAACATTTTTATGTCATGAACAAACATTTTCTTTCCCTTTTAAAAAAGCCTTTTGATTATTTATTATAGGATCCTAGGCCTAATAACTTAATACTAGCCCACCGAAAATAAAAAAAATTAATTAATTAAGAGCCCATACATTTTAGCCCACCTAGCTAGCCCATTAATTAATTCTATTATTAATTAAAACAACTTGTATGGTAGATTTGTCTTGCAACCAATTAGTGTAATAAATAAATAAACAAACTTAACTAGGTGTGCATGTGGAGGCACGTGCAATATGTATGAGAACAAGAGGAGGCCGACCATACATGGAGTGGGGAGATGGAAAGAGTGGTGAGTTGGTTGCTTACTAGTCGGTGGTTCTTCTAACTCCCAAGTGCATCTCAACCCTTCATCCAAACACATCTCAACACTTCATTTGTTCATGAGTTGTGTATAAATACCCCCCCTTGTCATTCTTTATCGTTTGCACTTAGAAATTCTTAAAGAGAAAGAGAAGATATTGTGAGAAAAAGATTGAGTGTGAAGAAATTGTGTGAGGAAAAGAAAGAGAGTGTGTGTTCTCTTCTTTGGAGGCTGGCCAAAGAGAGGGGAGTCCCGGATTTTGTACAAGGAAGAGGCTCGGTTTGCACAAGCTAGGAGGAGAAGGCTAGGATCAAGAAGAAGGGAAGGCAATCATGCTTTCAAGGAGTTTTCTTTAGGAATTTCCATTTGATCTTCAAAGAGATGGGCAATTTCTCTACTCCTAATGTAGAATATCATGATAGTAGGCTAAGTTTATGAATATGCTAGAATAAATAGCAAAATTTGCCATATAATTGCTTTAAAAGGCTAGTAAGAAAAAAAGAGAAAACTCTTGATTGTCATTATGAGAAAATTAGTAAAATGGATTGAGATTAGTGAATTAAAATTTATCGTGATGCCTTATTAATATATTTCATGCTAGGATATTTTAATTTAATGAACCATGCTAGTATGAAAATTGTGCTTGTAAATGCCTTGTGTAAAGTAGTGTGTAGAATGTAAAATGACACACTTGGATTGTGAAATCAATTGATTAGTATAGAAAGCTGCAATAACTGTTGAATTTTATTTACATTGTATGAACAGTGCTATATCCACTTGATTGTCAAAATAGGTGGCCTTTTGAAATTATAAGAAAAGGAATTAGTCTTTAAGAGAATTAATTATGTTAAGAATGAAAATTCTACAAAAACTATAGGGAACAAGTTGCTAAAATATTTATCAAGAAAAGAAACTCCAATGTCAGTAAATACATTAATTTTTCATTTCCCAAAAGAAAAAAAAAGAATAATTTCTATGATGTTGTTGAAAATAAGAATTTCGTAAATTTAAATATATATACTATACTGTATTTTGAAAGAACACATTCTGGAAAAAGATTTAGATTTTGAATAAGTACAAATTAATTGAGAAATCGAATTTATTAATGGAGTTAGAAACAGATTAGTAGAATAAAGCAATTTTAACTCGTGAGTATAACAGAAAGTGAGTTTGGGCATATTGGCTTTCGGTGTGAGGTTAAGGCGCTGTGTACAATATCAGTCTTCATGGGTTTGAGTCTTGAAGAGGCTTTGTTTTTATTAAATTTGAATTTAAACCAAATCACCGAACACATATTTAAAGGTATTTCGAGTTCACCTTATATCGCTAGTCGCCCTTGGAATTTCTCGTCTTCGGGTGCACTTTGGGTCGGTTACTCTGCTAGGGCGGAGGTGTGGGTTCGAACCTTGGTGCTGGCTTTTAATCTATAATTCGATTTTTGGGTATTTTAAGAGTTTTGAAGAGTATTAAATTGGGAAAAAATGGTAATATTCTTCTAAAATTATTTAGACTTTTTAAAAATTATTTCTACAATATTTTGACATATTTTAGTTAGATTTGGAAGTGATTTTAGGGATTAAGAGCTTGGAAATTTTCTTATAATATGACTTTGAATAATTAAAGAAAAGGAAGATTTTGAATGTAAAGAATTGTGTGTAGAAATCAAACATTGAGATTTTCGACATGGAAAATTTGAGAAAATTTGAGTAAGTTAATCAATGAAATTTGATGTTTTAATATATGCAAGTGTGCAAGGAAAATGAAATAAGAAGATCATGTTGAAATATGGAAATTTGTGAGTATGAACACTCAATTTTTTTGAACATGAAAAGAGGTTAAAATCTTGAGTCTAGCTAAGTCCTTATACCGGCGTGAAGGAATTTTGAAGAGAAATGATGTAATAAAAGACCAAGTTTGAGTCGTTGTTATCAATTGATGTTTAAGACCGGTGTAGAGGTAATGCTAACTCAAGGTTGTTAATTTATTCATGATTCAAATATCTAAGGACAACACTATAGTGAAGATCTGATGAAAGTAAGAGAAAAACACAAGTATGAGGGACTCGGATTCACGGTGTGAGAGTTTTCACAGGCTATCTACATGATGCAACATGTCATGACGTGAATTCATCTCCGAAATTATCGGGATCGTGGCGATGCTTGTGGGGTGCTTAGTGATTACGTAGTGCCATTGTCCCATGACAGAGGCGAATTTTCCATAGGCTGTCTACATGATGCTTCATGTCATGACGTGGGATTCCCCTCCAGGCTGCCTGGACGTGGGCTCGTAACTCATAAAACATCTAAGATACTTATCGTAGTTACCGTAATAGTTAAACTCATAACAAGGGATTCAACCCTACAAGATGAAGAACCGTTAATGGCTTGCTCTCGGATTTATGTAGAATGTGATGCATAAGTTCGAACAAGTGTGCATTAGTGTCATGAAATAATAAAAAACTACATTAAGACTAAGTGCACAGTCACACACAGGCATTAATACGATAGTCCCCCTTAGCTTTGTTTGTGATCAAGTGTGTGCTTTCCATGTAAGAGAAACTGATGTATTATATCCTAGCATCAGTTGTATACAACTGACGTGCCCACAGTTTCTATGCAGGATAAAATGAATGAAAGGAATAAAGAAGGAATGCTGCTTAAAATGTAACACCCCTAATTCCAAATAAATCTGAATTCGAAGTTCCACAAGATCTTTACACTTCACTTCGTATAATTTTACAAGGAACTAAAAACTTCTATTTACATCAGAGTCTTTTACATCAACATGCAGTGGAATAAATAAAATACTACAATGATAAATGTACAATTGTAACAACTTTAGCATTTAAGTAATCATCAGCAACAAATTCATCTTTACATCTTCTTGTAAATTTCAAGTCCTGCATATAAAAGTGTGGGCACGTCAGTTGCTTACAACCGACGAAATATTATACACGGCCATCCTCGCTATGCCGAAAGTATAATGATTCTTAAATACTTTAACAAACACAAACTTGATCACAAACAAAGCTAAAAAGGCACTATCCTATTGATGTCGTGGGTGCTGTGCACATAATTCTTTATGCAGTTATTTATATTAAATGACACTAATATGCATTTGTTCGGTTTCTATGCATCCCATACTACATAGGTCTGAGGGCTAGCCCTTAACCGTTCTTCATCTTTTAGGGTTGAATCCCTCACTATGAGTTAAACTACAATATTAACTACTGTAAGTATCTAAGATGTTCTATAAGTTACGAGCCCTTACCCATACAACCTGGAGGGGAATCCCACGTCATGACATGATGCATCATGCAGAGCCTATGGATAATTCGCTTCCGTCATGGAACGATGGCACTACGTAGTCACCGAACACCTCACAAGAGTCGCCACGGTCCCGATAATTCCGGAGATGTATCCATACCATGACATGACACATCAAGCAGGCAGCCTATGAATACTCTCACACCGTAGATCTGAGGCCTTCATACTTGTGTTTTTCTCTTACTTTCATCACATCTCCACTATAGTGTAGTCCTTAGATTTTTAGTTTATTTTAGAAGAAAATCACCACAACCTAGAGCTAGCTTACCCTACCAGACTTAAAATAAATAAAAGAGATAGTCAGCCCAACCTGGCTATTTCTCTATAACCCATGTTTTCCATTTTTTGTATTTTTTTGTGTGTATTTTTCTTTTTGGTGTATTTCACTCTTTGTCACGCCCCGCTTCCAAAAATACAGAATACGGATACATAACTAAGCCCAGCGAATGATTTTCATCATCCATAAGTTGTTCAAGAATCTTTACAACATCTCACAAAATAATCAGAGTCGAAAGCAAGGGAATCAACCACACATGCATAACTGAAGTAATAAACCAACAGAATTTATTTGAAGCTAAATATAATATTCTCAAATAAATCAGAATCTGGACAAGTCAAATTTCCTGGGTCACATTGCCCAAGTACAAAATAAATATACAAGTACTCAAAATACACTGTTCCAAAGCAACAATAATAATAATACTAATAAACAAGAAATCCAACACTAATATCTCATTTCGCCAATCCCGTCGGGCAGCTGACCATCCTGATCTGCAATTAATAATTGCAGGAGAAGGAAAGAGAAAACAAGTACCCATCAATTGTAAGTTATGAGCCATTTATAATGTAGGATACAAGTACATGGAATAATCAATCTAAATAACAACGGAGACAAATATAGCATGGTATAACACATCAAAAGTAATATCTAATGTGAATCAGTAAGGCAAAGTCAACTAGTATGGTATACTAACAGTACAGATGTTTGTATCAAATATAGTGTCATATGGCAACTAACAGTGTCCAGTAACAATAAGCTCAGTATATCAGTGTAACAGTATAACAGTATCAGTCCAACAGCATCAGTCTAACAGTATCAATCTTATGTTCTTACAGTCTTGTGTGTATTACTAGCTAGGTAGCACTTCATGCATTCTGATTTTTACTACATGGTTGCTTCAACAAACAGTTTTGCTTTTAGATTTCATAGTGGACCATAATGGGATAGTGTACTCAGGTATCAGTAACAGTAGCACTAGCAGAAAAAGTAACAGTAACAGTGGCAGTAAAAGTAATAGTAACAGTAACAGTAACAGTATGGAACACTAATTCCCTTCCAAGTACACATTTGCATATTTTCCACTACTAGATCTTTCCTTGAGAAACCCTGGCTTAATTACTTTTATTATGGTTATCAACAGACATGAATATGTACGAAATAGTGTCAAACTAACATGATACGATCCGTATTAGGTTCAGGGAAACAAGTAAACATGCATAGATGATATACGGTCACATAAACGAGCAAAAAGCGTATGTTCATATTCAGGACAGCATGACAGTACAGTACAAAAATAGTGATTCCTATTACTACAGAAATCCAAATCTGAATCCGTCAAAGAATCTGGAAAATAGACTTCCACACGAATCCATCGGTTATATATCAAACATATAGTATTTCACAAAATCATAACACAAAACTGATTTGAATCCAGAAAATACATTCAGACAGAAATCAGTAAATTGTATTCAAAGTCAGAAAAATAGCATTAAAACTCCTCAAATAAATCCAGGAAAAATCTGGGATAATTCTCCATATTTCTAGTATCATAATATAAAGTTTCATAATATTCCAGTAAAATTAGTTCCGTCAACAAAAATCAGAAAACATCAAGAAACGATAGTTTGGCAAATCTGAAATTCCCAACACCACTGTACGAAAACTGTAATATCTCACAAACCGTGAAACGAAATCCAAATCTGCTAAAGGGAGATGAAAATAGACAAAATAAGCTAACTTTCATATTTCATAAATATTTTTCACAAAGTAAAAGGAATTATGGTGAAAATACGATTCTTTTCAAAACAGCGGGCAAAATACAGCAAGTATAGCTTTTATAAACAAGCATGATACGGCATATAAAACTCATCAATAAAATCCACCAAAATTCTGGGTAATCCCTAAATAGATATAGAAATACTATACAAAGTTTCTGATCAAAATAATATAATTAGGACTACTATCAAAATAGTTTAATCATCAAAATCATCAAGAAACGAAATCTGGAAATAGAATACACCTCTGTAGTAAAACAGCCATAACTCACTCATACGAAAATGAAATCGATCAAGGTTAGAGGATTTAGAAAGAAGACAGATTTCTCTACAATTCATGTCCAATACAAAAATTAAGAATTCTGACCTTAATATGGTCTAAAATACAAATAAAAAATGATCAACGACAAATACAGATTTTCCTTTAACAACAAAACCAACATAAATCGTACGAAACTCGTTCCAATCACAATCAAACATGGTATAGAGTCTACTAAGTGTCCAAATATCATGATATAGGTTATATAACATATTCACAACCATCATATCACATGGATCTCATCAAACACATAATTTCGTCTAGTTATCTCACATATATGAATAAAACAAGAACGGTCAAACCTAGTTGTTTTCATGTCGATTTTTGTATCGTCAGGCAACTATGGTCAAATTGCACAATAGAGACAAAACCCATCAAAAATAACACACACGAGTTGTCTCTACAACCCAACTACACTATAAGCGGTATTTTTGACTACCGAAGATGAAGAACGATGAAAATAAAGAATAACGGGAACAGATCCCGACAACAAACAAAGCCCACGAACGAAAATCTAATACACGTCCAAACACTCCAACACGTGCAACCACAACAAAGAGAGAGAGCCCAAAAGGTGGTCGGTCGTCGACTAGCTTGCGGCTGGCTGGTGCTCCGGTAGGTGCTGACGGCGAACGGAAGCAAGAGAGAGATGAAGAGGAGTTGAGTGCTCGGGTGAACAGGAGGTGGCTTGGGTGCTTGGTCGGTTATATGCAGCCGAATGGGAAGTCACCTAGGTGGTGTCGGGGGTGAGGCAGGTCGGGATTTGGCTGGTGGGGTGTCGGGATGGCTGTGCGGCGCAAGGGATAAAGGGAGGAGGTCGGGAGGGATGAAGTGTTAGGGTTAGGGTTTTGGGTGAATAAGTATGTATAGGGTTTTGTTTAGGTTTAGAATTAGGAGATGGGTAATTGGGTTCATGGGTTTAATTGGGATCCAATAGGAGTAATAGGATTAGACTAATAGGTTTTGATTAGGATAAAATTGTATAGGCTTCAAATAGGATTGTAGGTTTAATTTGGCCTTGGTAATCAATTATGGATCAAAATAGTAGGATTTGAAATAGGATGAACAACCAAATCACCATGAGCACCCAAAAACAAAAATAAAGGGAACAAAAACCAAATGAAGAGCAAAAATAACAACAATGATAAAGAAAAAATCAAGGAACCGAAAATAAATCACCAAAGATCATGATTGAGCCAAAAATTAATATATATTGAAAACATATCCAATATATGGTCCAGACAAAAAAAAATACAAGGGTGTACAAATACTCAAGACGGAAGAGAAATACACTAAAAATACGAAAACAAAAAAATAGGGGTTACACTCTTTGTATCTCTTTTGGACCGTATATTGAATTTTTATCTTCAATATATTCATTTATTTGGTTGTCGTCCTTTTATTTGATCTTTAGATTCAATTATCTGTCTATTCTTCCATCTCTGCTTGATCGAGCTTTTATTTTGATCTCCATTATTTTATTTGTTCATGTCTTATTTTATTTGACTCATTTTCTTCCCCATCTCTTTATTGGATTTTTATTATTTAAATCCAGTAGTCATTATTTCAGTTTGGATCCATTAAACCCATTTCCACTTACTTAAACCCCCAAACCCGAAACCCTATTACCCTGTTCCCTAACCCTAATATTCATCTACCTATATAAACCTTTGCCCCCATGCTACAGCCGCAACTCGCACCCCGTGCTCTCTCTCTCTCCTTCATCCCCTAGCCATCGTTCTTGTGCTCATCCCGACCTACCTTCAAGACCCATTTCCTGCACTCCTCCATACCCATCCAACCGAGCTCTTGCACACCCCGATCACCCCCCTGCATCCTCGTCGCTCCCCCGGTGCTTCCCCGTGCGGTGATTCCCCCCCCCCTCCACTGCGACAGCTAGCACCTTGACAGTGCTCCCCTTGCCGTGTGTTGCTCCTCCGATAATGGCAACAGCGAGCACTGCCGTTGATTCTTCCCCTGCCTCTCTCTCACTTCTTCACGCCCTCTTGTGTGCGAGGGTGATTGCGGGTTGGTCTTGTTGCGTTCATGTGGTTGTTGTTCATGCGGTTTCGAGTTTTGTTCGTTGGGTTTCATCCGTTCATCCTTCATGAGTGTGGTTTATATTTGTGTTGTTCACGTTCCGGGAATCTGTTCCTATTATTCTTGATCATCGTCGTTTTCTTCGTCTCTCAGGCAAGTAACTTGTATTCTTTTCTTTGTATAATAAAAGTACTAAATATCACCTGTAGTGTAGTTGGGTTCTAGAGACAATTCGTGTGAATCCTCTGTTATATATTGTCTCTATTGTGTTGATTCGACCATAGTTGCCTCACGTCATACATGACATAAAACAACTAGGGATGATCACTTTTTGATGTATATATGCATGCTATTATGTGATATCGTGTGCTTGATGTGTTATTCGTGCCATAACTTGTCGTGGACTTGCAAAATACCGTATACCATGTTGTTTGGACATCTAGTACACCATATTTCATGTTTGGTAATGATTTGGACAAATTCCGTATTATCTATGTTGATTTATGCATAAGGGACAATTCTGTATTTTCTGTTACCTTGCTTTTGATCAGTATTTTAGACCATATTAAGGTCAGTATATTAAAACTATTTGTGATCATGAATTGTAGAGAATTATGTCTATTTTCCAAGCCTTCTGACAGATCTCAGTTTCGTTTTATGAGTTGTGAGTTATGTCTATTTTACTACAGAGGTGTAGAGAGATTTCTAGATCTTATTTTCTATGAATTCTGAAGAGTAATCTATTTTTATCATGATGTTAATTGTATTATTTTGATCCAATATTTTGCACAATACAACTAGACTTGATTGGGATTAACCCTGAATTTTTGTGGATTTATTTGATGAGTTTTACAAACCGTTCTATGTTTCCAAACAATTACTATACAATGCAGAATATTTATACCGTTTAGTAAACAACCTGATTTTCGACCTAATTCTACTTGCTCTTTGTAAAATATTTCAGAATATGAAAGTTATCCTACTGTGTCTATTTTATCACCCTTTTGGCAGATTTGGGTTTCGATTTATGGTTTGTGAGATATTGTTGTTTTCGTACTGTAGTGTTTATAATTCCAGATTTACAAAACTGCTGCATTTTGATGTTTTCTGATTTTTGTTAACTACTCTATTTTATTTTTTTTGGAAAATTATGAAACTTCATATTCTGATGTTGCACATATAGGGAATACCCAAGAATTTTCGTGGATTTAATTAATAAGTTTTCATGCTTTTTTCTGACTTTGAATACAATCTTCTGATTTCTGACTGAACGTCTTTTCTGGATTCTAACCTGTTTTGAGTTATGATGTTGTGAAATACTATATGACTTATATATATTTGCTAAATTCGGCCGGGTGTCTATTTTCCAGATTCTTTCACGGATTCAGATTTGGATTTTTGTAGCAACGAGAATCCCAGTTTTAGTGCAGTACTATCTTACTGTCCTGAATGAGAATTTTCGTTTTTCTGCTCTTTGTGTTATCTTTAGTCTATATATATTTGTCTGTCACCCTGAGCTTCTGACATGTTTATACCATGATATTCTCACTCGGTTTTCTGCACATACATGTCTGTTTGATAATAATAACAAAATAACCAAGTCGGGATTTGTGGGAAAGATGTAGTAGTGGAAAATATAGAAATGTGTACTGAGAAGAGGGCCTGTGTTCCCTACCTGTTACGTGTTCATGACTACATGATACACGACTCTGTTGATTTGAACCATGACTACATTACTTCTCTATAGGAAGATGTACTCAGAAGAGAACCCATAGGTTATATGTGTCTATTTGATCTGCATTTGATATCTGTCTATCTGATCCCTGAGTACACGGCCCTATGAACTCCACTACAAAATATAAACGAAACTATTTGAATGTAGCAACCATGTAGTAAAAACATTGGATGCATGAAGAGCTACCTAGATAGTAATTAACACAAGACTTATGAGAACATGACATCTGTTATCTGTTTATTTGTATCTGTTATCTGATTATTTGTTATCTGTCTGACTATCATCTGACACTATCATCTGTATATCTGTCTGCATACCACTTAACACTTGACACATGTTATCTGTATATGTTAGTATACCATGCTATCTAATTTGTTTTCCTGATTCATGTTAGATATTATATTTATGTTAATATGCTTATTCCATGCTTTGTCAGTTTCTGCTGTTATTACATATTTGTTTATTTATTCCCTGTACTTGTATCCTGCACTACAAGCGACCCATAACTTGCATTGATGGGAGTTTGTTTTCTTTTTCCACTTTCTGCAATTTATTTAATTGCAGACCAGGGTAACCAGCAGCCAGATGGAGTTGGTGATATGAGATATTAGTGCTGGAGTTTTTATTATTATTTCTGTTGCTTATTTGAACAACTGTATTTGATACTTGGATTCATTTTGTATTTGGGCAATGTGACCCAGGATAATTAACTAGTTCAGATCCGATTTATTTGAGATTATTATATTTTGGTTTCAAGTAAATTTTTGTTGGTATATTTGATTCGATTATACACATGTGGTTGATTCTCTCGCTTCCGACTCTGATTATTTCTGTGAGATGATGTACAGATTCTGAACAGCTTATGGATGATGAAAAATTAATCCCTGGGCTTAGTCACGTATCAGTATTCCGTAATCTCTTTTGGGAAGCGGGGTGTGACATTCTCAAGAGATGCTCAACCCACAATGGTTAGCTCTCAAATACATAAATAAAAACTGCCGGTCACTAGGTTCTCTCCTAGCCTCTAGATTCCGACAACTATCTCTTTCTAGAGATCAACAAAATGTTATATTCAATCTCAAAATAATATTTCAATTCCTTTATTCATAAACTCTTTTTCAAAGAAAAATAATTCTTTATAACCTCACAACATGAAATGATTCAATTCAACCGCTTTTATCAATTTAATCACTTATAGCCTTGTATACAATTCAAATAATCTTAATCAAGTATTAATAATCATAAAATCTCATTAAGAAGACTCTAAGTGCATTCCGAACTTTCATTTCTCTTAAATTAAACAAGAGTCACAATTTTCAATATAAAAATCACTTCTAATTCTTTTAATCGATAAATTCGAGTTCTTCAGCACTAATTAATGTAAAATCCCCTTTTATTTCTCAAAAAATATATCAAAATATTGTAGAAATAATTTTAAAAGAATAATATAATTGTTTCCCATTTTTATCACTTAAAAACTCAAAATATCAAAAAAATCAAAAAAAAGAAAAATAAAGCTGCAAGGGCCGGATTCGAACCCAGAGCCAAACCTGCGCCGCTGAACAGTAACCGTTTTAGAGCACACCCGAAGACCGATTGGTCTAGAGTGACTAACTAATATACTATGGACTCGAATTATTGTTATGTTTATATTGTCGGTGATTTATATAAAATCAAAAATTTAATAAAATAGAGTCTTTGACAAGACTCAAACCCAAGACCTAAGTCTCCGCTCTGCTGCAGTAACGGACCTAAAGCGCAACCAAAGACCAGTTGGTCTTGAGTGACTAACCGATATGAATAGAGTTAAATACATTTTGTATATACCGCACTGTAATTGATTTTCCTTTAATAAACTCGATCTTCCAATCAATTTGTACTCATTCAAAAATATAATTCTTTTCCAGAAAATTTTCTATCAAAATTACAGTATAGTATATTTATTTAAACTTTATAAAATTACCTTTTTGACAATGTAACGAAGACTTCCTCCCAAATTGTATTAGAAACACATATAATCAATTTTCAAATAAAGTGTTCTCTCTTCAAAAATCCCTCTATAAAAATTTCTATATTATAAAATATACTAGTGAAATTAATTTCACATTTCTGTATCACATTAGCATCGAAATATCCTTTTTCATACATATTGCATTATTTTGACTATAATAGGAAATATTCTACCACGAATCAATTTTTCATACAATCATGATTCATCAATTTGCATGTATTCTAGCATGCAAATATATTAATAAAGCATCATAACAAATTTCAGAGGAAAAATTAAGCAATTCACTTCTACCACGCTAATCAAAATCTGACAATTAAATTCTACATCAACTAGCATGCAATCTACTTTCATCATACCAACTAAAATCTAACAAATAAACCATTTATCACTAGTATGTATCATACTCCTAAATTAGAAAGAATTTTAGAAACACCCTCCCAAGAAATATTGATATACTCAAATGAACTCCTAGAAATAAACTCCAAGAGAAGCTCCAATTTGTCTCCTCGAAATCTGTGCACAAAGAGAATCACCCCATCTCCAATTCGGCCAAGCAAGGACAGCACCCTCCCATCTTCGGCCAAGCAACAGGAATCTCCTTCTCATATACAGTGACCAACTCAGAGCACCATATAATTTTATATGTATCTACATATATATATGTTGTAATGCCCCGAATTCCAAAATACACTGAATTCGAGATTCCACAGGATCTTTACACTTCATTTAGTACAATTTTACAAGGAAATTAAAATTTTTCACTTTATATCAGAGTTTACATGAAACTTTACACTTTACATTGTACAGCGGAAGCAAATTTACAACATTTAAATAAATGTACAACAACATTTAATAATCTTTAGGCATCTGTTCCTCTTTAATCTTTATCATGTCATTACCCTGCATACAAAACTGTGGATACGTCAGTTTATTCAACCGACGAAAATTATACACGGCCATCATCTCTATGCCGGAAATAGTATAACTCATTTTCCATATTTAACAAACACAAACTTATCACATATCAAACTAAAGGGAATACCCTAATGATGTCGTGTTGTGATTGTGCACTTAGTCCTTAATGCAATTATTTATATTTCATGACACTAATGCACACTTGTTCGGATTCTATGCATCCCATACTACATAGGTCCGAGGGCAAGCCTCTTAATCGTTCTTCATTTTTGTAGGGTTCAATCCCTCGTCATGACTTAATTTACTACTGTAACTACGGTAAGTATCCTAGATGATGTATGAGTACAAGCTCGTGTACAGAAAACCTGGAGGGAAATCCCACGCCATGTCTTGACACATCAAGCATGCATTCTGTGGCAATTCAGCCTCCTTCGTGGCACACGATCCTCTTGCAGTCACCAAACATCCCACAAGCGTTGCTAAAGTCCGATCATTACTGAGTAGTGCCCACGCCATGTCTTGACTCATCAAGCATGCATTCTGTGGCCCACACCCGCACAGTAAACTCTAGCTCTCATACTTGTGTTTTTCTCTCACTTTCATCACATCTCCACTATGTACTAATCCTTAGTTTTATTAGAATCATGAACAAAATCAAAGCTCTAGAGTTAGCCTCTCCACTAAACCGGACTTATTCATTCATTCAAACAAGACCAACCTTGGTCCTTCATTTCAAATTTCATTTCATTTCTTTCCAAATGCCGGAGGAGACTTAGCTACTCTTTTGTTTCAATTCCAATTCACAATATCCAAAATTGAGCATTTCCAGCTCATAAGTTCATCTTCATAATCATAACAGATCTTCTTTTTCAATAGCATGATTTCTAATTTATTCATGAGTCCATAGCCATACATGGAATTCAATTATTCCTTATATATTTCATCAAATATCATTTTTACATTAAAATCAAATCACTAAATGAATATTCACATTTCATAATTTTCACACTATTCTCCAATGAGAATAATTCACATCACATCACTACATATAATTTCTATCTTTATTACACTTCTTTTCTAACATTTTATTTCAAGTTCTTTTTGCAAAGTGCAACTTTCATAACATACCAGTGTAGAACCATAGTTCTAAATTATACATTTATTCTCAAAACATACTCCATTTCATTTAAATAATTCCCAAATTATTTTTCATAAATCCCACATATTTTTAGGATAATAATCATATTTTTTTCATAATTTTTCCATCATCAAAACACCCAAAAAAATTATTTTTTCCCACGACATAAACACAAACCGAAGCCAGGGATCGAACCCACAACCCCAGGGAAACCAACCGAAGGCACAGACCACTAGGCTGAACGCGCTAGGCGTTAAAAAGAGGCTGAGAGCATTAAATGCTCTCGGCTGCTGTTCATTTTATTTTTTAAAATGCAACAAAATATGCGGTGCTAACAAGATTCGAACCCTCAACCTCTGAGAAGCCGCACAATACTGTAGCAATCAAGAGCATCACGACCACTCGAGCTATAGGCTCGGGTTGTCATCGATACAACTTGAAGTCTACTGAATCAATACTCTCTGTTTAGTAAAACATTTCGATGTTCAACAAGTTCTCATTTCATTTTACTCTTACTAACTTGCTGTAAAAATTCCAGATTAATTATTCCCATCATAAATTATACTCCAGTATATAAAAAATATTTTTTTCCAATAATTAACACATATTTATCATACAATTTGGTTAAATCATAAGCTACCAGTAACACATTTCTTCTTTCGACATTTCTTATCAAATCACAAATCTCTTTCTTAACAATCTTTATATCAACTCTCTGTTTTTAATCATTTCACAAACCCCCAAATTATATATTTAAGGTGATTCATACAACATTATCACAATAGTCTATTTAAGCACATAAAGTGACATTTTCAATCTACTAATTCTTGCATATACTTTTTAATGTTAATAATGAAGTTTTCTTCAAACAATCCATGGCTATAATCAATTCACACACAACGTAAATTTTAATAATAGAACCACATACAATTGCATATCAACATTTCAATCAATCAATAGGTCATTTTTCCAATTAAATGTGTACTCTTATTAATTTTTTTCATGCATCATTCTTTCAATTCAACTCTAGCATGCTTCCTAATTAGAAATATGGAAAATTACCCACCTTATTTGGAGAGAAGTCAATTAGCAACACCTCCTAAACCAATGTCCTTGCAAAAAGAGCGATCATCCTCCTTGATGCGCGCACCCGAGCCTTCCACAATGCCAAAACCGAGAGCTCCTAGTGCCAGCCTTCCTCTTTGTTGCAAGGACAAATCCCTCACACCACTCTCAATCTTTAACTCACTTACTAAACTACTAGATAATGTATTTTAACTATAGGTTTGGAGGAAATAATTAGCACAAGAATACTAGGCAGGGGGGGGGGGGGTATTCATACTAAAAATTTAGGAAAATGGAAGGCTAGGATTAACTTAGGAGTTAGGATTAAAAGGCTAGGATTCAAGGGAGTTACAATAACCAACCATGATCAAGTAACCACCACCCATGACTCCACTCAAAATTTTCATTTTTCCTCCAAAGATCACAACCGGCCATGCACAAGTATGGTGCATTTGCACGTGTACGTGCAATGCACGTGCATGCATTTGTCTCCAAAAATTTGTACATTATATTTTACATAAAAATCTTTAAAATGTGGTCTACATTTCAAGTTGTATTTAAAATAAAAATAGCTCATGGGCTTTAGTTTATGGCCCAAAATAATAATTAAAAAATATAACAAATAAATTAGATTTGGGCTTTTTAAAAGAAAGACTTTTGTCTATTTGAAAAGGGCTTTATATAAAAATAATTAAAGAGCACATATTTAAACATCTATACTCATCATAATAAAAATAATTATAAGATTTAATTCTACCAAAAATATTGCACATGCACACTACGTGCAAAATAAATAATTTTCATTAAATGAAAATCGGGGCATTACATATGTATATACCTATATTACTATTTTAATGGGAGAGTTGGGGTTTGTAACAAACAAACCCTAACTTTGTAACCATATAAGCACGTATAATACACGTCTAAACTATATCAAACAAATATAAATATGCACCGCACGTGTAGCCCTCAAAAAATTCAAATATAAACTATTTTTTTTCTTATTCAATATATATTCATTTAATTTGATGACTTTACTTTTTTTAGACGTGCATCGCACATACATTATACTAGTATATATAATGAATAGCTTAAGATGTATATGTGTGTATAGGTATGGTGAGTAGGTGGAGAAGCAAAAGAGGTTGCTGGATGGGCTGGTTTCAGTAGAGAAGGAAATGAAAGAAGGAAAGGGGTTTCAGAACTTGACAGAGAAGGAAAAAAGAAGAATGAGATGAGGAGAAGTTGTGTATTAGGGATTATTTGTAGGATTTTAATTGAGTGGTTATAATAACCAATTGTCCACTATACCCATTAAAACCATTCTCTAAATTGAAAATTTTGAACTTCCCTCCAACCCCAAAAGAACAGTCGATCAGCTATTTCATGCCCAAAACACGTGCACGTGTATTGCACTCGCACACACTTCACAAAATTTAATTATTTATTTAATTTTTTATATAGCTAAGAATGGGGTTAAATCGGAATCGTCCAAACTTGGCGCGAATCTTAAAGCCGGAGGGTAAAAAGGTAATTTCACCTACAAATGGGTTTGAAGCGGGTACTGGGTCTTCTCCTCTAAGACCCACCAACCCGCAAACGGATCCATCTCAGCTGGGTGCGGGTTCCAACCCACGATGAACCCTAGTCCATCAGGATAGAATTAGGGTTTCTGATTGCATTCAATCAACAACCCTGATTCGCTCTATCCTTTCACTGGGAATTAGGGATTACATTCCTAATCTGATCCCAACGGCGGCTATAAATACCCCCCATCCACCACCATTAAGAGGTAATCAATCTTTTGCCAATTTACGCTCTCTCATAATCTTCTCTGATTACTGACTTGAGCGTCGGAGGGTGCGTCGCCTGGATCAACCCCGGTGTCTCGCACTTTTTACAGGTGAACGGCGGGAGTCAACGGTCCAACTCCGGCAGAGAAGGTTAAGGTTTGATTATTCAGTTTCCCTAAGACTCCACAAATACTATCTGTTTGCCCCCACACCAGATTTAGCGGTAACAGATTGGCGCCGTCTGTGGGAAGCAACAAATAGCAGCCCTTCCTCTTCCCGTTGGTCAGATCTACCCAGCCATGCCTCCCCGAAAGCTAAGATCCAGAGGGTCCAACCGTGGACCCACTCCTCCTCAACCACAACAGGAGATCCCCCTCCAAACCGTCCAGCCGGCGGGACTTCTTCCTCAACCTGATCAGGCCCCGCAGTAGGACCAACCTCCTCATCAAAACCTCCAACCCCCTCGGGGTCAGACCGGGCCTCAGAATGCCGGTGCGGGGGGCTCCCATCCTAATCCTTTGAAACAACCTCTCCAACATGACCACGTCTCTGTGCACAACCCCTCTACCGACTCCATGGCATCTCACAATCCCCGGGCCTCTGATGACCTCCGTAACACCCTTAACAATTGGCATAAAGAAGAGGATCTTCGCCGCCGTTTGGATGAAAGGCGGGCCCGAGAGGGAGTCTCCCGCCAACAACGTCCAAATGAGCACATCTCCTCATCTCCAAGAACATAGGAGGTCTCCGCCTCACCAAAGACGGAGAGAGTCCCCTGAGCACTAAAGAAGAAGGCCTCGCTCACTAAGGGATGATAATGCTCCTATCACCCGTGCCGAATTCCAGCAATTCCAGGCAACCATCTTGCAAGCCCTCCATCTCCGACCCAATAATAACAATGCTCGGAGGGTCCCCACTCCTCCTCTGGTCCAAAGTCCTCGCCGACGGTCCCTAACTCCTCCCCCAGCTCCTAGTAACCCCCAGCACATCCCTAGTCCTCGTCACTCTCAGAGCTACCGTCGTCGTAGCCCCCGCTCTCCCTCGTACGAAGACGAGTCCAGAGGCTCGTTTGATTACCATCGAAGGGATGACACTGTCTACCATCGTCTCCACGAAATGGAGAGGAACCTTGGTCAGCTAGATAGAAAAGAAGAACTTAGAGGAAGGACACTCCGCCCAAGCTGACCTCCTTTCTCTCGAACCATCATGGAGGCACCCGTTCCAATAGGCTTCAAGCCTCCCAATTCGAGACTTATTCCGGGGAGTCTGACCCCGTCGATCACATCGAAAGCTTTAAGACCCTCATGCTAATCCACCAAGCTTCCGATGCTCTGCTGTGCAAGACCTTCACAACTACTCTCAAGGGTCCAGCCCGGGAATGATACTCTCGCCTCGCCCCATCCTCAATATTCTCCTTCGAGCAATTCGAGACCCTCTTCGTCACCCACTTCGTGAGTAGCCGTCGAACTGAGACGACCAGCATTTTGCTACTCTACCTAAACCAGAAGAAGGGTGAGAAGTTGAGAGACTATGTGAAAAGGTTCACCGCGGAAGCCAGGTCCATCGCTTCCCTCGACCAGTCGGTCGCTGCAGCAGCATTTCAGTCGAATGTTCTTAACTCCAGCCTTCGGTTCTCCCTCGCCAAGAAGCCCTCACAGAACTTCTCCGACCTCCTTTGAGGGGCCTTCCTCCGGAACCAAAAGAAAATCAGGTGAAGAAGAGGGAGCCAAGAAGCTCCAGAAGGACAATGGCGGTCAGCGCCGCCCTCCCCCCAGATTCGAAAAATTCACTCCCCTTAACGCCAACATTTCCACTATTCTCATGGAAGTTGAGAAGGAAGGGGTGATACCTCCTGCCTCGAAGATAAACACCCCTGGCAAGAAGAGGGACAAAGAGAAGTGGTGCCGCTATCACCAGGACCATGGCCACGACACCAATGATTGTCAGGCCTTGAAGAACGAGATTGAGGCCCTCATCCAGAGGGGGCAGCTAGCCAAATTTGTGAGAATGGACCGGACCAATCTCCCTCCTCCCCATCGGGGGCTAACAAGCGTCCTGAACGACGCGATGAAACTCCAGAGTTTGAAGAGGAACACATCCTACATCTCATCCATGGAGGGCCCATGGGAGGCACCTCCAACTCCTCTCGAAAGGCTTTCATTAGGGAAGTCAACTTAGTACATGGCATGTCCCCCCCCCCCAAAGGCCTCGGAGTACCGGTCACTTTCAAATGAAGACCTTGAGGGTGTCCGAACCCCCCATTGTGACGCACTAGTCATCAACCTCCATATGGCGAATTTTAAAGTGGAGAGGATCCTTGTGGACAATGGCAGCTCCGTTAACATCCTCTTCCTCGCTAATTTCAAAGGACTCAAACTATCCCGGGACAGACTTAAGCCCACCGGCTACACACTCCACGGGTTTACGGGAGTACCAGTGACTATTGAAGGGGTGATCACCCTCGACGTAACTGCTGGCAAAACTCCTACTGCCCGAACGGAGCCGATATACTTCATGGTCGTTGATGTCCCCGCTGCTTATAATGTGATCCTAGGTCGACCCGGCCTAGCTGCTCTCGAAGCCGTCCCTTCCGCTTATCACCTCAAGATGAAGTTCTCCACACGGGCAGGAGTACGGAAAGTAAGAGGCAATCAGGAAATGGCCCGCAAATGCTACATGACCTCTACTGGGGGTCCAGTCCTCTTCCTCGAAACTCTTGATATCCTCCAAGACGGTGTCCTGACCAACGTTCGAGCCGGTGGATGAATTGGAGGAAGTGCTCTTCTCTGAGCAAGATCCGAACCGCAAGTTCTTCATCAGCAAGACCCTCCCATTTGCCCT
This sequence comes from Hemerocallis citrina, assembly GCA_017893485.1. Classification (NCBI taxonomy): domain Eukaryota; kingdom Viridiplantae; phylum Streptophyta; class Magnoliopsida; order Asparagales; family Asphodelaceae; genus Hemerocallis; species Hemerocallis citrina. The sequence goes on along the minus strand of CM030359.1, from coordinate 139,139,996 downwards.
AAGCTCAGACATAGTCCAATGCATTAGAAAGAACCGTGACCTCTTCGCATGGTCGGCTGCCGACATGCCAGGAATCTCCAAAGAGCTCCTCGTCCACCACCCGAGCATTGCACCGGGGTCCAAACCTGTTCAATAGAAGAGACGCAAATTTGCTCCCGAGCGCCAGCAAGCTATAAAAGAAGAGGTGGACAAGTTCCTTAAGGCTCGGTTCATACAGGAGCTCAATTATCCCGAATGGCTCTCAAATGTTGTGACGGTAAAGAAGGCCAACAGGAGCTGGAGAATCTGCATCGATTTTACCAACCTAAATAAAGCATGCCCCAAAGATCCATTCCCTCTTCCAAGCATCGACACCCTGATTGATGCCACTTCCGGCCATGAGCTTCTCAGCTTCATGGACGCTTTTTCCGAGTACAATCAAATCCACATGTTTCCCCCTAATATCCCGAAGACCTCCTTTGTTACCGATCAGGGCCTCTACTGCTACAGGGTGATGCCTTTTGGGTTAAAGAATGCAGGTGCCACCTATCAACGCCTCGATAACAAAGTCTTCCAAAATCAGATCGGCCGCAACATGGTGGTGTATGTTGATGATATGCTTGTGAAGAGCATCCGTGGCGCCGACCATGTCACGGATCTACAGGAGGCATTCGATGTATTAAGAAAGCATGATATGAGGCTCAATCCAAACAAGTGTGCGTTCAGAGTCTCGTCGGGGAAATGCCTGGGCTTCATGGTCAGCCAAAGAGGAATCGAAGCCAACCCCGAGAAGATCAAAGCCATACTGGAATGGCTCCTCCCAAAAATGTGAAAGAGGTCCAGAAGCTAACCGGGTGCCTCGCAGCTATAGGGCGCTTCCTTTCAAAGTCCGGGGAGAAGTGTCTTCCCAACTTCAAGGCTCTCAGGGGGGCTAAGAGCTTCGAATGGGGTCAACAACAGCAGGAGTCGTTCGATCAGCTTAAAGCCTATCTAGTCAACCCCCCTCTCCTCGGCAAGCCTATCTCTGGGGAAACACTCTACCTCTACTTAGCTACCTCCGAACAAACCCTCAGTGCTGTCTTGGTGAGGGAAGAGGACAAGGCTCAGAAGCCCATCTATTATGTGAGCAAGGTACTTCGGGATGCCGAGCTCCGTTATCCAAGGTTGGAGAAGATGGCATACGCCTTGGTCATGGCAGCTAGGAAGCTTCGCCCGTATTTTCAGTCCCACTCGGTGGTCGTTCTTACCGACCAACCGCTGAAGCAAATCCTCCACAAGCCGGAGACCTCTGGCCGCCTCATGAAGTGGTCGATCGAGCTGAGCCAGCATGACATAACATACCAGCCTCGGACCGCGATCAAGGCTCAGGCCTTAGCTGAATTCATTGTTGAGAACACCATCCCCGAGGTCAGTCGAGCAGCAAACCGGCCTCCTATCTGGTCGGTATATGTGGACGGGTCCTCTTGCACCGAGGGAAGCGGAGCCGGGGTCATTCTGGCAGGCCCAGATGACTTCGTTCTCCAATACTCTCTCTGCATCAACTTCAAGGCCTCCAACAATGAAGCGCAGTATGAAGCCCTTATAGCCGGTCTCGGAATGGCCCGCAAAGCAAGGGCACAACGTCTCCGGATATTTAGTGACTCTCAACTGGTCGTAAATCAAGTCTTGGGCGAGTACGAAGCACAAGATGACCGAATGGCTAAGTATCTAGCCAAGGTCCAAAATCTCATGGCTCTGTTCGAAGAGGCACTTATTCAGCAAATCCCCAGAGAAGAAAATTCCCAAGCAGATGCCCTCTCCAAGTTAGCCTCTTCTTCCCTCCAAGGTCTCGAGCAGATTGTCCTGATTGAGGTACTCCTGAGGCCGAGCATAGAAGAAGAAACTTCCGACTCGATGGAGTCACTGCTTGTTCAACTTCAGGATAATTGGATGAAACCCCTGATAGAATTTCGAAGGGATGGGCTCCTCCCCGAAGACCCAAAAGAAGCTCGTCGAGTCAGAACCAGAGCGGAGTGGTACACCTTTGTTGAGGGGGTCCTGTACAAACGCTCCTTCACTCAGATAGACGGCCGACCCTACTTGAGGTGCCTTTCCTCGGAACAAGCCACATATGCCTTACAAGAGCTTCACGAAGGCATAGGCGGAGCACATTTAGGGTCCAGATCACTCGCCCGGAAGGTGTTGAATTATGGATACTTCTGGCCTACCCTCCTCCAAGATGCTGAACGACACGTTCGACAATGCAGCTCTTGTCAAAAGTATTCCAACATTCGTCGCCTACTCCAAGCTCAGCTCACCTTCCTATCAAGTCCGATCCCTTTTGCAATGTAGGGAATGGATTTACTAGGGCCGTTTTCTCCAGCTCCTGGCCAGCTCAAATTCTTAGTCGTGGCAATCGACTACTTTTCAAAGTGGATAGAGGCCGAGCCCTTGGCTACAATCACCGAGAACAAAGTACTTCAATTCTTCTGGAAGAGCATCATCTGCACGTTCGGCGTCCCTCGAGTCCTTATAACGAATAATGGAACACAATTTTATAGGGGCCGCATTCCGAGCTCTATGTGAAGACCTCGCCATCCAACAACGCTTCTCTTTTGTCTCCGACCCGCAGTCAAATGGTCAAGTACAAAATTCCAACCGACAAATCCTCTCCGGTATTAAGAAGAGGCTGGATAAGTCCGCTAAAGGCTTATGGTTTGATCAGCTCCCTAACGTACTATGGAATTACCGCACTACGAAATGGACCCCTACAGGAGAGTCGCCATTTAATCTCACCTATGGTTCTGAGGCTGTGATCCCCTTGAAAGTCGGTGTACCTTCTCCTTGTCTTATTGCTTATGAAGAAGAGCAGAATGCCAGAGAGCTTCGGGCGAATTTGGATTTGATTGATGAGATCCGTGAAAGAGCTTCAATTCGCCAACAAAGCTACCGAAGGAGGATCGAGCTGGCCTACAACAAGAGGGTCCGTCCCACCAACCTCAACGAAGGGGATTTGGTCCTCAGAAAGTTAGCTATCTCATTCCCCAGTCAGAAGAACAAGCTAGCCCCAAATTGGGAAGGACCCTACAAGATAACCAAAGTGGTTAGGCCCGGGACCTACCGTCTAGAAGACCTTGAAGGAAGAGAGATTCCCAGGACTTGGAATGCCGACCATCTCTTGAAGTACCAAGAGAGCGCATGAACGCCTCTCTGAGTACCTTCTGATGTCGAACCGTTCCTTTCCCTTCACTTGTATTTTACTTTTGCTTCTTTATTTCTCCAATGTAATAGCTGCTCGCAACTTAGAAGCAGCCAACTATTAGTTTTCACTTCTTTATACGTAAATGACGAGTTCGGAGTCCAATACTTGACTCGACTCCGCTACGCAAGCTTTCTCTTAAGCGAGCTAGAAGCGGTTCGCCATTCGAAATTGCTCCCACAACTGTTGAAACATACTCAAACGATGAGTTCGGAGTCCAACACTTGGCTCGACTCCGCTTCGCAAGCTCGCTCTTAGCGAGCTAGAAGTGGTTCGCCATTCGGAAATCGCTCCCACAATCGTTGAAATATACTCAAACGACGAGTTCGGAGTCCAACACTTGGCTCGACTCCGCTTCGCAAGCTTTCTCTTAAGCGAGCTAGAAGCAGTTCGCCATTCGGAATTGCTCCCACAATAGTTGAAACATACTCAAATGATGAGTTCGGAGTCCAACACTTGGCTCGACTCCGCTTCGCAAGGTCGCTCTTAAGCGAGCTAGAAGTGGTTCGCCATTCGGAATTGCTCCCACAACCGTTGAAATATACTCTTGCTTCACCGCCGCGCGCGAAATTCCTACAACTATACTAAACATAGGAGAAGCTGATGCTAGGTCTACCATTCGTATGCTAGTCTTGGTACGCTGCATCTCTTGATCCTCGCAGATTGGAAGGTCATTGATATGAATTTGATATATTCTTCGTGTTTCCTCAAGAGAAGATATCAGCTTCAAACATGAACTTGTTAGAGGCTTCGGTGACTTCCCGGCCTGGACAATTCGTAGTTTTTGGCACTAGAGTTGAAAATCTACGACACACCTAGTCCTCGATCAAATACTGGACTATGAAATCACCTCTAGAATCTTGTACATTGTCGACCAATGCCCAGGACTCTGAGGAGCTAACCTCTGGTTCTTATGGTTTGTTTAAAGTTGAAGTAATCCTCCAAAAGGTAGCTCCCCATTACAAGAAACTCACTCTCACAGATTCACGAGCCAAGAGGCTCGAAGCAGTGCTCGGCACGCCTAGTCGAGCGCTCTTGGCACTGACGCCCAAACAAGAAAAAACCTTGCTCTGGACCTCGTCACGCCTAGTCGAGCGCTCTTGGCACCGACGCCCAAACAAGAAAAAACCTTGCTCTGGACCTCGGCACGCCTAGTCGAGCGCTCTTGGCACCGATGCCCAAACAAGCAAAAACCTTGCTCTGGACCTTGGCACGCCTAGTCGAGCGCCCTTGGCACCGACGTCCAAACAAGCAAAAATCTTGCTCTAGGACCTTGGCATGCTTTGCTGAATGCTCTTGGCACCGATGCCCAAACAAGCAAAAATCATTCTCTAGGACCTCGGCACGCAATGCCAAGCACTTTTGGCACCGAGGCCCAGACAAGCGAAAATCTAACTCTGAACCTCAGCACGCTAAAGATAGTCACGAGTAACACAACAACAGAAGGGGTTCAGAAATGCACAAGTTCAAGAAAGAAAAACGAACATCATTTCGATTAAGTGTGGGGAGACAATTACAAAGTGGCATCTTCTTTACAACTAAGCTACAAGACCTCCAAAAGCAAAAACTACAATGCCGACTCATTACACTTAGACGAAATGCAAAACTAGGAAAACAAAAAATCTTCAATGCTTCCTTGGCACAGGGATGTTTCGCTTCCCAGACACTCGAGGGCGGCGACGCTTGACCCCAGTGCTCATCCCTAAGCCAGCGAATTGAGAAGTGTCTTCGACGCTGCTCCTAACAAATGCACCGACAGATGCCCTGCTCGATGAAATTGCCACGCCGCTCTGGGCATCACCCGGACTTGGTCGGCCTATGGGCGAACGTGTCGCGAGCTCGTAAAATGAAATGCCTCGCTCGCCTTCTTCGTGAGTGCGAGAGGTGCTCCTGACATTAATTGGCCCCGAGCGTGGCTTCAGGCGAGCCACTTCAACCTCCAGCTCAGCGATCCTTTGTCTCAGAGAGTCTTCTCCTACGTCTACCTCGAAGCGAGGAGGTACGGCGGAGCTCGGAATGCTAGGGCAATTGGCGATAATCCAGCGGAGGTGAGTGACTTCGATGCCCCTGTCCACTGTGGCTCTTTTCAACGCATCGACCTCCGCCATCAACTCGTCACGTTCGGTCATCAGCCTGCCCACTGCCTTGGTCAGCTCCTCTTCCTCTGCCAGAAGTTCAGCCTCCACAATCTGCAAGTGGTGCACTTCGGTGAGCATATCGTCCCTCTCCGCTGTCATCTTCGACAGAGAGAGTTGGAGACACTTCAACCTTAGCCCATTTGTGAAGGCTGTCGACGAGCCATCCTCCTTGTCTACGGGAGGAATCTCGGCAAGCCGACCCTCTAGTCGCCGAATCTCGATGTCCCGTCGGCTCAAGATCACCTGCAAGTGGTTCTGCTCACTTTCAGCCCTGCGCAACCCCAACTCGACTTAATAAAGGTGCTCTCGGCACATGGCCAAACACAGCCTCGTCGACCCCAAGCTGGCCTCAGAACAAAACTCCTCCCCGGAGCGAGTAGGTTCGGCTGAGTGGGTCACCTCGGCAAGCTGAAAAAGATTAAAGCAAATGACGGGGCTAAGTAAATAGTCACAAGTTTACTCCTCATCCAGCCCCTAAACAAAAGCTACATGCACCTAAGGCAAAAGTTCTTTGTCTAAACACTTAGTCGAATTTCAAGCTCAAAAGTTCTTTGTCTAAACATGGGGTCGAGCTCAAAAGTTTCTTCCATTCATCACAAAAAATGCGGTGGCCAGTCCGCAATTAGGCAATACAGGACAAAACAAAACTCAAAAAAAAAAAAAAAACAAAAGAGGAGAAATCGAGGGTCGACCTCATTTTCGGGGCGTCGAGAGTGGATGGGGACAGACCCCCCCGATGGGGCCTGAATCGCCAGCGGGGTCACTTCGGTAACCTGCACCTCGCTGACGACCTCAACCTCGTGGTCGTCCTCATCGTCGCCTTCTTCTTCTTCTTCCTCTGACTTAGGGTCGAAGCTCTCGACATGGCCCGGGAACAGCCTCCACCCCGAGCAGTCCACCTCAGTGTATTGCTCCGACACCTGAGAGATGGCTTGGGCATAGGCCTTGGTCATGTTTTGGGAAAGGAAGCCCTGCGCCTTCGCCATGGTGGCCTCTTCGGCCTTACTGCGGCATCCTTGGTCTCCGCCGCCTCGACCAGCTGCTTGGCCGACTCCTCCTTCTGCCGCAAAAGGTCGACCTTGAGCTTCGCGACCAGGACTTCGAGGTACTCGAGCCTCGTCGACCTCCCCTCTAGCTTGACCCTCAGCTTGTTGAGCTCTGTGCCCATTCGAGCCTTTTCGGCCTGAGCCCGGTCGGTCTTGCTTCAACTCCTTCTCCAACTCCGTCAACTTTTCGAAAGATGACCGAAGTAGACGACAATCTACAAAAAAACAACAAAACATGCAAAGAGTTAGAAAAATCAAAAGTGAAAGTAACCAACAAAAGCAGAAATTCAACACTTACCGAAACCGCCGAGCGCGCGATCTCGATGGCGTCGTCGCCCGCCAGGCCGGCCTCCATGGCGGCTCGATTCTTTGGCGTCACCAGGTGTTTGACCACCTGCATACTCGCCAAGGAGTCGCCAAGGAACCCATCATGCTTTCGAACCTGCCAGTCCGGAATGTGGATCCTCTTGTGCTCCTCAGTCAGGAGCTCCTCGGCCGTCACCGTCAGTGGGGGCATCTCCATCCCGAGAGCTGCGGAGATCGGGAAGTCCCCTGCCTCAGTCGACGCCGAGGCTACTCCTGCGACCAGGGTCGGGGTCACCACAGCCGGAGGCTCCACCCCCTCGGCTACGCTCGTGCCCCTCAGAGCCTTCGCGAGCGGCAGCTTTGTAGAAACCCTCTTGCGCTTCTTCGGCGCCTTACTTCCGAGGGCGGCCCTCTGCGCCATCACCGCGTTGAAATCCATTGCCTCTGCATCAAATAAGAAGCCAGTTAAAGACACAAGTTGGAATAAGAAAAGTAAAAAAAATAATAATGAATGAGAACGTAGAAAGAGCCGCGTATGGGATCTACGGGGCTGAGCCCTCCCCTGAAGAGAATGTCTTTGGTAAGCTCTCTCCAATCGTACTTCGGCCTGTCTAGAAGAGTCTGCACTGCCTCCTCTTCTTAAGGGTGAAGCAGCGGTGACTCCTTCACTCGCCTCGACACCTCCTCCATGAAACTGGTGGGTATGGGCCACGCCTCTGCGCTCTGCACTATAAGGTACTTATCTCGCTAGTGCTTGATGGAGTCGGGGCAGACGACGAGCCGACCTCCGTGCCTCGGAGCTAGGTAGTACCGAAACTCTGACCGGTTCTGCTGATGAAGCCGGTAGATAGTCCGGAGTACCCTCAGCTCCAGCTCGATCCCAGCCATTTGGCAGTGGAGTACAAACCCATTGATAACTCTCCACGCGTTCGACATCAGTTGAATGGGGCTGACCCCAAACCACCTCAGCACTTGGATCGCGAACGGGTGGAGAGGTAGCCGAGCCCCGGTGATGAAGGCATCGACCGGCCAGAAATACATGTTTACTAGCATCGGCGAATTTGCCCTAAACCCCGGACCCGGCAGCATAAGCTCGTATTCCTCCAAAATTTGGAAGCAACTCCGGATCACTACTAAATCCTCCAGGCTAAGGATCGATACCGTTTCATCGGCCTCGGAGGTCTCCTTTGCCTCGTTTTCCTCGAAGGCTCTCCCCCTCCCCTGAATAATGCGCTCGGCATGTAATACCCTGATTTTTCAATTAATAAAAAAATATTTATTTTGAACGTAGTGTGCACGTGCAATATTTTGTTTGGATTATTTTATCATGATGTGTATGAATATTTAAATATATTTTCTCAAATTATTTTGTACAAAAGCTTTTCTTTAAACAAATAAAAAGTCTTATTTTAATTTAATTAAAAAGGCCTTTTTCTTAAAGCCCAAAATGCATTTTTATTTATTTTATTTTAATAACTATTTTGGCCCAAAAATAAAGCCCATGAATGAATTTATTTTTAATTAAACTTGTCATGTAGAAGACTAATTTATCCTTATTTTATTTTTGTACAAATTAAAATGTACAAAATTTGGCCTAGTTGCATGCACGTGCACTACACGTACACGTGCTATGCACACTCTTGATGGGGCCGGTTTGCATCTTTTTGGAGGGAGATTTGATTTTTGTCATGGTGATCATGGAGGTGGTTGTATAGTTGTGGGTAGTTTTTATAACTCCTACTCTAATCATGGCCCTCCATTCTACAACCAACCACTCAATCTTAGCCCTCCATTTCATCTATTCTCTAGTATAAATACCCCCCCTCTCATGGCTATTTTCATATGCAATTTCATATTTCCAAACTATAGTCTTATTTTAATATTAGTGTGAGTTATAAAAGATTGAGAGTTGTGTGCATTTTGCTTGGAGAGGTCGGCATCATTGAAGGAGAAGAAGCATTCGGTTTTTGCTTGGTGGCTTGGAGCTTGTGCGCGCTTTTGGCTAGGAGGAGGTGCCTCTTGTTGCAAGGACTTGGTTGCTTTGTGTGTTTTATTTTCTCTCCATACAAGGTGGGTAAACAATTCATATTTCTAATATAGGAGTATATGCTAGATCTCATTAGCAAATTGCATGAAAAATGATTAATAAGAATGCGCCTTTAATTGAATAAATAATCTCTAGTTGATTGAATTATTGATATGTGAATTATGTGTGATTGTATGCCATAAGAATGTGATTACAAAGTGAATTGATTATCTTTGTTCCTAATTAGAAATAATTCATGGAGAATGTTAGTAAAATACATTCTTTTGGAAAGTAAGTTTACAAATTGATTAGCATGTTAATGAACAAATTGCATGTGCTTATTATTGTTAATTGAGTTGTAGATAAAATTTCCCCATGCTCATTAGAATAAATGGATGATGTTAGTATTGATGCTTGAGACTGCTAATGAGGATGTTAGTTTAATTGAGAAGTTTGAAGCATGCAAATTGATTAAGAAAGAGCACGCTTTTTGAAGGAGCAACTTTCTTGTATGTTTGATGTGTGAACCTAATAATTGATAAGTGACTATATATTTTTGTGATGCACATGATTGGACTAGAAGTATATGTTGATTCAAAGAAAACACATTTTGCCATCACTAATTGCATGAAAAAGAAAATCTATACCTTGTTAGTGCTAATTTGTGAAGAGACTTCCTTAATTATTGTGGGGATGGATAAATTAAAAAGAAGTAGATTTGTGTAAGTTAGAGGAAAGATTAATATCAGCAAACTTGTATAAGAATTTTTGATAGAAGAGACTTGGAGACTAATTGTAACCAATGTCGAAAATAATGGTTTTGATGAACAATTCATGGATTTGTGTGAAAAAATATATTTTTATTAGTGCAAAAATTATTTTAATCTTACTGACATGAAGATCATGTAAGGGAAAGCTAATCTGGAATTTTTCAGTAACTTTCACAATAGCAATATGAAACTAAGCGTATTTGAACATCGGGTTGTTTTAACCACAGTATCAAAATAACTTATATGGGCTTTAAACTAGCACTTGGACAACCTGAGCTAGTAGCTCAGGCGGTCACTGTTGGCGGTTGGCTTCTCTGGGTTGAACGGTTCGAACCCCAGCGTTTACAACATTTTTTCTACAAAATTTGAGAGCCTATAGCTCTCGGCCTGAAAAGAATATGTACCATTTGACCCCCCCTTATATCGCTAGCACAGTTCGGCCGGTTGGCGGGTGCTCTTGGCTTGTTTCCCGTTGTGCCTGGGTTCGATTCTTCCCTTCGGCACTTTGAAAAATATATTTTTTTTAGGAGTTTTGATGTCCAAAAAATGTGGAAAAAATATGGTAATTCTCATAAAAATGCAAGAAATTTTATAAGAGTGATTTGGGTATTATTTGAATGAAATACAATATGATTTGTGAACAAAAGGAACAATTAGAACTATGGTTCTAAGATACACACTTGTGAAAATTATAGTTATAAAGATAAAATGAAATGGACTATTAGAAAGTAATTGGCAAAAGATCCTTGTTGTGTGATATAATATTATTGATTCTCACTTGAGAATATTGTGCAATTATGAAGTATGAATGTTCAATAGTGATGTGAAATTTCAAATGTGAAATTAATTAACTGCATGCAAATTCATGTGCGATGATGAACTTGTGAAGAAATAAAAATCATGAATTGAAAAGAGAATGTACATGTGAGTTTGAGAACTCAACGTGGAAATTTTTATGAGTTGAAGATTGTGAAATGAAATTTGAAATAGAGTAGCTAAGTATCCCCGGCATCGAGAAATGAAATGAGATGAAATTAGACCAAGGTTGGTCAAGATGAAATGAATGAATAAGTCCGGTTGATGGAGAGGCTAACTCTAGAGATTAATTTTGTTCATGATTTTTAATAAAACTAAGGACTAGTGCATAGTGAAGATGTGATGAAAGTGGGAGAAAAATACTGAGTATGAGGGCCATGGGTAGAGGCGAGAGCGTATCCCATGAATTCCCATGACGAGTCTGGGTGAAGATACTGTTCCAGAGTACCGTCCTAGTGGCGACGCTCGTGGGATGTTTGAAGACTACGGGTGGTGTCATGTTTATGGTGAGAGCGTATCCCAGGAATTCCCATGATGCGTCTGGGTGAGGATACTACTCCAGAGTGCCTAAACATGAGTTCGTAGGTCAGATAACATCTAGGATACTTACCGTAATTACAGTAGTAGACTAAATCATAACGGGGGATTGAACCCTATAAAGATGAAGAACGAATAAGGGCTTGCCCTCGGACCGATGTAGTATGGGATGCATAGAATCCGAACAAGTGCGCATTAGTGTCATGTAACATAAATAAATGCATTAAGGATTAAGTGCACAATCACAACACGACATCCATAGGGTAGTCCCTTTAGTTTGAATTGTGACAAGTTTGTGTTTGTTAAATATGGAAAGTTAAGTTATACTATTTCCGACATAGAGAGGATGGCCGTGTATAATGTTCGTCGGTTGAATAAACTGACGTACCCACAGTCTCATATGCAGGTAAATGACTTGTTAAAGATTAAAGAAGAATGGATGCTTAAAGATTATATCATGCTGTTGTACTTCTATTCAGTTGTTGTAAATTTTACTTCCGCTGTGCAAAAGAAAAAGTGTAACATTGATGTAATCTCTGATGTATGATGAAAAGTTTTAATTTCCCTGTAAAATTGTACTAAAGAAAGTGAAAAGATCCTGTAGAACATCTCGAATTCAGTGTATTTGGGATTCGGGGCGTTACAGAGTGGTATCAGAGCCACGCTTTCTACACTTTCCACACTTCTACAAATTGATAGGGAACGACACCCTAGAAGTGGACATTAGAGTGTGTGTTTGAGTCTAGAGATTTAAATGTAAGTGACTTACATTTGTGTTGCTCTAAGATTTATGCTTCTCCCTCTCTATTTCTAAGATGGCTGATCACTTCGACCCTGCTGGAGGCGACGACTGGCATATCATTGCGGAAGAGTACCATCCTGGACAGGCAGATTCCGAGGACGAGTACTACCCTGGGCAAGCTGATTCTGACGGTGAAGAATGGCCTGAATCCCGAGAGATCACCCCACCTCCGGATTCATCTGATGACTCTTCTTCTGACGAAGAAGAAGAACCAGTTCCAAGTGGTCTTGTGACTTCTCTTCAGAGGCATGTGGAGACACTGCGAGAGAGAGTCGGATTGTTAGAGGCTCAGCTGGCGAAACGGAAGGACGACTATTCTGTTCTTAGTCATCGGGTTTGGGAACTCGAGAAGAGGAAGAACCTGACTGATGTGCTGAAGGATGAAGTTGAAGAACTGCGGGAAGAACTTCGAGCAGCGAAGAGGACCCGTAGGAGTTAGATTGTTGTAGCTTCTATTTCTTTCATTCTGATGTCAAAAATATTTTTTAATTCGAATGTATAAAGTTTGGAATTCAATAAAATGGAAATATTGACTTGAAAGTTCATGTTTCATACTTCGAATTTAATGGACCTTTTGCATCAGAATATGGAATGAAAGCTGTTGTATTGTTCAATACAGGATCCTCTCATACATTTGTGTCTCCTAAGTTTGCTAAATTGTTGGGAGTTGAACCAAAGATTTTTCCAGGCAAGATCTTAGCAGTAGCTACTCGTCAGGGGAAACTTTAACCGCTGATCGGTATTACGCTGATTGCGAGATTGTGATTGGAGATCGAATCTTTGGCATTGATCTGATCGAGCTGACTATCTTGGGAGTCGATGTTATCATTGGCATTGATTGGATGTCGGTGTACAGTGCAAGCATCGAGTGTAAGACCAAGACGGTAACAGTGAAGGCTCCAGGTGGACCTGAAGTCATGTTCCAAGGGAAGAAGAGGTGTTCTAAGCTGGTGGCAACTATCCGCAAGGAAGAGACTCCTGTGGAAGTGCAAGGGATTCCTGTGGTTCGGGACTATCCGACTGTGTTCTTGGAAGATTTTCCAGGGTTACCCCCGCATCGTGATGTAGAGTTCAGCATCACTGTTCAACCGAGAAGTGCACCCATTTCTAAGGCACCGTATAGGATGGCTCCAGTGGAACAGGATGAGGTGAAACGGCAGATTGAGGAACTGTTGGGGAAAGGCTTTATTCAACCTAGTGCGTCACCTTGGGGAGCACCAGTGCTTTTGGTAAAGAAGAAGGATGGATCGATGAGAATGTGTATCGATTACCGGGAGCTGAATAAGGTCACTGTTCAGAATAAGTATCCGATTCCTCGAATTGATGACTTGTTCGATCGTCTACAAGGAGCAGCTGTATTCTCCAAAATAGATCTTCGATCAGGATATCACCAAGTTCGAGTGAAAGCTGAAGATGTGCACAAAACTGTGTTTAGAACTCGGCATGGGCATTACGAATTCTTAGTTATGCCATTCGGAGTGACGAATGCACCCGCAATCTTCATGGACTTGATGAACAGAGTTCTGAGGCCGTTTATTGATTCTTTCGTCGTGGTGTTTATCGACGATATTCTCGTGTACTCCAAGTCAGAGGAGGAGCACACTAAGCATCTGGCAGCAGTTTTGCAGAAGTTGGAAGAGCAGAAGTTGTATGCCAAGTTATCCAAGTGTGATTTCTGGAAATCTGAAGTGGCATTCCTAGGTCACATCCTTTCTAAGGATATATTGGTATATTCTCTCTATATAAATATAGCACGTGCATATGTGTAACACGTGTAATGAACGTACAATTGATTGGATATTGGAACGCGGGTTTGTGGGCTTATAACCCGATACCCAAACCAGTATTTAGGAATAAATACTGGCTTGTGATAGCAGTCTAGGTATTCCAATTTTGATACCTAGGGTGAATATCTCAAGCAACTTAGATCTAGAGATAAAACCCTAATTCCCAGTGAGAGATTGGGCTAGGCCTACTACAGTGAAAGAAGTCAGAAGTTTTCTTGGGATGACTGGATACTACAGGAAATTCATTCAAGGTTATGCTCAGATAGCTGTACCGCTTACTGGACTGACCAAGAAGAATGTGAGCTTCAAGTGGACTGAGCAATGTGAGGCGAGCTTTCAGGAGTTGAAAGATAGGCTGACTACTGCACCTATTTTGGCTTTGCCTAGAGCAAGTGTTGAGTATAATGTTTATAGCGATGCTTCACATCGTGGGCTTGGTTGTCTCTTAATGCAAGAAGGAAGAGTAATCGCTTATGGGTCTAGACAACTACGACCGCATGAGAAAAATTACCCGACTCATGATCTAGAGTTGGCGGCGATTATCTTTGCCCTGAAGCAATGGAGGCACTACGTGTACGGTGAGAAGTTGAACATGTACACGGACCATAAGAGCTTGAAGTATATATATCAGCAGAGGGCTCTCAATCTGAGGCAGCGAAGATGGTTGGAAGTGCTCGAGGATATGCGACCTGAGATCAAGTATCATTCTGGAAAAGCTAATGTTGTTGCTGATGCACTTAGTCGCAAGAGCAGTTTGGCCAGTTTGATTACTACTCAGAGGCATCTGATTGAGGAGTTGGATCGAGTAGGTATTGAGGTTGTCTTGCAAGGATTGGGAGCATCTTTGGCTCAGTTGAGGCTTCAGCCTACACTGAATGGAAGGATCATTGCAAGTCAGGAAGTTGATGCTGATATTTTGGAGATGAAGGAGCAGGTTGGTGCTGGGAGGTTGCCCGGATTTCAAATCAGAGATGGAGTGCTGTGGTTCGGAGATAGGCTGTGTGTTCCAAATCAGGCGGACCTAAAAGAGAGTATTCTTCAGGAGGCACATGCTACTCTTTTGTCGGTACATCCTGGGAGTACTAAGATGTACAAAGACATCAAACAGCATTTCTGGTGGTCAGGTTTGAAGCGGGATGTGGCTGAATTTGTTGCGAAGTGTGAGGTTTGTCAGCAAGTAAAAGCCGAAAATCAGAGACCCGGATGTCTATTATAGCCGTTACCTATTCCGGAATGGAAGTGGGATAACATCAGTATGGATTTCATTACGGGATTGCCTAAGAGTTCTAAAGGCAATGATGCTATTTGGGTCATAGTCGATCGACTGACCAAGTCCGCTCACTTTTTGGCGATGAAGCTCACTGCTTCGATGGACAAGTTAGCTGAGATGTATATTGGTGAGATTGTCCGACTTCATGGCGTTCCGTCAACTATTGTGTCTGATCGAGATGTGCGGTTTACTTTGCATTTCTGGAGGAGTCTTCAGACAGCTTTGGGTACCAAGACAGATTTCAGCACTGCTTTTCATCCACAAACCGATGGGCAGAGAGTCAATCGTATTCTTGAGGATATGCTTCGGTGTTGTATACTAGACTTCGGAGGCAGTTGGGAAAGGCATTTACCTTTGGTGGAATTTGCCTACAACAACAGTTTTCAGGCTAGCATCGCGATGGCGCCGTACAAAGCTTTGTATGGCAGGAAGTGCAGGACTCCTGTTTGTTGGTATGAAGTAGGGGAGCGTCAGTTGTTTGGTCCTGAGCTTGTACAGCAAACTTCTGAGAAGATTGATCTGATCAGGAAAAGGTTGGTGGAAGCTCAGAGTAGGCAGAAAAGCTATGCAGACAACCGGAGGAGGGACCTTGAGTTTGAGGTTGGTGACTTCGTCTTTCTGAAGGTATCGCCCAGTAAAGGTGTGGTTCGTTTTGGCAAAGGCGGGAAGTTAGCCCCGAGGTTTATAGGCCCGTACAAGATATTGAAAAGGATCGGGAAAACTGCTTACCGGCTTGAATTACCGGAAGAGTTGTCTCAGGTGCACAATGTCTTTCATGTGTCTATGCTGAGAGGTTATATTCCAGACTCGAGTCATCATTTACCTGAAGTGCCGGAAGGTTTGTAGTTAGACCTGAATTACATCGAGTCTCCTGTTGAGATTATTGATCGTCGAGAGAAAGTCTTGAGGAATAAGACGATACCGATGGTGAAGGTAGTATGGAGAAACCACTTGGTTGAAGAGGCTACTTGGGAATCTGAGGAGAGGATGCTGAAGGACTATCCTGAGCTTTTTGCTTGATTGTATTTTTGTATCTTTTTGTTCTTGCTTGTTGTGTGTATTGTATTTTGTTTCTCGCTCTTGATTGTAGTTCCGGGGACGGAACTATTCTAAGGAGGGAGTGCTGTAATACCCTGATTTTTCAATTAATGAAAAATTATTTATTTTGCACGTAGTGTGCACGTGCAATATTTTGTTTGGATTATTTTATCATGATGTGTATAAATATTTAAATATATTTTCTCAAATTATTTTGTACAAAAGCTTTTCTTTAAACAAATAAAAAGCCTTATTTTAATTTAATTAAAAAGGCCTTTTTCTTAAAGCCCAAAATGCATTTTTATTTATTTTATTTTAATAACTATTTTGGCCCAAAAATAAAGCCCATGAATGAATTTATTTTTAATTAAACTTGTCATGTAGAAGACTAATTTATCCTTATTTTATTTTTGTACAAATTAAAATGTACAAAATTTGGCCTAGTTGCATGCACGTGCACTACACGTACACGTGCTATGCACACTCTTGATGGGGCCGGTTTGCATCTTTTTGGAGGGAGATTTGATTTTTGTCATGGTGATCATGGAGGTGGTTGTATAGTTGTGGGTAGTTTTTATAACTCCTACTCTAATCTTGGCCCTCCATTCTACAACCAACCACTCAATCTTGGCCCTCCATTTCACCTATTCTCTAGTATAAATACCCCCCCTCTCATGGCTATTTTCATATGCAATTTCATATTTCCAAACTATAGTCTTATTTTAATATTAGTGTGAGTTATAAAAGATTGAGAGTTGTGTGCATTTTGCTTGGAGAGGTCGGCATCATTGAAGGAGAAGAAGCATTCGGTTTTTGCTTGGTGGCTTGGAGCTTGTGCGCGCTTTTGGCTAGGAGGAGGTGCCTCTTGTTGCAAGGACTTGGTTGCTTTGTGTGTTTTATTTTCTCTCCATACAAGGTGGGTAAACAATTCATATTTCTAATATAGGAGTATATGCTAGATCTCATTAGCAAATTGAATGAAAAATATTAATAAGAATGCGCCTTTAATTGAATAAATAATCTCTAGTTGATTGAATTATTGATATGTGAATTATGTGTGATTGTATGCCATAAGAATGTGATTACAAAGTGAATTGATTATCTTTGTTCCTAATTAGAAATAATTCATGGAGAATGTTAGTAAAATACATTCTTATGGAAAGTTAGTTTACAAATTGATTAGCATGTTAATGAACAAATTGCATGTGCTTATTATTGTTAATTGAGTTGTAGATAAAATTTCCCCATGCTCATTAGAATAAACGGATGATGTTAGTATTGATGCTTGAGAATGCTAATGAGGATGTTAGTTTAATTGAGAAGTTTGAAGCATGCAAATTGATTAAGAAAAAGCACGCTTTTTGAAGGAGCAACTTTCTTGTATGTTTGATGTGTGAACCTAATAATTGATAAGTGACTATATATATTTGTGATGCACATGATTGGACTAGAAGTATATGTTGATTCAAAGAAAACACATTTTGCCATCACTAATTGCATGAAAAAGAAAATCTATACCTTGTTAGTGCTAATTTGTGAAGAGACTTCCTTAATTATTGTGGGGATGGATAAATTAAAAAGAAGTAGATTTGTGTATGTTAGAGGAAAGATTAATATCAGCAAACTTGTATAAGAATTTTTGATAGAAGAGACTTGGAGACTAATTGTAACCAATGTCGAAAATAATGGTTTTGATGAACAATTCATGGATTTGTGTGAAAAAATATATTTTTATTAGTGAAAAAATTATTTTAATCTTACTAACATGAAGATCATGTAAGGGAAAGCTAATCTGGAATTTTTCAGTAACTTTCACAATAGCAATATGAAACTAAGAGTATTTGAACATCGGGTTGTTTTAACCACAGTATCAAAATAACTTATATGGGCTTTAAACTAGCACTTGGACAACCTGAGCTAGTAGCTCAGGCGGTCACTGTTGGCGGTTGGCTTCTCTGGGTTGAACGGTTCGAACCCCAGCGTTTACAACATTTTTTCAACAAAATTTGAGAGCCTATAGCTCTCGGCCTGAAAAGAATATGTACCATTTGACCCCCCCCTTATATCGCTAGCACAGTTCGGCCGGTTGGCGGGTGCTCTTGGCTTGTTTCCCGTTGTGCCTGGGTTCGATTCTTCCCTTCGGCACTTTGAAAAATATATTTTTTTTAGGAGTTTTGTTGTCCAAAAAATGTGGAAAAAATATGGTAATTCTCATAAAAATGCAAGGAATTTTATAAGAGTGATTTGGTTATTATTTGAATGAAATACAATATGGTTTGTGAACAAAAGGCACAATTAGAACTATGGTTCTAAGATACACACTTGTGAAAATTATAGTTATAAAGATAAAGTGAAATGGACTATTAGAAAGTAATTGGCAAAAGATCCTTGTTGTGTGATATAATATTATTGATTCTCACTTGAGAATATTGTGCAATTATGAAGTATGAATGTTCAATAGTGATGTGAAATTTCAAATGTGAAATTAATTAAGTGCATGCAAATTCATGTGCGATGATGAACTTGTGAACAAATAAAAATCATGAATTGAAAAGAGAATGTACATGTGAGTTTGAGAACTCAACGTGGAAATTTTTATGAGTTGAAGATTGTGAAATGAAATTTGAAATAGAGTAGCTAAGTCTCCCCGGCATCGAGAAATGAAATGAGATGAAATTAGACCAAGGTTGGTCAAGATGAAATGAATGAATAAGTCCGGTTGATGGAGAGGCTAACTCTAGAGATTAATTTTGTTCATGATTTTTAATAAAACTAAGGACTAGTGCATAGTGAAGATGTGATGAAAGTGGGAGAAAAACACTGAGTATGAGGGCCATGGGTAGCGGCGAGAGCGTATCCCAGGAATTCCCATGACGAGTCTGGGTGAGGATACTGTTCCAGAGTACCGTCCCAGTGGCGACGCTCGTGGGATGTTTGAAGACTACGGGTGGTGTCATGTTTATGGTGAGAGCGTATCCCAGGAATTCCCATGATGCGTCTGGGTGAGGATACTACTCCAGAGTGCCTAAATATGAGTTCGTAGGTCAGATAACATCTAGGATACTTACCGTAATTACAGTAGTAGACTAAATCATAACGGGGGATTGAACCCTATAAAGATGAAGAACGAATAAGGGCTTGCCCTCGGACCTATGTAGTATGGGATGCATAGAATCCGAACAAGTGCGCATTAGTGTCATGTAACATAAATAAATGCATTAAGGATTAAGTGCACAATCACAACACGACATCCATAGGGTAGTCCCTTTAGTTTGAATTGTGACAAGTTTGTGTTTGTTAAATATGGAAAGTTAAGTTATACTATTTCCGGCATAGAGAGGATGGCCGTGTATAATGTTCGTCGGTTGAATAAACTGACGTACCCACAGTCTCATATGCAGGTAAATGACTTGTTAAAGATTAAAGAAGAATGGATGCTTAAAGATTATATCATGCTGTTGTACTTCTATTCAATTGTTGTAAATTTTACTTCCGCTGTGCAAAAGAAAAAGTGTAACATTGATGTAATCTCTGATGTATGATGAAAAGTTTTAATTTCCCTGTAAAATTGTACTAAAGAAAGTGAAAAGATCCTGTAGAACATCTCGAATTCAGTGTATTTGGGATTCGGGGCGTTACACGGCATCCTCCCCCGGAAGTTCTCGAATTCTTTGAAGTTCGGTCAACGGCCCTGGCAACCTGCCGAACGGTCCCATACGCTTCGGATCCTCTACTATAGTGTCCCGGCCTGAAACCCTTTTGCCCTTGTCTTGGCAACCTATCTGACTCGGAGAGGGAGCGTCGACAGTAGGAGGGGAGGGCTCGGAGATAGGAGAAAGGGACATATTTATACTTGGGAAAAAACTAAGTATAATTTACCTCTGAAGTGATAGGAACGGTCGGAATTTTCGCTGGAAAGTGATGGATGATCACCGTGAGCTCTCACTAACGCAAATTTACCGCCTGAGTAAAAGTTTGGAGAAGTGAAAAATGGGAAGGGGGTGAGGTTTTATAGAGCTTGGCACACGAAACGAGGTTAATGGGCCCACAGAGCCAGCCCATTTACACAAGACGACAAAATGACCTGAACCGTCACATTATTTACCACACCTAGCTGTACTATCGCATTAATGGCTGTCACATCTGTCAGAGTTGTCAGAAGATCAGCAGCCATCGCATTAATGACTATCACACCTAACAGAAGGTCAGCAGCCGCCAACTCAACCTGACGTTTCCTATGTTGCCAAAAATGACAACCCAAGACCTCGGCACAAGCTGCTGAGCGTTCTGGCCAGCGACCATGTTACATGAAAAAAATGTTATATGGAAAAAAATGGACCTCGACACATGCTACCGTGCGTTCTTGCCACCGACCATGTTACATGGTAAAAAGTGGATCTCGGCACATGCTGCCGAGCGTTCTTGCCACCGGCCATGTTACATGGTTAAAAGTGGACCTCGGCACACGCTGCCGAGCATTTTTGCCACTGACCATGTTACATGAAAAAAAGTGGGTACCTCGGCACATGCTGCCGAACGCTCTTGCCACCGACCATGTTACATGGAAAAAAGTGGACCTCGGTACACGCTACCGAGCGTTCTTGCCACCGACCATGTTACATGGAAAAGTTGGAGCTCGGCACATGCTGCCGAGCATTCTTGCCACCGACCATGTTGCGTGGGGAAAATGGACCTCGGTGCATGTCGCCGAGCACTCTTGCCCGACCCTCTTACATGAAGAAGAAGCGCCCTGGGCTTCGGCAAAGATCTGTCGAACACCCTCTTCATGCCTACAGAGTGGCCGAAGTGTCTTCGCTCTTCGACAAGAGATGCCGAACCCCCGTGGACCTCGGTCTCCTTCATGGCAAGCGTTAGGAGGCGGTCGGCAACGAAGCTGGAGTTTCTAAGCCATGGAACAGCGGAAACAACATCAAGTCGACTATCTAAACTTTGATTAAAGATTCTAAAGAATAACTATAAATCTAGGGAAACACGTTCGAGCCCCTCGGTGAATAATTATTGCCTAGAATGGTCAATTAAGACCCCCGAACAACGAATCATCACTTCACAAGGCTAGATCACAATCAAAGGAAAAGCACCAGAAAATCAGGAGAGCTCGAGAACGATCTAAGAGCACGTTACTAACTCAGAAATTACCACAACACTCCGTACAAAGATTCGACACTTCTCATTTGGACTCCAATACAACTCCGCAAGCCATTAAAACAGTGAAACTACTCCTCAAAGGCTGATCAAACTCAGTCTTCGGGAGTGGGGGGATTGTGATATGGCTAAGAATGGGGTTAAATCGGAACCGTCCAAACTTGGCACGAATCTTAAAGCCTGAGGGTAAAAAGGTAATTTCACCTACAAATGGGTTTGAAGCGGGTACTGGGTCTTCTCCTCTAAGACCCACCAACCCGCAAACGAATCCATCTCAGCTGGGTGGGGGTTCCAACCCGCAATGAACCCAGTCCATTAGGATAGAATTAGGGTTTCTGATTGCATTCAATCAACGGCCCTGATTTGCTCTATCCTTTCACTAGGAATTAGAGATTACATTCCTAATTTGATCCCAACGGCAGCTATAAATATCCCCCATCCACCACCATTAAGAGGTAATCAATCTTTTGCCAATTTACGCTCTCTCATAATCTTCTCTGATTACTGACTTGAGCGTCGGAGGGTGCGTCGCCGGGATCAACCCCGGTGTCTCGCACTTTTTGCAGGTGAACGGCGGGAGTCAACGGTCCAACTCCGGCGGAGAAGGTTAAGGTTTGATTATTCAGTTTCCCTAAGAATCGACAAATACTATCTGTTTGCCCCCACACCAGATTTAGCGGTAACAATTTTAAATATATGTTTATAATATATAAGATTGCATATAAAATTAGTTTAATTAAAAATTATAGTTTTTCATGCACAAATAAAATAAACACACACACACTTCAAGATTTCATTTTGAAAAGAATACGCTTATGTACGTGCACCGCAAACACGTACATCGCACGTAAAAATACGAAATCAACTTTCTCAACGGAAAAATATTAAAGATAATCAAAATACAACATATACACATTCAATAATGTAATCAATACGTACTTTGAAAACACGTGCATTGCACGTATAAAAGTATTTAAATCGAAATAGGAGAAATATGAACGTTCGTTTAGAAAATGAATTCGAATATATAAAATAAGTAATTGATCACATAGAAAATATTACACGTAGCGGTAGAAAAATACGTAATCGATACGTGCATCGATAACACGCATAAAACACGTAAAAACATAGAGATTGAAATTTAATATTGGAGTTGACTCAAATAGGATAAAAGAATACGGAAAATGCATAAATACTCGGGATCCAAAATACGTATTGAAGTACGTTTCAAAATAAACGTGCGTAACACACAAGGGCAAAATTGTCATTTTCAATTTTGCGGGGTGTTACATTCTCCCACCTCCTCAGAATGGTTTTGTCCTCAGATATCGCTAGGTAAAATGTTGTATTTTGTACACACCAAAGGAAAATATCATTATTGTATATAGAAATTGCAAGCATTAAGAAAATAAATGTAGTATAAAAAAAGCAATGGGAAAAAGCAAGACAAACTCTATATAAGAAAAACTATGAGTATCAAAATTTGTTAAAAAGGAACAAGAAAACTAGGAAAATAACATAAGGAAAGAAATGTGACCATAAAAGATAGTATAGATAGAAAGAAATTTTCATACAAAAATAATGTTAGGTAAAACATTAGATAAAATGAAAATAAATTAAGTCATTAATTGTCGAATAGTTCGGAAAACAATACAATAAAGAGAAACATAGTCAATGGATAATTTACAAATAGATTTAGAAATCAGAATTTATCAAAGTAATAAGCGGTAGAAAATCGCAAACTGAATTGGTATTATATGACAAAATTGAATTAGCAATTTAAAAGAAGATTATTGGATAAAAGTTTGAAAATAAACGAGAATGAAAAAATGATTCTGTATACCAATTAATGCCATAAAATAATTTGTAAGGAAACTATAATAATTATACATACGATTCGAAAATTAATAATATAGAAGGCATACATCGAAATACTTTTTAATTGTCAAGTAGAGCAAGAATACCAATATACAAAATTTATATATGTATATATGCGTAAAAATTATAGGGTGAAACAATCGATAGCATGATGCGAAAATTATGAAAAATTTGTAGTTGCAACACAAGACATCATTGTGGGAAAACATATTATTGAAACAATACAAAAACTAATCATATAGAAATAACTTACGAATCGAAGGAAAAGTATAAATACAATTTTTTTTTTGTTAGGTGAGTAGCCACCATATCTAAGCAATACACGATGAAGTGGTATGATTTACTTACTCATGAAAAAATTCAAAATAATAAGAAGAGGCGACGAGATAGTTGAGATTAAGTAGTAAAAACACAAGTAGGATAGATATAGAAATCATTATAAATAACAAGATAATTAGTTTAATGCTAAGTTGTAAAATATTATAAAATAGTATAAGCTAGTACAAAAATAGAATAATGGTAAGTAAATATTATAGAAAACAAAGTAGGGATTATTAGAGTAGAAATTCTTCTTCTGATGTAGGTTCGCCTCATTGGTATCTAACTGCAGGATTGCCTCCATGAACTCAAGTTGCAGAATTGCCTCTACGACATCTGATTGTAGTTTGCCTTCGGGACATTCGGTTGTAGACTTTACCTTCCCGACGTCCAGTTGCAGTTGCCTCCATTGACGTCTAGTTGCATATTTGCCCTCTCGACATCAGGTTGCACCAAAACGAGGGATGGAAAGATGTAATCTTCCATATACACTTGGATATTGGATGTTTCATAAAGTATGGTGTTATGTTTTGAAATTAGTGATATAAAACTGGATGGAAAAGTTGTAAATGAAGTAGGAAATTACAACGACAAAATATTAAAATAGATAGACTTTAAATATAGGATATACAAATTTTGTAGTAATGAAAAGAATTTATAACATTCAGACGAGAATAGTGTAAAGTATATGTACGAGATGAAAATACAAATGAAAACGATAATTATGTAGTGTATGTATTATATTGAAGAAGCGTAAAATTACAAAATTTATGAGTAGCAATTAATTGTAAAAGTGAATATAACAAAACAAATTAGTAGATAATATGCAACAACAATAGTATCAAATGTAGGCAATAAAACAAAATGGTAGGTCATATTTATATGGGTAGAATATTTCAATTTTGTTAAAAATATACTAAAATATATAAGACAATATAAGGGAATGGAAAAATGTAGTATCACGAAATCAAATCATATAAAATAAATGTACATAAGAAAAATCTAAAAATTTAGAAATATAATAGAAATAATTAATGAAGAAAATAATAGTTGCAATATTAATTTATAAGCGGCGATAAAATACGTAAAGTAATAGCAACTGTAAACAGATAAACATAAAGTGACATAAAAGCACAAAGGAAAATATTTTAAGACTGAAAAACGGATAAAACAAGTTCAAAAGGACAAGACTAAGAAAGATAGACAAAATAATACATATCCAATTGATTTAATAGTATAAGAAAATATTTATTTGAAAAATATTGAATGTTGAAACAGTACTATGATGAAAATCCACGAAAAAAAATTTAAAGAGGGAAGTGTGTCTACGTGTAAGGTATTATGGATATAGGTTCAAGCCTACCACACTTCCACTACGCCACTCTGATACCAAGGGAAAACATGCTCGCATACAATCTCACATCAACGTATACGAGGAGAGCATCATGAATGAAAGTTCAATAACTACTTCATTCACGACTCCAGCCATCCAAATAGGGAAAGAGGGAGAAGAAAACATTAGTGTATAGAGCAACACAAATGTAAATCACTTACATTTAAATCTTTATAAACGAACTCACACCTCTAATATCCACCATAATGTATCGTCCTTATAAATTAGTACTACTTATTGAAGCGTGGCTCTGATACCACTCTGTAACACCCAAATTCCAAATAAGTCTGAATCCGAAGTTCCACAGTATCTTTACACTTCACTTCGTACAATTTACAAGGAATTAAAAACTTTTATTTACATCATAGTCTTTTACATCAACATGCAGCGGAATAAATAAAATACAACAATGATAAATGTACAATTGTAACAACTTTAGCATTTAAGTAATCATCAGCAACAAATTCATCATTATATCTTCTTGTAAATTCCAAGTCCTGCATATAAAACTGTGGGTACGTCAGTTACTAACAACCGACGAAATATTATACATGGCCATCCTCGCTATGCCGAAAGTATAACGATTCTTAAATACTTTAACAAATACAAACTTGATCACAAACAAAGCTAAAGAGGGACTTGTTGTGGTCTCAGATATCTAAATAAATAGATAACTAGTGTAATGCCCCGACTTTCATTTATGAAAATTATGTATCTATTTTTATTATTTTCTTTTCTCACGTGTTGAGCACGTGCGAAGTTAATAAACATACTATTTATAAGAATCTCATTTTTGGCATGACCAATTGTTTTCATTTATTTTTTCTAAAACACTATTTTTCCCTAGCCCATTTCAATTAACTATTAATTGTGTTGTTTTGGCCCATGACCTAAGCCCACTATTTATGAAGCCCACAATTTAATTAATCAATTAAATGACTGACACTTGTCATGTAGGGACAAAATGTGACCAAATTAATTTATTAAAATTGTACTTTTTATATGGGGACTAGGTGGCACGTGCTTGCACTATGGTGTGCAATGCACACTCTTTCAATGGGCCGGTTTGTGCATGGAGATGTGGGTAGTTATTTGAGTGTGTGGGTAGTTACCACAAGTCCCTATTTCATCCTAGCCCTCTATCCTATAACTATTTACTAAATCCTAACCCTCCAATCCACCCAAAATTTGTATAAATACCCCCTCACTTACTTGTATTCTACACTAAATTTCATTGTGAGAAGAAAATATATTTTTAAGAGAGTTGAGAATGAGTGCTTTTGGAGGCCGGCCATCACTTCAGAGGGAACTTTCGGTGTGTGGCAAGGAGCAAGGAGGAGTCATACTATCGCACTAGAAGGATTTACGGGATTTCGTTTATTTCGTCAATAAGGTGGGTGTTTCTCAGGAATTCTAATATAGAGATCATGCTA
The DNA here is from genome assembly GCA_017893485.1 of Hemerocallis citrina. Lineage (NCBI taxonomy): Eukaryota > Viridiplantae > Streptophyta > Magnoliopsida > Asparagales > Asphodelaceae > Hemerocallis > Hemerocallis citrina. Next base: position 139,114,058 of record CM030359.1, on the reverse strand, counting down.
GGGCAATTTTGATTGTTATCATGCTTGGGAAATGTGGATTGATATGGTGATCATTATACTAAAATGCGTTGTGCTATACATAGTATGAAAGATGTGAATGAATGAACTGAATTAATGAAATTTAAAGGATCGGACCTGACCTGTACAGTCGACCGGTCAAGTGAATAAGTCGACTGGTACGAGGTGAATGTTTTCCATGACTTCTAAATTAAAATACATGTTAAGATCGAGGATTTAATTGTGTAGGTATGTGCAAACTGAAGTGATAGAATGATTGCTAAATTGATATCTTCCATGCTGTACATAGTGTAGAAATTATGAACATATGAAAAAGGACTAAAGATGTTTAGAGAACTGGAAATTGCCTGTACAGTCGACTGATCATGTGAAAAGTCGACTGGTACGATGAAATAAAATGTGTACAGTTCGGAATTTCATGAAATGATGTTTTTAATGTGTGTCGTATCTTGACTTTCCTAGTATGTTAAATTCGGAGTTGATACCCATCTCCGTAGACAAATAATGAGTAAAAGATGAATGTACGACTAGAAATTGTATTTGGATGAAAGAAAATACTAGCTATGAGAAATTTACATTTAATCGTAAGCTATATTGTGATGTTGGTAAATGAATAAGAATCGCATGTTTGTGCTGACATTGAACATACTATTGTGTAATAAAAATGCTATGTGCTATTTGAAGAACAGAAGGAAGAGATAAGTCCTTAATTTGAAATTTAACTCTATTCAGTCGACTGCACTGAACATGAAAAGTTATGTAATTGAATTACCCAGAACAGCCGACCGATATGAACGACAGTCGACTTCTCCGTAATTTATATTTTAACTTCGAATGCTGCGTAACAGTTGACTGGCCATGTGCAGCAGTCGACTCTTCCGAGCGATTATTGAAGAACATTCTTTGGCTGAACAAGTCGACTGAGTATGCTCTAAGTCGACTGTCTAGATCACTTTTGGCATATCAGAAATTCTATGATTTGTGTTGTGAATCTTACGTTGAATATTGTTTGTGACAGTTTAGAAGAAGTAAACTCAATTTGTCATTGCATGAATTTATATGAAGTGAATCAGTTATTAGAATTTGTGAAAGTTATATGAATGTAAAAGCTATGAACATGAAACGGGAAATCTACTGTGATTATGAAAATGAACTCATGAGCTGGAAATGCTCAATTTTTGGTAATTGTGAATTGAAATTGAAACAAAAGAGTAGCTAAGTCTCCCACCGGCAATTGGAAAGAAATGAAATGAAATGAAAGACCAAGGTTGGGTCATGTTGAATGAATGATTAAGTCCGGTATAGTGAAGAGGCTAACTCTAGAGCTTTGATTTTATTCATGATTCTAATAAACTAAGGACTAGACACATAGTGGAGATGTGATGAAAGTAAGAGAAAAAAACATGAGTATGAGGGCCATCGGATTGGCAGCGTGAGAGTATTTCACAGGCTATCTTCACGATGCGTCGTGACATGACGTTGATACTACTCCAGGGTACCGTCCCGGTGGCGAGGCTTGTGAGGTGTTTGTTGACTGCGGGTGGTGTCATGTCCCATGACGGAGGCTGAATTGACCACAGGCTGTCTTCACGATGTGTCGTGACATGACGTGGGATTCCCCTCCAGGCTGTCTGGACCCGAGCTCGTAACTCATAGAACATTTAGGACACTTACCGTAGTTACAGTAGTAGATTATGTCATGGCGAGGGATTGAACCCTATAAAATGAAGTGCGAATAAGGGCTTGCCCTCGGACCTATGTAGTATGGGATGCATAGAATCCGAACAAGTGTGCATTAGTGTCATATAACATAAACGACTGCATTAAGGACTAAGTGCACAATCACAACACGACATTAATAGGGTATTCCCTTTAATTTGATATGTGAACAAGTTTGTGATTTGTTAAGAAATGAGAATCGTTATACTGTTTCTGGCATAGAGAGGATGGCCATGTATAATTCTCGTTGGTTGAATAAACTGACGTACCCACAGTTTTGTATGCAGGATAAATGGCTTGATAAAAGCGAAAGAAGAACTGATGTTGACAAATTATTCATTGTTGATGTACATTTATTCAAATGATGTAAATTGCTTCCGCTGTTATTACATGTAAATTACTGTGCTATATGCTTCCGCTTTAAAATATAAAGTGTAAAATCTCTTGTAACTCTGATGTAAAATGGAAAGTTTTCAATTCCTTGTAAATTTGTACCGATTGAGATGAAAAGATCCTGTAGAACTCTCGAATTCATTTGTATTTGGGATTCGGGACGTTACAGAGTGGTATCAGAGCTACATTTCACACTGGTACAAATTTATAAGGAACGAAACCCTAGATTTGGACACTAGAGCGTGAGTTTGAGTCTAGAGATTTAAATGTAAGTGACTTACATTTGTGTTGCTCTATGACTTATGCTTCTTCCTCTCTATTTCTAAGATGGCTGATCACTTCGACCCTGCTGGAGACGACGACTGGCATATCATCGAGGAAGAGTACCATCCTGGACAAGCAGATTCCGAGGAAGAGTGCTACCCAGGGCAAGCAGATTCTAACAGAGAAGAATGGCCTGAATCTCAAGAGATCACCCCAACTCCGGACTCATCTGATGACTCTTCTGATGAAGAAGAAGAAGAACCAGTTTCAAATAGTCTTGTGATATCGCTTCAGAGGCAGGTAGAAACACTACGGGAGAGTCTCGGATTATTGGAGGCTCAGTTGGCAAAGCGAAAGGACGACTTTTCATTTCTCAGTCATCGTGTATGGGAACTCAAGAAGAGGAAAAATCTGACCGATGTGCTGAAGGATGAAGTTGATGAACTATGGGGAGAACTTCGAGAAGGGAAGAGGAACCGTAGGAGTTAGACTGTTGTAGCTTCTATTGTTTTCATTCTGATGTCAAGAAATGTTTTTCAATTCGAATGTATAAAGTTTGGAATTCAATGAAATGCAAGTTGATTTAAAATTCATGTCTTATACTTCGAATTTAATGGATCTTTTGCATCAGAATATGGCTAGAAGAGGAGCTAGAAACGGTGAAGGTCTGGATCTGGAAACGGAACTTGCGAGGGTCTATCAGACGCTCAACGCCGTGGCCATGAACCAAAACCAAGGAAGAGTGCCTACGAACCCAGTGCCCGAAGCGATTAAACTAGTGGAATCGTTCAAAGGAATGAAACCACCTGTATTCGAAGGGAAGTCAGACCCTGATGCGGCTGACAACTGGATTTGTCAAGTGGAGACAATCTTTGAAGTGCTGGAGATCCCTGAAGGCAGTAAGGCCAAGTTGGGGACTCTGCAACTTGAGAAGGATGCGGCTGTGTGGTGGCAGTCGATGAAGTGGACAATGGGAGGCATAGTTCTCGACTGGGAGGAATTTCTGGAAGAATTCCGCAGTCACTATTTCCCCTCCGACGTCCAAGAGAAGAAGGCTATGGAGTTTCTGTCACTACAGCAAGGTAGCATGTCAGTTAGGGAGTACGAGAAGTTTACTCAGTTCTCTAGGTATGCTCCGGAACTAGTGATGGAGGAGGCAAATAAGGATCGTAAGTTCGAGCATGGATTGAGGCCGAGCTTGAGGTCCCGGATGATACCTCTTGGTATCAGAAGATTTGACAAGTTGGTCAAGAGAGCAGCAGCGACGGAAGCAGACATGGAGCAGTTTCATGTTGTTCAGAACCGGAGGAACAACTGGCAGTCTGGAAAGAGGCCCACACATTCTGGGAATTTCAAGGGACAACCATCTGTACAAAGGTTCACACCGACAGGGCCGAACACTATTAGTATGGCTGGAGGACCTAGGAACAATGTGGTGAGACCTCCTGCGGTAACTTGCTTCAACTGTGGTGAGACAGGACATTACATGTCTCAATGCTCCAAGCCGTGGAATGTCATCCGTGGGGGATCAACTCAGCAGAACAAGAAGAAGCCGTACCAACCAGGGCGAGTATTTGCCTTGACGGAAGCTGATGCTGATGAGGTAGATCATGTCATCACTGGTACGAGGGCGGATGTTTAGAGGTTTATGTTGTTTCTTTTTCCCGTTTATTTAGTGAACTGTTACGTAATGAGTGTGTATTATGTAACAGGGGAACTTTATTTAAATGGAATAAAAGCTGTTGTGTTGTTCGATACTGGATCCTCTCATACTTTTGTATCTCCTAAATTTGCTAAAGTGTTGGGAGTTTAACCGAAGATTTTTCTAGGCAAGATCTTAGCAGTAGCTACTCCATCAAGGAAAACTTTAACCACTGATCGGTACTATGCGGATTGCGAGATTGTGATTGAAGATCGAATCTTTGGGATTGATCTGATCGAGCTGACTATCTTGGGAGTAGATGTTATCATTGGCATTGATTGGATGTCCGTGTACAGTGCATGCATCGAGTGTAAGACCAAGACGGTAACAGTGAAGGCTCCAGGTGGACCTGAAGTCACTTTCCAAGGGAAGAAGAAGTATTCTAAGCTGGTGGCAACTATCCGCAAGGAAGAGACTCCTGTGGAAGTACAAGGGATTCCTGTGGTTCGGGACTATCCGATTGTGTTCTTGGATAATTTTCCTGGGTTACCCCCACATCGTGATGTAGAGTTCAGCATCACTGTTCAACCAGGGAGTGCACCCATTTCTAAGGCACCGTATAGGATGGCTCCAGTGGAACAGGATGAGGTGAAACGGCAGATTGAGGAACTGTTGGGGAAAGGCTTTATTCAACCTAGTGCGTCACCTTGGGGAGCACCAGTGCTTTTGGTAAAGAAGAAGGATGGATCGATGAGAATGTGTATCGATTACCGGGAGCTGAATAAGGTCACTGTTCAGAATAAGTATCCGATTCCTCGAATTGATGACTTGTTCGATCGTCTACAAGGAGCAGCTGTATTCTCCAAAATAGATCTTCGATCAGGATATCACCAAGTTCGAGTGAAAGCTGAATATGTGCACAAAACTGTGTTTAGAACTCGGCATGGGCATTACGAATTCTTAGTTATGCCATTCGGAGTGACGAATGCACCCGCAATCTTCATGGACTTGATGAACAGAGTTCTGAGGCCGTTTATTGATTCTTTCGTCGTGGTGTTTATCGACGATATCCTCGTGTACTCCAAGTCAGAAGAGGAACACACTGAGCATCTGGCAGCAGTTTTGCAGAAGTTGGAAGAGCAGAAGTTGTATGCCAAGTTATCCAAGTGTGATTTCTGGAAATCTGAAGTGGCATTCCTAGGTCACATCCTTTCTAAGGAGGGAGTGGCAACTGACCCTCAGAAGATAGAGGTAGTGAGAGATTGGGCAAGACCTACTACAGTGAAGGAAGTCAGAAGTTTTCTTGGATTGACTGGATACTACAGGAGATTCATTCAAGGTTATGCTCAGATAGCCGTGCCGCTTGCTGGTCTGACTAAGAAGAATGTGAACTTCAAGTGGACTGAGCAATGTGAGGCAAGCTTTCAGGAGTTGAAAGAGAGGCTGACTACTGCACCTATTTTGGCTTTGCTTAGAGCAGGTGTTGAGTATGATGTTTACAGCGATGCTTCACATCGTGGGCTTGGTTGTGTCTTAATGCAAGAAGGAAGAGTAATCGCTTATGGGTCTAGGCAACTAAGACCGCATGAGAAGAATTATCCGACTCATGATCTGGAGTTGGCTGCGATTATCATTGCCCTGAAGCAATGGAGACATTATGTGTATGGCGAGAAGCTGAACATGTACACTGACCACAAGAGCTTGAAGTACACCTATCAGCAGAAGGATCTGAACTTGAGGCAACAGAGATGGTTGGAGGTACTTGAGGACATTCGTCCGGAGATTAAGTATCACCCAGGGAAAGCTAATGTTGTTGCTAATGCACTTAGTCGCAAGAGCAGTCTGCCGAGTTTGATTACAACTCGATGGCAGCTAGCAGAGGAGTTAGATCGGTCAGGTATTGAAGTTGTCCTGCATGACTTGGGAACATCCTTAGCTCAGTTGAGACTTCAACCGACACTGAACGATAGGATTATTGCAAGTCAAGAGGTTGATGCTGATATCTTGGAGATGAAGGAGCAAGTTAGTGCTGGCAGGTTGCTCAGATTTCAAATCAAGGACGGAGTGCTGTGGTTTGGAGAGAGGCTGTGTGTTCCGAATCAGGCAGACCTGAAAGAGAGTATTCTTCAGGAGGCGCATGCTACTCTTTTGCCGGTACATCCTGGGAGTACTAAGATGTACAGAGACATCAAACCGCATTTCTGGTGGTCTGGTTTGAAGCGGGATGTGGCTGTATTTGTGGCAAAGTGTGAGGTTTGTCAGCAAGTCAAAGCCGAAAATCAGAGACCCGGAGGTCTATTACAGTCGTTACCTATTCTGGAATGGAAGTGGGATAATATCAGTGTGGATTTCATTACGGGATTGCCTAAGAGTCCTAAAGGCAATGACGTGATTTGGGTTATAGTCGATCGACTAACCAAGTCCGCTCACTTTTTGGCGATGAAACTCACTGCTTCGATGGACAAGTTAGCTGAGTTGTATGTTGGCGAGATCGTTCGGCTTCATGGTTTTCCGTCAACTATTGTGTCTGATCGAGATTCACGGGTTACTTCGCATTTATGGAGGAGTCTTCAGACAGCTTTGGGTACCAAGACAGATTTCAGCACTACTTTTCATCCGCAAACCGATGGGCAGACCGAGAGAGTCAACCGTATTCTTGAGGATATGCTTTGGTGTTGTGTATTAGACTTTGGAGGCAGTTGGAAAAGGCATTTACCTTTGGTAGAGTTTGCCTACAATAACAGTTTTCAGACTAGCATTGGGATGGCGCCGTACGACGCTCTGTATGACAGGAAGTGCAGAACACCTGTTTGTTGGTTTGAAGTTGGGGAGCATCAATTGTTTCGGCCTGAGCTTGTGGAGCAAACCTCTGAAAAGATTGATCTGATCAGGAAAAGATTGGTAGAGGCTCAGAGCAGGCAGAAAAGTTATGCAGACAACCAGAGAAGGGACCTTGAATTTGAGGTCGGTGATTTCGTCTTTCTGAAAGTATCGCCCAGTAAAGGTGTGGTTCGACTTGGCAAAGGCGGGAAGTTAGCCCCGAGGTTTATAGGCCCGTATAAGATATTGAAAAGGATCAGGAAAACTGCTTAACGGCTTGAATTACCGGAAGAGTTATCGCAGGTGCACAATGTCTTTCATGTGTCTATGCTGAGAGGTTATATTCCAGATCCGAGTCATCATTTGCCTGAAGTGCCGGAAGGTTTGCAGTTGGATCTCAATTACATCGAGTCTCCTGTCGAGATTGTTGATCGTCGAGAGAAAGTGTTGAGGAATAAGACAATACCGATGGTCAAGGTAGTCTGGAGAAACCACTTGGTTGAAGAGGCTACTTGTGAGTCTGAGGAGAGGATGTTGAAGGACTATCCTGAGCTTTTTGCTTGATTGTATCTTTCTATTCTTTCTGGTGCTTGTTATGAATGTTTGTTTTCTCACTCTTGACTGTAGTTCCGGGGACGGAACTATTCTAAGGAGGGAGTATTGTAATGCCCCGATTTTCATTTATGAAAATTATGTATCTATTTTTATTATTTTCTTTTCTCACGTGTTGAGCACGTGCGAAGTTAATAAACATACTATTTATAAGAATCTCATTTTTGGCACGTGCAATTGTTTTCATTTATTTTTTCTAAGACACTATTTTTCTCTAGCCCATTTCAATTAACTATTAATTGTGTTGTTTTGGCCCATGACCTAAGCCCACTATTTATGAAGCCCACAATTTAATTAATCAATTAAAGGACTCACTCTTGTCATGTAGGGACAAAATGTGACCAAATTGATTTATTAAAATTGTATTTTTTTATATGGGGACTAGGTGGCACGTGCTTGCACTATGGTGTGCAATGCACACACTCTTTCAATGGGCCGGTTTGTGCATGCAGATGTGGGTAGTTATTTGAGTGTGTGGGTAGTTACCACAACTCCCTATTTCATCCTAGCCCTCCATCCTATAACTATCTACTAAATCCTAGCCCTCCAATCTACCCAAAATTGTGTATAAATACCCCCTCACTTACTTGTATTCCACACTAAATTTCATTGTGAGAAGAAAATATATTTTTAAGAGAGTTGAGAGTGAGTGCTTTTGGAGGCCGGCCATCACTTCAGAGGGAGCTTTCGGTGTGTGGCAAGGAGCAAGGAGGATTCATACTATGGCACTAGAAGGATTTACGGGATTTCGTTTATTTCGTCAATAAGGTGGGTGTTGCTCAGGACTTCTAATATAGAGATCATGCTAGGGCAATTTTGATTGTTATCATGCTTGTGAAATGTGGATTGATATGGTGATCATTATACTAAAATGCGTTGTGCTATACTTAGTATGAAAGATGTGAATGAATGAACTGAATTAATGAAATTTAAAGGATCGGACCTGACCTGTACAGTCGACCGGTCATGTGAATAAGTCGACTGGTACGAGGTGGATGTTTCCCATGACTTCTAAATTCAAATTCATGTTAAGATCGAGGATTTAATTGTGTAGGTATGTGCAAACTGAAGTGATAGAATGATTGCTAAATTGATATCTTCCATGCTGTACATAGTGTAGAAATTATGAACATATGAAAAAGGACTAAAGATGTTTAGAGAACTGGAAATTGCCTGTACAGTCGACCGATCATGTGAACAGTCGACTGGTACGATGAAATAAAATGTGTACAGTTCGGAATTTCATGAAATGATGTTTTTAATGTGTGTCGTATCTTGACTTTCCTAGTATGTTAAATTCGGAGTTGATACCCATCTCCGTCGACAAATAATGAGTAAAAGATGAATGTGCGACTAGAAATTATATTTGGATGAAAGAAAATACTAGCTATGTGAAATTTATATTTAATCGTAAGCTATATTGTGATGTTGGTAAATGAATAAGAATCGCATGTTTGTGCTGACATTGAACATACTATAGTGTAATAAAAATGCTATGTGCTATTTGAAGAACAGAAGGAAGAGATAAATCCTTAATTTGAAATTTAACTCTATTCATTCGACCAAATATATGTAGCAGTATACTGCACTGCACATGGAAAGTTGTGTAATTGAATTACCCAGAACAGCCGACCGATATGAACGACATTCGACTTCTCCGTAATTTATATTTTAACTTCGAATGCTGCGGAACAGTCGACTGGCCATATGCAGCAGTCGACTCTTCTGAGCGATTATTGAAGAACTTTCTTTGGCTGAACAAGTCGACTGAGTATGCTCTAAGTCGACTGTCCAGATCACTTTTGGCATATCAGAAATTCTATGATTTGTGTTGTGAATCTTATGTTGAATATTGTTTGTGATAGTTTAGAAGAAGTAAACTCAATTTGTCTTTGCATGAATTTATATGAAGTGAATCATTTATTAGAATTTGTGAAAGTTATATGAATGTAAAAGCTATGAACATGAAAAGGGAAATCTACTGTGATTATGAAAATGTACTCATGAGCTGGAAATGCTCAATTTTTGGTAATTGTGAATTGAAATTGAAACAAAAGAGTAGCTAAGTCTCCAACTGGCAATTGGAAAGAAATGAAATGAAATGAAAGACCAAGGTTGGGTCATGTTGAATGAATGATTAAGTTCGGTATAGTGGAGAGGCTAACTCTAGAGCTTTGATTTTGTTCATGATTCTAATAAACTAAGGACTAGACACATAGTGGAGATGTGATGAAAGTAAGAGAAAAAAACATGAGTATGAGGGCCATCGGATTGGCAGCGTGAGAGTATTTCACAGGCTATCTTCACGATGCGTCGTGACATGACGTTGATACTACTCCAGGGTACCATCCCGGTGGCGAGGCTTGTGGGCTGTTTGTTGACTGCGGGTGGTGTCATGTCCCATGACGGAGGCTGAATTAACCACAGGCTGTCTTCACGATGTGTCGTGACATGACGTGGGATTCCCCTCCAGGCTGTCTGGACACGAGCTCGTAACTCATAGAACATCTAGGACACTTACTGTAGTTGCAGTAGTAGATTAAGTCATGGCGAGGGATTGAACCCTATAAAATGAAGTGCGAATAAGGGCTTGCCCTCTGACCTATGTAGTATGGGATGCATAGAATCCGAACAAGTGTGCATTAGTGTCATATAACATAAACGACTGCATTAAGGACTAAGTGCACAATCATAACACGACATCAATAGGGTATTCCCTTTAATTTGATATTTGAACAAGTATATGATTTGTTAAGAAATGAGAATCGTTATACTATTTCTGGCATAGAGAGGATGACCATGTATAATTCTCGTTGGTTGAATAAACTGACGTACCCACAGTTTTGTATGCAGGATAAATGGCTTGATAAAAGCGAAAGAAGAATTGATGTTTACAAATTATTCATTTTTGATGTACATTTATTCAAATGATGTAAATTGCTTCTGTTGTTATTACATGTAAATTACTGTGCTATATGCTTCCGCTGTAAAATATAAAGTGTAAAATCTCTTGTAACTCTGATGTAAAATGGAAAGTTTTCAATTCCTTGTAAAATTGTACAGAATGAGACGGAAAGATCCTGTAGAACTCTTGAATTCATTAGTATTTGGGATTCGGGACGTTACAACTAGATACAAATTAAAACCTCGCAAGTGTACGAATCGTTTAAAGAAGCGTAGTGAAAAGCAAGGGTCGATCCCACAGAGATTGTAGTAATTAACTCACTAATCAATAAAACAGAAATACAAATCATAAAGTTTTGTTCTAAAAGTATATTTGAAAGGCAATGAAGATATTAAAATCTAAATCAAGTAGAATCACAATTTGAATCACAAAATGTTTATTAAAGTAGTTGGGCTTGATTTCCACCTATAGTCAAGAATGCTAAATTACCTTCTACGCTACTCTAATCTCTCATGTTTGTTCCTTTAAGGGCATGGTATCTACTCCTTAAAGTTAAGATTTCCCTAAGCCAAGAATTAGGCATGGTATCTACTCTAATTCGTTTCTTTCTTTAAGTATTTAGCATGCTATCTACTAAGTTGCACTTATAGAAAGCATTGGAACAATGGAAATGAACAAACACTCAAAGTTCTAGAAGTTGGTATCAAATCTAAATCCTTCAAGTTGATTAAACCAAGAACCTATATGATTCCTGTGTTACAAGTATGAGCACAAGATATGGGTCATCTCTATACTCATATAACAGATTCAATTTTATAATAAGCTAACTTGATAATATCAGGTTCTTCAGATCAGTAGACTGTTGCTAGCTCTCAGTCAACTGATTCTAAGAACTTTCTAACTAATGTTGATTCATATTATAATTTTGATCAAGATAATCAGGTTTAATCAATAAGTGATAAAAGTAGCCTTTTAGAATATTATAAATATTACATGACTATGGTTTCAATCAGCCCAACAATGAAATTAGTTGCACATAACAAAACTTTTATTTACTAACATTTTGGAATACATGACTCAAATGAATTAAACTAGAACAAGAATTTAAGAGAAAAGAAGAACACTGATTTGTATGGTGTTTAGCTTGAACCCAATCAGCCTGACGTCGTCTTGATATCTTCTGAAGTCGACTTGTTCTCCTCTTTGATGCTGATCAATGCTCGATTGATAGATCCTGGATGGTAGATGATTCTCTCTTTTTATAGTTTCTCTTGCCTTTATTTGCAGATCTCAAATTCCTGCTTTCTATCTCCTCACACGATAGGGCCAGGATTTGACAGCTCACTTTGATTCGGATTTGGATGAGGGTGTATCTCAACTGATTTAATCTCTTAACTTTCGCTGATAGCCACTTCAGTCTGCTGGTGTTAGAATCAGTCGACTGCACCGCACACTCTGGGAATTCAATTCCAGTCAGTCAGGTCGACTATCTTTTGGAGTAAGTCGACTGACTGCGAAGCTTTGGAAACTCAACCTCCTCTGTTCAGTCGACTGTCTCTGAGGGATCAGTCGACTGTATTCTGCAGCTTCTATCAAATGCTTTGATGCAAACTTAGGCTCTTCATTCCAGTGTATCATCCTCACAGTCTTGAGTAATTCTTGAATCTGCTTCGTTTAGTTCCTTTTAGGCTGTTTCCTATGGAAAAGAGAAAAGAAGAGTAAGTTACCACATATAGAGAGTTTAACTATCTAATTGCATTCAGATATTGCTCCTAAATGTGGATATTATTGAATTTATCAAATACCCCCAAACTTAGCCTTTGCTCAGAAATTGGAAGAATTGAGTTTGGAGTCAAAAAGGAAAAAGGGCAGGCGCTACAGTTGGTATTACAACTGATAATTGTAATTACTGCGTGGTAACTCTGTGTTGAATAAAAAGTTTTAAATTTCAAGCATTTTTGTGTATCGTGACTAATTGAAGGAAAGATCTTGGCATGTGTCACGGTTTCCCAGTTACGTGGAAATCGAGGCGCTACAACTGGTGCCCCTCAGGACGACGCACTCGGTTGAATAAAGCCTTTCTCCAATAGTTCCTCAATCTGCCGCTTGATCTCATCCTGCTCCACAGGTGTCATCCTATACGGTACCTTGGAAATGGGTGCACTCCCTGGCTGAATAGTGATACTGAACTCCACATCACGATACGGGGGTAACCCAGGAAAATCTTCCAAGAACACGGTCGGGTAATCCCGAACCAGAGGAATTTGCTGCACCTCTACCGGAACATCCCTTTTGCTGATAACTGCCACCAGACCAGAACATCTCCTCTTCACTTGGAAAGTGACTTCAGGACCACCTGGAGCCTTCACTGTTACTTCCTTGGTCTTGCACTCGATGCTTACACTGTACACCGACATTCAATAAATGCCACTGATCACATCGACTCCCAAGACATTCAGCTCGATCAGAACAATCCCAAAATTTTTGCCCCCAATCTCGATCTCGCAATCCGCATAGTACAGATCAGTGGTTAAAGTCTCCCCTGATGGTATAACTACCGCCAAGACCTTGACTGGAAAGACTTTCGGTTCGACTCCCTAAACTTTAGCAAACTTAGTTGATACAAAAGTGTGAGAGGACCCAATATCGAACAAAACAACAGATTTCTTTCCATTCAAAATAAGTTCTCCTGTTAGATAACACACACTCGTTACATAACAGTTCACTATATAAAGCGAGAAAAAGAGAAACAACAGAAAAATACTCCTAAACATCCCCCCTCGTACCAGTGATGACGTGATCCACCTCATCTGCATCAGCTTTAGTCAAGGCAAATACTCGCCCCTGCTGGTACGGCTTCTTCCCAACTTGCTGCGTCGGTCCACTACGGGTGACATTCTGCAGCTTGGGGCATTAAGACTTGTTATGTCGCGTCTCACCACAGTTGAAGCAAGTCACCACAGGATGTCTCACCCAATTGTTTCTGGGTCTCCCAACTATGTTGACAGCATTCGCTCCCATCGGTTTGAACCTTTGAGCCGGCAGCTGTCCGCTGAAATTGCCAGAAACTGCGGGCCTCTTCCCAACGTTCCAGTTGGTCCTCCGATTCTGAACAGCATGGAACTGCTCCATATCTGCCTCAGTGGGTACAACTTGTTTGACCAACTTGTCAAACCTTCTGATACCAAAGGTATCATCCTGGATCTCAGACTTGGCCTCAAACCATGCTCGAACATCCGAGCTTTCTTCTCCTCATCCATCACCAATTCGGGTGCATACCTAGAGAGCTGAGTGAACCTTGTCTCATACTCCCTAATCGACATGCCGCCCTATTGCAGCGCCAGAAGTTTCATGGACTTCTTCTCTTGAACGTCTGATGGAAAATAATGACTGTGGAAATCCTCCAAGAATTCCTCCCAGCCAAGCACAAAATCTCCCATCAACCACTTCATCGACTGCCACCATACAACCACGTCCTTCTCGAACTGCAGCACAGCCAACTTCACCTTCCTGCCCTCCGGAGTCTCCAAGACATCGAAGATAGTCTCTACCTATCGGATCCAGTTATCAGCCGTGTCAGGGTCTGACTTTCCCTCAAATACGGGTGGTTTCATCCGCTTGAATGATTCCACGAGTTTGATTTCTTCGGGTACTGGATTCACAGGCACCCTTCCTTGGTTCTGATTCATGGCGACGGCATTGAGTGTCTAATAGACCCTCACTAGGTCCATTTCCAAGTCCAGACCTTCTTCACTTCTAGGTCTTCTTTCGGCCATATTCTGATGCAAAAGATCCATCAAATTCGAAGTAGAAAACATGGATTTAAATCAACTTTTCATTTCATTGAATTCCAAACTTTATACATTCGAATTTAAAACATTTCTGACATCAAATGAAAGCAGTAAGAAGACAACAGTTTGGTTCCTACAGTTCCTTTTGGCTTCTCGAAGCTCTTCCCGTTGTTCCGCAACTACTTCCTTCAGTACATCGTACATGTTTTTCCTCTTCTCGAGTTCCCAAGCACGATGACTGAGAGTTGCAATGCTCTCCTTCCACTTCGTACACTGTGTCTGCAGCAGCTCTGCTCTCTCCCTCTGAGTCTCTACCTGCCTCTGAAGGGACACAATGAGACTACTCGGAACTATTTCTTCCTCATTAGAGGAATCATCAGATGAATCCAGAGGTGGAGTGATCTCTCGAGACTCAAGCCATTCCTCTTCAAATTCTTCAGGATCTTCTTCGTCTGAATCAGCTTGCCCAGGGTAGTAATCCTCCTCAACTATGTGCCAGATGTCATCTCCAGTTGGGTCGAAGTGGTCGCCATCTTAGAGAAAGGAGAAGAAGAAGCATAAACCATAGAGCAACACAAATATAAGTGGCTTACATTTAAATCTCTAGACTCAACACACGCTCTAATGTCCACTTTTAGGGTGTCGTTCCTTAAAAATTAGTACTACTTGGAAGCGTGGCTCTGATACCACTCTGTAACACCACGAATTTGAAAACAGAGTGAATTTGAAATTCCACAGGATCTTTACACTTCCCTTCGTACTATTTTACAAGGAATTATAAACTTTTGTTACATCAGAGTTACATTAACATTACATATTTACAATGGAAGTAGTTTACAACAAATTACATGAATAGAAATGTACAACACAAGAATCATTCTTTAAGCAGCATGTAATCTTTAGTCTTGTTAATCACTTTACCCTTCATAGAAACTGTGGGCATGTCAGTTGCTTAAAACCGACGAAATATTATACACGACTATCCTCTCTATGCCGAACAGTACAACGATTCTAAAATACTTAACCAAACCACAAACTTGATCACAAACAAAACTATAAGGCACTATCCTATTATTGTCGTGTTGTGCGGTGCACTTAGTCCTTAATGCAGTTATGTATGTTACAGGACACTAATGTGCACTTGTTCAGATTCTATGCATCCCATATTACATAAGTTTGAAGACAAGCCCTTGAGTGTTCTTCATCTTTTAGGGTTCAATCCCTCGTCATGACTTAAACTACTACTGTAACAACGATAAGTATCCTAGATGTTCTATGAGTTACGAGCTCAAGTCCAGACAGCCTGGAGGGAATCCCACATAATGTCACGATGCATCGTGAAGAACCTATGGACAATTCAGCTCCGTCATGGGACATGACACCACCCGCAGTCACCAAACACCCCACGAGCGTCGCCTGCAGTACGGACTCCTGGAGACATGTCCACGTCATGACACGACGCATCGTGTAGACAGCCTGTGAATATTCTCACACCATAGCTTCGAGGCCCTCATACGCGTATTTTTCTCTTATTTTCATCACATCTTCACTATGTATCTAGTCCTCAGTTATTTGAATCATGAACAAAATCAATTCTCTAGAGTTAGCCCTTCCACTATACCGGTCTTAATCATTTACATAACATGACCCAAACCTTGGTCTTTTCATTTCAAATTTCATTTCAACATATTTCTTTCCAATGTCGGTATGAGGCTTAGCTACACTCTAGTTCTCAATTTCACTTCATAATTACAGAATTTGAGTCTTCATACTCATAAGTTCTTTTTCACAATTAACATGATTTCCATTCTTTTCTATGAATCAAATCTCATACATAAGGTTCAATTTTAATTCATGTATTTCATGCTCAAAATTTTATTTCAGTAAGTCCATTAGATTCCCAAACTAGTACTTCTTTCTTTTACTTAATTCAATCCACAAAGTTGTATTTTTCATCTATCTTTAGAGTGCACACAAAACCCAAATAGAAGAATAAAAATCCATAGTCAACACACTTAAATTTTCCTCCATTCAAAATTTCTCTTTTATAACTAATAAAATTTTCTCGTAAAAATAATCACTTTTCATATTTATACCAATGTTAATTTCATGCAAGTCTACTCAATTTTCACTTCTAGGTCACTTTTATTTTAGTCAAATAATGCACATGTATTTTTCGTATAATCCACATGTTTTTAGAATAATTATAGTATTTTTTTTCAAATTTTAAAAGCCAAGGAATCAATTTAAAACCGAAAAAAAATGAAAAGTTTTAATCCTGCCGAATCCAGGAATCGAAACCAAGAACTGAGACTAGCCACCTGCCACCGATAGCCAACTGGGCTAAGGTGCAACTACGATATGGCATGGGTCATAATTAATAAGAGGTTTTGGTTTCGGTTTGCGGTTTTATTCAAAAACACAAAAAAAGGGCAGAGCCCAGTTTCGAACCCGAGACCACCAGGGTCACCCACAAGCTACAGTAATGCCCAAGCACCCAATAACCAATTGGTCTAAGCGACCAAACTGATATGTGTGCAGTTTTTAGGGGTTAAAGTCCGAGACTCAGTTATTTCGAATTTTTACACAAATGAGTGTTTTTAAGTCCTTTCTTCTTCTCCAAATTAATTCAAAAATTCCAGAATTCATTTTATATATAATTACATTAATCTAGTAAATTAAAATTTCATTTTTGATACAAAAGCATAATTTTTACCCTCTACTTGTATTTTACTAGTAAATTTCAATTTTTAGGAAAACAAGCATAGTATTTCTACAAATTTGCATTTAAAAATTTCCTAAATCACTTATATTAGCTTTGTTACCATTATACAATTGTTTCAGTAATAAATTTCCTTTTTATTTATTTTTCATGCCATTTCACATTTTTCCCATAATTCTCCTTTCAATTTTTAATATACAAGCATATCTTCTTAATCTAGCACATAACAATCAAATTGAATATGGTAGCATGGTAAATTCTAAACTAACAATCACAATTTTTTTGCAATCAATCAACATTCTTTTAACATGCATTCCTACCAATATCAATTTGTCTCATTTACACATCACATGGCTAGATTAGTTATAGTTTATTTTTAATCTTATCAAACAAACCCTAGCATGATGTCTAATTAGAAGTTTAAGAGAACCACCCACCTTTAATGGAGAGAAAATCAAATAAACTCCTAGAGATCTCCGACAACGAACAAGTGAAGTCTTTTCCTCTTAGATCAAGCCACAAAAAAGCCACCTCCTCCGAGTGAGCAAGCAAACTGAGCCTCCCCTTCTGGATCTTTGGAAAAATTCGGCCACCTCCTTGGTTGAAGAACACACACTAACACTCAATCTTTTCAACTCACAAACTACTCAATCTTTTGTCTCGCTAAATTGTCATTCTTTATTTTCTTTCTATTCTTTTCTTTTCAAAATTTTAAGTGTGAGAATGAAGAGTGTAGGGAGGGGGTATTTATACAAATTTTTAGGGTGAATGGAGGGTTAGGATGAGATCAAATGGTTAGAGTTCAAAGGTCTAGATGAACTAGGGAGTTATAGAAACTACCCATGATGAAGCAACCAACTCTCCACCACTTCCATCTTTCCGACTCTCCCATCCTACAATTTTGCCTGGGGGTAAAAGTGTGCAATGCACTCTAGTGCATGCATGTGCCAATTGGTACCCCTCCTTACAAGTTGTTCATGTGAATTAAAATTAATTATTCACTGAACTTGTCTACACTACGAGTTGGATTAATAAAAAGAGAGTTTAATTTAAATGGGCTCACTAATGGGCCAATTAACCATGGGCTCTCCTAATTAAATTAATTAATTAAATAAGAATGGGCTAAAAGAGACAAATAGGCCGTAGGCTTTTAAAAATAGTCTTTTGAAAAATAAAGAGAACAATTTCTTATTCATACTATAAAGAAATATTTTTTTTATAAAATAATTTATAAATATGAAATTATACGCGCAAAACACGTAAAATCACAAACTCTACATAAATATAATTTAGGATGTTACAGTAATGCCCGTACCTTGTCCTGAAAGCAGTCTTCTGCACATCTGCCGCTTTCACCTTAACCTGATGGTACCCCAAGCGAAGGTTCAACGTTGAAAAGACTGCAACACCACCCAACTGATCAAATAGGTCATCAGTTTTGGGTAATGGGTACCAATTCTTCACTGTAACACAGTTCAGCTCTCGGTAATCAATGCCTAGTCTGCCGCTTCCGTCCTTCTTAGTGACGAACAAGACCAGAGCTCCCTATTGTGAAACACTGGGCCTCATGAAACCAAATCTAACAACCCCTGAATCTTCACTTTCAGCTCTGCTAGCTTGACATGGGCCATCCTATAGGAACTTTTCGATATCGGTACCGTACAGCTGAACTTCAATGCCAAACTCCACTTCTCGATCTGAAGGTAACCCGGGCAACTCCTCTGGAAACACATCTAGGAATTCTCGCACCAATTGAGGCACAGCCTCACAGCCTACGTGCAACTCCATTGCACAAGTTTCCTTCTCAACCACCTTCTTAGCACGCCTAAGGGGTGTCTCCCCTCATGAAACTCAAACTCTGAACGGCCTGGGATCCTGAACACAACCATCTTCACTCAACAATCGATAATATCACGGGACTCACCCAACCAATCCATCCTGAGAAAAACATCAAACCTAGAATTCCCAATCACAATTAGATATGCCTTGCAGTCTACACCACCAATTATCATAGGGCTCTGCTTGCACTCCCTAGAACAAACGACAACACCACCAGCTGTAGTGATATTTGAAGCTACTGGCATAATACTGCACTCCAACTGATACTGATCCACAAAGCGGGAAGAGAATAAAGAATGGGTCACCCAGAATAAAACTAGACATGGGCAGGAAAAGAATGAACTAGGATGATACCTATGATAGAGTCAAAAACAAGGGGAAGATGAATCATGAATGATGAATAAAGAATAATGATGTGAGGAAGACTACATGAATGAATAATGTAAGAGACAAATAAATAAAGTAAGGAAAATAATAGAACAATAAGGCACAAAATACCTGCAATGACTTCTTCTGCAATCTCAGCTTCCTCTGCTCTCAGGTTGTAGGACTGACCTCTCCTCAGAGCCGTGGTCCTCTAACCAACGATCTGCTACTAAGGGGGAAGCGGTGGCCTGATCTGACCACTAACTAGGGCACCTGCGGGCTGGTCATGCATCCTCTGGAGGCAATCTCGAATTGAGTGGTCCCTAGAACCACACATGAAGCATTGGCAATTGGCCCTCCGATAGTTCCTACGCTCATGTCCATCTACCTGGCAGTAGTTAGGAGCCGCAGATGAGTAAGGAGCTGCCCTGACCGGATGGGCTGGGACAAGCCTCCGAATAGGCCCACCAAAAGGCCTAGCAACAACAAGTGCGGAACAGTCTGCTAGGGAGGAGCCAATCCACCATGAGCATGCTCCTGAGCTTGAGCTGCCTCAAGAGCTTCGACATAACTACGCAAGTGAAGGGAGACGAGCTGCACCAGAATCTCTCGCTCAAGTCCCAAAGTGAATCTACGGGCCCTGTCCTCTTCGTTTGCCACAAGAATGGCTGCGAAGCAGCTAAGTCTAGTAAATTCAGCTGCATACTCGTCTACAGACCTGGAGACCTGTTTCAAGAAAGTCTCATGTTACAACATTGCGAGAACAATATGTACCAAATTTTCAAGATAGAAATAACGACCAACCTGTTTTAGGGCCAAGAACTGTTGCTCCATTTCAACTCGAGTGATGCTAAAGAAGAACTTCTCCAAGAAGCTCCTAGTGAACGTAGCCCAAGAAATTAGCCGCACGAGCCTCTCGGACTCCGACCTCGACCAAATGTGAGCAAGGTCCGCCAGCTGGATGGTCACCACATCCACTCTATCAGCATCAGCAACTCTTGCTATCGAAAGCAACTGCTCAGTCCGGATTAACCACTATTCAGCCTCCAAAGGTATCTCAGTATCGGAGAATCTGTCAGGATGTAGCCTCGTGAAATCTATGACTGTACCCGAACGGGGAGGGAGAGCTGCCTGCATATGCACAGTGGGAGGCAAAACCCAAGCAGCTTCCAAAGCAGCCATCACCAAGTCACTATGGTTTTGCTGCATATTGATCAACCATTCCAACACAATGGTAACGGCCTTAAGCCCGGGATGATCATCCTGAAGACGAGAAGTAGAACCTCTGCGAGCCATGATCTGCACAAAATCAAAAATAATTAACATCCAAATCAAAGTTGATTATAATTCATTTATGTATGTGTGGTCTGTGTAATGTTAAGCCAATCCCAGATCGAGCCAAGCTTGTCTAATAAATCAGTCAAACTAATACATTAACCAAACCTGGTACTCTGATACCACTAAAAACCTTATCACGCCTTGCTTCTCAAAAAGAGAATACGGAATACAGATACGTGACTAAGCCTAGCGAATGATTTTCATCATCCATAAGCTGTCAAGATCTTTACAACATTTTCCAAGAATAATCAGAGTCGGAAGCAAGAGAAGTCAACCACGCATACATATATGAATCAAAATACCAATAGGATTACTTAAAAACAAAATGTAATAATCTCAAATAAACCAGATCTGAACAAGTCAAGTTTCCTGGGTCACATTGCCCAAACACAAATAATTCAAGTAACCAAGTACAATTATTCAAGATAAGCGATAAGAAAATAAATAGATATAGCAAAAATCACCAGCAACTAGAATCTCTTATCACCTACACCATCTGGCAACTGATCTCCAAAATCAGCAATTTATTAAATTGCAGGAAGAGGAAAAGAAAACAAACTCCCGTCTATGCAAGTTACGGGCCGCTTGTAGTGCAGGTACAAGTACAGGGAAAAGGGTAAACAACATAACATGGAATAGACATGATAGCAAAATAGAACAACTAGCATGGCAAGATGAACAAGTGCAAGTGGCATGTATCAAGTGTCAAGTGAATAAGTATCATGTAAACGAGTAACAAGTAACGAGTGTCAAGTAAACAAGTATCATGTACAAGTATCGGGTAACAAGTGTCACGTAAACAAGTAACAAGTGTCAAGTGATCATGTTCTAGTCTTGTGTTTATTACTATCTAGGTAGCACTTCATGCGTCCAAGATTTTACCACATGGTTGCTACATTTAAACAATTTCGTTTTAGATTTCATATTGGATCATAGAGGGCAGTGTACTCAGGGAAAAACCTCAAGTAATCAAGTAACAAGTTTCAAGCCTCAAGTGTGAAGTATCAAGCCTCAAGTGTGAAATATCACGCTTCGAGTATGAAGTATCAAGCCTCAAGTATGTAATATCAAGCCTCAAGTATGAAATATTAAGCCTCAAGAGTGAAATATCAAGCCTTAAGTATCAAGTATCAAGCCCAAGTATCAAGTATCAAGCCAAGTATCAAGTATCAAGTATCAAGTAATCACGTAGAATCTATAGATCGCCTTCCGAGTATACATTTCTATATTTTTCACTATTTGATCTTTCCCTTTAAACCCTGGCTTGGTTATTTATTATTATTATTAAACATGCGTGTATGAGTACAAAACATGGCAAGAATAACAGGATATGATCAAGTAACAAGTTCAGGTCGGAAAATAAATATGCACGGTGAAAGACAACACATAAAAGAGTGGGACAACAAAAATTCTAGTTCTGGACAACAAGACAGTAGTACACTAAATATGCGATTTCCGTTGCCACAAACATGCAAACCTGGATCGGTCAGAGAATCTGGAAAATAGACTCCCGACTAAATCCAGCAAATACATATAAGTATGGTATTTCACAAAATCAAGTCTCAAAACAGATTTGAATCAAGAAAATATGTTCAGCGAAAAATTAGAAGTTTGTATTCATAAACAGGAAAACAACATGAAAACTCACTAATTAAATCCACAAAAATTCTGGGATATTCCCTAGTATGCTTAGTAATAGAAAATAAGTTTTATAATTTTGCAACATAAATAGAATAGTCAAGTAAAATCAGAAAACAGCAAGACACGGTAGTTTTGTAAATCTAGAATCATAAACACTGCAGTACTAAAACAACAATATCTCAAAAAATATAAATCGGAATCCAGATCTGTCAAAAGGGTAATAAAATAGATATAGTAGGCTACAATTCATATTCACAAAGTTTTTATAGATAGCAAACAGAATCAGGTCGAGATTATGGTTCTTTACTGAACAGCAAGAAAATTCTGCAAGTATAATAGTTGTTTGCAAATACGAAATGGTTTGTAAAATTTATCAATTAAATCTATAAAAATTAGGCATTAATTCCAATCAAGTCTAGTTGTAACCAGCAAAAATATTGGATCAAAATATTATCTTTAACATCAGTAGAAACATAAATAATCATATAGAATTCATATAAAACTGGATCTGAAATTTTAAGCATATCCGTAGTAAAATAGTCATAACTCAAAACTCATAAATCGAAACTGAGATCTGTCAGAAAATATAGAAAGTAGAGAGAATTCTATATAATTCATGTTCACAAATAATTTTCATATACTAACCTTAATAGGGTCTAAAATACTGATAAAAAATGAGAATCCGGCAAAACAGAAAATATCCTCCATGCACAAAATCAACTAGTTCATATGAAACTCATCCAAACATAACCAAACATGAAATATGGTGTACTAGATGTCCATGCAACATGGTACAGGGTATTTAGCACGTCTATAACAAGTATACCACAATTAACACAATCAAGCACATGATATCATACGAACAACATGCATGTACACATCAAGAAGTGATCATCCCTAGGTTATTTCATATCTTGCGTGTAATGAGGCAACTACGGGCGGGTCAACACAATAGAGATATGACCAACTAGGGGTTCACACAATAATTGTCTCTAGAACACAACTACAGTACAGGCGGTATTTAGTACTTGTATTACACAAAGAAAGAATACAAGTTACTTGCCTTGTAGACGACGAAAAAAACGGAGAAAAAACAAGAATAACGGGAATGGATTCCTAGACATGACCTCAACGAATGGATCGAACGTGAACCACGAACACAACGATTGCACGACCCCTGAACCAAAACGAACACACGAAGAACGACGAGACACATGAACTACGAATACCCAAGATCCAACACACACGCACCATACACTCGCATACAAAGGGAAAGCAAGAGAGAGAGAACGGGGATGTCGATTGTTATGAGGCTGCTGTTGGAGGGAGTGCAGCACAGGCACATAGGGATGGCAGGGTGAGGCACTGCGGGGCTGTGCTATGGTCGGGAGGGCGACACAGCCCAGGGGGTCTGGCTGTGTTGACGAGGGGAAGACGGGGGCGAAGGCAGGGGTGCAGGAAAAAGAGGACTTGGAGGTCGGGGGATACACCGGCTGAAAGGGGGGTTGTGGTTGCAGGGCGGAGCAGAGGCTCGGGAGGCTAAGGGGATGAAAGGAGAGCAAAAGCAGGGGTTAAGAAGCTAGGGTTCATGGGTAGGGGATATACAGGTCGGATGTATATAAAGGTAGGGGATAGATTGTTAGGGTTTTGGTGATACACGGGTATTTGGGTTTCAGTTGCATGGTTTAATGGGCTTAACTGGTTTGGTTGGGTACAGGTGTGGGTCTAATGTATAATGGGTTAAATTGAGGATAATAGTCAATAAGGTTAATGGGTATTATAGGGTAGTGGATTTTTGGGTATGAATAATCAAAAAAAAGAATTATAGTGATCCAAAAAAAATAATGAGATGGCACAAAATGGCTAAATAAAATAGGGCTTGAACAATATAAAATAAGGGGATCAAAATTAAGAGCTCGTTCAAACAGAGACGACACAAAACTAGACAATAGGATCAAGAAGATCAAATAAAGACGATAAATCAAATAAATGAATATATTGAAAAAGAAGATCCAATATACGGTCCAAAAAGAGATATAATGAGGAAAATACACGGAAGAGAAATAAAAAATACCCTAAAAATATACAGAAAAAGAAAACAAGGGTAACATTTTTCATGTGGATGAATTGTGCATATTGTCCGGTTTAAATTGTACTACTTGAAACAAATCATGACCCATGGTATTTCAATCAACAACATAGATGTTAAGGAGCACCCGTAGTGGCAGAAGAATTGGAGATGAAGGGATTGGGGCCAACAATGCAGACCTCAACGTTGAAACCGAGTTTGCACGCATGTACCAGACAATGGTCACGTTTATGGAAGCACAGTGTAACTTCGTGCCTCATCCCGCAACACCTGCAAGCAACGTGGGGAATTTTGTCCCGGACCTAGTGAAAATGGTGGAATCCTTTAACTGGATGAAGCTGCCAGTTTTTGAAAAGCAGGCAGACCCCACAACAGCAGACGACTAGATCTGCCAGGTCGAGACTGTTTTCGAAGTGTTGGAGCCCCTAGATGGGAGGAAGGTCAAGTTAGATATTGTCATCTTGGAGAAAGACGCATGCATTTGGTGGCAGCCCATCAAGCACAGACTGGGAGAATGACCTATTGCATGGGAAGACTTCTTTGAGGAATTCAGGCAACACTACTTTCCACTCGACATCCAGGAGGAGAAAGCGATGGAGTTCGTAAACCAACGTCAAGGAGGCATGATCATTCGGGAATACGAGACCAAGTTTACACATCTGTCTCTCTATGCCCCATAGATGATCCAGGATGAGTTCAAAACGGCCAAGTGGTTTGAACAAGGATTAAGGCCGGCACCACGGACGAGGATGGTGCCGTTGTGTACTCGAAGGTTCGACAAATTGGTGAGGAGGGCGGCAGTGACCAAACAAGATATGAACCAGAACCAGCCACCACAGAATAAGGTAGGAAGTTGGAACAAGGGGAAGCGACCGATGCCAACCACCAACTTCACAAAGCATGAACCCAGTCAGAAATTCCAGAAGGTAAATAGTAGTGCAGGAGCCGGCAGGTCGGTGAAGTGTTTTGGATGTAAGGAATAGGGGCACGTTAAGAACCAGTGCCTGAAACAGAAGCCACAGGCGAGTCTCAGCACCTGTTCCAATTGTGGGAAGGCGGGGCACTTTAAATCAGACTGCCCCCAGCTATAGAGAAGCAACAATGGAGCTACCCCCACCTCGAACACTAACAACAAGGGAATGAAGCCTTTCTGCCAAGGGCATGTCTTTGCACTTACAGGAGAAGATGCCGAAGAAGATGAAGGAGTAATTGTGGGTATGGACAATACGTAATTTTATTATAGTTTTGTATTTGGACCATGAAGAAATGAAGTTAATGGAAATGCAACCTTTTGTAACAAGATGTTTGACATTCAATGGAATTAAAACAGATGTTTTGTTTGATAGTGGATCCTCTTATTCTTTTGTTTCGAAGTCTTTTTCAAGAAATTTGAAATGCACCCAGGACGCAACCCTTAAGTTAGCTCTAATCGTACGCACACCATCAGGAGCAACTTTCACTACGAATGTGGGTTAAAAACGTAACATCCTGAAATTTCATATAATTAAAATTTTTATTTGAATTGATGTTTCTTGCACGTGCAAATTAATATGTGTATATTTAAAAATTATTCTTATGTCATGAACAAATATTTTCTTCTCTTTTAAAAAGCCTCTTATTAAATTCTATGCCTAATGACTTAATTCTAGCCTACCCAAAATTAATTAATTAATTAAAAGCCCATGGTTTTAGCCCACCTAATTAGCCCACTAGTTAATTCTATTAGTAATTAAGACAACTTGTAGAGTAGACTTTTCATTTAACAAATTAGTTAATAAATAATTGTATATCCTTAACTAGTGTGTATATAGAGACACGTGCAAGTGCTTGAAAAGACTAGGCCGGCCACACTTGGAGGGGACGGAGAGAGTGGAAGAGTGGAGAGTTGGTTACTTGATGATGGGTAGTTCTTCTAACTCCCAAATGCATCTAAACCCTTCATGCAAACTCATCCCAACCCTTCATTTGGGCTTGAGTTGTGTATAAATAGCCCCATTTGTCTTTCATTTCTCTTCACACTTATAAATTTCAAAAGAGAAAATATAGAATTTGTGTAAGAGAAAAGATAGAGTTGTGTGAGAAAAGATTGAGTGTTGTGTGTGTGTTCCCTTGCATTTTGGGTGGCCGACTAGCATCAAGGAGGAGAGGCTCGGCTGACACCTTCAAGGAGAATAAGGCTCGGGTTTTGGCACAAGCTATGAGGAGAAGGGAGACGATTGTGTTTTCAAGGAGTTTCTTTAGGATTTTTCTTTGTTCTTCAAAGAAGGTGGGTGATTTATCTACTTCTAATGTAGTACCATGCTAGAAAATTAATTCTATGAATATGATAGAGAAACTAGTAAAATGGACTATGAAATTGCTTAAAAAGATTAGTAGGAGAAACGAGAAAATTTGATTGTGATCAGTAAATTAAAGCTCATCATGGTGTTCTATTAAAGAAATTCATGCTAGAATATCTACTTATAAATGAACCATGCTAGTGTGATGATCTTATTGAATGAATGGCTTAGTTGTAAATGAATGGATATTGTTACGTTTAGTGTAGATTGAGATGAATAGATAATGTCATGTTCAATTGCTAAATGAATAAATTGTTGTGGATGTGATAAAAGAATAATGTCTAGACTCTTGTAGAATTGGAAAACAGAACAAGAACCTATATTTAGTGGATTTTATATTGGTATTTTGAGAAGGAACTATAGTACAATTTAAAGTCTATAAGATATCCTTTGAATATAAGTTGTAAAGAAAACTTATTTAATGTTAAAAATTAAGAGTTTAATTACTGTTATACTGTTTTATTTTATGGAAAATATTATGGACAAGTTCAATTTAAAAGATACCAATCTATTAAGAAATCAAATTTTGTAAAAGAGACTTATGAAAGTAAGTATACAACTATTTTCTAATTCTAACAATAACAGAAATTGAGTTTGGGCATATTGGCTTTCTGTGTGGGTTATAAGCGTTGTGTACAGTGCTAGGGGTTTTGGGTTCGAGTCTTGAAGAAGCTCTGTTTTCTTAAAATTCGATTTTTCTCAAATACATTACAATCGGCATATAAAGATATTAACCCTATTCATATCGATTACTCAATCAGGACCTAGTGGTCTTTGGGTGCGCTTTGGGGTCTGTTACTGTAGTTGGGCGGGGGTTCTGTTTGGTTCTGGGTTCGATTCTGGCGACCCACTTTTTACTTTTTTTGATTGTTTTTTTTTTTTTTTGAGTTTTGAGAGTTTAATGTGCAAATAAAAATTGGGAAAAAATTCTATTATTCTTCATATATTATCTAGACTTTATGAAAATTAATTCTACAACATCTTACGTATTTTTGTGAAGATTAGATGTTGTTTTTATACTAAAATGGATTAAAGAACTTGATAAATTTTCATTAAAAATGCGGTTTTTAGTATAATTAAAGAAAAAGGAAAAATGTGAATGCAAGAAATTATTTGGAGATTAAATTATGAGATGTAGTAAATTAATTATGAAGTTGATGTCTAATGTGTGCAAGCGTGCATGGACAATGAAATAATAAAAACATGATGAAATGTGAAAATTTGTAAATATGAACATTCAAATTTTGGTGAACATGAAAAAGAAGTTAAGAACTAGAATGTAGCTAAGTCCTTATACCGGCATGATTGAATTCTTGAAAAAATGAATGTTGCAGAAAAAGACCAAGATTTGCGTCGTTGTTATAAATTGATGGTTATGTCTTGTGTAGAGGTAATGCTGACTCTAGGGTGTTAATTTTTACTCTTGATTCGATTATCCAAGGATTAGAAACATAGTGAAGATGTGATGAAAGTAAGAAAAAAACACAAGTATGAGGGCCTCGGATCTGAGGTGTGAGTGTTCACAGGCTGTCTACATGATGCGTTATGTCATGACGTGAATACCTCTCTGGAATTATCGGGACTGTGACGACGTTTGTGGGGTGATTGGTGATTACGTAGTTCGATTGTCCCATGACGGAGGTGAATTGTCCAGAGGCTGTCTACATGATGCGTCATGTCATGACATGGGATTCCCCTCCATGCTGTCTAGGCATGGGCTCGTAATTCGTAAAACATCTAGGATACTTACCATAGTTATCTAAGTAGTTTATCTCATAACGAGGGATTCAACCCTACAAGATGAAGACCGGTTAAGGGCTTGCCCTCGTATTTATGTAGAATGGGATGCATAATTTCGAACAAGAGTGCATTAGTGTCATGAAATAATAAATAACTGCATTAAGACTATGTGCACCGTCACACCCGGCATCAATAAGATAGTCCCCCTTAGTTTTGTCTGTGAATAAGTGTGTGCATTCCAAGTAAGAGAAATTGATGTATTATATCCTAGTGTCAGTTGTATGTAACTGATGTGCCCACAGTTTCTATGCAGGATAAAATGAAAGAAAGGACTAAAGAGGAATGATGCTTAAAGAATTGTTTCAAGTGTTATTTTGTTCAAGTAATTGTTGTAATTTACTTCCAATGTGTTGATGTAAAGATACAGAAGATGAAGGAGCATGTTGGTGCAGGCAGATTATCATAGTTTCAGATCAGAGATGAAGTGTTGTGGTTTGGAGAGAGGTTATGTGTTCCGGATTAACCAGATTTGAGGGAGGGTATTCATCAAAAGGCACATGCTACTCTTTTGTATGTACATCCGGATAGCACCAAGATGTACAAGGACATCAAGCAACATTCTGGTGGTCAGGTTTGTAGCGGGATGTGGCTGAGTTTGTGGCGAAGTGTGAGATCTGTCAGCAGGTGAAAGCCGAAAATCAGAAACCCGAAGGATTGTTGCAACCGTTACCCATTCCGGAGTGGAAGTGGGATGACATCAGCATGGATTTCATCACGGGTTTGCCCAAGAGTTCGAAGGGTAATGATGCAATTTGGGTCATAGTCGATTGACTAACCAAATTGGCTCACTTTCGGCAATGAAACTCACTTCGTCTATGGACAAGTTAGCCGAGATGTATGTTGGGGAGATCGTCAGGCTTCATGGTGTTCCGTTGACCATTGTGTCTGATCGAGATGCGCGGTTCACTTTGCATTTCTGGAGGATTCTTCAGATAGCTATGGGTACTAATGTAACCCCTGTTTCCCATTTCTAGTATTTTGGGTATATTTTCTATATTTTAAATTTTTGGTAAATTATTATTATTATTATTATTATTATTATTTTCTCGTTTTCATATTTGTTGTTAAAATTATATTATTGATCTTCTGTTAAAATATATTTATAATTAAAATTTTATTTTGAACTAGTTCCTGATGATTCTTTTTATTATTTTGATTATTATGAATGTTATAATTTCTATAAAAATCTTAGTGTATTTCTAGTATTTGAGTATTAACCCAATGTAAACTATTTGATTTATTGAACTATTGTATTACTAATTTTTATAATTGATTTAGTTATTTTTTTTTATAAATCCTAATTGTATATTTTATTAGTGTATTTTTAAAACCCTAAACCCTATTTTTTTTCCCTATTTGATTTTACCTAATACCAAATTATTCTAAATACCCAAATACCTCTTACTTTATTATCCACAAACCTATAATCTGTTTCAACTTAATACCCATTACCCATTTTAAATAAACCCCAAACCAGACCCGTTTACAACCCGTTACCCCTTATATAGCCAACCCTAAAAACCCAACACCTATATATTAACTCATTATGAAGACTGTTCACCTTCCAAACAAGTCAGCCGCCTCCCGCTTTCTCTCTTTTAAACCCATCTCCCGTCCACCGTGCTCCTTCGTCTCCCTCTCGTCTTCTCCTCCGGCACTGTGCCGCCCTCCCGAGCGCCGCACACGACCGTAGCTATCCCCCTGTGCAGTCACCTCTCCCTCTCCCCTAGCCTCCTGCAGCTTCGATCCCCTCTGTTGCTCGCCCGTCAACGGTGCTCAACCCCTGTCGTTTTCAGCCATGACTGCAGTGTTGGATCCTGTAGGCAAGACAACAAACACTAGAGGGGGGGTGAATAGTGTTTAATAAAAACTGCGGAAATTTTTCTCGGTACAGTCGACTGAGATATGAACCAGTCGACTGATTTGTCCAAAGTAAATGAAAACAATAGCTCTGTGCAGTCGACTACTGAATGAGACAGACGACTGAAGGCACAATGAAATTACAACTACAAACGGCACTGACCAGTTGACTGATGGTGCAAGAAGTCGACTGTCCGGAAACTTTTTGCAGAAATAAAATAAACAGAAGTGAATGCAAACACAAGATAATCAATCACAGAGTACACAAGATATATCCTGGTTCGGTCCTCCCGACCTACATCCAGTCCCCAAGCAACCCACTTGAGATTTCCACTATTCTTGAAAAATTACAAGAATACCCTACGGCGTTACGACAACAACCTTGTCTAACCCGTAGTCCTTTCTCTCAACCAGAGAAAGCAACCCACTCTACTACCAAGAGTGAAAAGACACCGACTCTACAACCAAGAGTCAAAAACACTCTCCAACCGAGAGCAAGAGAACAAGAATACTTTACAGTCAACCTATAGCCTTGTTGTTGTATGTGTTGATGCACGTGGCTAAAAGAATAGGTCGACTTCTATACTCAGTCCAGAGCGAATTCAATACTATACTGGACTGAATGTAGAGAACCAGAGTGTATGATCTTGAAAGCTTTGTTTCTCACAGAAAATATCACTTAGAATGTTCTTCAAGAGTGCTCGGAGTTCAAGGAAAAATTCTGTAGATCTTTTCAGTGAGATCTGAACTCTACTTAAAGAGTTTGATCTCCTGAACGTTGGGAGACAGTTACTCAACTGTCAACCAACGGATCTGAGCTTTTGAGTTTGAAAAAATTCGATTTTGAAAAACAGAAAACGGTCAAAAGCTCTCGAACAGTCGACTGGGTTGCCATATGAGTCGACTGATCAGAGTTTGAATGAGTTTAAACAATTTTGTACTATCAGTCGACTGGCAGAAGCTTAAGTCGACTGGTACTCAACAGTTAAACTTCTTCAAACTGTTTTGACTCTTTTTGGGGTTTTTTAAGAGACACACATTATGAAATATTTTGAGTGTGTGTGTGTGACAAGGCTTTACATCAGACTAAGACTCAACAAACGTAAAAAATACAATGTTTACAAGACACAACAATTTGACACATTTGAGCTTGAAGTCTTGAATCTTGAGTTTTGTCTTGAGTCTTGTCTTGAGTGAAGTCTTCATCTGTATCCTTTTGAGCTTGTTCATTTGTTCAGCTAGAATTGTCTTTGGTATGTACACTGCAATGTTAGCTGTATAACATAGACACATGTTGCACTGTGTTGTGATCATCAAAATCAAGAATCAACATTCTCCCCCTTTTTGATGATGACAACACAATAGCTGATAACAATTTATATAGAAACATACAAGCATAGGTTTTAAATGCTCCCCCTATTAAAAACACAATATGCATACATAAAATAGATGTATTATCATAAGGAATGGATCAGTCGACTTAACAATAGATCAGGCGACTGAACAGAATATGAAAATATAACAAATGCAGTTAACATAAGTATCACAGATGCAGTGTAACAATGTTAACAAATGCAGAATATAAGCAACACATAACATAAGCAACACATAACACAGATAGATAAAATATAAGGCAGATATTTCTCTCCCCCTTTGGAATCATCAAAAAGCACAAAGTAACAAGCTTTTGCATTAAAGAGAAAATAAAGTCTAATACATAAAAACAAATGCATGAAGAAAGAAAATTACATAATAAAAAAGAACATAAGTAATCTTCAATCTTCTTCATCGGAGTCTTCATCGACATCTTGAGAAGGAGGATGAAGTTGAGAGGTGAAGAGATGAGTTAGGTTGTCTAGTTTGGAGTCGAGGGTATGGATTTGGGTATCTACAGAGACTGAGTGCTTCATTAGGTAGGAAACACAGTCGTAGAGAGTACGTGGGTCATCAAAATTGGCTTGAAGAATAGGTGGATCATCAGATGTAGAAGGTTGAGAGGGTCTGGGTCTAGAAGTAGAACCTAAAGGAGCTTGGGAGAGAGGAGGAGACCTAGGGGGTGATCGAGTAGGAGCATCAAGGAGTTTCATACGTGCCAAACTAGCATGATCGAAACACTCATAACGAGTAACTACATTTGTCTCCGAATCTAGATCAACACCAAAAGCGATAAAGACTCTAGTGAGAAGACCTCCAAAATGTAAAAAGTGAGTGTGGTCTTGATTAAGTTTAGAAAAGATAACTTGACCCCAATTAACAGCAATTCTACCAAAAATTGCATATATAGCTTTTTGTAATTCAATAGAATATTGGTCATAACTACCCTTTTTAGGAAGGATGTTATAGGCTAATATTCTACCTACAAGCTTAGCAATTGGTTTGATATTTTTGCTTGTCATTGGAGGGCCTTGATTGGGTAGGAAAATTCTAGATAAAACAGAAGGATTATCTAAAAGAATTTCATCAAGAGGTAATCCCACATCATCAATACCCAAAATTTCATTCATCCTAGTCGGTGTGAGTGTCATTTTAATATTCTTCACAGACGACCGGATAAGGACATCCCCATCTGGTTTTTGGACTACTCTCATATTTGTATAAAACAAATAGATGAGTTGGGAATAGTAATTAGGTTGGTTTGACAACGATAAAAAATCATAAAGACTGCAGTTTTGGAATAAAGGGATGAGATTGAAACGATCTAGATCATTAAAGTTTACAAATCTTCCAGGGAAGATTTGAATGGTACAAAAGACATACCAACGATCAAGAAGATCGGGACTCAAGAGATATTGAGTGTATTCTTGGGAAGAAGAGCTACCCTCATGAGATCGTTTAGATCGTTTGGGTGCCATGAAAAAGAAAGTGGAGAGGATTTTACCTAAGAAAGAGAGAGATTCGATCTGGGGCAAGCACAAGCAGCACTGAGAGAGTAGATCACCTTCTTCTCCAAAAGCTAGGGTTTTGAAATTGGGGGTAAAAACTTAAGAACGTTAAGGAGTTAAAACGGCTGGTAAAAGGGGTTTTAGCTACGAGGGAACGACTGAGATCAAGGAGAGGTGAAATCGACGGTGAAGATTAAAGATCACGGGTGTAAAGATAAATGAATTCCATCTCAAAAGACGCGATGAATAGTCGTTGAAGACGATTTAGCTTGCGACAGTCGACTGGTAGGGAGATCAGTCGACTGAGTCGAGAAGAAAATAAAAGTTTTATGTCTACTAATCAGTCGACTGGTAGAGGAACCAGGCGACTGGTCAGATAAAAAAATTGGTATGTTGTAAAAACCAGTACAGTCGACTTACTCAAAAGTACGGTCGACTTAACAGTAACAATTTTCAGCAAATATCAATAAAATCACAAATTCCAAGTTCTCTTCTTAAATTAATGAAAGTATCTTCTTTAAGGGGCTTGGTAAATATATCTGCTACTTGTTTATCAGTAGAGATAAAGTTTAAAGATATATCTCCTTTTAAAGCATGATCACGTAGAAAATGATGTCGAATATCAATATGTTTCGTACGTGAATGTTGAATCGGATTTTTAGATAAATTAATTGCACTGGTCTTATCACACATAATTGAGGGTTTCTCAAATGAAATACCATAATCTAATAAGGTTTGTTTCATCCATAAAATTTGTGCACATGCCAAACTTGCAGCGATATACTCAGCTTCTGTAGTTGATAGAGATACAGAGTTTTACTTTTTACTGCACCAAGATACTAGGGAATGTCCCAAAAAGTGACATGTACCACTAGTACTCTAGCGATCAGTTTTGCTTCCAGCAAAATCGGCATCGCTATAAGACAAAAGTTGAAAATTATCGGTGCGTGGATAAAATAAACCATATTCAGATGTGCCTTTAATATATCTTAAAATTCGTTTCACTGCTTTTAAATGAGACTCTTTAGGACTAGATTGATATCTAGCACATAAACATTCACTGAACATAATATCTGGTCTACTTGCGGTAATATATAAGAGTGAGCCAATCATACCTCGATAGAATTTTTGATCAACACTCTTACGTAATAAATCTTTGTCAAGAGTAGTAGTAGTAGCCATAGGTGTGGATTTACTACTAGTACTATCCATGTTAAAACGTTTGAGTAATTCCTTTGCATATTTGCCTTGATTGATAAATATGCCATTTGAGGACTGTTTAATTTGAAGTCCAAGGAAATAATTGAGTTCACCCATGTGACTCATCTCAAATTCATTTTTCATGCTATTAGCAAATTCTTGACATAGATTATTATTCGTAGAACCAAAAATTATATCATCAACATATATTTGTATGATTAAGATATCATTCTGAACTCTTTTGATAAACAAAGTAGTGTCTACTTTACCTATTTCAAATCCTGTTTCTAAAAGAAAAGTTCTTAAACGATCATACCAAGCACGAGGTGCTTGTTTAAGACCGTATAAAGCCTTTTTCAATTTATAAACATGATCTGGAAATTGTTCATGTTCAAAACCTGGTGGTTGTTTAACATAAACATTTTCCTTAATAAATCCATTAAGAAAGGCACTTTTCACATCCATTTGATAAAGTATAAAATTCATAAAACAAGCAAAAGATAATAAAATACGAATAGATTCTAGTCTAGCAACAGGAGCATATGTTTCATCAAAATCTATACCTTCTTCTTGATTATATCCTTGAGCAACTAATCTAGCTTTGTTCCTTACAACTTGTCCTGATTCATCTAACTTATTCTTGAATACCCATTTGGTACCAATGATAGTCTGTTCAGGAGGTCTAGGAACTAAATCCCATACATCATTCCTTATAAATTGGTTTAGTTCATCTTGCATGGCATTCATCCAATATTCATTCTCACAAGCTTCTTGTATATTTTTCGGTTCAAAATCCGACAAGAATGCTGTATGAGAGATCATATTAATATGTGAACGTGTCTGAATACCATGGGAGATGTCACCAATTATTAAGTCATGAGGATGATCTTTAACTTCAACAAATGACTTTGGTAAAGTTGAAGATATCACAATCGGATCAGTCGACTTGACTTGTTCTTCAGTCGACTGCTTTACGTCAGTCGACTGGGAGACCTTATCAGTCGACTTATCAGACATATTAGTTTGCTCTAAGGATTTAATCACATTATCTAAAGGTGATAAATCAGTTTCATCATCTTTATTTAAAGTTGATGAAGGTAAAGATTCATCGAATGTAACATGCATTGATTCTTCAATAGTCATTGTAGACTTATTGAAAATTCTATATGCTTTACTCCTATTTGAGTACCCTAAAAAGATACCCTCATTAGATCTAGGATCAAATTTGTCTAAATTATCTTTTGTGTTTAGAATAAAACACTTGCAACCAAATGTCTTAAAGTAAAAGACTTTAGGAATTTTATTAAAAAATAACTCGTAACAAGTCTTCTTTAGTTTAGGTCTTAGAAGAATTCTATTTAAAATATAACAAGCTGTAGCAACAGCTTCAGCCCAAAAATGCTTTGGTAGATTGCTTTCAACAAGCATAGTACGTGCGCATTCTTGCAAAGTCCTATTTTTCCTTTCAACCACTCCATTTTGTGGTGAAGCTCTAGGAAATGCAAATGAATGTATTATACCATTCTTGTTGCAATATTCTGTAAATGTTTTATTTTCAAATTCTCCACCATGATCACTTCTAATAGTGACTATGGTTAGAGATCTTTGATTTTGAACACGTTTACAAAAATGTGCAAATTCTTCAAAAGCATCATTTTTATGTTTTAAAAAGAATGTCCAAGTGAATCTGGAAAAATCATCTACTAAAACAAACACATATCTACTTTTATTTAAAGAAGAAACTCTAGTAGGGCCAAATAAATCCATATGAATTAATTCAAGTGGCCTACTAGTAGAGATTACTTCTTTTGTTTTAAAAGTGGATTTGATTTGTTTTCCTAGTTGACATGCATCACATAACTTATCCTTTTTAAAGGATAGTTTTGGCAGTCCTTTAACTAGGTTATATTTAGATAATTTTGAGAGATTTTTCATGTTCACATGTCCAAATCTTCTATGCCATAACCAAGATTCATTGTTAGAGGCTATTAAACAAAAATCATTTGGAAAATCAGTTGCATTCAAACACAATTCATAAATATTGTTTTTACGAATACCTTGAAAAATAACATTTTGCATAGTAGAATCATAAATCAAGCATGCATCTTTTTCAAAAACTATTTTATATCCTTTATCACACAATTGACTAATGCTTAAAAGATTATGCTTTAAACCATTAACCAAAAGCACATTTTCTATAATTGGGTTAGATATTTTACCGACCATGCCAATACCGATGACTTTGCCTTTGTTGTTATCTCCAAAGGTGACGGTTCCTCCATCTATACTTTGAATGGTGGATAGTAGGTTGGCATGCCCTGTCATGTGTTTTGAACATCCGCTGTCTAATATCCAGCGTTCTTTCTTGGGTACCTATAAAAAGTTTAAGGTAAATATGGTACCCTTTTTATTGGGTCCAAAACACATTAGTTTGGGGAAAACCAAACCCATGAAGAGTTTGACCTTCCTCCATAAGAAGGAATATAATAAGCAGAATTACACACATTTAACATATATGAGTTAATATAAGCAATTCTATCATTCTGATTTGGACTGACTGGAACCCATACTAATTTGTTCTGTCCAGTCGACTTACCAGTGTTGTTCAGTCGACTGTTGGTGTACATCAGTCGACTGGTTGATACACTAGGTCGACTTATAAGAGGTTTTGATCTTGTTGAATAAGATCTAATTTCTCTGGACAGACGACTGGTTGTATGGTTCAGTCGACTTAACCGAACGTTAGTTTTGCTTTTATCGCTAAAATTAACAACCTTAGGCTTTGCAAAGAAATCATACAACTTGTGTGTAACACTAGAAATAGATGCTGATTTATTCTTACTAGTGTTTAAAACAGGAGATTCTTTTACAGAGGATTTTTTAAAACCAAGTCCAAATTTTTTACTAGATGTAACTTGATGATGAAGCATATCATTTAAATTCTCTTTGCCTTTGTTTAATTTAGATACATTCTTTGAAATCTCTTCATAATTCTTTTTGAGAGTTTCAAGATCAGTATCTAAACTTGCAATGCGAGAATTTAGGGATTTTACTTCCTTATCAAGGTTAAGATTTTCTTGATTAAGTATTTGATTCACTTTCTCAAGATTCTTAACTCTAATATTTTCTTTCTTTAACTCTTGGAATATTTCATTAAAAGCATCAAGAAGATCTTCGGAATCATAATCATTACTTTCATGTTCTTGTGCAGCCATGAAACATACATTTGCCACTTCGTTATTTTCATCCGTTTCTTCTTCGGAAGATGAATCACTATCACCCCATGTAGCTTAATAAGCCTTCTTATTCTTGGCAAACTTGTTCTTTGGATATTTGTCCTTCTTGAAGTTGGATGATTTTCCCTTGTTCTTTGCATTTTCTAAGGGACAATCCTTCTTCATGTGACCTATTTTATTGCACCTGAAACATGTAGGAGGGTCATTAGAATCTCTAACTTTAGAATGAAACTTACCCTTCTTTAAGAACTTCTTGAATCTCCGAGTGAA
Organism: Hemerocallis citrina; assembly: GCA_017893485.1. NCBI lineage: Eukaryota > Viridiplantae > Streptophyta > Magnoliopsida > Asparagales > Asphodelaceae > Hemerocallis > Hemerocallis citrina. Next base: position 139,076,312 of record CM030359.1, on the reverse strand, counting down.
CATTGCTATTTCTTCTTCATTTTCTTCCTCATCTTCTGAGTCTGTCATGGCTTTAAAAGCCAATGATTTCTTCTTTGCTTGGTGTGATTCTGTATCTTTCTTTCGATCTTCAAGTTGGACCTCATATGCCATGAGATTGCCAACAAGATTCTCGAGAGTAAGTGTTGACAAGTCATTCGCTTCCTCTATTGCTGTGGTTTTCTTCTCCCATTCTGGAGTGAGTGCACGTAGGACTTTTCTAACCATCTCTGCTTGAGTATAAGTCTTTCCAAGCGCCACAAGAGAGTTTGTGATGTCTGTGAATCTGGTAATCATCTCGGACACAGTCTCATTGTCCTTCATTCTGAACATCTCAAACCTGTGGACAAGAACAGAAATTTTAGACTCTTTTACTTTATTCGTTCCTTCATGTGTTACCTCGAGTGTATGCCAAATTTGATGTGCGGTTGTAGCATTGGATACACGGTTGAATTCTTCCTTTGTGAGTGCACAAAATAAGGCATTCATTGCTTTGGCATTGTTCATAGTCTGATTCTTTTGATCATCATTCCATTGTGCATATGGAATGGTAGGAGCAATGTATTCCGTTTCTGTCATTTGCCATATCTCATAGTTGATTGATTGAAGATAGATTCTCATTCGGCACTTCCAATAGTTGTAGTTCGTTCCATCAAATAGTCGTGGCTGTTGTGTAGATTGGCCTTCATGGTACTGATTTGTATTTGACGTAGTTGCCATAGCCTGTAACCTCGCTTTGATACCAAGTGTTGGATCCTGTAGGCAAGACAACAAACACTAGAGGGGGGGTGAATAGTGTTTAATAAAAACTGTGGAAATTTTTCTCGGTACAGTCGACTGAGATATGAACTAGTCGACTGATTTGTCCAAAGTAAATGAAAACAATAGCTCTGTGCAGTCGACTGCTGAATGAGACAGACAACTGAAGGCACAATGAAATTACAACTACAAACGGCACTGACCAGTCGACTGATGGTGCAAGAAGTCAATTGTCCAGAAACTTTTTGCAGAAATAAAATAAACAGAAGTGAATGCAAACACAAGATAATCAATCACAGTGTACACAAGATATATCCTGGTTCGGTTCTCCCGACCTACATCCAGTCCCCAAGCAACCCACTTGAGATTTCCACTATTCTTGAAAAATTACAAGAATACCCTACGGCGTTACGACAACAACCTTGTCTAACCCGTAGTCCTTTCTCTCAACCAGAGAAAGCAACCCACTCTACTACCAAGAGTGAAAAGACACCGACTCTACAACCAAGAGTCAAAAACACTCTCCAACCGAGAGCAAGAGAACAAGAATACTTTACAGTCAACCTATAGCCTTGTTGTTATATGTGTTGATGCACGTGGCTAAAAGAATAGGTCGACTTCTATACTCAGTCCAGAGCGAATTCAATACTATACTGGACTGAATGTAGAGAACCAGAGTGTATGATCTTGAAAGCTTTGTTTCCCATAGAAAATATCACTTAGAATGTTCTTCAAGAGTGCTCGGAGTTCAAGGAAAAATTCTGTAGATCTTTTCAGTGAGATCTGAACTCTACTTAAAGAGTTTGATCTCCTAAACGTTGGGAGACAGTTACTCAACTGTCAACCAACGGATCTGAGCTTTTGAGTTTGAAAAAATTTGATTTTAAAAAACAGAAGACGGTCAAAAGCTCTCGAACAGTCGACTGGGTTGCCATATGAGTCGACTGATCAGTGTTTGAATGAGTTTAAACAATTTTGTACTATCAGTCGACTGGCAGAAGCTTAAGTCGACTGGTACTCAACAGTTAAACTTCTTCAAACTGTTTTGACTCTTTTGGGGTTTTTTAAGATACACACATTATGAAATATTTTGAATGTGTGTGTGTGACAAGGCTTTACATCAGACTAAAACTCAACAAACGTAAAAAATACAATGTTTACAAGACACAACAATTTGACACATTTGAGCTTGAAGTCTTGAATCTTGAGTCTTGTCTTGAGTGAAGTCTTCATCTGTATCCTTTTGAGCTTGTTCATTTGTTCAGCTAGAATTGTCTTTGGTATGTACACTGCAATGTTAGCTGTATAACATAGACACATGTTGCACTGTGTTGTGATCATCAAAATCAAGAATCAACATGCAGCAACGTAGCAGCTTCTCCGTTGCTCAGTCACGATGACAGTGCCTGCGACACCCCCTGGCCAGTCCCAGTGCCGCTTCTCCTAATGCTGTGCCTCCCATCGTCAACCGGCAGTAGCACCCCGTCGACTGGCTATAACACACGCAATGTAGTGGCACTGCATCGCAGCGCTATCTGTCGATGATTCCCCTGGCTACTAGTCCTCCGCCTTGCCGACCAGCCAGCCCACAGCGCGCTTCCCGTGCTGTGCTGTCAGCCCCGCCGTGCAACAGCCCGCCGGCACTGTTCTCGCTGACTGTCGCAACCCGCAACAACAACAACATTATCTCATTGTGCCACTGTCCTGCACGAGTGAGTTCGGGTTTTGTCCGTTGGGGATTCGCCGTTCGTAGTTCGTTCGTTGTTCGTGGTGGTCGAGTTGTTACTCGTGGGTTCGTTAGTTGTTCGTGGTTCATTATCGTGTTCATTAGTTGTTTTGGATCATGGGTTGATCATGTGTTGTGGGCTGTTGATAGCCTTGGTTATCATGATCATCATCATCATGTTTCTTGATTGATTGATTCCTAGCCATTCGTTGATTTGATCTTGATCATCACCATCGGGGTGATCTTGGCCGTCCGTTGGATCTTGATCATCATGCTTGATTTGATGTGGGCCATCAATATCTTGATCATCGAGATCCATGCCCAGTGTTTGTGACCGCGATTGTGATCGTGTGTTGGTGATTGGTTAGTTCGTCGTCCGATTGTGTTCGTGTTCCGGGAATCAATTCCCGTTATTCTCTTCTTTGCTTCGTTCTATCGTCGTCTCTCAGGCAAGTAACTTGTACTCCAATTCCTTTGTTTGATACAAGTCAAAACATACCACTTATAGTGTAGCTGGGTTCTAGAGACAACTTGTGTTTGTGTTATCTTTGATGGATTTTGTCTCTATTGTGAAAACTTGACCATAGTTGTCTCACGACACAATATTGACATGAATTAAATTAGGTTTTGCCCATTGTTGATTTCATCATGTATGTGAGACTTCTTGTGAGAAGTTGGGTATGTGTTGAGAACCATGTGATAGACTTGTTTTAGATATGTTCATTACCCTATTTCATGATGCTTGGACACTTGGTAGACTCGATTTCATGTTTTGTTGTGTTCGGATCTAGTTTCGTTAAATCTATGTTGATTTTGGTTTTTGAGGAATTTCTGTGTTTTGTCGATGGTTTATCTTGATCAGTAATTTAGACCATATTAACGTCAGAATCTTAATTTCATTTTAAAACATGAATTGTAGAGAAATTTGTCTGCTTTTCAACCCCTCTGACCTTGATTGATTTCATTTTTGTATGTGTGAGATATGTCTGTTTTACTACAGAGGTGTAGATAAATTCCAGATTTCGTTTCTTGATGATTTTGATGACTAAATTATTTTGATACTTGTGCTACACATATTATTTTGATCTGAAACTTTGGTTAGTGTTTCTATATCTATTTAAGGATTTCTGAGAATTTTGGTGGATTTTATTAAGTTTATACGTCATTTCATGTTTGTTTATGAAAGTTATACTTGCTGTAATTTGCTCGCTGTTTTGAAAAGAATCGTATTTTTACCCTATTTCCTTTTACTGTATGACAAATATTTGTGAAAAATGAAAGTTAGATTCTTTTGTCTATTTTAATCTCCATTTGACGGATCTGGTTTTCGCATCACGATTTGCGAGATATTACTGTTTTCGTACAGCAATGTTGGGAACTACAGATTTGCTGAACTACCGTTTCTTGATGTTTTCTAATTTTGGTTGGCTAAACTAATCTTTATGGAAAATTATGAAACTTTATATTTTGATGCTAGACATATAGCGGAATACTCCAGATTTTTCATGGAATTTATTATGATTATTTCTTGCTGTTTTCCTGTACTTGAATATAATTTACTGATTTCTGGCTGAACGCATTTCCTAGTTTAGATATAGTTTTGAGTTGTGATTTTGTGAAACACTATATGCATATATATATGATCGCTGGATTTGTGTGGAAGTCTATTTTCTAGATTCTTCGACGGATCCAGATTTGGATGTTTGTAGTAGCAGAAATCACTATTTTTCTACAACACTATCTTGCTATCCTGAATTAGAAAACTAGTTGTTTTACCCTGTTATGTGATATTTTGTACCTGTACTTGTTTATCATGCACCCTGAACCTGATACATATTTATACCTTATTATCCTTGCTTTGTTTTGCGACACATGCTTGCATGTCTGATTATAATAATAAATGACCAAGCCGGGATTAAGGGAAAGATCTAGTAGTGGAAAATATAGAAACGTATACTGAGAAGATGACCTATGTCCTGCCTGCCTGTTACGTGTTCATGACTACATGATTCACGATCTTATTACCTATACCTGACTGCATGCTTCCCTATAGGAAGATGTACTCAAAAGATAACCACTAGGTTATGTCTGTTTCCTGTACCTGACTGCATACTTCCCTATAGGAAGGTCTACTCGAAAGAGAACCACTAGGTTCTACCTATTCCTGTTACCTGTTATCCTGATCCCTGAGTACACTGCCCTATGGACTCCACTACAAAATCTAAAGCGAAGCTGTTTGTCGTAGCAACCATGTGTTATGTTTTTGGGGCGCATGAAGTGCTACCTACATAGTAATATAATAAGACTTGACATGACATAATCTGATTTCCTGTACTTGATACCTGATTATCCTGTTACATGATTACCTGTTTACCTCTATACCTGTTACCTGATACCTGATACCTATTACATGTTTACCTGTTTACCTGTTTACTTGACACTTGATACATGTTACCTGTACTTGTTAGTACACTATGCTACTTGTTTCTATTTTCCTGATTCATGTTAGATATTATATTTCTGTTGACACACTTATACCATGCTATGCTTGTTACTTAGAATTATCTATCTCATGTACTTGTATCATATATTATAAGTAGCCCGTAACTTGCAACTGACAGGTACTTGTTTTCTTTTTCCTTCTTCTACAATTCACTAATTGCAGATTAGGATTCTCGGCTGCCAGATGCTATTGGCGAGATGATGTATTAGTGCAGGATTTTCTGCTTTATTATTATTAATATTTGTTTCTTGAACATGAATAAAATGTACTCGATTACTTGGATATTTATTTTGTATTTGGGCAATGTGACCCAGGATATTTAACTTGTCCAGATTCAGATTTATTTGAGATTTATAAACTTTTGGTTTCAGGTAAATTTCTGTTGGTATCTTATTTCAATTATGCATGTCTGGTTGTTTCTTTGCTTCCGACTCTGATCATTTTGTGAGATGTTGTAAATATTCCTGAACAGCTTATGGATGATGAAAATCATTCACTGGGCTTAGTTACATATCTGTATTCTGTATTTCCTTTTTGGGAAGCGTGGTGTGACAACTAAGATGGATTTCAGCACCGTCTTCCATCCTCAGACTGATGGGCAGACTGAGAGGGTCAATCGATTTCTTGAGGATATGCTTCGGTATTGTGTTCTAGATTTTGGAGGCAATCGGAAGAGGAATCTAGCTCTGGTAGAATTTGTTTAGACCAACAGTTTCTAGACTAGTATCGGGATGGCGCCGTATGAAGCTCTGTATGGCAGAAAGTGCAGAATGCCTGTTTGCTGCTTTGAAGTGGGGGAGCGGCAAATCGTTAGCCCCGAGATCGTACAACAAACCTCGAAAAAGATCGATTTGATCAGGAAGAGGTTAGTGGATGCTCAGAGTAGGCAGAAGAGTTATGCCGACAACCGGAGGAGGGACATTGAGTTCGAGGAAGGTGACTTTGTCTTCCTAAAGGTGTCACCTAGTAAGCGTGTGATTCGTTTTGCCAGAGGTGGGAAGTTATCCCCAAGGTTTATAGGCTCATATAAGATATTAAAGAGGATTGGAAAAACTGCTTACCTGGTTGGAGTTACCAGAAGAGATGTTTTAGGTGCACATGTCTTCCATGTGTCTATGTTGATAGGTTACATTCCAGATCCAAGTCACCATTTGCCCGAAGTGCGGGAGGGTTGTGCAGCTAGATCTGAACTACATTGAGCGGCCGGATGAGATTGTGGATCATCGGGAGAAAGTCTTGAGGAACAAGACGATACCGATGGTCAAAGTAGTCTGGAGAAACTAGTTGGTTGAAGAGGCTACTTGGGAATCCGAGGAGAGAATGCTGAAGGATTATCCCGAGCCCTTTGTTTGATTGTATTTCTTCTTTCTTTCTTTTTATATTATTTCTCACTCTTTAAGCGTAGTTCCAAGGATGGAAATATTCTAAGGAGGGAGTGTTGTAACAACCTGAATTTTTCTTTAATTAAAATTTTCATTTAAATTCACGTGTCTTGCATGTGCAAATTAATGTGTTTATTTAGCTTTAAAAATTATTCTTATGTGATGAACAAATATTTTCTTTTCTTTTAAAAAGCCACTTATTAGGGCTAATGACTTAATTCTAGCCCACCCAAAATTAATTAATTAATTAATTGAAAGCCCATGGTTTTAGCCCACCTAATTAGCCCACTAGTTAATTCTATTAGTAATTAAGACAACTTGTAGAGTAGACTTTTCATGTAACAAATTAGTAATTAATAATTGAACAAACTTAACTAGTGTATATATAGAGACACGTGCATTGCACATGCACGTGCAAGTGATTGAAGAGACTAGGCCGGCCACACTTGGAGAGGATGGAAAGAGTGGAAGAGTTGAGAGTTGGTTACATGATGATGGGTAGTTCTTCTGACTCCCACATGCATCTAAACCCTTCATCCAAACTCATCTCAAGCCTTCATTTGGGCTTGAGTTGTGTATAAATAACCCCATTAGTCTTTCATTTCTCCTTACACTTATAAATTTCGAAAGAGAAAAGATACAATTTGTGTAGGAGAAAAGAGAGAGTTGTTTGAGAAAAGATTGAGTGTTGTGTGTGTGCGCCCTTGCATTTTGGGTGGCCGACTAGCAACAAGTAGGAGAGGCTCGGGTGACACCAACAAGGAGGAGAAGGCTCGGGTTTTGGCACAAGCTAGGAGGAGAAGGGGGACGATCGTGCTTTCAAGGAGTTTCTTTAGGAGTTTTCTTTGTTCTTCAAAGAAGGTGAGTGATTTCTCTACTTCTAATGTAGTACCATGGTGGAAAATTAATTCTATGAATATGCTAGAGAAACTAGTAAAATGGAGCACGAAATTTCTTAAAAACATTAATAGGAGAAAAGAGAAATTTTGATTGTGATTAGTAAATTAAATCTCATCATGGTGTTCTGTTAAGGAAATTCATGCTAAAATATCTACTTATAAATGAACCATGCTAGTGTGATAATCTTGTTGAATGAATGGCTTAGTTGTAAATGAATGGATATTGCTATGTTTAGTGTAGATTGAGATGAATAGATAATGTCATGTTTAATTGCTAAATGAATAAATTGTTGTGGATGTGATAAAAGAATAATGGCTAGACTCTTGCAGAATTGAAAAGGAGAACAAGAACCTATATTTAGTGGATTTTATATTGGTATTTTGAGAAGGAACTATAGTACATTTTAAAGTCGATAAGATATCCTTTGAATATAAGTTGTAAACAAAACTTATTTAATGTTAAAAATTAAGAGTTTATTTACTGTTATACTGTTTAATTTTAAGGAAAATATTCTAGACATGTTCAATTTAAAAGATACCAATGTATTAAGAAATCGGATTTTGTAAACGAGACTTATAAATAGAAAGTAAGTATACAACTATTTTCGACTTCTAACTATAAAAGAAATTGAGTTTAGGCATACTAGCTTTCGGTGTGGGTTATAAGCGTTGTATACAGTGCCAGGGGTTTTGGATTCGAGGCGTTGATGAAGCTCTGTTTTTCTTTAAATTAGATTTTTCTCAAATACATTACAAACGGCAGATAAAGATATTAACCCTATTCATATCGATTAGTCACTCAGTACCTAGTGGTCTTCGGGTGCGCTTTGGGTCTGTTACTGTAGCTGGGCGGGGGTTCTGTTTGGTTCTGGGTTCGATTCCGCCGTCCCACTTTTTACTTGATTTTTTTTTTGTGTTGTAAGAGTTTAAAATGCAAATAAAAATTGGGAAAAAAATTCTATTATTCTACATATATTATCTAGACTTTATGAAAATTAATTTTACAACATCTTACGTATTTTTGTGAAGATTAGATGTGGTTTTTATATTAAAATGGATTAAAGAACTAGATAAGTTTTCTTTAAAAATGTGGTTTTTAGTATAATTAAAGAAAGAAGAAAAATGTGAATGCAAGAAATTATGTGGAGATTAAATTATGAGATGTAGTAAGTAAATTATGAAGTTGATGTCTAATGGGGTAAGCGTGCATGGACAATGAAATAAATAGAACATGATGAAATGTGAAAATTTGTGAGTATGAACATTCAAATTTTGGTAAACATGAAAAGTAAGTTAAGAACTAGAGTGTAGCTAAGTCCTTATACCGGCATGAATGAATTCTTAAAAAAATGAATGATGTAGAAAAAGATGAAGATTTGTGTCGTTATTATCAGTTGATGGTTAATTCCAGTGTAGTGGTAATGCTAACTCTAGGGTGTTAATTTTTACTCATGATTCAATTATCTAAGAATTAGATAGATAGTGACGATTGATGAAAGTAAGAGAAAAACATAAGTAGGAGAGCCTCAGATCTACGGTGCGAGAGTGTTCATAAGCTGTCTACATGATGCGTCATGTCATGACGTGAATACCTCTCTGGAATTATCGGGACCGTGGCGACGCTTGTGGAGTGCTTGGTGACTACGTAGTGCCATTGTCCCATGATGGAGGCAAATTGTCCATAGGCTGTCTACATGATGCGTCATGTCATGACGTGGGATTCCCTTCCAGGTTGTCTAGACATGGGCTTATAATTCATAAAACATCTAGGATACTTACCATAGTTACCGTAGTAGTTTAACTCATAACGAGGGATCCAACCCTACAAGATGAAGAACGGTTAAGGGCTTGCCATCGGATTTCTGTAGAATGGGATGCATAAGTTCGAACAAGTATGCATTAGTGTCATGAAATAATAAATAACTGCATTAAGACTAAGTGCACCGTCACATACGACATCAATAAGATAGCCCTCCTTAGTTTTGTTTGTCAACAAGTGTATGCTTTCCAAGTAAGAGAAATTGATGTATTATATCCTAGCGTCAGTTGTATGTAACTGGCGTGCCCCACAGTTTCTATGCAGGATAAAATGAATTAAAGGACTAAAGAGGAATGCTGCTTAAAGAATTCTTTCAAGTGTTATTTTATTCATGTAATATGTAGTAATTTGCTTCCGTTGTGTTGATGTAAACACTATTATACAAAAATTTTAAATTTCTTGTCAAATTGTACGAAGTGAACTTTGAGGATCCTGTGGAACTTCGAATTTAGACTTATTTGGAATTCGGGGTGTTACAATAAAGGCTGTAAACTCCAAATTGGAGGAGAAACTTTGAGTGTAGACTTGCTGGAATTGGGCTCTGTGGGAACTGATGTGATAATAAGAATGGATTAGATGTCCAAGTACAAGGCAAATATTGACTGCACGGGGAAGAAGGTGACCATAGCCATACCTGAGAAACCGGAAATTGTGTTTCAAGGGGAGAAGATGGATGGAAAGATTTTGGCGACTACAACCAGGCGTAAGGCGCCTAAGGAAGTTTAGGTAATACCCATTGTATGAGACTTTCCATTTTAATTTTTGGAGGAGTTACCGGGACTACCCCCACCAAGAGATATGGAGTTCAGCATCGTGATCCAGCCAGGTAGTTCAGCATTGAAGATACTGTATCGTATGGCACTGGTTGAACAGAATGAAGTCAAAAAGCAGATAGAGGAGTTGCTGCAGAAGAGACTCATTAGGCCTAGTGCCTCACCATACTACTGGTCAAGAAGAAGGACGGGTAATCCATGTGTATCGAATATCGGGAATTGAACAAAGTCACAGTCTAAAATAAATATCCAATTCCCAGGATCGATGACTTGTTCGACCAGCTACACGGAGCAACAGTGTTCTCGAAGATCTATCCACGATTAGGTTACCATTAGATCCGTGTCAAGAGCAAGATGTACCGAAGACAGCTTTCAGGACTCGGCATGGACACTATGAGTTCTTGGTGATACCATTTGGAGTGGCCAACGCTCCAGCAATTTTCATGGATTTGATGAATAGGGTCTTACGGCCATTCATCGACTCATATGTGGTGGTCTTCATAGAAGATATTTGACTGGTGTTCTCAAAGGCAGAGGAGGATCATGGCAGGCATTTGACTGCAGTTCTAAGCAAACTTCAGGAGTATGAGTTGTACGCGAAGCTGTCCAAGTACGAATTCTGGAATTTGGAAGTGGCTTTCCTCGGCAATGTCATCTCTAAGGAGGGAGTTTCGACTGACCCACAGAAGATCGAGTCAGTGAGGGATTGGCCTCAACCAAGGACAGTGAAGGAAGTAAGGAGCATTTTCGGATTGACTGGGTACTACAGGAAGTTCATTCAGGATTATGCTAAGATAGCGGTACCATTCATAGCTTTGACCAAGAAGAATAAGAATTTTGAGTGGACCGAGAAGTGTGAAGGGAGCTTCCAGGAGCTGAAGAACTGATTGATATTAGCACCAATTTTGGTCTTACCTCAACCGAATAAAGGTTACGTGATCTACATCGATGCATCTCATCTGGGCTTTGGATGTTTTCTGATGCAAGAAGGGAAGGTTATTGCCTACTTATCAAGACAGCTCCGTCCACATGAGAAGAACTATCCCACACATGATCTGGAGTTGGCTGCTATAAGATACGGCGGCATTATATCTACGGAGCAAAGGTGGAGATGTACACAGATCACAAAAGCTTAAAGTATATCTATCAGCATAAGGACTTAAATTTGAGGCAGAGGCGATGGTTGGAAGTGTTAGAAGATATCAGGCCGAAATTTTGTACCATCTTGGAAAGGCCAACGTGGTGGCAGATGCACTCAGTAGGAAGGGGAGTATTGCTATGATGATTGCAACCCGGACGAAGCTAGAGGAAGAGATGAGGAGAGCTTGTATCGAAGTGATTTCTTACGGATTAGGTGCTAAGTTAGCTCGATTAGAGCTCCAACCAAGCCTGAAGGACCGAATGAAGAAGAGTCAAGAAGGTGATGCAGAGATCCAGGCAATCAAGGAGCAAGTGAACGAAGGAAAACTTCCTGAGTTCGTTGTTAAAGAAGGAGTGTTGTGGTTTGGAGATCGATTGTGTGTGCCAAAGGTGGATGATCTACGGGAGGAAATCATGAAGGAAGAACCCGCCACTTTGCTAGCAGTTCATCCGGAGAGCATGAAGATGTATAGAAATGTTAAACAGTTCTATTGGTGGGCTAGAATGAAGCGAGATATAACAGAGTTTATGGCTAGATGTCTCACTTGTCAGAAGGTAAATGCAGAAAACTAGAAGCCCAGAGGGTTACTACAGCCATTGCCCATTCCATAATGGAAGTGGGAGAACATCAGTATGGATTTCGTCACGGGATTACCGGGGATTTCCAGAGGGAATGAATCCATTTGGGTTGTCGTGGACCGACTAACAAAATCAGCACACTTTCTACCGGTAAGGACAACCTTGTCTTTGGAGAAATTCGTAGAAGTCTACATTTAGGAGATTGTAAATCTACACGGGGTGGCAGTATCAATAGTTTCCCGCAGAGATGCAGATTCACCTCACGATTTTGGAAGAGTCTACAGGCAGCACTAGGACAAGGTCATATTTCAGTATAGCTTTTCACCCGTAAACCGATGGACAAATAGAATAAGTAAACATAATTTTAGAGGATATGCTTCGGGCATGCATCTTGGACTTTGGAAGGAGCTGGGAGAAGTATCTAGCGCTGGTTGAATTCTCTTACAACGATAGCTACCAGGCTAGTATTGGGATGGCTCCATTCGAAGCACTGTACGGGAGGAAGTGTAGGACACTCGTATGCTGGTATGAAGTGGGCGTAAGGCAGATGTTCGGACCAAAGATTGTACAACAGACCTCGGAGAAGATTGAATTGATCAAGAAGAGGCTACATATTGCGTAGAGTAAGTAGAACAGCTATGCCGACACAAGCCATAGAGAGCTAGAATTTAAGGAAGGAGACTCGGTATTCTTGAAAGTCTCATTGACCAAAGGCGTAGTCAGATTTGGAAGGGGTGGCAAGCTGGCCCCGAGGTACATTAGACTCTACAGGATCATGAGAAGGATCAGAAAGACAGCCAACAGGTTGGAACTACTTGTTGAGTTTCCCAGGTGAATGATGTTTTCCACGTATCCATGTTGAGAAAGTACGTGCTAGACCAGAGTCTTCAACTATCCGAGATTCCAGAAGACTTGCAAGTGGATCTTTCCTATGAGGAACAACAAGTGAAGATACTAGATCTTCAAGAGAAAGTGCTAAGGAGAAAAAGCATTCCAATGGTCAAGGTTCTTTGTAGGAATCAATTCCTTGAGGAAGCAGCTTTGGAGCCAGAGAGCCGGATGCAGAAGACCTACCCTGAGTTATTTATGTAATTTCTATTATTTTCTCCCACTAAGCGTAGTTCTGATAACAGAACTATTCTAAGGACGGAGTGATGTAACAACCCCAAATTTTTATAAATATATATATATGATTTATTAAGCATAAAAACTATATTTTATTTTTGAATGTGATTATTGGTGTGAAACTTTTTCATGAAACAGAAATGTATCTCATTTTGAGTTGGTCATGAGAAGCTCAATGAGACAAGAACCAGAAGAAAAAAAAATTAAAAAAAAAATCGACTTGGCCCAAGCATTGCTGGCCAAGCTTGAAAATGGAGGGAAAGAACTAGGGTTGAAGGGTTTTGCTTTGAATTTAAAAGATTTCTCATGATGCAGTTGGGAACCCTAAGGGTTTTGTTCACTTCCAGACTCCAAACCACCACCCCAATCCCCTAATCCCCTCCATGCAATCCACCCGCCAAATCCTATCAATCCACCCCCTTCTCACTATATATCTCTCTCCCTCTCATCTTATTTAACTCATCTCACTTCTCATTTTTCCGCCATTCAAGAGAGAAAAAAGAGAGGAAAGAAACCTTCCTGCACCTCTAGTACCACTCTCATTTGCTGCTGTTTGAGGAGCCAAAGAGGAGCCAAAGAGGAGCCGAGGAGAAGAAGCACTAGGAGCAAGAAGGAACTCGGAGTACATTTCATCTACAAACGAAAGGTGGGTGATTCTAAACCTTGTGGTGTTTAAATTTTTGTGGTGAAATCATGATGTGGACTAAACAACATGAGTGGGTCATGGAATGTGTGATTAAGTGTTAAAATTCATTGCATGCTGGTTTTATTAATGGAAGAATAGATAAAAACACAGTAAAAAGCTGAACAGAAAATTGTGTTAGGTCTGGATGCTATAACTCGAAAATTATTTGGAATTCGAGGTTGAAATTTTAAATGTAGATTCCTATGCATGTTATACACCTTGCTTCCAAATTTTATAATTTTTGGAATTTATTTACTATCTTAATTAAATACGAACTTGAACACTGACTGTGTAGAAAACAGATTTATCATAGGTTCTGACTATGATATTGCAAAGCTCATAACTGTGTAACCACTTGAGATCTATTACTCAAATTTTAGTATGTGTTTCTAATATGTGTTAAGTGCTTGAATATAAAATTTAATAATTTTGGACATCTTTTTCTATTTTTACTAAATCCAAAACGATTGGCTATTCTGAAAAGAAAAGACAGAGTGAAGATGATTTGTTCCTTTTTAGTTAATTTTCAAGAAATCATAACTTGAAAAATACTTGGTAGAATAACTATAAATTTAACTATGTTTGGTTAACATGTATGAATATCTTATGTTTCAAATTTTTTGAAGTTTAGAGATCATTTGATATTTTAAAAGTATTTTTATGTCAGTAATTGTTAGTTGTTGCTCTGTTCTAGAAATTATTGCATGTAAAAACAATGACTCATTTGATCTATTTAACGACTTAATCTGAATAAGCATGTAACTAAAAAGTTGTAGTAGACACATAGGTATTTCTGTAATGCCTAAGAACTCAAGATTTGGATAAGTACAACACAGATTCTTAAAGCTCACTGTTTTGCGCTATGCCTATGAGATTGATTTTGAACTTGTAGAATTTGAGTTTTAAGTTGCTATTGTGGTTGTGGGAATGAGTTAAACTTAAATTATCTAAAGTTTCATGTTATGAGTAGCTCATGTGTGCTTGTAGATCTACAATATAGACATACTTGTTCACTATTTTGAAGTAGAAATTCTGATAGGTGTTTATGTATTGATGTTGATCACTTTGGGATGAGATTCATGCCCAATTTGTGCTTTTGCTTGTTGTCTACTCTGAGTAGGAGCATGGAGAGCACCCGATCGCGTTTCTTCAATCAAATGGGACCGGGAACGTCCCCATTTTGGCATGAACGCCAATTGTATGCTTGCTGTTTGGAATTGTGAGTTTCCATTTTTAGAGCTTTTTAGCACTCTTTTTGAGTATTCATGGTGTAGAAGTTAATCCTCGGGTAGTGTACCCATATTGGGCTACAGTGGTTGAGTATGGAGACCCTAGGATTAATTCATGTCGGTATATCTAGACGGGTAGAGTAGGGACCCGTGTCGCATCGAACGCGTTGGAGGAGAGGACCCATGCGCCGACGTGCTCGCCGTTCATGGAAGGATTCCATCGTTGTGTGTGATGCTAACACTTGTCAGGACCATGAAGCGTGAGGATAGCAGGAGCAACGTGTTGGGGTCGGGTAGAGGTTGCTATCTAACTTCAAGCGTAGATGGTGGTGGCGCAATCGATGGAGTCGGTTCGTCGTTGGTTCCGGCCAAGTCTGGGCCGAGGCGGGCTAACTCTTGAGCCGGATTTGAGGGCAAGATTGAGTCCTATTGTGGGATGAGTTAGGTCCTAATAATGAAAAAGGTAATTAATTAGAAAAGAGTCCACATGTAGAACATAACTAGTTGTTCATAATAAACAAAGTTGTTTACTATGTTAGGACATGGAAATACCTGATAGATCGCCTAACTAAAACAATTGGTTAAAATGAAATAGACCTTGACTCGCCAAATAATTCATATATTTAATGAGATAATGAAAAACGATTAGAGTTTGATTAGCGTATTGGAATTCAGGTAATCAAATAATCAGATGAAAAGCTAGTAATCCTGTAATTAACCACATTCGTACTCTTGGTCCTAGAGGGGATTATTAGTATTACCTTGGGTACTTGATGTTGTAGAATTAGTTCGAGTTGTTGTTGAATGTAAGGAAAAACACTAGTGGGTGTTGTGTTTGCCTGACAGGGGGACGAGTGGCGTCTTCACGCCTGGTCGAATTCTAGGTTCGTTTTATTGTGGACTGGGAACTTAGGGTTTGCCATGTGAGTGAACTATTTAGGGCTCTGTTGTCTTCAGTGCAAGTTCCTTATTGTCTGTAACAACCTTTGAAGAGGTTTGAAGGGGTGATGTCATCTCGACTGCAAGTTCTGATCTAGTGTAAGGACGAGTGCAGCGGAGAGTTAGGGAAACCATAATATCCGCCAGGTCCTGTGTTGATTAATGCGAGCAGAGGACTTAGAAACTGCCATGTGAGTGAACTCTTTAGGGTTATAAATTAACGTTCTCTGCGGGAATCCTTAGTGTCCGTACATAAGCTTTTGGTGAGATCCGAGGATGCAGAATTACCGCGACCTACTATGGGTCTTAGTCGCAACGGAATAAGTTGTGCAACTGCGACCCCGGGCACAATAGATAAAACACGAGGAATTGGACACCACTAGCGTGGCAGCGACTAGAGTAAACCAGACGACTGCAACTTCATCATCACTACACTATCAGAGACAAGAGAGAGCACAAAAGTAGGATGCACAGCAGGAGATCGAATTCCAACAATTGAAGAATGTTGTTTGGTTGGGGAATGTGTAGTATGGGATGCATTGTAACCCCCATTCTCGACAATAGGTTTTTTCCGTGTATTTTCTATAATTTGATTTTTGAAAATTTATTTTTTGCTAAATTCTTTCGGATCTTTTTTTAAAGTGATTTCTAATCGAAAATTTTATTCATTTCGAATAACGGTGTATTTTGATCTTATTTTTCTACATCTTATTTATTGACTATTTATAGTTAAGTCCAAGATCAAATATATTATTATTATTGGAATATTTTAATATTATTATTATTATTATTACGTTGATTGTTGTTATTATTATTGTTGTTACTAGTATTATTGTTATTATTATTATTATTATTATTTTCTTTTAAGCCCGAACATGCTTCATTTTATATGTATTTTACTATTTGATTTAATGTATATATAAGAATATTTTAAAAACCCTATAGCCTATTTTCTTATTGGGTCTAAAACCTATAAATTGATTTATTACCCGAAACCCAATATCCTAATAAGTCCATATATATACTAATCTATCTCATTAACCCTAATCATATTCTACCCTAACCCCTAACCTAACCCCCAACTGCCTAAACCCCCTCCCTACTGTTCAGACCCCCCCCCCCCTCATCTTCAACCTCCCCGCAACCTCCTCTATGTCCCCACACTAGCTCTCCCTTTTGGTCGAATGCCCATTGCCCTTTTGCCATCTCCATCCTCGCCCTCATCTCCCCATTCCCTGTTCGAATCCCCTGAACCCATCCTTGCGATTGCCGACGAAGCTTCGCCGCTCGACAACCACCCCGTCGAGCACCCTGCCACCGTCGTTCTCGCCATCACCTTCATCCCCCAACCTTTTCTTCTCCGTTTGATTCCACCGAAGCACCCTCATCCCCCATCGTCAACCTCCCTTCACGCTCGAACCCATCCGTAACCCTCCATCGCTCAACCTCCAGTCACCACCCGCATTGTCCAGTCCCCATCTCCACCATCCCATCATCCTTTCCATCACCCCGTCTGCGTCGCCACCCTTCGTCGAGCGCCGCCACATCCCCAGCCGTCTATCCCATCGATGCCCTGCTCCTTCCACTATTTCCTGCCCAAACTACAGAGCATCACCGTCGAGCCTTCACTACTGTCGTCCTTCACCGTAGCTTGTCCCCTTGCTATCCCTAGTCGCCCCCACACGCCGTCCAGTCCATCGCCGCTGTTGCCATTACTAGTCGCTGCTGTGGCTGGGGTTTTGCTGCGCCATTGTAGTTTCTATCTCTGATTGGATGAGTTTGACATTTGGTGTTTTGGCCAAGGGTGATGTTTGCTGTTGTGCATGTGGAGGTTATCAGGTTTGATCTTGACCTTTGATCTCTTATTCTGATCCTTCAATCTGAGTTGTCGATTGCTTAATCTTGAATCTTGATCTCGATATTTGATCTCGGTCGTTGGTTGCTTAATCTTGCACTTGATCGTCGATCATCATCGATATCTGTACCCGATCGTGATCATCACATCAATATTTGTTTGGTTACGATCGTCGACGTTGCCGCTGAGATTCCCATCCTGTTATTCTTCGGTATTCAAACTAATCATCCATAAGGCAGGTCGTCATCCTCTCGAACTGCTAATTGTATCAAATTCAGGTTTTGTTGAAACTCTTGCAAGTGATCTCTTTGTTATCGTATTATCCAATGTTTATTTTTTCGTTGGGTCTATTGAGGGTTTACACGAGCTAACCCCAATATTCTGGACATCGTGCCACTTTTGACTCCAAAGATTGAATCTTTCATGAGTGCATATAGAATTGATAATATGGTTGTTCATATAACCATCACACAAATAAATTATTGTAGAGACAATTGCTACGTTGTACGTTGTTTGATCGATTGATGATTGATTGATGATAAGTTGATGTATGAGGGTGTTCTAATTTTATTTATCAAGTTTTGACACCCATCATGCTGATTACACAAATTATTGACGAAAGAATTGATACCCATCACGTTTAATATAATTTTATTTTATGAAAACTTCCCAAAACCTGTATTGACCGGAATGTTAACTGTTGTTTTTGAACTAGTAAACGATCTTAAAATGAATTACTTTCTGAATATGAATTGTAGCCTTATATTTCTTGTTTCCAGAAAGTCTTGAATTTTCGAATTCCGAGTTTTGTAGTAAAAGTTATGCCTGTTTTACCACAGCTGTGTTTTTACTTTCAGATTTTCATATTTTTGTATCTTTCATGTTTTAACAGTAAAAAGGCTGATTAAATGTTTGCTCTGAAAATTTCCATAGTGTTGCTTTACATGTTTAGGAATATAATAGGTATTTTTAATGAATTTAATACTGAGTTTTTTCTGATTCTAAAATTAAAACAATATGATGTCAATATTCTGCCTGTACATGAAACTTGTAAAGAACATTGTGTTTGACCTAGCTACTATTGCCAGATTTTGGACATTAAATATGAGTTGAAACCGTGTGGAAGTCTAGTTTCTGGAATTTCTGATGGATTCACTTTTCGATTTATGAAACAGCAGAAAACAACATTTTTGTACAGACTACTCCTCCGGTCCAGAATTTTATATTATAGTTTTTAATAGATTAATTGTTCTATATGGTAATATTGCATGAATTAATGTATGTATGTTGCATTGCATGATCCTAATGAGTTATTATTATTGTTTACAATATTATTGTCCCGTATTGTTACTATCGTTCATCTCATGTCTCAAATTGCATATTGTATTGTTGTATTAATAAAATAATTAAGAATCTGGGGTTTAAGGGATTGACTGAAGTACTTGATGATATAAAGACTGTACACTGAAGTGTGGGCCTTGTTTCCCAAAGTATTGTGTGTTGGCTATTGTTATTGTTATCGGTTTATTATTAGATTAATGATATAGTATCCCAATTGATCGTGCATTGTTTATTGTTATTGAGCCAACCAGTGTGCACCAATGCTGCAAATACGGTTATCAAGCTGTGTACATGATCTACAGAATTTTCTACTTAAGTCTAAACAAAATTGTATGTATGCATCGAAACTGTAGTATGGGATGCAGTAGTACATGCATTAGTTAGAATTAAAATGATTAATAGACATAAGGATTGACACAACACCGACATTGTATATTGTTTCTCATTGTTTCCAGTGATATTGAATATTGGCTAAGTGTTACCGTTATTGATCACTGATTGCTGTTACCGAATTTTGCATCATTGTTTATAGCCAATTGCATCGATTATCATGATTGTCCCATGTTATTGATTACTATTGATCCATTGACTTCATTATTATACCATCATCCCATTGTTCCCTGCTTTCTGTCCTTGCTGTCCACGACTTGCTTTAAGGATAATTTTTCTTCTTTTTTTAGATGAAGTGTATACAGGTGTTGAAGGAGAATTGCCTACTGGGATTGGAGAACAAACTTTCTGAAGATCTAATGCTTTCTAGTTGCTTATTGTTTTATCGAACTTAATATATTGGGACTTGTTATTATTTGGATTGGATTATTATTGTATTGGGTTTGTCTCAGTTTTTGCTATTTGTTTCCAGACATTGGATTATTACTATACTTGGACATTTTATATTGCTTCATTTCAAGTATTATTGTTCATGAGATTATTATTATTGCCTACGCAAATGTTCTGTATTGATTATATTGTTGAGTTGATCGGATAAACAGCTTATGGATGACGTTAGTCATTTGCTGGGCCAATGTCATGTGCTCGTATTCCGTATTTTTGGGAAGCGGGACGTGACATGCATATCCTCCAATCAAGCGTGCATTAGCTTTAGGAGTATGCGTGTATAGTGCGTGCATTAGATCTAGGCCATGACATACACCGACACTTGTTTGACATAACTTTTCATTTTGCATTAAATTTTGGTTGTTAAGGTTTGGAATCGCTATATTATGGCATAGCAAGGATCGCTGTATTTTACCATTGCGTCAGTTGTATTCAACTGACATGCCCACAGTTTGGTAAGTTTGCAGGACTACTAGATCGTGGGGAGCGCGGGAAAACCGAAGTCGTAGGTAGCATCCGAGTGAATGTTTACTGTTCAATTTTATTGTATATTCATGATGTACTAATTTATTGTAATTTTTGTAATCGTTGGATATTGTAACAACATTTTGATGTAATAAAACTTTTAATTTCCTGTGATTTTGTATTATTGTGACTAATTTGAAGAAAGACCCTAGTGCGTGTCACGAGTTCCTACGTTCGGAATCCAGGGCACTACAGTGTGACGATGTAAGTTTCCATTACGTTGACAGTAGTACTAAGGTCATATTCTAGTATTACAAATAGTGAGCGGTATCTAGCAATACACCATTGCTACTCAAGTAACGGAAATATCAGTGATTTGACATAAACTATCTCTGACCAATGTTACCATGTAGTCTAGTCCCTTTGCCCACATATCTTAATTGACCACAAGGCATAAAGTGTGTCACCCTTGTATATTTCAATATTTGGTTTCTTGATGTCCGAGTAGACTTACTAAAACAAATAAGATCAATATCTTATGTTGACTCATTTGAGCACGACGTGCATTTTGCAGTCTCACTCAATCAAGGGGTCATAGATATCAGTACTGTTATGTAAGAGGGACAAATCCTATCTAAGTCACTCACATCCCTCCGCATGATTTGTAGTATATCCAATAGTCGACTTTATAATCACCTTTTTACAAGCAACGTTTCCTGACATTAAAACATATAACTTCATATATTGGAAACCGTGGTAACTTCAAGTCAGAGCACTATGTACACCATGGTCACTATGAGAACCACTTATGACACTAATGTAACGATCCATGTAGAGTTCTCATAGTGGGTCAGACCAATACATTATTACTCTAATATGTACCCATGTGAAGACTTGATATCTCATATCCATGACTTGTGAGATATGGTCATCAGTCTACACACATACTAGTCACTATATATTATTGTTTTCCTAATTTACAATAATACTTGACATTTATGAATAGTGTTCTGATTACAACCAATAGGATCTCAAAATCAAGTCATGCACTTTCTATCCCATGGTATTGAACCTACTATTCTACGGACTTTATTATGTTCATTTAATCACAATAAAGAAAACACAATAAATAAACTGCCTCATATATGCAATAAATGTCATGAAGCAATATAAACTAGTAATGTCAATACACAACTGGCCTCTAGGGCATACACCAAGAATCTCCCACTTGCACTAGAGCCAATCAGACAAACATATAATTCCTATAGACCTAGTGTGACCCTCCTACTTACGCTGTCATGCCTTGCTTCCCAAAAATACGGAATACGAGCACATAACAAAAGCCCAGCGAATGATTTTCATCATCCATAAGTTGTTCAGAAATCATTACAACATATCACAGGACTAATCAGAGTCGGAAGCAAAAGATACAGCCAGATATGCATAATTGAAATAAGATACTAACAGAAATTACTTGAAACCAAATATAATAATCTCAAATAATCAAATTTTGAACGAGTCAAATATCCTGGGTCACATCACCAAAATACAAATAAATATCCAAGTCATCAAGTACATTTTATTCAAGTTCAAGTAACCAGTGATAATAATAATAAAGCAGAAAATCCAGCACTAATACATCATCTCGCCAATACCATCTAGTAGTCGACCATCCTGATCTGCAATTAGTAAATTTGTAGGAGAAGAAAAAAAAAGAACAAGTACCCGTCAATTGCAAGTTATAGGCCACTTATAATGTAGGATACAAGTACAGGGGATAGATAATTCTAAGTAACAATCATAGCATGGTATAAGTGTGTTAACAGAAATATAATATCTAACATCAATCAGGAAAATAGAAACAAATAGCATGGTATATTAAGAAGTACAGGTAACATGTATCAAGTGTCAAGTAAACAACTAAACTGGTAAACATATAACAGGATCATCATGTAACAGGTATACAGGTAAACAGGTAAATATATAACAGGATAATCAGGTAACAGGTAAACAGGTAATCATGTAACAGGATAATCAGGTATCAAGTATACAGGTAAACAGATTATGTCATGTCTAGTCTTGTTATATTACTATCTAGGTAGCACTGCATGCACCCCAAAAACATATGACATGGTTGCTACGACAAATAGTTTCGCTTTAGATTTCGTAGTGGAGTCCATAGGCAGTGTACTCAGGGATCAGGATATTAGGTAACAAGTAATCAGGTAAACAAGTAACAGGATAATCAGGTAACAGGTATACAGGTAAACAGGTAATCATGTACAGGATAATCAGGTATCAGGTATACAGGTAAACAGATTATGTCATGTCAAGTCTTGTTATATTACTATCTAGGTAGACTTCATGTGCCCCAAAAACATAACACATGGTTGCTACGACAAATAGTTTCGCTTTAAATTTCGTAGTGGAGTCCATAGGGCAATGTGCTCGGGGATCAGGATAACATGTAAGAGGAACAGGTAGAACCTAGTGGTTCTCTTCTGAGTACACCTTCGTATAGGGAAGTATGTAGTCAGGTACAGGAAACAGGCATAACCTAGTGGTTATCTTCCGAGAACATCTTCCTATAGGGAACCATGCAGTCAGGTACAGGAAACAGGATTGTGAATCATGTAGTCATGAACACGTAACAGGCAGGCAGGACACATGTCCTCATCTCAGTACACCTTTCTATATTTTCCACTACTAGATCTTTCCCTCAACCCCAGATTTGTCATTATTATTATAATCAGGCATGCATGTATGTATCGCAAAACAAAGCAAGGATAACAGGGTATAAACATATTTCAAGTTCAGGGTGCAAGATAAACAAGTACAGGTACAAGATAACACATAGCAGGGTAAAACAACTAGTTTTCTAATTCAGGACAGTAATACCGTGTTGTACTAAAACAGTGATTACCGTTACTACTAACATCCAAATCTAGATCCGTCAAAGAATCTCGAAAATAGATTTCCACACGAGTCCAGCAAATATAAATAAGCCGTATAGCGCTTCACAAAATCACAACTCAAAACTGAATCTAAACCAGAAAATGCATTCAGCCAGAAATCAGTAAATTATATTCAAGTACAGGAAAACAGCAAGAAATCATCATAATAAATTCCAGGAATAATCTGGGGTATTTCCCTATATGTCTAGAATTAAAATATAAAGTTTCATAATATTCCAATAAAATTAGTTTAGTCAACCAAAATTTGAAAACATCACGAAACAGTAGTTTGGCAAATCTGAAGTTCCCAACACTGCTGTACGAAAACTGAATTATCTCGCAGCAAGTGAAACAAAATCCAAATCCGCTAAAGGGAGATGAAAATAGACAGAATATATTAACTTTCATATTTCACTAATATTTTTCATAAAGTAAAAGGAATCAGGGTGAAAATACGCTTCTTTACAGAACAGCGAGCAAAATATAGTAGGTATAGTTTTCATAAACGAGCATGAAACAGCACATAAAACTCATTAATAAAATCTACCAAAATTCTGCATAATCCCTAGATAAGTATAGAAAGATTGACCAAAGTTTCGAATCAAAATAATATGTGTAGCACAAGTATCAAATTATTTTAGTTATCAAAATCAACAAGAAACGAAATCTGAAATTTATCTACACCTCTGTAGTAAAACAGTCATATCTCACACATACAAAAAAGAAATTGAGCAAGGTCAGAGGGGTTTGAAAATAGACGAAATTATCTACAACTCATGTTTTATACCGAAATTAAGTTACTAACTTCAAGACTGTCCAAAACAGCAAACAAAACAGATCAGCGACAAATTACAAATTTTTTCCCTTTAACAACAACTCAACATATATCATACAAAACTTGTTCAAAGCACAACCAACAATGAAATTGAGTCTACCAAGTGTCCAAATATCATGAATTAGGGTTATTAACATATCTAAATCGAGCCTATCACATGGTTCTCCACAAATACCCAAATTCTCACAAGAAGTCTCACATACATGATCAAATCAAGAACGGGCAAAACCTAAATTATTTTATGTCAATGTTGTGTCATGAGACAACTATGATGAAGTTTTCACAATAGAAACAAAACCCATCAAAGATAACACAAATAAGTGTCGTCTCTAGACCCAACTACACTATAAGTGGTATTTTTGACTTGTATTGTCACGCCCCGCTTCCCAAAAATACAGAATACGGGCACGTAACACAAGCCCAGTGAATGAATATAATCATCCTTAAGCTGTTTAGGAATTCTTTACAACATATCACAGTAAAATCAGAGTCGGAAGCCATTAAAAGATCATCCACATGCACTTATAAACAAAATACCAACAGGAATACTTGAAATAAAACACATTAATCTCAAATATTCATGATCTGAAAATACACAAATATTCCTGGGTCATATTGCCCAAATACCAGAAATAAATACAAGTAACAGATACAATGTTCAAAATGAGCAACATGAAATAAATATAGATAGCAAAGCTTCAGCCAACTAGAACTTCATCTCGCCAATACCTTCAGGAATCTGTCCTAAAAAATCTGCAATTCATAGAATGCGGGAAAAAGAAAAAGAGAAAACACAGTACCCGTCAATGGCAAGTCCGGGTCACAAAATAGATTAGGATACAAGCACATGGACACTATCTAACCACAGGATATACTAACAGGTATAAATAACATATGTCAAGTGTCAGGTCAACAGGTATGTCAGGTAATCAGATAACAGATATGTCAGGAAAATCAGATAACAGATTTCATATTATAGGTATTCAGATTCAGATTCAGATTTAGATTTATGTAAGTCTTGTGTGATTACTATCTAAGTAGCACGACATGCATCCCAGTTTTTACTACATGGTTGCTACAACAAACAGTTTCGCTTTAGATTTCGTAGGGGATATTATAAGGCAGTGTACTTAGGTATCAGTAACAGTAACAGGAACAGTTCGAACCTAGTGGTCCGCCTCCGAGTACACCTTCCTATAGGGAAGTGTGCAGTCAGGTAATCAGTAACAGTAACAGTTCGAACCTAGTGGTCCGCCTCCGAGTACACCTTCCTATAGGGAAGCATGTAGTCAGGTAATCAGTAATAGAACAGTTCGAACCCATTGGTCCGCCTCCAAGTACACGTTTCTATGCTTTCCCTCTACTAGATCTGTCCCATAAACTCCGGCTTGATTACTTTTAGTATTTATATCATCCACAGGCATGAGAGTGTACTAAATGATGTCAAACTAACAGGTTATAATCAGGTTTAGACTCAAGGAATCAGATCAGCAAGTAATGGTACTGTTCATTCACAAATACGGGCAAAATGGTGTATGTTTGTAATCGGGACAGCAAGACCAGTCTATACTAAAACAGTGATCCAAAGATCTACAGGCATGCAAATAATGATCCGTCAAAGGATCTGGAAACTAGACTTTCACACGCTTCTAACGGGTATAATAAATCCATATGCTATTTCACAACATCTCAACTCAAAACACATTCCAACACAGTTTTCAAGTACAGCCAGAAAACAGGGGAATAACTTAAACCACATGAAAACAGCATACAAAGTTGTTAATTAAATCTACGAAAATTCAGGGGTAATCCCCTATATGTATAGTATCAAAATATATATTTTCATATTTTTCTAGAAAGTATAGATATGTTTTCAAAAATAAAAAGTAACACATAACACAGTTTTGATGGATCTGGAATTCTTCAACACTGCTGTACAAAATTGTTCATATCATGCAAACAGTGCATCAAAATCCACTTCCGCCAAAACGGGATGAAAGTAGATAAAATTACCCAACTTTCATATCTCACACAAAATATTTATACAGTAATTAAAAATAAGGTGAACACGTCATTCAACGTACAATCACACGCAGTTTACAGCAAAAGTGATATCTAGAAAAGGATGTAAGGCATCACTCAAAACTCATCTTTTAATTATCACAAAAATCAGGGAACTACCTAACATCATGGTGAAACACAGGACAAAATCTTGTGGCATGAAATTATGTCTAACTTTGATCTTGAAAATAAATTGGTGATAAAATCTACCCGAAATGAATCTGGAATCTACCGGCATACAGTTACTAAAATAATCGTAACTAATTCATACGAACTCCAAACAGGGTGAAATCAATGGGATTAGAAATTAGATTCAATTATCTACAAATTACTCAGAAATAGTCGTGTTGAGATTCGGACTCTAATCTAGGTAAAAACAGCAATCAATCCAGTTCAACCCAAATTTCCAGATTTCTCAACCAAACTTCAAAACGTCATAACTTCCTCAAAAATCATCCAAACTCTTCCAAATTCAAAATGCTGTCTACCCACTGTCCAAATGTCATAATGGAGGGTATCTAACATGCCAAAATCCAATATTTCTCATATGGGTGTTCAAACATACATCGGGTGTACAATATGTCACATACGCGATAAAAATCACGTTTGGGTGAATCCTAAGGCACAATCCTATCAAACTTTATGTCCTAAGTCGTCTATGGCCTGTTTTGAACAATAGAGACGAAACCCACAATTAAAAATATGATCTTTGTCCGTCTCTAGTCTCAACCTATCCTATGTGTGAACTTTCTACTTGTATCATACAAATGAAGTTAAGTACAAGTTACTTGCCTTTATGTGATGACGAACGCGATGAATCCAAGCCTTCAAAGAAAACTCACGAGCAAGATGCCTTCTAACGCGATTTTGAGCGAAACCCACGAACCGAATCTTGCCTACGATCGTCTTCTTGAAGCACGAACCAAAGTGGGAGATGCCCACTTGTCAAATCAGCGAGGGGGAGGTGTAGGGGTTGTTTTGGGATGGTTGGGTGCTGCCTTGGATGGTGCCGGCCACAAGAAAGAGGAAAATGTAGGGTTTTGATGTATGGAGGTTTGTATGGATGGATGGTGGATTGTATGGTGGGATTTGCAAGGAGTAGGAGAGAGGATGGCTCAGTTTTGGAAGCGAAATGGTGCAGGCCGGATCAAGTTAGAGGGGAAAAAAGGAGGTCGGGATGGTATAAGGAGAGGGAAAGAGATTATAATTAGGTTTAGAGGATATTAGGGGATATTTATATGGGTTAGATGTGGGTTAATGGGTAGTGGATATCAATAGAAAACAATAGGTATACAATTGGGTAATGGATATTGGGTAGATTTCAAATGGGGAGACAAAATGCAATGAATCCTATGGCTCCCAAAAATCTCCTTAAGGGCCAAAAATCTTAAATTGGTCAAAACTCTTCTAAAAATCCACCATGACCCTAAAATAATATTTATACATGAACGGAATCTAGAAATTGAGGAAAAGAGCTCAAAATGTCGAAAAACGGCCAAACGGTGCACAAACAGCAAAAAGATGTCAAAACTGCCAGAAAAATATTATAGAGTAAAAATAATTAAATTTATTTGTTCCGAAAATACAATGGAAAATAACAATTCACAAAAATGAAAAATACCCTCAAAAAATACCAAAAGTGAAAAACAGGGGTTACATGTATCAAACAAAAAAATTTGAGTACAAGTTACTTGCCTGCGAGATGACGAAAATGATGATCCAACAAACAAGAATAAGGGGAATAGATTTCCGAGGCACAAGCATGATCGAACAATCACAAGCCAAGAATGAACAACGGAATAACCAAAAATCCACATGCATGAGACGCACGTGCACCAAGAATCAAACGGACAAGAACCCAACAATGAACATAATAACGAGCACACGAACGATGAACACACGGGCCCAAAAACGAGTACAACTCACGAACAACACACAACACCCAACCAAAATCGGAACACCCAACACACGCACTCAAGAGACCAGTCAAGGGTTGCAGTTATGGCCGTGGGCTGCTGTGCTTCGACGAAGTAGAGGAGTGGCACCGGGGAGCGCGCTGCAGTGGTTGAAGGCATGGCGACGGCACAGCGAAGTTGCTGTCGCTGTTGTTGCAGTTGCCGGAGGAAGCAACACCGAGGGTAGAGAATGACAGGGGGCTGGTCTGGTGCAGCTGTCGGCGCGCCGGTAGGGAGGGGACACTGGCGGAGGTGGTGGCTGGCTGACGCAAGGGCGGCTGAGCGGCATAGGGGGAAGCTACTGTGCCTGCTGCTGCCAGTCGGGAGCGCTGGAGGAGACTGCCTCTGCGGGATGTTACTGCGACTGTGGGGAGGCCGGACGGAACAGGGCGATGAACCGGGAGATAGCACAAGGATGGGTGTTGGTGCCGCGACTGGAACAGGGCGATGCTGTCGCAGCGTCAATGGTGGAGGAACACAAGGGGGAGGTGGTCGCGAAGGTGGTGAGCAGGAGAGATGAGAGGCGGCTAGGGAGGAGATGAGTCGATGCATTGGATGGGTTATATAGCAGGGGTAGGATATTATTAGGGTTTTGGGAATACAGGGGTGTTGACAGTTGGGTTTCAGGTTTGGGTGAAGGTAAACAGGGTTATTAACGGGTAGATAAATTAGAACAGGTTTGGGTTTAAGTAAATAATGGGTATTTGGGAGTTGTTGGTTTAGGGAATTGGTAACAGGTTTGATGGGTTTGGGCTTTTTATAATGGATTATAGGGTAAAGAAGAATATCCAATGGGGTTTAGGGATATATTGGTAATGGGTACTGGATAATTTTAGGAATGTATTGGGTATTAGAAAAATACAATAACTAATAAAAACATATAACTAGGATTTTATAGAAACTAATAATAATATTGATAAAAATAATAACAATAAGAAAAATGATAAAATAATAATAGTAATGATAATAGGAACACAGGTAATAATAACAATAATAAGATTTACATAATAATCATAGGAAAATAGTCACAAATAAAACCATCGATTAGAGTAGGGTTCAACAGAGGATCCAATCATACATTTTGACCCCCAAAAAAAAAAAAATATGAAAACCGTAAAAGGAATTTGGGAAAAATTTTAAATACAGGAATTACACAAAAATACATTTTTGGAGAAACATGTATTACAATTCTACCCACCTTACAACAAAATTTCGTCCTCAAAATTTTCTTAGGCAGTACATAAGATAAGGGAAAAGCAAACTCAGGGGTGGGTGACAAAACAGAGGGATAAGGGAAAGGAACAAAGCAGCGGCAATACTGGAAAAAAGATGGAAGTGGATAATAATGAGTTCAAAAGAAATGCAATAAAGAAAACAAACAGTAACAAAAGGAAAGAAACAATCCAAGATAACAAGCAAGATAGGGAGTATGCCGAACTGGAATCAAAGAGAGAATGAACAGGGAAGAATTGAATCAAACAATGAATATGTGTATGATGACAAAATGGAATGCAAGACGAAAGTAACCGGTATCAAAATGAAGAGGAAATAACACAGGAGTGGCAAGATAACAAAGCAAAGCGATGAAGAAATAGATAGAGCTGGAATCGAAGAAGGGATGGACAAGGAAAAGATGAACCAAGCAACGAGTCAATCGATGAGAACAAATGCAATGAATGGAACAAAACAAACAATACAATGGAGGAGAAGCAACAAGAGGATCCTGGAACCTGTAGGTTATGGGCCCACCACGCTTCTGCTGCACCACTCTGATGATGACATTCCAAGCTACAGACATGTCGTTGTAGACCACGCGATACTAAGCGACGATCCGAGTAGGAAGAAAAGAATGAGACACCAAAATCAAAGAGAATATAGGTAGGAGAATAAATAATTCAATCAAATGAAATTAACATTGGACTTTAGATGATGGCTTTAATTTAAATAATTAGGTCAAAACTAATGGGTGTTAACAAAAATAATATTAATGATATGGCTAAAAATAGGATTAAATCGGGACCGTTCACATCGGACACGAATCTTAAAGCTCAGGGGTAAAACGGTAATTTCACATACAAATGGGTCCGAAACGGGTACTGGGTCTCCTTCCTCGCAGATCCAATAACCCGCGAACGGATCCACCTCAACTGGGTACGGGTCCCAACCCGAGACACACCCAGTCCAGAAAAGATAGAATTAGGGTTTCTGATTGATCCTAATCAACGGCTCTGATTCACATCTATCTTTTCACCGGGATTAAGGGATTACATTCCTAATCTGATTACGAGGATTTTATGCCTTATCAGAT
Source organism: Hemerocallis citrina (assembly GCA_017893485.1). NCBI lineage: Eukaryota > Viridiplantae > Streptophyta > Magnoliopsida > Asparagales > Asphodelaceae > Hemerocallis > Hemerocallis citrina. The sequence goes on along the minus strand of CM030359.1, from coordinate 139,046,125 downwards.
CACAGGAATCACATTCCTTATCTGATCCTAACGGCGACTATAAATACCCCACACCCATCTCCATTAAGAGGTAATCAATCTTTTTCTAGTTAAACGCTCTTTCATAATCATTTCTGGTTACTGACTTGAGCGTCGGAGGGTGCGTCACCGGGATCAACCCCGGTGTCTCGCACTTCCTTGTAGGTGAACGGCGGGAGTCAACGGTCAAGCTCCGGCGGAACAGGTTAGGTGTTTGTTATTCAGGTTTTCTACGAACTCACAAATTCTATCTGTTTGCCCCCACACCGAAATTAGCGGCAACAGATTGGCGCCGTCTGTGGGAACACCATACGAATAGCCTCCGCCTCTTCCTCGTCGACTAGCTCTTCTCCAGCCATGCCTCCCAGAAAAGTCAGATCTAGAGGGTCCAACCGTGGACCCAACCCCGCTGATCAGCAAGAGGCAGTCCCCGTCCAACCCGCTCCGTAGCAGGGACAACCCCCGCTTCAAGTGGAGGACCCTCTTCAACAAGATCAGCCTCTTCTTCAGAATCAACAACCCCCCAAGGGTCCTTCCGGTCCACAGAATGCCGGTGCGGGGGGCTCCCGCATGAAGCAACCTCTCCATCAAGACCGCGTCTCCATACACAAAGCCTCTACGGATTCCATGGCCTCTCATAATCCTCAAAACCGGCAGAAGGTGGAGGACTTACGCCACCGTCTGGACGAGAAGCGGGCCCGGGAGTGAGCCTCCCGCCAACAACGTCCGGGTTAGCGATCCCCTCACCGCCGACACTACAGAAGATCCCCTGTCCGAAGGGGAAGGAGGGAGTCCCCCGAGCATTACAGAAGGAGGCACTCCCCCGCAGATCGGCAACAGCCCAGGAACAATGAGGCACCAATCACCCGTGCCGAGTTCCAGCAGTTCCAAGCAATGGTACAACAGGCACTCAACCTCCGTCAAAACCCTAATGAGCCGGAGGCCCCGTCCCCTCCTCCAGTCCGAAGCCCTTGCCGACAGTCCCCATCTCCTCGTCCCGCTCCTACCAACTCCCGGCGTACCCCAAGTCCTCGTCGCTCCCGAAGTTACCATCGCCGCAGCCCTCGCTCTCCCCCCTACGAAGACGAGTCTAGAGGCTCGGCTGATTACCGTCGGAGGGACGACGCCATGTATCGCCGTCTTCATGAGGTAGAGAGGCGCCTGGGTCAGATAGGTCGAGAAGAAGAGCTCAGAGGGAGGACCCTACGTCCTACTCGACCCCCTTTCTCCCGAACCATTGTGGATGCACCTGTGCCGTTCGGCTTCAAACCTCCCCAATTTGAGACTTACACCGGGAAGACTGACCCCGTTGACCACATTGAGAGCTTCAAGACTCTCATGCTCATCCACCAAGCTTCCGATGCCCTGCTGTGCAAGACATTCCCTGCTACTCTCAAGGGCCCGGCTCGGGAATGGTACTCCCGCCTCGCCCCGTCTTCCATATTCTCCTTCGAGCAGTTCGAAACACTCTTCATCACCCACTTCGTGAGTAGCAGGCGCACGGAGAAGACCAGCATCTCACTCCTCCAGCTCAGGCAAGAGAAAGGTGAGAAGTTAAGAGACTATGTGAAGAGGTTCACAGCCGAAGCCAGGTCTATAGCTTCCCTCGACCAATCTGTCGCAACGGCCGCCTTCCAATCCAATGTCTTCAATTCCAGCCTCCGCTCCTCTCTTGCTAAGAAGCCTCCACAGAAATTTGCCGACCTCCTTCTCAGGTGTGACAAGTACATTCGTGCCGAAGAGGCCGCCTACCTTCCAAGCCTCGGAGGGTCTACCTCAGGGACGAAACGGAAGTTGACCGAAGAAGAAGAGACTAAGAAGCTTCAGAAGGACGGCAATGGCCAGCACCGCCCGACTCCTCGGTTTGAGAAGTTCACCCCCCTCATTGCTAATATATCAGAAGTCCTTATGGAGGTGGACAAGGAAGGACTACTCCGCGCTCCCCCAAGAATGAATACCCCTGGCAAGAAGAGGGACAAAGATAAGTGGTGCCGCTTTCACAGGGACCACGGCCACGACACGGATGATTGTCGGGCTCTCAAGGAGGAGATCGAAGAACTCATACAACGGGGGCACCTGATCAAGTTCGTCCAAAAAGAGGGGGCCGAGCTCCTCCCCTGACCATCACCTCTTCCAAACGAACAGGAAGGCCCGCCGAGCTTCAAGACTCAGCTCCTCCTAAGAGGTCCTCACCTTATTGTAGAAGTAGGATTCTGATTTTCAATAAGGCCGATGCTTGTAACTCGGCCAACAGCATGTAATAATGGCTCGCCCTATTGGAGCAGCCACTTAGTTTATTTCAATAAAATTTTACATCTTTTCATTGAAAATTATTGCTCTTGCTTCTCTATCTCTCCGAGTCACGACTCTCTTAAATGGTGGGTTCGGAGTCCAGCTTCTTCTACATGGCTGCTCCCACAACTTGCTAAGCACTTCACAACGGGTTCGGAGTCCAACACTTGGCTCGATTCTACTTCGCAAGTTCGCTTCTAAGCGGACTAGAAGTAGCTCGCCATTCGAAACTGCTCTTGCATCCCTCAAACTAACCTCACGATGGTTCGGAGTCCAGCACTCGGCTCGACTCTTCTTCCTCGGCTCGTCCATAGAAGAGCCAGAAGTAGATCGCCGTTCGAAATTGCTCCTGCAGCCGTTGAATGGATCGGAGTCCAACACTTGGCTCGATTCTACTTCGCAAGTTCGCTCCTAAGCGGACTAGAAGTAGCTCGCCATTCGAAACTGCTCTTGCATCCCTCAAACTAACCTCACGATGGTTCGGAGTCCAGCACTCGGCTCGACTCTTCTTCCTCGGCTCGTCCATAGACGAGCCAGAAGTAGATCGCCGTTCGAAATTGCTCCTGCAGCCGTTGAATGGATCGGAATCCAACACTTGGCTCGATTCTACTTCGCAAGTTCGCTCCTAAGCGGACTAGAAGTAGCTCGCCATTCGAAACTCCTCTTGCATCCCTTGAACTAACCTCACAATGGTTCGGAGTTCAGCACTCGGCTCGACTCTTCTTCCTCGGCTCGTCCATAGACGAGCCGAAAGTAGATCACCGTTCGAAATTGCTCCTGCAGCCGTTGAATGGTTCGGAGTCCAACACTTGGTTCGATTCTACTTCGCAAGTTCGCTCCTAAGCGAACTAGAAGTAGCTCGCCATTCGAAACTGCTCCTGCATCCCTCAAACTAACCTCACGATGGTTCGGAGTCCAGCACTCGGCTCGACTCTTCTTCCTCGGCTCGTCCATAGACGAGCCGAAAGTAGATCGCCGTTCGAAATTGCTCCTGCAGCCGTTGAATGGTTCGGAGTCCAACACTTGGTTCGATTCTACTTCGCAAGTTCGCTCCTAAGCGAACTAGAAGTAGCTCGCCATTCGAAACTGCTCCTGCATCCCTCAAACTAACCTCACGATGGTTCGGAGTCCAGCACTCGGCTCGACTCTTCTTCCTCGGCTCGTCCATAGACGAGCCGAAAGTAGATCGCCGTTCGAAATTGCTCCTGCAGCCGTTGAATGGTTCGGAGTCCAACACTTGGTTCGATTCTACTTCGCAAGTTCGCTCCTAAGCGAACTAGAAGTAGCTCGCCATTCGGAACTGCTCCCACAACCTTAAACTAATCTAACGATGGTCGGGGTCCTATGGTTCGACTTTACTTCACTGGATCGTCCTTAAACAGGCCGGAGGAAGATGGCCATTCCGAACTGCCCCCACGACCATCCGAGCCGAGCCACCCATCTACCGCCAAGCAAAGCAGATGAAGAGCGAGAAGAAAAAGAGGCTATCGGGTCAGGGTCGGATCCAATACCCTCGGTCCGACCCATACCCTTCTTAGCTCCTTCATTCTTCTCCTTCTTCAGTCTTCCCGCCAAAAGTACCCAACACTTCTCCTCTTCTTCACCGTGCGGAAGAACAAGGCAGAAGAGAGAACCCAAATGCCTCTCCTCCCCTTCCTCTTTCTTCTCAGAAGTGCTGCCGATCCGATCCGAGGTGCCGATCCGAGCCGAGGTACCGGGGTACCGACCCTCGTATATGGAGAAAAATTCGGCCGATCCCATCTCACCGTTGGATCATCTCAAAATTCACACTCAAGCGTGATGAACGGATCAGATCGCACCACGTCACCGCAAAACGACAAGATAACGTTTTCTCGAAACTCGTGCTTCTTGCCTCATGATTCGCGCCACGATCGTGATCAGCCGTCCAGATGGCTCTTCTACAAGTCGAGCTCTTCACTCTGCTCGCCTCCAAAGCGGTGCTCTTCTCAAACGAGTTCGGAGCTAAAACTCTCTCCTAGAGTTGCTCCTCAAACTCCTCTTCCAGACGGCTCTTCTACAAGTCGAGCTCTTCACTCCGCTCGCCTCCAAAGCGGTGCTCTTCTCAAACAAGTTCGGAGCTAAAACTCTCTCCTAGAGTTGCTTCTCAAACTCCTCTTCCAGATGGCTCTTCTACAAGTCGAGCTCTTCACTCCGCTCGCCTCCAAAGCGGAGCTCTTCCCAACGAATTCGGAGCTAAAACTCTCCTAGAGTTGCTCCTCAAACTCCTCTTCCAGATGGCTCTTCTACAAATCGAGCTCCCCACTCCGCTCGCCTCCATAGCGGAGCTCTTCCCAACGAATTCGGAGCTAAAACTCTCCTAGAGTTGCTCCTCAGACTCCCCTTCCAGATGGATCTTCTACAAGTCAAGCTCTTCGCTCCACTCGCCTCCAAAGCGGAGCTCTTCTCAACGAGTTCGAAGCTAAAACTCTCTCCTAGAGCTACTCCTCAAACTCCTCGTCCAGATGGCTCCTAGAGCCGAGCTCTTCGCTCCGCTCACCTCCAAAGCAGAGCTCTTCTCCACAAGTTCGGAGCACAACTTTCTCCTAGAGTTCCTCCTCAAACTTGTCTCTCAAATAGCTCTTCTCGACGAGATCGGAGCACAACTCTCCCCTAGAGTTGCTCCTTGCACTCACTTCACAGAATGGGTCTTCCCATTGCTCTTACGAGGATCTTCCCAGCACCGCTTCTCCACTATGCGAGAGAACAAGGCAGAGGAGAGAACCCAGATGCCTCTCCTCCCCTTCCTCTTCTCCTCTTCTCCGAGCTACTACGGGTAGAGGGTGAACTACTGACGCGCCGAGCCGAGGTACCGGGGTACCGACCCTCGTATATGGCAAAAAATCATCCCGAGGCGAAGTCACCGTCGGATCTCTCCAAAATTCGCGTCAGAATTCGATGGACGGTTCAGATCGTGCCACGCTCACAAAATGACAAGATAACGTTTTCTCGTGATCTGAACCCAATCCTCGTGATGCGCGCCATGATGAACGGCCCAGATTCTGCCACGTGTACCTTCCGAACTGCCTTCCATCGGCCTGCCCGACCGAGCTACCGAACAGCTTAGTCGAGCAGCTGAGTTACTGGGCACGGAAGGGTGGAACCTTCAAGAAACGCTTCCTCCAAATAGCCAACTCAGCACCTCGGCCAAGCAGCCCTGATGTGCCGAGCCGAGGTACCGGGGTACCGACCCTCGTATATGGCGAAAAAACTCGCCGACCCATATCAGCCATTGGATCTTGTAAAAAAGCGCGCTCGTCATGATGGACGGATCAGATCGCGCCACATCACCACAAAACGACAAGATAACGTTTTTTCGAAACTCGTGCCTCTTGTCTCGTGATTCGCGCCACGATCGTGATTAACCGTCCAGATTGAACCGCGTAGCTTGGATCTGCCAATCTACCAAACTGCGGAGCGGTGAAAAATGTACCTCAAAATCCGTGCTCGGATTCGCCGAACAAAGCAAGCAGATGAAGAGGAAGAAAGAAAAAGAGGCTAACGGTCGGGGTCGGATCCGATACCCACGGTCGACCCATACCCTTCTTAGCTCCTTCATTCTTCTCCTTCTCCCCCAACACTTCTCCTCTTCTCCACTGTGCGGAAGAAAAAGGCAGAGGAGAGAACCCAATTGTCTCTCCTCCCCTTCCTCTTCTCCTCTTCTCCACTGTGCGGAAGAACAAGGCAGAGGAGAAAACCCAATTGTCTCCCCTCCCCTTCCACTTCTTCTCCCCTTCACTGCACCGAAGCTCCTCGCCCATCCCCTTCGTCAACTCGCCGAAGCTCCCCTCTGTCCTCCAGCTCGAGTCGACACGAAGGAAAAGAAGTAGAGTCGAGGTAGGAGACGAGACGAAAAGAAGAAGAAGCAGAGGAGAAAAGAAGAAGCAGAGGAGAAGAATGAACAGCAGCGGGGAAAAAAAAAAAAAAAAAAAAAGTGCCACGTGGCATCATCTCAATGATCCGAGGTGCCGATCTGGGGTGCCGATCCGAGGTGCCGGGGTACCGACCCTCGTATATGGAGAAAAATTCGACCGAACCCATCTCACCGTCGGATCGTCTCAAAATTCGTGCTAAAACATGATGAACGTCTCAGATCTCGCCACGTCACCACAAAACGACAAGATAACGTTTTCTCGAAACTCGTGCGTCTTGTCTCGTGATTCGCGCCACGATCGTGATCAACCGTCCAGATTGAGCCACGTAGCTCGGATCTCAAATCCGAGCTACCGACCTACCGAACAGCAACGTGAAAAAAAAAATTTCTCCTCAAAATCCGTGCTCGGATTGGCCGAACAAGAAGCAGATCCGAGGAGCTCAGATTTTCCGAACAAGGAAGAAGAGGAGAAAGAGAGAGAGAGAGAGAGAAAAAGGAGGCATAAGGGGCCGGGTTCGGACCCGTTGAGGGGATCCGACCCGAACCCCTTTCCAACTCCTTCTTCCCTTCCACTCTCCCGCCAAAACTAACCAAAAAAAAAAAAAAACCCAAACTCTTCTTCACCGAGCGTCCATGCGAAGCAAACCCAACGGAGACCTCCTTCTCCATGGCCAAACTCCATGCCGAGCCGAACCCATCAAGCTCCGCCACAAAGCTCCGTCATCCTCCTCGACGAGCCACCGCCTCGCCACCTTCGTCGACTCTCCATGCCGAGCTCCAATACCGCCGTCGAAGCTCCGAGCTCCGCTACCGATCGCAGACAACCTCACCGACTGCCTCCTCCAAGCCCCACGAACAAGCTCCGAGCACCACCTTCGTGAGCTTCATTCGTGCCGAGCTCCAATACCGCCGTCGAGCTCCCCACAGCGCCGACAGCTCCTTCAACCCCTCGCTCGCCTCTTCTCTTCGTCGAGCACCGAAGCATCGAGCTCGTCAAGATGCCGACCCACTTCGCCGAGCTCCCACTCTCGCCGAGCTTCCCTCGCGGTCGAGCTCCGAACCCATCACCGTTCGCCAAAGCTCGCCCATTCTCCTCGTCGCCGAGCCGAACCTAACTCCAAACGCAGCGCCGCTCCGAGCAGCTCACTCGTCGTCAACCTCCGGAGCACCAAGCTCCGCCATATCTCGACTCCGAGCCGAGCTCCTCTCCACGGAGTCGCCGAGCTCCAAGCACGAACCACCTTCGCCGAGCTCAAGAACCCGTCACCATGGCTCTAACGAACTCCCTACTCCGCAAGCATCCCCTACATCGAGCTCAGCCATGCTCCTCGCCGAACCCATGCCGAGCTCCACATCGCCGAAGCTCCGCATCATCGAGCGCTTCGCTGAGCTCTCCTTCATCTCCCATCGAAGCCCCGGTGCCAAGCTCGAAGCTTCGTCGAGCTACAAATCCACTTCGTCGCGAGCTCAACCCATCACCGTGCTCGCCACCTTCGTCGCCGAGCTCGCAACAATCGCCGGAGCCTCCCACTGTCGAGCTCACGACGGCGAAGAAGAAGCGAAGAGAGAAGCGAAGAGAGAAGAAGAGAAGCGAAGAAAAGAAGCAGCGAGAAGGAGAAGCGAAGCAGGGAGAGAAAAAAAAAAAAAAAAAAAAGCCACGTGGCAACATCTCAGTGATCCGAGGTGCCGATCCGAGGTGCCGAACCGAAGTGCTGAAGTACCGATGCTGTAAATTGAGAAAAAAAGGGACCGACCAACATGATCCGTCCGATCGTCTCAAAATTCGCGTCGCGACACGATCGACGCTCAGGAACACGCCACGTGTCCCGATCGTGATCTGCCTCACGATGCGCGCAGATCTGATCATGATGGACGGCCAGAAACGTGCCACGTGTCCAGATTTTTGGAGAAACATGTATTACAATTCTACCCACCTTACAACAAAATTTCGTCCTCAAAATTTTCTTAGGCAGTACATAAGATAAGGGAAAAGCAAACTCAGGGGTGGGTGACAAAACAAAGGGATAAGGGAAAGGAACAAAGCAGCGGCAATACTGGAAAAAAGATGGAAGTGGATAATAATGAGTTCAAAAGAAATGCAATAAAGAAAACAAACAGTAACAAAAGGAAAGAAACAATCCAAGATAACAAGCAAGATAGGGAGTATGCCGAACTGGAATCAAAGAGAGAATGAACAGGGAAGAATTGAATCAAACAATGAATATGTGTATGATGACAAAATGGAATGCAAGACGAAAGTAACCGGTATCAAAATGAAGAGGAAATAACACAGGAGTGGCAAGATAACAAAGCAAAGCGATGAAGAAATAGATAGAGCTGGAATCGAAGAAGGGATGGACAAGGAAAAGATGAACCAAGCAACGAGTCAATCGATGAGAACAAATGCAATGAATGGAACAAAACAAACAATACAATGGAGGAGAAGCAACAAGAGGATCCTGGAACCTGTAGGTTATGGGCCCACCACGCTTCTGCTGCACCACTCTGATGATGACATTCCAAGCTACAGACATGTCTTTGTAGACCACGCGATACTAAGCGACGATCCGAGTAGGAAGAAAAGAATGAGACACCAAAATCAAAGAGAATATAGGTAGGAGAATAAATAATTCAATCAAATGAAATTAACATTGGACTTTAGATGATGGCTTTAATTTAAATAATTAGGTCAAAACTAATGGGTGTTAACAAAAATAATATTAATGATATGGCTAAAAATAGGATTAAATCGGGACCGTTCACATCGGACACGAATCTTAAAGCTCAGGGGTAAAACGGTAATTTCACATACAAATGGGTCCGAAACGGGTACTGGGTCTCCTTCCTCGCAGATCCAATAACCCGCGAACGGATCCACCTCAACTGGGTACGGGTCCCAACCCGAGACACACCCAGTCCAGAAAAGATAGAATTAGGGTTTCTGATTGATCCTAATCAACGGCTCTGATTCACATCTATCTTTTCACCGGGATTAAGGGATTACATTCCTAATCTGATTACGAGGATTTTATGCCTTATCAGATCACAGGAATCACATTCCTTATCTGATCCTAACGGCGACTATAAATACCCCACACCCATCTCCATTAAGAGGTAATCAATCTTTTTCTAGTTAAACGCTCTTTCATAATTATTTCCGGTTACTGACTTGAGCGTCGGAGGGCGCGTCGCCGGGATCAACCCCGGTGTCTCGCACTTCCTTGCAGGTGAACGGCGGGAGTCAACGGTCAAGCTCCGGCGGAACAGGTTAGGTGTTTGCTATTCAGGTTTTCTACGAACTCACAAATTCTATCTGTTTGCCCCCACACCGAAATTAGCGGCAACAATTAATAATACAAAAATCAATACATATTAATAATAAAATAATAATAACAAAAATAATAAAAATAATAATAACAATGATAATCATCATAATCATGCTGGTAAAATTAATAATAATAATAATAAAAATACTAACAATACTGGTAAGGATAATAATGCAGGACATAATATAATTTGGGGTTCATCATTTTTGTGGAAATAATTCAATATTAACAACGAAAATAAAATAGTAAAAAAAAATACAATAATAAGAATAGTAATGGTAATAACAATAATAATAATAATACTAATAATAATAAGGAAAACAATAATAATAATAGTATTAGAAATTCTTTGATGTGGATTCGCCCCATTTACATCTATCTGTAGACTTGCTTTCTCGACATCAAGTTACAGGTTTGCCTCCACGACATCAGGTTGCCGGTTCCCATCTGGATATTCGGTTGCACATTTTGCCTCCCCGATATCCAGTTGCAATTTGCCTCCATTGACGTCTAGTTGCAGGTTTGCCATCTCGACATCCAGTTGAACCAAAATGGTGAACAAGATGATGCAATCTTCCACGCGTACTTAGATATTGATTGCTCAATTTAAGTACAAAGTTACGTTTTAAAATTTGTTATATTAAAATACACAATTATTCGAAATAACAAAATTTTCGTTTTAGAAAACAATTTTATAGAAGATCCAAAATATAATGAATAATAATCGAAATACATAAAATATTTGGGAAAAAAAATTTATAAAGAAAATATAGGCAGGAGAAGAATGAATTTTATACTCAATAAAGAGTCAACAAAGGAAGACGACTACAAGGGACGAAAGAAGATAAGAAATCAAGGAATTGAATATGAAGGAAGAGGTACGAGGGGGCACAGGCCGAATTTGAAGAGAATATGACAAAATAAATCAATAAATTAGGATGAATACAAGGCACAGAAAGCAGTGAATGACACACGCATTGAAAGAGAACATGAGCAGGAAAAAACAAATGAGGACAACACCTAAGATAGAATCAAAAGCAAGAGAAAAAGAATTGATGATCAAGGATCAGGAAAACACAATGCAGAAAGATAATATGAAGAATAATGCAAGATGAATGAAAGAATCAAAGGAATATGGGTACGTGAAGAATGATTCATACCCAAGAGAAAAAAAAATCAATCAAATAGGACGACTGAAAAGAGACTGAAGAACAAGGAATCAAGGGTTCGAATAAGAAGGGATCAAATGAATGGAACAAGACTAGTATCCAGATCAATATTGATAATAATTCATTCATGTATGCGTGGTTGGTGAAATATTGAGCCGATCCCAGTTCGAGCCAAGCTTGTCTAATGTATTAGGCAACTAAAATATTAGCCAAACCTGGGCACTGATACCACTAAAAACCCTGTCACGCCCCGCTTCCCAAAAATACGGAATACGAGCACATAACAAAAACCCAGCGAATAATTTTTATCATCCATAAGCTGTTCAGGATTCTTTACAACATATCATAGGAATAATCAGAGTCGGAAGCAAAATATACAACCAGACATGCATAATTGAAACAAGATACCAACAGAAATTACTTGAAACCAAATATAATAATCTCAAATAATCAAATTCTGAACGAGTCAAATATCCTGGATCACACCGCCCAAATACAAATAAATATCCAAGTCATCAAGTACATTTTATTCAAGTTCAAGCAACAAGTAATAATAATAATAAAGCAGAAAATCCAGCACTAATACATCATCTTGCCAATACCATCTGCAGTCGACCATCCTGATCTGCAATTAGTAAATTTGCAGGAGAAGGAAAAAGAAAAACAAGTACCCGCTAATTGCAAGTTACAGGCCACTTATAATGTAGGATACAAGTACAGAGGATAGATAATTCTAAGTAACAAGCATAGCATGGTATAAGTGTGTCAACATAAATATAATATCTAACATGAATCAGGAAAATAGAAACAAGTAGCATGGTATTTTAACAGGTATAGGTAACATGTATCAAGTCTCAAGTAAACAGGTAAACAGGTAAACATGTAACAGGATAATCAGGTAATAGGTATACAGGTAAACAGGTAATCATGTAAATGGATAATCATGTATCAGGTATACAGGTAAACAGATTATGTCATGTCAAGTCTTGTTATATTACTATCTAGGTAGCACTTCATGCGCCCTAAAAACATAACACATGGTTGCTATGACAAGCAGTTTCGCTTTAGATTTCGTAGTGGAGTCCATATGGTAGTGTACTCAGGGATCAGGATAACAGGTAACAGGTAACAGGTAAACATGTAACAGGATAATCAGGTAATAGGTATACAGGTAAACAGGTAATCATGTAACAGGGTAATCAGGTATCAGGTATACAGGTAAACAGATTATGTTATGTCAAGTCTTGTTATATTACAATATAGGTAGCACTTCATGCACCCCAAAAACATAACAAATGGTTGCTACGCCAAACAGTTTCACTTTAGATTTTGTAGTGGAGTCCATAGGATAGTGTACTCAGGGATCAGGATAACAGGTAACAGGAACAGGTAGAACCTAGTGGTTCTCTTACGAGTACACCTTCCTATAGGGAAGTGTGCAGTCAAGTGCATGAAATAGGCATAACCTAGTGGTTTTCTTCCGAGTACATCTTCCTATAGGGAAGCATGCAGTCAGGTACAGTAAACAGGATCGTGAATCATGTAGTCATGAGCACGTAACAGGCAGGCAGGATACAGGTGCTCATCTCAGTACACCTTTCTATATTTTCCACTACTAGATCTTTCCCTCAACCCCGGCTTGGTCATTTATTATTATAATGAGGCATGCATGTATGTGTCGCAAAAAAAAGCAAGGATACTAGGTTATAAAGATATTTTAGGTTCAGGGTGCAAGATAAACAAGTACAGGTACAAAATAACACATAGTAGGGTAAAACAACTAGTTTTCTAATTCAACACAGTAATACTGTGTTGTACTAAAACAGTGATTACCATTACTACTAACATCCAAATCTAGATCCATCGAAGAATCTCAAAAATAGACTTCCACACGAATCCAGCAAATATAAATAAGCCGTATAGTGCTTCACAAAATCACAACTCAAAACTGAATCTAAACCAGAAAATGCATTCAGCCAGAAATCAGTAAATTATATTCAAGTACAGGAAAACAGCAAGAAATCATCATAATAAATTCCAGGAATAATCTGGGGTATTCCCCTATATGTCTAGAATTAAAATATAAAGTTTCATAATATTCCAATAAAATTAGTTTAGTCAACCAAAATTTGAAAACATCACGAAACAGTAATTTGGCAAATTTGAAGTTCCCAACACTGCTGTACGAAAACTGAATTATCTCGTAGCAAGTGAAACAAAATCCAAATCCGCTAAAGGGAGATGAAAATAGACAGAATATATTAACTTTCATATTTCACTAATATTTTTCATAAAGTAAAAGGAATCAGGGTGAAAATACGCTTCTTTACAGAACAGCGAGCAAAATATAGTAGGTATAGTTTTCATAAACGAGCATGAAACAGAACATAAAAATCATTAATAAAATCTACCAAAATTCTGGATAATTTCTAAATAAGTATAAAAGGATTGACCAAAGTTTCAGATCAAAATAATATGTGTATCACAAGTATCAAATTAATTTAGTTATCAAAATCAACAAGAAACGAAATCTGAAATTTATCTACATCTCTGTAGTAACACAGTCATATCTCCCACATACAAAAACGAAATCGAGCAAGGGCAGAGGGATTTGAAAATAGATGAAATTCTCTACAACTCAAGTTTGATACCGAAATTAAGTTACTGACTTCAAGACTGTTCAAAAAGCAAACAAAACAGATCAGCGACAAAATACAGATTTTCCCCCTTTAACAACAACTCAACATATATCATACAAAACTTGTTCAAAGCACCACCAAGAATGAAATCGAGTCTACCATGTGTCCAAACATTATGAATTAGGATTATTAACATATCTAAATCCAGTCTATCACATGGTTCTCCATAAATACCCAAATTCTCACAAGAAGTCTCACATACATGATCAAATCAAGAACGGGCAAAACTTAAGTTAATTTATGTCAATCTTGTGTCATGAGGCAACTATGGTCATGTTTTCACAATAGAGACAAAACCCATCAAAGATAACACAAATAAGAGTCGTCTCTAGAACCAACTACACTATAGGTTGTATTTTTGACTTGTATCAAACAAAGAAATTGGAGTACAAGTTACTTGCCTGCGAGATGACGAAAAAGACGATCCAACAAATAAGAATAACGGGAATAGATTTCTGAGACACAAGCACGATCGAACAATCACGAGCCAAGAATGAACGACGGAATAACCAAAACTCCACGTGCACGAGACGCACGTGCACCAAGAATCAAACGAACAAGAACCCAACAATGAACATAATAACGAGCACATGAACGACGAACACATGGGCCCAAAAATGAGTACAACTCACGAACCACACACAACACCCAACCAAAATTGGATCACCTAACACATGCACTCAAGAGACCAGTCGGGGGCTGTAGTTATGGCCGTGGGTTGTTGTGCTTCGACGAAGCGGAGGAGAGGCACCGGGGAGCACGTTGCGGTGGTCGAAGGCACGACGATGGCACAGCGAAGTTGTTGTCGCTGTTGCTGCAGTTTCGGGAGGAAGCAACACCTAGGGCAAGGAACGGCAGGGGGCTGGTTTGGTGCGGCTATCGGCGCGCCAGCAGGGAGGGGACACTGGTGGCGGTGGTGGATGGCTAACGTCCACTAGTTCCACAATGCTAGGAACTATGCCAAGTTCAGTGATGAACTTTCTGATCCAAACGACCTTCTTTGGTGCATTGGAGGCAGCAATATACTCAGCCTCTTTGGTGTAATCAACTACTGTCGCTTGCTTCGAACTCTTCCAGTTCACAGCTCCATCATTAAGGCAAAACACAAAACCTGAATGCGATTTGGAATCGTCCTTATCGGACTGGAAGCTAGCGTCAGTGTAATCCTTTACAACAAGCTTTTTCTCGGCTCCATATTCCAAAAACGAATCCTTAGTCCTTCTTAAGTACTTAAGGATGTTGTTGACAACAGTCCAGTGACTCTCACTGGGATCTGACTGGTACCTGCTCGTCATACACAAGGCATATGAGACATCTGGACGAGTACATAACATGGCATACATGATAGATCCAATTACAGATGCATATAGAATCTTATTCACGCAGAGCCTCTCATCTTGATTTGTAGGACATTGAGCCTTGGACAGAATTACACCATGCGACATAGGCAGAAATCCCTTTTTGGACTCTACCATATTGAAATGTTTCAATACTTTATCTATGTATGTACTCTGACTTAGGCCAAGCAATCTTTTAGATCTATCTCTTTAGATCTTGATACCTAATACATAGGTAGCTTCACCCAAGTTCTTCATGGAAAAGCATTTTCCTAACCAAGTCTTTACAAACTGTAAGGTAGGGATATCATTCCCGATGAGTAGTATGTCATCTACATACAATACCAGAAAGACATTTGTGCTCCCACTAACCTTCTTGTAGACACAAGGTTCATCTTTATTCATGATGAAACCAAACCCTTTGATTGCATCATCGAAGAAAAGATTCCAGCTTCCAGAAGCTTGTTTTAACCCATAAATGGATCATTGCAGCTTACACACCTTTCCAACATCCTTTTGAGTGACAAAACCCTCAGGCTATGTCATGTAAACATCCTCGAGAAGTTTTCCATTCAGGAAAGTAGTTTTGACATCCATCTGCCAGATTTCATAATCGTGATATGCTGCAATAGTAAGTAAGATCCGAATCAATTTTAGCATGACAACTGGGGACAAAGTCTTATCATAGTATACACCATGAACTTGTTTGAAACCTTTAGCCACCAACCGCCCCTTAATGGTTTGCACATTACCATCTATGTCAGTTTTCTATTTGAGAACCCATTTGCACCAAATAGGTTTTACCCCTTCAGGTGAGTTTACCAAGATTCATACTTGGTTGGCAAACATGGATTCTGTTAGGGTTATATACTGAAAGCATCACTTTTGTATTAACTTTATTTCCTTATTTTTTTTGAATGAGAATCATATGGGCATATGTTTGCATATTGTGTTTATTATAATATTAATGCAAGTGTCTGATATTCTATAAGGTTGATAATATGGTGTGAGGTGACACACAGAAGTTCATATTATCAGTTCCCTATGGAATATATAAATAGTTCACAACCTAGACGGACTTGGAAAATCCATTGGAAAGGTTGTAATGTAATCTGGTATTAGTCTATCTTGACTATAGGTTTACACTAGTACACTTTGTGTGTATTGAACATGACCACTTAAGGTTGTTCTCTTTGTACTGACTACAAAAGAGAACAAACACCTCTGTTATTATGGATGCTTATGCTCTTAATCCAGATATAATAACAGATATGTATATGCAGTGTGCATTACTTTGACTCATAAAAGAGTGAAATTCATTATGGATCAACAACCTCTATGAATTGGGTAATAGCATTGTATGTATGATGGACTGTTGATTGTAAAAGGAATCCATGTCCCGATACGTCGGGTTGATGATGTCCCCTTAAGGAGCTCATAAGGATTTGTCATGTAAACCGTGCAGGTGGATTACATCCGACATGACAAATAAAGTTGAGTGATACTACTTAAGGATAAAAGATGTTGATCAATATAGTTGTCAGTAACTTAATTTGATCGACGGACATTCGATATCTTAACATGGGGAGCTGAACGAGCATATAATAAAAGGAGCCCATAAATATAATTTGGGATTAGGAAGGTAGTGCAAAAATAGCTCTTTAGTGGACCGAGCTATTGTTAATGGGCCTGGGTTGTGTGTTCGGGCTGAACACGGGATACCCAGATTCGTTAGGAGACCTAAGCCTAATTTCTCCAAATGGTCCCTACCGTAGCCTTATATATATCCTCTATTCTCTGACCGTCATTGATTATCTGAGATATAAGATTTTTTCTCAAAATTCGTGATTCACGTAAGGAGAGAAAGAGAGGTCAGCCAAGGAAAAGAAAGGTTGGGAGATCGTCGCCCACACGACGTCCAACCCGAGGAAGGAATACGTGCAGAAGATCTTGGGGTCGCTGAGAGTTCGAGGTTGCTAGAAACTATCGTCTTCTTCTCATCGCAGGTATAATTCGTGAACCCTAGATTCCGCTATAAAGAGTTAGATCACGTATTAAATCTGTTAAGCTTTTATGATCGATACGCACACCAATCCGTAGTCCTGGGAATCATCACAGTTCCTACAATTGGTATCAGAGCCGGTATTGGATCTGTATATTGATTGTTACATCCATGTTGTCCAATAAAACTAGCATTGTATGATAGTCGATAGATGTAGATCTATTCTAACTCGGTTTTGCAGGCATCTTAGATCCAACTATTATGGTCCAATGCATGTTTTGTTTGTGTTGTTGTTGTCTTGTGGATGTAATTAATATCACGAGGGTTGATCGTGCTTATAATTTTAATTTTTCTATCTAGATTATGTATGAACTCCTACGGGAGGCATAGGATTGATGTAATTTTAATTTTTCAATCTAGATTATGTATGAACTCCTTCGGGAGGCATAGGATTGATGTAATTTTAATTTTTCAATCTAGATTATGTATGAACTCCTTCGGGAGGCATAGGATTGATGTAATTTTATTTTTTATTTTTTTTCTTTCGATCGATCGTGATGGTGGTGGTGGCTGTTTCTGACGCCAGAGGAGATGCTGTTTTTAGGCAGTCCGGAGATCGACACATGGTTTTCGATGAAGAAATCGGCAGCCAAACCTTAAAAAAAAAAAAACAATCAGGAACTCTGCGCAGGGTCAGATTTGGGATTCGCACAGTCGGGGAAGAATTGGGAAAGATGGCCATAATAGTTGGATATTTATTTTCAAATTTATTGCCATTATTGCTTATTCTGATTATGCATGTTTATTATTTTGTGATTTTTTTTAAAAAAAAAAACTAGGATCACATTAATAATGGACAACATGGACATAAATTAACTAGTAGAAAACCCCTCA
The DNA here is from genome assembly GCA_017893485.1 of Hemerocallis citrina. Lineage (NCBI taxonomy): Eukaryota > Viridiplantae > Streptophyta > Magnoliopsida > Asparagales > Asphodelaceae > Hemerocallis > Hemerocallis citrina. The sequence goes on along the minus strand of CM030359.1, from coordinate 139,028,496 downwards.
TTGTTAAATAACTAAGTGGGAGAGGGAATTCATTTAACATGAATCCCAAGGTCTCCATTGCTAGTTTGTAGGTGATATAATTATACTTGCGTGTTGGCTTTAGTGCTTTCCTCCATATCGGATGAGTATAATTATGGATCACCAGTACAAACTTCCTTAGGGATAATTGTAGAAAGTTACCTAGTATGTGTTCACTTATCCATCTGAAGGAACTCAATACAAGATAATGGACTTAGTATTAAGCAATGGTATACACTTAGATACAAATAATGGTATCCTCCCCATCGTTGTCACTGCTATTATTTGTAGGACCAGAGCAAGACCAACAGATTAATTTTATTTGTCATAAAGTTGTGTTGACATGATAGTAAAATTAATAGGAAAAACCTACTTGAACAAATATTGAATTTGTATACGTCCACACTATCGTGGCATGCTAAATTCATGGTGTTTAAGGTGTTGGTGAATTTTTTTTATTATTGTTTTGAGGGAATCAATAATTAATTAATTCAAAAAGTTTTGCCCTACATAATTTTTCTTATGTGTTTCTCAGGATTTCAAAAATGGGTTCTTTCAGTCCACTTATGGTGATTCTTAAAGAAAACAAACTTACTGGACCTAATTATATTGACTGGAAACGTAACTTGGATATTGTCTTAACTGCTGAAGAGTACAAATTTGTGCTCAATGAGGAATGCCCACCTAAGCCTGATGCTAACTCTGATGAAGAGGTCAAAGAGGCTTATAAGAAGTGGAAAAAGGCAGATGAGATGGCGCGGTGTTACATTTTGGCATCTATGTCAAATGTACTGCACATCAGCATCAGGCCATGCCCACAGCTTATGATATGATGTACAACCTTAAGGAACTCTTCGGACATCAGAGTAGAGCAGCTAGGCAATATGCTATGAAGAGTTTGATGAGAGCATCTATGGCTGAGGGGACACCAGTAAGGGATCATGTTCTCAAGATGATGGGTCATCTAAATGAGATGGAGATCCTTGGTACTGAAATCGATGGGAAAACCCAGGTCGATATCATTCTCGGGACTCTACCTAAAAGTTTTGACTCGTTTTGCCTTAATTACAACATGAACAAAAGGTTATATAGTTTGGCAGAACTTGCAAAAGAACTACAGGATGCTGAAGCTCTCTTCAAGCAGAATGCCCATGTTTATGTGACTAAAAAGGACTCTACTTCTAAGCCGAAAGGTGGTAAGAAGAAGAAAGTTCAGAAACAAGTAAACTCAGCAAAGAAGGGCATGGGACCTCAAGGCGCTGTGAAAAAGCCGAAAGGCAAGTGTTTCAAGTGCAAAGGGTCAGGACATTGGAAAACTGACTGTCCACTTCTCAAACAAGAGAACAAAAAAGGTATATCTCATTTACTAGTTGTTGAAACATGTTTAGCGGTGTTATCTACCGGCACCTGGTGTGTAAATACAGGAGCCACTAATCATGTCTGCAATACATTGCAGGGGTTCCAGGAAACCAGACGGCTCAGTGATGGAGAGATATGCTTGTTTATGGGTGACGCTACAAGAGTAGCGGTCGTTGTAATAGGAGATGTTATTTTATCTTTTGGTAGAAATAAGTCTTTGACATTGAGAGATTGTCTTTATGCACCTTCACTTAGAAGGAATTTAATTTCTGTTTCCATGCTAGTTAAGGATGGATATTCAGTTTATTTTAATGACAATATTGTTATTAGAAAAAATAAGCATTTTATCTGTTCTGGTGCATTGGTTGATAATCTATATGTCATTAATCCTATTTCGCCCACGATGCAACTTATGGAAATGAATAATATGTCTTCTAACATAAATAAGAGAAAAGAACCTTCTTGTATGAACCAAACATATCTTTGGCACTTGCGATTGGGGCATGTTAACCTAAGAAGGATTCAAAGACTGGTTAAAGATGGACCTTTGAGTTCATTGGAAGTGGAGGCAGTACCAGTCTGTGAATCCTGCTTGGTAGGTAAAATGACCAAAAGGCCTTTCAAGGCAAAGGGGTATAAGGCCAAAGATGTGTTGGAATTGGTTCATTCTGATTTGTGTGGGCCCATGACTGTCCAGGCTAGAGGTGGCTTTGAATATTTTGTCACATTTACTGACGATTATTCAAGGTATGGATATATTTATTTGATGCGCCGTAAGTCTGAGTGCTTTGAGAAATTCAAAGAGTACAAGGCAGAAACGGAGAAACTTCATGGAAAATGTATCAAGTCATTACGTTCAAATCGTGGTGGCGAGTATCTCTTTGGGGAGTTTAGGGACTATTTGTCAGAGGCTGGGATTACATCCCAATTATCAGCACCTGGAACACCCCAACAGAATGGTGTAGCAGAAAGAAGGAATAGGACTCTTATGGAGATGGTTAGATCAATGATGAGTTATTCAGATTTACCAGATTCGTTTTGGGGATATGCCTTAGAAACTGCAGCTTATATTTTTAACTTGGTTCCTTCTAAGTCAGTACCAATTACTCCCACAGAACTGTGGACTGGGCGTAAGCCTAGTCTGAAACATGTTCGGATTTAGGGTAGTCTAGCACACGTGCTGAATGGGAAAGCCGATAAGTTGGAATCTCGTACAGAAGTATGCTTGTTTGTAGGCTATCCAAGAGGAACGAAAGGAGGTTTATTTTATAGTCCTAAGGATCAGAAGGTCATTGTTAGCACCAATGCTCGATTCTTAGAGGAAGACTATGTGATGAACCATAAACCCATAAGTAGAGCTGTTCTAGAAGAACTGAGAGGTGAGACACCAAATACTTCAGTACCAACAGTACAACAGGATGTACCACCAGTAACTGCACAACGTGTCACAAATGTTACACCACAACCGATAGTGCCTCGTCGTAGTGGGAGGGTTGTGATACAACCTGATAGATATATGTTCTTGGGAGAGTCGTCAGACTTTGTCCCTGAGGAACAAGATTATGATCCCTGTACCTACAATGAAGCACTCCAAGATAAAGATGTAGAGTCTTGGCAAAAAGCAATGATATCTGAAATAGAATCTATGGATTCTAATCAAGTCTGGGAGCTTGTAGAACCACCTATTGGTGTAAAAGCCATTGGATGCAAGTGGGTCTATAAGAGAAAAAGAGGATCAGACGGTAAGGTTGAAACCTTTAAAGCTCGGCTTGTTGCAAAAGGTTTTACTCAAAGAGAGGGTATCGATTAGGAGGAAACTTTTTCGCCAGTAGCCATACTTAAGTCTATCCGGATTCTTTTATCTATTGCAGCTCATCTTGATTATAAGATTTGGCAAATGGATGTCAAGACAGCTTTCCTTAATGGAAGTCTTGAGGAAGACATCTATATGAAGCAACCAGACAGGTTCATTGAAAAGGGCCAAGAGCATCTTATTTGTAAGCTCAAGAAGTCCATTTATGGACTTAAGCAAGCTTCCAGATCTTGGAACATATGTTTTGATCAGGTGATAAAATCCTATGGATTTGATCAATGTCAAGATGAATCGTGTGTATACAAAAAGTGTGACGGAAACGTAGTGGTATTCCTAGTACTTTACGTGGATGACATCTTGCTCATTGGAAACAATGTGAAGGTATTATCTAACGTAAGGGTATGGTTATCCAAACAGTTTTATATGAAGGACTTGGGAGAAGTAGGTCACATCCTTGGGATCAAAGTTCTACGAGATCGCAAAAAAAGGATGTTGGGCTTGTCCCAAGCTTCCTATATCGATACTATACTAACTCGTTTTAGCATGCAAAATTCTAAGAAAGGTTTCTTACCTTTTAGGCATGGAATCGCCCTATCAAAGGAGCAGTGTCCAAGGACACCTAAAGAGATAGAGAACATGAAAGCAGTTCCTTATGCTTCAGCAGTAGGAAGCTTAATGTATGCAATGCTATGTACGAGACCAGATATCTGCTTTGCCGTTGGCATGGTTAGCAGATATCAGTCTAACCCGGGACAAGAGCACTGGACTGCCATAAAGCATATTTTGAAGTACCTGAAAAGTACTAAAGATTACATGCTAGTTTACAAGGCAGATAGTTTAGTTGTCTTGGGGTATACAGACTCAAATTTTCAGTCAGATAGGGATTCCAGGAAATCAACCTTAGGTTATGTATTTACTTTGAGAGGTGGAGTCACAATATGGAGGAGTATCAAGCAAAAATGTATTGCTGATTCTACCATGGAAGCCGAGTATGTGGCAGCCGCTGAGGCAGCCAATGAAGCGGTTTGGCTCAGAAACTTTCTATTGGACTTGGATGTGGTACCTAATTTGCCTAAGGCTATTACACTTTATTTTGATAATAATGGTGCAGTTGCAAATTCGAAGGAACCACGAGCCCATAAGACAGGTAAACACATTGAGCGTAAGTACCACCTGATACGAGATTTCGTAAAGAAAGGAAAAGTTGCTGTAATCAAGATAGCATCAGCAGACAACCGAGCTGATCCCTTCACTAAGAGCTTACCAGCTAAGGCTTTTGATAGTCATGTTGAGGGAATGGGAGTCAGATGCGTAGCAGCATGGCTTTAAGTATAAGTGGGAGATTTGTAACAATATACTGAAAAGCAATGCTTTGAGTATAAGTGGGAGATGGTTAGGGTTATATACTGAAAGCATCACTTTTGTATTAACTTTATTTCCTTATTTTTTTTGAATGAGAATCATATGGACATATGTTTGCATATTGTGTTTATTATAATATTAATGCAAGTGTCTGATATTCTATAAGGTTGATAATATGGTGTGAGGTGACACACAGAAGATCATATTATTAGTTCCCTATAGAATATATAAATAGTTCACAACCTAGACGGACTTGTACAATCCATTGGAAAGGTTGTAGTGTAATCTGGTATTAGTCTATCTTGACTATAGGTTTACACTAGTACACTTTGTGTGTATTGAACAGGACCACTTGAGGTTGTTCTCTTTGTACTGACAACAAAAGAGAACAAACACCTCTGTTATTATGGATACTTATGCTCTTAATCCAGATATAATAACAGACATGTATATGCAGTGTGCATTACTTTGACTCATAAAAGAGTGAAATTCATTACGGATCAATAACCTCTATTAATTGGGTAATAGCATTGTATGTATGATGGGCTGTTGATTGTAAAAGGAATCCATGTCCTGATACGTCGGGTTGATGATGTCCCCTTAAGGAGCTCATAAGGATTTGTCATGTAAACTGTGCAGGTGGATTACATCCGACATGACAAATAAAGTTGAGTGGTACTACTTAAGGATAAAAGATGTTGATCAATATAGTTGTTAGTAACTTAATTTTATCGACGGACATTCGATATCTTAACATGGGGAGCTGAACGAGCATATAATAAAAGGAGCCCATAAATATAATTTGGGATTAGGAAGGTAGTGCAACAATAGCTCTTTAGTCGACCGAGCTATTGTTAATGGGCCTGGGTTGTGTGTTCGGGCTGAACACGGGATACCCAGATTCGTTAGAAGACCTAACCCTAATTTCTCCTCATGGTCCCTGCTGTAGCCTTATATATCCTCTATTCTCTGGCCGTCATTGATTATCTGAGATATAAGATTTTTTCTCAAAATTCGTGATTCACGTAAGGAGAGAAAGAGAGGTCAGCCAAGGAGAAGAAAGGTTGGGAGATCATCGCCCACACGACGTCCAACCCGAGGAAGGAATACGTGCAGAACATCTTGGGGTCGCTGACAGTTCGAGGTTGCTAGAAACTATCGTCTTCTTCTCATCGCAAGTATAATTCGTGAACCCTAGATTCCGCTATAAAGGGTTAGATCACGTATTAAATCTGTTAAGCTTTTATGATCGATACGCACACAAATCCGTAGTCCTGGGAATCATCACAGTTCCTACATATTCAATCTCAGATCTCATGGCTTGAAGCCATTTCTCAAAGTTTCGGCCTTTTACAGCTTTCTCATAAGTTGTAGGCTCATCTTGATCCATGAGCAATACATCGCCATGTTGGTTCGACATAAATTCTTTTCTCTCTCGGGTTAATGAGGTATCCTACTAGACTTACGTAAGCCTTGTGCTACTTGAGTAGGTTGTTGTTGCACAATGATTTGTGGATTCTGCTCCATTTCAACCATTGGTTCGTTTCTACTTTGCGAAGTTTGAATTTCTCCAAGTTTTATCGTTCTCCCACTGGTTCACTTGGAGACAAATTCTCTCTCAAGGAACACATCAGTTCGTGCAATAAACTCTTTGCTTCAGAGGGATTATAGAAATAGTATCCCATAGTTTCCTTGGAATATCCTACAAAGAAGCACTTATCAGATTTGGGACCAAGTGTATCAGATACTTGGCGCCTTACATAGGCTTCGCAGACCCAAATCTTCATAAAAGACACACTAAGATACCTCCCAGTCCATATCTTATATGGTGTCTCTTGAACTGTTTTAGATGGAACACGTGTAAGTGTGAAAGCAGCTATTAATAGAGCATGTCTCCAGAAGGAGCTTGAAAGATCTGCATGACACATAATTGATCAGACCATGTCTAACAAGGTCTGGTTCTTCCTCTCAGCGACACCATTCCATTGCAGTGGTCTAGGGGAGTGAGTTGAGATATTATCCCGCATTTTTTTAGATGGTCTTCAAAATCGTGGCGTAAGTACTCACCACCTCGACCTGATCGAAGAGCTTTAATACTTTTACCAAGTTGGTTTTGTACCTCTGTAACCCCTGTTTCCCCAAATACGTATTTTCTTTATTTAAAATTTTTTTATTTTTCCGCTTTCAAATTCTTTTGTTAAAATGTATTATTGGATCTTCTGTTAAAGTCTATTTTTAAACAATAATTTTAATCGTAGCTATTTTTCCAATGATTTTTATATCGAATTACAAACTCTATTAGTATCGTTGTTATTACTATTCTTTAGTATTATTATTATTACTGTTATTTTTATTATTGTTATTATTATTATAACTTTGATTGTCTACTTCAAAATCTATTTCTATGTACTAATTGTATTTGTAGCTATTGCAAATAAATTTAATATTGTAAAACAAATTACATTTTATTGTAAACAATATTTTTATTGGTTATTTTATTGAATTTATAAACCCTATTTTCCCCTATTGGATTTTTTTGTTAAAACCCAACTACCCAATACCCATTCCCCTATATATAACCCCACCTGTTTACCCCCTGTTGATACCTAACCCTAATAACCCACCCCTATATAATCACCTACTGTTCTACCCCCCAACCTGTATACACCTAACCCTAAACCTACTTATATATATACATACACTATTTTACCCTATTCCTATACCAAACCTATTAGTCGTTATATCCCTATTCCTTCACCCCCTACCTCCCGATCTCCTCTCTCTCATCCTCTGTGCTACACCCCGTCGTCCCCGTCCTCCTGCTCTCCCCTCCCCAGTCAGTTGCGTTAACCAGCGACGATCCCTCAATGTCGCCCTATCCCCGTTCTGTAGCGACGGCAGCCAGTGCCCCACCTCGGCAACAACCTCTCCCGTGTGTGCCCTGCTCCCGACCTCCTCTCTGTCGCCATCCTCCCTAGGTGCTTCTCCCATCGCGACTCCCTTGGTTGCACCACCTCGTGCTTGTGTTCCTCCGCAGTCGACACCACGACTCCCCGTCGTGTCGTTTCCCCTCCCCTTCTGCACCTCCCGAGCCCTACCCCATGCCTCCCTGTGCTCCCCTATAAGCGTCTCCCTCCAGTCGCGCCACCCTACGACCCTGACGCACCTCTACAGCCCCAGACCCCGACACTCCCCCCCTGCAGTAGCCAATGACTGCACCTCAACCAGTAGTCATGCCCCCTTGGTCTCCTCATCTGCACCCTCTCCATCCCTCCTCTTTGCCCTGTGCTTCCCCTCCGTCGACATGCTGCAGTGCCGCACTCCCTGTGCGCTGCTTGACCTCGATAGCCAGGAAGCCCCTGTGCCGGTCCCCTTGGTCGTCGTCCCCTCCATAGCCAGCGAACCCCTACTCCACCCAATCAGCGATGCCCTGCATCCCCCCTATCTCCCCTTGCGTCGTGCTCAGCTAGTGACCTCCGCCAGGTACCCGTGTACCCCACGAATAGGCTTGCAAGGCCCTCGACGTATAGATACACCAGGTACATTCCGTGAATAGGCTTGTCGACCCTCGACATGCGAATGCACCCTGCATGCTCCATGAATAGGCCTGCAGACCCTCGACAAGCGAACACACAAATGTCATCTCGAGACAGAACAACAAATAGTTCTGGAACGCATCCGTTGGACTAACAAAACCATGAGCATATACTTACGTTTCCCAAGTTCCATCACATCCCCTCTATTGCCTGTCCTTAAGTTGATTATTATTAAACCACAAAATCCCATCTCTAGAGTTAGTGTATCCTGCCAGACTTAAATACTCAACAACAACTAAACCAAGACCCCCCAGGTCTAACTCAACAAATCTCAACTGCCAGTTCACAGGACTCCCATTCAACTCCTAGAGATCTCAACAAGACCAAAATTCACTAATCCATCGTCAAACGATCAAAGGAAGAAACCTCTCCAATCAACAAAACCCAAATCTTTATAAAATTCCAGAATCCAAATCCAACAATAAAATATCTTGAAAACATATGTTCTATAGAAAGAATAATATTTAGAATAGTAAGTTATAGATAGAAAAATATTTAAAGAATCAACCATTTATAGAACATCTGGAAAACTTAAGAAATGCATCAGAATCAGTCGACTGTAAAAGGCATCAGTCGACTGTCCAGAGCGAAAAACCAACATCTTTAAGAAAATAATTCTAAGTGTTGACGGTCGACTTGTAAAAGACATCAGTCGACTATCCAGAAAGAGAATTCCATGATTTTAAGAAAATAATCTTAGTGTTATAAGTCGACTATAAAACTATCAGTCGACTGTCCAGAGAAAAATTCAATAATCCTTTAAGAAATAATTCTAAAGGGTACCAGTCGACTGTAAAAGTCCTCAGTCAATTGTCCAGAATGAAATTTCAAGAAAACTAGAGAACATAGCATATAATCTTTATAAAAGTGGTTTTGTAAATCTCTTTCAATAAAACATAAATTGTGCATATAATCATAATAGAGTTTCTAAAAATTAATTGCTCATTAAAATAGCTTCGTATTCAATTCCAAACCACTTCAATACCAAATCTCAAAAGAAAATCCCCAATTTGGACATATTTCCTCAAATTCAACTAAAACCCCAATTTTAGTCATCATAACTCAAATCCTCAAAACATGGTCTTTTATTCCATTACTCCTTCTCAAAATTTCCTCAAACTCAATCTCAACTAATCTCAATAGTTGATTCATGAACAAAACAAATTTATCACCAACATGGTCAAGTTGCTTTCATCTAACTCACCAATAGTCCAAAAATCTCATCTTTAATTAATTAATGCATAACATTCATCATACTCAATCAAATTAGCGATAATCCAAAAGAAATAGCATACTCAAAATTTATATTAGGTTTTCCATCCATCTAAAATCATCCACATGCAAATTCTACTCACAAATAATTAGTTCTTCTCAAAGATCCAATTTTTCATCCATCCAACACATATTCATACCAAACCCTAGCATGCTTTCTAATAGATGAAATTCAACATCCAAGATCAATCAATACATTCATATCATTCACATACAACATACATAAATCAAAAGAAAACAAACAAGTCACTCACCTCAAATGAAGGATCCAATCGAATTAATGGAGAATAAGCAAAACCCTTCTTTTGCGAAATCCAAGATCTTCTCTTTCAATCTCCAAGAAAAATAAAAACAATAAAACCTTTGTGTTGTGCAGCGAAAGACGGCTGCACTCCACCTTTTAAATAGGCTGAAAATTGAAGAATTAGGGTTTTGAACATATTTGCAAAATAATCCCTTTAAAATATAACTTTACATAAATAGACCCCTATACTTGGAAACTTGATAAAACCAATTAAATTGAGATTTAAAAACAAAATAAACCTTCCCAAGTCAGCCGACACTGATTAGAAAGTCCAGGAAAATAATTTTGCACTTTCAACCCTCAAAATGACAATTTTGCAAAAAGACCCTTCTTTTGGTAATATTTGCAAATAGGTCCATTAAATATCAGAAAAATCTAGGAAAATTACAATTAATCCCAAATAATAAATAATAATTTTCCACAAAATAATTTTGGCATTTGAACTCTTCAAGAAAATATTTGCACAAGATCCAACATAAATTCCATATTTGCAAAAACACCATATTTGTTTAAATCTTTACCAAATCGACTCTAAATAAAATTTAAATATATTTTAATTTCAATGATAACCATGGAAAGCCTAAAAATCAGTAAAAATGAAATTTCATTATTTATTTGACATCAAAACGGTTTTTTTTTACATAAAAGCCCCTCTCTTTCGAGGTATTTATAAAAATAGTTTCTTTATTCAGAAAAATCCCAAAATTCAGAATATAATGCATTATAAGTAGGAGAATTTATTAAAAATATAAAATTGGATATTTACACCAAAAATATTTGCACGTGTGAAAAGATAAATCTTTAGGAAAATATTTATTAAATCTCCAGAAAATCATTTTAATTCATTTATAAATCTTAAAAATTATAATTAAAAATACGGGGTACTACATCATCAGTCTTGATCTGGCTGTCCGATCTGATCTGATCATCTTGATCTTCATCTCATGGATCTAGCCATTAGATCTCTTGATCTTCATCATCTTGATCTTGATCTTCGTTCTCAGCCGTCTGATTGTGTTCGTGATCCCGACCGTTGGATCGCTTCATTATGATCTTGATCATCCTCTTGATCATCTAGCCCTTCTTCGTGTTCGTGGTTTATTTTCTTTTTGTGTTCGTGCTCAGTCCGTTCGTTGGGTTGTGTTCGTGCCCAGGAATCCGTTCCCGTTATTCTCTTTGCATCGTTTCCATCGTCAATCTCCATGCAAGTAACTTGTATTTTTTTCTTTGTGTAATACAAGTACTAAATACCGTCTGTAGTGTAGTTGTGTTCTAGAGACAATTCTTGCGTGAAACCCCTTGTTGACCTTCTCTCTATTGTGTTGACCAACCCGTAGTTGGCTCATACACACATGACATGAAATAACTTAGGGATGACTACTTCTAGTTGTATACATGCATATTGTTCGTATGATATCGTGTGCTTAGTTGTGTTTGTTGTAGTATAACTTGTTGTAGGCTTGTAAAACACCCTATACCATTTTGCTTGGACATCTAGTATACTATACTTCGTGTTTTATTATATTTTGGATGAGTTTCGTGTGAACTAGTTGATTTTGTGCATGAAGCATATTTTCTATTTTGTTGATTCCTTGTTTTTTATCAGTATTTTAGACCTTATTATGGTCAGTATATGAAAATATTTTGTGAATATGAATTATAGAGAATTCTGTCTACTTTCCAGATTTTCTAACAGATCTCAGTTTCGATTCATGAGTTGCGAGTTATGACTATTTTACTACAAATGTGTTAAAAATTTACAGATTCTGTTTTCTATGAATTATCTACGATTATTTATTTTTCTACTAATGTTAAATATATTATTTTGATCCAATATTTTGCTGAGTACAACTATACTTGATTGGGATTAATCCATATTTTTTGTGGATTTAATTGATAACTTTTATTCACTATTCTATGCTTGCAAACAATTGCTATACTTGCAGAATTTTCATACTGTTCAGTAAAGATACATTATTTCGACCTGATTCTATTTGCTTTCTATAAAAACTTTGTGAATATGAAATATATCCTATTGTATCTATTTTATCACCCTTTTGACGGATCTGGATTTCGATTTATATTTTGTGAGATATTGCTATTTTAGTACTGCAGTGTTTATAATTGCAGAATTACAAAACTACTGTAACTTGTTGTTTTCTGATTTTACTTGACTATTCTATACATTTTGGAAAATTATGAAACTTTATTTTCTGTTACTAAACATGCTAGGGAATACCCCAGATTATTTTTGGATTTAATCAGTGAGTTTTCATGCTGTTTTCCTGTTTATGAATACAAGTTTCTGATTTCTTGCTGAACATGTTTTCTAGATAAAAATTGTTTTGAGACTTGCTTTTGTGAAATACCATATGACTTATATATATTTGCTGGATTCGGATGAGAGTCCATTTTCCAGATTTTCTAACGGATCTAGGTTTGCATTTTCGTAGCAACGGAAATTTCAGATTTGGTGCAGTACTGTCTTGCTATCTTGAACTAGAATTTTCGTTGTTCTATCCCTTTTATGAGATGTCTTGGACCTGTACATGTTTATCTTTCAATCTGAACTTATTTCCTATTTATTCCATGTTATTCTTACTCTGTTTTGTGCACATGCATACATGTTTGATAATAATAACAAAATAACCAAGCCGGGGTTAAGGAAAAGATCTAGTAGTGGATAATATAGAAATGTGTACATGGAAGGGGGTCCGTGTTCATGACTACATGATACATGACTCTGTCTGTCTGATTACCTTGACTGAACACTTCCCTATAGGAAGGTGTACTCAGAAGAGAACCCATAGGTTCTATCTTTCTGTCCTGATCTGCATCTGATTTTTGTCTGTCTGATACCTGAGTACACGGCCATATAGAATCCCCTACGAAATCTACACGTAACTTGTTTGAATGTAGCAACCATGTGGTAAAAGTTTGGGACGCATGAAGTGCTACCTAGATAGTAATAACATAAGACCTGTAATAACCTGACATCTGTAACCTGATTACCTGTATCTGTTATCTGACATCTATTATCTGTCTGACTGTTACATGCTACTGAACATTTGTTATATGTTTACCTGTCTGTATAACACTTGACATCTGTTACATATCTTCTGTACCTGTTTTCATACCATGTTACTTGATTCTGTTTTTTCTGATTTATGTTAGACCTTCTGTTTTGCTTTGTCATACCTATTCCATACTATGTTGTTTCTGTTATGTTATATTTGTTTTATCTTTTCCTGTACAGTACAAGCGGCCCTAACTTGCATTGACGGGAGTTTGTTTTCTTTTTCCTCTTCCTACAATTTGCTAAATTGCAGATCATGGAGATCAGCTACCCGATGGAGTAGGTGATATGAGATTCTAGATGCTGGAGTTTTGCTATTATTATGACTTCCTGTTGCTTATTTGAATATTGTATCTGTTACTTGTATTATTTTGTATTAGGCATTGTGACCCAGAATTATTGACTTGTTTAGATCTGGTTTATTTGAAATTTATTATATTTTGTTTCAAGTAATCCTGTTGGTATATTGATTCATATGTGCATGCGTGGTTGACTTCTCTTGCTTCCTACTCTGATTATTCCTGTGAATTGTTGTAATGATCCTGATAGCTTATGGATGATGAAAATTATTTACTGGGCTTTTGTCACGTATCCGTATTCCGTATTCTCTTTTGGGAAGCGGGGTGTGAAAACCTCATTCTTTAACTCTTTGAACATTTCAAATGACTTTTATTTGTGTTACATCAAATACAAAAACCCCTATCTACTGAAATCATCAGTAAATGTAATGAAGTACTGAAAACCTCCTCTAGCCAATGTTTTGAAAGGTCTACAGACATCACTATGTATGAAACCTAAACGATCACTAGAACTTTCACCTTTTTCAGTGAATGGAGCTTTTGTCATCTTGCCCAACCAACAAGGTTCTCATATGATTCAAAATCAAATGAGTCAAAGAATTCATCTTTATGGAGTTTGGATATGCGATTCTCATTTATGTGGCCCAAACAACAATTCCAGAGGTAAGTTGGGTTCGTATCATTTGATTTGAACCTCTTAGTGTTTATAATATAGACGGACATTTCGAGGTCGAGAATATAAAGTCCATTACTCAATTGTGCATTAGGATAACATATATCATTCAAATAAATAAAACAACTTTTGACCTTTATTATAAATGAAAAACCCTTCTTGTCCAAACAAGATATAGCAGGCTGTCACGCCCTGCTTCTCATTATACGAAAACACATGCACGTAACTGAGGCCCAGTGAATGATAGAAGTATATCAACCCATATCATCCATAAGTTGTAGAATACCACTAATCTCAACAATATAATAATAATCACAGGAACAAGAATTTAATGCAATAACCAATATCTGAGATACAAGAACTTACAAAAGTCCAAGAATACACAATGCAGTAAACAGTTCGCCAAGTTCTTTAAGTATGCCACTGCTGTACATGTATAACATTTACTCAAAAGAGAGATGGATGGTACCCGTTAGAGCAGGCTACGGGCCACAAGTAGTACAAGCAAGATGGAAACAAGAACATGGATATACCAAGGAACATGAAATAATGTACACAAAAAACATGTCAAGTAAACGAAAATCTTGTAACTTATAAACCGGAATCATGTAACAAGAATCATGTAATCTTGCAACAAGTAACATGTAACATGTAAACTGGAATCATGTAATCTTGTAAACATGAATCATATAACTTGTAACAGAAATCATGCACGTGTTCAGAGTTAATCTCAAGTCTAGCAATCTTTTATAAATTCTATCTAATCCATGCAATCATGCATCCCATACCACAGGTTCAGGTGCATACAAATTAAGTAACGTTTAGACTCTAGTAACGAATTATACAGGGTCAAGTACTCGGGAAATCATGTAAACAAGAATCATGTAGTCAAGTGATGGAGTCTAGAGGTGGCCCCCGTCATCCATGACGTAGCACTTAGTTCCACGTGAATTGTGAACATATAACATATAAAAGGAATGTGTAATCATGTAATCATGTAATGGAGTCTAGAGGTGGCCCCCGTAGAGCCTAGAGGTGGTCCCTGTCACCCATGAAGTGGTACTCAGTTCTACGTGGCAATTTGTTCCATGCAACAGGTAATAGGAATCACTATCTTGGGAAGCATGGGCCCTCTTCCGAGTACAATCTTCTATATCGCCCACTACTAGGTCCTGCTCTTATTGCCTCGACTTGTTATTCTTTTATAATAATTAAAAATGAATATGAAACAATGAGAATGAGTATCAGGACATGATTAAGGAAGCATCATGGGCTATGCAATGCATGTAATGTATTCAATTCAAAAATGCATGGAAAACACATATTTATACTTAAAATCATGAAAATACGAATACTGGACAACAAGATGTTGCTGCACAAAAATTCACTTTCTCGCTGGTTCCGTCAGGATTCCTACAAACTAGACCCCCTGCTGGTTTCGATCTATATACATACAACCTTTTAACAACAGAAATTTGGTCTAACAGTCATTCCTTTATGGTTCTACCGTTCAGGCAACAGTTCGGGATCAACTTCTTATATATAAAAAGTGACTGTAAAATCATTTAAAAATCTTACAAAAATTATAAATCGATTTCTATTCATGTCTAGTAATATTCTAGTTAATATCAAGTCTTTATTTTACTGTTAAAACATTATTTTGGTCAATAAATTATGGTAGTGTACTTCAAATCAGTAATCTAGAAATTAAAAACTATACAGTACTGAAAATGTGACAACTTGCAACATACAGCTCGAAATCTAGATCCATAAGAAGTTCCATAAACTAGATTCATAGGGATACAACAATCATTTATAAATTTCTAATTGATTAAAACTGTAACTATGTCAAAATCTTGCTGCGAGTTAGCACAAACAACAGGGCAGAAGCACACAAATTGATATTTACGATCTTTTGATAGGCATCAAATCACAGAGGCAAATGGCTTCATTCGATTCATTATATCGACTGGTTTAATCACGGGAAGGTAAAAAAGTATGAACAATACGATGGTTCAAGTAACGGGTTTCAAAATACGATAATCAATTATAAATAATAATTGCGGAAGGTCAAATAAAATGCTTGTATGGAACAATAGAAATGTACAAGATACTTGCCTTGTTGAGTGATGGTTCCAAATGTGAAAGAATCTACCGAAAGAGAGAATCTCCAATGGCAATGGTAGGAATGGCACACGGCAACACGATGACAAAGAGACTGCAATGAAGACGGCAACACTATAGCGATAGTAATAATGAGCAGCAACGGACTATGGTACAATAGCTATTGATGACCACAATAGCGAGTAAGAGCATTAATGGCGATGATGGTATCAACAACAGCAAGAGCAACAACATGCAGTAAGTACAACAACAACCTCAATAGTAAGACATCGTGTTATTGGATTGGCGAAGGTTGCAAGCTGGTCGATGTGGCTTGGAGGAGCGGCGAGGAGATGCAGTCGGTTGCGGCAAGGTGGCCTCGGTTGGAGGCAATGGCGGGCTGAGGCAGTAAGCAAGGAGGTGGTTGCGGTTGCGAAGATGATGAAGAGTACTTCGACTGTGATGATCGATCGGCTGTGGCGAGGGACATCAGGATGGAGGTGCTGTAGTGAGGGAGGAAGTAGGCAGCAGCTGCGGTAGTGGTTGCAGGGTGAGCGAAGGGCTCTGGGAGGTGCCGGCTATGAGGTGGTGGCAAAGGGGGAGAGCTCAATTGCTGGTGAAAGTCAGCGAGGGTGATGGAAGGCAATGGTCGCACGGTGGAGACAGGAGGTCGGGACTGACGTCAGTGTGCTGCGGCACCGAGCGGTTGGGAGAAGATGAACCGGCAATGGCATGGTAGGGGTTTCGACCGAGGTGGAAGGAGCAAGGTGGCTGTCAGCTGGGTGGTCGACCGGAGGAGTGCGGGGCTGTGATGTTCAGGCGGTGGCAACGAGGAGGGGTGCAGGCTGGTGGTTGCAGTGATGGTGGAGCTTCGGGAGCTACGACGGAATGCAGGTTGTAGTCGACGGGGGTGCGCGGTGCTGACGATGTAGCACCCTGAATTTCATAATAGGAAGTATGAGACACAAATCTAGAATCTTTTACTTCAATGTAATCCAAACATAGCACAACAATATAGGGAAATTTAAAACATTCTTTACATCAATAATCATTATAATGCACAACGGAAAAATTACAACACTTTTAGTACAACTCGAATCAACAACTGAAATTCAATCCTCTCTTAGTCCAAGCTTTAACTCCTGCTAAGTTACTCACTTGCAAATCCTACAAAACTGGCAGATATTGTGGGCACGGCAGTTGAATGCAACTGACACAGTGCTGATAAAAGTAGCGACTCTCCAAAGTCTCACAACCACACGCTTGTTGAACAAATAAAACGATAACAAAAGAAATTAACAATAGATACTGAAATTGCAAGAATAAAATATGCAATAGGAAAACATTAAAATGCACATGACAAGGTTCAGGGAAAATATAAGTGCTTACGTTGCTTACTAATGCATGCTTGGTCGGATTCTATGCCGCTCATACAACATAGGTCTGAGGACAAGCCTTTAGTGTTCACCACACTTTGAGGTTCGATCCCATGCTATGCAACTTACAATGATGACTAGTATAAGATTTAGACAAGTTAAAAGTATTGGTTCTCGCCCAGGAATACTGGAGATCAGACTCAATCACAGAAACATCTTGGAGGCCTTCCCCTCTCGCCTGGGAACTCTTTTAGAGAATGCCTCACTCCGCAGGTCATCCTGGAACTCTCATTGCACAAATTTCCCATGAGCATCGCTCTCGTCTCGGAATACTGGAGATAATCCCACTCTGCAGATCATCTTGTGGCCTCTCATACCCTCGTCCCGGAATACTGGGATCTATCATGCTCCACGGATCATCCTGGAGCCTACATACTCACGTTTTCTCTTGTTTCATCATATCACCATCTAGTGCCTGTTCTTATGTGAAAAAAGGAGTAGGCTGAGCCATCTAGAGCTAGATCTACCCTATCAGACTTAAATTCACAAAACTAGGAACACTAGTCCTCCCTGGCTAATTCCTATAATCAAATAATTCACTGCCGGTAATCCTGGGTCTTGCTCAGCCTCTAATGCTTATAACACAAAATCCTCAACAATATTTCTAGGGTTCTCACGATAACCCCAAATTTCAATATGAACCACCACTTGGTTCAATCTTCAAAATATTCTTTCTTTTATTCATATATGGAAACGCCACTTTTCCATAAGTACTAAAACATAATTTCAACGTCTCATTTAAGATCATCTCATATAAAATATAAGCATTTATTCATCCACAATCACTATATCATATCTCATTCCTCATTCAATAAACAATTCACTTCCATAAAGACATCTTGTTTATAGAAACAAAACAATTTTTCCAAACATATTCATTGACCATTTGAAATATTCTTTTCCATATTTGAAAACCCAATCAAATATCTAGAATATTTGTCAACTTTAAGACTGAAATAAACCTCTTTGAATTCTGGGATTTATCCCAAAAATCTGAAATTTCATAGTTTCAACATCCGAAAATCACATATCTTTAAAACTGAAAATAACTCTTTTAAGTCAGAAACATTTATCCTTCAAAAATGAAGCACATACTTCCCTCAAAATTGAGGATTTTAACCCCAAAATTATAGTTTTATGCATTCGAACTCACAACTGAACTTGACAAAAACTGAAAACTCATTTCTCTTAAAATCTGAAATGTATGCGTTCTTGTCTTTAAGAACAGTCCACTCAAAAATGAATATTTAATTCTCCAAAATTGAGTTTATATTTACTCCATAAACATAAATCACGTCACCAAATTTATAATGCATTTACACAAAAATAGTCTCCCAAATCATCAATAAACTCAAACTAGCTCTTTAATAAAATCTGAAACTTGCAACTTTAATTTGTGATCAACAAATAACTCAGAACTTCACATTCTTGCCAAGTATAATCATATAACTACATACCCATATCCACTTAGGGTTTACAACCCTAGTTCACACAAAATTTCCCCACACAAACACTCTAAACAACCCAACACAGTGTTAGCCGAAACCAGCACTGTGCTAACAGCAACCCTGGGTTAGCACAGTGCTCGGGTTTGGCACGTGCAACCCTGGGTGGTTTCACCCGAAACCCTAGCCACTAGGTGTGTGGCCGAAATCCTAACCCTTTGGTGGCCGAAACCCTAACTCCTTCAAAACTTAATTCTTTTTTATTTCAAAACCAATTATTTCATGCTCCAATCAATGGAAATGCATTTATCAAAGTTTTACTCAATAAAAATAGCAAATCAAACATGAAGATCTCATATTTAAGTGATCAACATGAATATTTATAACATATGACAAGATCTATTCATCTACACTAGTATATGGGTTCATTAAATTAATTTCCACAAATAAAAACATGATTTTTCATTCACAGTGATATCCATTACTCAAGAACAAACAGAAGAAGATCATCATCCATTCAAGAATTAATTTTTTATCTCATGTTATCAATCAAACATCATTTAATAATCAATCTCTATGATATATCATAACAAACATCACATTCACGCTAGATAACAATCATCTATATAATAAATTACAAAGAAAGCTATCAAGTGGCTCTCCTTCAATCTCGCCTAAAATTAATGGCCCAGATTGATTCTCACAAAACATATTTTTCCGCCCAAAATTTCAAATCCCATAATTTCAAAATCCTCTCTCTCCCTCTATTTCTCACTGTCTCCCTCTCTCCGCCTCCCATCTCTCTCTCATTGTCTCCCTCTCTCTTCCCGCTCTCTCTCTCTCCCCGCTCTCTCTCACTGTCGCCCTCTCTCTCTTCCCATCTACTGTTTTTCACCCCCGATGCCTCTTGAGTGCCGCCTCTTGTCTCTCTCTCTCTCTCTCCCCACTCTCTCTCTCTATCGCCCTCTCTCTCTCTTCCAATCTATTGTTCTTCTCCTCCGACGCCTCTTGAGCGCCGCCCTCCCGCAGACGACCCCTCATGTCGCCACACAGCGCCCCCCACCTCCAGTTGCGACCCCCATTCTCGATCCCGTCACCAAATCTCTCGCCAGCCAAACCCCCCTGCTCCTCCCTTCCGCTCTCATCGACAGACAAACCAAAGCCCCGACCTCCTCCCTGTTTCGATCACCGATCACTAGTGCCAACCCCGATGCCGCTCAACTGCGACCCCATCCAACCACCGAACCCCTTACCGTCACCGATTTCAACGTCCCAACCACATCCTGAGTTGATCCCGACCACCGATTTCACCGTCTCTACACCTCAGGTATACTTAATTTTTCTGGATTCATCAAAATTTTCACTGCACACCGATCAAATTTGTTGGGTTTGTGTTACATTTAGTTGATCCCGACCACTGACTGCATTCGTTTTGTAACAAATAATGTTGGTAGGTTATTTGTTAATCAAGGGTAAAGCTTATTCACTGGTGCATTTTCAAGGGCAAAGCTTATTTTAGGATTGTTTTCTTATTCATGTGAAACAACATTTCTAACCATCCATTTTTGCTACAAGTTTTCAAAAGTAATGTAGGAACTTTGGTGCTTGATTAGTTTTAAATATCTATAAATTGGGTCCACTGCTGATTAAATTGGTGTTAGGATGGTTGTTTAATAATTTTTCAAACCATCCACTTCTGGACCTTTGCATGGACAAGAGAACAAAAGCATGATATATTCAAAAGATTCTGTGAAGTTCAACCATGTGTCTTCTATTGCAATTTTACCCTCTTAATATACAAAATGTGCCTAAATATTTGTGCAACAACATGAATGACCAACTTAAAATCTGATTATGTTCTCCTGACGCCTAGCCAAGTGATACATGATAGGGTTGGGTATTAGAATAGGGACCATTACTCCCATGGTGCATTCTGACAGATACATCCATGGTGAGTGTCATGGTCTCTAGTATATTGAGTCGGGGCCCTTCCACTTTGTTATTGTTAAGAACAAGGAGTATTTGGTACAAGTAAACTATATTCAGATTTAAGTATATCTAGAGTTATTAAACCTGAAAAGGAAATTTCATTCTCACAACCATTAGATTTGTTTTAGGATTTTGGAAAGCTATCTTCTCAAAACTATTTGCACAAAAGTTTGTATACCCAAATCAGAAAAGACATAATGGTCAAAGAAGCTTTTCGTTTATACTGGGAAGTTTGTTGTCTAACTCTTATAGCGAGAATGATTTATTGCTCACAAATTTGCTAACGTCCTTTAGCATAAGAAGGCACAAGGAAAGCCAAAAATCAGAATTTAGCATAAGAAGCCATAGGGTAAAATTTGGTCATTCATACTGTCAGCATATTTTCCATCACAAACAATAAAAGGAATTGTTACAATGGGATTATGTTTTAGTTGTTCAATACGTACCATTTTTATACTCCGATAATCTTTGTACTGAGTGTTGCATTTACTTCATCAGGATTGCTCATAGTTCATATGGCATTGGTGTTGATAAAATTGTTGGAGCTATTAACAATTTGAATTGCTTTCCCTTCAAAGTTTTTTCTTACACGTGAATTCAGGCGAATTGAAGTGAATAATGGTTGGAGCTATTAATAGTTTGTTACAAGTGAATTTAGGTTAATTTTTCTTACATGTATGGTATTGGTCTATTCTTAGTAATGAGGACTTTTGTTTAAATTTTATTTTCCGCGTATCATGTGATAATGTTTTATTTAGTCAATTATTTGATCTCATTGTTTACAGTATATAGAATTTAGTATATACTGTTTACAATGTTAGTGTATAGAATTTAGTAATTGTTTACAATGTTATTTGGTCAATTAGTGGAAAAATGTTATTTGATCTCATTGTAATAACATTGTATACACTGAAAATTGTTATTTGATCTCATTGTAAATTATGTGTCATTTGATCTCATTGTTATTCAATAACTTAAAAGTTTAATGCTCTGAGGAATAGGACATTGAACTTTTATCTTTTCAATTAACTAATACTCGGAAGTATGGTTCGTTTTCTATGGTGAAGTATGGTGAAGTTATCTAAATTTTTTTACTGATGCAATTCCTGTCTCTTTTTTTTAAACTTCAGGTGGTGGGTTCTGCTTCAACATTAATGCAGGATGAGCATTGGAGCAACTTAGTTAATAAAACTAAAGACCGTGGTTGTTACTTCCAGGTTGAAAAAAAAAATCCTATCTTTGCTTCTATATCTAAATTTGTCTAGCTTTTAGACTGTAGTTTAACTACTTCTCTGCAGGTCCCAAAGCTGCATAAGTTGTTTTTCAGTGACTCAAATCTGAAGTCTCTAAGAGTAAAGCGAGAGGTTAAAGTGGTGCAGAAACTAAAGGAAATTGAGAAGGAACTGGGCAATATGGAAACTGAACCTGCCCTGGAACAGGACTTTGGTATGGATGATGGAGGGGGTTTTGATGAAGACTGAGTTTGCAAGAAAACAGGTATGAATATTAATTTCAAGTTAATGCTCAATACTGGACAATATTTTACTCGAGTCTGATCTTCAGCTTATTTGTGTGTGTTTATTATCGTGGTCTTCATATATATATGTTTATGTAGTTTCGATTTGCTTACTCCACATTTGACGAATTATCAAGAAACTATACAAAGGAGTCTTAATGTATTTAGCATAGGCGAGACATTTGACGAATTATCAAAAAAATTTATGTATGGTTAATTATTTCTATTGTGAAGTATGGTGAAGTATAGTTCTTTTTTAGTATACAGTTTACAGTATATAGTTTTATTTGGTCAATTATCTGATCTCATTGTTTACAGTATAGAATTTACAGATTATGAAGGCATCGCTGCATATACTTTCTTCAAAACAAAACAAAAAAAAAGGGCTCATATACAATGTACTTACTTTTCTGACAATGCTAAGAAATAAGCAAACTACTTGCAGGAAAGTGAAATATGATAAAGCTTTATTACTCTCAGTGACGACTTTAACAGAAAGGAACAACACTCTCCTTCAAGAGGTATGTGATTTCAAAGCTAGTCAAATCATCTATGATGAAAAATCTGGTAGAAAAGTGCTAAATATCATAGTGTAAGTGAGGGTATTCTCCGATAGAAAAGTGCTAAATATCATAAAACTTTTGACAGGTCACGTTTTCTTTAAACTTTTGATTGGGAAATGTGATTTCAATTTGGTTTCTATCCTTATATATAAATACCTAAAAATTGCCAAATCATATTGAAAAAATATTGTCCATAGCAGATTACTTCAGTCCATTTCTATTTGTGTCCATATCTGTGCTTCTCAGATTACTTCAGTCCATTTTCTTTTTAGAAGAATTCATAGTAAATATTGCAGGTTACATTAAACTGTAGGTTTGACAACACATATATGCTTATGCTCTTTCTCCTCTTTCTGGATTTTCTTTTTGACTCTAAAAGTTGTCAATTGTCAGGTCCTCTATGATATAGGTGTAGTTTTTACCAAGGAGCCTTTCAAATGTCTTATTAATCAAGGCTTAATACTTGGTGAAGTATTGTTGCTTTTGAGTATCATAAGTTGCATAATTTGTTATCATGTATTTCTAATTTCTTTAGTAACAGGTTGAGTATACGGCTTGCAGAGATCAAGAAGGCACATTAATTTCTGCCGACTCAGTTAGTAATCATAGTGAGTGTCTATAGAAGAAGATACCTATTGAAAAGGTAAGTTGGTGACCTCTCCTTTTAAGTCAATGCACATCGTAGCGACAAAATCAACATATTCTTTCTTTTAACCTATTGGTCTCTTAAATTAAGTTCATTTCGAATTTGTTAATTGTTAGTATGTCACCATGTTTTGCTGCTGTTAGTTAAAATAATTTTTCCTGTTTAATGAGTTCTGAGGTTCTTTATCTCATAATCTGGTTGGAGCTGACAGCTTCGGGATGAAAAGGAGAGGGGTCTAAGAAAAAATTCTTAATTTAAAACTACCAGAATTTGAACTAGGTAACTCCAATTTACGAACTAGGTGGACTATGTAAATTGGGGACCTACTGGGATTTTGAAGTTTTGGAGGGATTTAACAGTAGTTATACTTAATTCAAGCAAATTAAAACAAAAACCATTTAGACATCACTTTTATGATCTCTCAACATTATTGTATAGGTCACAAAAGTTGGCAACGTTCATGTCCTCAAAGATTATCCAAATATTCGTTTGATTGCTCGAGCCTACAAAATGAGTAGAGGTAAAGGAAACGTCATGAATCCTGATGACATTGTTTCTGAGTTTGGTGCAGAGCCCCTTCGCTTGTACGAAATGTTCATGGGACCATTAAGGTAGCTCGACATTTTACCCTATCTATTACAGTACTATACTATATATTCGGAGAAGAGGTGTGATTCATTGGTCTATGTTTCTAAAGCACTTTCTTATGTTTTTATGAATTAAAAAAATTATTGCATGGAACTCCACCCTTTTTTCATCAACATTGCATTAAATGTTTCTAGAAAATTGATGATACAGGTAGGAAGGCAAATCAGATAAGGCAGTTTTTTTGTGTGTTTTTTTTAAAATATACTTAATCTATCTGAGAATATAAAGAAATAAGTAAATATACTTGAGCGGTAAATTTGAATCCCGAATTTGGTACCGACCTGTTTGATTGTCTGAATTTTCATGTGTCCGTAATCTATAAACCCGTACCTGCAGCGATGTCTCCATTTTACTGTGAATCAACTTCTTTTTATTTTAGCTGAATCATTGAAATTGATTTTAATTTGTATCAGAATCCAAAAGAATACAGTGCAATTTAAGTGATGCTGGAATTTTAACATGAATAATTAATTGGTTTAGCTTATAACTTGGTCATCTACTGGCTATCTAAATTATGTGTAAAATTATAGCTAATGTACGTAATTGATTAGTTTGTTAAAGTAATTAGAACGTCAAAGTTAAGTAATTGATTGGTTTCCCCTTCTTTATATACAGAGCAAGTCTTTCATCAGAATTAAACAATACCAATGGATAACATCACTATATATGGTCATGTAATTTTTTATTTTTTTTGTAAGACAACTACAACTCTTTCATATTAGATTAAAAAATTCTTTATTTTTTGTTCTTCACATTATAATGTATACTTTCATACCTTACAAGTTGATGTTGACTTGGAAAAAACAGTAAGTGAAGCTTTTCATTCCGTCTTTTATCAAATTAATTAATTGTCCACTTACTTCCAATTTTTTTTTTTTCAATAGAGTTGCAGTTCCTACGACAAAGAAATGTAGGGGTTACCATTCGAGATGAACACGTGCTTAATCTGATATCCCTTCGCAAGGTAAGCTTAACCCCTTATGTGTATTAGATGCTCATTATTGATATTTTCTTAATTCCTACTTCTTTTTAACCAACCAATGTAGAGAAAGGAAACAACGAGTTATTCTAGCAAAGGAAAGAGAAAGGAACTGAAATGTGTACTGCGGAATAAGTGTTTTCAAATATTTTTTTGGTAGTTTTAATTATTTGGGGGTAGTTAACTTTAGTTATATAGAATGAGGGTAGTTGAGAAAATCTTTGTAATATTTTGTATTTTGGGATATTTTGTAAGTACTGTATGGGATGATGATATATAGTGATGCGATATAGTATGTTAAAACCCGTACCCAGCAAAGTTGTGGAGTATTGGGTTCTGTGTGTGGTTTTCAAATATTTTTTTTAAAAATCAATTACGTTTTCAAACGAAATATTGGTTTTTATTTTGTATCTTGCATCATATGAAGATTTTTGCCCCCAGTGCCTTATATATATGATACCTGTGTGATGTTGCTTGGATTGGCCTGGGGAGAATTGATATTAACTGCCTGTGATGTGATATTTTTAATTGTTAACAGAATTCCGTAAGGAATTGTTCTAAAAGGGCTAATATTTTATGGGATACTCTGCTGAATTTTTTACTAAAATTCTATTAGTATTCTAGAATAGAAATGAGGATTTAATTAAGTAGGTGAAGAAAAAAATGGAAAAAAAATCATACATGGTAATAGTAAGCTAATAGTAAGCTTTATTATGCAGATATGTTGGGGTGATGAAGAGCATTTTTTGTTCAAACCGTCCAGTTTGAATGAATTTTTTTTGTACATCAGTCATTTTGAAAGGTATTAGTTTGAAAATAAATTTTCTTACAAACTATTAGTGCTGGTTTTTTAAATTCTCATTGGTTTTGACTTGATTGATTCCTTTTTAATTAAAATGTTTTTTTCATTCTTGATCGTTATTTTTCAGGACTCTTCATTATTGTGGGTTTAGTCGTCTATCCATCTGCAATCTTCATGTTCTTAGAATGTTTGTTGTGCTTTCTTTTTCTCTTTCTGTTACTGTCTACTTTACTGGTGAAATCTTTGATAGTTGGGCTTATGTGTTTTGTATTAATCACTCTGTAATTATTTTGGCAAGTTGGGGCTAATATTGTCGTCTCTGTTATTAGTTTTATCGGCACGTATATCTTTTTTTTAAATATATTAAAAATTGTCGTCTCTATTAATTACTCTGTCAAGAATTTAAAATATCTCATACACTGAAATATATCAAAAATTAGGGTCAACAAGCCAGTTTCAGATAAAATTTGCATTATGTTCTCCAGTATATGGATGTAGATTTTTTAATATGGAGATGTAATTGTGCTTGATCACATTTAACAAAAGTCTTCACATGTACATCACAACAAACTTTCTCTCTCTTTTTTACCTCATTTAAAATCATACATAGTTAACTACATGAAAATATCACAATTGGAAATTAACTCATGCAGTTTGAGGCGATAACTACATTAGCAAATGAATTGCTACTTGTGGCAGACTCAAAATCCCGAGCTGATGTAATTTCGATCCACTGTTATTGTAGATTTACAATACTCTTTTTAAATCTCGAATTGCTGACAAATGATCCTGCAATATATATAAACTAATAAGCAACTTAATCATACTTCATAGTACATCAATGTCTACTGTCAAATACACATCTATATAAATCATCCTTCACAAACTTGTGCATATATTTTATGCTTACATGGCTTTTCAGAAAACGTGCCGTAGGCACGTATCCACGGGCAAACCTGGTAGATTAATAAAAATCAATCCTACCATGGTAATACAACATTCATGAAGAAAATAAACATACAAGAGAGTTAGAGAGACGCCCACCTCGAATTGATCTCAAGTAGAAACTCCAAAAAGCCTTATCCTCGATGCGAAAGATCCTCAAGCCTCCATAAATCACAAAATTGGCCAAAACCTAAGAGAGACCGAAACTACTGTTCCTACTCTGTTTTATTTGGCCGGGTTCTTAAAATTAGGGTTTTAATCGCAGTTTTGCAATTAAGTCCCCCAAAATCTGAAAATTGCTAAAATTAATTATTTATCCAATCAAATCAAATCAAAATGGGTAAAATTCATCCTCAAATTTCTCTACTGAAAAGATGGCCAAATGCAGCAAACCATTTTTTGAATTTAAATTTTACCTCCAAACAACATTTGTACAAAAAGGGCTCATTCTTTCAAAATATTTACAAAAGCAGTTTCTCTTATTCAGAAAAATCCCAATAACTGAACTATATCCAATTATAAATAATATAATTTATTTAGAAACTAAAAATTCCAAAACATGTCTTTCAAAAATATTTGCATGTGTTTAAAATGTGCAAAACAATGATTTCACAGAAATTCAAAGTTGTTAAATAAATTCATTTAAAAATTATTTATTAGTTCAAAATATTATATTTAAAAATTATGGATCATTACAGAGGAGGGCTGCAGTGGTGGAGGCGAAGCTGTCGACAAGGAGAAGAGGTGGTTGACGTGGAGGTGGGGCTTGCTGCGACGAAGGCGAGACTAGGGCTCTTGGGCGACGAGGTTGAAGATGATGGAAGGGGGAGCGACGGGGGTTGGATATCGGGGATGGTGGTGTGCGGCGCTCTGAATGAAGAGGTCGAGGAGGTCGCGGTGGGGCTGTGAGGACGACGCTCGGGTCTGCGATAGAGTCATAGTGGCGAGGCGAAGGGTGGCGTCGAGGCACCACGGTGGCTCGAACAGGGTGTTGCAATGGAGGATATGGTAGCGCGCGGTGGGCAGAGGAGTGCAGATCACCAGATGAGATGAGAGTGGGGGTTCGAGAAAGAGCGGTGGTGGGGAGAAGATGAGGACCGGGAAGGAGCTATCGGGTGTGGGTTTGTAATAAGGTAGAAGAAGAAGAAGGTGAAGAATAACAGTCGGGGGAGTAATTAATGGGTGGTTAGGATATTTAATAGAAAATTTATAGGGGATTGTGGATAAGAGGAGATTAGGGGATTAATTAATTTAATTATTGTGAAGATGAGTAATTAGTGGGATAGTGGAGAGATTATTAGGGTTGAGGGGTTACAAGATTTTTAGGATTTAGTGCGAATTTAATAAGGTTAGTGGGGTTTTGCAGTTGGTGAAAATTTGGGTTAACGGGTTAACAGGTTTTGGGTTAGGCTCCAATAGGATTTGTGTAGGATTTAAAAGTGTGGGCTTAAGTTTGTGTGTGGGCTTCAATAAAAAAAATAATTATAGTTGGGATTAGAATTGGGCTTGGATTTCTTTTAGAAAAAATTAAATAATAATAATAAGCTTTAGTTTAACTGGGCTAAAGAACTCGAGCTTCAATAAATAATATGATTTTTGAATGAGTTATGATTTGGGTTTGGATTTTAACAAAATAATCATATAATTAAATAGTATGGACTAGAAAAAATATAATTATAGTCGTGTTTGAAATTAATAATTGGAATGGACTTAATATTGAACAGTAGTAATCATAACATTAATAATACTAGTAAGATATGATAGAGTGGATTGGAATTTCTGGGTTTTAACAATATAATTGAATGCCCAAAAGAATGAAATCAGATTCAAAAGAATAGTATGATTTATTTAGAAATTTAGAATACAAGAATACGAAGAAAGATAAATACAAATTCGTACAATTGGGAACGGGGGTTACAATCCTACCCACCTTACAAAAAATTTTGTTCTCGAAATTCATTCAAGTGAAACATAGGACAAAGCAAAATCAAACTTGTGGGGTAACAAAACAGTGAATTAGAGGGAGAGAAACAAAATGGTGGCAACACAAAAATAAGAAGGAACATGGATATGAATAGAGTGATCTAGAATGATGTTGAATAAAGATTCATTTAATGATGACAATATCCATGGAAGAAAGTAAATAGTATCAGAAGGAAAGAAACAGCACCGGACTTGTGAGATAATGAAGCAAGAAGATGAAGGAGTAAGTAGAATTGGAATCAAAGAGAGAATGGATAGGAAAGAACTGAACCAATTAATGAGTCGATGTATGAGGATGAATGCAAGGAATGGAAGGAAGCAAACAATGCAAAGAAGGAGAAGCAACAATATAATCCTGGGACCTGTGAGTTATGGGCCCACCACGCTTCCGCTGCGCCACTCTGATCGAGAAGATTTCGTCATCAACATTCATTATTTCCTACGGTTGCCTACACACCTTAGAGCGAACAACAACGCCTCCTGTCGTGGTGATGTTCCAAGCCGCTGTCATGTCGTAGAAGATCAAGTGATGTCGATCGATGAATTGAGAAGAAATAGAAGGGAATAAGGCAAGTATCCAGATTGCAAGATAGTTGTTACATCTTCATGTGATCAGTGCGGTGTGTATTGTTGAGCTTAACATGGTTCGGATATTGATAGAGTCTTGTAACATCCCTAACAAATAATTATTTTAATGTTTTTCTTTCGCAAGTACTTTGCATACAAATTTTGTGCACGTGTGGATTAATTAAATTCTCTTGAGTCATGAAAACTTTTTCCCTCATTTTTACAAGTCAATAATGTATGGTTAATTTTTAATAAAAATCTACTAGGCTTAAATCAATATTTTGTAACCCATTAAAACTGTTATAAATTAAAGCCCATAAACTTTAGGTGTGCACTTAACGTGCATGAACTCTCTTTTAAAAATTAGATAGACTAGTACACATTACAATGTGTAACATACATACATAATATAATAAAAAGCTAATAATAAAATTGTATAAAGAAGTGGGCACATGTTTTCCCCTTCCATGGTAGGCCAGCC
The DNA here is from genome assembly GCA_017893485.1 of Hemerocallis citrina. Taxonomy (NCBI): domain Eukaryota; kingdom Viridiplantae; phylum Streptophyta; class Magnoliopsida; order Asparagales; family Asphodelaceae; genus Hemerocallis; species Hemerocallis citrina. Next base: position 138,998,621 of record CM030359.1, on the reverse strand, counting down.
AATGTGAGAAGTGGAGAGTGGGAGAGCGTGTGGGTGAGTGGAGAGCTCTTTTAGGAAGTGGAGAGTTATTATAACTACTCATTATTTAACCCTATAAATAGCCCCTCCCTCTAGCCATGTATAAGTGCAAATCAAAAAAAATAATAATAATAATAGGAAGAGAGAAATTGCTTTCGGAAATTGCTAAACGGAGAGGTTGGGATTTTTTTTTGTGTGCTTATGAAGCTTTTGGAGCATCCTGCTAAAGATTCAAATACTAGGAGCTTTTGAGGTGGGTGTTTCTTTTGCTTTCTAATTACTTTGTAGAATTCATATTTAGGTGAATGCATTTGAATGACAGTTAAATAATGTGTATGTTTCTATCAATTGCTAAATAATTGTAGAATCCATGATTATGTGTAGAGGTACTTGAAAATGATTAGATGCCTATATGAGTATATGTATGTTTAAGAATGCTTTTAAAATTATGGCTAAACTATCCTAGGGACAATTATTAATTGTTACTCTATATTAAAGGTGCTAGATTATGGAATTGTGCTTCATTGTTAATCTAGATTTAAAATATTTACGTATGGAATTGTGAAATGGTAAGGATGATAAGTTCCCTCATTTTGGTATGAATACTTCCATGTGGTTCTTTATATACCAAGAAATTAATTTAATTGAATCCTAGCATGAAACTTGTATATTGAGTCACACGAAAAGAAAACTAAAAATATATATTTGAAGCATACATAAATTCGTAATAATTGGTTAAATTAAATAAAATCCTCTTTCTGGCATTATTAAATTTATATAGTAAACTGTGTAGAAGCGATAAGATAATTATAGAATCGAATTATAGTGCAAATGTATCTTAGGGAAAGTGAAACAAAGAGTTGCATTAAAAGGATCATAAAAGTAATATAATCAGATGTGTAGGCTTGTTAGCCTGGTCTTAGCGTGAGTGAGCGGGCGATGTGTACAGCGGCCATAGGTCAAGGGTTCGAGCTCTAGTGGGGTTTATCTTTTTTGTTAAAACTCCGAGAAATTTCAAAACAATAGGTGGGGTATTTAAACTACCGAGTTGGAGTTTCTTCACAACCGTGAGTTGGCTCATTGGTTTGGGTTGCGGTTGGAGTTGGTGCTGGTTTTGGGTTCGAATCTGGGGGTACACCCATTTTATTTTATTTGTATTTTCATGATTCTTTATGTTTTAAAATTGGAAAAATTTATAGAAATAATTTAGAATATTATTAGAACACTTGTAAATAATTCTGCCCTATTTTGAGAGGTATTTTGGAAAATAAAGTCACACTAGACAATGTACCAAATGAATTTAGTTTCTAGTCTAAATTCAAGATTGTTTGTTCATGTTAAATTGATTTATAATTTTGGGAAAAAGAATTATAATTATTATCTACTTTAAGAAAGGGATCTTTGATAATGTTTATTTTGTGAAGAAAAATTGAAAGGTGATAATCAATCCTAACATTTGAAAAGGATTTTTCATCTTAAAATTTATGACCAATTAGGAGATAAATAAAGATTGAAATTGGGAGGATAAACATATGATATTGGTAGGGAGTTTTATCAAGTTGAAATGCTCTCTTGAGATGTATTATAAGGGAATGAGAAGTTATATTTTTTGAATTTGACAATTCAAAGTGATTACATAAGCAAATCAAATGAATCATGAATGAGAAATTGTGTAATTGAGGTTAAGATAACCCATATGATCTCGGTTTGAGATGTTGGAATCTAGAGGCTGAGCGAGACCCGTAGTGACCGGTAAGTTGTGATTTGAGAAGTAGCCAGTGTCGGATGACAATTCTCCTTGTGTTGATTTAAGTCTGGTGGGGTAATCTTGCTCGAGGTCGTAATGATTATAATTAAACTTTACCTAAGGACATGCACTAGATTGGTAATGTGATGAAGAGGAAACATGGGTATGAATGTCTCAGTTGATCTGCGGTGTTGGATTGTCTCTCTAGAATTATCGAGATGTGATTGGGAATGTCCCCAGCTCATCTGCGGTGTTGGATTCATCTCCAGAATTATCGGGATCGAGGATACGCTCATGAGGTTGACAATTCTCCTTGTGTTGATTTAAGTTTGGTGAGGTAGCTCTAGGTCGTAATGATTATAATTAAACTTTAGCTAAGGACATGCACTAGATTGGGAATGTAATGAAGTAAGAACAAACATGGGTTTGAGGGTCTCAGTTGATCTGCGTGTGAGATTGTCTCTTTAGAATTATCGAGATGTGATTAGGAGTGTCACCAGCTCATCTGCGAAGCCGGATTAATATCCAGAATTATTGGGATTGATGCGACGCTCATGGGGTGTTTGGTGACTATTGAGGTGCCATAGTTTGCGGTGTGAGATTGTCTCCCCAGATTTTTCAAGATGTGATTGGGAGTGTCCCCAGCTCATCCGTGGTGTGGTATTCATCTGCAGAATTATCGGGGTGTGGACTTAATACTCATAGAATATCTAAATCTTTTGCTGGTCACATGTGAAAATTTGCATAATGAGGGAATGAACTCTATATTGTGGAGTACATTAAGGGCTTGCCCTCGGACCTATGTAGTATGGGATGCATAGAATCCGAACAAGTATGCATTAGTGTCATCGTTGTGTGAATGTCTGCATTAGGCATCAAGTTCATATCATACACTGACATGTTTAGGATATTCACCTCTTACAATTTATTTCGCATTCAAGTTTGTGTTTGCTAAAGTAGAAGAAACGTTGTATTACAATATCCCGTCAGTTGTATGCAATTGACATGCCTACCATTTTCAAGTGCATGACATGGATTAGCGAAAGATATAAAGATGAGTTAATACTGATGATTACTGCCAGATTATAATTTGTTGTATGTTTTATGTAACTTCCACCGAGTATTGTAACAAACAATGTATTATGAAATGTTTTAAATTCCTTATAAATTTGTATGAATTGACGTAAAAGATCATGTTGTGCTACGAATTTCATGTATTGAAATTCGGGCAATATACTGTGATATCAGAGCCGACTTCAATGAGTAGTAGAAAATTATAAGGAAGACACATTAGGGTGGACATTAGAAGTGTGAGTTCTGTTTTTAAAGATTTAAATGTAAGTTGATACAACTATTTATATTTGTGTTGCTCTATACACTGAAGTGTTTTCCTCCCTTTCACTATAAGATGGTGGATAACCAAAAACCGATAGATGAAGCAGAATAGGAGCTATTCTTTGAGGACCCCGAAGAAGAAGAACAAGAACCAGAAGAAGAAGAGGACCCAGAAGAAGCAGTAGAGGAATTGCGAGAATCTCGGGAAATCACTCCACCTCCGCTTGAATCCCAAGATGAATCTTCGAATGAAGAGCCGGTTCGGGACAAGAAAGACCATATCATCACTTCTCTCCTTAAGCAGCTGGTTATCCCCAAGTGGAGAGTAACCCACACGGAAGCGCATCATGCAGAAGATAAGAAAAACATCGCCGCTCTGAGTCAGCGAGTTTGGGTACTGGAGAAGTGTTGCCACAGGAATGCTTGGTATTTCACCCAACTGGACAACAAAACTTGTTGAGGGAAAGAAGAATTTCGACAAAGATACGAAAAGATGCAGAAGGAAATAGACAATCTACGGGGAGAGCTCAGAGAAGCCAAGATGAACCGTAGAGTCTAAACTGTTCTATGCTTGTTTAAAGTTCTGTAGGAAGATTTGGAATTTTTTGATGTTCTTTATGTATGGATATGTGGACCAATTTTATTTCTGAGTATAAGAAGTTTATTTTGGAAATGAGTAATTTGTGTTGGAAGAAAGTCTATGTTATTGTTGCTTTTAAGGATTGATGAAGTTTTATGAACCAGAAATGGCTGAAAGGAGGACTAGAAATGGTGAAGGATCAAGTGGAGATGGCAACCGACTTGATTTGGAAATGGAGCTGGCCCGTGTATACCAGACACTTAACACTTTTGTTGCAGCAAGTGTGAACTGGAATACAAGGGCAGGGCAAGCAGTGCAAGTCCCGGAGGCTATCATGTTGGTAGAATCCTTCAAGAGGATGAAACCACCTATCTTTCAGGGCAAGGCGGATACCGATACAGTTGATGATTGGATCCGTAGATTGAAATGGTGTTTAAAGTGTTGGATACCTCGGAGGCTGGTAAGGTAAAGCTAGAAACTATCTGATTGGAGAAGGAAGCCAGAGTCTGGTGGAAGTCCATGAAGAGGGCCTTGGGCAATGAGCCTATCACTTGGGAAGACTTCCTGGAGGAGTTACGTAGCCGTTACTTCCCAATGGACGTTGTTACCGCTGGATCTGGTGTGGGGGTAAACAGATGAGATTTGTGAGTTCGTGGAAAAACCTGAATAGCGGATCCAAGCCTGCTGATTCCTGCCACTAACCTGCAAGGAAGTGCGATACATCGGGGTTGATTCTGGCGACACACCCTCCGACGCTCTTATCAGTAATCAGTGATGATTAAGAAAGAGCTTAAGTTGGAAAAAGAGTGATTACCTGGTCACAGTGGTAAGTAGGAGGTATTTATAGTCGCCATGGGAGTCTGATTAGGGACCTGATATCCTGTGAAACCGTTAGGAGTAAAATCCTCATAATTAGTTTAGAAAACTGATCCCTGATTCCCGGTGAGAGGATAACTGCAAATCAGGCCCGTTGATTTAGTCAAATCAGTGACCCTGATCTCCTCTTGCTGGTCTGGGTTTGTCTTGGGTCGAGACCCGTACCCAGCTGGAGTGGATCCGTTTCGCGGGTTATTGGATCTGTGGAGGGGAGATCCAGTGCCCGCTTAGGGTCCATCTATATGCAAAATTACCGTTTTACCCCTGCGCTTCAAGATTCGTTCCCGATCTGGACGGTTCCGATTTAACCCAATTTTTAGCCATATCACGAGCCCCCCACTACTAAAGACTGAGTGTGATCAGTCTTTGAGGAGTAGTTTAACTGTTTCAGTGGCTAGTGGAGTTGTATCGGAGTCGGAATGGAGGGTTTTGAATCTCGAAGGGGGTAGTGAGGTGATTTTTGAAACTGTAAGCTGTTCCGAAGCCTTGTTGAATATTCGACGGTTTTTATCTATTTTTTCGGATTATTTATTTAATTTTGCGATGTGTTAACCAGTCATTCGGGGCCCTTAACAGTACATTCTAGGCAATAAGCGTTTGTTCAGGGACTGAAAAATATTCTCCTGAATTTATAATTTTTTCTAGAATTTTTAGTTAATTTTCCCGAATTTTTAGCAAGTTTTTTGCAATTTTTAAATAAATAAAATGATTAAATAAATAAAAACAAATTTTTAATACCTATTTATGGCGTGACTTGATCTGGGCCCTTGATCACGCGCGAGCGCGAATATCTGAAAGATCTGGCAGTTGTAGTCGCTCGGCAGCCATTTTCTCACTTTTGGAGCTCGGATGGGCACTTGCTCGGTTGGCCGACCGGGGTTATGAGGGTTCGGCTGTCTGAACGACGTGGCGCAATCTGAGCCGTTGGATGGTGGCGCGAATCTTGAGACGGGCTCCATTCCCAAGAAAGCGCTATCTTGTCGTCTAGCGCACGTGGCACGATCTGGACCGTCCATCATCAGAAGCGCAAATTTCTGGAAGATCCAAAGGTCGTGGTCGCTCGGCCGCTTTTTTCTCTGTTTTGGAGCTCGGATGGGCACTTGCTCGGTTGGCCGACCGGAGGTCTAAGGGTTCGGCCGTTCGAGCGATGTGGCGCAATCTGAGCCGTTGGATGGTGGCGTGAATCTCGAGACGGGCTCTGTTCCCAAGAAAATGCTATCTTGTCGTCTAGCGCACGTGGCACGATCTGGACCGTCCATCATCAGAAGCGCGATTTTCTGGAAGATCCAACGGTCGTGGTCGCTCGGCTGCTTTTTTCTCTGTTTTGGGGCTCGGATGGGCACTTGCTCGGTTAGCCGACAGGAGGTCTAAGGGTTCGGCTGTTCGAGCGACGTGGCGCGATCTGAGCCGTTGGATGCTGGCACGAATCTCGAGACGACTCAGTTCCCAAGAAAATGCTATCTTGTCGTTTAGCGACACTGGCAGGATCTGGGCCGTCTGATCGAGATCTTACACGAATATTTGAGGAGAAAGTGAATTTTCTCCGTTTTGGGGCTCGGATGGGCACTTGCTCGGTTAGCCGACCGGAGGTCTAAGGGTTCGGCAATCCGAGCATGGTGGTGCGATCTGGGCCGTTGGATGACGGAACGAATCTCGAGACGGTTCAGTTCCCAAGGGCATTAACGGTGCCCTGGGATTTGTGTGGCATTCCACCTTCCCGGGGTCATTAAGAGTGGTGTCCTCTAATTAATGCGTGGCGTTTCAGCTCCCTAGGCGTGACCGCTGGGCTCCCGTCGCTTGGCCTCCCGAGGGTCATAATGGCTGGTCCTTGGGGGGAGGTTATAAATACCCCACTCGCCTTGTAGTTTCAGTCACAGCAATGTTGATTTTTAGCCATCGGAGGTGTCTACCTTGAGCGGATGCCCGTTTTTTGAAAAATTTTAAACCTGAGAGCGCCGGAGGGGTGGTCACTCTTCCGCCGTGATCTTCTCCTGATTCTGACTGCCCCAGTGCGGATGTCAGGGTCAGGGGGGATCAGGGCAGAAGTGTTGACGACTGAAGTCTGGACCTGGGGGACAAGGTGCTTCGGAAGGATGGGTGGTCACTCTTCTGCCATGGTCTTCTCCTAATTCTGACGGCCCCGATGTGGGTGTCAGGGTCAGGAGAGATCAGGGCAGAAGAGGTGACGACCGAAGTCCGGACCCGGGGGACAAGCTACTTCGGAAGGATGGGTGGTCATTCTTCCGCCATGATCTTCTCCTGGTTCTGACGGCCCCGATGTGGGTGTCAGGGTCAGGGGAGATCAGGGCAGAAGAGGTGACGACCGAAGTCGGACCCGGGGGACAAGTTGCTTCCGAAGGATGGGTCTCCTCCGATCTCTGTCTTCCTTCCGGGCTGACGGCTTCTGATGATTGTCAGCCCGAAGGAGCTAGAGATGGGAGGTGTGCCGATCTGCTTTCTGACTGGGCCCCATGCGATGGTGGTTTTTCTCCAACCCTTGAACGATTCGTGGTTTCGGCTTCCGAGGTCGAAAGCCTCGAGTTGCTCACGGGTGAGAGGGGAATCGACCGAGTCCTAGGGCCCGGGGGGCCCGCCGAGGGCGGTGCCTTAAAACCTTTAATCCAAATTTTCTCTTGCTTCCTGGGATAGATGCGGGGTGTCCGAGCCCGAAGTGCTTCATCCGGGCAACGTGGCGCGATCTGACCCATTGGATGGTGGCGCGAATCTCGAGACGGGCCCATTTTCCAAGAAAATGTTATCTTGTCGTTTAGCGACGCTGGCAAGATCTGGGCCGTCTGATCGAGATCTTACACGAATGTTAAGGAGAAAGTGAATTTTCTTCGTTTTAGGGCTCGGATGGGCACTTGCTCGATTAGCCGACCGGGCCCTTTGATGTTGGGTTCAGATCGCACGTCGCTCCGAGCTACTTGTATCGAAACGTTTTGTCTTTTCGCCAACAGTTGCTGCTCGGTCACAAAGTCGTTTCAATAGCGGGCCAAGAGTCGCGTCCTTACGTTAGTAAGCCCAAGAGACTTTTTCTTTTACTATAAATCTTCACTCCCTCACCCCAAACCTCATTATTCACTTTTACTTTCTCTTTCAAGTTTTTACTTTTCACCATCGAAGTTTTTAGCTCCTGGGTGGTGCTGCTAGCTGTCGCGGCAAGGCGTTTCTTTGCTCCGGCAAACTTTTCCGACCGTAACAGTCACTTCAAGGTCAGTCTCTCTCCTTTCTCTTTAGAAAAAATGGTTAAGATTACTTCTTCTGATGAGACCCCCGCCTCAGACCAAGTCGTTAGCCGAGCGGGTAAAGGAAAGGAGGTGGTAGAGCCGACCGAGCAGACCGTTGTTCGGTCGAGCAAGAGTGGTGAGGTTGCCGAGCCACCCCAGGAGGTTGTGGTGAAGTCCCAGAAGGGTAAAGGAGTGGTCACGATCATTGAGCAGCCGAAGACGGCAGGGGAGTTCGGTCGGCAGCCTATCGTTCTGTCAAGCGTGGGGAGTGTTCGGAGCTACTCCGAAGAGATGCTGGAGAAGGTGACCCAGGGCACTGCCAAGTCAGTAGAGGAGAATGAGCCGAGAGAGTTGTCCGAGATGGACCAGACCATTTCGTCTCTAATAGAGGCTGATCTGCATCGGATCCGGACCGGATTCCAGATCCCTGCCGAGTACGGGCTACTTCTCCCCGGACCGGGATTCTGAGCCTGCACGTCGTCTTCGGCTGACGCATGCGTATTTCCCCTCGACTCCTTGGCCGCCGGGCTCCGCTTTCCGCTTCATCCATTCATCGTCGAGGTTCTTAATTGGTACGGTTTGTGCCCTGCCCAGCTGATGCCGAACACTTGGAGGCACGTCTTGGCGTTTGTTCTTCAGTGTCAAGAGATCGGGGCCGAGCCAAGCATGTTTCTCCTTCGGAGCCTCTACCGCCCTTGCCAGCCGAACAGGAACGAGCAGAGGTTCTACCTTTCGCCGCGGACAGGCGTGAAGTTGATCGAGAACCCGGACTCGATCAAGCATTGGAAGGAGAAGTATTTCATTGTCCGAGCTCCCGCACCCTGGGCAATTCCGATAGCTTGGTCGAGGGAAGGCCTGCCCAAGCGAGCGAAGAAGGAGCCAGTGCTGAGTGACGAGGAGGCAGAAGTCCTCAAGAAACTCCTCGGCCTACTGACGCTAAGTTGGAAAGACATTACCGAGGAGGCTTTTTTCCGAGGGGGTCTCAGTTCGATCGACCCCAGTACGCTTCTGGTATTTTTTTTTTTTGCTTGAAGTTCATGAAAATTTTTCTAAGTTTTTTCGTTCGGTTTGTGCAGAGTCTTCTAAGATGGACTATAGGGCGTTGATGGCAAAGGCCAAGGCTAGGGAGCAGGAGACGAGAAAGAAGAGACCCTCGACAGGGCCTCAGGGCGGCCGAGCACCGAAGATACCTTCGGTCCCGAAGACCGCCGACCTGCAGGGGGTCGTTGTTCCGGATGTCGATCCCGAGCAGGAGAAGGTCGCTGCCTCCGATCCTTCTATCTCGGATGCGCCGATTCCAGCGGCGAAGGCAGATGCTCCCGGCTTGTCGAGCAGAGCGTTTAACGTGAGCAAGGTGTTATCCCTCCAAGTTCCGCCCCTCACTACCGAAGCGGAGAAGATTCTGACCGAGGGGCACAAACAGATCTTCGTCCCCGACTGGCAAGTGATGAAGGTCGACGATTTTTTGGGCGACGGCAACATTTGTATGCAGGCGGTGAAGCACCTACCGACCCCAAAGGACCGAGCGGCCCTTAAGTCCAGGGAGGTTGGGGACGCCACAATGCAGATTGCCCTGGAACACGATGTCGGTAAGTGGACCGAACACTTTCTTCTTGAAGCATTTTTTCTAAAATTTTCTAAGTCTCTAGGTCCGGACCTTAACGGTTTGTTCTCTTTTCAGACCCTCTGCCATTTCAACTTCTTGCTCGAAGAGTTGGCGAGCAAAGAACAAAAGCTGACGGCGCAGTATGACCGGGAGAGGTCGGAGTGCGCAAAAGCAGTGAAGCTGCTCGATGCTGAGCTACTCCTCTCGGCAAAATGCAGAGACGAAGTGGCAGGGTTGGAGGCGCAGCTGGCCGATGCCGTTCAGCGGTCGAAGGACGAGGTAGCCAAGCTCGAGGCCTCGGAGAAGGAGAATGCCGAGCTGAAGGAGGAGCTGGCCAAGGTTCGGTCGGAGGCGGAGAAGGCTCGGAAGAAGACCGAGAAGATCATGGCCAAGCACCGGTCGAAGGTGGCGAAGGCGAAGAAGGCTGTCCAGGACGAGGCTGAGCAGCACATGTTTAAGAACATGGAGGACGCGTATGGCCGAGCCCTGCTTCATATCGCCGCTCGGACCCGGGGTTCGACACATCTTCCTACCACTTCTATGACCCCGTGGAGGGGGAGGAGGAGCTTCCCCCGGCAATGCTTAGCCTCGAGGGACAGGCCGACGGTGTCGAAGGCACGGCCGAGACGGAGGTCGAGGTTGAGGGGGAGGACGACTCCGAGGAGGAGAGAGAGGGCGATGTAGTGCCCCGAATTTCTAATATAATAACTTAGAAAATACGTGGCACAATCCCAGCATCAACTTCAATGTAATAGTACAACTTTAATATTGTCTGAGTATCTATAAGACAAATTTTAATATTTTTATAAGACAAATTAGATACTATGTAGTACAACTGCCCACTACAGGCTGCCTCTCAAAAGGTGGTTAACCAATTAGGTGACTCTTGATCATTGGCTAATTATATTTATACTCAAATTAGTTTTTGTGCACCTCCCATGTAGGACTAAATTTCTCAAATCCTTCTCAAATTCTCAAATCCCGCGCAGACCAGTCGACTGCTCAAACCACCAGTCGACTGTTTGCTCAAGAACTGGGGTATTACAGGTGAGGACGAGGACGAGGTCGAGGGCGAGGACAAGGCCGAGGGGTCGACAGACCCGAGCGACAAAAAGGTCGACCCCTGACTTGGTTGCGTCTTTGGTTTTTTTTTTGTAAGGCCTGACCGCGGACTGGCCACCGCTTTTGTAACGCTTTTTGAATTTTGAATGAAAGTGCTTTTTGTTTGGCCAAAAATTCTCCAAGTGTTAGTCTCCGGATTTTGTGTTTGATTAGTCGTTTCATTTCTCCAAGTGTTGGGCGTCGGATTTATCTCTGCTTTTCAGGTGAAGTTTGGTCCGATCACGGAGGTTTCGTACCTTCGTAAGGAGCTGACCAAAATGAAGCTAGAGCTTTCCCATAGCTGAGAGAGGCGGTTTTATATGTTCTTGAAGCTGGAGGAGATAAAGGTAGCTGCGAGGGGATATTGTCGCAAGTTGAAGCAACTACGGAAGCAACCCCAAGCTCCTTGTCCCGAAGGTGAGACTGAAAGGCTTCGTAGGGAGCTTTCCGTCGTCGAGCAAAAGAATAACGAGCTCTTGGCCGAGATCCATCACTTGGAGTTATCGGAGAAAGAACACTCGGCGGAAGAAGAGAGACTAGCTTCTGAGTTGGAGAAGGTGTCATCCGAGCGCCAAAGTTGTTGGCCGAGGTCGACAAGCTTAGGAGGATTACGTTAGACAGGGGGATCGAGGTCACACATTATCGACGACTCGCGACTGATAGCGCCAATGTCTCGGGCTCGTCAAGACGCCCTCGTTTGAAGATGTCGGCGAAGGATGATGCCCTAAGAGACAGGATTATCGAGTTGGAGGAAGAGGTCGCATCGCTCAAGCCTCTGCCTGAGAGGGCCAACGTTTGTAGTACGTCATGTACTCGCGAAGAGAGCGAGAGAGGGATTATCTTCTATGAACATGCAACTTGTTTGCCTGCGGCGAGGCAGAGTCCTGCTGACGCTCAGAGTAGTGTAGCTGTCTCGTCTAGCGGTGCCTCGGTCGGTGCTACAGTTGGAGTTAGCGGCGAAGGGGGATCTTGCTTCGCTGGTTTGGAATCGAGCTCGGAGGTTAGGTGTCGCCGCCCCCGCGTTTCCTTGAACCGAAGCGTACCACTTCCGAAGAGGCACTAAACAAAGTTGTCTTATGTTCCTTTAAGCTATTGTAAAACTCTGTCGTAGCGTTGGTCTTGTTGTATGTAGAGTCACTATATTTGAATAAAAGCCTGAAAGTTTGTTTTGAAAATTCTTGAAGTGTTGGAGTTCGGCAATGTTTGAAATTTTGTTGTTTGTCTCTTCCTCTTTTCAGCTCATGGTGGTAGCTCAAGACGCCGACCCGAATCGCTCGGATGACCACGCTCGAACCGAGGCTGGCTCGGGGGTGACGAGGTTGCGCTCGGCAAGGTGCCGGGAGCGGCTCTATGAAGTCGTGCTGGGATTGCGCCGAGCCGAAAGCGAGCGGGGCCACCTTCAGCTCATCCTAAGTCAGCGAGACATCGAGATCCGGCGTATGGAGAGCAGGACCGCCGAGATGACCCCTACAGGAGAGGACGAAGATTCGCCGACCGTCTTTAGCAACGCCCTTCGGATCCAGTGTGTTCGGCACAATTTGTCGAAAATAATAGCCAAAAGAGATGATCTGCTCTCTGAGATCCGCCACTTGCAGACTGTAGAGGCGGAACTTCGGACGGAGGAAGGGAAACTGACGGCCGAGGTTGCCAAACTGACGACCGAACGGGACGTTGATGATTTTTCTTTAAAAACCGAGTGTGGTGGGTCGGCATTGTAACTTTTGTTCTTTAAGGCCTTGTAACTTTGTTGTACGGAATAGTCGCCTTGTACTGTGTCCCAATTATTGATAACATTTCTTTCTCGAACTAGCACGTCCTTTGTAGCTCTGCGTAGTTGTTTCGTTTGTGACTGTGTTCATCGCGCCGAGGACTCCGAACCGGCCCCTCACTCGTTCGCGGTTCGGCGCCGTAGCGCGATCTGAGCCGTTGGAATTTGGCATGAATCTCGAGACGACTCAGTTCCCTAGAAAACGCTATCTTGTCGTTTAGCGACGGTGGCAGGATCTGGGCCGTCTGATCGAGATCTTACACGAATGTTGAGGGAAAAGTGACTTTTCTCCGTTTTTGGGCTCGGATGGGCACTTGCTCGGTTAGCCGACCGGAGGTCTATGAGTTCGGCTGTTCGAGCGACGTGGCGTGCTCCGAGCGTACCTCTCGCTCGTTCGCGGTTCGGCGACAAATAGCGTTCGACCAGAAGTGCCGAGCAGTGCTTCGGTCTCCTCTTCTCACGAAGTTGCGAGATGAGTCGAGCCTTACCCAAGGGTGGGTTCGCCGATCATAGTGAGAGTTCAACAGTCGTGGGAGCAATTCCGAATGGTGACCCACTCCTAGCCCGCTTAGAAGCGAGCTTGCGGAGCAGAATCGAACCAAGCGTTGGACTCCGGAACCATCGTTAGAGTTCAACGGTCGTGGGAGAAATTCCGAATGGCGACCTACTCCTAGCCCGTTGAGAAGCAAGCTTGCGGAGTAGAATCGAACCAAGTGTTGGACTCCGGAACCATCGTTAGAGTTCAACGGTCGTGGGTGCAATTCCGAATGGCGACCTACTCCTAGCCCGCTGAGAAGCGAGCTTGCGGAGTAGAATCGAACCAAGTGTTGGACTCCGGAACCATCGTTAGAGTTCAACGATCGTGGGAGCAATTCCGAATGGTGACCCACTCCTAGCCCGCTGGGAAGCGAGCTTGCGGAGTAGAATCGAACCAAGTGTTGGACTCCGGAACCATCGTTAGAGTTCAACGATTGTGGGAGCAATTCCGAGCGGCGAACTACCTCTCGCTCGCCTAAGAGCGAGCTTGCGAAGTAGAGTCGAGCCGGGTATTGGACTCCGAACTATTGATTGAATAAAGAATAAAGGCGGAGAGACACAAGCAATTTTATAAATACAAAAAACAATTCTTTATTGATAATTGACGGCGAGCCGTTTTTACATTTGACAACTTAAGAGAGGAATTACAAGTTAGAGGAGAGGAATGGTTCGACACCCTGTGATACTCAGAGAGGCGCCGGGGCGCTTTCTTGGTATTTTAAAAGGTGGTCGGCATTCCAGGTCCTCGGAATCTCCCTGCCCTCGAGGTCTTCCAGACGATATGCTCTGGGCAGAACTACCCTTGCGATCTTGTAAGGTCCTTCCCAATTCGGGGCTAGTTTGCTCTTCTGACTGGGGAAGGAGATGGATAGTTTTCTGAGGACTAAGTCCCCCTCCTTGAGATCGGTGGGTCGGACTTTCTTGTTGTACGCCAATTCGATCCTCCTCCGGTAGTTCTGTTGGCGGATCGACGCCCTTTCTCTCAGTTCGTCCACCAGGTCTAGGTTCGCCGGAGGTCTCTGACGTTTTGCTCCTTGCTGTAGGCTACGAGGCGAGGAGAAGGTATCCCGACTTCGAGAGGTATCACTGCCTCGGACCCATAGGTGATGTTGAATGGGGACTCTCCTGTGGGGGTCCGTTTGTTGGTGCGATAGTTCCACAGCACGTTGGGGAGTTGGTCGACCCATAAGCCTTTGGAACATTTGTCCAATCTCTTCTCGATACCAGACAGGATCTGCCTGTTAGCATTCTCCGCCTGGCCATTCGACTGTGTGTGGGAGACGGAGGAGAAGCGCTGTTGGATGGCAAGGTCTTCACATAGAGCTCGGAACGCGGCCCCAGTAAACTGAGTTCCGTTGTCTGTGACGAGAACACGGAGGATGCCGAATCGGCAGATGACGCTCTTCCAGAAGAATTGAAGCACCTTGTTCTTGGTGATAGTGGCAAGGGGCTCGGCCTCAATCCACTTCGAGAAGTAGTCGATGGCTACAACCAAGAACTTGAACTGGCCCGGAGCTGGAGGGAATGGCCCTAGTAAATTCATCCCCCACATTGCAAAGGGGATAGGACTTGATAGGGAGGTGAGGTTGGCTTGGGGGAGGCGACGAATGTTGGAATGTCTCTGACAAGAGCCACATTGCCGAACGTGTTGCTCGGCGTCTTGAAGGAGAGTCGGCCAGAAGTATCCGTAATTTAGAGCTTTCCGAGCCAAAGACCTAGACCCTGAATGTGCCCCGCCGATGCCTTTGTGGAGCTCCTGTAAGGCGTAGTCGGCCTGTTCTGGGGAGAGGCACCTCAGGTACGGTCAGCCGTCAATCTGTGAGAAGGAGCGCTTGTACAAGATCCCCTCGATCAGGATGTACCGCTCGGCCCTGGTTCTTACTCGGCGTGCTTCCTTGGGGTCCTCGGGGAGGAGTCCGTCCCTCAAGAATTTCACTAACGGCTTCATCCAATTATCTTGCAGTAGGACCGGCAATGACTCCAGTGAGTCGAGGGTCCCGTCTTCTATGCTCGGTTTCATGAGGACCTCGATCAAGACGGTCTGCTCGAGACCTTGGAGGTAGGATGAGGCCAACTTGGAGAGGGTGTCGGCTTGTGAATTCTCTTCTCGAGGGACTCGTTGGATGAGTGCCTCTTCGAACCGGGCCATGAGGGCTCGGACTTTGGCGAGGTACTTCGCCATCCGTTCGTCCCGTGCCTCGTAATCGCCCAAGACATGGTTCACAACCAGCTGAGAGTCACTATGGATTCGGAGGCGCTGCGCCCCGGCACTTCGGGCAAGTCCGAGGCCCGCGATTAGTGCCTCATACTCTGCTTCGTTGTTTGAGGCTTGAAATTCATGCGGAGGGTATACTGGAGGACGAAGTCATCTGGACCCATCAGGATGATACCAGCGCCGCTTCCCTCATTGCAAGATGAACCATCAACAAAAACCATCCAAATAGGGGGTCCGTTCGGGACGTGGCTGACCTCGGGAATGGTGGTCTCGACAATAAAGTCCGCGAGGGCTTGAGCTTTGATTGCAGTCTGGGGCTGCTAGGAGATGTCGTGTTGGCTCAGCTCGATGTACCATTTCATAAGCCGGCATGAGGTTTCCGGCCTGTGGAGGACCTACTTCAGCGGTTGCTCGGTGAGGACCACAACCGAGTGGGACTGAAAGTATGGGCGGAGCTTCCTTGCCGCCATAACCAGGGTGTAGGCCATCTTTTCTACCTTTGGGTTGCGGAGCTCGGCGTCCCGAAGCACCTTGCTCACATAGTAAATGGGCCTCTGGGACCGGTCTTCTTCCCTCACCAAAACAGCACTTAGGGTCTGCTCGAAAGTAGCTAAGTAGATGAAGAGGGTTTCCCCTGGAACGGGCTTGCTGAGAAGGGGAGGATTGACCAAGTAGGCTTTCAGGTGTTCGAACGACTCATGTTGCAATTCGCCCCACTCGAAACCCTTGGCCCCCCTGAGAGCCTTGAAGAAAGGGAGGCACTTTTCCCTAGACTTCGAAAGGAATCGCCCAATAGCGGCGAGGCGACCCGTAAGCTTCTGCACTTCCTTGATGGTCCGAGGCGGGGCCATGTCTAGTATAGCTTTAATTTTTTCAGGATTTGCTTCGATCCCTCGCTGGCTGACCATGAAGCCGAGGAATTTTCCTGATGAGACCCCGAACGCACACTTGTTCGGATTAAGCCTCATGTTGTGCCTTCTCAATACGCCGAATACCTCCTGTAGGTCGGCCACATGGTCTGTACCTCGGACGCTCTTCACGAGCATGTCGTCGACGTATACTTCCATGTTGCAGCCTATCTGGCTTTGGAAGACTTTATTGACGAGGCGCTAGTAGGTGGCTCCACCATTCTTCAATCCGAACGGCATAACTCTGTAATAGTAGAGGCCCTGGTCGGTAATGAAGGAAGTCTTCGGAATGTCCAGGTGGAACATTCAAATCTGGTTATAGCCGGAGAAGGCGTCCATGAAGCTGAGGAGCTCATGGCCCGAGGTGGCATCAATGAGGGTGTCGATATTCGGGAGAGGGAACGGATCCTTCGAACACGCCTTGTTCAAGTCTGTGAAGTCGATGCATATTCTCCAGGACTTGCTGATGAGGAACTTTCGACTCGGGTCCTCGTCCGAGAAGAGCACTTCTTCCAATTCGTCCGCCGGCTCGGACGTGAGTCGGACGTTCGGCTCGGGGATCTCTAAAGTCTCGAGGGAGAGCACCGGACCCCCAGTGGAAGTCATGTAGCACTTCCGAGCCGTCTATTGGCTGCCCTTGACTTCTCCCACTCCCACTCGGGTGGGGAACTTCATCTTGAGGTGGTACGCCGAAGGAACGGCTTCCAGGGCAGCTAGGCCAGGTCGGCCCAAGATGACATTGTATGCAGCCGGGACATCGACGACCATAAAGTCCATCGGCTCTGTCCGGGTGGTAGGGGTCTTCCCAGCAGTTACGTCCAGGGTGATAACCCCTTCGACAGTTATTGGTACCCCCGTGAACCCGTGGACCGTGTAGCCGACCGGTTTGAGGTGATCCCGGGATAGTGGCAGCCCTCGGAAGGCCGAGAGGAAGAGGATGTTCACGGAGCTCCCGTTGTCTACCAGGATCCTCTGCACTTTGAAGTTCGCCATGCGGAGGTCGATAACAAGTACGTCGCAGTGGGGAGTCCGGACCCCCTCGAGGTCTTCATCAGAGAAAGTTACTGGGACGCCGAGGCCTTTGGGGGGAGGGGCGCTGTGAACTGAGTTGACCTCTCGGACGAAGGCCTTTCGAGAGGAGTTGGAAGAGCCCCCTTATTGGGCCCCCGTGGATAAGGTGCAGAACATGTTCCTCCTCGAACTCGGGGGTTTCATCTCGTCGCTCGGAGCGCTTGTTAGCCCCCCGAGGCAGAGGAGTGGTGCGATCTCCCCGATCATTTGCCTTCACAAACTTAGCCAACTACCCCCTCTGGATGAGGGCCTCTATTTCGTTCTTCAGCGCCCGGCAATCGTTGGTGTCGTGGCCATGATCCCGGTGGTAACGACACCACTTCTCCTTGTTCCTCCTCTTGGCCTGGGGTGTTCATCCTCAGAGCGGGAGGTATAACTCCCTCCTTCTCAACTTCCATCAGGATAGTGGAGACGTTGGTAGTGAGAGGGGCTAAATTTCTCGAACCTGGGAGGAGGACGGCGCTGACCGCTATTATCCTTCTGTAGCTTCTTGGCCCCTTCCTCTTCCGCTGTCTTTCTCTTCGACCCGGAAGCGGATCCTCCGAAGCCCGGGAAGCACTCGGCTTCCTCAGCCCGAATATACTTCTCGCATCTAAGGAGAAGGTCGGCGAAGTTGTGCGGGGGCTTTTTGGCGAGGGACGACCGAAGGTTAGAATTGAGGACGTTGGACTGGAATGCGACGGTCGCCACAGACTGGTCGAGGGAGGCGATGGACCGGACCTCCGCAGTAAATCTCCTCACATAGTCCCTCAACTTCTCCCCCCTCTCCTGTCGCAGGTGTAGTAGAGAGAGGCTGGTCTTCTCAGTTCGTCTGCTGCTCACAAAGTGTGTTATGAAGAGCGTTTCGAACTGCTCAAAAGAGAAGATGGAAGAGGGAGCGAGCCGGGAGTACCATTCCGGCGCCTGAACCCTTGAGAGTGGCGGGGAAGGTTTTGCAAAGCATGGCGTCGGAAGCTTGGTGGATTAGCATCAAGGTCTTGAAGCTCTCGACATGATCAACAGGGTCCGACTCCCCTGAGTACGTTTCAAACTGCGGAGGCTTGAAACCCCTCGGGATGTGAGCCTCCATGATAGTCCGAGAGAAGGGGGGTCTACTGGGGCGGACGGTTCTTCCTCTCGATTCCTCTTCTCTGTCCATTCGATCGATGCCCCTCTCCATCTCGTGGAGACGATGGTAGAGGGCATCGTCCCTCCGGTGGTAGTCAAACGATCCCCTGGACTCGTCTTCATAGGAAGGGGAGCGGGGACTACAGCGTCGATAGTCCTGGGATCGGCGAGGACTATGATGGTGTTGCTGGAGACTAGGAGCCGGGGGAGGACTTATGGATCGGTGGCGAGGACTTGGGACCCGTGGGGGTGTTGGAACCCTTTGGGCATTATTGTTGTTGTGGCGAAGGTTGAGGGCTTGCAACACCGTTGCCTGGAATTGTTGGAACTCGGCACGAGTGATGGGTGCCTCATCGTTCCTCGGATGATGCCGACCAGCAGGGGAAAGTGGCCTCCTCCTACAACGCTCGGGAGATTCCCCCTGTCCTCTTCGGTCCGGAGACCTCCTGCCATCTCGGCGATGAGGAGATCGCTCGCCTTGATGTTGGCGGGAGACTCCCTCTCGGGCCCGCTTCTCATCTAGGCGGTTGCGAAGGTCCTCATCCTTCTGCAGGATTTAGAACGGTGTTGCGGAGGTCGGAAGCTCGCGGATTATGGGAGGCCATAGAATCCGAGGAGGCATTGTGTACTGAGACATGGTCTGGGTGGAGAGGTTGCTTCTACCTCCGCTGGTTCTGACCAGTGGGACCATTAGGGGGTTGTTGATTCAGAAGAGGGGGCAGGCCCTGTTGGAAATGGTCTTGGACCGGGGGAGGAAGTTGTTCGGGCTGCGGAGCAGGGAGTACGGGGACTTCCTCTTGTTGATCGGTGGGGTTGGGTCCACGGTTGGACCCCCTGGACCTGACCTTTCTGGGAAGCATGGCTGGAGAAGAGCTAGTCGACGGGAAGATGACAGGCTGCTATTCGTCTGGTTTCCCACAGACTGCGCCAATCTGTTACCGCTGGATATGGTGTGGGGGTAAACAGATGAGATTTGTGAGTTCGTGGAAAAACCTTGAATAGCAGATCCAAGCCTGCTGATTCCTGCCGCTAACCTGCAAGGAAGTGCGATACACTGGGGTTGATTCCGGCGACACACACTCCGACGCTCTTGTTAGTAACCAGTGATGATTAAGAAAGAGCTTAAGTTGGAAAAAGAGTGATTACCTAGGTCACAGTGGTAGGTAGGAGGTATTTATAGTCGCCATGGGAGTCTGATTAGGGACCTAATTTCCTGTGAAACCGTTAGGAGTAAAATCCTCATAATTAGTTTAGGAAACTGATCCCTAATTCCCGGTGAGAGGATAACTACAAATCAGGCCCGTTGATTTAGTCAAATCAGTGACCCTGATCTCCTCTTGCTGGTCTGGTTTTGTCTTGGGTCGGGATCCGTACCTAGCTGGAGTGGATCCGTTTCGCGGGTTATTGGATTTGTGGAGGGGAGATCCAGTGCCCGCTTAGGGTCCATCTATATGCGAAATTACCGTTTTACCCCTAAGCTTCAAGATTCGTTCCCGATCTGGACAGTTCTGATTTAACCCCATTTTTAGCCATATCAGACATGCAGGAGAAGAAGGCAATGGAATTTCAGGCCTTGTAGCAGGGTAACATGATTGTCCGGGAGTATGAGACGAAGTTTACGCAACTCTCTAGATATGCACCCGAATTGGTGACTAATGATGCCAAGAAGACGAGGAAGTTCGAGCAGGGTCTGCTGCTAGGACTAAGGTTTCGTATGATACCACTTGGAATTCGGAAATTCGACAAGCTTGTTCAGAGGGCTGCAGCTACAAATCAGATATAGTACAATATCAGCTAGTGAAAGACCAGAAGAAAAACTGGAGTACTAGCAAAAGGCCTGCAACATCATACAATCTCAAGAGGTTGTCCCCAGTGGAAAGGTTCAAGTTGACCGGGGAAAAGGCAATTTCTGTGATTGGGAAGCCAGGCAAGGGAGAGACAAGACCCCCATGATTAACTTGTTACAATGGTGGAGAAGCGGGTTATTACAGGACAGAGTGTACCAAGCCGCAGACTCCAATAACTTGTTTCAATTGTGGGAAAGAAGGCCATGCTTAGCCGCATTGCCCACAATTCCAATGGGGAGGGCAGAATCCAAAGCAGACAAATCAAGGGAAGAAACCGTACCGACAGGGGCGAGTATTTGACAGAGGAGGACGCCGAGGACTCCGATAACATCATCAGCAGTATGGGAGCATCTGAATAATATGTATGTTGCTATTTTAGAATCTTGTAATAGATGGATGTTATGTACTGAAGGATATAATTCATTATGTATCAGGAAAACTTCTAATAAATGGAATATATGCTACGGTTTTATTCGACACTGGTTCATCGCACACTTTTGTATCTCCCAATTTTGCTCGAAGGTTAGGGGTAGACCGAAAGATTTTTCCCGACAAGGTTTTGGCAATAGCTACACCTTTAGGAGAAACACTGACTACTGATCAGTACTTTGCTGATTGTGAGATCGAGATTGGAGGAAGAATTTTTGGGATCGATCTTATAGAGTTGGAAGTGTTCGGAGTCGATGTCATCATTGGCATAGACTGGATGTCAATCTATAGTGCTAGCATCAAATGCAACAGTAAGGAGGTGATGGTGAAGGCACCAGGGGACCAGCAGTAATATTTTAAGGGAAGAAGAAGTGCTAGGAATTGGTTGCAGCCCCAACCAAGAATAATGTCCCTGAAGAAGTCTAGAAGATTCCTGTAGTCCAGAACTTTTCGACAGTATTCTTGTAGGTTCTACCTGGACTACCACCTCATCGGGATGTGGAGTTCAGTATTGCTATTCAGCCAGGAAATTCACCAATATCCAAGGCATCGTACAGAATGGCACCGGTGGAACAGAATGAGGTAAAGAAAGAAATCGAGGAGCTATTGCACAAAGCTTTCATCAGACCTGGTGCGTCGCCTTGGGGAGTGCTAGTTTTGTTAGTGAAGAAGAAAGATGGATCGATGAGGATGTGCATCGACTATAGAGATTTGAACAAGGTGACTATCCAGAATAAGTATCCTACTCTGCGAATCGATGATTTGTTTGACCGACTTCAAGGAGAAGAGGTTTTTTCTAAGATTGATCTTTTGTCAGGCTATTACCAAGTTCGTGTTAAGGAAGTGGATGTGCATAAGACTGCATTCCGAACACGGGCATTACGAATTCCTAGCTATGCCATTTGGAGTGACGAATGCACCAGCCATATTAATGGATGTGATGAACAGGGTCATGCGACTGTTCATAGACTCTTTCATCGTGGTGTTCATTGACGATATTCTGGTATATTCCAAGTCAGAAGAAGAGCATGCCGAGTACTTTCCAGAGGTGTTAAAGAAGATGCAGGAATAGAAGTTCTATGCCAAGCTATCCAAGTGTGACTTCTGGAAGTCCGAATTCGCGTTCCTGGGTCATATCCTTTCTAAGCAGGGAGTGACCACTGATCCACAGAAGGTAGAAGAAGTGAAAGAATAGCCAAGACCCACATCTGTTAAGAAGATCAGGAGTTTCTCAGGTTTGATCGGTTAATATCGATGATTTATTCAAAGGATGTACAGATTGCAGTGCCGCTCACAGGACTTATGAGGAAGAATGTAAGTTTGAAGTGGACTGAACAATGCAAAGCAAGCTTCCAAGAGTTGAGTTGACTACCGCTCCAATATTGGCTTTGCCGCGAGCGAGAATTGACTATGATGTCTACATAGATGCTTCACATCGAGGTTTAGGCTGTGTACTGATCCAAGAGGAAAAGGTAATAGCTTAAGGGTGAGACCGCATGAGAAAAATTACCCAACCCATGATTTGGAGTTGGCTGTAATCATATTTGCATTGAAGCAGTGGAGGCATTATGTGTATGGGGAGAGTCAATATGTACACAGATCACAAGAGCTTGAAATACATCTATCAGTAGAAAGATTTGAATTTGAGGCAGAGAAGGTGGTTGGAAGTGCTAGAAGACATTCGTCCAGAGATAAAGTATCACCCGGAAAAGGCAAATGTGGTGGCGGATGCGCTCAATCGAAAAAGCAATTTATCATGTTTGATTACAAATTAGGAGAAACTTGTAGAGGAATTCGATCGAGCTGGAATCAAAGTAGTGTTGCAAGGACTGGGAGCATCATTGGCGCAGTTGAGGCTTCAGCCCACGCTGAGAGAGCGGATTGTCGACGGTCAAAAATCTGATCCAGAAATTCAGAATATGAAGTAACAAGTTGGCACAGGCAAATTATCCGAATTCCAAGTAAAGGACAAAGTACTGTGGTTCGGAGAAAGGTTGTGTGTGCCTGATCAAGTAGAATTAAAGGAGAGCATTCTACAAGAGGCACACACTACTCTATTGTCGGTACATCCAGGGAGTACCAAGATGTACAAAGATATTAAGCAGTATTTCTGGTGGTCGGGGATAAAGAGGGATGTAGCAGAGTTTGTAGTAAGATGTGCGACTTGTCAGCAGATCAAGGCAGAGAATCAAAGACCCGAAGGCTTACTACAGCCATTACCCATTCTGGAGTAGAAAAGGAAGAACATTAGCATGGATTTCATCACAGGGCTAACTAGAAGAACCAAGGGGAATGATACGATTTGGGTAATAGTTGATCGACTGACCAAGTCAGCTCATTTCTTGGCGATGAAGATCACCTGGTCGACGGAGATGTTGGTGGAATTGTACACTGGGGAGATTGTGAGACTACATGGAATTCCTGTATCGATTGTTACAGATCGAGATGCACGGTTCACGTCACACTTTTCGAAGAGCCTTCAGAAAGCTTTGGGAACCAGGATTGGCTTCAGTACTAGTTTCTATCCGCAAACAGATGGGCAGACTGAGAGTGTTAATCGGGTGTTGGAGGACATGTTGAGATGCTGCATGATGGATTTCGGCGGAAGCTGGGAGAGGCACTTGGCTTCGGTAGAGTTTTCCTACAATAACAGCTTTCAGCCTAGCATTGGGTTGGCACCATATGAATCTTTGTATGGTAGGAAGTGCAGAACGCCAATATGATGGTATGAAGTGGAAGAAAGGCAGATGTACGGGCCGAAATTAGTGCAACAGATTTCATAGAAAATAAAATTGATCCAGAAGAGACTGGTCGAGGCACAAAGCAGATAAAAGAACTATGCAGATAATCGGAGAAGGGACCTGGAATTTGTGGAAAGTGATTTTGTATTCTTGAAAGTATCTCCAACTAAGGGTGTGATCGTGTTTGGAAAAGGAGGAAAGTTAGCTCCAAGATACATAGCACCATAAAAGATACTGTAGAAGATTGAGAAGACAGCTTGTCGGTTGGAATTACCCAAAGAGCTAGCTCAAATGCACAATGTCTTTCATGTGTCCATGTTGCGGTGCTACATTTCAGATCAAAGTCACCACTTAACTAAAGTGCCAGAAGGTCTATAGTTAAATTTGAGTTACAAGGAATGACCAATGAAGATCATGGATCGGCAGGAAAGAGTCTTGAGAAACAAGATTATACCTATGGTGAAGGTAGTGTGAAGGAACCAGCTAGTCGAAGAGGCAGCTTGGGAATCGGAAGAGAGGAAGAAGAGTGACTATCCCGAACATTTTGCTTAAAACCCCTGGATGTTTTCTCTTTTACCCTCTACTCTTTAACCGTAGTTCTGAGGTAAGAACTATTCTAAGGAGAGAGTGCTGCAACATCCCCAAAAAAAATTATTTAATATTTTCTTTTGCACGTACTTTGCACGTAAATTTTGTGCATGTGTCGATTAATGAAATTCTCATGAGTCATGAAAACTTTTCCTCTCATTTTTACAAGTCACTAGTGTATGGTTAATTTTTAATTAAAATCAACTAGGCTTAAATCCATATTTTGTAACCCATTAAAATAATTATAAATTAAAGCCCATAAACTTTAGGTGTGCACTTAACGTGCATGAACTCTCCTCTAAAAATTAGATGGACTAGTACACATTGCAATGTGGAACATACACACCTAATTTAATTAAAAACTAATATTCAAATTGTATGAAGAAGTGTTCACATGGGGAGCACATGCACGTGTTTTCCCCTTCCATGGTAAGTTGGCCAATGTGAGAAGTGGAGAGAGTGGGAAAGTGTGAGGATGAGTGGAGAGCTCTTTTAGGAAGTGGTGAGTTATTATAACTACTAATTATTTTACCCTATAAATAGTTCCTCCCTTTAGCCATATAGAAGTGCAAATCAAAATTAAAAAATAATAATAAAATAAAAGAGAAAATGAAAGTTGCTTTCCGAAATTGCTAGGAGGAGAGCTTGGGATTTTTTTTGTGTGCTTGTAGAGATTTTGGAGCATCTTGCTAAGGATTCAAATACTAGGAGCTTTTGAGCTGGTTGTCGCTTTTGCTTTCTAATTACTTTATAGAATTCATATTTAGGTGAATGCATTTGAATGGCAATTAAATAATGTGTATGTTTCTATCAATTGCTAAATAATTGTAGAATCCATGATTATGTGTAGAGGTACTTGAAAATGATTAGATGCCTATATGAGTATATGTATGTTTAAGAATGCTTTTAAAATTATGGCTAAACTATCCTAGGGACAATTATTAATTGTTACTCTATATTAAAGGTGCTAGATTATGGAATTGTGCTTCATTGTTAATCTAGATTTAAAATATTTACGTATGGAATTGTGAAATGGTAGGGATGATAAGTTCCCTCATTTTGGTATGAATACTTCCATGTAGTTCTTTATATACCAAGAAATTAATTTAATTGAATCCTAGCATGAAACTTGTATATTGAGTCACACGAAAAGAAAACTAAAAATAGATTTTTGAAGCATAGATAAATTCAAAATAATTGGTTAAATTAAATAAAATACTCTGTCTGGGAATATTAAATTTATACAGTATACTGTGTAGAAGAGATAGGATAATTATAGAATCGAATTATAGTGCAAATGCATCTTTGGGAAAGTGAAATAGAGAGTTGCATTAAAAGTATCATAATCGTAATATAATCAGATGCGTAGGCTTGCTAGCTTGGTCTTAGCGTGAGTGAGTGGACGCTGTGTACAGCGGCCATAGTTCGCGGGTTCGAGCTCCAGTAGGGTTTTTCTTTTTTTTAAAACTCCGAGAAATTTTCAAAACAATAGATCAGGTATTTAAACTATTGATTTGAAGTTTCTTCACAACCTTGTGTTGGCACATTGGTTTGGGCTGCGATTGGGGTTGTCACTAGTTTTGGGTTCGAATCCGGGGGTACACACTTTTTATTTTGTTTGCATTTTTCATGATTCTTCAGGTTTTAAAATTGGGAGAAATTATAGAAATAATTTAGAATATTATTAGAAGACTCGAAAAAAAATTCTACCCTATTTTGAGAGGTATTTTGGAGATAAAAGTCACACTAGACAATGTACGAAATGAATTTAGTTTCTAGTCTAAATTCAAGATTGTTTGTTCATGTAAAAACGATTTAAAATTTTGGGAAAAAGAATTATGAGTATTCTCTACTTTAAGAAATGAATCTTCGATAATATTTATTTTGTGAAGAAAGAATGAAAGGTGATAATCAATCCTATCATTTGGAAAGGATTTTTCATCCTAAAATTTATGACCAGTTAGGAGATAAATAAAGAATGAAATTGGGAGAATATACATATGATATTGGTAGGGAGTTTTATCAAGTTGAAATGCTCTCCTTAGATGTATTATAAGGGAATGAGAAGTTATATTTTTTTATTATGATAATTCAAAGTGAATACATGAGCAAATCAAATAAATTATGAATGAGAAATTGTGTAATTGAAGTTAAGATAACCCATTTGATCCGGTTTGAGATGTTGGAATCTAGAGGCTGAGCGAGCCCCTAAATGACCAGTAAGTTGTGATTTGGTAAGTAGCCAGTGTTGGCTGACAATTCTACTTGTGTTGATTTATGTCCGGTGGGGTAAGCTAGCTCTAGGTCGTAATGATTATAATTAAACTTTACCTAGGGACATGCACTAGATTGGGAATGTGATAAGGTAAGAGCAAACATGGGTATGAGGGTCTCAGATGATCTGCAGTGTGAAATTCTCTTTCTAGAATTATCAAGATGTGATTGGGAGTATCCCCGGCTCATCTACGGTGTGGGATTCATCTCCAGAATTATCGGGATCGAGGCAACGCACATGTGGTGTTTGGTCACTATTGAGGCACCATAGCTTGCGGTGTGAGATTGTCTCCTCAGAATTATCGAGGTGTGATTGGGAGTGTCTCCTGCTCATCTGCGTTGTGGGATTGATCTGCAGAATTATCAGGGCATGGGTTTAATATTCATAAAATATCTAAATCTTATGCTAGTACAGGTAAAAATTTGCATAACGTGGGATTGAACCTTATATTATGGAGTACGTTAAGGGCTTGCCTTCGGACCTATGTAGTATGTGATTCATAGAATCCGAACAAGTATGCATTAGTGTCATCGTAGTGTGAATGTCTGCATTAGGCATCAGGTTCATATCATACATTGACATGTTTAGGATTGTCACCTTTCACATTTTATTTCCATTCAAGTTTGTGTTTGCTAAAGTAGAAGAATCGTTGTATTATAGCATCCCGTCAGTTGTATGCCACTGACGTGCCCACAGTTTTCAAGTGCAGGACATGGATTAGCAAAAGATATAAAGATGAGTTGATACTGATGATTACTTCCAGATTAGAATTTGTTGTATGTTTTATGTAACTTCTGCCGTGCATTGTAACAAACAATGTATAATGAAAAGTTTTAAATTTTTTGTAAATTTGTACGAATTGAAGTAAAAGATCATGTTGTACTACGAATTACTTATATTTGGAATTCGGGGCGTTACAAGTCTAACCGGTTTGGGCCTAAACACATTAGCCTAACCTGGCTAAGATGTTAGCCAAACAT
The DNA here is from genome assembly GCA_017893485.1 of Hemerocallis citrina. Taxonomy (NCBI): domain Eukaryota; kingdom Viridiplantae; phylum Streptophyta; class Magnoliopsida; order Asparagales; family Asphodelaceae; genus Hemerocallis; species Hemerocallis citrina. Next base: position 138,971,662 of record CM030359.1, on the reverse strand, counting down.
TGCTAGTGCCTAACTTGGGCTCTTATACCACTAAAGACCTTGTCACGCCCCGCTTCCTGTTATACGGGCTTGTAACTGAGGCCCAGCGAATGATATAAGTATACCAACCCATATCCTCCATAAGCTGTACAATTCCAGTAAGCTCAATAATACAATAATAATCACTGGAACAAGAATATAATGCAATAACCAATATTTGAGATACAAGAACTTACAAAAATCCAAGAATACAAAAAGCAGTAAACAGTTCACCAAGTTCATTCAGTATCCCATCGCTGTACCTGTATAACATTTACTGAAAAGAGAGATGGATGGTACCCGTTAGTGAAAGCTATCGGCCGCAAGTAGTACAAGCAAGATGACAACAAGAACATGGATATAGCAATGAATAGGGAATCATGTACATAGAAAACATGTCATGTAAACGAGAATCTTGTAACTTATAAACAGGAATCATGTAATCCTGTAACAGGTAACATGTAACTTGATTAAGGAAGCATCAAGGGCTATGCAATGCATGTAATGTATTTCAATTCATAAATTCATGGAACACACATATTTATACTTAAAATCATGAAAGTATGAATATTGGACAACAAGATTTTGCTGTACAAAAATCCACTTTCCTGCTGCTGCAGGAAAGCGAATTCAGTTCCGTCCAGAGTTCTAGAAACTAGACTCCTTGCCGGTTCCGACGCATATACACAAAACATTTTAACAACAGAAACTAGGTCTAACAGTCATTTCTTTGTGGGTCTACTGTTCAGGCAGCAGCTCGGGGTCAACTTCTTAAATATAAAATGTGACTGTAAAATATTTTAAAAATTTTAAAAAAATATATAAATTGATTTCTAATCATTTCTAGTAACATTCTAGTTAATATCAAGTCTTTAGTTTACTGTTAATACAATGTTTTGGTCAATAAATCATGATAGTGTACTTCAAAGTAGTAATCTAAAAATTAGAAACCATACAGTACAAAAAATGTGATAACTTGCTGACTACAGCTCGAAATCTTGATTCGTAAGAAGTTCCATAAACTAGATTCATAGGGCTACAACAATAATTTAAAATTTTCTAACTGATTTAAAGTGAAACTAGGTAAAAGTCTTACTGCGAGTTAGCACAAATAGCAGGGTCGAAGCACACAAATTGATTTTTACGATCTTTTGATGGACATCAAATGTAACCCCAATTCTCGTAAATAAATATTTTCTGAATATTTTCTGTATTTCGATTATTTATAAATTTATTTTGTGTTAAATTCATTCTGGATTTTCTATATCGAAAATTATATTTATTTCGAATAATGGTGTATTTTAAGTTTATTTTCTATTTCATATTTTAACCCAAATCAAATATATTATTACTATTTGGATTTTTAATAAATTTGTTAATCTCGAGTCATATTTTGATACATATCATTATTATTATTTCTGTTATCGTTATTATTATTTTTATTATTTTTATCATTGGTATTGTTATTATTATTATTATTATTATTATTATTAGTATTATTATTGATGTTGATGTGGTTACAATTATTATTATAATTATTTTTATTATCATTAACTCTTATTATTATTATATTTTTTAAACCCAATCTCTTGTTGGATCTCCTATTGCATTTAAACACATACCATTTAGACCCACTTCTTCTTATTGGACCCTAACCCATTCTCCTAACACTACATCTCTAATTCCCTATAAATACTAATCTTCTAATTAAAACCCTAATCACTGCTCTAACCCTAACCCCCTACCACTGTGCAGCTGCCAAAACCCACACCCCGCCCCCATTATTGTGTAAACCCAATCCCCTACCCCCCGTCTTGTTCTTCCCCCATCCTCAACCTCTCCCTTGTTTTCCAAAACCCATCAGAACCCAATCGCCCTGCTTTACGTCCTCCTGGACTCCTCCAAGCACCGCCGTCATCACCTTCTGCTTGTCGTCTCCCCATTGTTGTCGAGCCTCGACTACCCTCTACCTCCTCCGAAAACCCATCCTGCTCCCGAGCTCTTCCTTAAACCCCCTGCACCCGCTCGACCCCAATCTCCCCTGTCTTTTTCTTCCTGTGGCTGCGCTAGACCCCCCCACCCCAACTCCCTCCTTTACTGCTCCTCTGTTTCTCGATGTCAGTTGCAACCCAGACCCCGACTCCTGGTCTCGTGTTCCTCCGTCCCGATCGTTGGAAGCTAGCCCAGTCGACCGCCACGCCGCCTGCGACGCTGTCGAGCCTCACCCCGTTGACGTCAGCTCTTCTACTGTCTTTGTTCTTGCTACTTGTCGCTGATGCCATTGTTGTGGCTGTCGATCTTACTGTTGAGTTGTGGTGCACGTGTTTCGCGCGTGTGTCGCCCGTACGTGCATTGCGCATGCCTTCGGTGTGTTTGCGGTTTTGGGGGATCTGGGAGTTTTGTCGCCCGGGATTCTCATCCAGTTATTTTTTGGTATTCGAATTAATCGTCCATAAGGCAAGTCACTTTCCCATTGAATTGAACATCGTATCAAATTCAAGTTTTATTGAAATTCTTTCAAGTAGATCTTATTCGTTAACATATTATTGTATTGATTATCCTTCATTAGGTCTATTGACGGTTTACACAAGCTAACCCAATATTATTGACATCGTGCCACTTTTGACTCTAAAGATTGAATCTTTCATGCGTTCATGTACAATTGATAATAGGGTTAATCATATAATCGTAACAATTAATTATTGTAAAGATAATTGCTAGGTTGTATGTTTGATTGATCATTTGATATTTGATTGTTGTTAGAATTGTGTATGTAGCGGCCCGAATTTTTAATATGATATCTTAGAAAATACGTGGCACAATTCCGAGCATCAACTTCAATGTAATATTAAATACAACAAAACACCAATAAAATTTTTCAACTTTCATTACAATAATCGTTTACATAGCACAGCGGAATACAATACATCTTAAATCACAAATTCTCTTTTATTTACAACACTTTACAAATTACATAAGTCACTATATCATTTGAACTCAAGCATCCGAATCTGAGCCTTAAGAAATCACCTGTAAAATATGAGGCTAGAGATAACCCTAACCCCCAAAACTAAAAGGGTTAGCCCTAAAGGTGTGAGTGACATAAAACAAACAACATAAGTTAAGCATAGATTCATAAATAACATGTAATAAACAAGAATACATAAAATGTGACGTAGGAAGGAAACATGAAAATATCAAGTGAAACTAACTAAGTGTCGAGTGTAGAAAACAGGAAACCACATGCATAAAACCAAGTTAAGAAAACATAAGTCTATATGCTGACTCCCTAATGCGTACTTGTCGAAGTCTATGCATCCCACTCTACATAGGTCCGGTGCAAGCCCTTAACGTCTCCACATTGTAGGGTTTAATCCCCTGCTATGCAACTAATCATAACACGATGACTACTACGAGATAAAGATAAACTGTGAGTATTAGCCCATGCCCCGATAATTTCAGAGGTCAATCTCTATCCACAGATAATTCCGGAGACTATTTCACTCACACCTGAGAATCTTCAAGAATACCCCACACTGCAAGCAATGGCACCTTATCCCACGAATACCACATGTGCGTCGCCTCGACCCCGATAATTCCGGAGATCAATCCCACACCACAGGTAATTCTGGAGACTATTTCACTCATATCTGGATAATTCCGGGGATTATCTCACACCGCAAGCCATACTGAGGTCCATAATTCATGTTCCCGTTCATCATATCACCAATAGTGCCTGTCCTTATCATTTAGGTTATTTAATTACTTAACGAATCTCCTAGAGTTGGTGCTGTAGCGCGCCGAATTTTCAGATTAATAACATAGAAATTACGTGGCACATTCTCAGTGATCCACTTCAACATAATATTAAACATCAACAACACCACTAAAATTTTCAACATTTATCTCAACAAATCTTTTACAATGCACAGCCGAACTCGAAATAACTCAACTCAATATTCTCTTCATTTACAACACAGTTTTATCTCAATAACTGATATTACAAATTTACACATTCTCTTATATGTCAATTAATTCTCAAAACCAACTTAAGCATTCCATCTCTAACTCTAAGCACAACCTGCAACATGTGAGGCTAGAGATGATCCCTAACCCCCAAACTAAAGGGGTCAGCAAACAAGGATGATACCTAAAAGGAATCAAAGACAAGGAGAAAGCAAAAACAATCAAGGGTGAGGGAGAAGAAAAACAATGCAGGAAAATAACAAAAGGAAGCCAGATAAGACTAAAAGAAGGAAAACAAAAGAGAAATGAAACATCAAAACAACAAAACAAGATATACTTGCCTCAACTCCTTCAGCTGTCTCAGCATCTACAGCAGTCAAGTTGAAAGTCTGACCTCTCCTCTGAACAGCGGTCCTCTGACGGACAATCTGGCATTGAGGAGGAAGCGGTGGCCTAACTGGACCACTAGCTGGGCCTGCTTGCTGAACAGAACCCTTGGCTGGAAGAGCTACCTGCTGCTGTTGCGGACAATCGCGTACAGAATGATCAGCGGCGCCACACCTAAAGCACCGGCGGTTGACGTGCCAACAATTCTTACGCTCATGCCCAGACATCTGACAAAAGTTGCAAAAATCACCCCTTTGGAAACCAGCAGAAGGATACAGAGCTGTCCTGACTGGAAGGGTTGGGACAAGCCTCCGAACAGGACAACCAGAAGGCCTAGCAGCAGAATGGGGAACAGTCTGCGGAGAAGGAACCAAACCACCACGATCCTGCTCCTGAGCTCGAGCTGCTTCAAGAGCTTCAGCATAAGTACGCAGACGAAGAGAGACCAGATGCCTCTTGATATCCTACTCAAGCCCATTTGTGAATCTACGAGCCCTATCCTCGTCGGTTGCCACAAGAACGGCATCAATGCGGCTAAGCCTAGTAAACTCAGCTGCGTACTCATCTACTGACCTGGAGCATTGTTGCAAGAAGGTCCATGTTACAACATTGCATGAACAATTATGTAACAAATCCAAAATGGAACAATGACTTAACCTGTTTTAGGGCCAGGAATTGCTGTTCCATCTCAACTCAAGTACTACTGGGGAAGAACTTCTCCAAGAATCTCCGAGTAAATGTAGCCCAAGCAATAGGCCTCTTAAGACGCTCAGACTCAGCCATCAACTAGATATGAGCCAAATCCACCAGCTGGATGGAAACCACGTCCACCCGATCAGCTTCGGCAACACGAGCAGCTAACAACAAGCGCTCAGTCCGGATCAACCACTATTCAGCCTCCAAAGGCGTCTGTGTCGAAAAAATGGTCAGGATGCAGCCTCATAAAATCTGTAACTGTCCCTGGGCGAGGCGGAAGATTTGCCTGCACAGGCACAACAGGAGGCGGAACCCGAGCAGCTTCAATAGCAGACATCACAAGATCATTGTGGTTTTGTAGCTGATTAATCAGCCGCTCAAGCACAGTCGTGACGGCCTCAATCGGATCAACCTGCGACTGAAAAGTAGAACCTCGGGGAGCCATAGTCTGCACAAAACCAGAAACAATTAGCATCCAGAATCTGAGTTGGTATATATTTCATTTATGTATGCATGGTTGGTGAAATATTGTACAGATTCCAGTTCGCGCCAAGCTTGTCTAATACATTAGGCAACTAATACATTAGCCAAACCTGATGCTCTGATACCACTGAAAACTCTGTCACGCCTCGCTTCCCGAAAAGAATGCGGAATACGAATACGTAACAAAAGCCCAGCGAATGATTTTCATCATTCATAAGCTGTTCAAGAATCTTTGCAATATCTCATACAAATAATCAGAGTCGGAAGCAAAAGTATCAACCAACATGCATTATTGAAACAGATTACCAACAGAAATTTACTTGAAACCAAATACAATATTCTCAAATAAATCAGAGTCTGGACAAAAACAAATATCCTGGTTCACATCGCCCAAATACAATAAACATCCAATAAACCAAATACACTTTATACAGTGTTCAAGCAACAATAAAAATAATAATAATAAAGCAGAATCTCCAACACTAATACATCATCTCGCCAATACCATCTGCCAGTCGTCCATCCTGATCTGCAATTAGTCAATTTGCAGGAGAAGGAGAAAAGATGAAAATAAGTATCCGTCAATTGCAAGTCGCAGGGTCACAAATAATGTATGATACAAGCACATGGGGTAACAAACAAATATCATGGCAGTCAACTAGCATGGTATTCTATCAGTACAGTTGTTTTATGTCAAAGCAGTGTCACATGGCAACTAACAGTTTCTAGAGTAAACTCAGTATATCAGTGAATCAGGATAACAGTATAACAGTATCAGTCCAACAGTCTCAGTCTAACAGTTTCAGTCCAATAGTATTAGTCTAACAGTATGAGTCTAACAGTCTCAGTTTTATGTTCTTATAGTCTTGTGTGTATTACTAACTAGGTAGTACTTCATGCATCCATGTTTTTACTACATGGTTGCTACAACAAATAGTTTCACTTTTAGATTTCATAGTGGACCATGATGGGGCAGTGTACTCAGGATTAGTAACAGTAACAGCAGCAGTAACAGTAATAGACAGAACCTAATGGTTCTCTTCTACTCTACACCTTCCTATAGGAAGTAATGTAGACAGGGTCAGATAACAGTAACAGTAACAGTAGCAGTAATAGCAACAGTATGAAATACTAGTTCCTTTCCAAGTACACGTTTCCATATTTTCCACCACTAGATCTTCCCTTATGAAACCCCAGCTTGGTTATTTTTATTATGGTCATCAAACATGCATGATGTGTACGAAATAGTGTCAAACTAACATGGTATAGTCAGTATCAGGTTCAGGGAAACAAATAATCAATCATAGACGATATACAGTCACATAAACGAGCAAAACAATGTATGTTCATATTCAGGACAGCATGGCAGTACAATACTAAAACGGTGATTCTTGTCCCTACATAAATGCAAATATGGATCTGTCAAAGGATCTGGAAAAAAGACATCCACACGAATCCAACGAGTATAATTAAGTCATATAGTACTTCACAACATCAGAATTCAAAACAGGTTCGAAAAAAGAAAACATGTTCAGTCAGAAATCAGGAAAACAAATTCACAGTCAGAAAAACAGCATTAAAACTTCTTAAATAAATTCGGGAAAAATCTGGGGTATTCCCTTATATTTCTAGAATTAAAATATAAAGTTTCAGAATTTTCTAGTAAGCATAGATCAGTCATGAAAAGTACGAAAGTATTAAGAAAACATAGTTTAGCAAATCTGGAAATCTCAACACCGCTGTACGAAAACTAAGATATCTCGCAACCAGTGAATCAAAATCCAATTCTGCCAAAGGGATATGAAAATAGATAGAATATACTAACTTTCACATTTCACAAATATTTTTCATACTGTATAAGAAATCATAGTGAAAATAGGATTCTTTATAGAACAACGAGCAAAATACAGCATGTATAGATTTTAGAAACGAGCATGAAACACCACATAAAACTTATCAATAAAATTCATCAAAATTCTGGGTAAACCCTAACTTATTACAAAAACACTGACCAAAGTTTCAAATTAAAATAATATGTATATAATAGTTCTTGAAAATAGTTTGTTATCAAAATTACCCAAAAACAAAATCTGGAAACGATCGACACTTCTGTTCTAAAACAACCATAACTCAGTCATACGAAATCAAAATCAAACAAGGTCGGAGGGGTTTGAAAATAGAAGAAATTATCTAAAACTCACGTTTTATACCGAAATCAAGATATTGACTATAGCATAGACGAAAACACCAAACAAAACAGAACAGTGCCAAAATACATATTTCACCATTCAAAACAAAAACGACATAGCTTCAAGAATATTGGTCAAAACACATCCAAACTTGAAATACAACCTACCAAAGTGTCTAAACATCATGATTTAGGGTTATTAACATTTCCAAACCAAATATATCATATGAGTCTCAATCAAAAAACAATTTCACACAAATTTTCACATACACGATCAAAAATCAAGAATGGGCAAATCCTAGATAAATTCATGTCCATATTGTGTCGTGAGTCATCTATGGTCAAATTTTTACAATAGAGACAAAACCTCTCAAGAAAATCACAAACAAGAGTCGTCTCTAGACCCAACTACACTCTAGGTGAACTTTTTGACTTGTATCAAACAAATGAATTGGAGTACAAGTTACTTGCCTTAATTTGGAGATGAAGAACGATGCAATCAATCCTAGAAGCAAAACCCATGAATGAAATCCACTACAAGCAACTAATCCAAGCACAACGAACAAAATCTCCTCACGAATGATCTCCTTGAAGCAACGACGATCAAAGTGGCAAGCACCCACTTTGAGAACACCACGAAGAGATGTAGGGACTGATGCAAGATGTTGTTGATGGTGGTGGTGATCGACAACGCAAGGGGATGTAAGGTCTCGGTTTTGTAGGTGTCGGAGATGAGATGGCCGGAGGTTAGGGTGTAGAGGTGGCCGGCTATGGGGCTCGGCCTGGGAGGGATGGTGACGGGTTTGGGACAAGTGCAGGCCGGGAAGCACAAAGAGGATGGGGGCCGGGATTAGGAGAGGGAGAGAGAGTATTAAGGTTAGGGTTAGGGTTTAAGGATTAGGGGGTACATATATAGGGGTTTAAATGTGGGTTAATGGGTTGTGGGTATTAGTATCTAGTAATAGGTATACAAATGGGTTTTGGATTTTCGGTCAAATAACAATAGGAATGCAATTGGGATTTTTGGCTTTGGAAATCTTATTAGGATATAAAATAATCGGGAAAAGGAAAATACAACCAAAACACCACCATAACACCAAAAAAAAGATAAAATAAAGAGAACGAGACAAAAAATGAGGAAAAGATCAAAATTATGAAATACGAGACAAAAGAGACAATCAATCGAACACAAGGAGCTCAAAAGAAAAAAAAATGAATATATATTGAAAAGAAATCCAATATACGGTTCAGAAAACAAATACAAGAGAGATAATACACAAAAATGAAAAATACACTCCAAAATACATAAAATGAAAAACAGGGGTTACAATAGATGTATGTACATATATGGACTATATCGATTTGTACGAAATCATGTAGTATGTGATTTTGGAAAAATACCTTTTACTTTTGATCCATCATGATCAAATGAAGGGTTAGGATTGGATTAAGGTGTGATTGCAAATTAAATTTGCAAATTGATCATCCAATTGTTAAACCACAATGAGTGCTACACTTGTCTCTCTTCTCAACCACAAAACTCGAACACCCTCTCCTATAAAACCCCATGGCCGGCCAAGGGGAAGAGCCCTTTCATTTTGTGTTTCCTCCATTTCCTTCTCATCTCATTCTCTCTTCATATTTCTTCAACTTCCTCTCGTACTTGTTTTATACTTAGAACCTATAAAACTCATGTTTTACACTGAAATTAAGATTCTGATCTTAATATGGTCTAAATTACTGATCAAGACAGAATATCAGGCAAAACACAGAATTTCCTCAAAAACCAAAATCCACATAGATTCAACAAAACTTGATCCAAACACAACTAAACATGAAATCGAGTCTACAAAGTGTCCAAACATCATGAAATAGAGTAATTAACATATTTAAAATAAGTCTATCACATGGTTCTCCACAAATACCCAAATTCTCACAAAATTCCTCATACATGATCAAATCAAGAATGGGCAAAACCTAAGTTGTTTCAAGTCAATATTGTGTCGTGAGGCAACTATGGTCAAATCACTATAGTGACAATATCAACAAGTGGTTTCACACATGAATTGTCTCTGGAATCCAACTACACTACAAGCGGTATTTATGACTTGTATCATACGAAGAAATTTGAGTACAAGTTACTTACCTTAACCGGAGACGAAAACGAAGAACACTAAGAATAACGGGAATGGATCCCAGCAACGAACAAAACCCATGAACGAAAATCCACGATCCAAAGCAAATAACGAATTACACATGCACAAACCCATGAACGAATAGCCACGCACATACACTCAACCCCGAGAGTACAAGGAAGAGAGGGAGAACCGAGGGAAAATACTTTGTGGCAGCTAGGAGGATACACACTGCACGGGGGGTGAATAGGTAGGTGGTTAATATATATGAGGGGAAATTTTAGGGTTCGGTTGTAGGGAGCGGCTCAGCATGCAACCGGGTGTGGGGGGTACTGCAGTTGATGGGTTGGGGTGTAATGCAACTCACGGTTTTGGGTGACTTGGGTTTCGATAGATGCAAACCAGGTAAGAAATAAGGTGGGGGGTAGAGTATTAGGAAAGTAATAGGTAATGAATGGGTATATAGATTCTGGGGGATTTTAATAGATCATGGTTAGATAATTAGGATCAGAAGTAGGGGGGGTTTATTTTAGGTGGGTTAATAAATGGGATTAGGTGCTGTATTGGGTGTATTGGGTTTTAATAGGTTAATGGGTAAATAAGTAATGGTTTGGGTTTGGGTAGTTAGGGATAAGTAAATGGGTTTGGGTACTTGCTAATGGGTTATGGCTTTTAAATAGGGTATTAAAATCCATTAGGGAAAATAGAGAAATCAAAAAATATAATTTATATTAAAAAAAATGTAATTTAACAAAAAAAATATATTAATAATGCAAATAACAACACTAGCAGAATAATACTGATAGTAACAATAATATTAAAAATAAAAATGATACGAATAATGATAGTATAATAATAATGGTAATAATAATAATAATAAGCTTTGTATTAAAATATAAAATCATACAAAATAGTTACAAATACAATTATTGACCGAAAATAGATTTTTAATAGAAGAGTAAAAATATATTTTGACAAATAAATTTGAAAACCGAAAGAAAAATAATTTGCGAAAATTTTAAATACAGAAAATACAAAAAAAAATACATTTTTGGAAAAATAGGGGTTACAGTTGGAATTCAAAATACATACCGAAATGCTTTACGGATATCACCAGTAATGGTATAAAATGCACGTGCGTAACACCTGAGGACAAAATTGTCATTTCCAATTTTGCAGGGTGTTACACTCTCCCCTCCTTAGAACAGTTCCATCCCCGGAACTCATTAGGGTAAAGGTTGTATTTTGTACACACTAAAAAAAATATCATTAGTGTTTACAGAAAATTGTAAATATGAAGAAAATAAATGTAGTATAAAAATACGCAACGAGAAAAAAAAGACAAACTCTATACAAGAAAACTATGAGTATCAAAATTTTATAATAATAGAATAAGAAAATCTAGAAAGTAGCATAAGAAAATAAATGTGATAAACGATAGGATAGTTTGAGAGAAATTTTCATACAAAAATGATATTAGGTAAAACATTATATAAAGGAAAAAAATTAAATTGAGTCATTAGTTTGTAGAATAGTTCGGAAAACAATGCAATAAAGAGAAATATAGTTAATGAATGATTTATAAATAGGTTTGGTACTCAAAATTTATCAAAGTAAGAAGCGGTAGAAAAAATCGCAAACTGAATTGGTATTTTATAACAAAAATCAGCAATTTAAAAGAAAACTATTGAATAAGAGTTTCAAAATAAACGAGAATGAAATTTAGTTAAAATATAGAAAACACAAAAATAATTTCGTATACAAATTAATATCATAAAATAATTTGTAAGGTAACTATAATAATTATACATACGATTTTGAAAATTTAAGATATAGAAGGCACACATCGAAATACTTTCGAATTGTCAAATGGAGCAGGAAAACCAACAAACAAAATCTTATACATACATAGGCGAAAAATTATAGGGTGAAACAACCAATATTATGATACGAAAATTATAAATGATTTGTAGGAGTAAAACAAGACATCATAGTAGTGAAAGTAATAACATATTACTGAAATAATATGAAAACTAATCATATAGAAATAACTTACGGATCGAAGAAAAGTATAAATACTAATTTTATTTTTGTTAGGTGAGTAGTCACCAAACCTCCGATACGCAAAATAGCAATATAAAACACGATGATGTGGTATGAAATAGTTACTCATTAAAAGATTCAAAATAAAGAGGAAAACGGCAAGATAGTTGAGATTAAATAGTAAATACCCAAGTATGATAGATATAGAAATCAGTATAAACAATATGATACTAGGTTGTAAAATATTGTAAAATAGTATAAGCTGGTACAAAGAAATAGAATAGGGGTAAGTAAGTATTATAGAAAACAAAGTAAGGGTTATCTAAGTATAATATCTCCTTCTGGTGTAGGTTCGCCTCGTTGGTATCCAACTGCAGGATTACCTCCTCAACCTCAAGTTGCAGAATCGCTTCTACGACTTCCGATTACAGTTTGCCTTCTGGACATTCGGTTGCAGACTTTGCCTCCCCGACGTCCAGTTGCAGATTTGCCCTCTCGACATCAGGTTGCAACAAAATGAGAAATGGAAAGATGTAATCTTCCATATGTACGTGGATATTGGGTGTTTAATAAAGTATGGTGTTATGTTTTGAAATCAGTGATGAAAAGTTGTAAATGAACTAGGAAATTACAACGACAAAATATTAAAAATAGATAGATTTTAAATATAGGGTTAAAAAATTGGTAGTAATGAAAATGATTTATAACATTAGGACGAAAATAGTGTAAAGTATTTTCACGAACTGAAAATACAAATAAAAACAATAATTATGTAGTGTATGTATTATATTGAAAAAGCATAAAACTACAAAATTAATGAGTAGCGATTAATAGCAAAAGTGAATATAACAAAACAAATTAGTAGATAATATGCAATAACAATAGTACTGAATGCAGATAATAAAACAAAATGGTATGTTATATTTATACGGGTAGAAATTTTCGATCTTGTCAAAATATACTGAAATATATAGGACACTATAAGATAATGAAAAAATTTAGTATCACAAAATCAAATCATATAAAATGAATGTTCATAAGAAAAATTCAAAATATAATAGAAATAATAAATGAAGAAAATAATAGTTGCAATATTAATTTAATAAAATACGTAAAGTAATATCAACGTAAACAGGTAAATATAAAGTGACATAAAAACACGAAAGACAAAATTTTAAGACTGAAAGACAGATTAAACAATTTCAAAAGATCAAGACTAAGGAAGATAGACAAAATAATACATATTCATGTGATTTAATAGTACAAAAAAATATTTATTTAAAAAATATTAAATGTTGAAAAATACTAAGATGAAAATTCACGAAAAATAATTTGAAAGGAAAGTGTGTCTAAGTGAGGTATCATGAATATAGGTTCAAACCAACCACGCTTCCGCACGGTACTCTGATTCCTAGGAAAAATGTGCTCACATATAATCTCACATCAATGTATACGAGGAGAGAATCATGAATGAAAGTCAATAACTACTTCATTCATGACTCCAGCCATCCAAAAGGGAAAGGAAAGAGAAAATATCAGTGTATAGAGAAACACAAATGTAAATTACTTACATTTAAATCTCTATTGACTGAACTCACACTTCTAATGTCCACCCTAATGTGTCGTCCTTGTAAATTTGTACTACTTATTGAAGCGTAGCTCTGATACCACTCTACAATACCCCGAATTCCAAATAAGACTGAATTCGAGTTCCACAGGATCTTTACACTTCATTTCATACAATTTTACAAGAAATTTAAAACTTATTTCAACAATAATTACATTAGAGTCTTCAACAAGCAGCGGAATAAATAAAATACACTAATAACAATGTACAACTGTAACAAATTTAGCATTTAAGTAATCATCAGCAACAATTCCTCTTTATTTCTTCTTGTTAACTCCAAGTCCTACATGCAAAACTGTGGGCACGTCTGTTGCTTACAATTGACGAAATATTATACACGACCATCCTCGCTATGCTGAACAGTATAACGATTCTTAAATGCTTTAACACACCACAAACTTGATCAAAAAATAATGCTACAAGGGACTATCCTATTGATGTCGTGTTGTGCTTTGCACTTAGTCCTTAATGCAGTTATTTATATTACATGACACTAATGCGCACTTGTTCGGATTCTATGCATCCCATACTACATAGGTCTGAGGGCAAGCCCTAAATCGTTCTTCATCCTGTAGGGTCCAATCCCTAGCCATGATTTAAACTACTACAGTAATTACAATAAGTATCCTAGATGTTCTATGAGTTACGAGCCCATGTCCAGACAGCCTGGAGGGGAATCCCACGCACTGACATGACGCATCATGCAGGCACACTATGGACAATTCAACCTCCGTCATGGAACGATGAAACCACCTGTAGTCACCAAACACCCCATAAGCATCGCCACCAGGACAATAATTCCGAAGTAGTGCTCACGACATGACATGACGCATGAAGCAGGCAGTCTGTGAATCACTCACACACTGCCAATCCGATGGCACTCATACTCGTGTTTTTCTTTTACTTTCGTCACATCTTCACTATGTATCTAATCCTTCAATGTTTGTTTTACAAGAAAATCATCACAACCTAGAGCTAGCTTATCCTACCGGACTTAAATCAAAACAACAGAGACAGTCATCCTAGCTGGCTACTTCTCAAGAGACGCTCAACCCTCAACGGTTAGCTCTCAAAATCATAAATAAAACTGCCGGTCACTAGGGTCTCGCCTCCCCTCTAGATTCCAATAACTATCTCTTTCTAGAGATCAACAATAAGTCATAATCAATCTCAAAATAATCATTTCAATTCTTTTATTCACAAACTTTTTCTCAAAACATTTCTTTTATAATCTCATAGCACGATATAAATCAATTCAACCTCTTTATCAATTTAGTCTCTTATCACATTGTGTTCAAAATCAAGTAATCTTAATCAAATATTAATAATCATAAAATCTCATATTTAATCTTACTCAACTTTCACATGACAAAAAATCAAATCCAAACTCAAGAAATTCATCAGGCCAAGATAGTGGCAGTCGACTGGTAAAAGTGGCCAGTCGACTGTTCTGTGAAACCTCAAAACTTAAGAACCAAAAGCAAGTTCAGTCAACTATAGAAAAATGTCCAGTCGACCGTCCTGCGAAACTTTGAAACTCAAAAACATAGTCAGTTCAGTCGACTGTTGACAAGAGGTCAGTCGACTGTCCTGCGAAACTTTGAAACTCAAAAACCAATAATCAAGACAGTAATAGTCGACTGTGGAAAAGTAGACAGTCGACTATCCTGCTGACAAAATCCGAAATTTAACACTTGACAGTCGTCTGTCGCCTCTAGTTCGGTCGACTGTCGATTGCACCAGGTTGCAGTTTAAAGCGGATCATAAATATATTTTTGACATTGAAAAGCAACGATGACTTTTTCACAATTTGACAACACTTTTTCCACAAAAGGATGTTTTGTTACTTTCTTTTAACAAACTCAATCTTTTAGTCAATTTGCACTTCTACAAATTTATAAATAATTTTCCCAGAATGTGTTTCTTTAAAAACAATATCGTACATCTTCTCAAATTCATAAGTTTCTTATTTTTGTAATATAATAAAATCTCTCTTCAAAATGCATAAAAACAGATATACTCAATTTTCCAAGTAATATGTTGTCTTTCATCAAAACTCCTCCATAAAATTTTATACTCAAATATATATTTATATGAGGCTATTTCCACATTTTTCTATTATAATAGCTTTTTAAATTATTTTCACACATTGCATTATTGCGGCTATAATAGGAATTATTATACCCTGCATAATTTCATCTTCATTTCAACAATGCATATTTTATTTCTAATTCAACAAGAATTCTAGAGTATAAGGTTCACAATAATATTTCCACACATCATAGCACAAATATATCAAAATCAGGAAATCTGCAAATTAACATACCAATCAACATTTAAGATTGATGTAGCATGCAAAATCCACTCCTACATTAGAAAAGATTTAAGAAATACCCACCCAAGAAATGTTGATTTCATGCAATTTGCACTCCTAGAATGAGAGCTCCTAGAAACTCCGCTTTGCCTCCCCGAATTCCGTGCGCAAGAGAATCAGCCAATCTCCTATTCTCGGCCAAGCAACAGCAAACACGTTCTTCCTCATTTCGGCAACAACAACATGAGCATCTTCATGTGCATATACTATGTATATATCTACATATATATATATATATATATATATATATATATATATATATATATATAACTATATATATATATATAACTATATATATACATAGTAGACTAATAGGTAGAAATGTGGTAGGTGATGTGGCACAGGGCTATGCTAGGTTGATTTCGGCAGGTGACTTGAAGGACAAGGGAGGAGAAAGCGTAGCGTAGGTATACACACACACACACACACACACACACACACACACACACACACACACACACACACACACAGATATATATATATATATATATATATATATATATATATATATATATATATACATACAGTTTGTATGGTGGGTAAATGGAGAGAGGAAAGACATACTGGACAATTGAAAAGGGACTGGATTTTAGGGGTTCGGAAGTGACAGGGGAGGAAGGAAAGAATGGGAGAGACAAAGCATACATCACACTTTCACATCCATATACATATATATGTATATATGCTAATATATATGTATATGGATTGAATGATGGAAAGAGTGAAGAAATCAAAAAAGGACATGCTGGATGGGGCTTTCGGCAGACAAAAAGGGGAAGGAAGGAGAAGATGAGGAGAAATGTGAAGGAGTAGGGGTACTTTTATAAGTACAAAATAGGTGTAGTTATAATAACTACCCTCCATGAACACCATACCACCACTCTCTCATCCACTCTCAAAATCAAAAATTTTGTTTTCCCTCTACTCCAAAACAGTACGGTCATTTTCCTCTCTTTTCAAACCCAAAAACACGTGCACGTGCGTGCACTAGCACACTTTTTACAAATTAATTATTTTTAAAACATAAATTGTATATATACATAATATGTTCGCAAAAATTAGTTTAATTGAAATTTATAATGTTTCATGCACAAATAAAATATACACACACTTCAAAAATATATTTTAAAAACAGATACGCTTAAACACGTGCACCGAAACAAACACATACTTTGCACGTAAAAATATTAAAATACGAAATTCGGTTTTATCAAATGGAAAATTGTTAAAGATAGTAAAAATAAAATATAAGAAAATATATTTATTAATTTATACATATTTCATACTTGATTAACACGTATGTAGAAAACACATGCATTACATGTACAAAAGTATTTAGATCAAAATGCGAGAAAATGAATTTTCATTTTATAAAATGGATTTGAATAAATAATATAAATAATTGAAATACAGAAATATCTTACGTAGTGGTGGAAAAATATGTAGTCGATACGTGCATCAAAAACACGTAAAAAGAACGTAAAATCCAGAGATTGAAAATTATTATTTGAGTTGACTCAAATAGGATTTTAAGAATACGAGAAATGCACAAATAGTCGGAATTCAAAATACATATCGAAATGCATTACGAATATCACCAGTAATGGTACAAAATGCACGTGCGTAACACCCGAAGGCAAAATTATCATTTTCAATTTTGCGGGGTGTTACAAGTATATAAAATAGTAATTTGTTGAAATAGTCCAAACAGTAATAATAATATTTTGATTTGAGTTTAATGTAAATAGTTGATCAAGTAGGAATAGAGACAAAGTTTATTCAAAATAATTATAACTACTTTTTAGGAAAAGCTTTAACAAAGAACTCAAAACGTATTTAACAATAACAATTTATAAATCTCGAAATACAGAAAAGTACTCAGAAAATACGTATTTGCGTTAATAGGGGTTACATGTCTACTCCCTCTCCTCTCTACCTCAGCCGGTGCTGCCCTACACCTCCCCTGTGCTTCGTCGTGACGTTGCAGCCGCCACCTCGACTGCAGTGCCCTCCCTCCTGCCAACTCTGACGGCAGACAAACCCCTCCCCCCCCGGTTCTCTCTGACCCCTGGTTCTCCCTGTCCGCTATGGCTCCGGTTGCAACTCCACAGTGCACACCAGCAACAGCACCAGGGCCGCTGTGTTGTTTCTTTTCGACGATAGACCGCAACAACAGCGGCAGCCACTTCTTGGCTGTTGTCGTCCCCCGCCGCTCTCTCTTTGTGTGCGTGTGTGGGTTGTTCATTGTTCATTGTTCGTTGTTCGTTGTTCTTTGTTCATGGATCGTGAGAGTGAGTCCGTTGTTCATGTCACGCCATGCTTCCCAAAAAGGAAATACGAAATACGGATACATGACTAAGCCCAGCGAATGATTTTCATCATCCATAAGCTGTTCAGAATCTTCACAACATCTCATAGAAATAATCAGAGTCGGAAGCAAAAGAATCAACCAAGTATGCATACTCGAATCAAATATACCAACAGAAATTTACTTGAAATCCAAAATATAATATAATCCTAAATAAATCAAGTCTGGACAAGTCAATAATATCCTGGGTCACATTGCCCAAATACAAAAATAAATTCAAATATCAAACACAATTGTTCAAGCAATAACAGGAAATAATAATAATAAATGCCAACAAAACTCCAGTACTAATATTGCATATCACCAACACCATTTGGTACATGCTCAC
Source organism: Hemerocallis citrina (assembly GCA_017893485.1). Classification (NCBI taxonomy): domain Eukaryota; kingdom Viridiplantae; phylum Streptophyta; class Magnoliopsida; order Asparagales; family Asphodelaceae; genus Hemerocallis; species Hemerocallis citrina. Next base: position 138,953,049 of record CM030359.1, on the reverse strand, counting down.
CAAAATCTGCAATTTAACAATTGCAAGAATAGGAAAAAGAAAATAAACTCCCGTCAATGCATGTTACGGACCGCTTGTAATGCAGGATACAAGTACATGGGGAAGGATAACAAATATAAATAATAGCAGGAATAAACAAGCATGGAATAAGTGTGTCAGCAGAAATGTAATATCTAACATAAATCAGGAAAATAGAAACTAGTATCATGGTATACTAAAAGGTAGAGGTAACATGTATCAAGTGTCTATTAAATAGGTAAACAGGTAAACATGTAACAGGTATACAGGTAATCAGATATACAGGTAAACAGGTATACAGGTAATCAGGTACAAGTACAGGTATCAGGTTATGTCAAGTCTTGTATTATTACTAACTAGGTAGCACTTCATGCACCCCAACTTTTATCGCATGTTTACTACATCCAAACAGTTCCGTTTAGATTTTGTAGTGGAGTCCATAGGGCAGTGTACTCAGGGATCAGGATAACAGGAAACAGGAACAGGTAGAACCTAGTGGTTCTCTTCCGAGTACACCTTCCTACAGGGAAGTATGCAGTCAGGTACAGGAAACAGGCAGAACCTAGTGGTTCTCTTCCGAGTACATCTTCCTATAGGGAAGCATGCAATCAGGTACAGGTAAATAGGATCGTGAATTATGTAGTCATGAACATGTAACAGGCAGGACACAGGTCCTCTTCTCAGTACACGTTTCTATATTTTCCACTATTAGATCTTTCCCTTAACCCCGGCTTGATTATTTTATTATCATTAGCAAACAGGCATGTAGGTGTCACAAACAAGTTGAGAATAACATAGCATGAACAAGTAATAGGTCCAGGTTGCAAGATAAACATGTTCAGCTGAAAGATAACTCATAAAAGGATGAAATAACCAAACTTCTAGTTCAGAACAGCAAGATAGTACTGTACTAAAACAGAGATTCCCATTACCAAAAATATCAAAACCTAGATCCGTCAGAGAATCTGGAAAATACACTTTCAACCGAATCCAGCGAGTACATATAAGTCATACAGTGTTTTAGAAAAACATCACTCAAAACTGATTTGAAACCAGAAATCAGTAAATAAATTCACAGTCTGGAAACAGCATCAAATCATCTCAAATAAATCCAGGAAAAATCTGGGGTATTCCCCTATATGTCTAGTATCAGAATATAAAGTTTCAAAATTTTTCAGTAAGATTAGTTTAGTCATCAAAAATTAGAAAATATCAAGAAACGATAGTTTGGCAAATCTGGAATTCTCAACACTACTGTACGAAAACTGTGATATCTCGCAAACCGTGAAACGAAATCCAAATCCGCCATAGGGAGATGAAAATAGAAAAAATAAGCTAACTTTTATATTTCATAAATATTTTTCATAAAGGAAAAGAAATTAGGGTGAAAATACAAATCTTTACAGAACAGCGAGCAAAATCTAGCAAGTATAGTTTTTATAAACGAGCATGAAACGGTATATAAAACTCATCAATAAAGTCCACCAAAATTCTGGGTAAACCCTAAATATATATAGGAATACTGTGTAAAATTTTAGATTAAAATAATATGCTTAGTACTAGTACCAAAATATTTGAGGCATCGAAATCATCAAGAAATGAAATTTTTGAAATGAAATACACCTCTGTAGTAAAACAATCATATCTCACACATACGAAAACGAAATCGATCAAGGTCAAAGAGTTTGGAAAGAAGACGGATTTCTATAAAAATCATGTTTAATACTGAAGTTAAGATACTAAGCTTAATATGGTATAAAATACCAATCAAAACTGATCACTGACAAAATACAAATTTTACTCCTAACAACAAATCAACATACAACATACGAAACTCATCCCAAACACAACCAAACATGTTATAGAGTCTAATAAGTGTCTAAACAACATTAAATAGGGTATATAGCATGTCCACAACAAGAATATCACATGGATTCAAACAAACACTCGATTTCTCATAATTATCCCAGAAATATAATAGCATCAAGAACAGTCAAAACCTAAGTTGTTTCATGTCAAATTTTTTTAGTGAGGCAACTACAGTCAATAGAACTATAGAGACAATACTCATCAAGATACATCACACACGAGTTGTCTCTAGAACCCAAGTACACTACAAGCGAAATTTATGACTTGTATCATACAAAGGAATTGAGTACAAGTTACTAGCCTTAACCGAAGACGAAAATGACTCCAAGCAAGAATAACGGGAACAGATTCCCAGCCAACGAACTCAATGATCACACGAACGAAACCTACGAACAAAAACCCACGAACTACGAGAACCACGAGCAAACGACCACGATCCAACAATCACATGTGCAACTTCGTGCACACACAAACCAAAAAAGAAAGAGAGCGGTAGGGAGTGGCACGGCAGACAATGACTACGGCCACTGCAGTTAGAGAGAGGAAGGACGACTGCGGCGGTGCTGGCTTTGACTGGCATCGTTACTGCTGTCGCTGGCAGTGCGCCGAAACAGAGCTGAGATAGACAGAGCGGATGGCAGGGACGGGCGACTGGGGTGCAAGGAGAGAGAGAGCTCGGTGCTATGGTAAGCAAGGAAGATGACGGCTAGGGTAAAGAGGAAATGGGGGGTGCATGGGTTTGAATATAAATATGTGGTGTGTTAGGGTTCAAGAATAGGGGATGAGGGTGTTGGCACTACAGGGTCTTCGGGTCGGGTCTGCATGGTGCAAAGGTGGTTTCGGTTGCATGGTTTAAACACACAGGGAAGGGAAAATAGTGTATAGGTTGGTCATTTAAGGGAATGGGCTTTAATTAATTGGGTATGGTATAAATAAACAGAGTATGGTTATAGTTAATTGGCTTTAGGGAAATCAGGGTGTAGGTTTAATAGGCATAGATGGTTAATGGGTTGGGTAGTGGCTGTTTAGGAGTAGTAATTGGTTTGGGTATTAGGGATAAAGAACAAGAAATGAGCAATAAAAAAAGAGAACAAATATAGGAAATCAAAATAATGGCCCGAACAAATAGAACGAAACAAAAGACGGACAACGAATCAAGAACTCCAATAAAAAGAAGACAAAATAATAAATGAAAATATATTGAAACAAAAATCCAATATACGGTCCAAAAGAAATATAAGAGAAATACAAAAAGAGAAAATATACCAAAACAAAAAATACAATCAGAAAACACAAAACGAAAAACAGGGGTTCCAATCTTACCCACCGATTAAGAAGAATTTTGTCCTCGAAATTCAACAAGAAGATATCCCAAAAACAAACAAAAAGAACAAAACAAAAACTAATCAAACAAATGAGGAAACTTCTACTGAATCTCCTCCTCCAGCTCCCAAGTCGACTCACCGGATGAGTGAGAATTCCAAGCAACACGAACCAACTTGATGACCTTGTTCTTAAGCACTTTTTCCCGCCGATCCACAATAGCAACTGGCGGAATCTCACAAGTCAAATCCGGCCGAACGGTCAACTCAAAGTAGTCGATCATGTGGCTCTCATCTCGAATATATCTCCTGAGTTGTGAGACTTGGAAAACATAGTGCACTCCTGATAAAGCTGGCAGCAATGCAAAACGATAGGCCACCTTGTCTACTCGCTCCACAATATCAAATGGTCCAATAAACCTAGGGCTAACCTTACCCCCACCACCAAACCGAATGACACCCTGCCAAGGCGATACCTATAGGAAAACATGGTCACCAACCTCAAACTCCAAAGCTTTCCTATGGATATCAGCCCGTCGACTCTGCCAATCATGAGTTGCCTGCAAATGCTTCCTGATCTGAACCACTGCATCAACTATCCTGGTGATCAATTCTGGACCAAACAACTTCCTCTCACCAATGTCATCCTAGCACACTGGTGATCTGCACTTCTGCCCATAAAGTGCCTCGATCGGAGCAATTTTAATACTGGCTTGAAAGCTATTACTGCACGAGAACTCTACGGGATGCAAATGGTCCTCCCATGATCCAACAAACTGAATCATACAGGACCTCAACATGTCCTTAAGAATCTGGATGGTCCTCTCTGACAGTCAATCAGTCTGGGGATGAAAAGTTGTACTGTACTTTAATTTACTCATCAAACTATTCTGAAGACTCTTCCAAAACTGAGATCTGAATCTCGTATCCCTGTCGGATACAATACTAACTGGAACCCCATGATGTCTAACAATCTCTTGCATGTACCTCTCAGCCAGTCCTTCAGTAGACTGTCTGACACGAAAAGGAATGAAGTGAGCACTCTTCGTCAAACAACCGATAATCACCCAAATGGCATTATGACTCTTAGGACTCCTCGACAAAGCGGACACAAAATCCATAGTGATATGTTTCCGCTTCCACTCTGGAATAAGAAGCGGTTGAAGAAGTCCAGTGGTCCTCTGATGCTCTGCCTTAACCTGCTGGAATATCAAACACTGAGCAACAAACCGAGCCACAGCCCTCTTCATACCATGCCACCAGAAATGAAGCTTCAAATCCTGATACATCTTAGTACCTGATGTGAATATTTGCAAGTGTACAAAATCGCAACAAGTAATATAGTTAAGTGAATAGAGTGTCGAACCCACATGGACTAATTATTTTATTGAGTACCGATATTACTAGATGAATCACTATTTGGATAATCAAAATTTATAAATGATAAAACAACTAAGTTAAATTAATCTAATTAAAGCTAACTAAATTAGTGAAGAGGGAGAGGGCTGTGAAACTGTGAAATTCTTGTAATTTGTTAATTGCAAAATTAGTTCTAGGATTTTTGACTTCACTTAGTTTATCACACACAAATTATAACTACTTATAAAAAAAAATATTTTTTTTCCAAGTTGTAGACCAAAATTCCAAAAGTATTCACTACTCTATCCACGCAGTATCAGAATTATTCTCAACTAATTATTTGCCTATTCATCAAATTATTGATTGAAAATTTACGGTTTTCTTAACGGTCACGTTCTCCTATAACGGTGTTTAATTTTTATTAACCACAAATCACCAGTTCGGTCTCTTCATGATTTAAAAGATCATACAAATGTCTATCCACCAATTGTACGCATTAAGAATAAAAATTAACACACAACCATGGCAAAATAGAATAATAATAAGGAATGAAAATTGTGTTCTACAAAACTAGGCTACATCTTAGCCCTAGAAAAATAAATTTAGTTCATATTCATTTTGCAACTAACAAAAATTGTTTGGAATTACATCGTAAAAATTAGGGAAGAAGAGATACAAAAAGATATAAAAATATTGCAAACCGAACTCCTAGAACCGAGCCCAAGCCATTCTCTCTCTTCTGTCTCCAAAACCGAGGCCAAAAGCTGCAGCAGTCAGCACGTCAAGTGGGTCCCGTCTGTCAGCGCCCCACGTGCGCCAGGTCAGAACTGTTGAGCAGTCACGTCCATCGCCACGTCGGCTAGCTGTCGCCGTCAGCACGTTAGAGCCCAGGTCCACGCCAGCAGAAGAAGTGCCCCAGTCACTGTCTCGAACCCAGCCCCCAAGTCACTTCTGTCTCTGGCCTTCAGCGCGTGGACCCGCCTGTCACGTCGTCGAGTCAGCACGTCAGCTGCAGCTGCTATCCCGTCTTCCTTTCTCTCTCCCTTTTTTGTTTCGTACCGCACGCAAGAGAGAGCTAGTCTCTTTCTCTCTTACTTTTTTCTCTCTTTTTTTTTTATTGTTTTGAATGTAGCTGTCACCTCTTGGTTTTTGTGCATTGCCCTTGGTATGTATTTATAGGGAACGAGAAAGGAATTACGGTTTGCTCTTTTGCAGAAAAATCCTCTCTTTTCATTTATTTCCTTCATTCTTTAAACAGATATTTATTTCTTTCTCCTTTTTTCTTCTCTTTCCTTTCTTGCAAACACGTGCTGCATACACAAAAAAATAATACTAGAAATTAGGGTTTAAAAAGAAAAAAAATTAGTTTAAAATTAATTAAACTAACTAAAAATCATATTAGCTCATTTAAACCCCTTTTAAAATTATTTATTCCACTTTTAGCTTAATTAGCAAATTAAGATTCAATAAAACAATAAAAATTAATAAATACATAGTTTTGCTTTGTTTGTTGATTTTTTTACCAAAGATCTTCACTTTTTGCATCAAAAATCTCATTTCTTCAAAACTAAATAATTAATTGAAATCTTTTAGAAATAAGATGAATTATCGACAATATAAACGAAAACAAGCAATTTTAATGGGTAAATGAGTACAAATATTTATATATAAATTAGACACATCAAATACCCCCAAACGTAAGATTTTTCTTGTCCTCGAGAAAAAAGTAAAATAAAAATTTGGGGAATAATAATCAATAATCGGCTCAATCCATCACACTAAGAGGTCTTATCAAGCAAGCATCAAAATTTCAATTAAAAATATAGACAATAACAAATAAAGTAAAATTAAGTATATCCACCTTCTCCAGTGCAATTATTTATTCATAATTCCCAACCCAATCGTATTTGTCATGCAATTAATATAGTTATAGTATATAATAACTTCATCTGTGATTTTCTTTCCTCACTACTACAAACCGAGTAGCAAACTAGAGTTTTTTTTAATTTTTTTTTTAATTTTTTTTTATAGTCTCTTCTCTAAGTCGTCACTTGCCTTTTGACGCGAATGCAAAACATTTGTGATGAATTCACCCGGTTACTCAACAAGTCACAAACTTAGAGTGCTTTGCATACTCGTATTTCAAGTTACCGTTTGACGTAAAAGTAAACATTTGTGATGAATACCCCTAGTTATTAAGCAACTCAAAACATTGGATTAGAGCGACTTTATTCATAATTTTTTTTTTCATTATTACTCTATTTACTTAAACTCTGTTTAGGACTAGATCAAAGGGGATAATCACAAGAAAAGCATAACATTTGTCTTTTATGTATAATAGCATGACTCACACAATTTTTTAACGAATTGTAAACGTCAATAATCCTAAAGTAAATAAGTATGCTTACTCTTACTTTATAAGCAATTGTCTATCCCAAAAAAATTATTTCAATGCTTATCACAATAAAGAACTCAAAAGTGTAAAGTTGAGCCTAACTGAAATCCTTTTTATTTGGTTTTTCTTTTCAAAAATAAATAATAAATTTGTAAACCTTCCCCCCAAACTTGAATATCACATTGTTCACAATGGGAAAGGAAAAAGAAAAACAAAAATAATGCAAAAAGTTCAGAATTTCTCCCCTGATTCATCTTAAAATTTCTGCACGCGCGGCGTTCAGTATTTTCGCGATATCTGGAGCTGTAGGTGTCCAAATGGGCTGATTTTTTTTTGCTGGAAAGCTAAGCCGATAGGCTACAATCGCTCTTTCAATCAGTTTTTCAGATTCTGACTCCATACTGCTAAAAAACAACCATGAATGAAGGTGTACAAAACAACTCCGCCCGGCGACTTCCAAAATTTATGCAATCCTAAAAGATAAAATCAAAAATTAAAATAAAATAAACTAAAAGATAAATCAAATCTAAATGCAATAAAAGAAAACATGGGTTGCCTCCCAAGAAGCGCTATGTTTTAAGTCTTCAGCCAGACATGGGGTGAGATGATTATGTGACGCCAAGATCCAACAACATTAAAACATCCTTTCTAATACTTCTCTTCTGGTGTGGATCAGGTTCAAGCTCTAGTTTGGGGCATTTCCTTCTTGATGATGAGGTCTTTGATTCCCCCACCACTTTGAATTTTTGCTTAAAAAATGAATAAATAGAGGTTGCAGCATCCAAATACATGACATGTTCAAAAATATTTTCTTTTTCGGTTTCAAAAATTGCTGACTTTGTTGGACATACTTCGATTGGTGAATTTTTAGCTTTATGTTGCTCGCCCACAATTAAATCAGTTTCACTTACTTGAACAGATGACTGTTCTTCGGGAAGAAACTTTATGGAATTAACAAGATCATACGTTACTTGCTTATGCTGAATTTGTTCCTCCACAATTTGTTCAATCTCACTTTGCTTTTCAACCACATTCTGTTAGCCAATTTCTTCTTGTGGTTGCTCAATTTTCCTCCCACTGCTTAGTGTTATTGCTTTGACATCTTCCGTGGGGTTGACAACTGTGTTGTTTGGAATGTTCCTGCAGTTTTTTCATTAAGGGTATTTGAAATTTGACTAATTTGTACCTCAAGATTATGAATGGAAGCCAAAGTTGAATTTGTAACATTTTGGATTGCCAAATCTGTCTTTTGTATGTATTGTTCTTTCCTTTGCATATAGTGCATAAACATGTTTTCAAGTGTCGGCTTCTTTTCTTGCTGTGGAAAATTTTGATCTGGTATAACTGCTCCTTGATTGTTGTTCCATGAAAAATTGGGGGTGTTTCTCCATCCTAAATTTTATGTGTTTGCATAATGATTATTTTGCATTTGAAAGTTTGACACAAAATTTTCATGTTCGGCATTTGATGGAGCAAAAGGGTTCCCCACTTGGCAATTTGCACTTGAATGATTTCCTACACAAAGATCACAAATCATATTAGATCGAATAGCATTAAAATTCATATTTCCTACTTGTTTAGATAAAGTATCATTTTTTGCATTTAAAGTAGAAAAATGATCAAGTTCAAAAACTACAGCCACTTTTCTTGGCATTGTTCTCTCTGAAGACCACTGGTAATTATTTGATGCCATCTCTTCTAAAAGTTCATAGGCTGCTTTGTAAGTTTTGCTCATGAGTGCACCACCAGCTGCTGCGTCAACCATAAATCGATGTGTAAATCCCAAACCATTATAGAATATTTGAATTTACAGCCATTTCGGTAGTTCATGATTAGGACACTTTCTTAATAACTCTTTGTACCTCTTCCATGCATCATACAAAGACTCAGTCTCAAATTGAATGAATGTGGCAATATCATTCCTTAGTTTTGCTGTCTTTGCTGGCGAAAAATACTTAGCTAGAAATTTTTGTGCAAGTTCCTCCCAAGTAGTAATACTACCGGGTGGTAGATAATGTAGCCAAGCATTCGCCTTATCTCGTAGTGAAAAAGGAAAAAGTCTCAATCTGATTACATCATCTGATACTCCGTTGTACTTGAAAGTGTCACAAATTTCTATTAAGTTTGAAATGTGAGCATAAGGATCCTCGTGCGGTAGTCCCCAAAATTGAACAGCCTGACGAATCATTAGAATCATTGCCGGTTTAATCTCAAAATTGTTAGCTTCAATAACCGGTCTCTTTATGCTTGCTTCATAAATTGAGGGCATCGCATAGTCTCTCAAAGACCTGTTTTCATCGTTCCCCATGATAATGTATGTGTATGTCCTGAAATATAAGTATAAAAAAAAATAGAAAAACTAAAAAAATAAAATAAAATAAAATAAGAAAAATAAATAAAAGTAAAAGTTAGTCAAAAGAAAATAAAGATGTAAAATAATAAAAAAATAAAAATAAATACAAAAAATCCAAACTAGTAATAATCTAGCAATTTTCAATATCAATAAAAGAATAACTAGTCCCCGGCAGCGGCACCAAAAACTTAATGTGAATATTTGCAAGTGTACAAAATCGCAACAAGTAATATAGTTAAGTGAATAGAGTGTCGAACCCACAGGGACTAATTATTTTATTGAGTACCGATATTACTAGATGAATAACTATTTGGATAATCGAAATTTATAAATGATAAAATAGCAAAGTTAAATTAATCTAATTAAAGCTAACTAAATTAGTGAAGAGGGAGAGGGCTGTGAAACAATGAAATTCTTGTAATTTGTTAATTGCAAAATTAGTTTTAGGGCTTTTGACTTCACCTAGTTTATCAAACGCAAATTATAACTCCTTATAAATAAAAATATTATTTTTCCAAGTTGTAGACCAAAATCCCAAAAGTATTCACTACTCTATCCACGCAGTATCAGAATTATTCTCAACTAATTATTTGCCTATTCATCAAATTATTAATTGAAAATTTATGGATTTCTTAACGGTCACGTTCTCCTATAATGGTGTTTAATTTTTATTAACCACAAATCACCAGTTCGGTCTCTTCATGATTTAAAAGATCATACAAATGTCTATCGACCAATTGTACGCATTAAGAATAAAAATTAACATACAACCATGGCAAAATAGAATAATAATAAGGAATTAAAATTGTGTTCTACAAAACTCGGCTACATCTTAGCCCTAGAAAATTAAATTTAGTTCATATTCAATTTGCAACTAACAAAAATTGTTTGGGATTGCATCTTAAAAATTAGAGAAGAAGAGATACAAAAAGATATAAAAATATCGCAAACCGAACTCCTAGAACCGAGCCCAAGCCGTTCTCTTTCTTCTGTCTCAAAAATCGAGGCCAAAAGCTGCAGCAGTCAGCACGTCGAGTGGGTCCCGCTTGTCAGCGCCCCTACATGCGCCAGGTCAGAACTGTCGAGCAGTCACGTCCGTCGCCATGTCGGCTAGCTGTCGCCGTCAGCACGTCAGAGCCCAGATCCACGCCAGCAGAAGAAGAGGCCCAGTCTCTGTCTCGAACCCAGCGCCCAAGTCACTTCTGTCTCTGGCCTTCAGCGCGTGGACCCGCCTGTCACGTCGCCGAGTCAGCACGTCAGCTGCAGCTGCTGTCCCGTCTTCCTTTCTCTCTCCCTTTTTCGTTTCGTACTGCACGCAAGAGAAAGCCAGTCTCTCTCCCTCATACTTTTTTCTCTTTTTTTTTTATTGTTTTGAATGTAGCCGTCACCTCTTGGTTTTTGTGCGTTGCCCTTGGTATGTATTTATAGGGAACGGGAAAGGAATTAGGGTTTGCTCTTTTGCAGAAAAATCCTCTCTTTTCATTTATTTCCTTCCTTCTTTAAACAGATATTTATTTCTTTCTCCTTTCTTCTTCTCTTTCCTTTTCTTGCAAACACGTGCTGCATACACAAAAAAATAATACCAGAAATTAGGATTTTGAAAATAAAATAAAATTAATTAGTTTAAAATTAATTAAACTAACTAAAAATCATATTAGCTCATTTAAACCCTTTTTAAAATTATTTATCGCACTTTTACCTCAATTAGCAAATTAAGATTCAACAAAACAATATAAATTAATAAATCCATAGTTTTGCTTTGTTTGATGATTTGTTTACCAAAGATCTTCACTTATTGCATCAAAAATCTCATTTCTTCAAAACTAATTAATTAATTGAAATCTTATAGAAATAAGATGAAGTATCGACAATATAAACGAAAACAAGCAATTTTAATGGGTAAATGAGTACAAATATTTATATATAAATTAGACACATCAGTACCGCCAGGATGGATAGAATACGAAGACTGGTTTGCTTCTTCAAGCAATCTCTGATGAACTTCACCCTTCGGGACACATAACCTGGAACCAAAACGAAGCGATCTATCAGCATGAATAACCATGTCCATTCTGGCCCCAGATTCAACCTTAGCTCGGAAACCCTACAACTGCGCATCACCAGCCAGTGCCTCTTTAATCTGATCAACAAGAGACGACTGAAGCTGAAGCGCCAAACAACTCCGACCAGAACTGGGCAACAAAACTTCCAACTTCAACCTCCGCATCTGCTCAATCAAATCCCTCTGCTGAGTCAAGAACGTAACTTCCGATCTCCTGCTCAAAGCATCTGGCACCAAGTTTACTTTACCAGGATGGTATTGCAAACTGATGTCATAATCGGCCATAAGTTCCAACCAACGCCTTTGCCTCATGTTTAACTCCTTCTGGGTGAAGACATACTTGAGACTTCTGTGGTCTGTAAAGATCCCCACTCGATCCCCAATTAAATAATATCTCTACGGCTTCAAAGTATAGATCACTGCCGCTAACTCCAAGTCATGAGTCGGATAGTTCTTGTCACGTCCCGCTTCCCAAAAAGAATACAGAATACGGATACGTGACTAAGCCCAGCAAATGATTTTCATCATCCATAAGATGTTCAAGAATATTTACAACATGTCACAAGAATAATCAGAGTCGGAAGCAAGAGAAACAACCAGGCATGTATAATCGAATCAAGATACCAACAAATTTACTTGAAACAAATTTATAATTCTCAAATAAACCAGATCTGAACAAGTTAATAATCCTTGGGTCACATCACCCAAGTACAAATTAAATATCCAAGTAGCAGATACAATTATTCATGAATAACAGGAAAATAAATAAATATAGCAAGAGCTCCAGTAAATAATATCTCATCTTGCATATTCCATCTGGCAGCTAATCTCCAAAATCTGCAATTTAATAAATAACAGGAAGAGAAAAAAGAAAACAAGGTACCCGTCAATGCAAGTTACGGGCCGCTTGTAGTGCAGGATACAAGTACATGGGAAAAACTAGCTAATAACATGGAATATGCATGATAACGAAATGGAACTAGCATGACATGATGAACAAGTGTAAGTGGCATGTATCAAGTGTCAAGTGAACAAGTATCATGTAAATAAGCAACAAGTATCAAGTATCATGTAAACAAGTTTCAAGTGTCAAGTAAGCATGTATCATGTTCAAGTGTCACGTATCAAGTCTTATAATAATTACTATCTAGGTACCACTTCATGCGCCATACTTTTTCCACATAGTTGCTACATTCAAAACATTTACGTTTTAGATTTTGTAGGAAATCATACAGGGCAGTGTACTTGGGTATTCACAGAATCACAGAACTTGGTCGGTAAACTTGATCGGTAACTTGGTTGGTAAACTTGACCGGTAACTTGATCGGTAAACTTGATCGTAACTTGATCGGTAAACTTGATTGGTAACTTGATCAGTAACAGAATATTAACTGATCGGTAAACTTGATCGGTAACTTGATCGTTAAACATGTATTACAGGAAACACAAGTCTCCTTCCGAGTACACATTTCTGCACTATCGACTAATAGATCTTTCCCATTAAAATCCCGGCTTGATTATTTATTATTATTCTGAAACAGGCATGTATAAGCATGAAACAGTGTTAAACTAACATAGTATAATCAGTATCAGGTCTAGGTTAACAAATAAGAACACATAGATGATAGACAGTCACATAAACGAGCAAAACAGTGTATGTTCACATTCAGGACAGCATGACAATACAGTACTAAAACAGTGAATCCTGTTACTACAGAAATCCAAATCTGAATCCGTCGTAGAATCTAGAAAATATACTTCCACCCGAATCCATCGAATACATATAATTCATATAGTGTTTCAGAAAAACATGAGTCAATACTGATTTGAATCCAGAAAATACGTTCAGCCAGAAATCAGTAAATCGTATTCAATGATAGGAATACAGCATTAAAACTCCTCAAATAAATCCAGGAAAAATCTGGGGTAATCCCCTATATGTCTAGTATTAGAATAAAAAGTTTCGTAATATTCCAGTGAAATTAGTTCAGTCAACAAAAATCAGAAAATATCAAGAAATGATAGTTTGGTAAATCTGGAATTCCCAAACTGCTGTACGAAAACTGTAATATCTCGCTAACCGTGAAACGAAACCCAAATCTGCCAAAGGAAGATGAAAATATACAAAATAAGATAACTTTCATATTTCATAAATATTTTCCATACAGGAAAAGGAATCAGGGTGAAAATATAAATCTTTACAGAACAGCGAGCAAAATCCAACAAGTATAGTTTTTATAAACACACATGAAACGGCATATAAAACTCATCAATAAAATCCATAAAAATTCTGGGTAATCCCTACTTAGATATATAAACACTGTGCAAAATTTCAGATCAAAGTAATATGCTTAGCACTAGTATCAAAATAGTTTAGTCATCGAAATCATCAAGAAACAAAATCTGGAAATGAAATACACCTCTATAGTAAAAGCACCACATCTCACACATACGAAAACGAAACCGATCAAGGTCAGAGGGGTTGGGAGGAAGACATATTTCTTTAAGAGTCATTTTTTATACTTAAGTTAAGATATTGACCTTAATATGGCCTAAATTACTGATCAAGACAGATTATCGGCAAAATACAGAATTTCCTTTAGGAACAAAACCAACATGAATCACACGAAACTTAATCGAAACATAACTAAACATGAATTAGGGTCTACTAATTGTTCAAACAACATGAAATAGGGTATACGACATGTCCACAATAAGTATAATACAGATTTTCCTTTAACAACAAAACCAACATAAATCATACGAAACTTGAACCAATCACAATCAAACATGGTATAGAGTGTACTAATTGTCCAAACATCATGAAATATGGTATACGACATGTCCACAACAAGTATATCACATGGATCTCACAAGCACATATGTTCTCATAATTGTTTCACATATACATCATATTAAGAAACGGTCATTCCTAGGTTAATTCATGTCCTATGTGTCGTGAGGAAACTATGGTCAACAGCACTATAGAGACAATACTCATCAAACATATATCACACACGAGTTGTCTCTAGAACCCAACTGCACTACAAGCGGTATTTATGACTTGTATCATACAAAGAAATTAAGTACAAGTTACTTGCCTTAACCGACGACGAAAATGATGCGAAGCAAGAATAACGGGAATGGATTCTCGGCAACAAACTCAAATGAACGAACAATGCAACCACGAACCAAACTCACGAACAACGAAACCTAACGAACAACTCGAACCCAACACACAACGCACCACAATGGCAAGTGTGGGGACAGCGACGGCAAGGGGAACCGAGCGATGTCGAGGCACATGGCAGCGACAGTGGGTCCCGTTGTCGTTGTCGCCGATGCCGATGCTACGTCGAAGGGGAGTCAACTTATCGCTAAGGAGTCGCGATGGAGGCAAGGGCTATCGACTGGGCGCACTGCAGTGGTGATGATGGCGGATAGAGGGGAAGCATAGGGGAGAGGTCGGGAGTTGCTAGCTGGCACTGCACTCGGAACAAGGGGAGGTCGCGGCAACTGTTCACAGGAAGGAGGGCTGGGTTCTGGCTGCGCGACGTAGGAGGTAGCACACAGCGGCGAGGTGCAGGGAGACGGGAGCACAGGGAAGGGGAGATGAGGCGGTGCGTGGTGAAGGAGATAGGGAGAAGGGTGGATGGGTTACCAGGAGGTCGGGGGTGCGTTGGTGGCTAGCTGCAGGCGGACGTAAGCACAGGGAGGTGCTAGAGGCGGCTAGGGTTGAGCGGGAGAGAAGGAGGGAAGAGGAAACGGCGCAAAGTGCATGGGTTCAGAAAACAGAGGGGTAATATATAGGGTAGAAGAAAGAGGGGGAGCGGCTGTAGGATAATAGGGTTTTAGGTTGGTTTCGGGTAGGGTAGATAATAACGGGTTTGGGTTATGATATGGGTATTAGGTATATAGGAAAATGGGAATTTGTATTAAAAGATAAGGTTAAAGTATAAATGGGTTATTGGGTTTGGAGTTTATTGGGGTAATGGGTTGAAGTGGGGTATTGGGTATGGATATTAATAATGGGTTAATGGGTTTATGTAAATGGGTTTAAAGCAAAAGATCCAATAAGAATAGAAATAGGTTTTGGGAAAATAAAACAACCAATAAAAATATATAATTAGGATTTTATAGAAATACTAATACTAATAATGAAACAATAACAATAACAATAATAATAATAACAGTATTAAAAATAACAGTAACAATAATAATAATACTGACAATAATAATAATAATAAAAGTGATAAAAACAATAATAATAGTAATAATAATAGAAACCCAGGTAATAGTGAAAATAACAAGGTTGGTAGTATAGTATAAATTCATTGCAAAATAGTAACAAATAAAACCATTGTTTAAATTAGACTTTAATAGAAAGTCCAATAATACAATTTGACAAAAGAATTTGAAAACCGAAAAGAATAACTGGCAAAATTTTAAATACAGAAAATACACAAAAATACATTTTTTGAAAAACAGGGGTTACAGTTCTTCTCTTGCGGGCTTAACTACCTCGATGCATACGAAAGACTCGGCCCTTCTGCATCAGAACTGCTCCAAAACCCTTACCAGAAGCATTACAGTGAATTACAAATCTGCCTGAGCCATCTGGAATAGTCAACACAAACGCTGACGTCAATTTGCTCTTCAACTCAACAAAAGCCACACCACACTCATCAGACCAACAAAACTTCTGATCCTTCCCAGTCAGCTTAGTCAACGGTCCTGCTATCTTCAAAAATTCTTGAACGAATTTTCGATAATAGCCAGCCAAACCAAGAAAACTCCTGACCTCGGAAACTGACTTGGGAAAAGGCCAATCCTTCATAGCCTCAACCTTGGCCAGATCCATAGAAACACCATCGCCTGAGATAATGTGCCCCAAGAATGAAACCCTGTTGAGCCAAAACTCGCACTTGCTGAGTTTCCCATAGAGCTGATTCTCTCTCAAAGTCTGCAGAACCACTCTAAGATGCTCAGGATGATATTTCCGATTCCGAGAATACACCAAAATATAATCAATGAAGACCACCACAAATCTATCCAAGAACTAAGAAAGACCCGGTTCATAAGACTCATACATATAGCAGGCGCATTCGTGACCCCGAACGGCATCATAAGATACTCATAGTGGCCATATCTGGTCCTTAAAGCAGTCTTATGTACATCAATCGCCTTCACTTTGACTTTATGATACCCAGAATGATGATCCAACTTCGAAAAAATAGCAACCCCACTCAACTGATCAAACAAATCATCGATCCAGGACAATGGATTCCTGTTCTTCACAGTAACACTATTTAGATCCCGGTAATCCATACACAGTCGACGACTACCATCCTTCTTGTTGACAAAAAGGACTGGAGCACCCCAAGGCGAAAACACTGGGTCTGATGAACCTCAAATCAAGCAACACTTGAATCCTCTAAGCTCTGCTAGCTCAACCGGTGCCATCCTGTAGGGACTCTTTGATATAGGCACCGTACCCGGCTGAACTTCAATACCGAACTCTACATCCCTATCAGGGGGTAAGCTAGGTAACTCCTCTGGAAAAACATCCAGGAAATTCCGAACCACTAGAGGCGCAGCCTCACGGCCTGAGTGCAATTCCATTGCATAGACCTCCTGATCAACTGCAGCTACGCCGAGGCAAGATTCCCCAGAATGGAACTCAAACTCTGTGTGATCTGTAATCTGGAACACAACTTCCTTGGCAAAGCAATCAATAATGGTGTGGGTTTCACCCAACCAATCCTTATCCAGAATAATGTCGAATCCTGAATTCTCAATTACAATCAAATTGGCTTTGAAATATGTGCTACCAATAATCAGGGACATTGCCTGCACTGCCGGAAACAAATGACAACTCCACCACTTGTCATAATGTTCCGAGCCTCTGACATGGTGTTATACTCCAACTGATGGCGAGCCACAAATCGAGAGAAAACAAAAGAATGGGTTGCCCCGAAATCAAAAAGAACATGAGCAAGAAAAGAGCAAATAAGGATGATACCTAAGAGGGAATCAAAAGACAAAGGAAAAGAATGGTTGAACAGGGGTAAGGAAAAAAAAATGCATCAAGATAAAATGAAAGAAACAAATGCAAGAGAAATGAAAAGAAGCAAATGAAAGACAACAAAACAACAAAACAATGAACAAAATATACCTGCAACAACTCCTTCAGCTGACTCCGCATCTGCAGCAGTCAGGTTGAAAGCCTGACCTCTCCTCGGGAACAGCGGTCCTCTGACCGACAATCTGGTGCTGAGGAGGAAGCGGTGGCCTAACTGGACCACGAGCTTGGGAAACCTGCTGAACGGGACCCCTGGTGTTGTGCAATCTAGATACCTAAATAAATAGATAAAACTAGACACAAATTATAAACCTCGCAAGTGCACGAATCGTTTGGAAAAGCGTAGTGACGGGCAAGGGTCGATCCCACAGAGATTGTAGATTCTAACTTACTAATCAATAAAATAGAAAAACAGAATATTGAAGTGTCGTTCTAAAAGTCTAAAAGAAATGAAAAGATAAAAATCTAAATAAGTAGCATCACAAGTTGAGTCACAAATCTCTATTAAAGTAGTTGGGTATTGATTTCCACCAATAGTCAGTAATGCTAAGTCATATACTACATTCATTACTCATGTTTGTTCTCTTCAAGGGCATGGTATCTACTCCTTAATGTAATGTTTCCCTAGGCCAAGAATTAGGCATGGTATCTACTCTAATTCGTTTCTTTCATTAAGTATTTAGCATGGTATCTACTAAGTTGCACTTAAAGAAAACATAAGAACAGTGGAAACGAACAAACACTCAAGGTCCTAGAAATTGGTATCAGATCTAGATCCCTTAAGTTGATTAAACCAAGAACCCCTAAGGACTCCCTTGTTACAAGTTATGAGCACGAGATACGGGTAGTCTCAATATGCCCATATAACAGATTCAGATTTATAATACCCAAACTTGATAAACTCAGATTCTGTACGTCAGTCGACTGGCTGTCACCACAGTCGACTGCTCCTAAGAATTCTGAACAAGTTTGATTATCATAAATCCATCTCAATTCAATCAGGTTCAACCAATAAGTAATAGAGAAGAATATAATATTACACAACTAGGGTTTCAATCTACCTAACTATGACATTAGTTCCACATAATAAAACTTTTATTAATTGATAAAATAGAGTTCATGACTACAATAAAAATAAGATTCAAAGGAAGAACAGAAGAACGCTGATTTGTATGATGTTGCACTTTAGCCAATCAGCAATCGTCTTATTCTCCTCCTTTGATGCTTGCTGTCGACGATCGGTTCTTGATGATGGATCCGGCCTTCTTCCCAGAGATCCTTTCGCTTCTTTCTTGATTGGTATTTATAGAACAAGAGAAGAGAATTAGGGTTTGTACTTTTTGCAGAGAAGTCCTCTTCTTTTGTTATTTCTTTCCTTATCTTGATCAGCCTTTTATTTCTTTCTCTTTTTCTTCTTTCCTTCCTTATCTGCTCACCACGTGCTTCTTGCTTTGATTGTTTGAGAAGTTGTTATTCGCAGAAAATACCTGGGTTTGGATAACTTAATTTTGATTCGGATTTGGATGAGGATGCATCTGTTCTTATCTTCTGACTCGCCGCGTACCAGTCGACTGGCTTGGGAAGCAGTCGACTGTGCCGAGCCTTATCAAACTCTCTGTCCAGTCGCCTGGTTGAAGAGTCAGTCGACTGATCTCTACTGTTCCCTGTATATCATCCTCTCAGTCTGTATTAGTCTGGAATCTGCTTCGTTTTGCTGCTTTTGGTTGTTTCCTATTAAAAAGAGAAAAGAAGCGTAAATACCATATATAGAGCATTTAAATGTCTAATTGCCTTAAGATTATTGCTCCTAAAAGTGAATAATATTTGGTTCATCAAATACCCCCAAACTTAGCTTTTGCTTGTCCTCAAGCAAACTAAAATTATGAACAAGAGGAAAATAATAGTATTCAACCACCAAGAATTTTTATTATGCAAGCATCAAAATTATAAACAATTTGCAAATAAAGTAAAAACAAGTATACCCACTTTCTCCAGTGCAATTGTTTAGTCATAATCCCCAACTCAATCATACTTGTCATGCAATTAATTATAGTTATAGTATGTAACTCTCCATCTGTGATTATCCCCTTTTCTCTACTACAAACCGAGTAGCAAACTAGAGTTTTTTTTTTTTTTTTTTTTTTTTTTTTTTTTTTTTTTAGTTTCTTCTCTAAAGTTGTCACTTGCCTTTTTACGCGAATGCAAAACAATTGTGATGAATCCACCCGGTTACTCAGCAAGTCACAAACTTTAAAGTGCTTTGCATACTCATATTCCAAGTTGCCGTTTGACGTAAAGGTAAACATTGGTGATGAATACCCCTAGTTACTAAGCACTCAAAATATTGGAGTAGATTGACTTTATTCAGATATATATATATATATATTATCACTCTATTTACTTAAACTCAATTTAGGACTAGATCTAAAGGGAATAATCACCAGAAAAAGTATCACATTTGTTTATTATGTATAATCGCATGACTCATATAATTTTGTAAGGCATTATGAAACTCAACAATCCTAAAGTAAATAAGTATGTTTAGTCTTACTTTATAAGAAATTGTTTTAAAAAAATCAAAATCAAAAGACTCCAAATAACTAACTAATACCCCCAAACTTAGATGGAACATTGTCCTCAATGTTCGCGCAAAAATTTAAAATAGGCATGTGTTACCATCTAGTAAGAAGGAGAGATTAAAAATAAAAAGATGAATAATGAAAAGAAAATGAAAGGAAAGTATAAATACTCCCCTGAAAATTGGGTTGCCTCCCAATAAGCGCTGTGTTTTCTGTCTTCAGCTAGACTTGATGAGTTTGTGCAATGTATTGAATGGGTTGCGGCTCAAAACTCATCTTCTTATAAGGTTTCCCCCTCTGCCCATTCACCTTGAACGTTGAGCTTTTGCCAACGCTCCATGTGGGGGAAATCTGTGCAACAATTCATGGACCGTACCATCTTGACATTAGTTTATCAGCAATGGTCCATCTTACTGCACCATTGTGCTTTTGAAAGACTCCCTGTAGCCTCTCCTCTTTCTGCATCCTAAAATTTGTAGCAACTGTCACAGGTGATGTCTGGTTCCCCCCCAAAGATTCATACTGCTGGTGTTCATGTAGTGGCTTCAGCTCCATGTCTAGGATTCTGGTAGCAGTCGGGACAGTCGACTTATC
Source organism: Hemerocallis citrina (assembly GCA_017893485.1). Classification (NCBI taxonomy): domain Eukaryota; kingdom Viridiplantae; phylum Streptophyta; class Magnoliopsida; order Asparagales; family Asphodelaceae; genus Hemerocallis; species Hemerocallis citrina. The sequence continues at coordinate 138,932,416 of CM030359.1, read as the reverse complement.
CCGTCCACCAGTCGACTGATCTGCGGGAACAAAAGCGTTATCAGTCATAATATTTTCACATGTAGGTGCGAGTTTACCTGAATATGGCTTTGGAGTTTCAAAGTGATGTACTGTCTCTGCAATCCTGCCGTCATCGTATTCCTGTTCAGCATGAAATAATGTTAGAGGGTGTGTAGTTGTTTCTTGTGATGGATCAACACCATGTTCCTGAAATGTTTGGTTGCAAATTTCCTGAACCACATCAACATTATAACATTCATGATCATCGTGTGGAATTTGTGGTGCATCAAACACGTTAAACACAATCTCTTCCTCTAGTGTTGTCCTTAATTGGAGCTGTTCTTGTCCTCTAGGGTTGGGTATGGTTTGTGATGGGAATTCTCCTGCCTTTCTTTCACTTAACTCCGTAGCAATTTGACCAATTTGAAATTTCAATTTTTGAATGGCCTGTCTTTGTTGATTGCTTATTTGCTGTTGCTGTTGGAGTAACTGCAGAATGGTGGATTCGAAATCCAACTTCTTTTGTTCTTGTGCTGGCTCATCATACCCATTCCCACCCTGGAATTGCTGCGTATGCCCTGGTGTGAATTGATTGCCTTGATGGTTTTGCCACCCTGGGTTATACGTGTTTGAAAAAAAATTATTCTGGGGCGGGTACATTTCCTGTTCTACGTAGTTTGTGTGCTCCTGATCTGCGAAAGAAAACATGGGACATGAATTAGTTGTATGGTTAGAATGAAAACAATTTGCACAAATTTCTTTTGGTTGGTTTTTTACGCCACCCAACGTTGAATTTACAAGCATATCAATCTTTTTGTTCATGGTTTCCAATTCTAATTGCATGTTTTTATTATGAGAAATTTCGTAAACTCCCTGTTTTCTCAAAAGACCCCTCCTTGTGGAGAATTGTTGTGAGTTCTCGCTGAGTTCTTCAAATAGCTCTATGGCCTCCTCAGCACTCTTCCTCATCAACATTCCATTGCAACCTGCATCTACAATTGCTTTGTTAGCGTCATTTAAACCCTCATAAAATGATTGTACCTGGTCATCCTTAGGTATGTTATGCGTAGGACACTTGAAAAGCTTGTTTTTAAAGTCCTTCCATGCCTCGAAAAACAAATCTCCATCTTTTTGTTGGAAGAGTAGAATCTCCCTTTTTAGTTGTCTGGTTTTCTGGGCTGGAAAGAACTCTTTCAAGAATTTTGTTGCCAATTGCTCCCATGAATTAATTGATCCTGGTTCCAAGGAATTATACCACAACTTAGCATTATGTTTTAATGAAAATGGAAACAAGATTAACCTGATCTGTTCAGGGGTAAGCCCTTGGACGCTTTGTGTTCTGCAAAGATCAAAGAAATCTTGCAAATGTAGATGCGGATCCTCGTCTAGTCTGCCACTGAAGTGGGGAACCATGCTGAGTAATTGAGGTGATAGATGCATATTCCCTGTGACTTTGGGTTGAAAAGCTATGCAAGACGGTTGCTCAATATTCTTTGGAGTGAATTTGTCTTGCATTGGTACTCGATTCAATATTCTTTCACCCATTGTTGCTTTTGGAATTCTTCGCTGTGCAGTCGACTGGTCCTTGGAGACAGTCGACTGGTCTGACCTTGTTTGTGCAGAAAGTAAACTAAAAGAAAATGTTAGAAAAGAAAAAGAAGAAATAAAATAAAATAAACAGAAAAAGATTTTACTGATTTGTAAGTTAAAATACTAAACAATCCCCGGCAACGGTGCCAAAAACTTGTTGTGCAATCTAGATACCTAAATAAATAGATAAAACTAGACACAAATTATAAACCTCGCAAGTGCACGAATCGTTTGGAAAAGCGTAGTGACGAGCAAGGGTCGATCCCACAGAAATTGTAGATTCTAACTTACTAATCAATAAAATAGAAAAACAGAATATTGAAGTGTCGTTCTAAAAGTCTAAAAGAAATGAAAAGATAAAAATCTAAATAAGTAGCATCACAAGTTGAGTCACAAATCTCTATTAAAGTAGTTGGGTATTGATTTCCACCAATAGTCAGTAATGCTAAGTCATATACTACATCCATTACTCATGTTTGTTCTCTTCAAGGGCATGGTATCTACTCCTTAAAGTAATGTTTCCCTATTCCAAGAATTAGGCATGGTATCTACTCTAATTCGTTTCTTTCATTAAGTATTTAGCATGGTATCTACTAAGTTGCACTTAAAGAAAACATAAGAACAGTGGAAACGAACAAACACTCAATGTCCTAGAAATTGGTATCAGATCTAGATCCCTTAAGTTGATTAAACCAAGAACCCCTAAGGACTCCCTTGTTACAAGTTATGAGCACGAGATACGGGTCGTCTCAATATGCTCATCTAACAGATTCAGATCTACACTGCACAAACTTATAATCCCAGATTCGGACCAGTCGACTGGCTGTCACTTCAGTCGACTGTTCTTAGGATTCTGAACTAGTTTGATTATTATAAATCTATTCCAATTCACTCAGGTTTAATCAATAAGTAAGAGAGTAGCAAGCATTACATAACTATGGTTTCAATCTACCCAACTATGAAATTAGTTCCACATAATAAAACTTTTATTGATTAATATAATAGAGTTCATGACTACAATAGAAATAAAAACTAAGAGAAAGAACAGAAGAACGCTGATTTGTATGATGTTGCACTTTAGCCCAATCAGCAATCGTCTTGTTCTCCTCCTTTGATGCTTGCTGTCGACGATCGGTTCTTGATGATGGATCCGGCCTTCTTCCCAGAGATCCTTTCGCTTCTTTCTTGATTGGTATTTATAGAACAAGAGAAGAGAATTAGGGTTTGTACTTTTTGCAGAGAAGTCCTCTTCTTTTGTTATTTCTTTCCTTATCTTGATCAGCCTTTTATTTCTTTCTCTTTTTCTTCTTTCCTTCCTTATCTGCTCACCACGTGCTTCTTGCTTTGATTGTTTGAGAAGTTGTTATTCGCAGAAAACACCTGGGTTTGGATAACTTAATTTTGATTCGGATTTGGATGAGGATGCATCTGTTCTTATCTTCTGACTCGCCGCGTACCAGTCGACTGGCTTGGGAAGCAGTCGACTGTGCCGAGCCTTATCAAACTCTCTGTCCAGTCACGTGGTTGAAGAGTCAGTCGACTGATCTCTGCTGTTCCCTGTATATCATCCTCTCAGTCTGTATTAGTCTGGAATCTGCTTCGTTTTGCTGCTTTTGGTTGTTTCCTATGAAAAAGAGAAAAGAAGCGTAAATACCACATATAGAGCATTTAAATGTCTAATTGCCTTAAGATTATTGCTCCTAAAAGTGAATAATATTTGGTTCATCACCTGGCTGGAAGAGCCAGTTGCTGCTGTAGTTGTGGACAATCTCGCACTGTATGATCAGTAGAGCCACATCTAAAGCATCGACGATTGGCTCGCCTACAATCCTTCCGATCATGCCCAGCCAACTGACAAAAGTCACAGAAACCACTCCTCTGGGAACCAACAGAAGAGTAAGGAGCTGCCCTGACTGGAGGGGTTGGAACAGGCCTCCGAAATGGCCAACCAGAAGGCCTAACAACAGTAGAGTGCAGAACAGTCTGCTGGGGAGGAGCCAATCCACCACGAGCATGCTCCTGAGCTCGAGCTGCCTCGAGAGCTTCAGCATAAGTACGCAGGTGGAGACAGACAAGCTGCACCTTGATGTCACGAGCAAGTCCCAAAATGAATCTACGAGCCCTATCATCTTCGTTTGCCATAAGAACGGCAGCGAAGCAGCTGAGTCTAGTAAATTCAACTGCGTACTCATCTACAGACCTGGAGCCTTGTTTCAAGAAAAATCTGATGTTACAATATTGCATGGACAATATGTAACAAAATTCCATTACTAGAAATAATGACCAACCTGTTTCAGGGCCATGAATTGTTACTCCATATCCACTCTAGTGCTGCAAGAAAAGAACTTCTCCAAGAATCCCCTAGTGAAAGTAGCCCAAGTGATCGGTCTTCCTAGCCTTTCGGACTCGGACCTCTACCAGATAAGAGCCAAGTGCACCAGCTGAATGGCAACCACATCCACTCGATCTGCATCTGCAACTCTAGCTGCCAAAAGCAGTTGTTCTGTTCGAATCAACCGCTGTTCAGCCTCCAAAGGCATCTCAGTGCTTGAAAACCTATCGGGATGCAGCCTCATGAAGTCCGTGACTGTACCCGGACGGGGAGGAAGAACTGCCTGCATAGGCACAGCGGGCGGAGGAACTCGAGCGGCTGATGAAGCAGCCATCACCAAATCACTACGGTTCTGCTGCATATTGATCAAGCGCTCAAGCACAGCGGTGACAACCTCAATCCCAAGCTGATCTTCCTGGGGACGGGAAGAAGAACCTCCACGAGCCATAGTCTGCACAAAACCCAAAATAATCAGCATCCAGATCAAGGTTGATAATAATTAATTCATTTATGCATGCATGGTTAGTGAAATGTTGAGCCGATCCCAGTTCAAGCCAAGCTTGTCTAATATATTAGGCAACTAATAAATTAGCCAAACCTGGGCTCTGATACCACTAAAAAAATTGTCACGCCCCGCTTCCCAAAAAAGGAAATACGGAATACGGATACGTGACTAAGCCCAGCAAATGATTTTCGTCATCCATAAGCTGTTCCGAATCTTTACAACATCTCACAGAAATAATCAGAGTCGGAAGCAAAAGAATCAACGGAGTATGCATACTCGGATCAAATATACCAACAGAAATTTACTTAAAATCCAAAATATTATATAATCTCAAATAAATCAAGTCTGGACAAGTCAATAATATCCTAGGTCACATTGCCCAAATAAAAGAATAAATCCAAATATCAAACACAATTGTTCAAGCAATAGCAGGAAATAATAATAATAAATGCCAACAAAACTCCAGCACTAATATTGCATATCACCAACACCATATGGTACCTTTTCTCCAAAATCTCCAATTTAACAATTGCAGGAATAGGAAAAAAAAAACAAACTCCAATCAATGCAAGTTATGGGCCGCTGGTAATGCAAGATACAAGTACATGGAGAAGAATAACAAATATAAATAACAGCAAGAATAAAGAAGCATGGAATAAGTGTGTCGGCAGAAATGTAATATCTAACATAAATCAGGAAAATAAAAACACGTATCATGGTATACTAACAGGTACAGGTAATATGTATCAAGTGTCAAGTAAATAGGTAAACATGTAACAGGTATACAGGTAATCAGATATACAAGAAAACAGGTAACCAGGTAAATAGGTATATAGGTAATCAGGTGCAAGTACAGGTATCCGGTAAATGGTATCAGGTTATGTCAATTCTTGTATTATTACTAACTAGGTAGCACTTCATGCGCCCCAACTTTTATCAAATGGTTGCTATATTCAAACAGTTCCGTTTAGATTTCGTAGTGGAGTCCAAAGGGCAGTGTACTCAGGGATTAGGATAACAAAAAACAGGAACAGGTAGAACCTAGTGGTTCTCTTCCGAGAACACCTTCCTATAGGGAAAGTATGCAGTCAGGTACAGGAAATAGGCAGAACCTAGTGGTTCTCTTCCGAGTACATATTCCTATAGGGAAGCATGCAATCAGGTACAGGTAAACAGGATCGTGAATCATGTAGTCATGAACACGTAACAGGCAGGACACATGTCCTCTTCTCAGTACACGTTTCTACATTTTCCATTACTAGATCGTTCCCTTAACCCCGACTTGATTATTTTATTATTATTAGCAAACAGGCATGTAGGTATCACAAAAAGGTCGAGAATAACAAAGCATGAACAAGTAACAGGTTCAGGTTGCAAGATAATATGTTCAGGTGAAAGATAACTCATAAAAGGATAAAATAACCAAACTTCTAGTTCAGGATAGCAAGACAGTACTGTACTAAAACAGCGATTCCTGCTACCAAAAATATCAAAACCAAGATCCGTCAGAGAGTCTGGAAAATAGACTTCCAACCGAATCCAGAGAGTACATATAAGTCATACAGTGTTTTAGAAAAACATAACTCAAAATTGATTTGAAACCAGAAAATATGTTCAGCCAAAAATCAGTAAACCGAATTCACAGTCAGGAAAACAACATCAAACCATCTCAAATAAATCTAGGAAATATTTGGGGTATTCCCCTATATTTCTAGTATCAAAATATAAAGTTTCAAAATTTTCCAGTAAGATTAGTTTAGCCACCAAAAATCAGAAAATATCAAGAAACAATAGTTTGGCAAATATGGAATTTTCAACACTACTGTATGAAAACTGTGCTATCTCGCAAACCGTGAAACGAAACCAAATCCGCGAAAGGGAGATGAAAATAGACCAAATAAGCTAACTTTCATATTGCAAAAGTATTTTCCATACAGGAAAAGGAATTAGGGTGAAAATACAAATCTTTACAGAACAGCGAGAAAAATCTAGCAAGTATAGTTTTTATAAACGAGCATGAAATGATATATAAAACTCATCAATAAAATCCACCAAAAATCTGGGTAATCTCTAAATAGATATAGAAATACTGTGCAATATTTCAGATCAAAATAATATGCTTAGCACTAGTATCAAAATAGTTTAGTCATCGAAATCATCAACAAACGAAATCAGGAAATGAAATACACCTCTGTAGTAAAACAATCATATCTCACACATACGAAAACAAAATCGATCAAGGTCAAAGAGTTTGGAAAGAAGACAAATTTCTCTAAAAATCATGTTTAATACTGAAGTTAAGATACTGACCTTAATATGGTTTACAATACCAATCCAAACTGATCACTGACAAAATACAGATTTTCCTCTTAACAACAAATCAACATACAACATACGAAACACGTTCCAAACACAACCAAACATGTTATAGAGTCTACTAAGTGTCCAAACAACATGAAATAGGGTATATAGCATGTCCACAACAAGTATATCACATGGATCCAAACAACACACGATTTCTTATAATTATCCCACAAATATAATCACATCAAGAACGGTCAAAACCTAAGTTGTTTCATATCAAATTTGTGTCGTAAGGCAACTATGGTCAAAAGCACTATAGAGACAATATCCATCAAGATACATCACGCACGAGTTGCCTCTAGAACCCAACTATACTACAAGCGGAATTTATGACTTGTATCATACAAAGAAATTGAGTACAAGTTACTTGCCTTAACCGAAAATGAAAATGACTCAAAGTAAGAATAACAGGAACGGATTCCCGGCCAACTAACTCAACGATCACACGAACGAAACCAACGAACAAAAACCCACGAACTATGCGAACCACGAGCAAACGACCATGATCTAACAATCACATGTGCAACTCCGTGCACATGCAAACCAAAAGAGAGAGAGAGCGGTCAGGAGTGGCACGACGGATGATGACTGCGGCCACTGCAGTCGGCGAGGGGAAGGACGGCGGCGGCGGCGCTGGCTTCGGCTGGCATCGCTACTGCTGTCGCTGGCGGCGCGCCGAAACAGAGCGAAGAGAGACAGAGCGGATGGCAGGGACGGGCGACTGGGGTGCAAGGGAGAGAGAGAGCTCGGTGCTAGGGTAAGCAAGGAAGATGACGGCTAGGGTAAAGAGGAAACGGGGGGTGCATGGGTCTAGAATATAAATATGTAATGCCCCGATTTTCGGTAACTGGAAACCGTGACATAAGCCAGAATCTTTTCTTCAATTAGCTACAATACACAGAAAAACAGGAAAATTTAAAACTTTTTATTCAACACAAATGTAATACAAATCCGAGTATTACATAATTCCAATCCCAAGTGTTACAACTTTCAACATATTGCATCAGAGTACAATGAATAAAGAACAACACTTGGTATTTAGCTTGGATGCTTCCCAAAAATTAATTAGATTACAAAATTGTTACAATGGAACAATAGTAAACAACATATAATGCAGCGGAAATGAAAACGACTCTTGCTTCTCTCACCTTGAGTCCTCCTGAAACCTGTACTTGTACTTCTGCAATTCAATACCTATTGAAATGGGGATGTCAGTACATATACTGACGTTTTAAGGTTGATGACTAGCAGCGATTTTCCACTAAATCAAACAGATTGATGAAAAGAGAAATGTGTATATATAATTAATGTGTCAGTGTATGCTATGCCTTAGACTTTAATACCCGATTAACTATTTCAATGAGGCTTTTATTCTAATGCAGCAAGTCTCCAGAACAGTATGCAGCTTATACTACATACGCCCCATCTCAAGCCGTTTCTTCATATATAGGGATTTGAACCCGCGCCATGAATTCTACTATTGTACTTAACTTGATTCTGAAGATACAATGTGACTGATGAGGTTACAGGTACGGTCTAGTTTCGTTACTACAGTCATATAGTGGTTATCGCGTTTGCCACTATTGCCCGACCTTACTCAAATATCTTTGACGAATTCTTGGGGTCTCGCAAGCGCAGGTTAGCTCGAAGCATCTCCTGTGGCACCCCTGGGGTCTTGCAAGTGTAGGGTAGCACGTAGCATCCCCTGTGGAACCCCTAGATATAAGACAAGACGGAGTTCCGGGGGTCCATCCCCCTATCTCTGACAGGAATCGCACCCGCCTTATCAAGGTACTTCAGAAATTAACATATGAGATATGGATCCCGTGCTCCCAACTCGTGAGAAGGCACAAATCGTATCCCTTTGAGAAGAAGGGTACAACCCAATAACACCGCCTAGTGTCGGCCTATAGGACACGTTGGATGATAAGTATCACCCTTAAAACCATCTCTTTTTCTTCGGCAAAAAATGATAATAAGTAGAGGTTAAGTAGTAATAGCCTACTACCCTAACGATGTCACTAAATCCCAAACAATCTCGTGGGATTTTCAATAACTTTCTTATGATTATCCCGATTCAACTCATGGCCTATCGATCCAAGACACCGGTGACGAATATCTCTCTCTCACTCATCATTACCCCTAACTCGGATCTCGTCAACATTCTCGGCCCACGATCAACCCACATCATTTAAGATCCGTCGGTACTCGAGGTGTGATTTATCCACAGTTTCCAAGGTGGTAAGATGTGATTCTTGATGGTCGATGGTCCCTAGGATAAATATGAGAACCTATCACTACCCCTAACTCGAATCTCGTCAACACTCTCGTGCTTCGATCAACCCACATCAGTTAAGATCCGTCGGTGCTCGAGGTGTGATTTATCCACAGTTTCCAAGGCGGTAAGATATGAGTCTTGATGTTCGATGACCCCTAGGCTAGCTTTTATCTAGCTAACAATCCTAGTGACTTTCCCAACCATTACTTCCCATATATTAAAGATAAAGCATGTGCACATCATATGGTCCAATTTCAATTAGAACCGCATACAACTAGAACTCATGGGTTCTTTTCCCAAATTTGAACTAGGACAATATGCGACTAGGTTCATGGGTTCTTTCTCAAGGTTGAGCTAGACCACCTAGAACCTAATTGCATGGGTTCCTCGCCAATTCGAGCTAGAACTATCATGGAGCTAGTTTCATGGGTTTCTACTTAAAAATCGAACTAGAACAATTATGGAACATGGGTTCATTTCAATAATTCAATTGGGTTATCATGCAAGCTAAACTCAAGGGTTCCATTTAGAATTTAACCGAAACCACTACAATCATATAACTCAAACATGCATGGATTCTTTTGAATCCAAAAATAACTACACGTCTCAAACCTGGGTTCTTTACTAGAACTACTAAAATAATACAAGCATGCGTTCTTTACTTAGAACAACTACAATAACTCAATCATGGGTTCTTTACTAGAATTACTATAATAACTCAAGCATGGGTTCTTTACTACATCAACTTACAACAACTCAAGCATGGTATACAACTTAACAGGGGTTTCTTTACAACATCAACCTACAACAACTCAAGCATGGTATACTTACTATAATCCACTCAAGCATGGGTTTCTTACTATAATCAACCAACAACAACTCAAGCATGATTTCTTTCTACAACTCAAACATGGTATCTTTACCACATCTCAAGCATGGTATACAATTTAATATGGTTTTCATTACTACATCAACCTACAACAACTCAAGCATGGTGTATTTGCTATAATCAACTCAAGCATGGGTTTCTTACTGCAATCAACCTACCACAACTCAAGCATGGTTTCTTTCTACAATTCAAGCATGGTATCTTTACTACATCTCAAGCATGGTATACAACTTAACATGGGTTTCTTTACTACATCAACCTACAACAACTCAAGCATGGTATACTTACTATAATCAACTCAAGCATGGGTTTCTTACTATAATCAACCTACAACAACTCAAGCATGGTATACAACTTAATATGGGTTTCTTTACTATATCAACCTACAACAACTCAAGCATGGTATGCTTACTATAATCAACTCAAGCATGAATTTCTTACTATAATCAACCTACAACAACTCAAGCATGGTATATAACTTAACATGTGTTTCTTTACTACATCAACCTACAACGACTCAAGCATGGTATACTCACTATAATCAACTCAAGCATGGGCTTCTTACTATAATCAACCTACAACAACTCAAGCATGGTTTCTTTTGACATAGAACAATGAAAACTCAAACATGGATCTCTAGCAACTTATAAAAGTTTAGAACATGCTACAATGACTTATCTAAATTATTACAAAACTACTTCTTTAGGAAATTAAAAGTTCTATATAATACAAGGACTAAATTTATTTAGTCTACAAAATTTCACATGCTACAACCCACTTTTCTTCAATCCTACAAGTTCCTACATACAATAAGAGCAACTTTTTATGAATAAGGGTTAGCAAAGATTGATTTCTTAACAAAGTGGAGAACAACATACAACGAAAACTTATCTTTAAAAAAATAGTTAGATGAGTCCTACAACCTCAAAATGGGTGTGAACATTCTTACTATACTAATCTTTATATGCACATAGTTAAAGTCCAAGTGGTCATTTGTGTTAACAAAATAACCATAATAACAACAATAAACATACAAGGTTAACGATTCAACCTTTATGTGTTTTATTTAAGTTCCACCACCCAACTTTTTCATGGGATCCTTTTGATCCCTACAACCACCTTATGCTTAATACTTAGTCCAAGTCATTTTTAAAACACACATACAGCAAAAGTGGACAAGAATCCACACAAATAAAAAGAGAGAACTTCATCTTAATTTCCCACCGTTCTTATGCACAAATCTTAGTCCAATTAGTCGAAAATAATCATCATAACAACAATAACCATAGCAGGGTTCAATACTCTATCTTTATGTGATTTTGTTGAGTTCTACCAATCCATCTTTTTCATGGATCATTTAATCCTTACAACCATGCTTATGCTTAGGAATTAGTCCAAGTTGTTTAGGAACATAAATACACAAGAACACATCATAAAGCTGGGTTCTTTTTAACCTACAACCACTTATATTCTTAGAAAATGGTCCAAGTTGTTATAGAACATACACCTACAACATCTACCATCATAAAGATGGGTTCTTTTTATCCTACAACAACCAACCACCAAAGATGGGTTCTTTACCCACATAGAATCAAAAATAACCCTAAAGATGGGTTCTTTTCTACATAAAAAAATAAAAAGAACAAAACAAACTAAAAATTAGAAGTTGAGAATCCCCACCTTGTGATTCTCTTGTAGGAAGGACTAGCAAGCAACATTCTCCTTCCTCCTACTACAAAAATCTCCAATGAAGAACACTCCTATGGAAAACCCCCAAATGAAGAACACTTAAGGTTTCCTTCTCTTTCTTTTCCTTTGTCTTTTTTTTTCTTGTAAATGAGGCAAGGAGTGAAGGGGAGGGGTTTTTTATAGGATGAAATGAGGGTGAAAAGTGCAAAATACACAACCACATTTGCACAAAACCCCTTAGGGTTAATTTGGCCGACCAAGAGATGGATGAGGTGGAGGGGGTGAGGTGGAGGGGCGAGGTAGAGGGGAAGGTTCTAGTAGGAACACCTATTAAACTCTTATGTATCCCTAATTAATCTTAACACTAGGTTTAAGCCTCCAAACAAATTTTGGCCCTCCAATTTTGATTAATCATGACAAAAATAAGATATTTTTGTCCAAAATACATACTACATAATTTGTACAAACGTACGAAATCGGTACAATACGCTTATGTATGTATATATATATATACACCGATAATTTCCGTTTGTAAAACCGCATAATCCGTATAAAAATAAATTAATTTCGAAAATAATAATAAAATAAATTTTATTATCAGTCCGGAAGATTCCAGTACCAATTTGATACAATACAGATGTATACAAACTGGTATATATATACGGATAATGTTTATTAACAAAACCGGGTGATATCCACCAAAAATATTTCAATTCTGAAAATAATAATTTTAAATACCTATCTGGGATTTTCCAGACATTTTCTCAAAAATGCACTTTTCATGGTTTTGTACATGTGCACAAAACTGATACAATACCTGTATATACATACTAGTATATATGTCCAGGTAACTTTTTAAATGAGAAAACCAAGTAATTTTAATAAAAATTGTTTTTATTTAAAAATAATAATTTATACATTATAATATCCATCCGGGATATTACAAAATAGGTCAAGTGTTAGGGTTCAAGAACAGGGGATGAGGGTGACGGTGCTATAGGATCTTCCGGTCGGGTCTGCATGGTGCACAGGTGGTTTCGGTTGCATGGTTTAAACACCAAGGAATGGAAAATAGTGTATAGGTTGGTAATTTAAGGGAATGGGCTTTAAGAAATTGGGTATGGTATAAATAAACAGAGTATGGTTATAGTTAATTGGCTTTAGGAAAATCTGTGTGTGGGCTTAATAGGCATAGATTGTTAATGGGTTGGGTACTAGCTGTTTAGGAGTAGTAATTAGTTTGGGTATTAGGGATAAAGAGTAGGACATGAGCAATAAAAAAAAGAACAAATATAGGAAATCAAATAATCATCCGAACAAATAGAACGAAACGAAAGACGGATAACGAATCAAGAACTCCAATAAAAAGAAGACAAAGTAATTAATGAAAATATATTGAAACAAAAATCCAATATACGGTCCAAAAGAAATATAAGAGGAATACAAAGAGAGAAAATACACCAAAATGAAAAATACACTAGAAAATACACAAAACAAAAAACAGGGGTTACAGTTCGGGTGTTCGTTTTTGTGTTCGTTGGGTTCGTGCACGTGTTTATTGGTTCGTTGTTCGTGGTTTCCGTTTGTTATTCGTGCCCCGGGAATCCGTTCCCGTTATTCTTGGTTTTGCATCGTTTTCGTCGTCGTCTCTCAGGCAAGTAACTTGTATTAAATTCCTTTACAAGTACAAGTACTAAATACCGCCTATAGTGTAGTTGGGTTCTAGAGACAATTTGTGTGTGAAAACTCCTTGTTGATATTGTCTCTATAGTGATGATTTGACCATTGTTGCCTCACGACATACATGACATGATATAACCTCGAATTGACCAATTCTTGTTGTATACATGCGTGTTGCTCATATGATATCTTGTGCTCGTTCGTGTTATTCATGGTAGACTTGTGTAACACCCCAAATTTTTTTTTTTTGGAAAACTAAGCCTCCAAATTCAATTCTTTCAATTTCTATATCATTTTAAACATAAACTAAGAAAGTTATACTTCAAGGAAAATTTTGGCAGAGTTTCCCCTGTAAATTTTGCACCGAAACATAAATAGCTTACGGAATTCTGCTCAAAATTCCGTAGCTCACAATAATTTTACGGGCTCCCAGGCCAAAATGAGCAGAAACACACAGGCAATATAATATAATGCTCTGGGGGCAAAACTCATAACGGATTATCAAATATTCAATAAAAACCATAAATTTCTTTGAAAACATAAAGGATTTTTGTAAAAATTTAGAAAAACCTTTTTAAAAACCAACCACAGAACCCAATACTCCACAACGAGGTGGGTACGGGCTTTCTCACCTCATCACAGCACTATATACATATACCTTTACCATAATACAAAATAATACATCAACTATTCACTCTTCTACTTATACTAAATACATAAATAATCTAACATCTTGACAAAATAAAATTCCTAACTCTATAACTACCTCGCCATGCTGCTACCAACCTGCAAGAGAGTAAGGGCTGTCCCCTCTCTGGGAGGGACCCCCCTGTTAGCCATTTCTGGTGTGAGTATAATTTAAAAATCTAACAAATGAATTAAATTGTATAAAGAAAATAATTTAAACTTACAAACATCAAGTAAGAAGATACACCTTGAACATCTGAACTTAAAAACATCATCAATACGGTTTTATATCAAAATACTCTTCAAATCTGCATCGAATTATAAAATTACCCATAATTCACACATTCCACTATACACTTCACATCATCCTCATATATATATATATCCTTATTTTACATTCGCATAATACGAATTCACATACAATCCATTACTTTTCAATTTAAATTCTCTAACCCGAATATTCATTCCTCCACAATTATCATCATACTAGCATTTCACTATTTATATAAATATCACTTACATGATGCTATTACATCTTTCTTTAATAACCATTTATATGGATACAAACTCATAACACATCATACTTTCTGCATTAACCATTTTCATAACCATTCTCCAAATACTGGTATTTATTTTATTGTAATAACAAGTATCACTTCTTACCTATATGCTTCTATTCTCATAATGCCACATTCATGAAGTCTTATGACGCAAATATAACATCTTATTGCTTATTGCAATGCTCTCACATTTCATCACATCATTAACACATCACTAATAGAATGCTTATACTCATTACATCGAAAACAGGTTTTATAGCTCATTCCCATCTCATTATACCACTTTAGTAATTCTCATTCTTATAAGTAATATATCTTATTATTATCATTTTCACTTAATCCCCAAACATAATCTGGGGCCACAACATATCACACCCCATAGCCGATAGCTTGGGTAATAGTAACTGCACCACAAATACACAATTTGGGTAATATCGCATCACGTCTCAAGCCGATAGCTTGGTTATTAATTCACTTCAATCACTATTCATCTTCACTTTACTTTATTTCTCATTTCCATTAATCATTACCACTATTATACCAACTCACCCTGCGAATTATACCAAGGCAGGTAGTTCCCACAATTTCCACTGAAATAGCGGGCAGGTAGTTCCTTGACACAATTCCAAGGTGTAACAACTTATATCACACTGTATTTTACTTTAATAATCACTTACATAATACAATTACTTCGTACTATTCATAAGAACACATGTCTCTTTTATTATTCCATTTTAAATTAACCACGCACTGCATTAATCACTTCTTTTCATACACTAACTCATAACTTGTTTTCCTTCACATTTACTTCATTCACAATCACTTTCTTTCTCATACACAATTCACAATTCACTTCTGTACTTTCACATTTTTATTAACACTTAGTTATTTTATTAGTTTGTCGACCAGTGAGCCACAGTATCCTAACATATTGAAAGCCGACAGTCCAGTAAACACGCGGCCCGATGCTCACACAGAGTCTTACTCGTCCGAGACTACGTCTTCCTCCTAGCCGAACTAGCGAGGGAAAAACCACGACCCAGGTAAACTGGGTGCTTCCTCCCAGCCGATAGCCAGGAGGGAAAAAACCACGTCCCAGGTAAACTGGGTGCTTCCTCGCGACGGCTATCATCGAGGGAAAAACCACGTCCCAGGTAAACTGGGTACTTCCTCCCAGCCGATAGCCAGGAGTAAAAAAACCACGTCCCAGGTAAACTGGGTACTTCCTCACGACGGCTGTCATCGAGGGAAACCGAGCCTCAAGCCGATAGCTTGGGCGATAAAATCCACTTACCCCAAACATAGTTTGGGTTCACTATTCCCAAGCCGGTCCTTGGGCGTTAGGAGGTCTAGCCCAAACTCCCAGGATTGCTGTAGGTACTGGTCAACAAAACCATCTGTTATTAGCATTAATCATTGCATCTTTCCATTTTACTTTATCACACAAGCGCTTCACTTATTAATTCAAGAATAGCTACCACTTTGATTTGAGTCACGTATATTGATAACACATTTAATTAACACTTACCATCTTATCTTGATCTTACCATTTGATGCATATCCGGTGTCTACGATATTAATTACTATCTCATTGTATCACATATATACATACACCATGTCATAGTATTACACATCATGAATATACCATGTTATTTAATTTGCCATAACATCACCCATTATGAATACCATGTTATATACTACTTCATTAAATCACATATAGACATACACCAAGTTATATCATAAATAAAAGAATTATAAGGGTTTAGTCTGTATCGTAAGCGTATCAAAATATATAATTCACCACAGAATAATATCATATTATTGCCCATTAATTCACTTCGAACATAATTAAAATGTAAACATGTACCCAATTATTAATTTCATCAACCATTGCATCACACGTCATAATCATCTCTATATATATCACAATTACACACCCCACATGCGGGTTTCCCAGAAAAAGGGGCCAAAACCACTTATTTCCTCTAATTAAATCTTATAATATCTAATTATAGCATACTAACTTATACACCATGCTCCATGTAATTATAATTACCTATAAGGGCCTATATGCCCCAAAACATGCACAAATCATGCACTGAATAAAAATGTGCATAAACAATCTAATATAATTAGTTTTTATACTTCATCACATCACAATAACCCATACTATAGATTTTATATATTTAAAATAGTCACTTTCACCACATATCTCAAAAACCCATTTTGGATCCTTAAAAATCCGTATTTTCAATAAAAATCCACTTTTGGCATAACTCTCACAAAACATATCAAAAGGCCACGAAATTCGGCCACAATATAAAATATTTATAAACACAACATACTCACCTGACGGATCGAGCAAACGATGTCCCACGTCCGTCCTATAGCCAGTCGAAGTTCGACTTTTTCCACCTAATTGAAAAATTATAGAACCGATTAGTTTAAAGCTCAAAACTCGACCTACGGACCTCCAAATTTGAATCCGTATTCACCCACGCATCACAAATGACATATGTAGGCGAGCTACATCGACGGATTTCAAATTCGAACCCCGATGCAAGAACTCACATATTGATCGGAGGCTTCCTAATTAGAAAATTTCCTATTTCCTAATTTCTTCAATCTCTTTGTCCTAATATCTCAAATTAGGGTTAATAACAATAATAAAACCCAATTACACCTCCGAATTCATCAAATTCTCACCTCTATATCGCTCTGGCATTTCGCCGAATACCCGGCGTGCACTGTCCACCTATAATCCATTTTACTCAATTTAATTGAAATGGAAGCCTATAAAAATCATCCTAAATTCATATTAATACTTTCATAATATTCTACACCCTTATATGCATTTTCTACAATTATTTGGATCGAGTTTTCTACCCGATTTCATAAACCCTTTAGTTCGAGTTTATGCCAAAATCACTACTCCCCATTTTATTCTAATGGCTCACTACAACTTTTTCCTACCATACAAGAGATAATTCATATATATATATATATATATATATATATATATATATATATATATTTGACAAACCCAAAATCCTAATTTACTAACAACTTGTAATTTCTCTAACAATCCACTAATTCCTCAAATCTACCACTTCCAACATCTCTAAATCTCTCTACCATAATAGTCCTACTCCATAGAAATGAATCCAACCTAATTTTATACAATAAAATAAAAAGAGATATACCTTTCCGAAGTCCTCTCCGAAAATCGATGCTACCATGAGCTAGAGCACCCTCCAATTAGCCATCCCTCCAAATTAATTTGAAAATCATGGAGAAATGGAGCAGATTTGGGCGGAGAGAGGGAGGACCGAAAGTGGGGTTCGGCTAGGTCGGGAGGAAGAAAACGGAAAAGAAAAGAAAGAAGGAAAGAAGGGAAAATGGGGGAAGGGGGTTACTTTGGTAATATATATATAATAATAATAATAATAATAATAATAATATGGTATAATTATATATAAGCCCTCCAAATCCAAAATATTATAAATAAATCCCAACTCTTTTCTATAATCATACGAACAATACAAAATACATTAAAATTATCTTATAATAATCCCCCATAATGATAAAATAAAATAAACTATATTTCCTCATACAAAATCTCAACTCTTAACTCTAATATAACAAAATTATCAATCTACCACAAATATTCATACTAATATCAATATTTAATTAAAATACATCAAAAATAATTTTCACCACTCAAAATATATAAAAACAGGCATTTTCGGTATTTTACAAATTCGATGTGTTACAACTTGTTAAGCACTTGGTGAAATACCCTATACCATATTGCTTGGACATCTAGTATACTCTATATCATGTTTGGTTGTGTTTTGAATGAGTTCTATGTAAACTAGTGGATTTTGTGCACATGAGATATTTTCAATTTTGCCGGTTTTCTCGTGTTGATCAGTATTTTAGACCCTATTAAGGTCTGTATTTAAAAATATTTTGTGAACATGATTTATACAGAATTCTGTCTAATTTCCAACCCTTTTGACGGATCTCAGTTTTATTTTATGAATTGTGACTTATGTTTATTTTACTACAGAGGTTTAAAAAGGTTTCCAGATTTTGTTTTCTGTGAATTCTGAAGAGTAATCTATTTTAATTCTGGAATTAAAATTACTATTTTGATCTGAAATTTTGCTCAGTACTTCAAGACTTGATTGTTACCCAGATTTTTTGTGAATTTATTTAATGAGTTTTACAAACCGTTCTATGTTCCCAAACAATTTCTATACTAGCAGATTTTTCTTACTGTTCAGTAAAGAACTCGATTTTCGACCTAATTTTACTTGCTGTCTCTAAAATATTTCTGAATATGGTTTGTATCTATTTTATCACCCTTTTGGAGGGTTTGTATTTCGATTTATGGTTTGTGAGATATTGCTGTTTTCATACTGCAGTATTTACAATTCCATATTTACAAAACTACAATATCTTGATGTTTTCTGATTTTACTTGACTACTCTATTTATTTTTAGAAAATTATGAAACTCGATTTCTATTACTATACATATTGGGAATACCCCAGATTCTTTGTGGATTTAATTTGTGAGTTTTCATGCTGTTATCCTGTTCTTGAATACAATCTTTTGATTTCTGGCTGAACATGTTTTCTTGTTTCAAATCAGTTTCGAGTTATGATTTTGTGAAATACCATATGCCTTATATATGTTTGTTGGATTCAGATTTGCATGTTTATAGCAACGGAAATCTCAATTTTAGTGCATTTCTGTCTTGCTGTCCTGAACTAGGAATCTTGTTGTTTTTTTCCTTTTATGTGTTATCTTGCACCCGTACATGTTTATCTTGCAACTTGAACTTGACATGTTTGTAACATGATATACTTGCCATGTTTGTGACACATACATGCTTATTGACACTAATAATAATAAATAACCAAGCCGAGGTTTAAAGGAAAACATCTAATAGTGGAAAATACAGAAACGTGTACTTGGAAGGGGATCTATTGATCCTACGTGATATTTGGTGATACTTGATTATCTGAGAGCTTGTCCCTGAGTACACTGTCTTCTATGCTCCACTATGAAATCTAAAACGTAACTTGTTTTAATGTAGCAACAATGTAATATAAACCAGGGCGAATGAAGTACTACCTAGATAGTAGTAAACTCAAGACTTGACCTAATATAACTTGACATACATGAATACCTGTTACATGTTTGCCTGTTACATGTTTACCTACTTGTTTACATGATACCTGATACTTGTTCACTTGATACTTGATTACATGATACATGATACTTGATACATGACACTTGACACATGTTTACATGATACTTGATACTTGTTACTTGTTACTTGTTTACATATTTACTTGACACTTGATACATGCTACTTGTACTTGTTCACCTTACCATGCCATTTGTTATATTTTGATATAATTCCTACTCCATGTTATTAATTAGTTTTTCCCATGTACCTATATCCTGCACTACAAGCGGCCCGTAACTTGCATTGACGAGAGTTTGTTTTCTTTTTCCTATTCCTGCAATTGTGAAATTGCAGATTTTGGAGACCAGGTGTCAGATGGTGTTGGTGACATGAGATACTAGATACTGAAAATTTGCTATTATTATTTCTTATTGCTTTTCTTGAACAATTGTATCTTGTACTTGGATTTATTTATATTTGGACAATGTGACCCAGAATATTTGACTTATTTAGATCTGGATTATTTGAGTTTATAATATTTTGGTTTCAAGTATTCTTGTTGGTATTTTGGTTCATATGTGCATGCTTGGTTGATTCTTTTGCTTCCAACTTTGATTATTCTTATGAAATATTGTAAAGATTCTTGAACAGCTTATGGATGATGAAAATTATTCGCTGGGCTTTTGTCACGTATCCGTATTCCGTATTCCCTTTTGGGAAGCAGGGCGTGAAAAAGTTTTTAGTGGTATCAGAGCCCAGGTTTGGCTAATGTATTAGTTTGACTGATATATTAGACAAGCTTGGCTCGTACTGGATCGGCTCAACATTTTACCAAACATGCATGCATAAATGATTCATAACGAACATTGATCTGGATACTAGTCTTATTCCATTCATTTTGATCCGTTCTTATTCAATCCCTTGATTCCTTGATTCTTCCGTTTTTTTCAGTCATCCTCTTTGTTGATTTCTTTTTAGGTACGAATTCATTCTTTCGTACCCATATTCCTTGATTTTGGTGCCATCCATTTTATTTATTTTTTCTTGGTCCGTCAGTCGGCATCGCTGGATGCTATTGACAGAGTCTTCCCCGATCAGAGTTGCGCAACGAAAGCATTGTGGGCCCATAACCCACAGGTCCCAGGATCCTCTTGCTGCTTCTCCTCCTTTGCATTATTTGATCCTTTCTATTCCTTCCATTCATCTTCATTCATTAACTCATCGCTTGGTTCATCTCTTCCTTGTCCATTCTTTCTTCGATTCCAGCTTTATCTATTTCATCATCTCTTTGCTTTGTTATCTTGCAAGTCTTGTGTTGTTTCGCCTTTATTTTAATTTTTTATACCGGTTACTTCTTTCTTGCATTCCATTTTTCCATCACACACCAATTCATTGTTTGACTCAATTCTTTCCTGTCCATTCTCTCTTTGATTCCAGTTCAGCCTACTCCCTATCTTGCTTTGTTATCTTGTGTTGTTTCTTTTCTTCTAATACTGTTTTTTCTCTTTAATGCATTCCATTTTACCTCATTATTATCCACTTCCTTCTTTTTCTGGTATTGCCCCTGCTTTGTTCCTTTCCCTTTAATTCCCTGTTTTGTTACCCTTTCCCCCAGTTTGTTTTTGCCCCATCCTATGTACCTCCTAAGCAAATTTTGAGGACAAAATTTTGTTGTAAGGTGGGTAGAAATTGTAACCCCTATTTTCCAAAAAAAAATGTATTTTTATGTATTTTCTGTATTTAAAATTTTTGCAAATTATTTTTTTCGGTTTGCAAATTCTTTTCTCAAAATTTATTGTTGGATCTTATATTAAAAATCAATTTTTAATCAATAATTTTAATTGAGACTATTTTCCAATGGGTTTTTATCGTAATTCAAATCCTATTATTGTTGTACTATTGTATTACTATTTGTTACAATTGATTTAATTATTTACTTTTAAATCTAAATCCTAATTGTATATTTTTATTGGTTGTTTTATTTTCCCAAAACCCTGTTTCTATTCTTATTGGATCTTTTGCTTTCAACCCCTTATTTTATTGGATTTTTTTAAAAAAAACCCATTTTAACCTAAACCCAATTATTCCATTAAACCCAACACCCACTTCACACCCAATACCCATTTAATAACCCAATACCCATATAAAACCCAAATAACATGTTTTCACCTAATTAATACCTATACCCATTTCCCTTATACCTACCCGTCACCTCCATATCAACACCTAACCCTATTAAACCCAAACCCATTTACACATCCCTATATATATATCATCTCCCTATACCCCTAACCCTATTCTAATCCCGCCGTCACCCTCCATCCACCTCACCATCTGTCTCCCGACCCCCCTTCTAACCCATCCCATCTCGGCCTGTGACTCTTCCACTTGCGACCACCGTCCCCTTGTGGTGCAGTGCCACTTGTCGGCGCTCAGCCTCTCCCTCTCGCTACATCCCTCCTCAGCATCGCCGGCGTTGTCCCATTGCCCTGCTCTCTTCCTGCAGCTACGTTGCCTTCGTCCGATGCCAGCGCTCCCATCGTCAGTCGCCCCTTGAAAATACGGAGGACCGAGTGCCTCCCATGCCCGGTCGTACTCATCACCGCATCGGTCTCCAAGGGGAACAAACTCTGGCCAATGGAACAATGTAGGCAAGGGAAGTCGGCAGAATGGATCCGTAACTTCGGGAAAAGGATTGGCTCTAAGAGCTGGGCACGGGGGTCCCAGGCCCGAACCCGTCGACTGTCGGCGGACTGCTCGAGCTGCTCCCGTAGCGAAAGCAGGCCGCCATGTGCCGGCCAGGGGACTGACTAGGAACGGCCCCCGCACGGGGGGCCTTCCCTGGGCATCGAACAGCCGACTCAGAAATGGTACGGATTAGGGGAATCCGACTGTTTAATTAAAACAAAGCATTGCTATGGTCCCTGCGGATGCTCACGCATTGCGATTTCTGCCCAATACTTTGAATGTCAAAGTGAAGAAATTCAACCAAGCGCGGGTAAACGGCGGAAGTAACTATGACTCTCTTAAGGTAGCCAAATGCCTCTTCATCTAATTAGTGACGCGCATGAATGGATTAACGAGATTCCCACTGTCCCTGTCTACTATCTAGCGAAACCACAGCCAAGGGAACGGGTTTGGCAGAATCAGTGGGGAAAGAAAACCCTGTTGAGCTTGACTCTAGTCCGACTTTCCAAAATGACTTGAGTGGTGTAGGATAAGTGGGAGATACGAAACTGGCAAAAGTGAAATACAACAACTTTTAACATTATTTTACTTATTCCGTGAGACAGAGGCGGGGCCCTGCCCCTCTTTTTGGCTCCATGGCGCCCATCCGGGTAGAAGACATTGTCAGGTGGGGAGTTTGGCTGGGGCAGCACCCTATTTCTGTTCTTATTGGATCTTTTGCTTTCATCCCATTATTTTGTTGGTTTTTTAAAAAAAACCCATTTTAACCTAAACCCAATACCCACTTCACACCCAATACCCATTTAATAACCCAAAACCCATATAAAACCCAAATAACCTGTTTTCACCTAATTAATACCCATACCCGTTTCCCTTATACCTACCCGTGACCCCCATATCAACACCTAACCCTATTAAACCCTAACCCATTTATACATCCATATATATATATATATATATATATATATATATATATATATATATATATATATATATATCATCTCCCTGTACCCCTAACCCTATTCTAATCCTGTCGTCACCCTCCATCCTCCTCACCCTCTGTCTCCCCACCGCCTCTTCTAACCCATCCCCTCTGGGCCAGTGACTCTTCCACCTGCGACCACCGTCCCTCTGCGGTGCAGTGCCACCTGCCGGCGCTCAGCCTCTCCCTCTTGCGATGCCCCTCCTCAGCATCACTGGCACCGTCCCAGCACCCTGCTCTCTTCCTACAGCTACGTTGCCTTCGGCCGACGCCAGTGCTTCCATCGTCAGCCGCCCCTTGAAAATCTGGAGGACCTAGACCTGATGCGGTTATGAGTACGACCGGCGTGGGCGGCACCCCATCTCCCTCTACCCCCTGCTCCGCCTTACACCACAACACTGTCTATCTCCCGATCCTCCTGTCTACTCCCGCTCCCCTCCACCTCAGCCAATGCTGCCCTACACCTCCCCTGTGCTCCGTCTTTACGCAGCAGCCGTCGCCTCGACTGCAGTGCCCTCCTTCCTGCCAACTTCGACGCAGACCCCCCCTCCCCGGTGCTCCCTGTCTGCCCTGTCTTCGGTTGCGACTTCATAGTGCACACCAGCAACAGCACCAGAGCCGCTGTGCTGTTTCTTTTTTACGACAGACCGCAGCAATAGAGGTAGCCACTTCTTGGCCACCGTCGTCCCCCTGCGCTGTTCTCTTTGTGTTCCTGTGTGGGTTTGTCTTTGTTCGTTGTTCGTGGATCGTGAAAGTGAGTCCGTAGTTTGGGTGTTCGTTTTTGTGTTTGTTGGGTTCGTGCACGGGTTTATTGGTTCGTTGTTTGTGGTTTTCGTTAGTTGTTTGTGCCCTGGAAATCCGTTCCCATTATTCTTGCTTTTGCATCGTTTTCTGTCGTCGTCTCTCAGGCAAGTAACTTGTATTAAATTCTTTTGTCAATACAAGTACTAATACCGTCTGTAGTGTAGTTGGATTCTAGAGGCAATTTGTGTGTGAAAACCCCTTGTTGATATTTTTTCTATAGTGATGATTTGACCATAGTTGCCTCACGACATACATGACATGATATAACCTAGGATTGACCATTTCTTGTTGTATACATGCGTGTTGCTCATCTGATATCTTGTGCTCGTTCGTATTATCACTACAAGAAAAACCCTTTTTCGCAACGCCAAATGTCGTTGCTAAAACTCGTTTGTCGTTGCGAAAACTATTTTTGGCAACGACATTTGTCGTTGCAAGGTCGTTGCGCGTCCGGGCGTCGCGAAAGATTTTGACTACGACTTGCTGTCGTTGCCAAACATTGATTTTTTCGCAACGACATTGCCGTTGCAATATATTTTGTCGTTGCCATACCTAATTCCACCCGTGCTATGGTATAAAATCAATCGCAACAACCTTTGTCGTTGCCAAACATACTTCATATATTTGGCAACGACTCATGTCGTTGCTAAAGATATTTTTTTCGCAATGAATTATTGTCGTTGCCTTACATTTTCTATTTTGGCAACGACTACTGTCGTTGACAAAGCTCGACTGTTTTGCAATTATTTTTATAATTGCTTTGCATTACTTGTATTTTGGTAACAACTATAGTCGTTGCTAAAGCTACCAATTGTCGTTGAGAAAGTTTAATTCTTTTCGAGACAAATTATATATTGTCGTTGCATCAGCCCTATCCAAACTAGTATACACTTCAAAAACATTAAAAACCAACATCATTCCAAAAACTATAATATTAACCTTGTCCAACATATTACATTTATGTCACATATAAGAAGCAATGCCCAAAATATTACAACCATCAACTTCTCAAAAAGATATCTAAGTATCTCATAATCATTTCCATTGTGCATAATAAGCTTAACCATGTTTTCTAATATTCTCTTGACATCTAAACATTGCAACAAAATTGGATGCAAGATTGAAAGAACTGAATCAACTTAGAACAAAAGAACATTTTGGGATGAATATTCTCAGAAAATACAAGTAGCAAAAAATTGGGGTTGATGTTGGAGAGTTAATAACCTAAACCAACAGCTAATTCATATAAGATATAACTAAATCATACACTGTCAAAATATGATACAAAAATATATGCTCCCGGACCAATGGCTTCATTCCCTAATTCTCCAAATGCAGGTCCTTCTCGTGGTACCTACATATTTGAAATAATGATTAGTCCAGCAGTATATAATGAAACTATGAAAGATTGCCAAAACTATTGGAACATGTATGCACAAACCTCGAGCATCTTACAAAAATATCTTACAAAAATATCGCTAAAATATTCTCTTCCTTTGTTTAACCTTTATTATGTACCATGAGACTTGCCTTCTAGGAATTATGCATAAGAAATAAATATTACTGTAAATTTTCAACATATACTATCATTTAATGTAAAGAAAGAAGGAATTGATTGTAAATTTTCAACTGAAAGAAGGAATTGATTGTAAATTGATTGTAAAAAGAAAGAAGGAATTGATTGTGCAGCAACTGCCTTCCAGGAATTGGTCACTTGTAAATTTTCAACCTTAGACTTGATTTGAACTTTGAAGGATATTAATTAAGAAGGTTTCAATAACGGCCTCATTAAACAAAGTCACACTTGAAAGGCCTAATTATCAAAATGTACATCAACATGGTCTACTCTTTCTTCAGTCTCTGAAATTTTAAAGCAACACAGTCAATGTCAATGTAAATGTCAAGACTCAACAGACAACAGCACTGACAAAATTTTAAAAAGGAAATACCCTCCCCCCCCCCCCCCCCCCACCTACCCACTTGCACTCCAATTTAACTCAAGATTTCAATTTGGGCTGCTGCCTGCCTGCCTTCTAGTCTTGTACTACTACTTCTGTAGCTTCAGTTCTCTTCAAGCCAAACATTTCAGAAGACTTGAATCATTAATGGTGCATTACTCCATCCAATATCAATTTTCTCTTTTAAGTTATGATAAAATTAGGATAATCCCAGCTGTCTAATGCAAGTGACCAATTGATCATACATATAATATAGCAGTAATTTGTCTCACTATCAAGAAATCTCACATTATTGCTAAAGCCTTCATTATTGCAAGTGACCAATTGATCATACACATTATTTACAGTAAATATTACTTTAAGCATGGTGATCTTGATGATCTTGATTCCTTGACATAAGCATGGTGATCTTGATTCCTTGACTATTAGAATGTGTATTTGATAGTGTGAAACAACAAAGCTAATCAAGGTTTGAATATCAATCAGAGTTTTTCATATGACTCAAGCACTTTATGCCAGAAATGTGCGGAAGTTCTAAATAATGTGATACCATACCATTGCTAAAATGATAGAAGACCTGCTAAACAAGTTTTTTGTTCTGAAACTAGACACAATTATTGTTCCATCATTGTCCATCAGATCAGGATAATGACCAAATACTTACCGTTATAATCATATCATTAGGAAATCCCATTATGATTTCACCAGCATCCACAACAACGGGAGAAACTCTAGATGTACAATGGATAGGATCTTTTCCATCCTTGACTATTAGAATGTGTATTTGATAGTGTGAAACAACAAAGCTAATCAAGGTTTGAATATCAATCAGAGTTTTTCATATGACTCAAGCACTTTATGCCAGAAATGTGCGGAAGTTCTAAATAATGTGATACCATACCATTGCTAAAATGATAGAAGACCTGCTAAACAAGTTTTTCGTTCTGAAACTAGACACAATTATTGTTCCATCATTGTCCATCAGATCAGGATAATGACCAAATACTTACCGTTATAATCATATCATTAGGAAATCCCATTATGATTTCACCAGCATCCACAACAAAGGGAGAAACTCTAGATGTACAATGGATAGGATCTTTTCCAGCATGTATAAGCAAGTTAAATATAATATGATGGAGATCTAGCGGAAAGATACCAATGTCATCAACCATCTCCCTCTTCCACCTAAGTTATGTTTGGTAAAAGAGGTCATAACATGCTTCTAGAAATTTAACAGGTCATATATATATAATCAGAGAAAATCTTGCTCATTAGACCTAAATCAAACTCTATAACCAATTATTAGCTCAATTCTGAAATGACGAATCATTATTTTAAAAAAAGAGGAACAAATGTCAAATATTTTCATCATCACAAACCTCAATCCATTTTCTGCGGAAATCTTCACTGCAAGGCCTTTGATCAGGAAAAACACCTGGTTTTATCAATAATGGTCCTGAAAGAGGTACTCCATACACTTGGCCAGCCTGTTATGGATAAAATATTAGCTTCCAGTACAACATTATTTTTCATCATTAGAACTCATAAGACACGGTAATGCAACTCTGAGTATCAAACAAGTTTCCACTTCTTCAGAAGATGTATCAAAATTACCTTTCGCTTCTGGGAACGAGATTCATTGATGGCCCTAAGACGTTTCCGAATCGCCTAGAGAAAGAACAACATCAAAACAATTACCAAAACCTTATTACATTAAAACTTTAATCAGTCAATTAATAACAGGTCTAATATGCTAGGCTAATGGAGAGATATTACTTTTGATAGTGATATGTACAGTGATTTGCATTCTAAGCATATTGTTTGACTTTAGCCATAATGTAGTGACAGGCATGTTTTGTACGTTTAAGGAACTCATCATCTTTTACTTACTTTTACAGAAGTGCTTAGCTAGTTTCACAAGAACAGCTAGGATTCACTTATGACAAGCAGGAAGATAAAATAAACACCAAATCAAATAAGGCACATGTTTTAAACTAGCTAAGAACTACTAACTAGGTCACTATCTAATTCCTTGAAGATGGATTATGTCATTCGAAATCATTCTTACAGGGAACTAAACTTTTTTTGAAAAATCATCATTAAAACAATAATGATGAGATATCAGACTATTCTGATACATGCTAAGAAAGATTAAGCACTTCGATAACAGTGTATATCAGCAATGGAGATATATTATTAACAATTGATGTAAAGTACCTCTTTGCATTTCAAAATGATATCAGGTTTTGAGAAATAGGGAGCGTGGCTCAGTTGGATCTCCCTAGCTTCCTAATAGCCACAAAGAAAGAAATAGTTAGTCTGCTGAGAAATAGCTTCAACAACAACTATACCATTAAAAAAAATGTAGAAAACTCATAATGATCCATGTAGAAAACTCATAATGATCCCCTTGTTTAAAAAAAGCAGAATGCAGTACAAGATGTCTAAAGCCCAAACAAGATCAGTGTTTCCACAGAACCAGAATTAACTTAATAACATTAATTAATCATTGAAGAAATTTTGCAAATCATTGAAGAAATTTGCAAAATGAAATATAAACGGAGAAATAGCAATTAGAAGCCAAAAAAGCATAACTCCACAAAAAAACTAATCACAAGCAAACTGCTATGCACCCAAAAAAATGAATAAAAGAAAAGGACTGTCATTAAATGTATTGCACTATGAAATATAAACGGAGAAATAGCAATTAGAAGCAAAAAAAAAAGCATAACTCCACCAAAAACTAATCACAAGCAAACTGCTAGCAGAAAATGGAAAACTATATGTTTTTATAATCATATTTTTCAGAGTGAGCATCGTCTATTTACAAATTAATATTGGGTTCAATCATCCCCATGATATTATGATCAAAACCCAAGCTCCCTTGATTATAACATGAAGTTATCATCATAGTTGGGAGAATGATGTCGATTTTGACATCCTATCCAAATTTTAACCAACAAAGAAATACAATACCCATCTAACTAAAAATAGATTCAGATATGAATTCTGCGAAACCACCTGTCATATCTGAAGTGATCTGATTGAACGAATATGTATTTATGTAGAAAGGCTAAAGGTAATCATCTACCGCTGGAGGAAATTTGACTTTCATTCTTTATACACAAAACCTTGTCATACTGTTGATCATCACAATGTGCTCAAATGTGAGGGCCAGTAATGCTGTTTTTTAGCAATATATTGTATACAAGACTTCTCAAAAAAAATAAAATCCATACAAGCCCAAGCAAAAAAACGAATTCTCAAAGAATTGGTGACAGAAAAAGTATTATATTCCTAAAGAAATCTAAACCAAGCAGACCAAGTACTTAAACAAACAAAATAATTAACAGGTATACATAGAATTACCTAGCAAAAAACCATGACCAAGTTCAAGGTATTCTCAGAATAATTATTGAAATTTTCGAATGTATCTATGTAGAAACTGCACAGGGTATCGATCAAAGTTACCTGGAACGAGGATTTCTTCAGTACATTGAACGAAAATAAGAACATACAACTATATATATCCTTATACATGGTAGTTTGGAACTACCAGGCTTGTTCAAATCGCTTAATTGGATGGTAACATGTTTAGCTTGAACATGGAATCATACATATAGCATTGTCGTTTGATTATATAAAATTTAATCAATATGTATTGTTGTTAGTAGCTAATAAACTTCGATCATGCATAGTGTATCACCACACTGTTAAAACTATCAATGAAGTAATCAATATAAATGCAACACAAGCCACAAATGCACATATTTATGCCCTCATCTTCCAAGCAATTGTCAAATATAGAGAACTCCCATTTTAATTCTTCCAAATCATTAATGTATCACCTAAAAAACACGTAACTTAACCAAAACCACCAATTCCACAATTGCATCATTCAGAAAACAGACGAACATTTTTCGACACACACACACAAAAAAAGTCTTTCCTTGGGCTTTGATCATAAAACTCCCCATTTTCAAACCAAGCAACTATCAAAAAAAAATGCAATTTCATTAAAAACCCAAGAATTCATACCTGAAACTGAGACAACACAAGATACGACCCCAACATGTTGGCTGACTCATCGTTCGGCTTACTCCCTCCAGCAATCGCCAAACTCTTAATAATAGGCAAAAACACCCCCCCCCCGCCCTAGCCGTCGTACTCGGCATCGCCGGCGCAATCAGAGCCTCACTCACCGTCAATCCATAGCTCAAACC
Source organism: Hemerocallis citrina (assembly GCA_017893485.1). Lineage (NCBI taxonomy): Eukaryota > Viridiplantae > Streptophyta > Magnoliopsida > Asparagales > Asphodelaceae > Hemerocallis > Hemerocallis citrina. The sequence continues at coordinate 138,901,982 of CM030359.1, read as the reverse complement.
CAAGGTACTCTTCCCCAACCACTTGACAAAATAGGTCGCGACCCGATCACCCAATCCGGTCTTGACAAACCTGCGGGCGAAGAAAAAGGAGATGCCGATGAGCCAGATGACCTCGTTGGTGAACGCGGAGAATGCGGCGGCAAAGGTTAGAGTTTTGGTGACGACGGCAGCGGTGAGGCCGAGGAAGGCCCAGGCACCGACGGGGAGAGGGGAGAGGACGAGGCAGGCGATGGTGGAGAGGAAGATGGAGAGGAGGGAGTACTGCTGGGCAGTGACGGTGGCGATGATTGAAAGATACGACTAAGTATTTGGTGTGGTGGGTTTGGAGAATTAGGAAAATTTTGTGGCGACGTTTGGGGAATTTGGTGTGGTGGGGGATATTAAGTTAATTTTTTTTATTTATATATTTTTGGCAATAATACTGTCGTTGCAGTAGATATAAGGAAATATACGCAACGACATTTATCGTTTCCAATTTACATACAATCTGGCGCAACGACATTTATCGTTTCCAATTTACACACAATCTGGTGGGGATGTGTGAAGGCCCAGGAAAATTTTGTTTTATTTTTAGCAATGACTTTCGCATTGCCGTAACTAATTTTCACAACGACTAAAAAGTCGTTGCCAAAACCTCGTTGCGAAAAAGGGTTTTTCTTATAGTGTATTCATGGTAGACTTGTTGTGGAATTGTGAAAAACCCTATACCATGTTGCTTATACATCTAGTATACTCTATATCTTGTTTGGTTGTGTTTTGGATGAGTTATATGTAAACTAGTGGATTTTGTGTGCACATGAGATATTTTTAGTTGCCGGTTTTCAGGTGTTGATTAGTATTTTAGACCCTAATAAGGTCAGTATTTGAATATATTTTGTGAACATGATTTGTAGAGAGTTCTGTCTAATTTCCAACCTTTTTGACGGTTCTCTGTTTCGGTTTATAAATTGTGAGTTATGTCTATTTCACTACAGAGGTGTAAAGAGGTTTTCAGATTTTGTTTTCTATGAATTCTGAAGAGTAATCTATTTATATTCGGGTATTAAAATTACTATTTTGATCTGAAATTTTGCTCACAAATTCTAGACTTGATTGGGGTTTACCCAGAATTTTTGTGAATTTATTTGATGTGTTTTAAAAATCGTTCTATGTTCCCAAACACTTTCTATACTAGCAGATTTTTCATACTGTTCAGTAAAGATCCTGATTTTTGACCTAATTCTACTTCATGTTTCTAAAATATTTTTGAATATGAAAGTTAGCCTACTGTATCTATTTTATCATCCTTTTGGCAGATTTAGATTTCGATTTATGGTTTGTGAGATATTGCTGTTTTCGTAATACAGTGTTTACTATTCCAGATTTACAAAACTACTGTATCTTGATGTTTTCTGATTTTACTTGACTACTCAATTTATTTCTAGAAAATTAAGAAACTTGATTTTCTGTTACTATACATATAGGGGAATACCCTAGATTTTTCATGGAAATTTTTGAGCTTTCATGTTGTTTTCCTATTCTTGAATACAATCTTCTGATTTCTGGCTGAACGTGTTTTCTGGTTTCTAATCAGTATTGAGTTATGATTTTGTGAAATACTATATGACTTATATATATTTGCTGGATTCGGCCGGGAGTCTATTTTCTAGAACTTTTGAAGGATTCAGATTTTCATGTTTGTAGCAACGGGAATCTTAGTTTTAGTGTTGTACTGTCTTGTTGTCCTAAACTAGGAATCTCGTTGTTTTATCCTTTTATGTGTTATCTTGCACCCGTACATGTTTATCTTGCAACCTGAACTTATTACTTGTTTGTACCATGATATACTTGCCTTTTTTTGTGACACATACATGCTTGTTGACACTAATAATAATAAATAACCAAACTGGGATTTAAAGGGAAAGATCTAATAGTAGAAAATACATAAACGTGTATTCGGAAGGAGATTTATTGATCCTACGTGATATTTGGAGCTTGTTATTTGGTTACTTAGAGCTTGATAATTGATTACCTGAGAGCTTGTCCCTGAGTACACTGCCCTCTATGGTCCACTATGAAATCTAAAACGTAACTTGTTTTAATGTAGCAACTATGTGATAAAAACTGGGGTGCATGAAGTGCTACCTAGATAGTAATAAACACAAGACTTGACATGATATAACTTGACATACATGAATACCTATTACATGGTTGCTTGTTACATATTTACCTACTTGCTTGACACTTGCTACTTGTTTACATGATACCTGATACTTGTTCACTTGATGCTTGATTACATGATACATGATACCTGATACATGACACTTGATACATGATACTTGATATTTGTTACTTGTTTAGATGATACTTGTTCACTTGACATTTGATACATGCTACTTGTACTTGTTCACCTTACCATGCTAGTTGTTATATTTTGATATCATGCATATTCCATATTATTAGTTAGTTTTTCCCATGTACTTGTATCCTGCACTACAAGCAGCCCGTAACTTACATTGAAGGGTGTTTGTTCTCTTTTTCCTATACCTGCAGTTGTTAAGTTGCAGATTTTGGAGACCAGGTGCCAAATGGTATTGGTGATATAAGATACTAGATGCTAGAATTTTGCTATTATTATTTCTTGTTGCTTATCTTGAACAATTGTATCTTGTACTTTGATTTATTTGTATTTGGGCAATGTGACCCAGGATAGTTGACTTATTCAGATCTGAATTATTTGAGATTATAATATTTTGGTTTCAAGTATTCTTGTTGGTATTTTGGTTCATATGTGCATGTTTGGTTGATTCTTTTGCTTCCGACTCTGATTATTCTTGTGAAATATTATAAAGATTCTTGAATAGCTTATAGATGATAAAAATCTTTCACTGTTCTTTTGTTGCGTATCCGTATTTTGTATTCTCTTTTGGAAGGCGTGGCGTGACATGATTAGTTGGATTATGGACACTATACATTTTAATACCATTCTAACATAGACGTACTTACTGTGATTAATGTTGTCAACAACCATTGCATATTGATTGAATAAAGAATTGTTAACAAGCCGGGGTTTAAGGGTGACTTAAGTAGTGAACAATGTAGGAACTGTACTCAGAGGAAGGGCCCGTGTTTCCATAAATATTGTTAACGGCTATTGTTTTATCGATGGATTGTGGCTTACGACAATAACCCCATCTATCGTGTAGTGAATCGGGGCCAGTTATCGTATTATGCAGTAATTATTAAATTGCAATTATTGAATATTGATTATCGTTGCCAAGTAGGTGAACTATAAAAACCACCAGTAAGTCTAAACGTAACTTGTTTGCATGTAGCAACCATGTGGTCAATAAATGGGACGCATGGAGTGCTACATTAGTTTGGATTAAAATTAATAATAGACTTGAAATTGTCATCGCATCGACATTGCATATTGTCATCGTTATTGAACAGTGTTATCGATTATTGCTATCGTTTATTGTTATTGTTATTGGTCATTATAATTGCACATTACATCGTTATCATTTTTCCATTGTTCATTGCCATCGAATCTATTGTTTATGGAATTCATTGTTATACTGTAAATGTCATTGTTTGATTGCTTTCTCTACTTGCTGTCCACGACTTGCTCTAAGGACATATTATTCTCTCTTTTTAGATAAACAGCTTACAGGTAATCAAGGTGAATTGCCTGATGAATTAGGAGAACTACAATGGTGAAGAATGGATTGCATCGCCGCTAATTGATCAGTTTCTTGTTATGAAGACTTAAATAATTGAACTCTATTATTTCTTTGTATTGTGGTTTTTTTTACCTGAATATTGTTATTGTTGTTTCCAGTGTTGGTTTATTATCATATTTGTTTATTTCATGCTCAAATGCGATGTATTGTTATTCATGTGATTATACTTGCATTGCATGCGTGGTTGTATTTCTCCTCGTTATATTGTTGAGTTGAATTGATAATAGCTTATGAATGATGCAAGTCATTCGCTGGGCCAACGTCACGTGCTTTTATTTCGTATTCTGGGAAGCGGGACATGACAAGGTTTTTAGTGGTATCAGAGCCAGGTTTGACTCTAACTAGTTTGGGGTTGGATCCTGATTATTTTGGGTTTAACTGGTTTGACTCAATAATATGCACAACCAGTGAATCACATGTATAATTGATAACCTACTTATAATCTGGATGCTAAACATTTGATTTTATTGCAGACCATGGCCAGAAAGGGTTCTTCGCCCTCCCGAGCTAGGGATGACCAGCCGAAAGAGCCCACTATTGCTCAAGTGATGCAAATGCAGCGTGAGCAGAATGAGCTGCTGATGCAACAGATGATGCAGATGCATCGGGAGTATGGTGATTTGATGAGGGTGGCTTTGGGAGCTACCAATCGAGAGCCCGTTGTGCCTACTCCCAGGGTGCTGCCGCCGAGACCTGGTAATGTAGCGGACTTCATGAGGCTACACCCAGACAAATTCTCAGGTACTGAAGGTTCACTGGAAGCCGAGCAATCGCTCATCAGGACTGAACAGCTATTAATCGCAGCACGGATAGCAGATGTTGATCGTGTGGATGTCGTGAGCATCCAACTTGTTGACCTCGCCCACATCTTGTGGCGTGCTGAGATGGAACGGCTAGAGCGTCCCATCACCTGGGCCATCTTCAGAGAGTGCTTTCTCACGAAGTTCTTTCCTTATGTCACCAGAAATGTAATGGAGCAGCAATTTGTCATGCTAACTCAGGGAAGTCGGACCGTAGACGAGTATGCTGCGAAATTCACCCGACTGAGTTGTTTTACCACTTCCATGGTGGAGAATGATGAAGATAAGTGCCGGCGTTTCTTGTTGGGCTTGGATATTGAGATTGAGGATTGCCTGGCTGCCTTACGACTCCGATCTTATGCTGACATCCTGGAGGCTGCCAGAAGCCAGTTTCAGACTAGTACGAGGAAGCGTGCTATTCAGCGTTCTGCCCTACACCCCGTTGCTGCTAGATCTTCTGGTGGGCCTATTAGGAGGCCAGATCCGACTCTTCCAGTGAGGTCACTGTCATATCCACCTGCTGCCCCAAGGATAAATCTGACTTGTGATTACTGTTACAGGGTTGGACACTTGCGCAAGGACTGCAGGATAGCCAACTGCCAGTGCCTCAAGTGTGGAAGCAACGACCACATGGTCCGCAACTGCCCAAGGAACCGGCACAATGTGCCGTCAGGAGGACCAGCCCTAATGGAGGACAGATTGGAGCTCGTGGTCAGGCTTATAACCTGATCGCTAAAGGAGTAATTACAGGTATTTAACAATTACAGGTATTTAACAATATATTTGTTTTCTGTTCTTGCATTGGTTATTTTCTCTTGCATCCTTATGTTAGGGTTATATACTGAAAGCATCACTTTTGTATTAACTTTATTTCTTTTTTTTTTAATGAGAATCATATGGGCATATGTTTGCATATTGTGTTTATTATAATATTAATGCAAGTATCTGATATTCTATAAGGTTGATAATATGGTGTGAGGAGACACACAGAAGATCATATTATCAGTTCCCTATGGAATATATAAATAGTTCACAACCTAGACGGACTTGGACAATCCATTGGAAAGGTTGTAGGTCGAACCCCGGATAACTCTGCGCATGGTCAGATTTGGGATTCGCACAGTCAGGGAAGAATCAGGAAAGATGGCCATAATAGTTGGATATTTATTTTCAAATTTATTGCCATTATTGCTTATTCTGATTATGCATGTTTATTATTTTGTGATTTTTTTTGAAAAACTAGGATCACATTAATAATGGACAACATGGACATAAATTAACTAGTAGAAAAATCCTCATTGTTAAATAACTAAGTGGGAGAGGGAATTCATTTAACATGAATCCCACGGTCTCCATTGCTAGTTTGTAGGTGATATAATTATACTTGCGAGTTGGCTTTAGTGCTTTCCTCCATATCGGATGAGTATAATTATGGATCACTAGTACAAACTTCCTTAGGGATAATTGTGGAAAGTTACCTAGTATGTGTTCACTTCTCCATCTGAAGGAACTCAATACAAGATAATGAACTTAGTATTAAGCAATGGTATACACTTAGATACAAATAATGGTATCCTCCCCATCGGAGTCACTGCTATTATTTGTAGGACCAGAGCAAGACCAACAGATTAATTTTATTTATCATAAAGTTGTGTTGACATGATAGTAAAATTAATAGGAAAAACCTAATTGAACAAATATTGAATTTGTATACGTCCACACTATCATGGCATGCTAAATTCATGGTGTTTAAGGTGTTGGTGAATTTTTTTTTATTGTTTTGAGGGAATCAATATTTAATTAATTCAAAAAGTTTTGCCCTACATAATTTTTTTTATGTGATTCTCAGGATTTCAAAAATGGGTTCTTTCAGTCCACTTACGGTGATTCTTAAAGAAAACAAACTTACTGGACCTAATTATATTGACTGGAAACGTAACTTGGATATTGTCTTAACTGCTGAAGAGTACAAATTTGTACTGAATGAGGAATGCCTATCTAAGCCTGATGCTAACTCTGATGAAGAGGTCAAAGAGGCTTATAAGAAGTGGAAAAAGGCAGATGAGATGGCGCGGTGTTACATTTTGGCATCTATGTCAAATGTACTGCAGCATCAGCATCAGGCCATGCCCACAGCTTATGATATGATGTACAACCTTAAGGAACTCTTCGGACATCAGAGTAGAGCAACTAGGCAATTTTCTATGAAGAGTTTGATGAGAGCATCTATGGCTGAGGGGACACCAGTAGGGGATCATGTTCTCAAGATGATGGGTCATCTAAATGAGATGGAGATCCTTGGTGCTGAAATCGATGGGGAAACCCATGTCAATATCATTCTCGGGACTCTGCCTAAAAGTTTTGACTCGTTTTGCCTTAATTACAACATGAACAAAAGGTTGTATAGTTTGGCAGAACTTGCAAAAGAACTACAGGATGCTGAAGCTCTCTTCAAGCAGAATGCCCATGTTTATGTGACTGAAAATGACTCTACTTCTAAGCCGAAAGGTGGTAAGAAGAAGAAAGTTCAGAAATAAGTAAACTCAGCAAAGAAGGGCATAGGACCTCAAGGCGCTATGAAAAAGCCGAAAGGCAAGTGTTTCAAGTGCAAAGGGTCAGGACATTGGAAGACTGACTGTCCACTTCTCAAACAAGAGAACAAAGAAGGTATATCTCATTTACTAGTTGTTGAAACATGTTTAGCGGTGTTATCTACCGGCACCTGGTGTGTAGATACAGGAGCCACTAATCATGTCTGCAATACATTGTAGGGGTTCCAGGAAACCAGACGGCTCAGTGATGGAGAGATATGCTTGTTTATGGGTGACGCTACAAGAGTAGCGGCCGTTGCAATAGGAGATGTTATTTTATCTTTTGGTAGAAATAAGTCTTTGACATTGAGAGATTGTCTTTATGCACCTTCACTTAGAAGGAATTTAATTTCTGTTTCCATGATAGTTAAGGATGGATATTCAGTTTATTTTAATGACAATATTTTTATTAGAAAAAATAAGCATTTTATCTGTTCTGGTGCATTGGTTGATAATCTGTATGTCATTAATCCTATTTAGCCCACGATGCAACTTATGGAAATGAATAATATGTCTTCTAATATAAATAAGAGAAAAGAACCTTCTTGTATGAACCAAACATATCTTTGGCACTTACGATTGGGGCATGTTAACCTAAGAAGGATTCAAAGACTAGTTAAAGATGGACCTTTGAGTTCATTGGAAGTGGAGGCACTACCAGTCTGTGAATCCTGCTTGGTAGGTAAAATGACCAAAAGGCCTTTCAAGGCAAAGGGGTATAGGGCCAAAGATGTGTTGGAATTGGTTCATTCTGATTTGCGTGGGCCCATGACTGTCCAGGCTAGAGGTGGCTTTGAATATTTTGTCACATTTACTGACGATTATTCAAGGTATGGATATATTTATTTGATGTGCCGTAAGTCTGAGTGCTTTGAGAAATTCAAAGAGTACAAGGCAGAAACGGAGAAACGTCATGGAAAATGTATCAAGTCATTACGTTCAGATCGTGGTGGCAAGTATCTCTTTGGGGAGTTTAGGGACTATTTGTCAGAGGCTGGGATTACATCCCAATTATCAGCACCTGGAACACCCCAACAGAATGGTGTAGCAGAAAGAAGGAATAGGACTCTTATGGAGATGGTTAGATCAATGATGAGTTATTCAGATTTACCAGATTCGTTTTGGGGATATGCCTTAGAAACTGCAGCTTATATTTTGAACTTGGTTCCTTCTAAGTCAGTACCAATTACTCCCACAGAACTGTGAACTGGGCGTAAGCCTAGTCTGAAACATGTTCGGATTTGGGGTAGTCCAGCACACGTGCTGAATGGGAAAGCCGATAAGTTGGAATCTCGTACAGAAGTACGCTTGTTTGTAGGCAATCCAAGAGGAACGAAAGGAGGTTTATTTTATAGTCCTAAGGATCAGAAGGTCATTGTTAGCACCAATGCTCGATTCTTAGAGGAAGACTATGTGATGAACCATAAACCCATAAGTAGAGCTGTTCTAGAAGAACTTAGAGGTGAGACGCCAAATACTTCAGTACCAACAGTACAACAGGATGTACCACCAGTAACTGCACAACGTGTCACAAATGTTACACCACAACCGATAGTGCCTCGTCGTAGTGGGAGGGTTGTGATACAACCTGATAGATATATGTTCTTGGGAGATTCGTCAGACTTTGTCCCTGAGGAACAAGATTATGATCCCTGTACCTACAATGAAGCACTCCAAGATAAAGATGCAGAGTCTTGGCAAAAAGCAATGAAATCTGAAATAGAATCTATGGATTCTAATCAAGTCTGGGAGCTTGTAGAACCACCTATTGGTGTAAAAGTCATTGGATGCAAGTGGGTCTATAAGAGAAAAAGAGGATCAGATGGTAAGGTTGAAACCTTTAAAGCTCGGCTTGTTGCAAAAGGTTTTACTCAAAGAGAGGGTATTGATTATGAGGAAACCTTTTCGCCAGTAGCCATGCTTAAGTCTATCCGGATTCTTTTATCTATTGCAGCTCATCTTGATTATGAGATTTGGCAAATGGATGTCAAGACAGTTTTCCTTAATGGAAGTCTTGAGGAAGACATCTATATGAAGCAACCATACGGGTTCATTGAAAAGGGCCAAAAGCATCTTATTTGTAAGCTCAAGAAGTCCATTTATGGACTTAAGCAAGCTTCCAGATCTTCGAACATATGTTTTGATCAGGTGATAAAATCCTATGGATTTGATCAATGTCAAGATGAATCGTGTGTATACAAAAAGTGTGACGGAAACGTAGTGGTATTCCTAGTACTTTACGTGGATGACATCTTGCTCATTGGAAACAATGTGAAGTAATTATCTAACATAAGGGTATGGTTATCCAAACAGTTTGATATGAAGGACTTGGGAGAAGTAGGTCACATCCTTGGGATCAAAGTTCTACGAGATCGCAAGAAAAGGATGTTGGGCTTGTCCCAAGCTTCCTATATCGATACTATACTAACTCGTTTTAGCATACAAAATTCTAAGAAAGGTTTCTTACCTTTTAGGCATGGAATTGCCCTATCAAAGGAGCAATGTCCGAGGCTACCTAAAGAGATAGAGAACATGAAAGCAGTTCCTTATGCTTCAGCAGTAGGAAGCTTAATGTATGCAATGCTATGTACGAGACCAGATATCTGCTTTGCCGTTGGCATGGTTAGCAGATGTCAGTCTAACCCGGGACAAGAGCACTGGACTGCCGTAAAGCATATTTTGAAGTACTTGAAAAGGACTAAAGATTACATGCTAGTTTACCAGGCAGATAGTTTAGTTGCCTTGGGGTATACAGACTCAGATTTTCAGTCAGATAGGGATTCCAGGAAATCAACCTCAGGATATGTATTTATTTTGGGAGGAGGAGCCACTATATGGAGGAGTATCAAGCAAAAATGTATTGCTGATTCTACCATGGAAGCAGAGTATGTGGCAGCCTCTGAGGCAGCCAAAGAAGCGGTTTGGCTCAGAAACTTCCTATTGGACTTGGATGTGGTACCTAATTTGCCTAAGGCTATTACACTTTATTGTGATAATAGTGGTGCAGTTGCAAATTCGAAGGAACCACGACCCCATAAGACAGGTAAACACATTGAGCGTAAGTACCACCTGATACGAGATTTCGTAAAGAAAGGAAAAGTTGCTGTGATCAAGATAGCATCAGCAGACAACCTAGCTGATCCCTTCACTAAGAGCTTACCAGCTAAGGCTTTTGATAGTCATGTTGAGGGAATGGGAGTCAGATGCGTAGCAGCATGGCTTTAAGTATAAGTGGGAGATTTGTAACAGTATACTGAAAAGCAATGCTTTGAGTATAAGTGGGAGATTGTTAGGGTTATATACTGAAAGCATCACTTTTGTATTAACTTTATTTCTTTTTTTTTTTGAATGAGAATCATATGGGCATATGTTTGCATATTGTGTTTATTATAATATTAATGCAAGTATCTGATATTCTATAAGGTTGATAATATGGTGTGAGGAGACACACAGAAGATCATATTATCAATTCCCTATGGAATATATAAATAGTTCACAACCTAGACGGACTTGGACAATCCATTGGAAAGGTTGTAGTGTAATCTGGTATTAGTCTATCTTGACTATAGGTTTACACTAGTACACTTTGTGTGTATTGAACAGGACCACTTGAGGTTGTTCTCTTTGTACTGACTACAAAAGAGAACAAACACCTCTGTTATTATGGATGCTTATGCTCTTAATCCAGATATAATAACAGACATGTATATGCAGTGTGCATTACTTTGACTCATAAAAGAGTGAGATTCATTATGGATCAACAACCTCTATGAATTGGGTAATAGCATTGTATGTATGATGGGCTGTTGTCCCGATACGTCGGGTTGATGATGTCCCTTTAAGGAGCTCATAAGGATTGTCATGTAAACCCTGCAGGTGGATTACATCGGACATGACAAATAAAGTTGAGTGGTACTACTTAAGGATAAAAGATGTCGATCAATATAGTTGTCAGTAACTTAATTTGATCGACGGACATTCGATATCTTAACATGGGGAGCTGAACGAGCATATAATAAAAGGAGCCCATAAATATAATTTGGGATTAGGAAGGTAGTGCAACAATAGCTCTTTAGTGGACCGAGCTATTGTTAATGGGCCTGGGTTGTGTGTTCGGGCTGAACACGGGATACCCAGATTCATTAGGAGACCTAACCCTAATTTCTCCTCATGGTCCCTGCCGTAGCCTTATATATATATCCTCTATTCTCTGGCCGTCATATCATTATCAGAGATAAGAAGTTTTCTCTAAATTCGTGATTCACGTAAGGAGAGAAAGAGAGGTCAGCCAAGGAGAAGAAAGGTTGGTAGACCGTCGCCCACACGACGTCCAACCCGATGAAGGAATACGTGCAGAAGATCTTGGGGTCGCTGACGGCTCGAGGTTGCTAGAAACTATCGTCTTCTTCTCATCGCAGGTATAATTCGTGAACCCTAGATTCCGCTATAAAGGGTTAGATCACGTATTAAATCTGTTAAGATTTTATGATCGATACGCACACCAATCCGTGGTCCTGGGAATCATCGCAGTTCCATCACCTTATCCATTTCGCATCTTGCAATTACCTCCACTTATTGATTCATTATTAAGTAGCATACTAGTTATTCCTTCCCTACCATACCCGCTTCGATTCCAGTTCTACCTACTCGTTCATCTTCTTGCTCTATTATCTCACAAGTCTTTTGTTGTTTTCTTCCTTCTGTACTGTTTACTCCCTTCTTCATACATTTGCATTCATCATCATTATTGAATCTTTATTCGCATCATTCTAGATCACTCAATTCATATCCATGTTCTTTCTTATTCCACTACTTCCATCACTTCAGTTCTCTTCATCCAATTTCTCTGCTTTGTTTTTCTTTTGCTTGTCCTATGTACCGCCTAATCAAATTTCGAGAATGAAATTTTGTTGCAAGGTGGGTAGGATTGTAATCCTCGTTCCCGTTTATACTGATTTGTATTCCTGTATTCTGTAGTTAAAATTTTTCCATATAAATTTTCTACTCTTTTGAAGCCCAATTTCACATTCTTTTTATTCATATTTATTCTAATTTGTGAAGTCAAAATATAAAGCCCAAGTTTATAACCCAAACCCATATCTGTTGGATCCCAACCCATTAACCCATTATCCTACCCTACCCAAATTTAACTATCCGTATACAAATCCCATCACATTTTCCCCCCACTCTTCACCTCCAGTAACCCCATAACCCCCATTATCTCATAATAACTACCCATTAATATTTTATTATATTATATATGTATTTATTTTATATAAACCCCCTGCCCCTATTCTCTCTCCCGCTCCTCTCCCACGTTTCGAAACTGAAACAGAGAGCTCTCCCCCTTCCCCATCGTCTACGTCCTCACCCCCTGACCTCGCTCCATTACACCTTCATCACCTCCTGCCCTCGCGCCGCATCTCTCCCCCCACCAAGCGCCCTTGCCACCTCGCGACCTGAAGAACCCAGCGCCCTGCATCGTCTCCACCTCCTCGCAGCCTCTGCCTTCCTCCTCGCGCCCCCGAGCTTCATCGTGTACTCCGCTCTCCTGCCATTGCCGGTCGCCATTCTCACCTGCATCAAGCTCCTCCCCCCGCATCGTCGACCGAAGCCTCGTCGTCTTCAACCTCCATCGCAACAACCCTGCCCCTTCCTCCTCCATCTCGTTGCCTACCGCTCGCTCTTCTACTCCTTGCCATCGCCATTCCATCAAACTCCACCGCCATAAAGAACCCCTGCCATTCCCATTCCTCCTGTTTTGGTGTAGAGAAACAGAGTTTTGCTCGAGCTCTGATCCCTCATCGCCGCGTCGCTTCCCGACTGCTAGTGCTCGCCGTTAGCTACCCTCCTACTCGTTGTTCATCTCTATAAATTCCATAATCATACGGGTCACAAGCAATCATTATTACACTCATTTCACACACATGAGCTAGATCTAATCATTTAACTACATGAATGCATGAATCACCATGACTTATAGATGTTTTTCTAGATGATGAATATGTTGATCTTGTTTCCTTTTATCATTTGAGACATGATGTGCTGTTTGAATAATTATTAAACACTGATTTGTATCACAGATTAACTTAGATCCATGATAGTTATTAATCATGTTAGATTTCATGCAAAAGAAATTTGAGAATGCTGTTGTCCTGGTCTTTCTTGATAATTTTGATCCTGTTAAAGACAAAATTTTGAATCAGCTTCTGAATATGAATTGTAGCCCCATGTGTCTCATTTTTAGAACATTTGACGGAATCGAATTCTGAGTTATGAGTGGTGAGATATTACTATTTTAGTATTGCTGGATCTGGATTTGAGATTCATAATTTCACTGTGTCACCCTTTTTTGCAATTTAATTTTAATATTCTATCAGTAATATAATAATATGAAATTTACCTTGCTGAGACTAGACATGCTAGGGAATCACCCTTAATTTTCCTAGATTTATTTGATGAGTTTTTAGACCTGATTCATGCATGTAAACACAATTTTAAGAATTCTGGGTAAACACAAAATATATGTAGAATGCTGATTTGAGCCCAGTTGCTGTAACTTTTATTTATCATGTGTATTTGAACTAGAACCGACAGAGAGTCTAGTTTCTAGAACTTCTGACGGATCCAGATTTGCATTCCTATAGCAACAGAAATTCCAGTTTTGGTGTAGCTACGTCCTACTGTCCATAATTGAAATTGTTGTTGTTTTTGATAATTATAAGTTGATTGGACACTCGAAGATGTGTTTCTACCTAGCCTGAACTTGTTTCCTATTTACCATCATGTTTACTTGCCCTGTATATGCACTTCCATGCCTATTTTGATAATAATAGTAATTAACAAGCCGGGGTTCAAGAGAAAGACCTTAGTAGTGGACAATATAGGTTAGTGTACTCGGGAGGGGGCCCATGTTTCCCACCTGTACTTGATTCATGAACTTGTTATATTATTATTGCATTCATGAACTCGTTATTACTTAATTTATGAACTTGTTATATTATTATTGCATTCTTGAACTCGTTATACCTTGATTCATGAACTTGTTATATTATTATAGCATTCATGAACTCGTTATTACTTGGTTCATTAACTTGTTATATTATTATTGCATTCATGAACTTGTTATTACTTGATTCATGAACTCATTATTACTTGATTCATGAACTTGATATATTATTATTGCATTCATGAACTCGTTATTACTCGATTCATGAACTTGTTGTGTTATTAACGATTCAAGAACCTGCTTGCTTTTTTACTTAATGCCTGAGTACACGACCATATAGAATCCATCACTAGGCCTAAACGTAACTTGTTTGTATACAACAACCATGTGGTATATATATGGGACACATGAGTGATGCATTAGATAGGATTAAACAATAGACTTAAGAATAATATTTTTTTCCTGTACACACTTGTCATTGCCTTACTTGTTTACTTGATACCTGTTACAAATTACATGTTCACTTGTTACATGATTATGTTACTTAACTCAGTTTACTTGCTTGCTAGTTTCATTAGACCCCATTACTTGTTGCATTCCTGCAATGACATGTTGTATATTCTTGATTTCAAATCTCTGTTTCATACTTTCTTGTATTTGTTCTTATACCCGTTTGCTTGTACTACTTGCGGCCCGTAGCTTACACTAACGGGCATCTTGTCTCTTGTTTCTCTATTTCTTCCACATGTTAAATACACAGCTTTTGGAAATCAATTACCTGCAGGAGTGTGTGAGCAGACATTCTAAGCTTCGCCTGGGATAAATTATGCTTTAGTTTACTTGTGCTTTGAGTTTATTATATTCTTCGTTGCTACTTAAACATATATTGGACGTGTTGTCCCAAAGTTTTATTTTGTTCTAGAGCTTATATTTAATTGACGATTATTTATTATTTTCAAATAATTCTATTGATTATGAGTTTTGTTTCATGCTTGCGTGGTTGTATAATTCTTGTATATTCCTGTTGAATTGTTGAGTCGATCCTTACAGCTTATGAATGATGAAAATCATTCACTCGGCTTTGTCACGTGCTTGTATTCCATATTCTTTCAGGAAGTGGGATGTGACAGTGAATTAGTGGGGTGGTTAATATAACTACCCATTAAATCCCTTTTTATAAAAACCCCCCAATCCTAATTTCTAAAGGAAAAACAAAAAGAAATCAAAACAAAACCAAATGATGTTTTGCTTGCTGTGCATTCCGGGAGGAGACTAGGCTGTTGTTGCTTGCTTTTGGTTTCAAAATTCCCAAGGAGGGAGAAGTGCAATGCTTTTTGGATTAGGAGATTCCGGTGTCTGCTAGGAAAATTCTTCTAATGGGTGGGTGTCTATTCTTACTTTCTAGATAATGTGGAGAGCATGCTTAGGTACTTTTTTAATTGTTTTGCCAGTTCTATAAGTCAATTTGATGCATATTGTAGTGATAAAGGTTGCTAATGGTAGAAAATTGTAGAATTCATTGTATGTTAAATGAGAAGTTACATCATTTAATTGGTAGATTATAATTGAGAAAATTTAATTAGAGGCATGTGTAGAGGTATTAGGCACAAGCAACGAATTTAATTAGATTGCATGAAATTTTGTCTCTTACGAATTGGTTAGAAATGCATCTGAAATGAGGATAATTAGTAATGAAAAATTAGGGAAAACATTCTGGGAAGGAATTGGTGAAAGTAGAACAAAGGAAAAGATGCATTAATGTTGGTAGAACATTTATCTAGTTGTAAGATGTATTTTAATTCTTATAGGAGAAAGAAAGGATTAATTTGGAGAAATTGAAATTAATTCTTCAATAATATGAATAAATTCAGTAAGATAATAATTTTGGAGGTTTATAAATACAAAATAGTGGTATTAATTTGAAAGAAAAGAGGTAGTTTTGTTAATGAATCAAATTATATGTTTATGTGTATCTAAAAATGAATATGTACATGGGGATAATTCATCTTAATTATGCTTTCAATCAGTAAAAGAGAAATTCTGGAAGTTTAGAACTCTACTTTTATAGTATTAATTTTGGGAGAAGAAATAGAAACTAAAGATTGTTGAAAAATAGAAAAATGTGATTTAACCGGGAGTTGGTAGTTAAGCATTTTAACTCCTATATAGACGAAATACCTGCTTGGCCTTAGTGGCTGGCGCGGGCACCGAAGCAAGACACGCTGCCACGTGGTGTCACTGGGGTCTTGGTTGGGGGTCTCGAGTTCGAAACCTGTTTGTGCACATTGAAGTGCCTTTTGTATATTTTTTTGGGTTTTTCGAGTTTTAAAAATTTAGAAAAAATTATGTAAATATTTTAAAATATTATGGGAACATCTGAAAATATTTTATACTATTTTAGAGTACATTTGGGGGTTTTAAAGTTATTTTTTTTATTAATTGAGTTGAGTTCAATTTGACAGGAAAGGAGATATAGAATGAAATATTTTATGAATTGATTATCAAAATCAAAATGTGAGTTGAGAATGAAGGAAATTTAGTAATAAATTGTTAAGTAAAATGTGTATTAAAAAGTGATGATTTTAATCGAAGAAATTAATAAAGATAGAAGTCTAGGGTGTAGATCATATATCATGCAAGTGATTAGTTGATTGATCAATCAAAGAGTATTGTTTATCAGAAATTGATTTGGAAATTAATATAGAATGTGATATAAGAGATGGAATGTTTTGGCAAAAGATTGAATAAACGAAGTTTAGTGAATAAGAATTCAAATGTGAAAAAAGGAAATGGATAAGTTATGAATACATGGAATTGGGAATGTGAATTATAAGGGTATGTGTAACCATAATGTTGAACAGGGAAAGATGAGATTCTAGAGGCTTAGTAAGACCCAGGTACCGGCAAAAGTAATAGAAATAATTATTGATTTTGAGAAAGCGTCAGTATGAGCTATCGTTCTCGGTATTTTTGTGTAAGACAAGTAGGAGGGTAAGCTAACTCTAGGTAGTATAATTTATATATGTTTAACCTTAAGGATTAGGCACTAAGTGGAGATGTAATAAAACTTAGTCAAACACAAGTGGGTTGCCTTTTATGTAGTCTGACGGTGGACTCCGGGACTATAGACCCAGTTTGACGGTGGACTCAGGAACTGTGGTTGCTTGCGATGGAGGCGAGCCTTATTTAAATTCGGGACTATGATTGGTTTGACGATGGAATCCAGGATCATGAATAATCGGGCATATGGGAGATCTTTCTCCAGTATATACGTGTATACCGGGGCTAGAGGGACACTTGCGGGATGTTCGCACGACAAGAATTTTCATATAAGCTTGACGGTGGACTCCAGGGCTGGGATCTGTACTCGTGAAATGTCTAAAACTTGATTTGTTATCGGGTAGTTTTCATGGCGAGGGATTAAACCCTTTAATGTGGAGTACGTAGGTGCGTGTCCTCAGACCTATGTAGTATGGGATGCATAGAATCCGAACAAGTGCATTAGTGTCATCATATCGTAAACTTCTAGTTAGGCATTTAAGTCATATCATACACCGACTTGTTTTGGATAGTCACTCTTGTACACATTAATATGCATTCAACTTTGTGATTGTTAAAGTAAGTAAGTCGCTATATTATGGCATAGCGAGGATCGCCGTGATTAGTATTGCGTCAGTTGTATGTAACTGACGTGCTCACAATGTTCAATGCAGGGCTTGGATTGGCAAAGACTTAAATATGAATTTGAAGCTAAAGACTATTTTAAATTTTGATGTTTAAATTGTACATGTGTTATATTGTAATCTTTATTATTCCGCTGCGTTGATGTAAAATGAACAGTGTCGTACAAAGAAAGGTTTTTAAATTCCTTGTAAAACTGTACGAAATGAAGTAAAGATCTTGTTGTGCTACGAATTATCATATTTTGGAATTCGAGGCGTTACAAATTTGAGACCCAAAGTTTGGAGCTTGTTATAGTGATGTCAAATTGGAAGTAGTTTGGGGTCACCGTAATATTACAATGCAAAGACTAGTAGAAAAGGTGTACAAAATTACTAACTGGGATACAGGTAAATGGAATGTTAAAATCCGAGCACGATAAGCAGCTGGAAAAAGAGATTCCCAATTTTTTATGGTAGTGCCTATAGTCGATGAAGACTCTTTTACATCCATGATTGCAAGAATAGTTGATCCGAATTCTAATTGAACTGCATTGGAGTTATATGTTGATAGAATCAGGATTGCTATTAGTCCGCCACTTGTTAAACTTATATAAAGTCCAGTACGTGAAGTGCCGACTCATGAGACGAGTACCCATCAGAGTCCTGAACCACGTGAAAGATTCTCTCCTCGACAAGAAAACCTGTTCACAAATCCAATACCAAAAAATTCCCTCGAACTTGACTTGCCACCATCGAATTCAAGCTTTATCCGTAATTTTGTCGATAATGAAAACTTTATTCAAGTCATCAGCTATGCTATGATTCATAATGAGTTAGTTTGTAACGGCCCGAACCCCTAACCTAGGAACTCGTGACGTTACTCCAGGATCTTCCTTCAAATGAGTCCCAACACATAAAAATCACAGGAAATTAAAATTTTTTATTACATCAAATGTTATTACAATGTGCAGTTAAATTACAAAAATTACAATAAATTGATACAACATGAATATACAATAAAATTGGACAATAACTTTCACTTGGATGCTTCCCACGGCTTGAGTTCTTCCCTGCGCTCCCCGAACTGCAATCCTGCAACTAGACAGACTGTGGGCATGTCAGTTGAATACAACTGATGCAATGCTATATAAAACTGTCCTCTCTATGCCATATTATAGCGATTACAAACCTCAACAACCACAACATTTGATGATAAAGAAAATGTGAGTAAACAAAAGTGTCGGTGTATGACATCACCTAGAACTAATGCACACCCAATGCACACGATGCTCTTTGTCTAATGCACGCTTGGTTGGAGAGATATGCATCCCATACTACAAATTCCCCAAGCAAACGACATTCTCCACATTATTGGGGTTCGATCCCCCGCCATGCAACCTATCTTGTGGTCTACCCTGTCTCTGATACTCTAGTGATGATGAGGCTGTAGTCGTCCGATTCACTCCCATCACTATCGTAGTACTGGTGTCCATTACCTCCTATTTTACCCACTACACCCGAAATCGCAGTCGTCAGTTCATTCCCATCGCTGCCCAAACATAAAGAGATCTAGTTATTCTGCCTTCCAGACCCCACCAAAAGCTGATGTACAGACACTAGGGCTCCTTGCTGAAGGACATAGAGCCTTTCCCGTAAAGTCTCGCTCACAGGGCCTTTCTCGAAGCCTCCTGCCCGCATTGATTAGCATAGGACATGACGGATATAGGGTTTCCCCAACTCCGTTGCCCTCGTCCTTACACTGGACCAGAACTTGCAGTCGAGACATCACCCCGCTAGTCCTAAACAAAATTTTTTATGGGCATATAGGCACGTATGCCGAGAGTCGCGAAGCCTTACTCCTACACGGAGTCTTACTCCTACACGGAGTTTTGTTCGGATCTCCCTGCCCGCGTTAAATGAAACTTAGGACTTAGCCAGACGTGACGACGCCATGTGCCCCCCTGACAGGTAAACACAACACCCCCTAATGCATGTCCTTAGATTCAACAATAACTCGATCTATCCCAAATCTCTACCCAACGCAGGTTGTATGGATTTTATTCGCAACTAGGGCCACAACTATAAAATAAGGTTGAGTCTATCACTACATTGAGTTATCATCTTTTTATTACTGTTTTACCCGATTCTATTTGCTCTGAATAAAGTTCTAATCCATTTTATTAATCCATACTTAGTAACACTAAGCGATCTAGATTTACAGCCATAACTTAACCTATCTTAGGTCTTTACTATGAACCCATGATATTACCCAACACAGGGTCAACATTCAAGTTCTTAGACCAATCATTAGGGGTTACTAATTTTAGGATTTAACTCACGGACTGGCCCTATTTGATATATCCACATTACAATTATTAATTTACTAGGCGATCAAGTTCTACATAACTAATCAATTAGTTAGGCGATCTATCAACTAGTCTCACACCTCACTTAGATGTCACAGCAATATGTTTTATAACCACTAGTTAAGGTTCTGGTTGTAGGTATCTTTTATTCAACGTAACTCATCTTTTCTTGAACTTAACTAAACCCACACTAGGGTCTAATCTTGGCGCTCAAGCTCGTCCCACAACATGGACCCACGAAAATTGGCGAATCGACCACGTCGATTGCCACCGCCCGTCATGTTTGGAGTCGCATGCCACCTCGGCCCGAAACAAGTCGTTGATCCCACTAATCATCTCGCTCCATGTCATCCCGACAAGTGGTAGCTCCTACGATGCTAGATTCCCTCTTTAGACGACAGGCACATCGGCGCACTAGTCGTCGCTCCAACACGTTCGGGGTCACGGGTCTGTAAACTACCCGCAACAAAGTCTCATCCAATACGGGCCTAGTCTTAGGATCTCAACATCCTATCAAGATGACCCTAAAATTTATTCATAGTATGAATCCAAATCGAGACATCATTAATGGGGGAAATCTATCCGAATCTCAACAAAATCACACATCCACATATCCCAACTCTATTCTAGTCCATCACTAAGGACTGAGAAATAATCTCGACATGGCTAAGATGACATAAATCAGTCTAAAATTATTTCACATCAGTACCCAAGCAAAATATGGCTTATAATAACATCCACAACACCCAATTAGTCATACAAGGCCCAATCACATCACTGTCACTTCAAACAGTAAATTCAGGTTCGGGTCTGACAGAACCAGTATACAATAAAAATCATATAAAATATTACACTACTACCAAATTTTACATTCTTAGGCTTACTGAAAAGTTCTAGGTGTTCTCTACAACTTCCTAGTCGAACATTTTCACAAATTCGGACGTTAACATGCTCAAAATCTTGGTTCTTTAATATGCAGCAAAATCATTTCCAGAACAGAGCACTTAGAGTACAGTGTTAAAGAAAATTATCTTATATATATCAAAAGATACTGGATTGACATGCAATTTAGGAATCATACACATAACATGCATTCTAAATACATATCCAAAAATCAGATGATCCTGCCAAATGGATTTTGAGTTATGTCTCTTTGAATCATCAGCTAAAAGACAGCAACAACAGCAGCAGTTTTATTCTATTCAAACAGTATGTTAAGTTGCATGATTTTATTGCTATAACTACACATATCCAAACACCATGAAATTTGATACTTAAGCTCTAGACAGGCAGTAGAATGTAGAACATCATAATTTAATTTTAAGTCATTCTCATAAGTACACAGTGAGGTCCAAGTCTTTTAAGCTACAACAGTAACACGCAGCCTAATATATTCTGTTTTTAACCAGCATGCAATGTCGTATTTTTATTAATTAGTAGAAAAATCACAAAAATCTGGAAAAATCACTGAAGGTGTATGACACATGCACAATCATCTCATAAAATTTTCAGGTCAATATATCAAGGATATTTTAAGTTATTGATTTCGTACTGACAGACAAATTTTAGCTTTTTAACAGTGTTATTGGTTTTGTTTCTTTTAGCAAGAATCTAGCCATTAGACTTCTAATGTTTTGCATGCAAATGAATTTTAGACATCATGAACGAATTAAAACTAAAATCTAACCATTTCACAGCAATTAAAACAATCACATGGTTTAGAAACACCCACCTTAGCTTGTAGCTTAACTCCTTCTAGCTCCTTCCTTCTTAGCATTTCTTCTTGCCTTCAACTTGAGCTGCTTGCCTCTTCTCCTTGCCTTGGCCTCCTCTTTTGCTTCTCCTCGGCTTCTCCCTTTCCAAATCAATAGCTAGGTGTAGAGAGATTGGTTTTGGAGGTGTAGAAGAGTGTAGAATTTAACTTAGAAGAAAGTAGAAACTGTAAATGGCTAGTATTGCATGGGTGGGGGTTTAAAATGCAAAAGATGGAGAGGAGGGTTAGATCTGCACCGGGATTTGATGAGAGGGGATTGGGTGAGTGGGGAGGTGAGGGTGGAGTGTGAGAGTGGGCAAGGTCCCCTAGGGTTCCCAAACATTCAATTGTTCTTTTGTTTCATCCAAGAAAACCTTGATTCTCCTAGTTTAAAACTAAAAATATTTCCTACTTCTTTCCCTCCACATGCTTGGCCGGCCACACCTACGCTTGGTCAATTTTTCTTTGTTACATGACAAGTCACACTACAAATTTTCAAGTTAAGCTAGGGTCAATTTGGGTCCATATGGGTTAGTTAGATTCCATTTAAACAAGTCAATTAGGTTAATTAAAATCATGTAGTGATACACACAATAAAAAATTGAGATTCACACAAATCATGTCAATACAATTTGTACATATAATTAGTAGCAACTCATGAAATCGTATTATCACCATACAAAATAATAATCCAATATTATACGTCCTAACTCAATTATAGTTAAGACTAAGATATCTCAACTTAATTGAGAAGATATCTCAACTCTGGTCCTACAATTGCACTTTCGTTGAGTTCAAAGCATATCGAATAATAATATGTTTCAATACTTACACAATTAAAATTGAGAAAAAATCCATTAATACGTGCAACTCTTGATCGTGCACTTATTAAAATACAAAATAGATATATACTATTTTGCGAGGTGTTACATTACTCCCTCCTTATAATCGTTTTGTCCTTAGAACAAAGCTAGGGGAGAGAAAAATGCCCATAATAATCAACGATAAGGAGATACATTCCTTTCTGGGTCGGTGGCCACTCCCTCCTTATAAAAAGAGCGAAGCCAAGAGATGTCGCTTCAGTCTCCTTGTAGTTTGTCGATGTTCATGTTAAATGCTTGGCATGATCCTCCTTTGTCTTCTTCCTCGACTCTTGCGTTGCGGGCTCACCTCTATCGACGCCCGGCTGCATGCATTCCTCCTGGATATTTGGTTACAGGTTTGCCTCCATCGACATCCGGTTGCAGGGTTTCCTTCTGGACATTTGGTTGCAAATTTTGCCTCCACCGACATCCAGTTGCAGGTTGGCCTCCGTCGGTCCGGCTACAGTTTTTCCTCCGTGGACATTCGGTTTTATCACAATTGAATTATCTAGCATTGCAACATGAATCGACATCCAGAAAACATCATAGCACACCAACTTCCCAAAACACAACTTCATAATTCTGTCAAGCATTCAATATCTAGATACCAAAAGGAGATTATGCCATTCCATTAATTTCCTACAAAGTTCATCAAAACACCACAAACTAGATACATTTTAATTCCCTACACACAAGATGACCCTTCTACTTCAGTCGGTGCAAAGGCACGCCCCTGACGGAATGACTTTTCCCCATTAATTGTTGTTCTTCTACAATAGTGGACATTTTGATTTGACGTGCACAATCTCTCCACAATTGAAACAAGTACACTCACTATCCCGAACCTTACCTCTTGTGCACTGAGACTTAACGTGCCTGTGCTCTCCACAGAGGAAGCACTTTATCAGTTTGGTGGTTCCCCCAGTAGCTTTCCGGAGTTGCCCCACATGCTCCAATATTCGTGCCATATGCGATTGAAGTTGTCCTTGCCCTTCTTCCAGGAAAGCTATTTCTGCCCTGTGAATGCTCACCAGTCATCTAATTTGACTATCTGCTTTGGCCTTGTACTTCCACAGCTTCCTAACTGCCCGATGCAATCTGTCAGCTACTCGATGCTTCGCAGTTGGTTCTGGTGAAGGTAGAGGTGAGTTCACTCCAAGTCTGGCCCGTGGTGGAATTTCCTTTGGCCCCTCGTCCACGGTAAATGGCTCCTCCTTAGATATTGACTCACCCTTCTCTATCGACATTTCCTCGACCAAGATATCCTCGAACGCCGTCCTGCACAGAACAAAAAAACGGGAATTAGTTCTGGATATTGGGAGTTCATAAACATAAGTTGAAAAATGCAACACCATAATTTTATCCACCCTACTATCCAAACTAAACCCGACTCTAATTAGGGCATCCAACTCTAATTTCCTGTTGTATTAGACTACAATTTGAAGTCGACTCTGATACCAATTCTGTAACACCCCGAGCCCCGCCCTAACAAATTCTAACAACTGCCCACCATAGGCTGCCTCTCAAAAGGTGTCATGACTAATTGGTGCCTCTTGATCATAGGCTTCCTAATATATTTACACACAATCCTAACTCACCTTCCAGGTGGGATTAAGTCACCACCACTTACCATGAACACCATGGCCCCATGGTAATTAATTCATTCTTTTTATAGGCTCTATACACACACTACCAAATCTATAGGCCCATTTAACCATGAATTAATTACTAATCCCACCATGAAGGCCCATTTCATATGGGGTATTACATAGTTGAAGATGAAGAAGATAAAGAATTTGAGGTAGATGTAGAACAGGAGGAATATGAAGATGATGAGCATCCACATGAGTTCGTTAATGACGTTCAGGAGATAACAACCAATGTTCCACCCCCCCCCCCCCCCCCCCCCCCCCCCCCCGCGCGACATTCATGATTCTATCTATACCTAAATTTGAATCCAATGAAGGGAGTAATAGTGCCTAGGTACATCAAAATCTTGAAGAATCATGTAGTTCTTCAGAGATCGAAAGATTGTACAATGGGCAGAAGTTTGAAATCAAAGATAATATCCAACATGCGGTGAAGATGCTCTCTATTAAGGAACATCTAGAATTTGTAGTAGTCAAATCGAACAAAACATTTTATATCGTCCAATGTAAATTCACACCAAAGTACGTACAAATGAGGATACATCACAAAATCCTGAAGGCGTAGCCTAGGCAGGTTGTCCATGGCAACTACGTGCATTGTTCCAATAGGACAAATGTACTTCATTGTGAAGAAGTTGAGAGGGGCGCATACATGTACCAATCTGACCTTAACTCAGGACCACAACAAAGTTGATTCGAAGCTAGTTTAACATAATTTTGAATGTTATTAAGGCACGTTAGGAACAACACCAAGGGTCGTAATTAAGATCTTCTTGCTACAAGTTAATTATAAGATTTCTTACAAGAAAGCTTGGTTTGCAAATAGAGAGCTATTGAGAAGTTGTCTAGAGGGTTCGATGAAGCATATACGAAGTTGCCTGCTCTTTTATCAGCAATACAAGTCTCATATCCTGGAACTTACGTACATTGGGATAAGATTCCTTCGGGTCCTGGCGAAGAAACATTCAAAGGAGAGTTTTGCGAATTTGCGACTTCGATTGAAGGTTTTAAGTCCTTCCAACCTATTATTAGTATAAATGGAATCCATTTGTATAAAAAATACAAGGGTTGTTTGTTGATTGCGGTTGCACCAGACGCAAATAACATGTTATTTCTATTTGCTTTTGCAATCGTAAATGGAGAGAGTGTATAAAGTTGGACTTGGTCCATGAGTTGTATTAGATATTTTGTCACCGATCCCAAAGGCTTATGTGTTATTTCTTATCGACATGTAGGTATCTTATCGTGCATGGAGATTGAAAATGGATCTGGGAATGAGCAAAATGCATATCATCATTATTGCATGCGACATTTTACTATAAATTTCTACACCAAATTTGGTAGCAAGACTTTGATGAATAAGGTAAAGGTGGTTGCATGTCAAAATTAGCCGAAAAGTTTGACAAATAGTTAAGAGAGATTGAAAAAGTTCAACTTTCGGCTACTAATTGGCTGAAGGAAAATCTGGTCGAGAACTAGCTGAAGATGGAGAGTGTCGATATGGTGTCATGACCACAAATTCATAAGAAATATTTAATTCCGTTTTAAAAGGTTTTCGTAGTGTGCCTGTAACAGAAATCGTGGAGATGATATTTTTAAAACTCAATTCCTACTTCACAGAACGTTGTCTGGGGGCACAGAAATTGATGAGTGAAAGGCAGGTTTGGGTTTCGAGTGTTCAAGAACTTACTAATATACGATGGGATAGAGCTAATTTGCATGAGGTTATAATGTTCCAATATAATACTAGCGTATTTCAAGTCAAAGCAGGTATTCGACTTGTCGGTACTAAGAGAATGGGTGGAAAATCCTGGGAGCGTGTACATGTACATGTCCGATATTCCAGTTTTTTCATATACCGTGTTCACATGTATTGGCAGCTTGTACTTCTCGGGCCCTCGATTACCAACCGTATATTGACCTGTTCTATTCTGTGGTATCCTTAGCGGCAACTTGGATGCCCACCATTCATCCTGTGCATGACCAAGCGTATTAGCCTATCCAAATTGGTCCCAAACTTATAGCTGATGCAAGACTCTGAAGATGTAGGAAAGGGTGGCCGAGAACTACATGCATCCGCAATGACATGGATGTTGGATCATGCTCCAGGAGTACACTAACATGTAGTAAACGTCATCAAAGGGGACACAATAGGCACAGTTGTAAAAGTGATATTCCCTCTGGTACCAGAAGTAGTTCATGGGTAAGTCGTAACATATTTATAAAGTTTATATATTTAGTTTCATTACGGTGTCATTACTGTTCATAAAATGTGTATATGGTGAGTCGAGTGCTGCTGCTGCAACAAGTACCTTATGTAGGGGAGCACGAAGTAATGGTGCACGACCCCCGATATCTGGTAACTAGTAATCTATGAGCGATCGGTAAACAAAAGTAGGACCTCTGTGGTTTATATTTTAAGTCAATGTGAGTTTCTGAGATGTAAGTCAATGCGAGTCAATGTGAGTTTCTGTAGTTTACTAAGAAGCTTGTGAGTTATTGTCCGACATGATGCCACCATGTGAGTTATTGTAGTTTACTAAGAAGCTTGTGTATTTAGAGTTTTTTTGTTTTGCAATATCAGGTTCTTCAAGAATATGTGGTTGGCTTGTACTATATGTTGTAATTGGATGTGAAATGACTGGTAAATTGAATGTGAATCGAGCTTCGATTGTGTAAACAGGGAAGTTGCCTACTTTGAATGTAACCCCGGTTTCCGTCTATACATATTTTCTTTGTTTCGATTCTTTATAAAAATTTCCAGTTTTCTTACGTTCGTTTTTATTTAAAATTTATTTTGATCTATTGAAGTCCTTTCTAATCATCAAATGTATTTGTATCTAATTTTAAAATAATTATATACTTGAACACAAATTTTATTCTATTCTACATGTTTTATTTTTTTCTTATTTCATTAACTAATTTTTTTAGCCCAAACCAAGTCTACTATCATTTGATTATTTTAATTATTTGTGTGAAGCCCAATCATATGTCCTTCTATATGTATTATTGGTAGTATGTAATGCACAATCCTAGTCTACCCGATAATGTGTTTATTGATTTTGTAAGCCTTATTTAATTACTAGTCCATAATATGATTATTTTATTATCTTATTAATTAACTGAAGTCCAAACTCATTACCCTATTCTCTATTCAAGCCCAAACCCAAACACATGTTAATCCAAACCCACTAGCAAAATTGGAAACCCAAGCCCACACATGATCCTTTACATATCTTCATTTCTATATGTACTCTGGAGCTATTGATTTAATTACCCCATGATCTCCATATAAAACCCAACCCAAAATCACAATTTTCCTTAACTACCTTCCCACTAATCAGCCACTAATCTCCTATTATCTCTCCCTAACTACCTCACTATCTCCTCCTTCCAAATAAACCAGAGGCTTCCTTTCTTCTTGTTCTTCTTTTCGTCATCTTCTTTGTGTCCCCGAAACCCAACCCCAACAAGTCGCTGGCTCTCTCGCATGCATGCCCAACCCTCAGCGACCACCTCCCGCTCGAGCCCCCCTCCCCCCCCCCCCCCCCCCCCCTCCCCCGAGCGCCACCTTCTCTCCACCTCCCGCTGCCCCTTGTTAGCACCTCTGAAGTCTCTCCCTCCATTGTCGCTCCTCACTGTCTCTCACCTCCATCTCCAACTTCGCCATTGCCGAACTCTCCTTCACCATCGCCGTAACTCCAGCTCACCGTCAGCCAGCCCCTCACTGCCTCACCTTCATCCAACTCAGCTTCGCCCCCGTCACCGAGCTCCCTCATCGCCACCATTGCCGCACCTCGCTGCTCATCCTTACCGATCGCCGCCACTGCCATCACCAAAGCTCTGCCTGCTATCATCACCCGAGCTCCCCTCGTTGTGATCCTGACGCCGTTCAACCATCTCCTTCACCCTGGCTGCACCCCGAGCGCCACCGCATGCTGACATCCCCGACCATCCTCCCCTGCCCTCTCGCGAACGCGCGACTGCCAGCAGCCCTCGCTTCCACCACCACGTGACTGCACCCCCCATTACTGCTCCGCACCACCGTGCCCGACCTCCTCTGCTATGCCAACCGTGACCACCGCGAGCACTGCAGCTCCCCATTGCTGTCATCTTCTGCACCGAACCTCACCAGCAACACCACCACAACACCCTATCTCCCTCCTTCCGACTGCCTCCTTGCACCATTGCACAATCACCGACCACCGTGACTACAACAACTTTGCCTTCACCCTGGTCACTGCTCTCCTTGCTACACCCTGTCTTCGCAATCGAAGCTCGACCTCGACAACCACCTCCTACTAGCACTGCCCATCAACCGAGCTTTTCTTCCGATCATCCCCTTCACCCGAGCCTCGCTGACACCTCATCGCCCGATTGTCTTGCAACTCATCAACCCACAACTAGCATCTCGGGTGCCACCTCCTACATCTGTCTTCAACCACTGTCAGCCTCACCCTCACTCGCTGGTGCCTTGCTGCACCTTTATCTCCCAACATTACCGCAACTGACCTACCTTCACCATCTCCAATAGACAGCACCCATGCTCTCTTCCACTCCCATGTCCTCAATTGCACCGCAAATTCGTGGTCATCTCTGCTATTATGGCATCGTTCTTGCTGTTACACTTGTTGTGTGTTGTCATGGCTGCGGTGTGCAGTCACTCTTGCTGTGTAGTTGCTGTTATTGTTGTGATCGTAGCCTTCGTCGCTCTTGTTGTTGTGCCACCGTCTATTTGCAGTGTGTAGTTGTATTGTGGTTTGGTGCCGCCGTCAGGATCTTCTCCGTTTCATCGTTCGTTAACATTAGAAATACTCGTAAAAAGGCAAGCATCTCTTGTACATAGTTTATTGTTCTTGTGCAAGTATTTTTTTCCTTGACGTCCGGCAAGTAGTTATTTATTTGAATATTGTATCTAATCGAATTCCATTATTGATTCATTATTTTCTTTATCGTATCATGTTATTGATTCATGGTCTTCTTATCGTGCCATTGTTATTAATTTAAAGCTTGAGCAGTTAAATTATTGTATTATTAAACATTCAACTTTACTGCCCTATAAATTGCTTGACCTTGTACTGATGTTTCGACCATGTTACTGGCACTTAAACCTAGAATATTGTACATAAAAGTTATAGCACA
The DNA here is from genome assembly GCA_017893485.1 of Hemerocallis citrina. Lineage (NCBI taxonomy): Eukaryota > Viridiplantae > Streptophyta > Magnoliopsida > Asparagales > Asphodelaceae > Hemerocallis > Hemerocallis citrina. Next base: position 138,872,485 of record CM030359.1, on the reverse strand, counting down.
CTGAGTCTGGAATCCGGAACATCTTATGGATTCTCATTCCGATTTATAGATTGTAAGTAATTGACTTTTTAGTACTTTCATATTATAATTTCCAGATCCGAGACTGTGCACAAAACCAGTAAAGAGTGAATTTATATGCATAGCTACTTTAACTATAGTGTATCATGTGAATATGTGTTGGAACTGGTAGGGAGTCTAGTTTATGGAACCCCTGACGGAATCGTCTTTGCATTCCCGTAGCAGAGGGAAAGTGAATTTAAGTACCAATAGATGCTGCTGTCCAGAACTCGTGTTGTTACGTTTTTGCATATAAACCTTCTATGAATTGTGGTATGTATATTTCATTTATTGTAGACTTGATATTTTCTTCATATTGTATTAATACTATCGTTCGCATCGATTATACCCATTGCATAATTCTTGATATCATCATTCTCATTGATCGTATTGATTGTAAGTCTATAATTGATTGCAAAAAAATAATAACAAGCCAGGGTAATTGTAACACCCCGCAAATTAGTACATATCTATTTTTTATTTTAATTCGTGCACAGTTGAGAATTGCACGAGATTATATATTTTTCCATTATAATTAGTTTTAATTGCGAAATTTCATATATATTAGTTATTCTGAACCTGATAAAATAGATTCGAGACATATTCTCAATTAAATTGCATATTTTATCCCGATTTTTTTAGCGAGACAATCTTTGGAAAAACAATATTTTTATAACAAATATTTTTATATTTATTTTACAAATAAATATTTTATTTGTATATGGATGTACATATACATATATGAATGTATGTATATTGTGATTGGAGTGTATATGATATAAATACATACATACTTGTATGCATTTTATACGTATATATATATATATATATATAATTGAATTGTATTGGATTGAATTTATACTTGACTATACCTATAATGTATGTATGTATGTATGTATATGCATATGATGGTGTGAATATTTAAATAGAATTTGTATGTATATATATATATACCTTGTAGGGATGTAGAAGACACACCTTAATCATGAGAGCTTCTCATCTTGATTAAGATGATCAAATCAAATTCAAAGGTGGAGATTAAATCATGAAGCAAACCCACTTTTCTCCACTATTTACATGAAGCTTCCACACTTTCCACCTCACCTCATTTCCTTCTTCTCCTTGCCGACCTAACTCTTCCCCCCATCCTCATATGCAGCCGGCCCTCCATCCCCCATTCCCATATCCGTTGCACCCCCTCTCCATCTCATCTAACTTCTATTTCATCTTCTACTTCTTCACCTTTTTCTACTGCTTCCATTTCTTCGAGGATGAAAAACAAAAATAGAAAGAGTGAGAAAAAGAAAGAGAGAAAGAGAGTTTTGATTTTTCTTGTAGGTTCATGGAGCTAGGAGGAGTGAAGAGCAAGAGGAGGAGGAGCTAGCAACTCGAAGCTTCAAGTTATCTTCAATCTGGATGTGGGTGTTTCTCTAAACTCTAGTTTATTTAAATTTTTAAGTGTTGTGAATGATGCTTATTAGATTCGTGTTGATTGCTTTAGTGCTAAATGAATGGTAGATAATAGAGTTGACTATTGTTGGTGGAGTTAAGCTTTGTAGAATTGAAGTAGAAAAAGAAGGTTGCAACATCGAGCCTAAGATTTCGGTTATGAAAAAAAAAATTATTTTGGTCATATCATAGAACTCCAAAATTTTACTAGTTGTTGATGTTGGTGTTAGGAGCATAGATTCCAAGTTACGGAATTTTTAGAATTTAATTGCTATTTTTAATATATTTGTTCAATCGATGGTTGAAGCTGGAATTGTTCTGTTTTTGGAGTTAAGGTGGAACTTTGAGAAATTATATCCCCCAAATGGTATGAGATTTTGAGATGAAACTTGAAATGTAGCGTTCTTGTATATGTCTTCTACTATTTTGCAAAGTTTGAGAATTTCTTGCAGAGCTTTAACACCCTGTTGGATCGATAGGAACAAGCACAACTGGCAGGTTGACTACTGTTGAGCTGATTTTAATCAGAGTTTGATGATTTTGATCGAAGTTTGAAAATCCATATCTGTTTGCATATTTTGAGTTAGGAGTGAAAATTTTGGAATATGGTTGTTGGATATGTCTACTTTGATTCTCAAAAAATTGAGAATTATTGGACGAAGTTTGAGGGATCAAACAATTGTTCGACTGTACCCGATTGTTAAGGGTGAAGTCTGCAGGATGAACATTGCACACCTGATAGAAATAGGAGTTTTGTAGCACTTTAATGACTGAAATTGAGGAAGCAAAAAACTAGAGAGTTGTAGTGCACACTCATACCTTTCTATAAAGCCCAGGATCTTGAGATTCCAATAAATAGGTCATGTGTTATGAATTTTTTGGTGTAGCCACTCCACAATTGTTGAACTGCTTATTCTAGCTAATTGGTAACGGGATTTTCTAATCGTTATGGAATGAATTTGAGATAGTCGTGAACTAGAGAAATGAAGTAGAAGTTTATATCTTTCTGTGAGTTCTGAAATCGTCGGATTTGAGTTAGTAGATGATGTGATATGGAAATTTTTACATGCGACAGTAAGTATGATTGAAGACTAAACTTGGTGAAATTGAGATGATTGAATTTCTTTTCCTTATAAGCACTTTAAATTGGATTTAGATGTGATTCTCTATACTTATAACTCATGATGGAGCCATGATTGACATAATTGAATTGGGATTTAGTTGTACTGCTGATTGCCGTATGTATAGCTTGTGATTAGGACTATCAACCCAGTAGGCAAGTATTGGAATTGATTTTCCACCTCGAGAATTGTGGTTTTCCTGTGCGCCATTGGACCGTTTACCAAAAGAAGGTTGAGCACGGGCCGGGATACTGGATGAGATCCGAGTCAGAGGTGGCGGCGAACGATGGAGAATGGGTCGTCGGTGTTTGGGGTTGGTAGGTTGGGTCTGATATAATTGGAAAACTAGATATTTGACCTACTAGTAGCCAATGAATGATCTGGACTAATTATCTACCTTGTCTAGAATGAGTTGATGGCAATCACTGGATATTAGTAAATTGTGTGTGTTTAACTTAATTTTCCATATATGAGGCACTCCCTTGGGCGCCGTTGTACTGCTCGTTGAGGGTTGCAGGTCAGGGATATTAGGTCGACGACCTACAAAGGTGTTTGCAATCGAGGAATATCGATTCACCGTATTGGTTTTGTGTTGACAAACTTGTTTAGGCTCAATCGTTTAAATGTTATAAGAGATTGGATGAATAGCATGTTTGGTAACTAGATTGTATTTCTTTATTTTCGCTTGAGTACCATGTTGGTGTTAAGGGTGATACCCTATAATCCGATTTGTTCTAAGAGACAGCACTAGGCAGTGATTACCAGGAATGTCTCTTCCTGTTGTAGGGATACGTGCGGAGTTGCATACCTCGGTCTGTTAATTCCTGAAGTGCCATGGTAAGAATGGAAAGTTTTCCTGGAGGTTCTATGTTGATGATGAATGGGCCATAGGTGGGGTTCCCTATGAATCTTCGGCGCCATTTGGTTGTACCTTGTAGTTTGTCATGACTTTTGGTGAGATGATCCAGACCCGGATTGGGGCACTACTATGTGTTTGTAGTAACGGGACAAAACCGAATAACTGCAGGCCTCACCAGCCATGTTGTATCTGTCAGGAACAAGATGAGTATAAAAGTAGAATGCAATGCATGGCGAGGGTTCGAAACCCTAAATCTGGAAAATACGACTTGATTTGGAACATATGTACTATGGGATGAATGCGCTTCCAAAGTCTTGCTGACATTAGATTAAGTGCATCCGTATCTCTGTACATTATGTATTTTGCATTAGACTTCAGGTGATGGCATACACAGACACTAGGAAATTAGGATACACGTTTCCGTTTTCATAAGGACTAATTATGATTATACAAGTTTATAAATCGCTGTTTCTTAACAGAATTGCATCAGTATACGTACTGACGTACCCACTCACTTAGGTGCTGGATGTCGAATCGCGAGTGTGGAAGGACTCATGTCTAGCAGAGCATCCAAGTGGAGTATCCAGTGTACACCCCCACCAAATATCAGTTGCGGAATCAGAATAGCTCAGCGAAAGACTCGAACTGCGTGGCGCATCTCGGGAAAGCAGCTTGACCACTCGGTGGAGATTCCAGTAGAGAGCAGTTGACTACCGTTCTGGGTGGCAGACGGTAGCTATTACAATGTAGTATTTGTAATTAGTTGATGTAATTTGTATTCCTTGTTTTATGACCAAGATGTAATTGTTTAATGTAATGACTTGATGATAATAAAAAGTTTTTAATTTCCGTGTTTTTACTGTGTTGAGATGCATTTGAAGGCAAAGATTCTTGTTGTGTCACAGATTTTCGGTAACGGGGATTTGGGGCGTTACAGTAATAAGGCTCGACTTGGTAGTGAACAATCAGAGACTGTACTCAGATGTGGGGCCTGTGTTTCTCTATAACATTATTGTTATTGGTTATCATAATCGATTGATTATGGACTACTACTACAGTATCCTGATTGCGTCGTGCATCGTTTTGTGGACTAATTTTCGTTATGGATTGTTGATTATTGACTGTTATCGTGCCAAGTACATGATTTGTAGAGTTCACCACTATATTCTAAATGTTCACTTGATTATATGCACTCGAACCTGTGGTTTGGGATGCATGATTGAGTGCATTAGATAGGTTAATGAAATATTGATAGACCTAAAGATTGACATTATTGATTCATTGATTCATTGATTATTGTTCATCGACTATTGATTATTGATTATTGTTTATCGACTATTGTTTATTGATTAATGACTATCGACTATTGGCCCCATTGACTATGGTTTATCGACTATTCTTTATCGATCGTTGATTATCGATCAATGCATCATTGACTATGGAATATTGATATTATTATTGACTATTGTTTATCAATTATTATTTTACTGATTATTGACTATTATTTATCGACCAATTTACAATTGATTATCGAATTTTGATCTCCTTATCATTTATCATTTATTGACCTCTGATATCGTCCTAGTTTCTTGTCTATTATTATATCGTACCGTATTATTTCACTGCTTGCTACTACTTGTAGCCCGAAGCATGATTTAATGCCCCAAATTGCATAACACGGTAATTCGTAGCACAACAGGATCTTTTACTTCAAATTCGTACAAATTTACGAGGAATTTGAAAAAAAATTATTTGTACAACATTGTTCTTTTACATCAACGCAGCGGAAAATTAAAGATTTCAATATAACACATGTACAATTTAAATATCAACTTTTAAAATAGTCTTTAGCCTCAAATTCATCTTTAAGTCTTTGTCAATCCAAGCCCTGCATTGAACACTATGGACACGTTAGTTACATATAACTGACGCATTACTATACACGGCGATCCTCGCTCTGCCATAATATAGCGACTTACTTACTTTAATAACCACACACTTGAATGCATATTAAAGTGTAAAAGAGTGAGTATCCTAAACATGTCGGTGTATGATATGCCTTAGATGCCTAATACAGATTTACACTACGATGCACTAATGCATACTTGTTTGGATTCTGTGCATCCCATATTACATAGGTCCGAAGGCAAGCACCTACGTACTCCACATTAAAATGTTGAATCCATCGTCATGAATTACTACTACGATGACTAAGGTAAAGTTTAGATATTCTGTGAGTATTAAGCCCACGTCCCGATAATTCCGGAGACGAATCCCACAACGCCGATGAGCTAGGGACAACTCCCAATCACACCTCAATAATTCTGGGGAAACCATCTTGCACTGCAAGCTATGGCGCTTCAATAGTCCCAAAACACCACATGAGCGTCGCCTTGATCTCGATAATTCTGAGGATGAATATCATACAGCCAATGAGTTGGGGACAACTCCCAATCACACCTCGATAATTCCGTGGAAACCATCTTACACCACAGACCAACTGAGGCCCTCATACCCATTTTTGTCCATACTTCATCATGTCTCCCCTTTGTGTCTGTTCTTAAGTTTTAGTTATAAAAGAATTATCACCACCTAGAGCTAACTTACCCTACCGGACTTAAACCAACATGAGAGACAGTCAGCTCAACCTGGCTACTTCTCTAGAGATACTCAACTCACACTGGTTTAGTTCTCAAATTTCATTAATCATAAATACCGGTTTCTAAAGGTCTCACCTAGCCTCTAGATTCCAACAACTATCTCATTAGAGATCAAAATAGGTTATATTCAACCTCAACATATAGGTTTCAACTTTCAATCATCAATTTTCTTTATTCATGAAGTATTCAACTTACATAACTCATTCAATAATAATTTACAAATCAAATTCCTCATAAAGAACTTTTAATTAATTAATCAAACCAATCACTACCAAAGTTTTCTCAAAACTCGATTCTTCAATTTTAATCACTTTCGAACATTTATCTCTTTTCACATTATTGTATATTTCAATAAAAAATCATTTCTTTTTTTTAAATATCAACATTCTTTAAAACCATCCCCAAATTTCCTTATTTCTAATTTCAACTTTTCTTTACTTTCATTATAAATCAACTTTTAATATCTTCAATCATATATATATTAAAACTTTAACTGCAATTCAACTTTTAAGCAAAACGTGCCCTTTTAGGTTCTAAAATTATCTTTAGAATAATGTAAAATAACTCCAAATTATTCTAATAATGTTTTATGAATTTTTTTATCATCTTTCCCATAAAAATAATACTCAAACACTCTAAGAACTTGTGTTTTAAAAAATAAATAACCCTGTCCTGGCTCGAACCCACACCAACAGACAACAACCCAAGCACCGAGCCACTGAGCCAACTCAGTACTCAGTAGTATAGTGTTCTGAGTTGTTTAAATACCCAAATATCCATCATTTGACCTATTTAATTTTTTTTAAAAATAATAACAGAGACAAAACCCCGTTCGATCCCGCGACCTCAAATGCCCCGCAGGCCACGTGGCACGCAAAGGCGCACACACACGCGCTAGCCACAAATGCCAACTCCGATTCTGATATTATATGAGTTAAAATCTCTAAGAACCCACTCTCAGTTCATTCGTCCATTTTAAAATATAAACACTCAAATTGATTTCTAGTAATCGTATCAAATTCATTTGCTCATACAACACATCTCAAAACTCCAGTAAATAATTCTTATTGATTTTAAAGTGACTCTTTACCCAACCATGTAAATTGCAATTCCATAGAATTTTCATAAGGAATTCGCCCTTTTACAAATTGTCAATAATACTCCATATGCTCATATACATATTTTTTATTAATCATGATGGGGGAAATTTCTCCCAAAATTATATTCTACTCAAATCAACACAACTCAAATTTTATTTGTAATTGATCTATCAAAAATTTACTCATATTAAACTAAAACTTTGCATGGTATCACATATAAGAATTAACACAACTAGAAATTTAATTATACATTGATTCTACATTAAAATACTTTATTTAACATGCATTTTTCACATCCATCAATTAATAGATTTCTAGATATCGATACAATATGCATCACACATAATATTAGAAGATAAACTATGCAATCACATCTACAATTCATCCATAAATCTTCTAAACATGCATGTACAACACAATTAGAAAGGAAGTAGAGACACCCACCTATTAAGGAGTATACTAGTGGCAATTCCTTTCAAAAGCTCCAAGAAAATCCCACAAAAGTCCACCGAAATCCATCTAGCAAAGCAATCCCGAGCACCTCTGCCAATTTCTTGTTTCTTTTGATTTATTTTTTTGGTTAATTAATAGCATAGTGGGGAAGGGTTTATATAAAGGGGGTTTTAATGGGTAGTTATGTTAACCACCCCACTAATCCACTCTCTCTCCACTCACCCCATCAAAATGCAGCCCGACCAATCTCAAAAGTGCACGAACACGTGCACGTGCATGCCTGTGTACGCCACACATTTTATTTGTTTATTTATTTTTATTTTTTTTGAAAATGCAAATGGGCTCATTCGTTAAATGAATTACTTTTGTGGCTTTTTAAAAATAGTTTTAGGCCCACGGGTTATATATATATATATATATATATATATATATATATAATGCAAAGTGCAATAATTAATACAAGAAGAAAAATGTATATTACTTAGAAAAATTTAGAAATGAAATGCAGATAAATTTTTACGTCCGATGCACGTGCAAAAATATAAAAATTAATCTGAGAGAACGAAAATAGTCAAAATACAAAATATGTATGTTTAAGAATGTCACAGATATTTCACATAATAGAAAATGTACGTAATTGACATGTGTGTTGAAAGCACTTGCAATATACGTAAAACACAAAGATAAAATTTAATATTTGAATTGGCTCAAATAATACAAAAATGAGTTTTGAGAATTCAGAAAATGTATAAATAATGGAAATACAGAAATACGTCGGAAAATACGTTACGACTATTACTCGTAACTGTACAAAATACACGTGCATAACACACGTGGAGCAAAATTGTCCTAACTCAATTTTATGAGGTGTTACACTTGCTCTAACGGGTACTCTCAATCTTTCTTTCGAATTACTATTTATACAGGTACATATGATGAGATACCAAAGGAAATTGACGTACTGCTATTGCATTGTGTATTCTCAGAATTTTGTAAGTTCTTTTATCTCAGATATTGGTTACTGTATTATATTCTTATTCTTGTGATTGTTATTGTATTGTTGAGCTTACTGATATTGTACATCTTATGGATGATATGAGTTAGTATACTTATATCATTCGCTCGGCATCAGTTACGTGTCTGTGTTTCCGTATAACGGGAAGAGGGGCGTGACAATGAAGTTCCTTCGTTAATATTCTCAACAGTGGACGAAGTAGCCAACTGCGGTCTCAGTATAAATTAGAGCGCAATTGCCACTTGCGACTGTGAATTGATTGCATTTTCCCCAGGGCTGGCTACTCTCTGGAAAATGCAATCAATTAACAATCTTAGTTGGAAATTACGGTCAAGGTTGTACGAAGATCGCAGTTGGCAACTGCGACTGTGAGAGATTACATTTTCCAAAGACTAGCCAGCTCTCTAGAAAATGCAATCAACTCACAAGGGTCAGTTGGCAACTGCAACCAAGAGTGTATGGTGACCACAGTTGGCAACTGCGATGGTGAGATTCTGATTTTTTCCAGAGAGTTGGCTACTCTGAAAAATCGAAAGTTTCACAGTCGCAATTGCCAACTGCGTTCTAAGTATAAATAGGAACGCAGTTGGCAACTGTGGCCTTGTATGTTTTAATTTTTTAAAGAGTAATCAGCTCTCTGGAAAAGTGATTACATTCACAATCGCAGTTTCTAGCAGCAACCAAATTTGTATTGAGGCCGCAGTTTGTAACAGCGGTGTAACACCCAAATATATATATACATACATATATATATTTATATATATAGCCATTTCTTACTTAAACAATTTCTTACTTAAACTATTTCTTACTTAGAATAATCTTTATAAATTTCAATTAAAATTTTGACAGAGTCTCCCCTGAAATATTAGTCCTTTAACAGAAATTCGGTATGGAATTCTGCAAACAATTACATATCTCACAACACAGGCAATACATATCAATCCTCCCCAGGTCATTCCAAGCAACAACACACAGGAAATATATATATATATATATATATATATATATATATATATATATATATATATATATAGGGCTGTGGGACATAACTCATCATAATATGCAAGATACAAATTAAAAACCAAAATTTCATTTGAAAACATAAGTGTTTTTAGAAAAACCTTTCATAAACAAACCCAGTACTCCACAATGAGGCGGGTACGGGGTTTGTATACTTCATCACATCATTATATATCGTCTCATACAGTAACATACATAATCTCTCAAAATACAAAATAATACACAAATACTACCATTTACCCCTGTTTTACATGAATTAGGTAAATAAAGTATATTACAGATACATACACCACCAACCCTACTACAAGGAAAGTATAACTATAAAACTAAGTACCACTAAAGTATCTTACCTCGCTGTTAATCAGAACCTGCAAAGACAGTTAATGATGTCCTGTAACACTCCGAATTCCAAATAAGCCTGAATTCAATGTTCCATAGGATCTTTACACTTCACTTCGTACAATTTTACAAGGAATTTAAAACTTTTGTTACAACATAGTCTTTTACATCAATACGTAGCGGAATAAATAAAATACAACAATGATAAATGTGCAATTGTAACAACTTTAGTATTTAAGTAATCATCAGTAACAAATTCATCTTTACATCTTCTTGTGAACTCCAATTCCTGCATATAAAACTGTGGGCACATCAGTTGCTTACAACCGACGAAATATTATACACGGCCATCCTCTCTATGCCGAGAGTATAACGATTCTTAAATACTTTAACAAACATAAATTTCATCACAAAACAAAGCTAAAGAGGGACTATCCTATTGATGTCGTGGGTGTTGTGCACTTAATCCTTAATGTAGTTATTTATATTACATGATACTAATACGCACTTGTTCGGATTCAATACATCCCATACTACATAGGTCCGAGGGCAAGCCCTTAATCATTCTTCATCTTGTAGGGTTCAATCCCTCGCCTTGAGTTAAACTACTACGGTAACTACGGTAAGTATCCTAAGTATTCTATGAGTTACGAGCCCATGTCCAGACATCCTGGAGTGAATCCCACGCACTGACACATGACGCATCATGCAGGCATCATGTGGATAATTCGCCTCTGCCACGGAACGATGACACCACCCGTAGTCACCAAACACCCCACAAGCATCGCCACCGGTATGATATCTTGGAGTAGTATCCATGCCCTAACATGACGCATCATGAGGACATCCTATGACCACTCTCACCCCGCAGATCCAATGGCCCTTATACTTATGTTTTTATCTTACTTTCATCACATTTCCACTATAGTGTAGTCCTTACAAATTTTAGTTTGTTTTTACAAGAAAATCATCGCAACCTAGAGCTACCGTACCCTACCGGACTTAAACCAAACAAAAGAGACAGTAAGCCTAACTGACTACTTCTCAAGTGATACTCAACCCACACTGGTTAGCTCTCAAATTCATTAATAAAAACAGCCGGTAACTAGGGTATCGCCTTGTCTCTAGATTCCAATCACTATCTCTTTCTAGAGATCAACAATAAGTCATATTCATTCTCAAAATAACATTTCAATTTCTTTTATTCACAAACTCTTACTCAAGAAAACATTTCTTTATAATCTCATAACATAAAACGATTCAATTCAACCTCATTTGTCAATCTAATCACTTATAACATTGTATGCAATAACAAATAATCTTAATCAAGTACAGAAAATCATAAAACCTCATTAAGAGGAAAATCTAATTTCAATCCAAATATTCAACTCTCTTTAATTGTATAAGAGTCACAATTTTCATTATAAAAACATCACATCTAATTATTTTAATCGATAGACTTGAGTTCTTTAATGTAAAATCCTTTTTTTAATTGTCACAAAATATATCCAAATATTGTAGAAATAATTTTTGCAAGGTCTAATCAATTTTAGAAAATTAAATAGAATTTTTTCCCAATTTTTATTTCATGTTAAATCTCAAATTACCGAAAAAAAAAAAAAAAAAAAAACAAAGTGGCAAGATCGGGATTCGAACCAGTCAAACCTGCCAGCTATAGTAACCCTCCCAATTCACACACAAGGACTAGTTGGTCCCAAGTGTTTAACTGATATAAAGAGAGATCGAAATATGCTTAAGTATATACTTTTGGTGATTTAAACTTAATCGAAATTGAATAAAACAGAGTTCCTATCAAACTCGAACCCGGACCGTATGCTCCGCTCAGCTACAGTAACGGACTCAAATCGCACCCGAAGACCAGTAAGTCCAAAGTAGTTAACTAATATGAAAATAGATGCATACTTTTTGTATATGTCGTACTGTATTTAATTTTTCCCTTAATTAACTCGATTCTTCGATCGATTTGTACTCATACAAAAACTTAATATTTTTTTCCAGAATGTATTTCTATCCAAATAATACAGTATATTATATTATATTCAAAAATTTATCAAATTTTCTTTTGACAATAACAAGAGTTTCCTTCCAAATTGTACAGAAAAACACACATATAATCAAGTTGCAAATAAAATGTTGTTCCTCATCAAAACTTTTTTATAAAATTTCCTACACTCACAAAACAAATACTGGTGAGATTAATTCCACAATTCTTTATCACATTAGCATAAAAAAATTATTTTTCCTACATATTGCTTTATTGTGACTACTATTCTAACATGCATCAAATCTCATTCCAATAATTTACTAAATGATACATCATTTTTCACTTTTTAATTTAACACGAATTCTAATCGTTTATACGAATCACACTATCAAATTAACACACCATGACACAAAATAATTAAGACTAAGTGTAATACCCCGAATTTTATTTATGAAAATTATTATTTTATTTTTTGCACGTATTGTGCACGTGCAATTTTTGTAGTATAAAATCTCATAATCATTTTCATTAGAGAATGAGTATATATATATATATATATATATATATATATATATATATATATATAAGTATATGTGTTCTTGAACTGTTTTTATAAAGGCTCATTTTCTTCAAATAAGCATAAGTCCTTTCTAGCCCAAATCTAATTTATTTTTGTAAACCATTATTTGGCCCATTAAATAAAGCCCATGAGCTATTCCCTTTTATTACAACTTGTAATGTAGGCTACTTTTATAAGATTATTTTTATAAAAAAAAAATAATTAAATGTACAACTTTTTATATGGAGAACTAATGAATGCACGTGCATTGCACGTACACGTGCATGAAGCACACTTTGGGGCCGGTTTTGAATGGGAGGGAAAAGGGAAAAAAGAAGTGGAGTTGTGGGTGGTAGTTGTTTGGATCATGGTTGGTTACTACAACTTCCCCTTAAATCCTAGCCTTTCATCTTTAACTCCTAGATTAATCCTAGCCCTTCATTTGCTCCAAATTTTAGTATAAATAAACCCCCCCCCTAGCCTAGTTATTCTTGCACTCTTCATTCTCCAAAAACCTATAGTAGAAAATACATTTGTTAGTAGTACATTATTAGAAGGAAGTGAGATAAAAGATTGAGAGTTTGAGGGTGAGTGTGTGCTTGCAATCAAGGAAGGCCGGCATCACCTAGGAGGGCTCGGGATTGCACCTTTGAAGGCTCGGTTTTGCACATCAAGGAGGAGGAACACTCTTTTGGCAAGCTCGCGACGGACTCTTTTGTTTAGGAGGTGTTGCAAAAAATTTTCTCTCCAAATAAGGTGGGTTATTTTCTATATTTCTAATTAGATATCATGCTAAGGTTGATTGAAACGATAATGCATGAAAGAAACTAAGAAGAGTACACTTAATTGGAAAAAGGGCTTATTAGTTGATTGAATTGATGCTAAATAGATTGCATGTTATTCCGTCATGAATCTTAAGTTGTATGTGAATTGTTTGCAGCAATGGAATGCGTGAATTAAAATTTGTTGTTAGTATCAAAAATAAGTACAAATGCTAGTAGATGAAATTGTTGATTTATAGGCTTAGATGGACTTTCGTGATAATGTTTAGAATGAGTAACTTAAAATATGTTTTTGAGTTTATAAAAGGAAGATAAACAGGGAATTAATATAGGAAGTATTAATATTAAGTCGTATGAGAAATGTCAAATGAGATATGGTAGTAGTAGTATACAATTTAAATTAATTGTATGAAAAATATGTGTTTAATTACTGGAAAAATTATTGTTAAATTACTGGAGTATCAAATATTGTTTAAATAGATATTCTGGAGATTTACAGAAATTTTAGTGAAAGCAAAACTAAAATAAGAGCTTTTGAACATCGAAATGTTCTAATTGAACAGAGAATTGATTGAAATAAAATACGAGTTGTAGTCAAGACAACTTGAGCCTATAGCTCAAGTGGTCGGTGGGCTCTTTAGCTCTACAGTGGTGCGGGTGTATGTGGTCGAGGTCGCTGGTTCGATACTTGAGCACACCATTCTTTTATATGCGTTTTGAAATTTAATCAGTTTTCAGTCCGAGAATATTTAACTCCCTGACCTATATTTATATCGATGAGGACAAGCAGCCGAGTGGCTAGTGCGTGAGGTTAGGTTCCTTTGGGTCGCTGGTTCGAATCCTGGCTTGGCCAAAATATTATTTTTTTAATAAAAAAGTGATTTTTAGGTTTCTTGATATGTAAAAATTCCGAAAAAATACTATTATTATTCTAAATTCATGTGTGACTTATGAAAATTAATTGGGAGTTATTGGAATGAAATAAAGCATATTTTGGAAGTAAAAGTGAAATTGGAACTATAGTTTTACACTCGTATATTTCGTAAAAATGTGTTTTGCGAAGAAATTGAGATAAGTATTAGGAAAGAAAATTTTGAAAGAAAGAAAGTATTTGTTGTGAAGTTTGTATGAGTTATTCTTATCAAAGAATAGTGTGACAATAGTGAGTGGTGAATATTTCACTTTGACTAGGTATTTTGTGATATGATTTTTAATTTGGAAATACATGTGGATTAAGAAATGTGTGACGTATAATTGAACTTCAAGTATGATTATTGACTCATGAAAAGATTAGAAATCATGTGATTGAAAAAGAGAAATGTTCTTGGGTTTGACAACTCAAACATGTGAATTTGTGAAATGAAATTGAAAATTAGGATGTAGCCAAAACTCACACCGGCAAGTGAAAAGTGATGAAATATGATTATTGACATTGAAAAGACCAAATTTGGGTCATTGTAAAATGAAAGAAATAAGACCGGTAGTAGTGAGAGGGCTAACTCTAAGAGATTGATTTTGTTCATGATTTCATTAGAATTAAAAATTAGTACATAGTGAAGAGGTGATGAAAGTGAGAGAAAAACAAAATTATGAGGGCCTCGAGTCTACGATGTGGGTGTGATTCGCAGGTTGTATTCACGATGTGTCGTGACATGACGTGGGCACTACTCCGGAATTATCGGGATCATGGCGACGCTTGTGGGGTGTTTGGTGACTGCGAGAAGATCGTGTGCCATGAAGGAGGCTGAATTGTCCATAGATAGTCTTCACGATGCGTCGTGACATGACGTAGGATTCCTTTCCAGTTTTTTTGTACATGAGCTCATACTCATAGGACATCTAGGATACTTGTCACGCCCTGCTTCCCAAAAATGCGGAATACGAGCACGTAACAAAAGCCCAACGAATGATTATTATCATCCTTAAGCTGTTTCAGAATTCTTTGCAACACATGACAGGCAATATATCAGAGTCGGAAGCAAAAAGTCGAACCAACATGCAACATTGAAATAATTTTACCAACAAAAATTACTTGAAATCAAATATCATGTTCTCAAATAAAACAGAGTCTGGAAAACAAATATTCTGGGTCACACCGCCCAAATACAAATAATATTCAAGTCTCAAATACAATTATAATCCAAGTCTCAAGAATACAATTATTGTTCTAGCACGAAACAGAAATAATAAAAATAATCAAAAGCAACTAATACTGCAAGTCTCCAACACCATCCTGAACCTGTCCGCCACAATCTGCAATTCATAGAATGCAAGAAAAAGGTAAAGAGAAAACACAAGTACCTGTCAATGGCAAGTCCGGGTCACAAAATAGATTAGGATACAAGCACATGAAAACTAAACAGATCTAACTAATCATCAGAACAGACCTGACATGGTATAGTAAAATCAACTAACATGGTATCCTAGCATATGTCCCAGATGTTAAGTGTCAAGTGTCAGCTAAACAGATATGTTAGGTAATCAGATAAACAGATATGTCAGGTAATCAGATAACAGATTTCATATTACAGGTATTCAGATTCAGATTTAGATTTCCATATATCAGATTCAGATTCAGACCTCAGAAATATATTCAAAAACAGATTCAGATTAATGTAAGTCTTGTGTGATTACTATCTAGGTAGCACGACATGCATCCCAGTTTTTACTACATGGTTGCTACTACAAAACAGTTTCGCTTTAGATTTCGTAGGGAATATTATAGGGCCGTGTACTCAGGGTCAGACAGATATTAGAATAGACAGATAGAACCTAGTGGTTCTCTTCTCCTCTACACCTTCCTATAAGAAGTAATGTAGACAGGGTCAGAAACAGACAGATCGAACCTAGTGGTTTTCTTCTACTCTGCACCTTCTTACTTAAGAAGCAATGTAGACAGGGTCAGAATACAGATAATTATATGGGAAACACGGGCCCCCTTCTAAGTACACATTTCTATGCTTTCCCACTACTAGATCTTTCCCATACCCCGGCTTGATTACTTTTGTTATGGTTATTTATCAGACATGAATGTGAGTTAAAGGTGTCAAACTAAAATCATACGATCTGGTTTAGGTTTATGGGATCAGATCAGCAAGTATAGATACTACAGAGTCACACAAACGAGAAAAATGGCTTATGTTTACAATCAGGTCAGCAAGACCAATCTGTACTAAAACAGGTATTCAGAGAGCTACAGGTATGCAAATCACGATCTGTCAAAGGATCTGGAAACTAGACATCCACACGCTTCTAAAGAGTATAATAAAGATATATAGTAGTTCACAACATCTCAGCTTAAAACTCATTTCAACACAGATTTTATGTACAGTCAGAAAACAGGGGAATGACTTCAAATACATAAAAACAGTATGTAAACTCATCAAATAATTCCACAAAAAATCTGGGGTATTCCCCTTTAGTTGTAGACTCAAAATAATAAGTTTTAGAATATTCCAGAAAGTATAGTTAAGTCATAAAAAATGAAAAGCAACACAAAACCTGGTTTTGATGAATCTGGAATTTCTCAACACTGCTGTACGAAAACAAACATATCTCGCAAACAGAGCATCAAAATCCAGCCACCAAAACGGCGTGAAAGTAGACAAATTTCTCCAACTTTCATATCTCACATAATATTTTCATACAGTTAATATAATTAGGGTGAAAACGGCATTCAACACAGAACAACATGCAGTTTACAGCAAAAGTAGGTTATAGAAAATGAGATGAAACATCGTGCCATACTCATCTTTAAAATACGACAAAAATCTGGGAACACCCTAACATCATGATGAAACACTGAGTAAAATATTATGGCATGATATTGTGTATAACCTGAATCTTGAAAATAAATAGTTCACAAAATCTACCACAAACTGAATCTGGAAACTACCGACACATATGCACTAAAATTAACATATCTCGTGCATACTAATTCCAAACGTAGTGAAACCAGTGGGGTTTGAAAATAGATTCATTTCTCTACAATTTACTATGAAATCTCCAAGTTGAGATTCGGACTATAACCTAGGTGAAAACAGCAAACAATCCAGTACAACCCGAATTTCCAGACTTCTCACATCATCTTAGAATCGTCATAACTTCTTCAAAAATTAACCAAACTTAACCAAATTCGAAACACAGCCTACCCATTATCTAAATATCTTTATGGGGGTTAACTAACATGCCAATGCCTAATAATTCTCATATGGGTAATCAAACAAACACATGGTATACAATATGTCACATACACGATCAAAATCGCGTTTGGGTGAATCCTAAGGCATAAACCTATCAACCTTCATGTCCTAAGTCATCTATGGCCTGTTTTGAACAATAGAGACGAAACCCACAAATAAAAACATGATTTTTGGCTGTCTCTAGTCTCAACTACCCTATTAGTTGAACTTTCGACTTGTATCAACCTAAAGAAATTATGTACAAGTTACTTGCCTTTTTGTGACGACGATCGCGACGAATACAAGTCTAGCAAAGAAAACCCACGAGCAAGACGCCTTCTAACGCGATTTCGAGCGAAACCCACGAACAAAACGCGCCAACGATGGATCTCTTTGACACACGAACCAAAGTGGGAGATGCCCACAACACAAAACAGCGAGGAGAGATGTTTAGGTGCTGTTTTGGGATGGTTGGGTGCTGTCTTGGTGCTTGCCGGCCACAAGGAGCAGGAGAGACGAGGTATTAATGGTGAGAAGTAGTATAGAATAATGGATGGAAGGGTTGTGGGTGGTCGGCTATGCAAGGAGAGAGCAAGGGATGGTCGGCCTGGGGTTTTTTTTGAAGGCAGGCCGGGGGTACTAGGGTGGAGGCCGGGTGCAAGTAGGAGAGGGAGAGAGAAAAAAATATTAGGGTTAGGGATTATTTAGTATTAGGGGTATATATAGGAGATCAAAGTGGGTTAATGGGTAGTGGATATCAATAGGAGACAATAGGTATACAATTGGGTAATGGGTATTGGGTAGATTTCAAATGAGGATACAAAATGCAATGAATCCTATGGCTCCTAAAAATCTCCTTAAGGGCCAAAAATCTCAAATTGGTCAAAACTCTTCTAAAAATTCATCATGGCCCAAAAATAATTATTAAATATGAACGGGACCAAGAAAATGCGAAGAGATCTCAAAATGGCGAAAAACGAACAAACGACGCACAATCGACACAAGGATGTCAAAAATGCAAGGAAATAATATGTAATGAAAATAATTCAATATATGGTCCAGAAAAAAAAATAAAAAATACAAGGAATAAAATAATACACAAAAACGAAAAATACCCTCAAAATACTAAATTGAAAAACAGGGGTTACAATCCTACCCACCTAACAGAAAAATTTCGTCCTCGAAATTCAAAAGAAATATACATAGGGTAACTCCAAGAGAATGAAAAAAAGAAACAACCAAACCAAACCTAAACAAGCTACTCAAACAAGTGAGAAAACTTCTGCTGAATTTCCTCCTCCAACTCCCATGTCAACTCACTAGGCGAGTGAGGATTCCAAGCAACACGAACCAGCTTAATGACTTTGTTTTTAAGCACTTTCTCCTGCCGATCCACAATAGCAACTGGCAGAATCTCACAAGTCAAATCCGGCCTAACAGTCAACTCTGAATGGTCGATCACGTGGCTCTCATCTCGGATATACCTCCTGAGTTGTGAGACGTGGAAAACATCATGCACCCTTGATAAAGCTGGCGGCAATGCGAGACAATAGGCCACCCTGCCCACTCGCTCCAAAATCTCAAATGGCCCAATAAACCTCGGGCTAAGCTTACTCCCGCCACCGAACCGAATGACTCCGTGCCATGGCGATACCTTGAGAAAGACATGATCACCAACTGCAAACTCCAATGCCCTGCGATGAACATCAGCCCACCGCCTCTACCTGTCCTGAGCTGCCTGCAAGTGCTTCCTGATCTGAACCACTGCATCCACTGTCTTGGTGATCATCTCTGGACCCAACAACTTCCTCTCACCAATATCATCCCAGCACTGGTGACCTACACTTTGGCCTATAGAGTGCCTCGAACGGAGCAGCTTTAATGCTGGCTTGAAAGCTGTTATTGTAAGAGAACTCTACCAGATGCAAATGATCCTCCCAAGACCCACCAAACTGAAGCATGCAGGACCTCAACATGTCCTTGAGAATCTGAATAGTCCGCTCTGACTACCCATCAGTCTGGGGATAAAAAGTTGTACTGTACTTCAATTTGCTCTCCAAACTGCTCTGAAGGCTCTCCCAAAACTGAGACCTGAATCTCGTATCCCTGTCAGATACAATACTAACTGGAACCCCGTGAACAATCTCTTGCATATACCTCTCAGCCAGGTTCTTAGTAGACTGACCGACACGAAAAGGAATGAAATGGGCACTCTTCGTCAAACGGTCAACAATCACCCAAATAGCATTATGACCCTTAGGACTCCTCGGCAAAGTAGTCACAAAATCCATGGTGATATGTTCCCACTTCCACTCTGGAATAGGAAGCGGTTGAAGAAGTCCAGCGGTTCTCTGATGCTCTGCCTTAACCTGCTGGCAGATCAAACACTGCGAAACAAACCGAGCAACAGCTCTTTTCATACCATGCCACTAAAAATGAAGCTTCAAATCCCGATACATCTTAATACCGCCGGGATGGATAGAATACGAGGACTGATGAGCTTCTTCAAGTAACCTCTGACGAACTTCACCTTTAGGGACACATAACCGGGAACCAAAACGAAGAGAACCATATGAATGAATAACCATGTCCGTCCTGGACCCAGACTCAATCTCAGCTCAAAATTTCTGCAACTGCGCATCACCAGCTTGCGCCTCTTTAATCTTCTCAATAAGAGATGACTGTAGCTGGAGCGCCAAACAACTCCGACCAGAACTCGGCAACACAACATCAAGCTCTAACCTTCTCATCTTCTCAATGAGGTCTCTCTGCTGAGTAAGAAATGAAATTGCTGGTCTCCTGTTCAAAGCATCAGGCACCAAGTTTATTTTACCAGGATGGTATTTCAAACTGATGTCATAATCGGCCATAAGTTCCAACCAATGCCTATGCCTCATATTCAACTCCTTCTGGGTGAAAATGTACTTGAGACTTTTGTGGTCTGTAAAGATCTCCACTCGGTCTCCAAGCAAATAATGCCTCCACAGCTTCAAAGCAAAGATCACCGCCGCTAACTCCAGGTCATGAGTAGGATAGTTTTTCTCATGTGGCCTCAACTGCCTTGATGCATACGCAACAACACGGCCCTTCTGCATAAGAACGGCTCCAAGACCCTTACCAGAAGCATCACAGTGAACCATGAATCCGCCTGAACCATCTGGAATAGTCAACACAGGCGCTGACGTCAATCTGTCCTTCAACTCAACGAAAGCCACATTGCACTCATCTGACCAACAAAACTTTTGATCCTTCCCAGTCAATTTAGTCAAAGGTCCTGCTATCTTCAAAAAATCCTGGACGAACTTCCGATAATAGCCAGCCAAACCAAGAAAACTCCTGACTTCTGAAACTGACTTGGAAATAGGCCAATCCTTCACAGCCTCAATCTTGGCAGGATCCACCGAAATACCATCGCTAGAAATAATATGCCCCAAGAAAGAAATCCTGTCGAGCCAAAACTCGCACTTGCTCAGTTTTCCATAGAGCTGGTGCTCTCTCATAGTCTGCAGAACCACTCTAAGATGCTCAGCATGATCTTCCCGATTCTAAGAGTACACCAAAATATCATCGATAAAGACCACCACGAACTTATCCAAGAACTGAGAGAACACCCGGTTCATAAGACTCCTGAATACAGCCGGCACGTTCGTGATCCCGAACGGCATCACAAGATATTCATAGTGCCCGTATCTCGTCCTGAAAGCAGTCTTCGGTATATCTGCAGCCTTCACCTTAACTTGGTGATATCCAGAACGGAGATCCAACTTCGAGAAAACAGCAGCCCCTCTCAGCTGATCAACAAATCATCAATCCTAGGCAACGGATACCGATTCTTCACCGTAACTCTGTTCAGCTCTCGGTAATCCACGCACATCCGACAACTTCCATCCTTCTTATCAATAAAAAGGACTGGAGCACCCCAAGGCGAAACACTAGGTCTGATGAAACCCAAATCAAGTAACTGCTGAATCTGCACCTTAAGCTCTGCCAACTCAACCGGTGCCATCTTGTAGGGACTCTTCGATATCGGTTCTGTTCCAGGCTGAACATTAATACTGAACTCCACTTCCCTATCAGGGGGTAAGCCAGGCAACTCATCTGGAAAAACATCCATGAAATTCCGAACTACGAGAGGCACAGCCTCACAGCCTGATTGCAATTCCATTGCACAATCCACCTGCTCAACTGCAGTCTTTGCTCGACCAAGAGAAGACTCTCCAGCATGGAACCCAAATACTGCCCGATCTGGAATTCTGAAGACAACCTTCTTGGCACGGCAATCAATAAAGGCATGGGCTTCTCCTAACCAATCCATACCGAGAATAACATCGAATCCTAAACTTCTAATTATAATCAGGTTGGCCTTGAAATCTGCGTCCCCAATAACAATGGGACATTGCCTGCACTCACGGAAACAACTGACAATTCCACCACCTGTCACGATGTTCCAAGTCTCTGACATATTGTTGCATTCTAACTGATGGCGAGCGACAAATCGAGAGGAGACAAAAGAATGGGTTGCCTGTGCAGGCGCAACAGGAGGTGGAACCCGAGCAGCTACAAGTGCAGCCATCACCAGATCGCTGTGGTTTTGCTGCTGATTAATCAGCCGCTCAAGCACAGCAGTGACCGCCTCAATCGGATCAGCCTGAGCCTGGGAGGTAGAACCTCTGAGAGCCATAGTCTGCACAACCCAAAAAAAACAATTAGCATCCAGAATCTGAGTTGGTATTATGTTTCAATTATGCACGTGTGGTTGGTGAAGTGTTGTGCAGATCCCAGTTCGAGCCAAACTTGTCTAATACATTAGGCAACTAATACATTAGCCAAACCTGATGCTCTGTACCACTGAAAACCCTGTCACGCCTCGCTTCCTAAAAATGCAAAATACGAGCACGTAACAAAAGTCCAGCGAATGATTATTATCATCCTTAAGCTGTTTCAGAAATCTTTACAACACATCACAGGCAATATATCAAAGTCGGAAGCAAAAAGTGGAACCAACATGCAACATTGAAACAATTTTACCAACAAAAATTACTT
This sequence comes from Hemerocallis citrina, assembly GCA_017893485.1. Lineage (NCBI taxonomy): Eukaryota > Viridiplantae > Streptophyta > Magnoliopsida > Asparagales > Asphodelaceae > Hemerocallis > Hemerocallis citrina. Next base: position 138,849,842 of record CM030359.1, on the reverse strand, counting down.
GAAATCAAATATCATGTTCTCAAATAAAATAGAGTCTGGAAAACAAATATTCTGGGTCACACCGCCCAAATACAAAATAATATTCAAGTCTTAAATACAATTATAATCCAAGTCTCAAGAATACAATTATTGTTCTAGCACGAAACAGAAATAATAAAAATAATCAAAAGCAACTAATACTGCAAGTCTCCAACACCATCCTGAACCTGTCCGCCACAATCTGCAATTCGTAGAATGCAGGAAAAAGGAAAAGAGAAAACATAAGTACCCGTCAATGGCAAGTCCGGGTCACAAAATAGAGTAGGATACAAGCACATAAAAACTAAACAGATCTAACTAATCATCAGAACAGACCTAACATGGTATAGTAAAATCAACTAACATGGTATCCTAGCATACGTCTCAGATGTTAGGTGTTAAGTGTCAGCTAAACAGATATGTCAGGCAATCAGATAAACAGATATGTCAGGTAATCAGATAACAGATTTCATATTACAGATATTCAGATTCAGATTTAGATTTCCATATATCAGATTCAGATTCAGACCTCAGAAATATATTCAAAAATAGATTCAGATTAATGTAAGTCTTGTGTGATTACAATCTAGGTAGCACGACATGCATCCCAGTTTTTACTATATGGTTGCTACTACAAAACAGTTTCGCTTTAGATTTAGTAGGGGATATTATAGGGCCGTGTACTCAGGATCTGACAGATATCAGAATAGACAGATAGAACCTAGTGGTTCTCTTCTCCTCTACACCTTCCTATAAGAAGTAATGTAGACAGGGTCAGAAACAGACAGATAGAACCTAGTGGTTCTCTTCTACTCTACACCTTGTTACATAAGAAGCAATGTAGACAGGGTCAGAATACAGATAATTATATGGGAAACACGGGCCCCCTTCTAAGTACATATTTCTATGCTTTCCCACTAATAGATCTTTCCCATACCCGGCTTGATAACTTTTGTTATGGTTATTTATCAGACATTAATGTGAGTTAAAGGTGTCAAACTAACATCATACGATCAGGTTTAGGTTTAGGGGATCAGATCAGCAAGCTTAGATACTACAGAGTCACACAAACGAGCAAAATGGCTTACGTTTACAATCAGGTCAGCAAGACCAATCTGTACTAAAACAGGTATTCAGAGAACTACAGATATGAAAATCACGATCCGTTAAAGGATCTGGAAACTAGACATCCACACGCTTCTAACGAGTATAATAAAGATATATACTAGTTCACAACATCTCAGCTTAAAACTCATTTCAACACAGATTTCATGTACAGTCAGAAAATAGGGGAATAACTTCAAACACATAAAAACAGTATGTAAACTCATCAAATAATTCCACGAAAAATCTGGGGTATTCCCCTATAATTATAGACTCAAAATAATAAGTTTTAGAATATTCCAGAAAGTATAGTTAAGTCATCAAAAATGAAAAGCAACACAAAACCTGGTTTTGATGAATCTGGAATTTCTCAACACTGCTGTACGAAAACAAACATATCTCGCAAAGAGCGCATCAAAATCCAGTTTCGCTAAAACGGCGTGAAAGTAGACAAAATTATCCAACTTTCATATCTCACAAAATATTTTCATAAAGTAAATATAATTAGGGTGAAAATGGCATTCAACACAGAACAACATGCAGTTTACAGCAAAAGTAGGTTATAGAAAAAGATATGAAACATCGTGCCAAACTCATCTTTAAAATACGAAAACAATCTGGGAACACCCTAACATCATGATGAAGCACTGAGTAAAATATTATGGCATGATATTGTGTATAACCTGAATCTTGAAAATAAATAGTTCACAAAATCTACCCCAAACTGAATCTGGAAACTACCGACACACATGCACTAAAATTAACATATCTCCTGCATAATAATTCCAAACGTAGTGAAACCAGTGGGGTTTGAAAATAGATTCAATTATCTACAATTTACTGTGAAATCTCCAAATTGAGATTCGGACTATAACCTAGGTGAAAACAGTAAACAATCCAGTACAACCCGAATTTCCAGATTTCTCACATCATCTTAGAATCGTCATAACTTCTTCAAAAATTAACCAAACTTAACCAAATTCGAAACACAGCCTACCCATTATCTAAATATCTTTATGGGGGGTAACTAAAATGCCAATGCCTAATAATTCTCATATGGGTAATCAAACAAATACATGGTATACAATATGTCACATTCGCGATCAAAATCGCGTTTGGGTGAATCCTAAGGTATAAACCTATCAACCTTCATGTCCTAAGTCATCTACGGCCTGTTTTGAACAATAGAGACGAAAACCACAAATAAAAACATGATCTTTGGACGTCTCTCGTCTCAACTACCCTATTAGTTGAACTTTCGACTTGTATCAACCTAAAGAAATTATGTACAAGTTACTTGCCTTTTTGTGACGACGATCGCGACGAATACAAGTCTAGCAAAGAAAACCCACGATCAAGATGCCTTCTAATGCGATTTCGAGCGAAACCCACGAACAAAACGCGCCAACGATGGATCTCTTTGACACACGAACCAAAGTGGGAGATGCCCACAACTCAAAACAGCGAGGAGAGATGTTTAGGTGCTATTTTGGGATGGTTGGGTGCTGTCTTGGTGCTTGCCGGCCACAAGGAGGAAGAGAGACGAGGTATTAATGGTGCGAAGTAGTATAGAATAATGGATGGAAGGGTTGTGGGTGGTCGGCTATGCAAGGAGAGAGCAAGGGATGGTCGGCCTGGGGTTTTTTTTGAAGGTAGGCCGGGGGTACTAGGGTGGAGGCTGGGTGCAAGTAGGAGAGGGAGAGAGAAAAAAATATTAGGGTTAGGGATTATTTAGTATTAGGGGTATATATAGGAGATCAAAGTGGGTTAATGGGTAGTGGATATCAATAGGAAACAATAGGTATACAATTGAGTAATGGGTATTGGGTAGATTTCAAATGGAGATACAAAATGCAATGAATCCTATGGCTCCTAAAAATCTCCTTAAGGGCCAAAAATCTCAAATTGGTCAAAACTCTTCTAAAAATTCATCATGGCCCAAAAATAATTATTAAATATGAACGGGACCAAAAAAATGAGAAGAGATCTCAAAATGGCGAAAAACGAACAAACGACGTACAATCGACACAAGGATGTCAAAAATGCAAGGAAATAATATGTAATGAAAATAATTCAATATATGGTCCAGAAAAAAAAAATACAAGGAATATAATAATACACTAAAACGAAAAATACCCTCAAAATACCAAATCGAAAAACAGGGGTTACAATACTTACCATAGTTATAGTAGTAGATTAAGTCATGACGAGGGATTGAACCCTACAAGACGAAGAACGATTAAGAGGCTTGCTCTCGGACCTATGTAGTATGAGATGCATAGAATCTGAACAAGTGCACATTAGTGTCATGTAATATAAATAACTGCATTAAGGACTAAGTGCACAATCACAACACGACATCAATAGGGTATTCCCTTTAGTTTGATATGTGACAAGTTTGTATTTGTTAAATATGAAAAATCCGTTATACTGTTTTCGGCATAGAGAGGATGGCCGTGTATAATATTCGTCGGTTGAATAAACTGACGTACCCACAGTTTTGTATGCAGGGTAAATGTCATGATAAAGATTAAAGAAGAACTGATGCTTAGAGATTATTCAAGTGTTGTTGTACTTTCATTATATAAATATTGTAAATTTGCTTCCGCTATAAAATGTAAAGTGTAAAAATTCTATGTAACTCTGATGTAAAGTAAAAAGTATTAAATTCCTTGTAAAATTATACGAAAGAAGTGTAAAGATCCTGTGGAATCTCGAATTCAGTGTATTTTGGAATTCGGGGCGTTACAAAGTGGTATCAGAGCCACGCTTCACACTAGTTCAAATTTATAAGGAACGACACCCTAGAAGTGGACATTAGAGTGTGTGTTGAGTCTAGAGATTTAAATGTAAGTTACTTACATTTGTGTTGCTCTATGATTTATGCTTCTTCCTCCCTATTTCTAAGATGGCTGATCACTTCGACCCTACTGGAGATGACGATTGGCATATCATTGAAGAAGATTACTATCCTGAACAAGCAGATTCCGAGGAAGAGTACTACCCAGGGCAAGCAGACTCCGACGGAGAGGAATGGCCTGATTCCCGAGAGATCACTCCACCTCCGGATTCATCTGATGACTCTTCTAACGAAGAAGAAGAACCAGTTCCAAGTAGTCTTGTGATATCTCTTCAGAGGTAGGTAGAAACACTGCAGGAGAGAGTCGGATTATTCGAGGCTCAGTTGGCAAAGCACAAGGATGATTTCGCGGTTCTCAGTCCTCGTGTATGGGAACTCGAGAAGAGGAAAAACATGACCGATGTGCTGAAGGAAGAAATTGAAGAACTACGGGGAGAGCTTCGAGAGCCAAGAGGAACCATAGGAGTTAGACCGTTATATCGTCTACTGCTTTCATTTTGATGTCAAAAATGTTTTAAATTCGAATGTATAAAGTTTGAAATTCAATGAAATGGAAATATTGACTTAAAAGTTCATGTTTCACACTTCGAATTTAATGGAATTTTTGCATCAGAACATGGCTGGACGAAGAGCAAGAAATCGTGAAGGTTTGGACTTAGAAACGGAACTCGCGAGGGTCTATCAGACACTCAATGTCGTGGTCATGAATCAGAACAAAGGAAGGGTACCTGCGAATCCGGTGCCCGAAGCAATCAAACTCGTAGAATCATTCAAACAGATGAAACCACCGGTGTTTGAAGGGAAGTCAGACCCTGATGCGGCTGACAACTGGATCAGGCAAGTAGAGACTATCTTCGAAGTTTTGGAGACCCCTGAAGGCAGCAAGGTGAAGCTGGCAACTCTGCAATTCAAGAAGGATGCGGCTGTATGGTGGCAGTCGATGAAACAGACAATTGGAGGTTTAGTTCTTGGCTGCGAGGAATTTTTGAGGAATTCCGCTGTCATTACTTTCCTTCAGATGTCCAGGAGAAGAAGGCCATGGAGTTTCTATCACTGCAACAAGGTGGCATGTCAGTTAGGGAGTATGAGACTAAACTTACTCAGCTCTCAAGGTATGCTCCCGAATTGGTGATGAATGAGGCGAAGAAGACTCGTAAGTTCGAGCATGAATTGAGGCCAAGCTTGAGGTCTCAGATGATACCTCTTGGTATCAGAAGGTTTGACAAACTGGTCAAGCGCGCGGCAGCCACGGAAACAGACATGGTGCAGTTTCATGTTGTTCAAAATTGGAGGAACAACTGGCAGTCTGGAAAGAGGCCTGCAAATTCTAGGAATTTCAAGGGTCAACCATCGGCACAAAGGTTCAAACCGACAGGGACGAACGCTATCAATGTGGTTGGAGGACCCGGGAACAATGTTGTGAGACCTCCTGCGGTAAATTGCTACAACTGTGGTGAGATGGGACATTACCAATCTCAATGCCCCAAACCACGGAATGGTAATCGCAATGTACCAATGCAGTAGACTGGGAAGAGATCGTACCAACAAGGGTGAGTATTTGCCTTGACTGAAGCTGATGCCGATGAGGTGGATCATGTCATCACTGGTACGAGGACGGATGTTTAGAGGTTCATGTTGTTTCTTTTCCCCGTTATTTAGTGAACTGTTACGTAATAGGTGTGTATTATGTAACAGGAGAACTTTATTTGAATGGAATGAAAGCTGTTGTTTTGTTCGATACTGGATCCTCTCATACTTTTGTGTCTTTTAAATTTGTTAAAGTGTGAGTCGAACCGAAGATTTTTCCAGGCAAGATCTTAGCAGTAGCTACTCCATCAGGGAAAACTTTAACCACTGATTGGTACTATGCGAATTGCGAGATTGTGATTGGAGACAGAATCTTCGGAATTGATCTAATCGAGTTGACTATCTTGGGAGTCGATGTTATCATTGGCATTGATTGGATGTCAGTGTACAGTGCAAGCATCGAGTGTAAGACCAAGATAATAACAGTGAAGGCTTCAGGTGGACCTGAAGTCACTTTCCATGGGAAGAAAAAGTGTTCCAGGCTGGTGGCAGCTATCCGCAAGGAAAAGATTCCTGTGGAAGTGCCAAGGATTCCTGTGGTTCGGGACTATCCGATTGTGTTCTTGTATGATTTTCCTGGGTTACCCCCGCAACATGATGTAGAGTTCAGCATCACCATTCAACTGGGAAGTACACCCATTTCTAAGGCACCGTATAGGATAGCTCATGTGGAGCAGGATGAGGTGAAACGACAGAATGAGAAACTGTTAAAGAAAGGCTTTATTCAACCTAGTGCGTCGCCTTAGGGAGCACCAGTACTTTTGGTAAAGAAGAATGATGGATCGATGAGAATGTGTATCGATTACCGAGAGATGAATAAGGTCACTGTTCAGAATAAGTATCCTATTCCCCGAATTGATGACTTGTTCGATCGTCTACAAGGAGTTGCTGTTTTTTCCAAAATAGATCTTCGATCAGGATATCACCAAGTTCGAGTGAAAGCTGAAGATGTGCACAAAACTGCATTTAAAACTCGACATAGGCATTACGAATTCTTAGTTATGCCATTTGGAGTGACGAATGCACCCGCAATCTTCATGGATTTGATGAACAGAGTTCTGAGGCCGTTCATTGATTCTTTCGTCGTGGTGTTTATCGACGATATTCTCGTGTACTCTAAGTCAGAAGAGGAGCACACCGAGCGTCTGGCAGCAGTTTTGAGGAAGCTGGAAGAGCAGGAGTTGTATGCCAAGCTGTCCAAGTGCGATTTCTGAAAATCTGAAGTGGCATTCCTAGGTCACATCCTTTCTAAGGAGGGAGTGGCAACTGATCCTCAGAAGATAGAGGCAGTGAGAGGTTGGGCTAGGCCTACTACAGTGGAGGAAGTCAGAAGTTTTCTTGGAATGACTGGATACTACAGGAGATTCATTCAAGGTTATGCTCAGTTAGCCGTGTCGCTCACTAGTTTTGACCAAGAAGAATGTGAACTTCAAGTGGATTGAGCAATGTGAGGCAAGCTTTCAGGAGTTGAAAGAGAAGCTGACTACTGCACCTATTTTGGCTTTGCCTAGAGCGGGTGTTGAGTATGATGTTTACAGCGATGCTTTACATTGTGGGCTTGGTTATGTCTTAATGCAAGAAGGAAGGGTGATCGCTTATGGGTCTAGGAAACTACGACCGCATGAGAAGAATTATCCGACTTATGATCTGGAGTTGGCTGTGATTATCTTTGCCTTGAAGCAATGGAGACACTACGTGTACGGTGAGAAATTGAACATGTACACGGACCACAAGAGTTTGAAGTACATATACCAGCAGAAGGATCTGAATCTGAGGCAGCGGAAATGGTTGGAAGCACTTGAGGACATGCGACCTGAGATCAAGTATCATCCTGGAAAAGCTAATGTTGTTGCTGATGCACTTAGTCGCAAGAGCAGTTTATCCAGTTTGATTACAACTCAGAAGCATCTGATGGAAGAATTGGATCGAGCAGGTATTGAAGTTGTCTTGCAAGAATTGGGAGCATCTTTTGAGGCTTCAGCCTACATTGAATGAAAGGATTATTGCAAGTCAGGAGGCTGATGCTGATATCTTGGAGATGAAGGAGCAGGTTGGTGCTGGCAGGTTGCCCGGATTTGAAATCAGAGATGGAGTGCTGTGGTTCGGAGATAGAATATGTGTTCCAAATCAAGCGGAACTGAAAGAGAGTATTCTTCAGGAGGCGCATGCTACTCTTTTGTCAGTACATCCTGGGAGTACTAAGATGTACAAAGACTTCAAACAGTATTTCTGGTGGTCAGGTTTGAAGCGGGATGTGGCTAAATTTGTGGCGAAGTGTGAGGTTTGTCAACAAGTCAAAGCCGAGAATCAGAGACCCGGAGGTCTATTACATCCGTTACCTATTCTAGAATGGAAGTGGGATAACATCGGTATGGATTTCATTACGGGATTGCCCAAGAGTCCTAAAGGCAATGATGTGATTTGGGTTATAGTCGATCGACTAACCAAGTCCGCTCACTTCTTGGCGATGAAACTCACTGCTTCGATGGACAAGTTAGCTGAGTTGTATGTTGGCGAGATCGTCAGGCTTCATGGTGTTCCGTCAACTACTGTATCTGATCGAGATGCGCGGTTTTCTTCGCATTTCTGGAGGGGTCTTCAGACAGCTTTGGGTACCAAGACAGATTTCAGCACTGCTTTTCATCCGTAAACCGATGAGCAGACCGAGAGAGTCAACCGTATTCTTGAGGATATGCATCGGTGTTGTGTACTAGACTTTGGAGGCAGTTGGGAAAGGCATTTACCTTTGGAAGAGTTTGCTTACAACAACAGTTTTTAGACTAGCATTGGAATGGCGCCGTACGAAGCTTTGTATGGCAGGAAGTGTAGAACACCTATCTATTGGTTTGAAGTTGGGGAGCGTCAATTGTTTCGGCCTGAGCTTGTGCAGCAAACCTCTGAAAGATTGATATGATCAGGAAAAGGTTGGTAGAGGCTCAGAGCAGGCAGAAGAGCTATGCAGACAACCGGAGAAGGGACCATGAGTTTGAGGAAGGTGACTTCGTCTTTCTGAAAGTATCACCCAGTAAAGGTGTGATTCGATTTGGCAAAGGCGGGAAGTTAGCCCTGAGGTTTATAGGCTCGTACAAGATATTGAAAAGGATCGGAAAAACTGCTTACCGGCTTGAGTTACCAGAAGAGTTATCTCAGGTGCACAATGTCTTTCATGTGTCTATGCTGAGAGGTTACATTCCAGATCCGAGTCATCATTTGCCTGAAGTGCCGGAAGGTTTGCAATTGGATCTCAATTACATCGAGTTTCCTGTCGAGATTGTTGATCATCGAGAGAAAGTCTTGAAGAATAAGACAATACCGATGGTCAAGGTAGTCTGGAGAAACCATTTAGTTGAAGAGGCTACTTGGGAGTCTGAGGAGAGGATGTTGAGGAATTATCCTGAGCTTTTTTTATTTTTATTTTGTATTTTCTTGTGCTTGTTGTGAGTGTTTTGTTTCTCGCTCTTGACTGTAGTTCCGGGGACGGAACTATTCTAAGAAGGGAGTGTTGTAATACGCCAATTTTCATTTATGAAAATTATTATTTTATTTTTTGCACGTATTGTGCACGTGCAATTTTTGTAGCATAAAATCTTATTATCATTTTCATTAGACAATGAGTATATATATATATATATATATATATATATATATATATATATATATATATATATATATATATAAGTATATGTGTTCTCGAGCTGTTTTTATAAAGGCCCATTTTTTTCAAATAAGCATAAGTCCTTTTTAGCCCAAATCTAATTTATTTTTGTAAACCATTATTTAGCCCATTAAATAAAGCCCATGAGCTATTCCCTTTTATTACAACTTGTAATGTAGACTACTTTTATAAGATTATTTTTATAAAAAAAATTAATTAAATGTACAACTTTTTATATGGAGAACTAATGAATGCACGTGCATGAAGCACACTTTGGGGCCGGTTTTGAATGGGAGGGAAAAGGGAAAAGAGAAGTGGAGTTGTGGGTGGTAGTTGTTTGGATCATGGTTGGTTACTACAACTTCCCTTTAAATCCTAGCATTTTATCTTTAACTCCTAGATTAATCCTACCCCTTCATTTTCTCCAAAATTAAGTATAAATACCCCCCCCCCCCCCAGCCTAGTTATTCTTGCACTCTTCATTCTCCAAAAACCTATAGTAGAAAATACATTTGTTAGTAGTACATTATTAGAAGGAAGTGAGATAAAAGATTGAGAGTTTGAGGGTGAGTGTGTGCTTGCAATCAAGGAAGGCCGGCATCACCTAGGAGGGCTCGGGATTGCACCTTTGAAGGCTCGGTTTTGCACATCAAGGAGGAGGAGGAACACTCTTTTGGCAAGCTCGCGAAGGACTCTTTTGTTTAGGAGGTGTTGCAAAATCTTTTTTCTCCAAATAAGGTGGATTATTTTCTATATTTCTAATTAGATATCATGCTAAGGTTGATTGAAACGATAATGCATGAAAGAAACTAAGAAGAGTACACTTAATTGGAAAAATGGCTTATTAGTTGATTGAATTGATGCTAAATAGATTGCATGTTATTCCGTCATGAATCTTATGTTGTATGTGAATTGTTTGCAGCCATGGAATGCGTCAATTAAAATTTGTTGTTAGTATCAAAACTAAGTACAAATGCTAGTAGATGAAATTGTTGATTTATAGGCTTCAATGGACTTTCGTGATAATGTTTAGAATGAGTAACTTAAAATATGTTTTTGAGTTTATAAAAGGAAGGTAAACAGGGAATTAATATAGGAACTATTAATATTAAGTCGTATGAGAAATGTCAAATGAGATATGGTAGTAGTAGTATACAATTTAAATTAATTGTATGAAAAATATGTGTTTAATTACTGAAAAAATTATTTTTAAATTACTGGAGTATCAAATATTGTTTAAATAGATATTCTGGAGATTTACAGAAATTTTAGTGAAAGCAAAACTATAATAAGAGCTTTTGAACATCGAAATGTTCTAATTGAATAGAGAATTGATTAAGATAAAATACGAGTTGTAGTCAAGACAACTTGAGCCTATAGCTCAAGTGGTCGGTGGGCTCTTTTGCTCTACAGTGGTGCAGGTGTATGTGGTCGAGGTCGCTGGTTCGATACTTGAGCACACCATTCTTTTATATGTGTTTTGAAATTTAATCAGTTTTCAATCCGAGAATATTTAACTCCCTGACCTCTATTTTAATTGTTGATTTATAGACTTGGATGGACTTTCGTGATAATGTTTAGAATGAGTAACTTAAAATATGTTTTTGAGTTTATAAAAGGAAGGTAAACAGGGAATTAATATAGGAAGTATTAATATTAAGTCGTATGAGAAATGTCAAATGAGATATGGTAGTAGTAGTATACAATTTAAATTAATTGTATGAAAAATATGTGTTTAATTACTGGAAAAATTATTTTTAAATTACTGGAGTATCAAATATTGTTTAAATAGATATTCTGGAGATTTACAGAAATTTTAGTGAAAGCAAAACTATAATAAGAGCTTTTGAACATCGAAATGTTCTAATTGAATAGAGAATTGATTAAGATAAAATACGAGTTGTAGTCAAGACAACTTGAGCCTATAGCTCAAGTGGTCGGTGGGCTCTTTAGCTCTACAGTGGTGCAGGGTGTATGTGGTCGAGGTCGCTGGTTCGATACTTGAGCACACCATTCTTTTATATGTGTTTTGAAATTTAATCAGTTTTCAATCCGAGAATATTTAACTCCCTGACCTCTATTTATATTGATGAGCACAAGCAGCCGAGTGGCTAGTGCGTGCGGTTGGGTTCCTTTGGGTCGCTGGTTTGAATCCTGGCCTGGCCAGAATATTATTTTTTTAATAAAAAAGTGATTTTTGGGTTTCTTGATGTGTAAAAATTCGGAAAAAAAAATACTATTATTATTCTAAATTCATGTGTGACTTATGAAAATTAATTGGGAGTTATTGGAATGAAATAAAGTATATTTTGGGAGTAAAAGTGAAATTGGAACTATAGTTTTACACTCGTATATTTCGTAAAAATGTGTTTTGCGAAGAAATTGAGATAAGTATTAGGAAAGAAGAATTTGAAAGAAAGAAAGTTTTTGTTGTGAAGTTTGTATGAGTTATTCTTATCAAAGAATAGTGTGACAATAGTGAGTGGTGAATATTTCACTTTGACTAGATATTTTGTGATATGATTTTTAATTTGGAAATACATGTGGATTAAGAAATGTGTGATGTATAATTGAATTTCAAGTATGATTATTGACTCATGAAAAGATTGGAAATCATGTGATTGAAAAAAAAAATGTTCTTGGGTTTGACAACTCAAACATGTGAATTTGTGAAATGAAATTGAAAATTAGGGTGTCGCCAAAACTCACACCGGCAAGTGAAAAGTGATGAAATATGATTATTGACATTGAAAAGACAAAGTTTGGGTCATTGTGAAATGAAATAAGACCGGTAGTAGTGAGATGGCTAACTCTAAGAGATTGATTTTGTTCATAATTTCATTAGAATTAAGAATTAGTACATAGTGAAGAGGTGCTGAAAGTGAGAGAAAAACACAAGTATGAGGGCCTCGAGTCTACGATGTGGGTGTGATTCAGAGTTTGTCTTCACGATGCGTCGTGACATGACGTGGGCACTACTCTGGAATTATCGGGATCTTGGCGACGCTTGTGGGGTGTTTGGTGACTGCGAGAGGATCATGTGCCATGAAGGAGGCTGAATTGTCCATAGATAGTCTTCACGATGCGTCGTGACATGACGTGGGATTCCCCTCCAGTTTTTCTGTACATAAGCTCGTACTCATAGGACATCTAGGACACTTACCGTAGTTATAGTAGTAGATTAAGTAATGACGAGGGATTGAACCCTACAAGATGCAGAACGATTAAGAGGCTTGCCCTTGGACCTATGTAGTATGGGATGCATAAAATCCGAACAAGTGCGCATTAGTGTCATGTAATATAAATAACTACATTAAGGACTAAGTGCACAATCACAACATTACATCAATAGGGTATTCTCTTTAGTTTGATATGTGACAAGTTTGTGTTTGTTAAATATGAAAAATTAGTTATACTATTTCCGGCATAGAGTGGATGACCGTGTATAATGTTCGTCGGTTGAATAAACTGACGTACCCACAGTTTTGTATGCAGGGTAAATGTCACGATAAAGATTAAAGAAGAACTGATACTTAGAGATTATTCAAGTGTTGTTGTACTTTCATTATATAAATGTTGTAAATTTGCTTCCGCTGTAAAATATAAAGTGTAAAGATTCTATGTAACTCTGATGTAATGTGAAAAGTTTTAAATTCCTTGTAAAATTGTACGAAAGAAGTGTAAAGATCCTGTGGAATCTCAAATTCAGTGTATTTTGGAATTCGGGGCGTTACACTAAGTAATCTACAACTAACATACCAATCAAAAATTTAATAATTAAATTCTATATCAACTAGCATAAAATTTTACTCCTAAATTAGAAAGGATTTTAGAATCACCAACCCAATAAATGTTGATTTCTAGCAATTGAACTCCTAAAATGAGAAGCTCATAAGAACTCCGATTTGTCCCCTCGAAATCCCTGCACCAGGGAAACTCAAAACTCCACTTTGGCTAATGCAACAATAAGCACCATTTCGGCATGAAATCAGCAAGAGCATCTCACTTTTGTATGCAAATATCCATCTACCTATGTATATATATACATATTTATATGTATGCATATAGAATAGGAAATATTATGTTGTATATGTGGATGAGTAGGTGGAGGAACAGTGGGGAATTTTTGTTGATGGATGTTTTCGGATTAGATAGTGGAGGAAAGAAAATAGAGAGATGATGAGAAGGTGTGACAGGGAGGTATAAGTATATATGTATTATGTGGAGAAAGCAAGGTGGGGTCTTTGCTGGTTTGGGATTTCATCAGAGGAAAGAAGCACAGGAACCTACGTGACTGGTTTGGCTTTTGGGATTGAAATAGAGAAGGAAAGAATGAATGGTAAGGAGAAGAAGTGAAGGGGGTATTTTTATAGATTTTAATTGAGTGGTTATGATAACTACTTGTCCACTACACCCATTAACAACACTCTCAATTTAAAAACTTTGATTTTTCCCTCCGGCCCAAAGAACAGTCGAGCCACCTCTCTTTCATGCATACACACGTGCACGTGCTTTGCACTGGCACACACTTTACTCATACATATATATATTCAATTTAAAATTTATATATATAATGTTTAAGATGCATATAAAATATTAGTTTAATTAAAAATTATAGTTTTTCATGCACAAATAAAATAAACACACACACATTCCAAAATTTTATTTTGAAAAGAATACGCATAAATACGTGCACCGCAAATACGTGCGTCGCACGTAAAAATATTAAAATTCGAAATCGACATTATCAACGGAAATATATTTAAATATAATAGAAAAACATCAAAATATATTTATTAATTTTTATATATTCCACAACGTAATCAATACGTACATAAAAACACATGCATTACACGTATAAATGTATTTTAATCCAAATAAGGGAAAATGAATTTCCATTTTATAAAAATAGATTTGAATACATAAAATAAATAATTGAAACACAGAATATCACACGTAGCGGTGGAAAAATACGTAATCGGTACGTGCATCGATAACACGTAAAAAGCACGTAAAAATATAGAGGTTGAAATTTTACATTGAGTTGACTCAAATATGATAAAATCAATACGGGAAATGTATAAATAGTTAGAATCCAAAATTGGTAGTGAAAATACGCTAAAAATATTACCAGTAACGGTACAAAATACACGTGCATAACACATGAGGGAAAAAGTGTCATTTCAAATTTTTTTTTTTGAGGTAAAAGGTGGAATAAAGCCAACCTGTTTCATTAATAAGAAGTTAATGAAACAACCCCGTGAACCGGGGGAGAAACAAAAGTACAGAGCAGGAAATAAAAAACAGTGCAGGAAATAAAACATAAACCCCCAACAAAACCCTAGGGGGTGGGTCCAATCCTCCATACATCAAAACAACCAAAAGTACAGTTGGCCAAAAACAAACTAGCAGAGACTGCATCTATAGAGACTCTGATGAGTATGATTGGCGCCGCCCCTCAGTCCAGTGTCGGCCCAAACTCTACCTCCTCATCATCAAATCCTCCACCTGGAAGACTCTGGCAATCCTCCCTCTCGCTCCTGTGGCGGCAGCTGTAGCCCAAAAAGAAATAAGATGCATGATATGAGTAAGGTTACCAGAAATACTACTAAATGAAGCCCGAAAATAAAAGTTGTTTCTGTCTAGCCATAATACCCATGTAGTTGCCGCAAATGGCGATGTACCACGCATCCTTTATTTCGTGGCGACTCGAGGCGAATTTGGGGCCGATCCACAAATCCTCATATTCGTTGGGGTAGTCACTTGTACCTAGGGCTCTTAAAACCTATACCATAGTCGCCTTACTCCTTGGGCAGTGAATAAAAAGGTGATTCAAAGTCTCTGTATCCATGTTACAAAACCAGCAGTCAGTCCCAATCTAAGGTTGTCTTTTGGCAAGGTTCTCTCTTGTGAGGATTGCATTATTGAGCACTAGCTAGAGGAAGACTCTAACTTTCAGTGGTATTTTCGCCTTCCATAGCACCTGTGCCCAGCTGGGTCTGCATCCCCTGAAGTGAATTCGATGGTACAAGGACCTGACCGTGAAAGCTCCCTTGGTCTCTAATCCCCATCGCATCTGGTCTGGTCCTTGGGTGCATATCGTTCTGGTTCGCGTGATGTATGTTTGCAATTCGAGCAATTGCTGATGTAATCCTGGGGTAAGAGCTCCTCGGAATGACAGCCTCCAATTTCCCCTCTTCCAAGTCTCTCCTACAGAGATATTGGGTCGATTCATTTTGACAAATAGCTCTGGGAAAGTTTCCTTTAGTGTATGAGCACCGCACCACTTATCCCACCAAAATCTGGTGGACCGTCCATTACCGATTGTCGACATAACTGCTGAATTGAACAGTCCGCTTGCTTTGGTAATTCATTTCAAAAATTGGGAGACCTTAGCCGCTACTCGAAAGCCTAGACGTCTCGTACCTTTTCCCTCTAGGTATGGTTGAATGAAATCTTGCCATCCTTCCCCACCGTGGTGAAAAACCTTCCACCACCATTTCCCCAAAAGGGCAAGGTTCATATCTCTAAGGTCGATGAAGCATAGTCCTCCATGCTTCTTCTTCATGTAAGGAATACTCCATCTGATCAGGTGGTAACCTCCCCTATTCGAATATGCCCCTTTCCAAAGAAATCTTTTTCGGATTCGATCAATCCTTTGGATAACCCACTTTGGAAGCTCAAAAAAAGATATGTAGTAAATGGGCAGATTAGACAAAACTGAGTTAATGAGTATCACTCTGCCTCCTAGTGACAGCGATTTTTCTTTCCAACCAAACAGTCTGTCCTCCACCCTATCTATTATCGGCAGCCAGTCCGACTTAGAGAGTCTCCCTGGTCTGAGTGGGAGCCCTAAATATTTGATTGGGAACTCATTCGTCATACAGTTTAGTATAGTTGCATGTTCCCGAGCTTCTTCGTCAGAGAGAGTAATGGGAATCAGTGCACTCTTGTGAAAATTTATCCTCAGACCTGACCAGGCTTCAAAACAGTAGAGGGTCCCTTTAAAGCAGACTGTTCCTAATCTGGTCCCATTCCCAAATAGTAGGGTTTCATTAGCATATTGGAGAATCGTGCACCCTTGATTGGAGGAGCTGCTGGCCACGGGCTTAATCAAACCTTTTCTCCGACAATTTTCTAGCATTACCCTCAGCACATCTGCTACAATAGTGAATAGAAGTGGGGATAACGGATCCCCTTGCCAGAGTCCTTTCTTGCAAGGAAATGACGGACCTGGCCGCCCATTCAACGAAATTGCCGTTTTACTAGTCTGTAGACATTGTTTGATCCATCTTACCCATTTGTTCCCAAATCCTCTCCCTCTGAGAGCTTCCAGCAGACACTCCCAGTCGACTGAGTCATATTCTTTCTCAAAATCTAGTTTTAGAAGGAAGTTCTTAGAATTGCTCGTATGGCAGTGGTGGATAACTTGTTCAGCAGTGGCTACACAATCCAGGATACATCTGCCCTTGATGAAGCCCGTCTGGGTTTTACTGATTATATTATCCATTATACTCCCCAGGCGGATGGCTAGGACTTTTGTGATGATCTTTGCCGAGCAATTAATGAGGCTAATCGGTCTGAAATCCCCCGCGTGCTTAGACTCCTCCCGTCTGGGTATGAGGACAACTTCCACAAAATTGAACATGCCCAATCTGAGGTTGTTATGAAAAAATTCCTCCATTAGTGCCATGATGTCCCCTTTAATTTCTTCCCAGAACACTTGGAAGAACATTATTGGGAAGCCGTCTGGCCCAGGTGACTTGTCTGCTCCCATTTGGTTGATGGCCTTTTTCACTTCCATTTCCGAGAAAGGTTCCTCCAAATTGGAGAGAGTTTGCACAAAATCATTCTGGTATGCCTGCCAATAATCTTCCCTCAAAGGGATCCTGAAATCATTCTTCCTTCCAAAGAGGCCCTTGTAGTAATTTTGAAAAGTTGTGGAAATCACATTTTCATCTTGCAATGTTCCCGTCTCCGTCTGTATTGATAGGATGAGATTGGATCTATGTCTTGCACTTGCCGCTTTGTGGAAGTAGGCCGTATTCGCGTTTCCCTCTTTGAGCCACGAAATCCTTGACCTTTGTTGCCATTTGATCTCTTCCAACTTATAAAGATTGGCGACATTTCCCCGGAGCTCTAATAGCCTGTTTCTTTCTTCTTGTGACAAGACTCTAGTTTCTTCCACCCTTTCTAGCTTATCGATTCCTTCCAAAAAAGAATCTTTTGTACGCCAGATGGTCGAGAACCTAGACCGATTCCATCTGCGTAGCCGCTTTCTCAGTCTGCAGATTTTTTCACACAACCGAGATACAACATCTCTGCCAGCAGTTGGGAGCGCCCAATTTTCCATCACCATGTGATGGGACCCCTGAATTTCCAGCCAGGCCTTTTCAAATCTGAATTTTCGTGGCCTCTGCGCTCCACGTACCCCCACATCGAGCAGGATCGGAGTATGGTCTGACGTGGGTCTAGGAATCAACTTAGCTGTAGCTAATGGGAATTTAGCTTCCCATTCCATTGATACTAGTATCCTATCCAACTTGGCCATAACCGGAGCCGCTTGCATATTAGACCATGTGAATAGTCTGTCATTAATACGGATATCGATCAGCTCTAGCTCCGAAATCACCCAGTTGAACTCCTATCTATGTCTGTCGCTGGATCCTCTTCCCTTGTGCTCGAAAGCAAATCTGGTGTTGTTGAAATCCCCCCCAACAATCCAAGCTCCAGACCAACGATATCGGATATCGACCAGCTCTTGCCAAAAGGCATCTCAATCTGTAGCCACATTCGGTCCATAAACGATAGTCACCGTCTGTATCGAATATCGGACCATCGTTTTAGGCGGGCAGTTAGGGAGAACGTTCCACTGTATACCTCAGTGCAGGATAGAATATCCGAGTTGAACCCAATAACGATCTCTCCTGAGGCTCCTGCTGATGGGCGTAATACCCATTCCTTAATTCTGTGACCCCCTATTCTATTGAGTTTGAGCTCGTGTTGAAGTTTGGTCTCCTGTAGCCCTACCACTTCCGCCTTGGAATTGCTAATAACGTCCCTAACCATATCTCTCTTCCCCCTATCCCCCAGCCCCCTGACATTCCAGAATAGTGTATTCATTGGGGGATTGTGTCTAAGGTGATCATTGGTGTGGGTGTGGGGCCGGCTTCATCCTCAGGGATGTCTGTCAACCCAGCGCTATCTCCTAGAGCGTACTCATAACAAGTCTTAACTCTTTCAGTTTTCCAACCCCTAATTTTATTGAGTAGTAAAGCAATACGCTCTGTGTCACATACCTGTAACCCACATGTTTTAGCTAGGAAAAAAACTTCAGAATCTGATATGAAATTTAATATAGTAGCTAAATAACTTGTCGTACCTCCGTTGTCGAATTTAGCAGCTTTGGCTGCCGCTGCTGCCTCGAGATAGTCATCTAAGGACTCGACATGAGCCATCTTGGGTGATCGCTGAACTCTGAACCCAACCGCCCTGCGCGACTGTCCAGTACTATCACCAGGTGCTGATTCTGAAAGTGTGGACAAGACCATCTCAGGCGAAATCTCCCTCTGAGTGTTAGCAATGAACTCTAGATCCTCTAACTCCTCATCTATGAATGTCATTTCCAATTTTGCTGGGTGTTACACCCTTTCTCCCTTAGAACAGTTCTGTCCTCAGAACTCACTAGGTTAAAGGTTGTATTTTGTACACACTAAAGAAAATATCATTATTGTATATAGAAAACTGCAAACTTTAAGAAAAATAAATGTTTTATAAAAATACGCAATGAGGATAAACAAGACAAACCCTATATAAAAAAAATATGAGTATCAAAATTTTATAAGAACGGAACGAGAAACATAGGAAAATAGCATAGGAAAAGAAATGTGGTAAAAGATAGGATATATTGGGAGAAATTTTCATACAAAAATAATATTAGGTAAACCATTAGATAAAATGAAAAATTAACGTAGTCATTAATTGTGGACTAGTGCCGAAAATAATGCAATAAAGAGAAACATAGTCGATAAATAAAATAGATTTAGTAATTAAAATTCATCAAAGTAATAAGCGGTAGAAATTCGTAAACTGAATTGGTACAGTATAATGAAAATTTAATTAGCATTTTAAAAGAAGACTATTGGATAAGAGTTTGAAAAATAAACGAGAATGAAATTTTGTTAAAGTATAGACAAAATAAAATGATTCAGTATACCAATTAATAAAATAATCTATAAGGTTACTATAATAATTATACATATAATTTGAATAATTAAAGATATAGAAGGCATACATCGAAATACTTTCGAACTGTCGAGTGGAACAAGAAAACCAACATACAAATTTATGTACGTACATAGGCATCAAAATTATAAGGGTAAAACAAGCAATAGAATGATGCGAAAATTATAAATGATTTGTAGAAGTAAAACAAGACATTATAGAAGAAAGGCAATAATACATTATTGAAACAATATGAAAACTAATTATATAAAAATAACTAATGAATCGAAGAAAAGTATAAATACAAATTTATTTTTTTTGTTAAGTGAGTAGCCACCAAATAGTAATATAAAATGCGATGAAGTGGTATGAAATGCTAACCCATGGAAAGATACAAAATAATACGAAGAATACGGAAAGATAGTAGAGAGTAAGTGGTAAATACACAAGTAGGATACATATAAAAATCAGTTTAAATAATATAATGCTAGGTTGTGAAATATTATAAGATAGTATAAACTAGTACAAAAATGGAATAGTGGTAAGTAAATATTATAGAAAACACAGAAGGGGTTATCTAAGTAGAAAATTTCCTTCTGGTGTAGGTTCGCCTAGTTGGTATCCAATGGTACGCTCGCCTCCTCGACCTCAAGTTGCAGAATTGCCTCTACGATATCCGATTGTAGTTTGCCTTCTGGACTTTCGGATGCAGACTTTGGATCCCCGACGTCTAGTTGCAGTTTGCCTCCATTGATGTCTAGTTGCATATTTGCCCTCTCGACATCAGGTTGCACCAAAACGGGAGATGGAAAGATGTAATCTTCTATATACACTTGGATATTGGGTGTTTAATAAAGTAGTGTTATGTTTTGAAATCAGTGATATAAAAGTGGATGAAAAGTTGTAAATGAAGTAGGAAATTACAACGACAAAATATCAAAATAGATATATAGACTTTAAATATAGAATATACAAAATTTGTAGCAATGAACATGATTTATAACATTAAGGCGAAATTAGTGTAAAGTATATGTACGTGATGAAAAACACAAATGAAAACACTAATTACGTAGTGTATGTATTAAATTAAAGAAGTGTAAAGCTATAAAATTAATGAGTAGCGATTAATAGTAAAAGTGAATGTAAAAAACAAATTAGCAAACAATATGTAATAACAATAGTATCGAATGTAGGCAATAAAACAAAGTGCTAGGTCATATTTATATGGGTAGAATATTTCAATCTTGTTAAAAATATTTTGAAATATATAAGATAATATAAGATAATGAAAAATATAGTATCACAAAAGCAAATCATATAAAATGAATGGACATAAGAAAAAATTCAAAAAAACAAAAATATAATAGAAATAATAAATGAAGAAAATAATAGTTGTAATATTAATTTAATAAGAAACGTAAAGTAATAGCAATGTAAACGGTTAAACATAAAAGGACATAAAAAAATGAAAGATAAAATTTTTAAGACTAAAAGACGGATAAAACAAATTCAAGAGATCATGACTAAGGAAGATAGACCAAACAATAGATATTCAAGTGATTTAATAGTATAAGAAAATATTTATTTGAAAATATTTAAATGTTGAAAAATACTATGATGAAAATTTACAAAGAAAAATTGGAGAGGGAAGTGTGTCTACGTGCAATGTATCATGAATGTAGGTTCAACCAACCATGCTTTTGCTGTGCCACTCTGATACCCAGGGGAAATGTACTCACATACAATCTCACATCAATGTATACGAGGAGAGCAACATAAATATGAGTTTCATAACTTCATCATTCATGACTCCAGCCATCAATAGGGAAAGGGAAGAAAAAACATCAGTGTACAGAGCAACACAAATGTAAATCACTTACATTTAAATCTTTGTGAACTTAACTCACACTTCTAATGTCCACCTTAATGTGTCGTCCTTGTAAATTTGTACTACTTATTGAAGCGTTGCTCTGATACGACTCTGTAACACCCTGTACCCAAATAAGCCTGAATTCGAAGTTCCACAAGATCTTTACACTTTACTTCGTACAATTTTACAAGGAATTTAAAACTTTTGTTACAACAGAGTCTTTTACCTCAATACACAGCAGAATAAATAAAATACAACAATGATAAATATAATTGTAACAACTTTAGGATTTAAGTAATTATCAGCAACAAATTCATCTTTCTATCTTCTTTTAAACTCCAAGTCTTGCATATAAAACTGTAGGCACGTCAGTTGCTTACAACCGACGAAATATTATACACGGCCATCCTCGCTATGCCGAGAGTATAACGACTCTTAAATATTTTAACAAACACAAACTTCATCACACAAAAAAAGCTAAAGAGGGACTATCCTAATGTCGTTTGTGCTGTGCACATAATCCTTAATGCAGTTATTTATATTACATGAAACTAATACGCACTTGTTCGGATTCTATGCATTCCATACTATATAGGTCCGAGGGCAAGCCCTTAATCGTTCTTCATCTTGTAGGGTTCAATCCCTCGCCATGAGTTAAACTACTACGGTAACTACGGTAAGTATCCTAGGTGTTCAATGTGTTAAGAGCCCATGTCCAGACATCTTAGAGAGAATCCCACACACTGACACATGACGCATCATGCAGGCATCATGTGGATAATTTGCCTTCGCCATGGAACGATTGCACCACCCGTAGTCACCAAATACCCCACAAGTGTCACCACCGGTACGATATCCTGGAGTAGTATCCATGCCCTAACATGACGCATCATGAGGACATCCTGTGAACACTCTCACACCGCAGATCCAATGGCCCTCATACTTATATTTTTATTACTTTCATCACATCTCCATTATAGTGTATTCCTTACAAATTTTAGTTTGTTTTTACAAGAAAATCATCACAACCTAGAGCTACCTTACCCTACCGGACTTAAACCAAACAAAAGAGACAGTAAGCCCAACTGACTACTTCTCAAGTGATACTCAACCCACACTGGTTATCTTTCAAATTCATTAATAAAAACAGCCGGTCACTAGGGTCTCGCTTAGTCTCTAGATTCAAATAACTATCTCTTTCTAGATATCAACAATAAGTCATCTTCAATATCAACATTTCAATTTCTTTTATTCACCAACTCTTACTCAAGAAAATATTTCTTTATAATCTCATTACAAAAAACGATTCAATTCAACCTCATTTGTCAATTTAGAAACTTATAATATTGTATGCAATAACAAATAATCTCAATCAAGTATAGAAAATCATAAAACCTCACTAAGAGAAAAATGTAATTTCAATCCAAATATTCATCTCTCTTTAATTGTATAAGAGTCACAATTTTTATTATAAAAACATCACCTCTAATTCTTTTAATTGATAGACTCGAGTTCTTTAATGTAAAATCCTTTTTTTAATTCTCACAAAATATACCCAAATATTGTAGAAAAAGTTTTTGCAAGGTTTAAAAAATTTTAGAAAATTTAAAAAAACAATTTCCAAATTTTTATTTCATCTTAAAACTCAAATTACCGAAAGTAAACCAAAAAAAAAAAAACAAAGTGGCAAGATCGGGATTCCAACCAGTCAAACCTGCCAGCTACAGTAACCCTCCTAATTCACACACAAGGACTAGTTGGTCCAAAGTGTTTAACTGATATAAAGAGAGATCGAAATATGCTTAAGTATATACTTTTGGTGATTTAAACTAAATCAAAATTGAATAAAACAGAGTTCCTATCAGACTCGAACCCAGACCGTATGCTCCGCTCAGCTATAGTAACGGACTCAAATCGCACCCGAAGACCAGTAAGTCCAAAGTAGTTAACTGATATGAAAATAGATGCATACTTTTTGTATATGTTGTACTGTATTTAATTTTTCCCTTAATTAACTTGATTCTTCGATCGATTTGTACTCATACAAAAACATAATATTTTTTCTAGAATGTATTTCTATCCAAATAATACAGTATATTATATTACATTCAAAAATTTATAAAATTTTCTTTGACAATAACAAGAGTTTCCTTCCAAATTGTACAAAAAAACACACATATAATCAAGTTGCAAATAAAATGTTGTTTCTCATCAAAACTTTTTTATAAAATTTCCTACACTCACAAAATAAATACTGGTGAGATTAATTCCACATTTCTTTATCACAGTAGCATCAAAAAATTATTTTTCCTATAAATTGCTTTATTGTGACTACTATTCTAACATGCATCAAATCTCATTCCAATAATTTACTAAATGATACATCATTTTTCACTTTTTAATTTAACACGAATTCTAATCGTTTATACGAATCACACCATCAAATTAACACACCATGACACAAAATAATTAAGACTAAGTAATCTACAACTAACATACCAATCAAAAATTTAATAATTAAATTCTATATCAACTAGCATAAAATTTTACTCCTAAATTAGAAAGGATTGTAGAATCACCAACCCAAGAAATGTTGATTTCTAGCAATTGAACTCCTAAAATGAGAATCTCATAGAAACTCCGATTTGTCTCCTCGAAATCCCTACACCAGGGATACTCAAAACTCCTCTTTGGCCAATGCAACAATAAGCACCATTTCAGCATGAAATCAGCAAGAGCATCTCACTTTTGTATGTAAATATCTATCTACCTATGTATATATATACATATTTATATGTATGCATATAGAATAGGAAATATTATGTTGTATATGTGGATGAGTAGGTGGAGGAACAGTGGGGAATTTTTGTTGATGGCTGTTTTCGGATTAGATAGTGGAGGAAAGAAAATAAAGAGATGATGAGAAGGTGTGAAAGGGAGGTATAAGTATATATGTATTATGCGGAGAAAGCAAGGTGGGGTCTTTCCTGGTTTGGGATTTCAGCAAAGGAAAGAAGGGCAGGAACTTGCTGGACTGGTTTGGCTTTCGGGAATAGAGAAGGAAAGAATGAATGGTATGGAGAAGAAGTGAAGGTGGTATTTTTATAGATTTTAATTGAGTGGTTATGATAACTACTTGTCCACTACACCCATCAACAACACTCTCAATTTAAAAACTTTGATTTTTCCCTCCGGCCCAAAGAACAGTCAGGCCACCTCTCTTTCATGCATACACATGTGCACGTGCTTTGCACTGGCACACACTTTACTCATACATATATATTCAATTTAAAATTTATATATAGAATGTTTAAGATGCATATAAAATTTAGTTTAATAAAAAACTATAGTTTTTCATGCGCAAATAAAATAAACACACATTCCAAAATTTTATTTTGAAAAGAATACGCATAAATACGTGCACCGCAAATACGTGCGTCGCACGTAAAAATATTAAAATTCGAAATTGACTTTATCAACGGAAATGTATTTAAATATAATCGAAATACATCAAAATATATTTATTAATTTTTATATATTCCACAACGTAATCAATACGTACATAAAAACACACGCATTACACGTATAAAAGTATTTTAACCCAAATAAGGGAAAATGAATTTGCATTTTATAAAAATGGATTTGAATACATAAAATTAATAATTAAAACACAGAATTATCACACGTAGCGGTAGAAAAATATGTAATTGATACGTGCATCGATAATACGTAAAAAGCACGTAAAAATACAAATGTTGAAATTTTACATTGAGTTGGCTCAAATATGATAAAATCAATACGGAAAATGTATAAATAGTTGGAATCCAAAATTGGTAGTGAAAACACGTTAAAAATATTACCAGTAACGGTACAAAATACATGTGCATAACACATGAGGGAAAAATTGTCATTTCCAATTTTGCGGGGTGTTACACTCTCTCCCCCTTAGAACAGTTCTGTTCTCAGAACTCACTAGGTTAAAGGCTGTATTTTGTACACACTAAAGAAAATATCATTATTGTATATAGAAAACTGCAAACTTTAAGAAAAATAAATATTTTATAAAAATACGCAACGAGGATAAACCAGACAAACCCTATATAAGAAAAATATGAGTATGAAAATTTTATAAGAACGGAACGAGAAACATAGAAAAATAGCAAAGGAAAAGAAATGTGGCAAAAAGATAGGATAGATTGGGAGAAATTTTCATAAAAAAATAATATTAGGTAAACCATTAGATAAAATGAAAAATTAACTTAGTCATTAATTGCGGACTACTGCCGAAAACAATGCAATAAAGAGAAACATAGTCGATAAATAAAATAGATTTAGTAATTAAAATTTATCAAAGTAATAAGTGGTAGAAAATCGTAAACTGAATTGGAACAGTATAACAAAAATTTAATTAGCAATTTAAAAGAAGACTATTGGATAAGAGTTTGAAAAACAAACGAGAATGAAATTTTGTTAAAGTATAGACAAAATAAAATGATTCAATATACCAATTAATAAAATAATCTGTAAGGTTACTATAATAATTATACATATAATTTGAATAATTAAAGATATAGAAGGCATACATCGAAATACTTTCGAACTGTCGAGTGGAGCAAGAAAACCAACATACAAATTTATGTACGTACATAGGCATCAAAATTATAAGGGTGAAACAAACAATAGCATGATGCGAAAATTATAAATGATTTGTAGGAGTAAAACAAGACATTATAGTAGAAAGGCAATAATACATTATTGAAACAATGCGAAACCTAATTATATGGAAATAAGTAATGAATCGAAGAAAAGTATAAATACAAATTCATTTTTTTTAATTTTTTTTTTTAGGTGAGTAGCCACCAAATAGCAATATAAAATACGATGAAGTGGTATGAAATGCTAACCCATGGAAAGATAAAAAATAATACGAAGAATACGGAAAGATAGTAGAGAGTAAGTGGTAAATACACAAGTAGGATACATATAAAAATCAGTTTAAATAATATAATGCTAGGTTGTGAAATATTATCAGATAGTATAAACTAGTACAAAAATGGAATAGTGGTAAGTAAATATTATAGAAAACACAATAGGGGTTATCTAAGTAGAAAATTTCCTTCTGGTGTAGGTTCGCCTAGTTAGTATCCAATGGTAGGCTCGCCTTCTCGACCTCAAGTTGCAGAATTGCCTCTACGATATCCGACTGTAGTTTACCTTCTGGACTTCGGTTGCAGACTTTGCATCCCCAACGTCTAGTTGAAGTTTGCTTCCATTGATGTCTAGTTGCATATTTGCCCTCTCGACATCAGGTTGCACCAAAACGGGAGATGGAAAGATGTAATCTTCCATATACACTTGGATATTGGGTGTTTAATAAAGTAATGTTATGTTTTGAAATCAGTGATATAAAAGTGTATGAAAAGTTGTAAATGAAGTAGGAAATTACAACGGCAAAATATCAAAATAGATATATAGACTTTAAATATAGAATATACAAAATTTGTAGCAATGAAAATGATTTATAACATTAAGACGAAATTAGTGTAAAGTATATGTACGTGATGAAAAACACAAATGAAAAGACTAATTACGTAGTGTACGTATTAAATTAGAGAAGTGTAAAGCTATAAAATTAATGAGTAGCGATTAATAGTAAAAGTGAATGTAAAAAACAAATTAGCAAACAATATGTAATAACAATAGTATCGAATGTAGGCAATAAAACAAAGTGCTAGGTCATATTTATATGTGTAGAATATTTCAATCTTGTTGAAAATATTTTGAAATATATAAGATAATATAAGATAATGAATAATATAGTATCACAAAAGCAAATCATATAAAATGAATGGACATAAGAAAAAATTCAAAAAAACAAAAATATAATAGAAATAATAAATGAAGAAAATAATAGTTGTAATATTAATTTAATAAGAAACGTAAAGTAATAGCAATGTAAATGGTTAAACATAAAAGGACATAAAAAAATGAAAGATAAAATTTTTAAGACTAAAAGACGGATAAAACAAATTCAAGAGATCAAGACTAAGGAAGATAACCCAAATAATAGATATTGAAGTGATTTAATAGTATAAGAAAATATTAATTTGAAAAATTTTAAATGTTGAAAAGTACTATGATGAAAATTTACGAAGAAAAATTGGAGAGGAAAGTGTGTCTACGTGCATGGTATCATGAATGTAGGTTCAACCAACCACGCTTTCGCTGCGCCACTCTGATACCCGGGGGAAATGTACTCACATACAATCTCACATCAATGTATACGAGGAAAGCAGCATGAATATGAGTTTCATAACTTCATCATTCATGACTCCAGCCATCAATAGGGAAAGGGAAGAGAAAACATCAGTGTACAGAGCAACACAAATGTAAATCACTTACATTTAAATCTTTGTGAACTGAACTCACACTTCTAATGTCCAACTTAATGTGTCGTCCTTGTAAATTTGTACTATTTATTGAAGCGTGGCTCTGATACTACTCTGTAACACCCTGATTCCAGATAAGCCTGAATTCGAAGTTCCACAAGATCTTTATACTTCACTTTGTACAATTTTACAAGGAATTTAAATTTTTTTTTACAACAGAGTCTTTCACATCAATACGCAGCGGAATAAATAAAATATAACAATGATAAATGTACAATTGTAATAAATTTAGCATTTATGTAATCATCAGCAACTAATACATCTTTATATCTTCTTGTAAACTCCAAGTCCTGCATATAAAACTGTGGGCACGTCAGTTGCTTACAACCGACGAAATATTATACACGGCCATCCTCGCTATGCCAAGATTATAATGATTCTTGAAGATTTTAACAAACACAAACTTCATCACAAAAAAAATGCTAATTAGGGACTATCCTAATGTCGTGGGTGCTGTACACTTAATCCTTAATGCAGTTATTTATATTATATGACACTAATGCGCACTTGTTCGGATTCTATGCATCCCATACTACATAGGTCTGTGGGAAAGCCCTTAATCGTTCTTCATCTTGTAGGGTTCAATCCCTCGCCATGAGTTAAACTACTACGGTAACTACGGTAAGTATCCTAAGTGTTCAAAGAGTTAAGAGCCCTTGTCTAGACATCTTAGAGAGAATCCCACACACTGACACATGACTCATCATGCAGGCATCATGTGGATAATTTGCCTCCGCCATGGAACAATTGCACCACCAGTAGTCACCAAACACCCCACAAGCGTTGCAACCGGTACGATACCCTGGAGTAGTATCCATACCCTAACATGACGCATCATGAGGACATCCTGTGAACACTCTCACACCGGAGATCCAATGGCCCTCATACTTATGTTTTTATCTTACTTTTATCACATCTCCACTATAGTGTAGTACTTACAAATTTTTGTTTGTTTTTACCAGAAAATCATCACAACCTAGAGCTAGCTTACCCTACCGGACTTAAACCAATCAAAAGAGACAGTCAGCCCAACTTACTACTTCTCAAGTGATGCTCAACACACACTGGTTAGCTCTCAAATTCTTTAATAAAAACTGCCGGTCACTAAGGTCTCGCCTAGTCTCTAGATTCCAATAACTATCTCTTTCTAGAGATCAACAATAAGTCATATTCAATCTCAAAATAACATTTCAATTTCTTTTATTCACCAACTCTTACTCAAGAAAATATTTCTTCATAATCTCATAACAAAAAACGATTCAATTCAACCTCATTTGTCAATTTAATCACTTATAATATTGTATGCAATAACAAATAATCTCAATCAAGTATAGAAAATCATAAAACCTCACTAAGAGAAAAATGTAATTTCAATCCAAATATTCATCTCTCTTTAATTGTATAAGAGTCACAATTTTCATTATTAAAACATCACCTCTAATTCTTTTAATCGATAGACTCGAGTTCTTTAATGTAAAATCCTTTTTTTTAATTCTCACAAAATATATCCAAATATTGTAGAAATAATTTTTGCAAAGTCTAAGTATTTCAGAAAATTTAATATAATTTTTTCCATATTTTTATTTCATCTTAAAACTCAAATTACCTAAAAAAATCAAAAAAAGAAACAAAGTGGCAAGATCGGGATTCGAACCAGTCAAACCCGCCAGCTACAGTAACCGTCCCAATTCACACACAAGGACCAGTTGGTCCCAAGTGTTTAACTGATATAAAGAGAGATCGAAACATACGTAAGTATATACTTTTGGTGATTTAAACTGAATCGAAATTGAATAAAACAGAGTTCCTATCATACTCGAACCTGGACCGTATGCTCCGCTCAGCTACAGCAACGGACTCAAATCGCACCCGAAGACCAATAAGTCCAAGGTAAATAATTAATATGAAAATAGTTGCATACTTTTTGTATATGTCGTACTGTATTTAATTTTTCCCTTAATTAACTCGATTCTTCGATCGATTTGTACTCATACAAAAACTTAATATTTTTTTTCCGGAATGTATTTCTATCCAAATAATACAGTATATTATATTATATTCAATAATTTATAAAATTTTCTTTTTGACAATAACAAGAGTTTTCTTCCATATTGTACAAAAAAACACACATATAATCAAGTTGCAAATAAAATATTGTTTTTCATCAAAACTTTTTTATAAAAGTTCCTACACTCACAAAATAAATAATGGTGAGATTAATTCTACGTTTCATTATCACATTAGCATCCAAAAATCATTTTTCCTACATATTGCTTTATTGTGACTACTATTCTAACATGCATCAAATCTCATTCCAATAATTTACTAAATGATACATCATTTTTCACTTTTTAATTTAACACGAATTCTAATCGTTTATACGAATAACACCATCATATTAACACATCATGACAAAAAATAATTAAGATTGAGTAATCTACAACTAACATACCAATCAAAAATTTAATAATTAAATTTTATATCAACTAGCATAAAATTTTACTCCTAAATTAGAATGGATTTTAGAATCACCCACCCAAGAAATGTTGATTTCTTGCAATAGATCTCCTAAAATGAGAAACTCCTAGAAACTCCAATTTTGTCTTCTCGAAATCCGTGCACAAGGGAAACTCCAAAGTCCACTCCGGCCACTGCAACAGTAAGCACCATTTCGGCATGAAATTAGCAAGAGTATCTCACTTTTGTATGCAAATATCTATCTACCTATGTATATATATACATATTATAGGAAATATTATGATGTATATGTGGATGACTAGGTGGAGGAACAGTGGGGACTTTTTGTTGATGGATGTTTTCGAAATAGACAATGGTGGAAAGAAAAAAAAGAGATGATGAGAAGGTGTGGAAGAGAGGTATAAGTATATATGTATTAGGTGGAGAAAGAAAGGTGGGGTCTTTACTGGTTTGGGATTTCAGCAGAGGAAAGAAGAAAAAGAACTTGCTGGACAGGTTTGGCTTTCGGGAATGAAACAGAGAAGGAATGAATGAATGGGAAGGAGAAGAAGTGAAGGGGGTATTTTATAGATTTTAATTGACTAGTTATGATAACTACTTGTCCACTACACCTATTAACACCACACTCAAATTCAAAACTTTAATTTTTCCCTCCATCCGAAAGAACAGCCGGGTCACCTCTCTTTCATGCATAAACACGTGCACGTACTTTGCACTTGCACACACTTCACTCATACATATATATATTCAGTTTAAAATATATGTATACAATATTTAAGATGCATATAAAATTTAGTTTAATTAAAAATTATAGTTTTTCATGCAAAAATAAAATAAACACACACATTCTCTCTTCGCTTGCGTACCTACACTGAGGCTCTTGAGGCAGCCCGAGCCCAGGAGCAGGCTCGTGGTGGTTCTTCTTCTTCTCAGCGGACTATTCCCGCTGCTGTTGCTAGGCCTTCTGGTGGGCCTATTTGGAGGTCTGTTTCCGCCCATCCAGTCAGAGCAGCTCCTTACTCTTCTGCCGGTTCCCAGAGGGGTAGTTTTTACGACTTTTCCCGACTTGCCGGGCATGAGCGTAAGAACAGTAGGCGGGCCAATCGCCGCTATTTTGCTTGTGGTGCTCCTAACCATACTTTGCGAGATTGTCCACAGCAGAGGGTGACTCTTGCAGTTCGTGGTCCTGTCCAGCAAGCAGTTCCAGCTCGTGGTCCAGTTAGGCCACTGCTTCCTCCCCAGCATCAGATTGTCGGTCAGAAGACCGCTGTTCCGAGGAGAGGTCAGGCTTTCAACTTGACTGCTGCAAATGCTGAGACAGTTGAGGGTGTGGTTGCAGGTATCTTTTGTTTTATTGTTTTATTGTTGGTTGTTTCTCCTTGTTTTTCTCCATTTCCCTTGCTTTATTTCTTTCTATTGTCCTTCTGCATTTTTCTTTCCTCACCCCTGTTCAATCCTTCTTTTCTCTATCTCTTTTGCTTTCTGTCTTAGGTGTTGTGCTTGTGTGCTCTTTCCCTGCTTATGTTCTTTTTGATTATGGGGCAACCCATTCTTTTGTCTCCTCTCGATTTCTCGCTCGCCAACAGTGGGAGTGCAGCAACATGTCAGAAGCTTGGAACATCGTGATAGGTGGTGAAGTTGTCAGTTGTTCCCGTGAGTGCAGGCAATGTTCCATTGTTATTGGGGATACAGATTTCAAAGCCAACCTGATTATAATTGGAAATTCGGGATTCGATGTTTATTCTGGGTATGGATTGGTTGGGTGAAGCCCATGCCATTATTGATTGTCATACCAAGAAAGTTGTCTTCAGAATTCTAGATCGAGCAGAATTTGAGTTCCATGCCGGGGAGTCTTTCCTTGGCCGAGCAAAGACTACAGTTGAGCATGTGGATTGTGTGATGGAATTGCACTCAGGCTATGAGACTGCGCCTCTAGTAGTTCGGGATTTCTTGGATGTTTTTCCAGATGAGTTGCCTGGCTTACCACCTGATAGGAAAGTGGAATTCAGTATTGGTGTTCAGCCTGGAACGACATCGATATCGAAGAGTCCCTACAGGATGGTACCGGTTGAGCTGACAGAGCTTAAGGTGCAGATTCACCAGTTGCTTAATTTGGATTTCATCAGACCTAGTGTTTCGCCATGGGGTGCTTCAGTCCTTTTTGTTAACAAAAAGGATGGTAGTCGTCGACTGTGCATGGATTATCGAGAGCTGAACAGAGTTACTGTGAAGAATTGGTATCCGTTGCCCAGGATAGATGATTTGTTTGATTAGCTGAGTGGGGCTGCTGTTTTCTCGAAGTTAGATCTTCGTTCTGGGTTCACCAAGTCATGGTGAAGGCTACAGATATATAGAAGACTGCTTTCAGGACTAGATATGGGCACTATAAGTATCTGGTGATGCCGTTCGGGGTCACGAATGCACCAGCTGTATTCATGAGTCTTATGAACCGGGTCTTCTCTCAGTTCTTGGATAGATTTGTGGTGGTTTTCATTGATAATATTTAGTGTATTCTCAGAATCGCGAAGATCATGCTGAGAATCTTAGAGTGGTTCTGCAGACTTTGATGGAGAATCAGCTCTATGGGAAGCTTAGCAAGTGCGAGTTTTGGCTCGACAGGATTTCTTTCTTGGGGCACATTATTTCTGGCGATGGTGTTTCTGTGGATCCTGCTAAGATTGAGGCTGTGAAGGATTGGCCTATTCCCAAGTTAGTTTCAGAAGTCAGGAATTTTCTCAGTTTAGCTGGCTATTATCGGAAGTTCGTTCAGGATTTTTCGAAGATAGCAGGACCGTTGACTAAATTGACAGGGAAGGATCAGAAGTTTTGTTGGTCTGATGAGTACAATGAGGCTTTTGTTGAGTTGAAGAATAGATTGACGTCAGCGCCTGTGTTGACTATTTCCGATGGTTCAGGCAGATTTGTAGTTCACTGTGATGCTTCTTGTAAGGGTCTTGGAACAGTTTTGATGCAGAAGGGCCGATTCGTTGCGTATGCATCGAGGCAGTTGAGCCTGCTTGAGAAGAACTATCGTACTCATGACTTGGAGTTAGCGGCAGTGATTCATGCTTTGAAACTGTGGAAACATTATTTACTTGGAGACTGAGTGGAGATCTTTACAGACAACAAAAGTCTCAAGTACGTCTTCACCCAGAAGGAGTTAAACATGAGGCAAAGGCATTGGTTAGATCTTATGGCCGATTATGACATCAATTTGCAATACCATCCTGATAAAGTAAACTTGGTACATGATGCTTTAAGTAGGAGACCAGCAGTTAAGTTTCTTACTCAGTAGAGTGATCTCATTGAGCTGATGTGGAGGTTGGATTTGGATGTTGTGTTGCCGAGTTTTGGTCGGAGATGTTTGGCGCTTCAGCTGCAGTGATCTCTTGTTGAGCAGATTAAAGAAGCGCAGGCTAGTGATGCGCAGTTTCAGAGTTTTCGAGCTGAGGTTGAGTCTGGGTCCAGAACGGACATGGTTATTCATGCAGATGGTTCGCTTTGTTTTGGTTCCCGGTTGTGTGTCCCTAAGGATGAAGTTCGTCAGAGGTTGCTTCAAGAAGCTCATCAGTCTTTGTATTCTATCCATCCTGGCGGCACTAAGATGTATCGGGATTTGAAACTTTATTTCTCGTGGCATGGTATGAAGAGGGATGTTGCTCGGTTTGTTTCTCAGTGTTTGGTCTGTCAGCAGGTTAAGGCAGAACATCAGAGAACCGCTGGACTTCTTCAACCGCTTTCTATTCCAGAGTGGAAGTGGGAACATATCACTATGGATTTTGTAACCGCTTTGCCGAGGAGTCCTAAGGGTCATAATGCCATTTGGGTGATTGTCGACCGTTTGACGAAGAGTGCTCACTTTATTTCTTTTCATGTCGGTCAGTCTACTGAGAGCCTAGCTGAGAGGTTCATGCAAGAGATTGTCAGACTTCATGGGGTTCCAGTTAGTATTGTATCCGACAGGGATACGAGATTCAGATCTCAGTTCTGGGAGAGTCTTCAGAACAGTTTGGAGAGTAAATTAAAGTACAGTACAGCTCTTCATCCCCAGACTGATGGACAGTCAGAGCAGATTATTCAGATTCTTGAGGACATGTTAAGGTCTTGCATGCTTCAGTTTGGTGGGTCTTGGGAGGATCATTTGCATCTCGTAGAGATCTCGTACAATAACAGCTTTCAAGCCAATATTAAAGCTGCTCCGTTCGAGGCACTCTATGGACGGAAGTGCAGGTCACCAGTGTGCTGGGATGATATTGGTGAGAGAAAGTTGTTGGGTCCGGAGTTGATCACCAAGACAGTTGATGTTGTGGTCCAGATCAGGAAGCACTTGCAGGCAGCTCAGGACAGGCAGAGGCGGTGGGCTGATGTCCATCGTAGGGCTTTGGAGTTGTTGTTGGTGACCATGTTTTCCTTAAGGTATTGTCGTGGCGCGGTGTCATTCGGTTCGGTGGTGGGGGCAAGCTTAGCCCGAGGTTTATTGGACCGTTTGAGATTTTGGAGCGAGTAGGCAAGGTGGCTTATTGTCTCGCATTGCTGCCAGCTTTATCAAGAGTACACGATATTTTTCATGTCTCACAACTAAGGAAATATATCCGAAATGAGAGCCACGTGATCGACTATTCTGAGTTGACCATTCGGCCGGATTTGACTTGTGAGATTCTGCCAGTTGCTATTGTGGATCGGCGGGAGAAAGTGCTTAAGAACAAGGTCATCAAGTTTGTTCGTATTGCTTGGAATCCTCACTCGCCTGGTGAGTCGACTTGGGAGCTGGAGGAGGAAATTCAGCAGAAGTTTCCTCATTTGTTTGAGTAGTTTTTGTTTTGTTCTTTTGATTGTTTTGGGGTTACCCTATGTATCTTCTTTTGAATTTCGAGGACGAAATTTTCTTGTTAGGTGGGTAGGATTGTAATCCCTATTTTTCATTTTATATATTTTTGACTGTATTTTTCATTTTGGTGTATTTTTCTCTCTTGTATTTTTCTAAACCGTATATTGGATTTGATTTCAATATATATTCATTTTATTTCATTTTGAGCTCCTTGTGTTTGATTGATTGTCTATTTTGTCTCGCATTTCATTATTTGGGTCATTTCCTCATTTTTTGTCTCGTTATCTTTATTTCTATTATTCCATGGTGTTGTGGTGGTGTTTTGGTTGCCTTTTCCCTTTTCCATTATCTTTGATCCCTAATAAGATTTTTAAAGTCATAGATCTCACTCCTAATTGTATCCCTATTTGTATTTGACCCAATATCCAATACCCATTTGTATACATATTGCTAGTTACTAATACCCACAACCCATTAACCCACATCTAAAGCCTATATATAAACCCCTCCTAATTCAAACCCTAACCCTAACAACCAAAAACCCTAGCCTCCCTAACGCTCTCCCTCTCTCCTTGCCGGCCTACACCCTAACCCGAGCACCTCACCACATCTGCCCGGCCTCCCCTACCCAGGCTGAGCATCACCTAGCCGACCAGCTCCCCCTTGGCTGACTACCCCCTACTCCGGCCTTACATCAACACCTCAAACCCGAGACCCCTCTTTCCCTCTCCTTGCTTTGCCGATCACCACCATCAACAACATCATCCTCTTGCATCAATCCCTTCTCTCCTTGTGGTGTTCGCAAAGTGGGTGCTTGCCACTTTGATCGTTGCTTCAAGGAGGATCGTTCGTGCGAAGTTTTGTTCGTGGTTGCCTGGATTCGTGTTTGTAGCGGATTTCGTTCGTGGATTTTGCTTCTCTTCGCGTTTGCATCGTTGTTCATCCCCAAATTAGGACAAGTAACTTGTACTCCAATTCATTTGTTTGATACAAGTCCCAAAGTTCACTTATAGTGTAGTTGGGTCTAGAGACAACCTTAGATTATATTTTCCTTGATGGGTTTTGTCTCTATTGTGATATTTTGGCCATAGAAGACTCACAACACAATTCTTAACATGAAATAACCTAGGATTCGCCATTCTTGAATTTGGATCGTGTATGTGTGAATATTGCGTGTTTTTGTGTTTTGGTTGATACCCATGTGAAATAATAGGCGTGGACATGTTAATAACTCTAAATCATGATGTTTAGACACTTGGTAGGCTTTATTTCAAGTTTGGATGTGTTTGGACTAATATTCTAGAATCTATGTTGTTTTTGTTTTAAGGGGAAAAATCTGTATTTTTGGCACTGTTCTGTTTTGTTTGCTGTTTTCGACTGTGCTACAGTCAGTATCTTGATTTCAGTATAAAACAGGAATTTTAGATAATTTTGTCTATTTTCAAATCCCACTGACTTTGCTTGATTTTGATTTCGTATGACTGAGTTATGGCTGTTTTAGTACAGAAGTGTCGATCTACTCCAGATTCTATTTTTGGTTGATTTTGTAAACAAACTATTTTCAAGAACTATGTTATACATATTATTTTGATCTAATATTTTGGTTAGTGTTTCTTTATTAAGTTAGGGATTACCCAGAGTTTTGGTGAATTTTATTGATAATTTTTATGTGTTGTTTCATGCTCGTTTCTAAAATCTATACATACTGTATTTTGCTCGCTGTTCTGTAAAGAACCCTATTTTCACTATGATTCCTTTTGCTGTATGAAAATTATTTGTGAAATGTGAAAGTTAGTAAATTCTATCTATTTTCATATCCTTTTGGCAGAATTGGATTTCGTTTCACTGGTTGCGAGATATCTTAGTTTTCGTACAGCAGTGTTGGAAATTCCAGATTCGCTAAACTATGTTTTCTTGATGCTTTTGTATTTTTGATGACTAATCTATTCTTACTGAAAAATTCTGAAACTCTATATTTTGATACGGGACATATAGGGGAATACCCCAGATTTTTCGTGGATTTAGTTGATGTGTTTTCATACTGTTTTCATGCTCATGAATTCGTTTTCTTGATTTCTGCCTGAACCTAGTTTCTGTATTCAAATCAGTTTTGAGCTGTGTTGTTGTGAACTAGTATATGACTTAATTATACTCGATGTATTCGTGTGGATGTCTACTTTCCAGATCCTTCGACGGATCCAGATTTTCTTGTTCGTAATTCTTGAAATCACTATTTTACTACAGCATGGTCTTGCTGTCCTGAACTTGAGATGTGTTTATTTTGTTCCCTTATGAAATATCTTGCACTTGTACATGCTTAGTTTGCTACCTGAACTTGCCACATGATCATGCCATACTATTCTTCATATGTTTTGCACATTTACATGCTGGTATGAAATAAATAATAAAATTTTCCAAGCCGGGGTTAAGGGTAAGATCTAGTAGTGGATAGGGTAGAAACGTGTACTCAGAAGAACCTAGTGGTTATTGGAGCTTGTTTACATGTGGAGCTTGACACGATATACATGACACGTACACACATGACACTGGAGCTTGTTTGGGTTTTGGAGCTTGTTTACATGATACATGATTACATGATACTTGGAGCTTGTCCCTGATTACACTGCCCTGTATGGTCCCCTACAAAATCTAAAGCGAAACAGTTTATTGTAGCAACCATGTAGTAAAAACCAGGATGCATGAAGTGCTACCTAGATAGTAAATCACACAAGACTTGATACATGCTACTTGAACATGATACTTGAACCTAATACATGCTTGATTGATACTTGACTACATGATACATGAGACTTGATTACATAAGACTTGAGATTTGATACATGATTACATGAAACTTGACACTTGATGCATGTTTACATAATGCTTGATTTCTTGACACTTGATTCATACCAATTACACTTGTTCACGTTTGCCATGCTCGTTGTTTTTGTTGGACATCATGATTATACCATGCTAGGTTTGATACTTAGATTCACCCTATTTCCACGCACTTGTATCTTACACTATTTGTGACCCGCGACTTGCAATTGACGGGTACTTGTTTTCTTTTTTTCTCCTTCTCCTGCAAATTAAATAATTGTAGATCAGGATCTACGGCTGCCAGATGGTATTTGCGAGATGATGTACTAGAGCTGGATTACATGCTTTATTTAATTATTATTACTATTTGTTGCTTGAACTTGAATAAGATGTACTTGATGACTTGGATATTTATCTTGTATTTGGGCGATGTGACCTAGGATATTTGACTTGTTCAGAACTTGATTATTTGAGATTACTGTATTTGGTTTTCAAGTAATTTCTGTTGGTATCTTGTTTCAATTATGCGTGAATGGTTGTGCCTTTCGCTTCCGACTCTGATTATCTTGAGAAGTATTGTAAAGATTCTTGAATAGCTTATGGATGATGAAAATCATTCGCTGGGCTTTTGTTACGTATCCGTATTCCATATTCATTTGGAAAGCGGGGCATGACAGTACTATTCATTCTTATAATATATATCTTACTTTACTTTTCAGTCTTATAATATACTTTCTTCACTTTTCATTCACATATTACCTAACACACTTTCTTTACATTTCATGTTTCATCTCATAACACATTTTCTTCACTTTTCATATTCGTTCACAAAGCACCACTTCTTCACTTTGCATATTCATTCTCATACATACTTTCTTTACCTTTCATATTCATTCACATACTCATAACACATTTTCTTTATTTTCTCATTCTCATTTCATATCATACACTTTCTTTACTTTTTTTTTCTTTTCACATCATACACTTTCTTAACTTTTTCATTTTCATTTCATATTTACCCATTTGATTTATTTGTCGGCCAGTGCCCCACATCATCCCAAATATTGAAAGCCGATAGCCTAGTAAACGGGTGGACCACTGCCCACCAAGGGTCTTACACATCCGAGGCTACTTCTTCCTCCGAGCCTATGCTAGCGAGGGAATACACCGCATCCCAAGTAGAACTTGGATAATATACATCGCACCCCAAATATAGTTTGGGTAATAATCACCGCACCCTAAGAGAAACTTGGGTAATATAACACCACACCACAAACATAGTTTGGGTAATAAACACCGCACCCCAAGCCAATGCCTGGGTATTAGGAGGTCTAGCCCAAACCCCCAGGATTTTTGTAGGCACTGGTGAACAAAATTTAACTTTTATAATCATTTTCATCTCATCTTTTTATCCCTTTTTATTATTACATGTCATCTCATCTTTTATCTTAACAAATTATCACATATTATGCGTACACCAGACTATTTATCTTATCATATTATCAGGGTTATTTATCTTATCATTTTACCGCCTATTATACATATACCATGTTATTTATCTTATCAGATCCATTTGTCATATATTATTTCACCTTAATTATCTGCATATCATACATATACCAAACCATTAATTTCATCTTTTATCGAAGTTCTCTTTAAAAACCGACGCTACCACACCAAAATCGAAAGAGCATGCCAAAATCTAGTAAAATCCCGAAACAAACCAAAGCTTAAAGTGGAGGAGTGTTTGAATGACAAAACCCTAGGTTATGGTGGTTTTGGGTTTCGGTCGGCAAAGGAGGAAGAAAGAAAGAGAAAGGATGAGGGAGAGTGGCATGGGTGTAATTTTGGGGGATTTAAATAAGAAGAAGTGTTAGAGTTTATGGCCTAAGCCCAATTTCAAATAAAATCAACATTTCATGGTTTATTTTCAATCACAAACACAAAAATTTCTAACTTCTTGCTAGGGCCAAGCAACTCCTTCAATTTATCAATTATGCAACCCTCTATTATGGACTTGTGCACAAGAAAAGTATCGGGTTAAATCGGAATCGTCTCCTCTGAGAAAACTCACCTCAAAATTCCTATATTTCAAATTTTCTCGTTTAGCCCCGAACATCCAATTTAATCATTATAAAATAAAATAAAGTCAACTAATATAAGAAAATATATGCAAAATCATAAATAAAAATAATATAAATCAAAATTTTAAGGATTTTAAAAAAAAGATATTACATTCTACACACCTCAAAAGAAGCTCGTCCTCGAGCTACGAGGGTAGAGAAAACCCCTTGAACAATTCAGGATACTTGCTCCTCACCATTTCCTCTGATTCCCAAGTTCACTCATTAACATCAGAACTCCATTGTACCTTCAGCAACTGAATAACTTGACGTCTTGTCCGCCGCACTGATCGATCAACAATAGCCACTGGCTTAATATGATATGTTATATCTGGCTGTACTTCAATCTGTGGCGGCTCCACAATTTGAGATGGATCTTTAATACACTTCCTCAACATAGATACATGCACATCATGATTGCCTGACATCTCAGGGGTAAGCTCCAAACGGTATTCCACGGTTCCAATTCTCTCTATAACCCTGATGGGCCCAACAAACCTCGGCTCTAATTTTTCCCGATTTCCAAAATGGCGTACTCCACGCATAGGGGAAACCTTTAAGAATACGAAATCTCCAACTTCAAATTCAAGAGGC
The DNA here is from genome assembly GCA_017893485.1 of Hemerocallis citrina. Lineage (NCBI taxonomy): Eukaryota > Viridiplantae > Streptophyta > Magnoliopsida > Asparagales > Asphodelaceae > Hemerocallis > Hemerocallis citrina. The sequence goes on along the minus strand of CM030359.1, from coordinate 138,809,232 downwards.
TTTTTTCGCTGATCTGCAAAACTCTTCTGTCGGCTTTGAACAGTAAGCAATATATGTCGAATGAAATTAATCTACTCAGAAGTCTCCCGAATCATATCAGGCCTAAGCAACGGTACATCTCCTACCTCTGTCCAACATGAAGGAGATCTGCAAGGTTGCCCATATAATGCCTCAAAAGGTGCTCTGCCAATACTCGCCTGATAACTATTATAGTATGCAAATTCAATCAATGGAAGATGATCCTCCCAACTACCTCCAAAGTCCAAGACACAAGAACGAAGCATGTTCTATAAAATATTATTCACCCGCTCATTCTGACCATCTGTCTTGGGATGATAAGTCGTGCTCAAATCCCACATCTATCTCTGAAAGGATCTCCAAAATTTGGATACAAACAAGGAATCCCGATCTGATACAACAGAGCTAGATACTGCATGCAACCGAACTACCTGTTGAATGTACAATCTGGCCAAACTATCCACTGTCCGGGTAACCTGCACCGGAATAAAGTTAGTCGACTTCGTTAATCTATCCACAATTACCCAAATACTCTCATTTCCCCTACGAGAAACAGGAAGTCTGCAACACCCCGCAAAATAGTATATAGCTATTTTGCATTGCAATCCATGCACATTTGAGAATTGCACGCAATTACATATTTTTCTAATAATTATTAGTTTTAATTGAGAATTTTCAAAGATAATGGTTATTCTGAACCAAATAATATAAACTCAGGACATCTTCTCGATTAAACTGTGGAATTGCCCCGATTGTTTTGACAAGACGATCTTCGGGAAAATAATAATTTTAAAACATAATTTTTTATAAATTCAAATTATTTTATTGTGAGTATTTAGATAGATGTCTATATATATGTTTGATTAGATTGTACTGGATCGTGTATCATCGTATATAATATACGATCTATAATTGGTTTGAATGAGAATATGACTGTATATATATTCTATAATTTAAATATTTGAATGTATTTTGTTTTCTATGTAACTAACCACATATTTTTTGACCTAGGGTTAGGGTTAGTAACTTAGGGTTACTTGACCTAACCTAGAGTTAGGAAACCCAAGCATCATGTTGATCTGGCTTGAATCTTGATGATATCCAATGGTGGGAGACATAGCCATGTTGATTTTTTCATGAGAAGATGAGAAGCTACTTGAAGTTACTAAGACTTTTGTGTTGGCTCTCATCCATCCATCCATTTCCATACACCCACCCACCATCCATCACCACCCTCCACCTCATCACACACCACCCCTACCCTCCATCCAATTTCCGGCCCAAAACCAAGAAACCTCCACCTCCATTTTCTATTTAACCTCCAACACTTCACCATTTCCTCCATTTTCTTCTTTTTGTTCTTGAGTTCAAAAAAAAGAAAAATAGAGAGGAAGAAAGAAAAGAAAGATAAAAGAGTGAGAAAGAAGAGTGTTTTAGCCACAAAAAAATATTTACTCTTTTGTAGGTATTGAATAAAGTGGAGCTAGCATGGTGAAGGAGAAGGAGAGGTTAAAGACTAGGTTTTTTTCTCCACTTTAAGGTGGGTTCTCAAATCTAGTTAGTTTTTGTTTCTGTATGAATTGGTATGTAGTAGCAGAGGAAAGTAACATGAATACCATGCATGGGTTTCCTATGTTATGTAAAAAGGGAACTTATATGTTAACACAATTCATACTATGTTTCCATGTTGAGAACATATGTGATGTTGTGACTTAGGAACTTCCTACCAAGCAAACGGCTTAGAATTTGATCATGAAATTTTTACAGCATGTTCTAGGATGAGTTTAGAGCAGCCTTTAATTTAAGTTGATATTTTTCTGGTTTTGTTTAGTAGCTCAACATATTTTATATTTTCGGAACAAAGAGTATGAAGGAAATTGTGTTTGTGCTTGATATGAAGTCATGTTTGAAAGGTCATATTGTGAAATTGGTAAAGTAATTTGAGCTTAAATTTTTACTAGAGGTACTTGGATGTATTAAAAATATAAGTTTCAAATTTCAGATTTTTTGAGTTTATTTGCTATATTTAAAAATTCAGTTTTGACAACTGGTTCAGAGCCCAGAACTATCTCTGTTTTGTCTCAATGATGAAGTTTGATAAAACATTTCTAATTCATGGAGTATAATCTTACATCAAAATTTTTATTTTAGCATCTATTATGTGCCTAAATTGTATATCTAAAATTTTGGAAAATTTTGATAACAGTAGATGGGGTTTTAAAATTAGTTTATAACAATAGGTTTTATGCACTGCTAAGAACATAAGAAAATTTTCTACGAACTTCAAAGGACTATAACTCTCTGTGTATGTGGAATCTAAATACAATTTTTTTGTATGTTAGACTTGTATATGTCTAGTTACTGAATCCAACATTTCATAAGTATTGAAATTATGGTTGAATTGGTATTGAATTTGGATTGGACTATGTTTAGTTTCAGCTCTGAGTTAGTTAGGCTGTGAAGTTGTGAAATTCTGGAATTGTACGTTTAGAATATGCAAAACTGACAGACTAGAGACTTGTAGTAAAGAGTCTTATCTTTCCAGAACATCATGAATCATGCAATTTCAATTTTTGGTGTGAAAGATATGATTTTTCCAAGTTGATGCAGAACCAGGCTTAGTAGATGACCCAGCTTTGATAAAGTGGGCTAACTTTTCTGTGTGTACATTGATAGAAATTGGGGTTCTAAAGTACTTTAATGGATGAATTTGGGGATGTGGCAATGAGGAAGTTGTAGTAGACACTCTGAGCATTCTATAGAATCTGGAATCGCGAAATTTCGTTAAATGAGCCAGTTTTTATGCTATTAGCAAGATGCAGCAGATGCAATGAGGAAGTGTACAGCTGAGAACATACAGGATTTTATAGCATCTAGATGGCTGAATCTGAAGAAATGGTTAACTAGAGACTTGTAGTATATAGTCTTAGATTTCTAGAATGGGTAAGATCATGCAATTCCAATTTGTATCTTGAAAGCGATGAATTTTCTTAGTTCAGGAGTTGTGTTTAAAAGTCGATATAGAATTGCGTAAACCTGTTCTAACAGTAAACTTGTGTATTTCTGGAACCCAGTGATTGAAATATGAGAAAATGATCAGCTAGAGAATTGAAGTAGGCATTCTTAGCTTTCCAAAAGAATATTAAATTATGGATTTCCAGTATGTGGGTTAGACGTTATGGATGTTTCAATGACTCGGTAGATTCATGTTAGTAGTAGATGTGTTTAGTAGCAATTACATGCTAAAATACTTGTTCTATCAGGGTTTAAGTTGACTCATTAAGTAGGTTGGTTTGCTTGATTTGAGTTATCCGAGGGATCGTCTAGGGTAAGGTATGACCTACGAATGAAAACCTTTAGGCTAAAAGTGAATTTTTATGCCACGAGAACTGGATGGTCATCTTTTGTGCGCCGATGAACTCTTAGCTGATGGTTAATTGATCGCGGGCCAGAATACTGGATGCAATCTGAGTCAGATATGGTGACAAACGATGGAGATCAGGTCGCCAGTGTTTGATTGACTCTATAAGGTCAGATCCATTACTAACCTAGGTATTACTGAACTTAATTGTGATTGGTATCTTGATGCCCTGAGTCTGTCAATGGTCGGGTGTTGGTGTTGTGTATGTTTACCTTCATTCACGGATTTTTATGCAACCCTTGGGCGCCGATATACTGCCCGCTGAGGGTCACGTGCCTGGGATATGGTCGAAGACTTATGAAGATGTTGGTAATCGATGAATGTTGGTTCACCGGGATTAACTATTATTTTTGACAAACCAGTCAAGCTCAATCATTGTTTTAAAACACTGTGCGTATTTTTGACTATACAACATTTTTCGGGCAACACTAATAATTAAAGTATTTTCCTTTCCGCTTAAGGATCGAGTTGGTGTTAGGGGTGATATCCTATAATTCGATTTGTTCTAAGGGCCAGCACTAGGCAGTGATAACCAGGAATTTTCTTTTCCTGTCGTAGGGATACGTAATGAGTTTGCGTACCTCGGTCTGTTAATTTCCAAGATATCGGTGGTAAGAATGGGATGTTTCCTGTTCTATATTGGTGACGGATGGGCCATAGGGTTGCACACTCTATGCGCCTTCGGTGCCAACTTGGTGCGAGGAGTACCTTGCAGTTCGTCACAGCTTTCGGTGAGATGATCACTACTACTTATTCGCAGTAACGGGACGAGATACGAACTGTATGCCTCACTAGCCACGTTATGACGGAAACAGGATGAGTACAATAGTAGAATACAATGCATGGTGAGGGTTTGAAACACTGAAATGGAGAAGATGGCTTGATTTGGAGCATATGTAGTATGGGATGCATGCTTGTCCAAAGTCATGATGACATTAGACTAAGTGCTTTTATTTTCTGTACATTGTGTACTATGCATTATACTTTAGATCATGGCATACACTAACACTAGGAAAGTAAGATGCACGATTCTGTTTTCATCAAGGGCAATTTGTGATTGCTAGTTGGAGATCGTTGTTTTCTTATCAGCACTGCGTTAGTATAAATACCGACGTGCCCACTCAATTAGGTGCTGGGAGCCAGGTCGCGAATGCAGGAAGGCTCAGGACCAATGGAGCATCCAATGGGATTATTAGCAATGCCTTCCGCCCATAGAGCAGGTGCAGAGAGATCAGAGTAGCGTAGCAGAAGATTCAAGCTACAGGGTGCATCTCAGGAAAGCAGTTTGACCATTCAGTGGAGTGCCAGTGGAAGATTAGTTGATCACTACCGTTCCAAAGGGCAGGCGATGGAAGATACTTCGGAGTATTTGTAACACTTAAATGTAATTTGTATTCCTTGTTTAAGAAAAATATAATGATTGTAATTGATGATGTAATGATTTCTTTTGGCAATAAAAAGTTTTTAAATTTTCGTGTTATTACTATGTTGAGATGCATTTGAAGGAAAATATTCTAGTTTTGTGTCATGGATTCTGGTAGTGGGATCCGAGGCGCTACAGAAGTGGTATCAGAGCTGACTTCAGATTGCAGTCTAACACAGTAGGAAATTAAAATTTAAAATGACAGTTAGAGTGTCTTGCCCCACTTCCCGAAAATACAGAATACGAGCACATGACATTGGCCCAGTGAATGACTAACGTTATCCATAAGTTGTTTATCCGATCAACTCAACAATATAATAAATACAAAACAATTGCGTAGACAATAATAATAATCTCACGAACAATAATATTTGGAATGAAGAAATATGAATATCTAAATACAATAATAATCCAGCATCTGGAAACAAATAATAGCAATATTCGGGTCAATAGCCCACAATACAATGAAATAACAATAGTTCAATAATTAAGTCTCCATAACAAAGCAATAATTTATCAAGCAGTGACGCTATCAATTTCTTCACAAATGTTGTTCTCCCAATCCATCAGGCAATTGTCCTTCAACACCTATAAACACTTATCTAAGAAGAGGAGAAAATTTGTTCTTAGATAAAGTCAAGGACAGCAAGTAGAGAAAGCAAGGAACAATGGAATAATGATATAACAATGAATTCAATGGATCAATAGGAATCAATAACATGGGATAATAACAATAGTCAATATCGATGCAATAGTTGTAAACAATGATTCAATAATCGATGACAATATTCAATGATCAATATCAATAACACTTTGACAATATTCGATATCAATAGGAACAATGATGAACAATATGCAGTGTCAATGTCGTGTCAATTCTTAAGTCTATTAATCATTTTAATCTTAACTAATGTAGCACTTGATGCGTCCCATTTATTTACCACATAGTTGCTACATACAAACAAGTTACATTTAAACTTAGTGGTGGATTTTACAGTTCATGTACTCGGCAAAGATATACAATAATGACCGATGACCGAATCAATCGAGATACTGCAATCAGTAATCTATAATCAACCGATGACCGATATGACCGATAGACCGATAGACCGATAAATAGTGAAACACGGGCCCCTCCTCCTAGTACAGTCCTTATATTGTCCACTATTAAAGTCAACTCTTAAACCCCGGCTTGTTAATTATTTTATTAATGCAACAATACAATATGCAATTTGAGACAGGAGATGAACAACAGTATCTGTAGAACCCCGCATTTTCAAATATTATTTTAAATATTTGAAAATGAATTAAAATGATTTTCTGGAGATTTAATAAATATTTTCTAAAGATTTATTTTTTACAAGTGCGAAACACGTGCAAATAGTTTCTTGAGAAGTTCAAAGTCAAATTTTCTTTATAGAAAATCATTATTTAATATTTGGAATTTATTTATTATTTTTCCAGATTTTTCTGAAATTAATTGGATCTATTTGTAATTTTTGAGAAAAGAAGGACATTTTTGCAAATTTACCGTTTTTTGGGGTTGAAATGCAAAATGTATTTTCTGGACGTTTTGAACAGTACCGATTGAGATTAATGAGTATATTTTACTTTTAAATCCTAATTTAAATGATTTTTTGAGTTTCCAAGAATAGAACTATATATATGTAAAGTTATATTTTGGGAGGACTATTTTGCAAATGCATTTCTAAAAACCCTAAATCATTATTTTCGGCCTATATAAGTGGGTGTGCAGCCGTCATTCGCTACACAACATTATATTTTGTGATTTTTGAGGATCAAGAGGAGGATTGTGGATCTCGCAAAAAGGGGGACTTTCTTGTCGAATCTCTTCATTCCTAAGGTGAGTGATATAAAATTTGTTTTGTTGTTGATTTATGTGAATGATTGTTTTGTTGTTTGTTTTGACATGCTTGTTTATTTAGTGTATTTTTGTATGTGAGCGATGCAATGGTTGTTGTTTGGATTATGTATGTGAAATCTATGCATGTTTAGTAGATCTTGGTTGATAAAGTTGTTATTGCTAGAAAGCATGTTTAAGATTTGAGTATGATTATGACAAAAAGGGATTGGATGGATGAACATCTGGATCTTGTGATTACCAATCAGATTTTTGGTTACGAGTTGTGGAAGAAATTCAGTATTGACAAATCCTAATGGAAGAATTAGGAATTAGGAACAAGAGAATTAAGTTTTGAGATATTGGTTGATTTGGGGAATTATATCTATAATGAGGATTATTTGAGATTGTCAATTTTACCTGAATACAAATTATTTTAGTAAATGTTACCGCTGATTTCGGTGTGGGGGTAAACAGATGAGATTTGTGAGTTCGGGAAAACCTGAACAGTTGATCCAAGCCTTCTTGCTCCTGCCGCGACCTGCAAAGAAGTGCGAGACACCGAGGTTGATTCCGGCGACGCACCCTCCGACGCTCTTGTCAGTAACCAGTGGTGATTAAAGAAAGAGCTTAAGGTGGAAAAAGAGTGATTATCTGGTCACAGTGGCAGAGGGGAGGTATTTATAGTCGCCAGGGGAGTGATTAGAGGCTTGATTCCCTGTGTAACTGCTAGGAGAAAAATCCTCACAGCCTGTTTAGGAAACTAACCCCTGATTCCCGATGAGAGCAAATCAGGCTTGTTGACTTGGTCAAATCAGTGATCCTGATTTGTCTCCTGTTGGTCTGGGTTCGCTTCGGGTCGGGACCCGTACCCAATTGGAATGGACCCGTTCGTGGATTATTGGATCTGTGAGAAGGAGATCCATTACCCGCTTTGGATTCGCTTGTATGTGAAATTACCGTTTTACCCCCGAGCTTCAAGATTCGCAACCAATCTGGACGATTCCGATTTAACCCCATTTTTAGCCATATCACGAGCCCCCCACTCCTAAAGACTGAGTGTGATCAGCCTTTGAGGAGTAGTTTAACTGTTTTGGTGGCTAGTGGAGTTGTATCGGAGTTCAAATGGAGGATTTTGAATCTCGAAGGGGGTAGTGAGGTAATTTTTTGATGCCACGTGCTGTTCTCTAGCCATATCGAGTATTTGACGGCTTTTATCTATTTTTTCGGATTATTTATTCAATTTTGCGATGTGTTTACTAATCGATCGGGGGCCTTAACAGTGCATTCTAGGCAATAATTGTTCGTTCGGGGGCTCAAAAATATACCCCCGAATTTTTAATTATTTTCTAGAATTTTTACTTAATTTTCCCGAATTTTTAGCAATTTTTTCGCAATTTTTAAATAAATAAAACGATTTAAATAAATAAAAAATAATTTTAAATACCGACTTATGATGTGGCTCGATCTGGGCCGTCGATCATGAACGGACGCAAATTTTTGAGAGATCTATCGGTTGTTATTGCTCGGACGCTTTTTCCTCCGTTTGTGAGCTCGGGAAGGCACTCGCTCGGCCGCCGACCAGAGGGTAGGGGTTCGGCAGGCCGAGCGACGTGGCACAATCTGAGCCGTCCGGTGATGGAGTGAATCCCAAGAAAATGCTATCTTGTCTTTTAGCGCACATGGCGCAATCTGGACCGTTCATCATTAGGGGAACGAATTTCTGAGAGATCCGACGGTTGTAGTTGCTCGGATGTTTTTTTCTCCATTTGCGAGCTCGGAAAGGCACTTGCTCGGCAGCCGACCGAAGACAGGAGGTCTCAGCAGGTCGAGCGACATGGCGCAATCTGGGCCATCGGATGACGACGTGCATCTCAAGACGGGCACATTTCCCAAGAAAACACTATCTTGTCGCCTAGTGTCCTCGGCGAGATCTGGGCCGTCTGATCGAGATCATGCGCGAAAGTTGAGGAGAAAGTGATTTTTCTCTGTTTGCGAGCTTGGAAAGGCACTTGCTCAGTATCCGACCGAAGACAGGGGGTCTCGGCAAGTTGAGCGACGTGGCGCAATTTGAGCCATTGGATGACGACGCGCATCTCAAGACGGGCACATTTCTCAAGAAAACACTATCTTGTCGCCTAGTGTCCTCGACGAGATCTGGGCCGTCTGATCGAGATCATGCGCGAAAGTTGAGGAGAAAGTGAGTTTTCTCCGTTTGCGAGCTCGGAAAGGCACTTGCTCGGTATCCGACCGAAGACAGGGCGCAATCTGTCTCGAGACGATCCTGTTCCCAAGGGCATTAATGGTGCCCCAGGGGTTGTGCGGGTTCCACCTTCCCCAGATCATTAAGGATAATTCCTTCAATTAATGCGTGGCGTTTCAACTTCCGAGGGTCATAATGGCCAGATCTTGGAGGAGAGCTTATAAGTACCCCAATCCCTTTGTCATTTCAATCGCAACAATGTAGAGTTTCAAACCTCGGAGGTATTGGCCTTGGGTAACTTCTCTTTCGAGGTCCGAAGGGGTGGTTGCTTTTTGCCTTTTCTTCTCCCGTTCTGACGGCCCCCAAGTGGATGTCAGGAGCGGGGGGAGAACAAGACAGTAGTGGTGACGACCGTAGTCCGGACCCGAGGGACGAGTTACTTCGGAAGGACGGGTGGTCACTCTTTTGCCTTGTTCTTCTCCCGTTCCTTATGCCCCCAATGCGGGTGTCAGGAGCGGGGGAGGACAAGGCAGTAGTGGTGACGACCGTAGTCCGGACCCGAGGGATGAGTTAGTTCGGAATGACGGGTGGTCGTTCTTCCACCATGGTCTTCTCCTGACTCTGATTGCTCTAACGTGGGTGTTAGGGTCGAGGGAGATCATGGTGGAAGAGGTCATGACCCATGTCCGGAGCCGAGGGGTGAGCTACTTCGGAAGGACGGGTGGTCACCCTTCCACCATGATCATCACCCGATTTTGACCGGCCCGATGCGGGTGTCAAGATCGGGGGTGATCCTGGTAGAAGGGGTGATGACCAGAGTCTGGATTTGTGGGACGAGCCTCGGTTGGATGGGTGGTCGTTCTTCTACCGTGATCTTCTCCCGATTCTGACGGCCCCGGCGTGGGTGTTAGAATCGGAGGATCACGGTAGGAGAGGTGATGACCCAAGTCCGGTCCAAGGGGAGGGTTTGCTTCGGAACGACTGGTGGTCGTTCTCCCGCCCAAATCTTCTCCTGACTCTGACGGCCCGGATGGAGGTGTCAGGGTCAGGGGAGATTTGGGCCGAAGGGTAGACCACCGAAGTCTGGGTCCGAGGGACCATGTTCAGATCCGAGGTACTGTGTGTTTCGGAAGGATGTGGGGGTCGTTCTTCCGCCTAGATCTTCTCCCGATTCTGAAGGCCTGGGTAGAGGTGTCAGGGTCGGGGGAGATCTCGGCAGAAGGGTTGACCGCTGAAGTCCAGATCCGAAGGACTGCAGCAGCTTCGGGATGACGGGCCTCTTCCCATCTCTGTCTTCCTTCCGGGCCGACAGCTTCCGATGGTTGTCGGCCCGAAGGAGTTAGATATGGGGGTGCACCGATCTGTTTTTGACAGGGCCCTGTGGGTCGGCAGAATACCGTCCGAGACATGGGGCCTGGGGGGCACGCCGAGGGCGGTGCCTTAAACTTTGAATTCAAATTTTTTCTGGTTTCTTCAGACAGAGGTGGGATATGGAGGAAGTGTAGGCCATCCGAGCGACTCGACGTAATCTATACCGTTGGATGGCGTCGCGCATCTCGAGACAGGCACATTTCTCGAGAAAACACTATCTTGTCGTCTAGTGTTCTCGGCAAGATCTGTGCCGTCTGATTGAGATTTCACGCGAAGTTTGAGGAGAAGGGGAGTTTTCTCTGTTTGCCAGCTCGGATTGGTACCTGCTCGGTAGCCGACCGGTCTCTTTGCTGGCATGGTCGAATGGCCTATGGTTCGGCTCCCGATCCCGTTATACCGAGCTAGTTGACTTGGCGAAGAAGACAGTTGTGTTGGGCCTTCGCGACGTTTCGAGAGCGGCCCAAGAGTCGCACTTTTTCGTTTGGAAGTCCAAGGGACGTTCCTTTTTACTATAAATCTTCACCCCCCCTTAAACCAAGTCTCATTATTTACTTTTACTCTCTCTCTTCAGTTCTTACTTTTGTTTTCGAAGTTTTTAGCTTTCTGGTGGTGGTGCTAGCTGTCGCGGCGAGGCGTTCCTTGTCTCCGGTGAACTTCCCGACCGTACCTATCACTTCGAGGTCAGTCTCTCTCCCTTCTCTTTTAGAAAAATGGTTAAGATTACGGATGAGACCCCCGCCTCGGAGCAAGCCGTTGGCCGAGCGGGCGGAGGAGAGGAGATGGTGGTTCTGGAGCCGACCGATTAGCACGTCGTACGTCCGGATAGAGAGGGCGAAGTGGCCGAGCTGCCTAAGGAAGTCGCGGCGGTGTCCCAGAAGGGTAAAGCGGTGGTCACAATCGTGGAAACGCCGAAGACCGGGGGAGCGTTCGGTCGGCAGCCCATTGCTCTGTCGAGCGTGGGAGGTGTACGGGACTATGCCGAGGACATTTTGGAGAAAGTGACCCAAGGCACGGCGAAGGCGGTGGAGGAGAATGAGCCGAGAGAGCTGTCCGAGGTGGACCATACCATCTCGTCTCTTACGGAGGCCGACCTTCACCTGATCCGAAAGGGCTTCCGGATCCCTGCCGACTACGGACTGCTCCTCCCCGGGCCGGGTTTCCGAGCCAATACGAAGTCTTCGTCAGATGTGTGCGTCTTTCCGGTCGACTCCCTCACTGCTGGATTCCGCTTTCCTCTCCACCCGTTCGTTGTGGATGTCTTGACATGGTACGGTTTGTGCCCCGCCCAGCTGATGCCGAACACATGGAGGCATGTCATAGCATTCGTTCTCCGGTGCCAAGAGGTTGGTGCCGAGACGAGTATGTTTCTCTTTCGGAGCCTCTACCGACCTTGTCAGCCAAGGCGAGACGAACAAAGGTTCTATCTTTCGCCACGAACGGGCGTGAAATTGATCGAGAATCCGGACTCGATCAAACATTGGAAGGAAAAGTATTTCATCATCCGAGCCCCCGCGCCGTGGGTGATACCGACAGTTTGGGCGAAGGATGGCCTGCCTAAGCGAACCAAGAAGGAGCCGGTGCTGAGTGACGAGGAGATAGAGGTCCACAAGAAGCTCCTCGCCCTGCCAGCGCTAAGCTGGAAGGATATTACCGAGGAGGATTTGTTCCGAGGGGGTCTCAGTCCGATCGACCCTAGTATGCTTCTGGTATTTATACTCTTTGCTTAAAGTTCATGAAAATTTTTCTAAGTTTTTTTATTCGGTTTGTGCGGAGACGATGAAGCTGGACTACAAAGCTCTGATGGCGAAGGGCAGGTCGGAGTAGGAGGCGAAGAAGAAGAGGCCTTCGGCGGGGCCTCAGGATGGCCGAGCCTCGAAGAAGCCTTCGGTCGCGAAGGTCGCCGCACAGCCGAAGGTCATGGTCCTCGAGCAGGGGGAAGTCATGGTCCTCGACCCTCCTGCCTCGGGTACGCCGACACCGACCTCGAAGGGGATGCTCCCGGTTCGTCGAGCGGTGCGTTCGGCATGAAGGAGGTGCTGTCCCTCCAAGTTCCGCCCCTCACTGCCGAGGCGGAGACGATTTTGACCGAGCGTCATAAGCAGATCTTCGTCTCTGACTGGCAGGTGATGAACGTCGACGGCTTCTTGGGCGATGGCAACATTTGCATGGAAGCGGTGAGGCACCTGCCGACCCCAAAAGATCGAGCGACCCTAAAGGCCGGGCTAGTAGGGGACGCCGCGATGCAGATTGCTCGGAATACCATGTCGGTAAGTAGGCCGAGCTCTCCCTCATCCAAATTTCTTTCTTAGAATTTTTCTAAGTTCTTGGGTTCGGGTTCTGATGTGCCGTTCTTTTTTCAGACCCTCTGCCACTTCAATTTCCTGCTCGAGGAGTTCGTGAGCAAGGAACAGTAGAATGAACTGGAGAGGGCGGAGCGTGTTAAGGTCGCGAAGCAGCTTGATGCCGAGCAGCTCCTCTCGACAAAGAGGGGTGCCGAAGTGGCTGGGCTGGAGAAGCAGCTGGCCGACGCCATTCAGCTGTCGAAGGACACGGCGACCAAACTTGAGGCCTCGGAGAAGGAGGTTGCCGAGCTGAAGGAGGAGCTGGCCAATGCTCGGTCGGAAGCGGAGAGGGCTCGGAAGAGGGCCGAGAAGATCATGGCCAAACAGCAGAGGAAGGTGAAGAAGGTGAAGAAAGCTGTACAGGAGGAGGCCGCGCAACACATGCTCCAGAACATGGAGGACGCCTACGGTCGAGCCTTTCTCCACGTGGCTGCCCGGAACCCGGGCTTCGATGCGTCCTCCTACCGTTTTTACGACCCCGTGGAGGGGGAGGAGGAGGTTCCCGAAGGGATGCTCGGCCCCGAGGGAGAGACGGAAGGCGTCGAAGGCCCTGGAGAGACCGAGGCCAAGGGCGAGGAGGAAGACGACTCCGAGGAGGAGAGCGGGAGCGAAGGCGAAGACGGGGGCGACGGCGAGGACAAGGCCGGGGGGTCGACGGACCCGAACAACAAAAAGGTCGACCCCTGACTCGGTTGTCTCTTTTAGTCTTTCGTTGTTTTGTTTCTTTTTGTAAGCCTAACTGCGGACTGGCCACCGCTCTTTGTAAGACTTTCTTCTCGGTTTTAAATGAAAACAGTGTGTTTGGCCAAAATTTATCCAAGTGTTGAGTCTCGGATTTGCGTGTGATTAGTTGTAGATGTTTCCATGTATTGTCCCGTCGGATTTATCTCTGCTTTTCAGGTGAAGTTCGGTCCGATCACGGAGGTTTCGTACCTCCGTAAAGAGTTGATCAAGACGAAGCGAGAGCTGTCACTGAGCCGTGATAAGCGCTTTTACTTATTTTTGGAACTGGGGGAGGTAAAGGCGCTGGCCAGGGGGAAGTGTCGCGAGTTGGCGCAGCTACGAAAACGACCCCCGATCTCTGCTCTTGAGGGCGAGGTCGAGCGGCTTGGTGGGGAGCTCGTCGTCGCCGAGCGGAAGAACGAAGAGTTCTCGGCCAAAATCTGACACTTGGAGGTAGCGGGGCGAGGCCGTTCGGCAGAAGAAGAGAAGCTTGCTTCCGAGCTGGAGAAGGTGTCATCCGAGCACAAGAAGCTGCTAGCCGAGGTCGACAAGCTTAGGAGGATTACTATAGATAGGGGGATCGAGGCCACCCAATACCGACGGCTTGCGACCGATAGTGCCAACGCCTCGGGCTCGTCGAGGCTCCCTCGACTGAAGAAGTTGGCAAAGGACGATGCTTTGAGGGATAGAATCATCGAACTGGAGGAGGAGGTCGCGTCGCTCAAGCCCCTGCCCGAGAGAGCCAACGTCCGGAGCACGTCGTGTACCCGCGAAGAGAGCGAGAGAGGGATTACATTTTACGAACTTGCGACACGCTTGCCTATTACCAGGCGGAGTCCAACCGACGCTCAGAGCAGTGTGGCCGGCTCGTCGAGCGGAGCCTCGATCGGCGCCGCAGTTAGAGCCAGCAGCAAAGGGGGGTCGCGCTTCGTTGGTTTAGGATCGAGCTCGGAGGGCAGGCCTCGTCGTCCTCGCGTTTCCCTAAACCGAAGCGTTCCCCTTCCGAAGAGGCCCTAATCATGTCGTTTTTCATTTTTGTTGGTTGTTGTAAAACCTAATTGTAGGGTCGGTTCGGCCGTCTGTAACACTATTATATCTGAATGCGAATCTGAAAGTTTCTTTAGAAAATTTCCAAGTGTTGGACTTCGGCAGTATATTGAAATTTTGCTATTCGTTTTCCCTTCTTTTCAGCTCGTGGTGGCAGTCCATGACTCGGATTCCAACAGCTCGAACGAGGACGCTGAGACCGAGGTGATTTCAGGGGCGACGAAGTTCAGCTCATTGAAGTGCCGAGAGCGGCTTCGTGGCGTGGAGCTGAAGTTGCGCCGGGCTGAGAGCGAGCGGGCCCACCTCCAGTCCGTCCTCGGCCAACGGGACGTCGAGATTCAATGCATGGAGGGTAGGATCGTCGAGGTGACTCCCGTAGGGGAGGATGAAGACTCGCAGTCTGCTTTTAGCAACGCTCTTCGGGTCCAATGTATTCGGCACAATCAGTCAAAGATAATAACCGAGCGAGACGATTTGGTCTATGAGATCCATCACTTGCAGACCGTGGAGGCAAAGCTTCGGAAATAGGTGGAGGAGCTATTGGCCGAAGTGGATGGGCTGGCGACCAAACAGACCAGTGAGGATATTTCTGTTTGAACGCCAAGTGTTGTGGGTCGGCGTTGTATTTTTGTTTTCTAATAACACTTTGAGATCATAGAAAGATTGCTTTGTACTATGCCCAGATCATTAATAAAATTTCTCTTAAGAACTGGCATCCCTTTTGTTGCTATGCGTATTGATCTCGTGTAAGTGTGTCGGTCGTGTTGAGGTCTACGAACCGAGCGTGTCAGTTCCGTCGGCGAGAGTATCGAACCGAACCGGTTCCTATGAGAACAGTATCTTGTCGTTTAGCGACTCTGACAAGGTACGGCACGAATCCCGAGGCGGCTCAGTCCCCAAGAAAATGCTATCTTGTCGTTTAGCATCGGTGGCAAGATCTGAGCCGTTGAATGTAGGCACGAATCTCGAGGCGGCTCAGTTCCCAAGAAAATGCTATCTTGTCGTTTAGCGTCGGTGGCAAGATCTGAGCCGTCTAATCGAGATCATGCACGAAAGTTGAGGAGAAAGTGAGTTTTCTCCGTTTGCAGGGTCGGGAAGGCCCCTGCTCGGCAGCCGACCGAAGGCGTGGGGTCTCGGGCATCGGCTGCTAGGCAAGATTGTTCGGATTAAGTGGCCGGACGTAGCTTCGGTATCCCTCTACTGGCGAAGCTGAGGGGTGGACCATTCCTAGTCTGCCACGAAGCAAGCTTGGGGGGACTGGGAGCCAAGTGTTGGACTCTGGGGCCATTGGTGTAGTTCGATGGTTGTGGGAGCAATTCCGAACGACGATCTACCTCTGGCTCGTCCGGGGACGAGCCGAGGAGGTAAAGTCGAGCCGAGTGTTGGACTCTGAACCATCGGTGTAGTTCAACGGTTGTGGGAGCAATTCCGAACGGCGATCTACCTCTGGCTCGTCCGGGGACGAGCCGGGGAGGTAAAGTCGAGCCGAGTGTTGGACTCCGAACCATTGGTGAGTTCAACGGTTGTGGGAGCAGTTCCGAACGGCGATCTACCTCTGGCTCGTCCGGGGACGAGCCGGGGAGGTAAAGTCGAGCCGAGTGTTGGACTCCGAACCATTGGTGAGTTCAACGGTTGTGGGAGCAGTTCCGAACGGCGATCTACCTCTGGCTCGTCCGGGGACGAGCCGGGGAGGTAAAGTCGAGCCGAGTGTTGGACTCCGAACCATTGGTGAGTTCAACGGTTGTGAGATCAGTTCCGAACGGCGATCTACTTCTGGCTCGTCCGGGGACGAGCCGAGGAGGTAAAGTCGAGCCGAGTGTTGGACTCCGAACCATCGGTGTAGTTCAACGGTTGTGGGAGCAATTCCGAATGGCGATCTACCTCTGGCTCGTCCGGGGACGAGCCGAAGAGGTAAAGTCGAGCCGAGTGTTGGACTCCGAACCATCGGTGTAGTTCAACGGTTGTGGGAGCAATTCCGAACGGCAGTCTACCTCTGGCTCGTCCGGGGACGAGCCGCGGCGGTAAAGTCGAGCCGGACATGGACTCCGAACCATTGGTGAGTTCAACGGTTTTGGGAGCAGTTCCGAACGGCAGTCTACCTCTGGCTCGTCCGGGGACGAGCCGAGGAGGTAAAGTCGAGCCGGACATGGACTCCGAACCATTGGTGAGTTCAACGGTTGTGGGAGCAGTTCCGAACGGCGATCTACCTTTGGCTCGTCCGGGGACGAGCCGAGGAGGTAAAGTCGAGCCGGACATGGACTCCGAACCATTGGTTGAAAAATAACGAATAACAGTGAAATAGGGGAGGAGATATGTAAACAAGTTCGTAAGCAGGACAGAGCATTCTTTATTGATAATCGACGGCGAACCGTTTTACATGTTACAGCCCATGAAAATAGATTACAAATTAGAGGAGAGGAATAGCTCGATATTCTATAATACTTAGAGTGGCGCCGGGGCGCTTTCTTGGTATTTTAGGAGGTGGTCGGCATTCCAGGTCCTCGGAAGCTCTCTGCCCTCTAGGTCTTCAAGACGATATGCTCCGGGCCGAACTACCCTCGTGATCCTATACGGCCCTTCCCAGTTCGGAGCCAGCTTGCTCTTCTGATTGGGGAAGGATATGGCCAATTTTCTCAAGACTAAATCCCCTTGCTTAAGGTTGGTGGGTCGGACCTTCTTGTTGTATGCCAGTTCAACCCTTCTTCGGTAATTCTACTGCCGAATCGACGCTCTTTCCCTCAGCTCGTCTATCAGATCTAAGTCTGCCCTGAGGTCCCTGGAGTTCTGTTCCTCGTCGTAGGCTACAAGCCGAGGGGAAGGTATTCCGACCTCGAGGGGTATCACGGCCTCGGACCCATAGGTGAGGTTGAAAGGGGACTCTCCTGTGGGGGTCCACTTGCTCGTGCGGTAGTTCCATAGGACGTTGGGGAGTTGGTCGACCCATAGGCCTTTGGAACTTTTGTCCAACCTTTTCTTGATGCCTGCAAGGATTTGCCGATTAGCATTTTCTGCCTGTCCGTTCGACTGAGGGTGGGAGACGGACGAGAAGCGCTGCTGGATGGCAAGGTCGTCGCACAGAGCTCGGAACGCTGCACCGGTGAACTGAGTCCCGTTGTCCGTCACGAGGACACGGGGGACGCCGAACCTGCAGATGATGTTCTTCCAGAAGAATTGTACCACCTTGTTCTCGGTTATTGTGGCGAGGGGCTCGGCTTCGACCCACTTCAAGATGTAGTCGATGGCTACGACCAAGAACTTGAATTGACCCGGAGCCGGAGGGAAAGGCCCTAGTAAATCCATCCCCCACATTGCGAAAGGGATAGGACTTGATAGGGAGGCGAGGTTGGCTTGAGGGAGGCGACGAATACTGGAGTGTCTCTGGCAAGAGTTGCACTGCCGAACGTGTCGCTCGGCGTCTTGAGGGAGGGTCGGCCAGAAGTACCCATAATTCAAGGCTTTCCGAGCTAAGGACCTGGATCCTGAGTGTGCCCCGCCGATGCCCTCGTGGAGCTCTTGTATGGCATAGTCGGCCTGTTCTGGAGAGAGGCATCTCAGGTATGGTCGGCCATCAAATTGAGAGAAGGAACGTTTGTACAGGACGCCCTCGATCAAGACATACCGCTCGGCTCGGGTTCTGATTCGGCGTGCTTCTTTGGGATCCTTGGGCAGGACCCCGTCCCTCAAGAATTCTACCAACGGCTTCATCCAATTATCCTGCAACATGATTGGCAGCGACTCCACCAAGTCGGGTGTCTCGTCTTCTATGCTCGGCCTAGAGAGGACTTCGATCAGTACGGTCTGTTCAAGACCTTGTAGGGAGGATGAGGCCAACTTGGAGAGGGCATCGGCCTGCGAATTCTCCTCACGAGGAACTCGTTGAATGAGCGCCTCTTCGGACCGACTCATGAGGGCCCGGACCTTAGCGAGGTACTTCGCCATCCGCTCGTCTCGGGCCTCGTACTCGCCCAAGACTTGGTTCACGATAAGCTGGGAGTCGCTGTGGATCCGGAGGAGCTGCGCCCCAGCACTTCGTGCAAGCCCGAGACCTGCGATGAGCGCTTCGTACTCCGCCTCATTGTTCGAGGCCCTGAAGTTCATACGAATCGAGTACTGGAGGACGAAGTCGTCAGGACCGTTCAGGATGATACCTGCGCCGCTTCCTTCGTTACAGGAGGAGCCATCCACGAAGACCGTCCAAATGGGGGGTCCATTCGGGACGTGGCTGACCTCAGGGATGGTGGACTCTACGATGAAGTCGGCGAGGGACCTGTGCTTTAATTGCCGTCCGAGGCTGGTAAGAGATGTCATGCTGGCTCAGCTCTATGGACCACTTCATTAGTCGGCCCGAGGTCTCAGGCTTGTGGAGGATCTGTTTTAGGGGCTGGTCGGTGAGGACAACGACCGAGTGGGATTGAAAGTACGGCCGAAGCTTCCTCACTGCCATGACCAGGGCGTAGGCAATCTTCTCTATCTTCGGATAGCGGAGCTCGGCATCCCGAAGCACCTTGCTCACGTAGTAGATGGGCCTTTGGTCCCGGTCCTCCTCTTTCACCAAGACGGCACTTAGCATGCTGGCTCACCATGAAGCCGAGGAACTTTCCCGAAGAGACCCCGAACGCACATTTGTTCGGGTTCAGCCGCATGCTGTGCCTCCTCAACACGCCAAAGGCCTCCTGGAGGTCGGCCACGTGGTCAGTGCCTCGGATACTCTTGACGAGCATGTCGTCAACATATACCTCCATATTCCGGCCTATCTGGTTCTAGAATACCTTATTGACGAAGGCGCTGATAGGTGGCGCCCGCGTTCTTCAACCCGAACGGCATGACCCGATAGTAGTAGAGGCCCTGGTCGGTGATGAAGGAGGTCTTCGGAATGTCCGGGGGGAACATTCGAATTTGATTATAGCCGGAGAAGGTGTCCATGAAGCTGAGGAGCTCATGGCCCGAGGTGGCATCAATGAGGGTGTCGATGTTCGGAAGAGGGAATGGGTCCTTCGGACACACCTTATTGAGATCGGTGAAGTCGATGCATATTCTCCAAGAGCCATTGGACTTCTTGACCATTACAACATTGGAGAGCCATTCGGGGTAGTTTACCTCCTGTATGAAGTTAGCCTTCAAAAGTTTATCCACCTCCTCCTTGATGGCCTGCTGTCGCTCGGGAGCAAACTTTCGTCTCTTCTGCTGAACCGGTTTGCACCCCGGTTCGACACTTAGGCAGTGGACTAGCAACTCCTCGGAAATGCCGGGCATGTCCGCGACCGACCATGCAAACAGGTCGCGGTTATCCCGGATGCATTTAATCAGGTCAGAGCACAGTGCGGTCGGCAAAGACTTGCTGATGAGGAACCTTCGGCTCGGGTCCTCGTCTGAGAAGAGCACTTCTTCTAACTCGTCCACCGGCTCGGACGTTGGCCAAACTTTCGGCTCGGGAATTTCTAGTGTCTCGAGGGAGAGCACCGGTCCCCCAGTGGAAGTCATGTAGCACTTCCGGGCTGTCTCTTGGCTTACCCTGACTTCCCTTACTCCCGACCGAGTGGGGAACTTCATTTTGAGATGGTACGCTGAGGGGACTGCTTCCAGGGCGGCTAAGCCGGGTCGGCCCAGAATGACATTATACGCTGCCGGGACGTCGACGACCATGAAGTCCATCGGCTCGGTCCGGGTAGTAGGGGTGTTTCCAGCAGTCACGTCTAGGGTTATCACCCCCTCGACTGTTACTGGGACCCCCGTGAACCCGTGGAGTGTGTAACCGGCCGGCTTGAGACGGTCCCGGGACAGCTGCAGGCCTCGGAAGGCCGAGAGAAAGAGGATGTTCACCGAGCTCCCGTTATCTACTAGGACCCTTTGCACCTTGATGTTGGCCATGCGAAGGTCAATGACGAGGGCGTCACAGTGGGGAGTTCGGACCCCTTCGAGGTCCTCATCGGAGAAAGTCACCGGGACTCAGAGGCCTTTCGGGGGAGGGGCGCTGTGAACCGAGTTGACCTCTCGGACGAAGGCCTTCCGAAAGGAGTTGGAGGAACCCCCCATAGGCCCTCCGTGGATGAGGTGCAGGACCCGCTCTTCCTCGAATTCGGGCGTCTCCTCGCGCCGTTCGGAGCGCTTGTTAGCCCCCCGAGGCGGAGGAGTGCCGCGATCCGCCCGATCGCTTGCCTTAACAAATTTAGCCAATTGCCCCCTCTGGATGAGGGCCTCTATTTCATTCTTCAACGCTCGGTAGTCGTTGGTGTGATGGCCGTGGTCCCTGTGGTAACGACAAAATTTCTCCTTATTCCGCCTCTTAGCCGGGGTGTTCATCCTCGGAGCTGGAGGGATGACCCCCTCCTTCTCCACTTCCATCAGGATGGTGGAGACGTTGGTGGTGAGGGGAGTGAACTTCTCGAACCTAGGGGAAGGTCGGCACTGACCGCCATTGTCCTTCTGCATCTTCTTCGATCCCTCCCCCTCGGTCGCCTTCCTCTTCGATCCGGAGGCCGATCCTCCAAAGTTCGGGAGGCACTCGGCCTCTTCCGCCCGGATGTACTTCTTGCACCTTAGGAGAAGGTCGGCAAAGTTGTGCGGGGGCTTCTTGGCGAGGGACGACCGGAGGTTGGAGTTGAGGACGTTCGATTGGAACGCAACAGTCGCCACTGACTGGTCTAGGGAGGCGATGGACCTGACTTCTGCGGTGAATCTCTTCACGTAGTCCCTCAGTTTCTCTCCCCTTTCCTGCCGCAGGTTAAGCAGGGAGAGGCTCGTCTTCTCGGCCCGCCTGCTACTCACAAAGTGAGTAATGAACAGCATTTAGAACTGCTCGAACGAGAAGATAGAAGAGGGGGCGAGCCTGGAGTACCACTCCCGAGCCGACCCCCGGAGGGTGGCGGGGAAGGTCTTGCAGAGCATAGCATCGGAAGCTTGATGGATCAGCATTAATGTCTTGAAGCTTTCGACGTGATCAACTGGGTCGGACTCCCCTGAGTACGTTTCAAACTGCGGGGGTTTGAAACCTCTCAGTATGGGGGCCTCCATGATCGTCCGAGAGAAAGGGGGTTTGCTGGGCCGGACCGTCCCTGCTCTTGACTCCTCCTCTCTGTCCATGCGACCAATGCGCCTCTCCACCTCATGGAGACGGCGGTTGAGGGCATCGTCCCTTCGCTGGTAATCATATGACCCCCCAGACTCTTCCTCATAGGAAGGGGAGCTGGGACTGCGGCGCCGGTAGTCCTGGGATCGGCGAGGATTGTAGTGCTGCTGCTGGAGACCGGGAGCCGGGGTAGGACTTCGGGATCGGCGACGAGGACTGGGGACCCTCGGGGGCGTTGGAGCCCTTTGGGCACTTTGGTTGTTCTGCCGAAGGTTGAGAGCCTGCAGTACGGTGTCTTGAAATTGTAGGAACTCGGCGCGAGTGATGGGCGCGTCATTGTTCCTGCGATGATGCCGATCCGCGGGGAAATTTGGCCTCCTCCTTCAGCGCTCGGGCAATGCCGCTCGGCCCCTTCGGTCCGGAGACCGTCTGCCGTCTCGGCGGCGAGGCGACCGCTCACCACGATGCTGGCGGGAGGCTCCCTCTCAGGCCTGCCTCTCGTCTAGGTGGGTGCGGAGGTCCTCATCTTTTTGGCGGTTCAGGATCGTGTTGCGGAGGTTGGGGTGATGAGAAGCCATTGAGTCCGAGGACTCATTATGGACCGAGACATGGTCCGGGTTGAGGGGCTGCTTCTGTCTCCGACCGTTATGACCGGCAGGGCCATTGGTTGGTTGTTGTTTGGGAAGAGGAGGTTGGCCCTGCGGGGCCGGTGGAGGAAGTTCGGGCTGCGGAATAGGATTGACAGGGGCTTCCTCTGTAGGGTCGGCGGGATTGGTCCCGCGATTGGACCCTCTAGATCTGACCTTCTTTGGAGGCATGGTCGGAGAGGACGACAGGGAAGGGGCTGAGGCTGTTCGTGTGGTTCTTCCCACAGACGGCGCCAATCTGTTACCGCTGATTTCGGTGTGGGGGTAAACAGATGAGATTTGTGAGTTCGGAAAAACCTGAACAGCTGATCCAAGCCTTCTTGCTCCTACCGCGACCTGTAAAGAAGTGCAAGACACCAGGGTTGATTCCGGCGATGCACCCTCCGACGCTCTTGTCAGTAACCAGTGGTGATTAAAGAAAGAGCTTAAGGTGAAAAAAGAGTGATTACCTGGTCACAGTGGCAGAGGGGAGGTATTTATAGTCGCCAGGGGACTGATTAGAGGCTTGATTCCCTGTGTAACCGCTAGGAGAAAAATCCTCACAGCCTGTTTAGGAAACTAACCCCTGATTCCTGGTGAGAGCAAATCAGGCTCGTTGACTTGGTCAAATCAGTGATCCTGATTTGTCTCCTGTTGGTCTGGGTTCGCTTCGGGTCGGGACCCGTACCCAATTGGAGTGGACCCGTTCGTGGGTTATTGGATCTGTGAGAAGGAGATCCAGTACCCGCTTTGGATTCGCTTGTATGTGAAATTACCGTTCTACCCCCGAGCTTCAAGATTCGCGCCCAATCTAGACGGTTCCGATTTAACCCCATTTTTAGCCATATCAGTAAACCCCGAGCTCGGTGATTACTTTTGGAAAATCCTAATTTTGATTATCTTGTACAACCAAAACCTTACAGTCTGTAGGCCGACAGTCGACTGGCAGACCTTTCAGTCGACTGGTATGACCCGGCTGCTAGATCTTTAGTTTTCTTGAAAATCCACTCTGGACAGTCGACTTAGACCCTTTTCAGTCGACTGACACATTTAGAATTTATTTTTCAAAGTTATTGTAGAATTTTCTCTGGTAAGTCGACTTATGACTTTTTAAGTCGACTTATAATCTCTTTTATGTCGACTTATGACCTTTATAAGTCAACTTATATTCTCTGGTAAGTCGACTTATGACTTTTTAAGTCGACTTATAATCTCTTTTAAGTCGACTTATGACCTTTATAAGTCAACTTATATTCTCTGGTAAGTCAACTTATGACTTTTATAAGTCAACTTATAATACTTAACTTATTTCTTAAAATCATGGAATTTTCCACTCTGGACAGTCGACTGGTGAACTTTAGCACTCGACTGGTCCTGATGCTTTTCCTAAGGAATTTTGATGTCCTTTAAACGACTAATTCTTTAAATGTTTTGGGATCTATAACCTACCCTTATAAATGTTATTCTTCTATAGAACATACGTTTTCAATATATTTTATTGTTGGATTTGGATTATGAAATTTATCAAAGACTTGGGTTTTGTTGAGTGGAGAGATTTCTCCTTTGATCGTTTGACGATGGAATAGTGAGTTATGGTCATATTGAGGTCTCTAAGAGTTGAGTGGGAGTCCTGCGAACCGGCAGGATACACTAACCCTAGAGATAAGGATTTTTGGACAACATAAGTAAAGGCTCGTGATTTGTTAGTCCCACTATAGGGTATTTAGATGTTCATGTGTTGAGGGCCTACGAGCCTATTCACGGAGCATGCAGGGTGTATTTGCGTGTTGAGGGTCGGCAGACCTGTTCAAGGAATGTATCGGGTGTATCTGCACGTTGAAGGTCTTGAAGGCCTATTCGTGGGGTACATAGTATTTAGATGTTCGCGTGTTGAGGGTCTACGGGCCTAGTCACGGAGCATGCAGGGTGCATTTGCGTGTTGAGGGTCGGCAGACCTATTCACGGAATGTATCGGGTGTATCTGCACGTTGAGGGTCTTGCAAGCCTATTCGTGGGGTACACGGCAGGGAGATGATTCTCCGGTTGTTGTTGTTGAGCTATCTTACTTGATGCTTGCGCGTCGAGGGCAGTGATGCCTATTCGCAGAGTATTCCGAATCTTGTTTCCCATCACCGTAGTCGAATTAGTTGCATAATGAGGGGTTATCCATAGGTCGTAGAGATTGTTAAGGGCTTGCACCGGACCTATGTACTATAAAATGCATAGACTCCGACAAGTGTGCATTAGAGAGTCGGCGTATAGAATTTTGTTTTCTTGACTTGGTTTTATGCTTGTGTTTTCCCGTTTTCCTATACTTGACACTTAGTCTAGCTTCACTTGTTGTTTTCATTCCATGATGTTTTCATGCTTTACATCTTTGTTATTTCTCATTCATTTATCCCTGTTGATTAATACATGCTGTGGATGACTTTATGTTTTATGATTTAATTATGTTGTATGTTTTTATATCACTCACACCATTTATGGCTGACCTCTTTAGTTTGGGGGTTAGGGATCATCTCTAGCCTCATGTGTTACAGGTTGTTGCTTAGAGTTTGGAGTCTTGGATGCTTGAGATAGATTTGAGTTAAACTGATGTAATAGGGCTTTGTGTAAAAATTTGTAAAAAGGTGTTGTAGAAAGAAGTGTTGTAATTCAAGGTGTTTGTATTTCCGCTGTGTTTGAAAATGATCGTTGTAATAAAAGTTTGGAATAAAAATTATTTGTGTTTTTGGGCTATGTGTACTATTACATTGAAGTTGTTGTTGGGATTGTGTCACGTATTTTCTAAGATATTATATTAGAAATTCAGGTCGCTACAGAGATTGGTATCAAAGCATGCTTCAATAGTAATAATAGACATTGTATGAAAACCAACCTAGGTGTGGACACTAGAGAGTGAGTACCTAGGTGTGGACATTAGAGTGTGAGTATCACTTAGAGCTGAAACATGATGTTTTGGTTTGGGGTATGGTTGAGGTTTTGCCATAGGGTATGGTTGTGAATGTGAAATGTGTGGTGATGCTCTAACTTTTCCCTCATTTTGCAGTATTCAGTATGGTTGCACCCAGGCCCAGGAATTGTGGTAACAATGAGGATGGATCTAGTGGTTCTCGAGGGACTGGAATTGATCTTGAGGCTGAATTCGCCAAGGTGTATCAGACTCTGAATGCGCTGATGGCATTTAATTTGGCGCAGAATCAGAACCAGCAGCAGAATCATGGAGCTGGACCAGGATTGGTTAACGCCGATCCTATCAAGCAGATTGAGTCTTTTAAGAGGATGAGACCGCCAGTTTTTAAGGGACAATCGGATCCAAGCAAGGCTGACGATTGGATTAGAAGGAGGGAGATGATCTTCGAGGAATCGGAGACTCCGACAGCCAATAAGATGAAGTTGGCCACTATGCAGCTGGAGAGGGACGCTGGTGTCTGGTCGGAATCGTTGAAGAGGACTTTGGGAGACCAGCCGATGACTTGGGAAGCTTTTTTGGAGGAATTCAGAGATCGCTTCTTTTCCCTAGATATTCAGGAGAAGAAGGCGACCGAATTCTTGAATCTTCAGCATGGCAGCATGACCGTGCGAGAGGATGAGACCAAGTTTGCTCAGCTGTCGAGGTATGCACCAGAGTTAATTGTGGACGAGGCGAAGAAGGCCAAGAAGTTTGAGCAGGGCTTGAGGCCAAACTTGAGGTCGAGAATGATTCCGTTGGGCATAAGGAGGTTCGACAAGCTGGTTAGGAGGGCAGATATGACAGAGGAAGACATGGACAGTTCCAGAAGAAGCAAGAGACTTGGAACAAGAAAAAGAGGCCAGCAGATGATCAGAATGGGAAGGATTTCCCAGTGAAACAGGGCAAGTTCAGTGGGCCAATGCAGAAGGTACCCGCAGTTCAAGGTGCAACTTGTTTCAACTGTGGAGAGACAGATCATTATCGAGCAGCATGCACCAAGCCTCGGAAGGCGTGTTATCATTGTGGTCGTGAAGGGTATATTCGACCAAACTGTCCGCAGCTGAAGAAAGATGGTGCAGGGAAAGGCAAGGATCTGAGGCAGGGGCGAGTGTTCGCATTGACTGAGGAGGATGCGGGTAACTCAAGAATGTGACTCGCGTGTGCAAGAACTTTGAAATTTATTCTTTTGTATTGAGTAAAACTTTTATTTGGGGAATAATTGAAGATTGAGTATTTTTCTTCATGTAACAATTGTGTCGCCAAATTATTGATAGTCTTAAGTGTGGAGCTTAAGGGGTTCCAAGCAAGGTCTTGAGGTGGCTATCCTTAGTCATGTCCTTTCTAAGGAGGGAGTGGCCACTGATTCTCGGAAGGATGAAGCAGATGTGGAAGGTCAGAGTTGGATGCAGGAGTTCAGTAGTTGTTGCTGCATGGTTTCTGATGGCAAGTTATCAGAGTTGCGCAGCGGAAGTTTCTTTTCCTGAATTCTTTGCATGATTGTGTTTCTCCTGTATGTTTGTATTTCTTTTGTTGGAGTGTATTCTTTCGTGTGATTGTATTTTTTTTTTAAATTATGTTTCTATCCATGAGTTTTCATTCCTTATTGGTGTGTTTGTTTGGACCCCATTAGCAGTAGTTCTGAGGACAGAACTCTTCTAAGGAGGGAGTGATGTAGAACCCCGCATTTTCAAATATTATTTTAAATATTTGAAAATGAATTAAATTTTTTTTCTAGAGATTTAATAAATATTTTCTAAAGATTTATCTTTTGCAAGTGCGAAACACGTGCAAATAGTTTTTTGAGAAGCTTAAAGTCAAATTTTCTTCATGGAAAATCATTATTTAATATTTGGAATTTATTTATTATTTTTTTAGATTTCTATAAAATTAATTGGATCTATTTGCAATTTTTGAGAAAAAAAGGACCTTTTTGCAAATTTACCGTTTTCGGGGTTGAAATGCAAAATGTATTTTCTGGACGTTTTGAACAGTACCAGTTGAGATTAATGAGTATATTTTACTTTTAAATCCTAATTTAAATGATTTTTTGAGTTTCCAAGAATAGAACTATATATATGTAAAGTTATATTTTGGGAGGACTATTTTGCAAATGCATTTCTAAAAATCCTAAATCATTATTTCCGGCCTATATAAGTGGGTGTGCAGCCGTCATTCGCTGCACAATATTATATTTTGTGATTTTTGATGATCAAGAGGAGGATTTTGGATCTCGCAAAAAGGGAGACTTTCTTGTCGGATCTCTTCATTCCTAAGGTGAGTGATATGAACTTTGTTTTGTTGTTGATTTATGTGAATGATTGTTTTGTTGTTTGTATTGACATGCTTGTTTATTTAGTGTATTTTTGTATGTGAGCGATGCAATGTTTGTTGCTTGGATTATGTATGTGAAATCTATGCATGTTTAGTAGATCTTGGTCGATAAAGTTGTTATTGCTAGAAAGCATGTTTAAGATTTGAGTATGATTATGACAAAAAGGGATTGGATGGATGAACATCTGGATCTTGTGATTACCAATCAGATTTTTGGTTATGAGTTGTGGAAGAAATTCAGTATTGAGAAATCCTAATGGAAGAATTAGGAATTAAGAACAGGAGAATTAAGTTTTGAGATATTGGTTGATTTGAGGAATTGTATCTATAATGAGGATTATTTGAGATTGTCGTTTTTACCTGAATACAAATTATTTTAGTAAACAATGATTACTTTTGGAAAACCCTAATTTTGATTATCTTGTACAACCAAAACCTTGCAGTCTGTAGGCTGACAGTCGACTCGCAGACCTTTCAGTCGACTGGTATGACCCGGCTGCTAGATCTTTAGTTTTCTTGAAAATCCACTCTGGACAGTCGACTTAGACCCTTTTC
Organism: Hemerocallis citrina; assembly: GCA_017893485.1. Classification (NCBI taxonomy): domain Eukaryota; kingdom Viridiplantae; phylum Streptophyta; class Magnoliopsida; order Asparagales; family Asphodelaceae; genus Hemerocallis; species Hemerocallis citrina. Next base: position 138,781,292 of record CM030359.1, on the reverse strand, counting down.
AATCGACTGGCACACTTAGAATTTATTTTTCAAAGATATTGTAGAATTTTCTCTGGTAAGTCGACTTATGACTTTTTAAGTCGACTTTTGACCTTTATAAGTCAACTTATATTCTCTGGTAAGTCGACTTATAATCTCTTTTAAGTCGACTTATGACCTTTATAAATCAACTTATATTCTCTGGTAAGTCAACGTATGACTTTTATAAGTCAACCTATAATGCTTAACTTATTTCTTAAAATCATGGAATTTTCCACTCTGGACAGTCGACTGGTGAACTTTTGCAATCGACTGATCCTGATGCTTTTCCTAAGGAATTTTGATGTCCTTTAAACGACTAATTCTTTAAATGTTTTGGGATCTATAACCTACCCTTGTAAATGTTATTCTTCTATGGAACATACATTTTCAATATATTTTATTGTTGGATTTGGATTATGAAATTTATCAAAGACTTGGGTTTTGTTGAGTGGAGAGATTTCTCCTTTGATCGTTTGACGATGGAATAGTGAGTTATGGTCATATTGAGGTCTCTAGGAGTTGAGTGGGAGTCTTGCGAACCAGCAGGATACACTAACCCTAGAGATAAGGATTTTTGGACAACATAAGTAAAGGCTCGTGATTTGTTTGTCCCACTAGAGGGTATTTAGATGTTCGCGTGTTGAGGGCCTACGAGCCTATTCACGGAGCATGCAGGGTGCATTTGCGTGTTGAGGGTCGGCAGACCTATTCACGGAATGTATCAGGTGTATCTGCACGTTGTGGGTCTTGAAGGCCTATTCGTGGGGTACATAGTATTTAGATTTTCCCGTGTTGAGGGTCTACGGGCCTATTCACGGAGCATGCAGGGTGCATTTGCGTGTTGAGTGTCGGCAGACCTATTCACGAAATGTATCGGGTGTATCTGTACGTTGAAGGTCTTGCAAGCCTATTCGTGGGGTACACGGCAGAGAGATGATTCTCTGGTTGTTGTTGTTGAGCGATCTTACTTGATGCTTGCGCGTCGAGGGCGGTGACGCCTATTCGCAGAGTTTTCTGAATCTTGTTTCCCATCACCGTAGTAGAATTCGTTGCATAATGAGGAGTTATCCCTAGGTCGTAGAGATTGTTAAGGGCTTGCACCGGACCTATGTACTTTGGAATGCATAGACTCCGACAAGTGTGCATTAGAGAGTCGGCGTATAGAATTGTGTTTTCTTGACTTGGTTTTATGCTTGTGTTTTCCCGTTTTCCTATACTTGACACTTAGTCTAGCTACACTTGTTGTTTTCATTACATGATGTTTTCATGCTTTACATCTTTGTTATTTCTCATTCATTTATCCCTGTTGATTAATACATGCTGTGGATGACTTTATGTTTTATGATTTAATTACGTTGTATGTTTTTATATCACTCACACCATTTATGGCTGACCTCTTTAGTTTGGGGGTTAGGGATCATCTCTAGCCTCATGTGTTACAGGTTGTTGCTTAGAGTTTGGAGGCTTGGATGCTTGAGATAGATTTGAGTTAAACTTATGTAATAGTGCTTTGTGTAAAAATTTGTAAAGAGGTGTTATAGAAAGAAGAGTTGTAATTCAAGGTGTTTGTATTTCCGCTGTATTTGAAAAAGATCGTTGTACAAAGTTTGGAATAAAAATTATTTGTGTTTTTGGGCTATGTGTACTATTACATTGAAGTTGATGTTGGGATTGTGCCACGTATTTTCTAAGATATTATATTAGAAATTCGGGGCGCTACAGAGATCATTGGTGGGAAATGCTGTTATTACAATATTGTTAAAAATTCGGGGCGCTACAGAGATTATTTGTAACGCCCCGCCCCAATACTCAGACAATTTTAATATTTTTAGAAGACAAATTAGATACTATGTAGTACAACTGCCCACCACAGGCTGCCTCTCAAAAGGTGGTTAACCAATTAGGTGACTCTTGATCATTGGCTAATTATATTTATACTCAAATTATTTTTGTGCACTTCCCATGTGGGACTATATTTCTCAATATTCTTCTCAAATCCTTCTCAACCAATCCGGCCCAACTATGCAATAGCAGTCGACTGCTTAATGGACCAGTCGACTGTTCGCTGCAAATACGGGGTATTACATACACCCCACCTTAGAAATCAGCGTCCTCGCTGAGTACGGGACACACATCTAGTGTAGGATGCGCCTTTCTAGCCGATGTAGAATAGTCCTCGATCCCGGAGATAAATCACTCTCAACACCGCAGATCCTACCTGATCCCGGAGATAAGTGAATCTCAACACCGCATATCCTACTGACCTCTACTACACCCGGTGTCGAAAGTCGGCTCTGATACCATTTGTAGGACCACGAATTCCAAATACAACTGAATTCGAGATTCCACAGGATCTTTACACTTCTTTCGTACAATTTTACAAGAAATTTAAAACTTTTATTTCAACAATAATTACATCAGAGTCTTTTACATCAATACGCAGCGGAATAAATAAAATACAACAATTATGAATGTACAATTGCTATAACTTTAACATTTAAGTAATCAACAACATCAGTCATCTTTGTATCTTCATGTAACTCCAAATCCTGCATATAAAACTGTGGGCGCGTCAGTTGCTTACAACTGACGAAATATTATACACGGCCATCCTCTCTATGCCGGAAACAGTATAACGATTCTTAAATACTTTAGCAAACACAAACTTGATCACAAACAAAGCTAAAAAGGGACTATCCTATTGATGTCGTGTTGTGCGGTGCAGTTAGTCCTTAATGCAGATATTTATATTACATGACACTAATGCACACTTGTTCGGATTCTATGCATCCCATACTACATAGGTCCGAGGGCAAGCCCTTAATCGTACTTCATTTTATAGGGTTCAATCCCTCGCCCTGACTTAATCTACTATGGTAACTACGGTAAGTATCTTAGATGTTTTGTGATCTACGAGCTCATGTCCAGACAGCCTGGAGGGGAATCCCACGTCATGTCACGACGCATCGTGAAGACAGCCTGTGGTCAATTCAGCCTCGGTCATGGGACATGACACCACCCGCAGTCACCAAACACCCCACAAGCGTCGCCACCGGGACGGTACTCTGGAGCAGTATCCACGTCATGTCACGACGCATCGTGAAGACAGCCTGTGAATACTCTCACACCGCCAATCCAATGGCCCCCATACTCATGTTTTTCTCTTACTTTCATCACATCTCCACTATGTATCTCTCTGTAATTTCGGTAAGTATCCTAGATGTTTTGTGATCTACGAGCTCATGTCCAGACAGCCTGGAGGGAAATCCCACGTCATGTCACGATGCATCGTGAAGACAGCCTGTGGTCAATTCAGCCTCCGTCATGGGACATGACACCACCCGCAGTCACCAAACACCCCACAAGCGTTGCCACCGGGACGGTACTCTGGAGCAGTATCCACATCATGTCACGACGCATCGTGAAGACAGCCTGTGAATACTCTCACACCGCCAATCCAATGGCCCTCATACTTGTGTCTTTCTCTTACTTTCATTACATCCTTACAATGTTTGTTTTAAAAGAAAATCATCACAACCTAGAGCTAGCTTACCCTACCGGACTTAAATCAAAACAACAGAGACAGTCAGCCTACCTCGCCACTTCTCAAGAGAAGCTCAACCCTCAACGGTTAGCTCTCAAAATCATAAATAATACTGCCGGCCTCTAGGGTCTCGCCTAGCCTCTAGATTCCAACAACTATCTCTTTCTAGAGATCAACAATATTTCATAATCAATCTCAAATAACATTTCCATTTTCTTTTGTTCACAACTCTTTCTCAAAAAAAGAAAACATTTCTTTTATAATCTCATAACATGAGACCAATTCAATTCGATACCTTTATCAATTTCATCTTCCACATCCTTCTGTGCCTTTCACAATAAACTTAATCAAATATTAATAATCATAAAATCTCGTATTTCAACTTGTTTAACTTTCATCAAAATCAAAATCCAAACTCAAGAACCAGTTCAGTTCAATCGACTGGTGATAGTGTCAGTCGACTGTTCTGCGAACATCAAAACATCACAGTCAGTATCAGTCGACTGTTCCGCTAACATCAAAACATCATAGTCGGTTCAGTCGACTGTTGACAGTATCAATCGACTGCTCCGCAAATACTTCGAAAACTTCAAACACTAAAATTCAGGACAGTAGCAGTCGACTGTGAAAATAGACAGTCGACTGTCCTGCCGAGGAAAACCAAATTCTTATACTTGCTAGTCGACTGTGGAAATAGACAGTCGACTGTCAATTACACCAATTGCAGCTTGCACATATTTTTCGACCTTTTAATTGATTTGTGCTTCCATATACAAAATATGAATCATTTCCAGAATGTATTCCTTTTTAAAACAATATCGTATATGTTTTCAAATTCACCAGTTTCTCGTCTTTCAATAAAAATCCTTTAAAATGCATAAAAACATATACAATCAATTTTCCAAATAGAATATTGTCTTTTATCAAAAATTAAAAAATCTCTATACTCAAAAATAGATATTTTGAAGTTAGAACCACACTTCTTTGCCATATTAACAACAAACAATTCTTTTATACACATTTGCATTATTTCAATTACTATATCAACCATGCATCATCCCGGAGAGTATACTGGTCCAATGTAACGCCCCGCCCCAATACTCAGACGATTTTAATATTTTCAGAAGACAAATTAGATACTATGTAGTACAACTGCCCACCACAGGCTGCCTCTCAAAAGGTGGTTAACCAATTAGGTGACTCTTGATCATTGGCTAATTATATTTATACTCAAATTATTTTTGTGCACTTCCCATGTGGGACTATATTTCTCAATATTCTTCTCAAATCCTTCTCAACCAATCCGGCCCAACTATGCAGTAGCAGTCGACTGCTTAATGGACCAGTTGACTGTTCGCTGCAAATACGGGGTATTACAGTATCAATAGGAGAGCAGTAGGATGATAACTTAGATAGGACAATTAGAATGATGACAATGGGGCATTAGGATCACGCAATACAACATACACACTTTAATTCATGCAATACTGTGATATGGAAACAATTAATTTATTAAAAACTAGAAGATAAAATTCTAGACAGTAAGAGTAGTCTGTACAAAAATGCAATTTCCCGCTGTTTTAGAACTCAAAAACTAAATCTGTCAGAAGTTCTAGGAACTAGACTTTTACACCTTATTCAGTATTATTGCCTGGTATGAATGAATAAATATGTACCCGGGAGTCCAAAGTTAGGTTTCAGCGCATATTTAAAGTTCAAAATCTGACAACAGTAGATAGTTTAAACAAATCATTCTTTACAGATTTCATGTTCAGGCAGAAATTCGATATCATATTATTATATTTTTAGAAACAGCAAAAACTGAATATTAAATTCATTAAAAATATTTATTAGACTCCTAAACATAATAACTAACATTCTAGAAATTTTCAAAGCATTATTTTAATGTTAGAACAGCCTTTTAACAGTTTAAACATGAAACATACAAGAATCTCAGAATCTGGAATTAAAAACACAATTGTAGTAAAACGGGCATAGCTTTTGCAACACAACTCAGGATTCAAAAAATTCAAAATGTTATGGAAACAAGAAAGATAAGGCTACAACTCTTATTCAGAAAGTAAATCATTCTGAGTTTATTTACTGGGTCGAAAATAACAAACAATACATAGCCAACATGCAACATATAAGTTTTGGTTATTTTTCATGAAATAATCTAATTAAACATGATGAGTGTCGATTTTATAGTCAATAAATTGTATAATCAGCATGATGGGTGCAATAACATGATGAAAAAAATTTAGAATACACGCATACATCAATTTATCATCAACAAACATCAAATGATCAACCACATATAACCTAGGAATTCTCTTTACAATAATTTATTTGTGTGACAATTAAATGAACAACCCTATTATCAATTCTACATACACATACGAAAGATTCAATCTTTGGAGTCAAAAATGGCACGATGCCAAGTAAATTTGGGTTAGCTCGTGTAAACCCTCAATATACCCAACGAAAGAGATGAACAATGTATAATACGATAAACGAAGTGATCTACTTGCAAGAGTTTCAACAAAACTTGAATTTGATACAATTAACAATTCAAGAGGAAGTGACTTGCCTTATAGATGATTAGATTGAATACCAAAGAATAACAGGATGAGAATCCCAGAGCAACGAATCCACGAACACACGAATCCACAAAATAGCATGTGTATAATACGTTCAAGAAGACAGACAAGCAATAACAATAAGATCAAAAGGCAGCAAGGGGGTCTGACATCGCTAGAGGTCGGCGTTGATTAGCTGAATGATGACTCGAGGTCGACTAGGCGTCGGGTGATGGCACTACCGTTTGTCGATCGGAAATAGGGGACAGGGGAGAGGGGATCGACTTGGGTTGAAGGCCTGGCCGTTGCTGATCTCGACGGGGGGGGGGGGGGGGTCGCTTGGACGGTGGCGCATCGACTGGATCGGTGGTTGACGGAACTGGGTGGTTCGTGTTGGATCCTGTAGGCGAGACAACAAACACTATAGGGGGGAGTGAATAGTGTTTATAAAAATTAAATTGCGGAATAGAGATTTTTCTTCTGTACAGTCGACTTAAGGAATAAACCAGTCGACTGAATTAACAAAATGAAAAAGTAATTTAAACAAGTCTGTGCAGTCGACTTAGAGTTGGAACAGTCAACTTAACAACCAGAAAACTATCAGAGTATACTAGTCTGACCAGTCGACTTATCAAGTACCCAGTCGACTGTCCAGACAAGTTACACAGTAACAACAACACAAGCTGAGAAAATATAAATGCAAGTTAGAGAGATACAACCACAGAGTGCACACGATGTATCCTGGTTCAGTCCTCCCGACCTACATCCAGTCTCCAAGCAACCCACTTGAGATTTCCACTATTCTTGAAAAAGTTTACAAGAATACCCTACGGCGTTCAGACAACAACCTTGTCTAACCCGTAGTCCTTTCTCTCAACCAGAGAAAGCAACCCACTCCTCCAGCAAGAGTGACAAACCTGACTCTACACCCTAGAGTCCTACTCTCCAACCGAGAGGAAAAGAAAACAATAAAAATTGTTTACAATCAACCTATAGCCTTGTTTGTGATTGTGATATAGTACGTGGCTAAATGGTTGACTGAAATTTCAGTCCAAAACGAAATCAAATGTTATACTGGACCGAAGACAAAGAACCAAGTCTTAGTGAGTTGAAAGCTTTTGTCTCTTGAAAAATGTAAAAACTTAAGATCTCAAAGAAATGCTTGGAGTATTAGTATCTTTAACAGTGGATTCTAACCTCTATTTATAGAGAAAGATTCACTGGACGTTGGGAATCAGTTGTTCAACTGTCAGCCAACGGATCTAAAAAAAGATTTGAATTTGAAAAACGATTTTAAAAACAGAAAACTGTCAAACACACTTGAACAGTCGATTGGGTTGCCATGACGAGTCGACTGGTCATATTTTGAATAAGATTAGGCAGTTTTGTACCAACTCAGTCGACTGGAGCAAGTAGCAGTCGACTGGTACGCAACAACTGATCTAGTTCAAGCTATTTTGACTTTTGGTTTTGAAAAATCACACATTTAAAAGAGTTATATATGAGTGTATGTGTGTGTGACAAGGCTGTACATCATTCTAAGACTCAAATAAAGTAAAATATTATATTTGTTTACAAGACATAAAAATATATGACACTTGAAGCATAGGTTATGTCTTGAGTCTTGAGTGAAGCCATTGTCTTTATCCAGAGCGTGTGCTTGTTCATTTGTTCAGCTGTATAGTAATGAGGCTTTTGTGTATTCAACCTGCAATTATATAGTATAGCACAGATATATGTTGCAGTGTGTTGTAATCATCAAAATCAAGAATCAACATTCTCCCCCTTTTTGATGATGACAACACAATAGCTGATAATAACAAAAATAATACAAGCATACAATCATTAATATGCTCCACCTATTAAAAGCACATAATGCATATTATATCAGTCGACTTAAGAAAGAATCAGTCGACTTAATAGAACTTCTTGAAAAGAACAGAACTTGAAAAACATTACGCAACATAACACAACAGGAGGTGTTCTCCCCCTTTGTCATCAACAAAAAAAGGACACAAGATAATGTCTTACAAAAATAAGGAAAGCCTTCAAAAGTAACAACATAAAAAAAAATGCAAGAAAGGAAATACATAGTAAAGAAAAAAAATAAATCAGCAATCTTCGTCGTCGTCGTCGTCATCAACATCCTGAGACGGAGGTGGAAATTGAGTTGTAAACAGCTGAGTCAGATGTGAAACTTTGGAATCAAGGGAATCAATATGGGAAGCAAGGGTATCTTGACGATCCATGAGATAGTTAAAAGCAAGATATAGACTACGTGGATCATCAAAATCAACACAGGGACGAGAAGAGCTGGAGGCTGAAGATGGTCTAGCAGAAGTTGCTAAAGGAACTTAGGTGCGAGGAGTAGGTCTAGGGGAATGTCTAGGGGAAGGATCAAGAAGCTTCATACGTGCTAAACTGGCACGATCGAAGCACTCATAATGCTTAACCACATTGGTCTCGGAGTCGAGATCAATATCATAAGCAAGGAAGACTCTAGTAAGGAGACCAGCAAAGGGCAAAAAGTGAGTATGAGACTTGTGGAGTCTCGAAAAGATGACACGACCCCAACTGATATTTATTCTACCAAAAATTGCACAAACCGCTTGTTGCAATTCCATAGAATACTGATCAAAGCTCCCTGTTTTGGGAAGAATATTATATGATAGTATTCTTGCAACTAGTTTTGCAATAGGTGTGATAGATTTACTAGACATGGGGGGTCCATGATTTGGCAAAAAGATTTTAGACAGGATAGATGCATCATCTAAAATGATCTCACCTAAATCAAGTCCCTCATCATCAATACCCATAATAAGATTAATTCTCTCGGATGTGAGTTTAATCTTCTTATTTTTGACCGAAGAATAAACAACAATTTTTCCATCATCCGTTTGAACTACTCTCATATTGGTATAAAAAAGATACATGAGTTGTGGGTAGTAGTTGGGTTGATTTTCCAAGGATAAAAACTCATATAGACTACAATGTTGAAAAAAAGAAATAAGATTAAACCTATCTAAATCATTGAAGTTGACTAATCTACTCGAAAAAATCACAATGTTACAAATGAGATACCATTTTTCTAAGAGATCAGGACTCCTAAGATACTGAGAATAGTCTTTTGACGAAGAACTATCATCAACATGGGATGTCTTAGATCGTTTCGGAGCCACTAAGAAATTTAAGGGAATCAAACAAAGAGAAGTGAGATTTAAAAAGATTTTACCAACAAGGAGAATGGAATCAAACAGCAAAGGGAGCGGAAATCAGCAGCTCCAAACAGAAGATTCGGCAGTCGACTTCTGGATCTATCTCTTTTCTCCTTAGGGTTTTAGATCTGGAATTGGGGTAAAAGTGAAAGTGAAAAATTGAGTCATTGAAGAGGGTTTTTAACTGAAGCCAACGGCTGAGATTGAATAGAAACGAAATCAACGGCTCACAAAGAAGTCACGGGCAAGTCAAAGGATAAAAATTTGTCTCAAAAACTGTGTGACGATCCGAAGTTGAAGACATACTGATTCGCGATAGTCGACTGGTATTCAGAGACAGTCGACTTAGTCGAGAGAAAAGTAAGTAATTATAACAACTGATCAGTCGACTTGGTGAAATGTCAGTCGACTAGTCAGAGAAAGAAAAAAAATAAGTATATACATAAAAAATACGGGACAGTCGACTTCTTGAAATCGCAGTTGACTTAACAAAAATATTTTCAACAAATATCAAGAAAATTACATATCCCTAGTTCTCTTCTTAAAGAAATAAAAGTATCTTCTTTAAGGGGTTTTGTAAAGATATCAACTACTTGTTTATGAGTAGAGATAAAGTCTAAAGATATGTCTCCTTTTAAAACATGATCACGTAGAAAATGATGTCGAATATCAATATGTTTCGTACATGAATATTGAACCGGATTTTTAGATAAATTAATTGCACTGGTATTATCACATATTATTGAAGGTTTTATAAAAGAAATACCATAATCTAATAAGGTTTATTTCATCCACAAAATTTGTGCACATGCCAAACTTGCAGCGATATATTCAGCTTCTGTAGTAGATAGGGACACTGAATTTTGCTTTTTACTGCACCAAGAAACTAGTGAATGTCCCAAAAAGTGACATGTCCCACTAGTGCTCTTGCTATCAGTTTTACTACCAGCAAAATCAGCATCACTGTACGACAAAAGTTGAAAATTATCAGTGCGTGGATAAAATAAACCATATTCAGATGTGCCTTTAATATATCTTAAAATTCGTTTCACAGCTTTTAAATGAGATTCTTTAGGACTAGACTGATATCTAGCACACAAACATACACTGAACATAATATCTGGTCTACTGGTAGTAATATATAAGAGTGAACCAATCATACCACGATAGAGTTTCTGATCGACACTCTTACCTAATATATCTTTGTCAAGGGTAGTAGTAGTAAGCATAGGTGTGGATTTACTACTTGTACTATCCATGTTAAACCGTTTGAGTAATTCCTTTGCATATTTTCCTTGATTAATAAATTTTCCATTTGAAGACTGTTTAATTTGTAGTCCAAGGAAATAATTGAGTTCACCCATGCGACTCATCTCAAACTCGTTTTTCATGGTGTTAGCAAACTCGTGACAAAGATTATTATTAGTTGAACCAAAAATTATATCATCAACATATATTTGTATGATTAAAATATCATTCTTAATTCTCTTGATAAACAAGGTAGTATCTACTTTACCTATCTCAAACCCTGTTTCTAAAAGAAAAGTTTTCACGCGATCATACCAAGCACGTGGTGCTTGTTTAAGACTGTATAAAGCCTTTTTCAATTTAAAAACATGGTTTGGGAATTGTTCATGTTCAAAACCTGGTGGTTGTTTAACATAAACATTCTCTTTAATAAACCCGTTAAGAAAAGCACTTTTAACATCCATTTGATAAAGTATAAAATTCATGAAACATGCAAAAGATAATAAAATACGAATTGATTCTAATCTGGCAACATGAGCATATGTTTCATTAAAATCTATGCCTTCTTCTTGATTATATCCTTGAGCAACTAGTATAGCTTTGTTCCCAACAACTTGTCCTGATTCATCTAAGTTATTTTTAAATACCCATTTGGTACCAATAATAGTATGATCAGGAGGTCGTGGAACTAAATCCCATACATCATTTCTTATGAATTGGTTTAACTCATCTTGCATGGCATTCATCCAAAATTTATTCTCACATGCTTCTTATATATTTTTCGGTTCAAAATCTGACAAGAAGGCTGTGTGAGATATCATATTAATATGTGATCGTGTCTGAATACCATGGGAGATGTCACCAATTATTAAGTCATGAGGATGATCTCTAACTTCAACAAAAGATTTTGGTAAAGTTGAAGATATCACAATAGGATCAGTTGACTTGACAAGTTCCTCAGTTGACTGGTTTACATCAGTCGACTTGATGTCCTTATCGGTCGACTTATCTGCGAGACTAGTTTGTTCTAAAGATATAATTACTTTATTTAAAGGTGATGAATCAGTTTCATCATCTTTAATTGTAATATCCCGGACGGATATTAAATTATATAAATTATTATTTTATTATTATTTTGTTTTAATTTCAAAATCGAATTATTTTGGTGATTTTCACCCGGTTGTTCATAAACATTATTTATACCCATATACCGGTCAGTATACATCCGTATTGTATCAATTTGGTACCGTGATCTTCCGAACTAATAATAGAATTTATTTTATTATTATTTCCGAGATTAAATTATTTTTATACGGATTATGCGAAGATTTTCGGTATACATACATATATGCGCACACACGTGTAGTATGTCGATTAATACATTGTACAAAGTATGTGGTATGTATTTTATGGATAAAATTGTTCTCCTTGTCATGACAATTCTAATTAGATAGTTAAGATTGTAGGAGAATTAAACATGGGATTAAGATGTATGCATAAGAGAATTAGGAGGTATTCTTCAAGAAACCTACACCTCACCCACACCCTGCCTCCACCAATTTCCACCTCCCCTAGATCAAAACCGGCCCAAATTGTGGAGGGGCTTTTGTGCAAGTGTGTGTATGCACATTTGCACTCTCCACCATTCTCTCCACCTATAAATACCCCCTCCCTTCACCATTGTCTCATTTGGAGAAAGACAAAAAGAAAGAAAGGAAAAGAAAGAGAGGAAACATACTAACTTGAGAGTTCTTCATTGTAGATTTCATAAGGATTCCTAGGAGCTAAGGAGGAGAGTTAGTCTAGTTCTTCCATCAAAAAGAGATTAAGGTGGGGGGTTCTCCACTTTCTTTGTTGATTTGTTGTTTGGACTTCTTCTTCTTATCTTCTTTGTTTTGTTTCTTTTGTTCTTTGAGAGTGGTTTATTGGGATGGTGTTGTGGTGTGTAGTTCTTATTTTTGTATGGTTATGGATGGTTAAACATAAAAACCACATGAAAAAGAAAAGAAATGAGTGGTAGTAGTAAAGAACAAAGAGATCAATCTTGTAGTTGTAGTTGTTGTTTTAGTGTTATAAATTGGACTAAAATGAACACATGCAGATGGACTTGGTATATACAACTATTTTGGTTGTAGGACTTGAATGAGGACTCATACATAATCATATGACATAGTGCATACACCACTTGGTGGTTGTAGAACATACACTTGAACTTGGGACTAGAAAGTATGCATATAATTGGTTGAACCAAATTGAGAGTTCTTTACTTATTTATTTTGCTTGTTTCATTGTTATTTAATCTTAAGTAAGAAAGAACCATTGTAGATGTTAATTCTAAGTATGAAAGAGAAACCAATCTAATCACTAGTTGTAAGATGATTAAAAAGATATCTTTTTATGATCACTAGTAATAATAAGAAATAGATGCTAATAAAGATTTAGTAGTAGATGTTTCATGTTTAAATAAAAGATTTTAATAGATGCTCATGGTAGTAGTAGTAGATGTGTACGTTTCAAATAAAATAGTTGTAGTAGATGTATACACAAAATTGTAGGAATGTTTATGTTTTTGTAGTAGATGCTTATGTGTTAAAATAAAGTGATTTAGTAGTAGATGTTATGTTGTAGTAGATGTTGTGTTTAATTAGATTGTAGGAAAGTGTATACCATGCTAGATTAATTTATCTATGCTTAGATGATTGTAGGAAAGTGTATACCATACTAGATTAATTTATCTATGCTTAGATGATTGTAAGAAAGTAGTATACCATGCTAGATTAATTTATCTATGCTTAGATGATTGTAGGGAAGTGTATACCATGCTAGATTAATTTATCTATGCTTAGATGATTGTAGGAAGGTAGTATACCATGCTAGATTAATTTATCTATGCTTAGATGATTATAGGAAAGTAGTATACCATGCTAGATTAATTTATCTATACTTAGATGATTGTAGGAAAGTTGTATACCATGCTAGCTTAATTTATTTATGCTTAGGAAAGTTGTATATCATGCTAGATTAATTTACATATGCTTAGATGATTGTAGGAAAGTGTATACCATGCTAGATTAATTTATCTATGCTTAGATGATTGTAGGAAAGTATATACCATGCTAGATAAATTTATCTATGCTTAGATGATTGTAGGAAAGTAGTATACCATGCTAGATTAGTTTATCTATGCTTAGATGATTGTAGGAAAGTGTATACCATACTAGATTAATTTATCTATGCTTAGATGATTGTAGGAAGGTAGTATACCATGGTAGATTAATTTATCTATACTTAGATGATTATAGGAAAGTAGTATACCATGCTAGATTAATTTATCTATACTTAGATGATTGTAGGAAAGTTGTATACCATGCTAGCTTAATTTATCTATGCTTAGGGAAGTTGTATACCATGCTAGATTAATTTACCTATGCTTAGATGATTGTAGGAAAGTGTATACCATCCTAGATTAATTTATCTATGCATAGATAATTGTAGGAATGTAGTATACCATGCTAGATTAATTTATCTATGCTTAGATGATTGTAGGAAAGTAGTATACCATGCTCGATTAATTTATCTATACTTAGATGATTGTAGGAAAGTGTATACCATGCTAGATTAATTTATCTATGCTTAGATGATTGTAGGGAAGTAGTATACCATGCTAGATTAATTTATCAATACTTAGATGATTGTAGGAAAGTTGTATACCATGCTAGATTAATTTATCTATACTTAGATGATTGTAGGAAAGTTGTATACCATGCTAGATTAAATAAATATTTATGCTTAAGTTAGTAAGTAATGACATTCATGCTTAAGTTAGTAGATGCTCATGCATAATGATGTTCATGCCTAGTTATTAGACATTCATGCTTAGATGATATCCATGCTTAGATAAGTATACGTTCATACTAAATGCTATTCATAGTAGATGTTCATGCTAAATATTCATGTTTAAGTTAGTAGATGCTCATGCACAATGATGTTCATGCTTAGTTAGTAGACATTCACGCTTAGATGATATCCATGCGTAAGTAGTGTATGTTCGTGCCTAATATTGTTCAAGATCGAGTTAGAAGATACTCATGTTTGACAAATGCCATGTTTAGATTAAGGCAGGAATTAATCTACCATGCTTAGAATGTTGTAGGAGTTATAATTCATGCTTAGAATATTGTAGGAATTATAATTCATGCTTAGGAATATGGTAGGTTAATGCTATATCCATGCTTGGGTTGTGATGATTAACCATGTTAAGTAATGAAGATCCATGCTTAAAGTGGTAGTAGAGATATATACTCTAAGTAGGGAGCCCACACATGCTTGAAGAGTATAGTGTAGCATCCTAGTGGAATATTGAACGAACGTAGGTTCTATGTTGTTCTAGTTCGTTTTGAAAGGAAAACGTGAGTTCTAGTGTGTGAGGTTCAAATTAGAATTAGACCCTATCATGGGGACATCCCTCATCCGTAGGGGTAATAAGGATTGGGAAGACCATTAGTAATAGTTAGTTCGACAAAGGATTATGTCGCTTTCGGTTTCTCATTGGTAGAATGCCTATCATAGACTATTAGTAGATTCTTCTGTTGCTTCTAATGATAGAAGATCGAGTTTGCTAGTATACACGTTTGATTGCTTCTAGGTTTGATTGCCTGTATGGTTTTTTGCATATAGCTGTCTCGTACGTGGCTCGACTGGCCCGTATGTAGCTGTGGGTCTCATACGTAGTTTATTTGGCTCGTATGTATGTTGTTGTCTCGTACGCGGCTCGACCGGCCCGTGCGTAGCAATTGGTCTTATACGCGGCTTATTTGGCTGGTATGTACGTTGTTATCTCCTACGAGGCCCGCCTGGCTTGTAGGTAGCTATCGTTTCATACGTAGCTTATTGGCTTGTATGTGGTTGTTACTCGTACATAGCTTATTAGCTAGTACGCAGTTTGTTGTGCTCGTCTAGGGTGATATTACCACCCTAGGGGCTATCGACCATCAAGACATATGTTTTCTTACCCCAAAGAAACTGTGGAGGAGTCAGTCCTTGTGTACCGTCGATCTTAACCAGTGTAGGTTGATCGAGGACCGGAGTATAGACGGAATCCATGTTCGGGGTGGCGGCATGCATGTATGTTCGCACGGACGAGGTCTTGGATCGATGGGCCAAGAACCGGATCCTGAAGGCTTCTGGTAAGCCTAGGTTGAGCAGCCTAGTAGAGTTGTCTTGCAAAGTCTAGTTTAAGGCCTAGCATGTTCTGTTTATAATATTGTCATCCCTAGGATCGTTCGGGTCAGGGACATCATTAAGGTAGTGGCTTATAAAGATCATTTACTCAGACCCTCTCCGAAAAGAGAGGAGTCGGTTGTAGGGGGACCTTACGACAAACTTGTCCCTTGAGGCAGGCCTTAGGTGGTGTTGTTGGGTTGTACTTTCCTGTCAAAGGGATACGTACGGTGTCTTCTCACAAGTTGGGAACACGGGTTGCGTATCTCGCGCTGTTAATTCCTGAAGTATCGTGGCTGGGGGTGCCACAGGATGCATTGTGCAGTCCTGCGCTTGCGAGACCCCAGGGGTGCCACAGGGTAGGCTTCGCGCTACCCTGTGCTTGCGAGACCCTATGATTTTGGATTTTGGAACGAAGCCCGATACATTGGGTTCGTCCGGTTTTTGAGTGGGGTCCGGTTAGTCAGGTAGCAGTGGCAAACATGGACACCACTGGCGGACTGCATTAGTGGGACTTGACCACGTCTGCAACCTCATTAGTCACGTTGTATCTGTTAGGAACAGGTTGTGTACAATTAGAATTCATAATGCGGGTTCAAATCCCTATATATGGAGAAACGGCTTGAGATGGGGTCGCATGTAGTATGGGCTGCATGTTGCTTCGGAGACTCGCTGACATTAGAATAGGAAGCATCCTAGTTCTAGTTAAATATCGCATTAGAGTCTAGTCATAGCACTCACGAACACCTAAACTACATCAACACCATTGCCATGTTTTGAATGTTTTTTGGGAGATTCGCTGCTTTGTTATCAGCCTTTAAGCGTCAGTGAATACTGACGTCCCCACTTCCATAGGTACTGGATCGCCGAAGTACAAGGGCGAGATTCAGGAGGACTCAAGGCAAGGAAAGCAAGGAGTCAATGTCATATTTAGTTCCGCTGTAATATGTGTGTTGATTATCTATTAGTTGAGAAGTACTCAAGTGAGAGTTACCAAGTGTTGTTCTTCATTCCTTGTACTCTGATGTAAGATGTTGAAGGTTGTAATACTCGGAAATATAAAGGTAATATTGTAACTCTATTGTAAGGTATTGCAGTTGTATAATATTCACATTTGTAATACATTGGGTGTTGAATAAAAAGTTTTAAATTCTCCTGTTTTTCTGTGTATTGTAACTAATTGAAGAAAAGGTCTTGGCTCGGGTCTCGGTTTTCCCAGTATTGGAAATCGGGGCGCTACATTAATTAAATTTGATGAAGACAGAGATTCATCGAATGTAACATGCATTGATTCTTCAATAGTCATTGTTGACTTGTTGAAAATTCTATATGTTTTACTCCTATTTGAGTATCCTATAAAGATACCCTCATTAGATCTAGGATCAAATTTATCCAAATTATCTTTAGTGTTCAGAATAAAACACTTACAACCAAATGTCTTAAAATAAGAGACTTTGGGAATTTTGTTAAAAAATAACTCATACCAAGTCTTCTTTAGCTTAGGTCTTATTAGAATCCTGTTTAAAACATAACAAGCTGTAGCAATGGCTTCAGCCCAAAAATACTTAGGTAAATTGCTTTCAACAAGCATGGTACGTGCGCATTCTTGCAAAGTCCTATTTTTCCTTTCAACCACTCCATTTTGTGGTGACGCTTTAGGAAATGCAAATGAATGTGTTATACCATTCTTGTTACAATATTCTGTAAACGTTTCATTTTCAAATTCTCCACCATGATCACTTCTAATAGTGACTATGGTTAGAGATCTTTGGTTTTGAATTCGTTTACAAAAATTTGCAAATTCATTAAAAGCATCATTTTTATGTTTTAAAAAGAATGTCCAAGTGAATCGTGAAAAATCATCTACTAAAACAAATACATATCTACTTTTATTTAAAGAAGTAACTCTACTAGGGCCAAATAAATCCATATGAATTAACTTAAGTGGCCTACTAGTAGAGATTACTTCTTTTGTTTTAAAAGTGGATTTGATTTGTTTTCCTAGTTGACATGCATCACATAACTTATCCTTTTTAAAGGATAGTTTTGGCAGTCCTTTAACTAGGTTATACTTAGATATTTTAGAGAGATTTTTCATATTCACATGACCAAATCGTCTATGCCAAAGCCAAGAATCATTATTAGAAGCTATTAAACAAAAATCATTTGAAAACTCAATTGTATTCAAACATAATTCATAAATGTTGTTTTTGCGAAAACCTTTAAAAATAATGTTTTGCATAGTAGAATCATAAATTAAGCAAGCATCTTTTTCAAATACAATTTTATAACCTTTATCACATAGTTGACTAATACTTAACAAATTATGCTTTAGTCCACTAACTAACAAAACATTTTCTATAGTAGGATTAGTATTTTTACCAACCATGCCGATTCCTATGACTTTTCCTTTGTTGTTATCACCAAAGGTAACTGTTCCTCCATTGATGCTTTGTATGGTGGATAGGAGATTGGCATGACCAGTCATATGCTTTGAACACTCACTGTCAAGTATCCAACGATCTTTCTTTGGTACCGATAAGATATTCAATGTGAATATGGTTCCCTTTTCATTGGGTCCAAAAACATATTAGTTTGGGGGAAACCAAACCCATAAAGAGTTTGATCTTCCTCCACAAGCAGGAATAAAATTAACAGAATTACATACATTTAACATATATGAATTGATATACGCAGTTCATTCATTCAGTTTCAAGTTAACTGGAACCCATACAAGTTTGTTCTGTCCAGTCGACTTCTATTGTAAGTAAGTTGACTGGATGGTAATATAGGTCGACTTATATGAGGTTTTGGTCTTGTGAAATCAGACTCAGTTCCTCTGGACAGACCACTGGTGGATGGACTCAGTCGACTTGACTGAACTTTAGACTTGCTTTTATCACTAAAATTTATAAGCTTAGGCTTTTCAAAGAATTCATACAGTTTATGTTTAACACTAGAAATAGATTCAGGTTTATTTCTACTAGTGTTTTTAGAGGAAAGATCTTTTACAAAAGATTTTTTAAAACCAAGACCAAACTTTTGACTAGATTTCACTTGATTTTGAAGAACATCGTTTAAATTCTCTTTTCCTTTATTGAACTTAGATACGTTCTTGGATATCTCTTCATAATTCTTTTTTAGAGATTCAAGATCCATATCTAAACTTGAAATATGAGAATTTAAAGATTTTACTTCTTTATCAAGGTTAAGATTTTCTTGAGAAAGCGTTTGATTAACTTTCTCTAGATTCTTAACTCTAATCTTTTCTTTTTTCAATTCTTGAAAAATTTCATTGAAAGCATCAAGTAAATCTTCTGAATCATAATCATTACTTACTTGATTCTGTGAAGCCATAAAACACATGTTCGCAACCTCGGTTGTTTCATCAGTTTCTTCTTCTGAGGAAGAATCACTGTCATCCCAAGTTGCTTTATATGCCATTTTGTTTTCGGCAAACTTGTTCCTTGTGTACTTATCCTTCTTGAAGTTGGATGTCTTTCGCTTGGACTTTCTATTTTCTAGCGGACAATCCTTCTTCATATGGCCTGTTTTATTACACCTGAAACAAGTTGGAGGATCATTAGAATCTCTAAATTTAGAATTGAACTTACCTTTCTTTAGAAATTTTTTGAATCTCCTTGTGAACATGGCTATCTCCTCGTCATCTTCTTCTTCATCTTCTGAGTCTATCATGGCTTTAAAGGCTAATGATTTCTTCTTTGACTGTTGTGGTTCTGCATCCTTCTTCCGTTCTTCAATTAGAACCTCATAAGCCATTAGATTTTCCCCAAGATTCTCAAAAGAAAGTTGTGACAGATCATTGGCCTCTTCTATTGCAGTGGTCTTCTTTTCCCATTCAGGAGTAAGTGCACAAAGAACTTTTCTCACCATCTCTGCTTGAGTGTATATTTTCCCAAGTGCCACAAGTGAGTTTGTAATGTCAGTAAATCTGGTTATCATTTCGGACACACTTTCATTTTCCTTCATGCGAAATATTTCAAACCTATGAACAAGAACAGATATTTTAGATTCTTTTACTTTGTTTGTTCCTTCATGTGTTACCTCGAGTGTATGCCAGATTTGATGTGCGGTTGTTGAATTTGACACACGGTTGGATTCTTCTTTTGTAAGAGCACAATATAATGCATTCATTGCTTTTGCATTATTCATTGTTTGGTTCTTCATGTCATCATTCCATTGTGCATATGGAATAGTAGGAGCAGTGTATTCTGTTTCAGTCATGTTCCATATTTCATAATTGATGGATTGGAGATAGATCTTCATTCTGCACTTCCAATAATTGTAATTTGTTCTATCGAAGAGAGGTGGCCTTTGTGTAGTTTGCCCTTCATGGTACTGATTTGCATTTGACGTAGTTGCCATAGCCTTTAACCTCGCTCTGATACCAAGTGTTGGATCCTGTAGGAGAGACAACAAACACTATAGGGGGGGGGGGGTAAATAGTGTTTATAAAAATTAAATTGCGGAATAGAGATTTTTCTTCTGTACAGTCAACTTAAGGAATAAACCAGTCAACATAATTAACAAAATAAAAAAGTAATTTAAACAAGTCTGTGCAGTCGACTTAGAGTTGGAACAGTCGACTTAACAACCAGAAAACTATCAGAGTATACGAGTCTGACCAATCGACTTATCAAGTACCCAGTCGACTCTCCAGACAAGTTACACAGTAACAACAACACAAGCTGAGAAAATATAAATGCAAGTTAGAGAGATACAACCACAGAGTGCACACGATGTATCCTGGTTCAGTGCTCCTGACCTACATCCAGTCCCCAAGCAACCCACTTGAGATTTCCACTCTTCTTGAAAAAGCTTACAAGAATACCCTTCGGCGTTCAGACAACAACCTTGTATAACCCGTTGTCCTTTCTCTCAACCAGAGAAAGCAACCCACTCTTCCACCTAGAGTGACAAACCTGACTCTACAACCTAGAGTCCTACTCTCCAACCGAGAGGAAAAGAAAACAATAAAAATTGTTTACAATCAACCTATAGTCTTGTTTGTGATTGTGATATAGTACGTGGCTAAATTGTTGACTTCTATATTCAGTCCAAAACGAAATCAAATGCTATACTGGACTGAAGACAGAGAACCAAGTCTTAGTGAGTTGAAAGCTTTTGTCTCTTGAAAAATGTAAAAACTTAAGATCTCAAAGAAATGCTTGGAGTATTAGTATCTTTAACAGTGGATTCCAACCTCTATTTATAGAGATAGATTCACTGGACGTTGGGAATCAGTTGTTCAACTGTCAACCAACGGATCTAAAAAAGATTTGAATTTGAAAAACGATTTTAAAAACAGAAAATTATCAAACGCACTTGAACAGTCGACTGGGTTGCTATGATGAGTCGACTGGTCAGAGTTTGAATAAGATTAGACAGTTTTGTACCAACTCAGTCGACTGGAGCAAGTAGCAGTCGACTGGTACACAACAACTGATCTAGTTCAAGCTATTTTGAGTGTGGGTTTTGAAAAATCACACATTTAAAAGAGTTATATGTGAGTGTATGTGTGTGTGACAAGGCTGTGTACATCATTCTAAGACTCAAATAAAGCAAAATATTACATTTGTATAGAAGACATAAAATTATATGACACTTGAAGCATAGGTCTTGTCTTGAGTCTTGAGTGAAGCCATTGTCTTTATCCAGAGCGTGTGCTTGTTCATTTGTTCAGCTGTATAGTAATGAGGCTTTTGTGTATTCAACCTGCAATTATATAGTATAGCTCAGATACATGTTGCAGTGTGTTGTAATAATCAAAATCAAGAATCAACATTCTCCCCCTTTTTGATGATGACAACACAATAGCTGATAATAACAAAAATAATACAAGCATACAATCATTGATATGCTTCCCCTATTAAAAGCACATAATGCTTATTATATCAGTCGACCTAAGAAAGAATCAGTCAACTTAACAGAACTTCTTGAAAAGAACAGAACTTGAAAAACATTACACAACATAACACAATAGGAGGTGTTCTCCCCCTTTGTCATTAATAAAAAAAGGACACAAGATAATGTCTTACAAAAATAAAGAAAGCTTTCAACAGTAACAACATAAAAAAAAATTGCAAGAAAGGAAATACATAGTAAAGAAAAACAATAAATCAGCAATCTTCGTCTTCGTCGTCGTCATCAACATCCTAAGACGGAGGTGGAAATTGAGTCGTAAACAGCTGAGTCAGATGTGAAACTTTGGAATCAAGGGAATCAATATGGGAAGCAAGGGTATCTTGACGATCCATGAGATAGTTAGCAGCAAGATATAGACTACGTGGATCATCAAAATCAGCACGGGGACGAGAAGAGCTGGAGGCTGAAGATGGTCTAGCAGAAGTTGCTAAAGGAACTTGGGTGTGAGGAGTAGGTCTAGGGGAATGTCAAGGGGAAGGATCAAGAAGCTTCATACGTGTTGGCACGATCGAAGCACTTATAATGCTTAACCACATTGGTCTCGGAGTCGAGATCAATATCATAAGCAAGGAAGACACTAGTAAGGAGACCACTAAAGGGCAAAAAGTGAGTATGAGACTTGTGGAGTCTCGAAAAGATGACACGACCCCAATTGATATTTATTCTACCAAAAATTGCATAAACCGCTTGTTGCAATTCCATAGAATACTGATCAAAGTTCCCTATTTTGGGAAGAATATTATACGATAGTATTCTTGCAACTAGTTTTGCAATAGGTGTGATAGATTTACTAGACATGGGGGGTCCATGATTTGGCAAAAAGATTTTAGACAGGATAGATGCATCATCTAAAATGATCTCACCTAAATCAAGTCCCTCATCATCAATACCCATAATAAGATTAATTCTCTCAGATGTGAGTTTAATCTTCTTATTCTTGACCGAAGAATAAACAACAATTCTCCATCATCTGTTTGAACTACTCTCATATTGGTATAAAAAAGATAGATGAGTTGTGGGTAGTAGTTGGGTTGATTTTCCAAGGATAAAAACTCATATAGACTACAATGTTGAAAAAAAGAAATAAGATTAAACCTATCTAAATCATTGAAGTTGACAAATCTACCCAGAAAAATCACAATGTTACAAATGAGATGCCTTTTTCTAAGAGATCAGGACTCCTAAGATACTGAGAATAGTCTTTTGACGAAGAACTATCATCAACATGGGATGTCTTAGATCGTTTCGGAGCCATTAAGAAATTTAAAGGAATCAAACAAAGAGAAGTGAGATTTAAAAAGATTATACCAACAAGGAGAATGGAATCAAACAGCAAAGGGAGCGGAAATCAGTAGCTCCAAACAAAAGTTTCGGCAGTCGACTTCTGGATCTATCTCTTTTCTCCTTAGGGTTTTAGATATGGAATTGGGGTAAAAGTGAAAGTGAAAAATTGAGGCAGTGAAGAAGGTTTTTAACTGAAGCCAACGGCTGAGATTGAATAGAAACGAGATCAACGGCTCACAAAAAAGTCACGGGCAAGTCAAAGGATAAAAATTTGTCTCAAAAACTGTGTGGCGATCCGAAGTTGAAGACATACAGATTCGCGACAGTCGACTGGTATTCAGAGACAGTCGACTTAGTCGAGAGAAAAATAAGTAATTATAACAACTGATCAGTCGACTTTGTGAAATGTTAATTGACTGGTCAGAGAAAGAAAAAAAATAAGTATATATATAAAAAATACGGGACAGTCGACTTCGTGAAATTGCAGTCGAGTTAACAGAAATATTTTCAACAACTATCAAGAAAATTACATATCCCTAGTTCTCTTCTTAAAGAAATAAAAGTATCTTCTTTAAGGGGTTTTGTAAAGATATCAGCTACTTGTTTATCAGTAGAGATAAAGTCTAAAGATATGTCTCCTTTTAAAACATGATCACGTAGAAAATGAGTCGAATATCAATATATTTCGTATATGAATGTTGAACCGGATTTTTAGATAAATTAATTGCACTGGTATTATCACACATTATTGAAGGTTTTTCAAAAGAAATATCATAATCTAATAAGGTTTATTTCATCCACAAAATTTGTGCACATGCCAAACTTGCAGCGATATATTCAGCTTCTGTAGTAGATAGGGACACTGAATTTTTCTTTTTACTGCACCATGAAACTAGTGAATGTCCCAAAAAGTGACATGTCTCACTAGTGCTCTTGCGATCAGTTTTACTTCCAGCAAAATCAGCATCACTGTACGACAAAAGTTGGAAATTATCAGTGCGTGGATAAAATAAACCATAATCAGATGTGCCTTTAATAAATCTTAAAATTCGTTTCACAGCTTTTAAATGAGATTCTTTAGGACTAGAATGATATCTAGCACACAAACATACACTGAACATAATATCTGGTCTACTAGCAGTAATATATAAGAGTGAACCAATCATACCATTATAGAGTTTCTGATCGACACTCTTACCTAATATATCTTTGTCAAGGGTAGTAGTAGTAGCCATAGGTGTGGATTTACTACTTGTACTATTCATGTTAAACCGTTTGAGTAATTCCTTTGCATATTTTTCTTGATTAATAAATATGCCATTTGAAGACTGTTTAATTTGTAGTATAAAGAAATAATTGAGTTCACCCATGCGACTCATCTCAAACTCGTCTTTCATGGTGTTAGCAAACTCTTGACATAGATTATTATTAGTAGAACCAAAAATTATATCATCAACATATATTTGTATGATTAAAATATCATTCTTAATTCTCTTGATAAACAAGGTAGTATCTACTTTACCTATCTCAAACCCTGTTTCTAAAAGAAAAGTTTTCAAGTGATCATACCAAGCACGTGGTGCTTGTTTAAGACCGTATAAAGCCTTTTTTAATTAAAAAATATGGTTTGGGAATTATTCATGTTTAAAACCTGGTGGTTGTTTAACATAAACATTCTCTTTAATAAACCCGTTAAGAAAAGCACTTTTAACATCCATTTGATAAAGTATAAAATTCATGAAACATGCAAAAGATAATAAAATACGAATTGATTCTAATCTAGCAACATGAGCATATGTTTCATTAAAATCTATGCCTTCTTCTTGATTATATCCTTGAGCAACTAGTATAGCTTTGTTCCTAACAACTTGTCCTGATTCATCTAAGTTATTTTTAAATACCCATTTGGTACCAATAATAGTATGATCAGGAGGTCGTGGAACTAAATCCCATACATCATTTCTTATAAATTGGTTTAACTCATCTTGCATGGCATTCATCCAAAATTCATTCTCACATGCTTCTTGTATATTTTTCGGTTCAAAATCCGACAAGAAGGCTGTATGAGATATCATATTAATATGTGATCGTGTCTGAATACCATGGGAGATGTCACCAATTATTAAGTCATGAGGATGATCGCTAACTTCAACAAAAGATTTTGGTAAAGTTGAAGATATCACAATAGGATCAGTTGACTTGACAAGTTCCTCAGTCGACTGGTTTACATCAGTCGACTTGATGTCCTTATCGGTCGACTTATCTGCGAAACTAGTTTGTTCTAAAGATGTAATTACTTTATTTAAAGGTGATGAATCAGTTTCATCATCTTTAATTAAATTTGATGAAGACAGAGATTCATCGAATGTAACATGCATTGATTCTTCAATAGTCATTGTTGACTTGTTGAAAATTCTATATGCTTTACTCCTATTTGAGTATCCTATAAAGATACCCTCATTAGATTTAGGATCAAATTTATCCAAATTATCTTTAGTGTTCAGAATAAAACACTTACAACCAAATGTCTTAAAATAAGAGACTTTGAGAATTTTGTTAAAAAATAACTCATAACAAGTCTTCTTTAGCTTAGGTCTTATTAGAATCCTGTTTAAAACATAACAAGCTGTAGCAATGGCTACAACCCAAAAATACTTAGGTAAATTGCTTTCAACAAGCATGGTACGTGCGCATTCTTGCAAAGTCTTATTTTTCCTTTTAACCACTCCATTTTGTGGTGAAGCTCTAGGAAATGCAAATGAATGTGTTATACCATTCTTGTTGCAATGTTCTATAAACGTTTCATTTTCAAATTCTCCACCATGATCACTTCTAATAGTGACTATGGTTAGAGATCTTTGGTTTTGAATTCGTTTACAAAAATTTGCAAATTCATCAAAAGCATCATTTTTATGTTTTAAAAAGAATGTCCAAGTGAATCGTGAAAAATCATCTACTAAAACAAATACATATCTACTTTTATTTAAAGAGGCAACTCTAGTAGGGCCAAATAAATCCATATGAATTAACTCAAGTGGCCTACTAGTAGAGATTACTTCTTTTGTTTTAAAAGTGGATTTAATTTGTTTTCCTAGTTGACATCCATCACATAACTTATCCTTTTTAAAGGATAGTTTTGGCAGTCCTTTAACTAGGTTATACTTAGATATTTTAGAGAGATTTTTCATATTCACATGACCAAATCGTCTATGCCAAAGCCAAGAATCATTATTAGAAGCTATTAAACAAAAATCATTTGAAAACTCATTTGTATTCAAACATAATTCATAAATATTGTTTTGGAGAAAACCATGAAAAATAATGATTTGCATAGTAGAATCATAAATTAAGCAAGCATCTTTTTCAAATACAATTTTATAACCTTTATGACATAGTTGACTAATACTTAACAAATTATGTTTTAGTCCACTAACTAACAAAATATTTTCTATAGTAGGATTAGTATTTTTACCAACCATACCGATTCCTATGACTTTTCCTTTGTTGTTATCACCAAAGGTAACTGTTCCTCCATTGATGCTTTGTATGGTGGATAGGAGATTGGCATGACCAGTCATATGCTTTGAACACCCACTGTCAAGTATCCAACGATCTTTCTTTGGTACCTATAAGATATTCAATGTGAATATGGTACCCTTTTCATTGGGTCCAAAAACATATTAGTTTGGGGGAAACCAAACCCATAAAGAGTTTGATCTTCCTCCATAAGCAGGAATAAAATTAACAGAATTACATACATTTAACATGTATGAATTGATATACGCAGTTCTATCATTCAGTTTCAAGTTAACTGGAACCCATGCAAGTTTGTTCTGTCCAGTCGACTTTATAGCATCCTTCAGTCGACTTCTACTGTAAGTAAGTCGACTGGATGGTAATATAGGTCGACTTATATGAGGTTTTGGTCTTGTGAAATCAGACTCAGTTCCTCCGGACAGACGACTGGTGGATGGACTCAGTCGACTTGACTGAACTTTAGACTTGCTTTTATCACTAAAATTTATAAGTTTAGGCTTTTCAAAGAATTCATACAGTTTATGTTTAACACTAGAAATAGATTCAGCTTTATTTCTACTAGTGTTTTTAGAGGAAAGATCTTTTACAAAAGATTTTTTAAAACCAAGACCAATCTTTTGACTAGATTTCACTTGATTTTGAAGAACATCGTTTAAATTCTCTTTTTCTTTATTGAACTTAGATACGTTCTTGGATATCTCTTCATAATTCTTTTTAGAGATTCAAGATCCATATCTAAACTTGAAATACGAGAATTTAAAGATTTTACTTCTTTATCAAGGTTAAGATTCTCTTGAGAAAGCGTTTGATTAACTTTCTCTAGATTCTTAACTCTAATCTTTTCTTTTTTCAATTCTTGAAAAATTTCATTGAAAGCATCAAGTAAATCTTCTGAATCATAATCATTACTTACTTGATTCTATGAAGCCATAAAACACATGTTCGCAACCTCGTTGGTTTCATCAGTTTCTTCTTCTGAGGAAGAATCACTGTCATCCCAAGTTGCTTTATATGCCATTTTGTTTTTGGCAAACTTGTTCCTTGTGTACTTATCCTTCTTGAAGTTGGATGTCT
Source organism: Hemerocallis citrina (assembly GCA_017893485.1). Lineage (NCBI taxonomy): Eukaryota > Viridiplantae > Streptophyta > Magnoliopsida > Asparagales > Asphodelaceae > Hemerocallis > Hemerocallis citrina. The sequence continues at coordinate 138,753,624 of CM030359.1, read as the reverse complement.
TTCCCTTAAACTTTGTATTTTCTAGCGGACAATCCTTCTTCATATGGCCTATTTTATTACACCTGAAACAAGTTGGAGGATCATTAGAATTTCTAAATTTAGAATTGAACTTACCTTTCTTTAGAAATTTTTTGAATCTCCTTGTGAACATGGCTATCTCTTCTTCATCTTCTGAGTCTGTCATGGCTTTAAAGGCTAATGATTTCTTCTTTGACTGTTGTGGTTCTGCATCCTTCTTCCGTTCTTCAATTTGAACCTCATAAGCCATTAGATTTTCCACAAGATTCTCAAGAGAAAGTTGTGACAGATCATTGGCCTCTTCTATTGCAGTGGTCTTCTTTTCCCATTCAGGAGTAAGTACACGAAGAACTTTTCTCACCATCTCTACTTGAGTGTATATTTTCCCAAGTGCCACAAGTGAGTTTGTAATGTCCGTAAATCTGGTTATCATTTCGGACACACTTTCATTTTCCTTCATGCGAAACATTTCAAACTTGTGAACAAGAATAGATATTTTAGATTCTTTTACTTTATTTGTTCCTTCATGAGTTACCTCGAGTGTATGCCAGATTTGATGTGCGGTTGTTGAATTTGACACACGGTTGAATTCTTCTTTTGTAAGAGCACAGAATAATGCATTCATGGCTTTTACATTATTCATTGTTTGGTTCTTCATGTGATCATTTCATTGTGCCTATGGAATAATAGGAGCAGTGTATTCTGTTTCAGTCATGCTCCATATTTCATAATTGATGGATTGGAGATAGATCTTCATTCTGCACTTCAATAATTGTAATTTGTTCCATCGAAGAGAGGTGGCCTTTGTGTAGATTGCCCTTCATGGTACTAATTTGCATTTGACGTAGTTGCCATAGCCTTTAACCTCGCTTTGATACCAAGTGTTGGATCCTATAGGCGAGACAACAAACACTAGAGGGGGGTGAATAGTGTTTATAAAAATTAAATTGCGGAATAGAGATTTTTCTTCTGTACAGTCGAATTAAGGAATAAACCAGTCGACTGAATTAACAAAATGAAAAAGTAATTTAAACAAGTCCGTGCAGTCGACTTAAAGTTGGAACAGTCGACTTAACAACCAGAAAACAATCAGAGTATACGAGTCTGACCAGTCGACTTATCAAGTACCCAGTCGACTGTCCAGACAAGTTACACAATAACAACAACACAAGCTGAGAAAATATAAATGCATGTTAGAGAGATACAACCACAGAGTGCACACGAAGTATCCTGGTTCAGTCCTCCCGACCTACATCCAGTCCCCAAGTAACCCACTTGAGATTTCCACTATTCTTGAAAAAGTTTACAAGAATACCCTTACGGCGTTCAGACAACAACCTTGTCTAACCCGTAGTCCTTTCTCTCAACCAGAGAAAGCAACCCACTCTTCCACCAAGAGTGACAAACCTGACTCTAAACCCTAGAGTCCTACTCTCCAACCGAGAGGAAAAGAAAACAATAAAAATTGTTTACAATCAACCTATAGCCTTGTTTGTGATTGTGATATAGTACGTGGCTAAATTGTTGACTTCTATATTCAGTCCAAAACGAAATCAAATGTTATACTGGACCGAAGACAAAGAACCAAGTCTTAGTGAGTTGAAAGCTTTTGTCTCTTGAAAAATGTAAAAACTTAAGATCTCAAAGAAATGCTTGGAGTATTAGTATCTTTAACAGTGGATTCTAACCTCTATTTATAGAGATAGATTCACTGGACGTTGGGAATCAGTTGTTCAACTGTCAACCAATGGATCTAAAAAAGATTTCAATTTGAAAACCGATTTTAAAAACAGAAAACTTTCAAACGCACTTGTACAGTCGACTGGGTTGCCATGGTGAGTCGACTGGTCAGAGTTTGAATAAGATTAGGCAGTTTTGTACCAACTCAGTCGACTGGAGCAAGTAGCAGTCGACTGGTACGCAACAACTGATCTAGTTCAAGCTGTTTTGACTTTTGGTTTTGACAAATCACACATTTAAAAGAGTTATATGTGAGTGTATGTTTGTGTGACAAGGCTGTACATCATTCTAAGACTCAAATAAAGCAAAATATTACATTTGTTTACAAGACATAAAAATATATGACACTTGAAGCATGGGTCTTGTCTTGAGTCTTGAGTGAAGCCATTGTCTTTATCCAGAGCGTGTGCTTGTTCATTTGTTCAGCTGTATAGTAATGAGGCTTTTGTGTATTCAACCTGCAATTATATAGTGTAGCACAGATACATGTTGCAGTGTGTTATAATCATCAAAATCAAGAATCAACAGTTCGACGGCCGAAGGGGGAGTTGATCGGAGGCAATGCCGAAGGAGAAGGTTGGAAATTTTGGGCGGAAATTTGTAAGGTCGGGGAGAGAGAAAACGGGAGGAGAGAGAAAGAAGGGAGAGGAGAGGGAATGACAGCTAGGAATTGTGTTTTGTGTTATTAGAGTTTGTATTAGGGTTGTATTTATAGAATATAAGTAGATTATTTGGTTAATGGGTTAGGATCCAATAATAGTGGGTTTGGGTTGAGAACTAACTGCAAATGGAATTTAGGATTTAATAAGAGATGGGTTTGAAGACAATAGGGTTCAAATAAAATACTCACAATAAATAAATATGATCGACAAGATAAATAACCCAACAAGAAGAATAAAGAATTTCATGAATAGAAATTTAAATTCAAATAGATAAATAAATAATACAAATGAAAAGAATATAAATTGGCTTGAAAATAAATTGGAATTCGCCAAGAAAATTAGAACAAGTACGAAAATAAAATAATTCGATAAATGACTTTAAATAGATAATCAAGAAATTACAATTAATAGTCATAATCATAATAATTATAAAATTTTATAATAAAGTAGTATCCAGGCTTAACAACTTTATTAAAATAATCCGAAAATAATAATATATTTGATTTGGGATCAAATATAATTAACCGATCAATAAGAAATAGAAAGTAAGATTAAAATACACGATTAATTGAAATGAATAAAATTTTCGATTAGAAAACACTTTAACAAAAGATCCGAAATGAATTTAACACCAAATAATTTTATAAAAATCCAACTATAGAAAATACACAGAAAATACTTATTAGCGGAATGGTGGTTACAATCCTGCCCACCTTACTAGAAAACTTCGTCCTCGAAATTTTCTCTGGCGGTACATAGGGCAAAGCAAAAGCAAACTTGTGAAATAACAAAACTGGGAATGAAGAGAAAAGAGGCAAAACTGTGGCAACACCAGAATTATAAAGGACATGGATATGAATAGAGTGACCAATAATGATGTTAAATAAAGATTCAATGAATAATGGCAATGTAAATGAATGAACAAGGAAGTAAACATTGCAAGAGAAAAAAAAACAATAGGAGAATCCTGGGACCTGTGGGTTATGGGCCCATCATGCTTCTGCTGTGCCACTCTGATGGTGATGTGCCAAGCATCAGACATGTCGTTGTAGATCAAACAATGCCGATCGACGAACCGAACAGAAATAAAAAGAAAGGATAGCACCAGAATCTAAAGAATATGGGTACAAAGAACAAAATTATACCCAACAAGGAATCAATGAATGGAAGGGACAAAAGACAATAAGAAATGAAGGAACTGAATGTGAAGGGGTCAAAGAGGAATCAAATAAGACTAGTTTCCAGATCATCTTGGTTATCAATTGTTCATATAATTTCTGTATTGCACATACTATTGAGTTAAACCGGTAAAATCCCAAATCTGATTAATATATCAGTCAAAGCCAAACTTCCTTCCGTTAGTCACGTTTGATTGATATATTATCCAAACTCGGGCTCTAATACCACTAAAACCTTTCTCATGCACCGCTTCCCAAAAATACGAAATACGAGTACATGACATTGGCCCAGCGAATGACTAACGTCACCCATAAGTTTTTTATCCGAACTAAATGATATAATCAATACAGAACAATTGCGTAGACAATAATAATAATCTCATGAACAATAATATTGGGAATGAAGCAATATGAAATATCCAAATATAATAATAATCCAATATCTGTAAACAAATAATAGCAATATTCGGGTCAAAAGCGATCATTACAATGAAATAACAATAGTTCAATAATTAAGTCTCCATAACAAAGCAATAATTTATCAAGCAGCGATGCTATCAATTCCTTCACCAATGTTGTTTTCCCAATCAATCAGACAATTCTCCATCAACACATGTAAACACTTCATCTAAAATGAAGAGAAAAATTGTCCTTGGAGTAAGTCAAGGACAACAAGTAGAGAAAGCAAGGAACAATGGAATAATGATATAACAATGAATTAAATGGATCAATAGGATTCAATAACATGGGACAATAACAATAGTCAATATCGATGCAATAGTTGTAAACAATGATTCAATAATCGATGACAATATTCAATGATCAATATCAATAACACTTTGACAATATTCGATATCAATAGGAACAATGATGAACAATATGCAGTGTCAATGTCGTGTCAATTCTTAAGTCTATTAATCATTTTAATCCTAACTAATATAGCACTTCATGCGTCCCATTTATTTACCACATAGTTGCTACATACAAACAAGTTATGTTTAAACTTAGTGGTGGATTTTATAGTTCATGTACTTGGCAACGATATACAATAATGACCGATAATTAATGACCAATGACCGAATCAATCGAGATACTACAATCAGTAATTTACAATCAACCGATGATCGATATGACCGATATGACCGATAGACCGATAGACTGATAAATAGGGAAATACAGGAGAGGCTCCTTATGTATTTTTCCTTGTATTATTTGGGTTTGGGTTATTTATAAAATTTTTTGTTTTCTTAAATTCATTTTATTTCAAATTTATTTTATATCTCCTGTTAAAATCCATTTCTCTTCATTAATTGTATTTATTATTATTTTCAAACGTTTTTTTATATGGTAATACAAACCCTATTAATGTTGGTATTATTATTATTGTTCAGTATTATTATTATTACTGTTATTATTATTATTATTACCTTTGACTGTTTATTTAAAAATCTATTCTATTGTTAATTGTATTTGTAGTTATTTCAAATAATTTTCATATTATTTTACAAATTATATTTTGTTATATAAACCTACTTTTTATTGGTAATTTTATTTTCCTATTGGATTTTAAACCCAAATCCAAACCCAATTTTTATTGGATTCAACCCGTTAACACTATAACCTTTAACCCTCATTTACTTTATAAATACCATAATCACTACCTAACCCTAATCACTATCTACTAATCCGCCGCTTAACCCCTTCCCCCTGTTCACCTTCCTCTACCTCCCGTAAGCCACCACCTCTTCAACCGTCTCTCCCCCATCACCTCGACATCCATTGCACCATTGCCCCATCGTCAACCTCGATGTCACGCCCCGCTTCCCAAAATGAAAATACGGAATACAGATACGTTACTAAGCCCAGCGAATAATTTTCATCATCCATAAGCTATCAGGATTTTTACAATATTTTCATAGGAATAATCAGAGTAGAAAGCAAGGGAAGTCAACTACGCATGCATATATGAATCAATATACCAACCTGGAATTTACTTGAAACAAATTTAATATTCTCAAATAAACCAGATCTGAACAAGTCAATAATCCTGGTTCACATTGCCCAATACAAAATAATCCAAGTAACAGATATATTTATTCAAGATAAGCAACAAGAAATAATAATAATAAATCTCCAGCATCTAGAATCTCAGATCACCTACTTTATCGGGCAGCTGATCTCCAAGATCTGTAATTTAATAAATTGTAGGAAGAAGAAAAAGAAAATAAAATGCCTGTCAATGCAAGTTACGGGCCGCTTGTGTTGCAGACACAAGTACATGGAAAAGATAAACAAATAGCATGGAATAGATATGGCAACAAAACAGAACAACTAACATGAATCGTGAACAAAATCAAGTAATAACAGGTGTATATAACATGTAACAGGTAACAGGTATCATGCAAGCAAGTGAACATGTAACAAGTATCAAGAAGCATGTACAGGTAATCATGTATCAGGTAAGCATGTAACAGGTATTCATGTATCAGGTATTCAGGTACTAGGTATTATGTCATGTCAAGTCTTATATTTATTACTATCTAGGTAGCACTTCATGCGTCCCAAACTTTTACCACATGGTTGCTACTTACATGCAAATTTCAATTAGATCCAGTGGTAGGTTTCTATAGGGTCGTATACTCAGGGGTCAAATAACAGGTAACAGGAACAGGTTGGAAGATAAACATGTACAGGTGATGCCCAACTCATAAAAGGATAGAACAAAAAAAGTTATTGTTCAGGACAGCAAGATAGTACTGCACTAAATCTGGAATTCTTGTTGCTACAAATGTGCAAACCTGGATCCGTCAAAGAATCTGAAAAATAGACTCCCGACCGAATCCAACAAATATATATAAGTCATATGGTATTTCATATCAACAGGACTCAAAACAGGTTTGTATCTAGAAAACATGTTCAGCCAGAAATCAGAAGTTTGCATTCATAAATAGGAAAACAGCATAAAAACTTACTGATTAAATCGAATAAAAATTTGGATATTCCCTACTTTGTTTAGTAACAAAAAATAATGTTTCATAATTTTCTAACATAAATAGAGTAGTCAAGTAAAATCAGAAAGCAGCAAGATACAGTAGTTTTGTAAATCTGAAATCATAAACACTGCAGTACTAAAACAGCAATATCTCACAAAATATAAATCGAAATCTAGATCCGTAGAAAGAGTGATAAAATAGATACAGTAGTCTATATTTTATATTTACAAAGTTTTTATAGACAGCAAATGGAATCAGGTTGAATTTAAGGTTCTTTACTGAACAGTTTGAAAATTCTACAAGTATAGTAGTTGTTTACAAGCATAGAATAGGGTATACAAGTCATCAATTAAATCCACACAAATTAGGGGTTCATCCCAATCAAGTCTAGTTGTAACCAGCAAAATATTGGATCAAAATATTATATTTAGCATCAGAAGAAAAATAATTTACCATACAGAATTCATATAAAACTGGATCTGAAATTTTAAACACATCTGTAGTTTAATAGTCATTACTCGAAACTCATAAATCGAAACTCGGATCTGTCAGAAAATCTGGAAAGTAGACAGAATTCTCTATAATTCATATTCACAAATAATTTTCATATATTGACCTTAATAGGGTCTAAATTACTGAACAAAAACGGGGAATCGATAAAACCGAAAATATCCTTCATGCACAAAATCAACTAGTTTATATCAAACTCATCCAAAACATACCTAAACGTGAAGTATGGTGTACTAGATGTCCAAGCAATATGGTATAGGGTTTGTAGCAAGTCTACAACAAGTATACTACAACTAACACAACCGAGCATACAATATCATACGAACAATATGCATGTATACAACAAGAAGTGGTTATCCCTAAGTTATTTCATGTCATGTGTGTAATAAGGCAACTACAGATGGGTCAACAAAATAGAGACAAGATATAATAGGGATTTTGCACAAGAATTGTCTCTAGAACACAACTACACTATATGCGGTATTGAGTACTTGTATTTGCAATAGAAATTAATACAAGTTACTTGCCTTATAGCTGACGACGGGAACGGAGCAAGAACAAGAATAACTGGATCGGATTCCTGAGCACGAACCTTGAACACGGAAATATGGAATCAAGAACACAAAGAACAACTGATCACGAACACGATCAGACGGCTGAGATCGAAGATCAAGAAGATCGGACGGTCCAGATCAGTTGATGAAGATGATGATGATGGTGATAATTAAGCAGATTCGACAGTCGAGATCAAGGGATCAAGCAATCGACGACCGAGATCAAAAGATCAAGATCACGGGTGATCGATGGCCTGGAATCAACATGATCAAGAACCACTTGATCAACAGCAACCCATTGGCTTCGGCTCTGGTTCGATGGAGGACGAAAACTAGATGGGGCAGCGATGGCTTATGCAGGCAGCACAGTGGCAGGAGGGGAGATGCTGCGATGCAGCGGCATGGCGGTAGGACAGTAGCACAGGAAAATAGCTGAGGGTGACGCACTGGCTAGCGCTTAGGGCGAGGCTGATGGTAGGAGGAGACACAGGGAAGAGGCGGAGGACGTTGGCTGGCTGATGGCGCGTCGACGGAGGGACACAACGCACAGGGGGTGCGTTGTCGACTATTTTTGCTGCGTCTACGGAAGAGGACGATGCTAGGGGAGCGCGTTACTACTGTTGTGTAGTCTGTGGTGCGTCGTCGGGAGGAGGGGAGCATTGGGAGATGATAGTGCTAGGCTGCTATGTCACGACAGGAGGAGCACAGGGCAGGGGGTGCACTGGGGTGGAGACAGTGCAGGGGCGCATTGTGGAGGCTGTCGATGCTAGGCTCTGCTGGCGATGTTGAGGCGAGGTGGGGGTCACGACCGGGAGAGGCGCACTGGGAGGATGGCGACGGAGAGGAGTTCGGGAGCAGGGCGCACACAGGAGAGGGGAAAGGAGAGAGAAAGCGGCTGATGGAAGATGGGTAGGGGCAGCTATAGGGTTAACAGAAGGTAGGGTAATATATATAGGTGAGAGGGTATTAAGGTTACACAGGGGGGATGCAGTCTGCTAGGGTTGATAGGGTTTTGGGTACATATGGGTTTCAGGGTAGGGTTTTAGGGGAAAACGGGTAATGGGTTCTAGGGTATTGGGTATTGGGTAAAAGGTTATTGGATATATGGGTTTCGGGTTGGATCCAACAAGAAATAGGGTCTTTGGATTTTAGGTTTTAAAACCAATAAGAGCTACGAAAAATATATTAATAAAATACGATTTTTAGTATAAAATCAAAAGGTAATAATAATAAAAGTAATAATACTAATAGCAGTAAAAATAAAAATAATAATAACAATAGTAGAAACAATAATAATAATAACAAGAATAATAGGGTTAGTATTACAATATAAAAATCATTGGAAAAATAGCTACGTTTAAAATTATTGATTAAAAATAGACTTTAATAGGAGATCCAACGATACATTTTAACAAAAAAAACAAATTGAAAGCAAAAAACTAATTTACAAAAAATTGAAATACCAAAAATGCACAGAAAATACGTATTTACGAAAACAGGGGTTACACTCGACTTCGCTCCGCCTGAAGCCATTACCTTCTCTGCTTCGTCGATTTCTACTCACTAGCACCTCCATCCCCTGCATCAACTTCACCAACCCCATCGAGTTCCCCTCAGTCATCCTTCCTCCGCGACACCCCCTGTTAGCGACTGCCATTGCTTCACCTCGACTCTGCACCCCGTCAACCTCCACATTCTCTCCATCAACTGCTTTCCCTGACGTCCACCACCGCTGCTTTCCCCCTCAACGTCCCTTAGCGCCGTTATCTGACCCATCCTCGCCGTCGCCAAAGCCTAGCCACCGTCAAGTCGAAGTCGCAGAGCCCACTGTCACTCTTCCTCTATTTTTCCCAAAAAAACACAGCTCTGATCCCCCTTACCGTCGCTCGTCGCTGCCACGACCGCCAGTGCCCTGCCGATAATGCCTCCCCTCCAGTGTTGTCCTCCTACCACCATGCCGCCTACCTCGTCGTTGCTGCCTCGTACAGTCGCCATTTGCCACCAAGCCAGATCTGGACCTTCATGTTGCTGTTGGTATGATCATGGATTTGGATTGGGGCCATCCGATCTCTTCTTGATCGTCACAATCATGATAATCATCAAGCTTTCTTTGATCGCAATCGTTCGATCGATTAATCTTGATCATCATCATCATCATCATTATCATCGGGGAGATATGGACCATCTGATCTGATCCTGATCATCATATCTATCATCATCAGCCTTGATCTAACCGTCCAATTTGATCCGATCATCTTGATCTTAATATCTTGGATCTAGCCATTCGATCATCTCGATCATTCTCTTGATCATCGAGATTCGTGCCTTAGGTTCGTGATTGCGATTGTGATCGTGTGTTTGTGATTGGTTTGTGATTCATTCGCTTGAGTTCGTGTCGGGAATCTATTCCCGTTATTCTTGCTCTTTGCATCGTTTACGTCATCAATTGACAGGCAAGTAACTTGTATTCTTTTGCAAGTACTAAATACCGCCTGTAGTGTAGTTGTATTATAGAGACAATTCTTATGCAAAACCCCTGTTATATCTTGTCTCTATGAGTTGATCCGCCCGTAGTTGTCTCATTACACACATGACATGGAATATCAATTAGATGTAATTACTTCTTGATGTATACATGCATGTTGTTCGTGATTCATGACTTATCGTATGATCTTGTATGCTTGATGTGTTAATAGCAGTACAACCTGTCGTAGATCTGTCAAACACCCTATACCATGTTGTTTGGATATCTAGTATACCGTATTTCACGTTTTGTTATGATTTGGATGTGTTTCATATGATCTAGTTGATTTCATGCATGAGAAATTTTTCTGTTTTTGTTGTTAACCCATTTTTGTTCAGTATTTTAGATCCTATTATGGTCAGTATATGAAAATTATTTGTGAATATGAATATTAGAGAATCCTGCCTACATTCCAGATTTTTTCACAGAGCTCAATTTCGATTTGTGAGTTGCAAGTTATGGCTATTTTACTACAGAGGTGTAGAAAATTACAGATTTGGTTTAATGTGAAATCTGGAGAGTAATTTATTCTTTTACTGAGGTTAAAGATAATATTTTGATCCAATATTTTGCTGAATATAACTAGACTTGACTGGGATTAATCCTAATTTTTGGTGGACTTTTTCGATGAATTTTACAAACTATTCTATGCTTGCAAACAACCACTATACTTACAGAATTTTCCTGATGTTCAGTAAAAACCTTACTTTCGACCTGATTCTATTTGATGGTTATAAAAACTTTGCAAACATGAACTGTAGCCTTCTGTATCTATTTTATCACCCTTTTGACGGATATGGATTTCGATCTATATCTTGTAATCTATTGTTGTTTTAGTACTGCTGTGTTTATGATTTCGGATTTACAAAATTACTATATCTTGTTGTTTCCTAATTTTACTTCACTATTCTATATATATTGGAAAATTATGAAACCTTATTTTCTGGTACTATACATACTAAGGAATACCCCTGATTTTTAGTGGATTTAATCTGCAAGTTTTTATGCCGTTTTCCTGTTTATGAATGCATATTTCTGATTTTTTGCTGAACATGTTTTCTGATATAATTCTGGTTTGAGTCCTGCTTTTGTGAAATTCCATATGACTTATATATATTTGCTGGATTCAGCCAAAAGTCTATTTTACATATTTTCTGACAGATCCAGATTTGCATGTATGTTGCAACGGAAATCTCAGTTTTGGTGCAGTAGTGTCTTGTTGTCCATAACTGAAAGTTTCGTTGTTCTACCCTTTTATGAGTTGTCTATCACCTCTGCATGTGTATCTTCCAACTTGAACTTGTTACTTGTTCATACCATGTATTTCTTGCCATGTTTTGCACACGTACATGCCTGTTTGATACCAATAATAAATAACCAAGCCGGGATTAAGGGAAAGACCTTAGTAGTGGACAATATAGGTATGTGTATTCAGAAGAGGGCCCGTGTTCCCGTTACTTGTTGCCATGTTTCATGACTACATGATTTATGCTTGTTATTACTATATGATGTCATGTTTTATGATTACATGATTAGTGCTTGTTATTACTATATGATGCCATGTTTCATGATTACATGATTCCTGCTTGTTATTACTATATGTTGCCATGTTTCATGATTACATGATTCATGCTTGTTATTACTATATGCTGCCATGTTTCATGACTACATGATTCATGTTTGTTATTACTATATGATGCCGCGAGTTCACGACTACGTGATTCGTGCTTGTTACTAGTTACTTGCTACTTGATGCCTGAGTACACGGTCCTATAGAAACCCACCACTAGATCTAAACGTAATTTGTATGAATGTAGCAACCATGTGGTAACAATCTGGGATGCATGAAGTGCTACCTAGATAGATATAATACAAGAGTTAGACATGATAATTGATTACTTGACACTTGTTACTTGTTACTTATTTACATGATACTTGACACTTGTTACATGCCACTTGCACTCGTTTATCTTGCCATGCTAGTTGTTTCCATTCTTGATTTAGATTTAGTTCCCTATTTTGTTGTTACATCCTTTTCATGTAATACTTGCTTTCGCTGTTACTATATATTCGTTTATTCTTTTCCTGTACTTGTGCCTGCACTACAAGCGGCCCGTAACTTGCATTGAGGGGCGTTTTGTTTCTCTTTCCTGTTCCTGCAATTTGTAAAATTGCACATTATGGTGATCAGCTGACCGAAGGAGTAGGTGATCTGAGATTCTAGTTGGCTGGAGATCTTGCTATATCTATTTATTTCTTGTTGTTTATCTTGAATAATTGTAATTTGCTACATGGATTATTTGTATTGGGATTTTTTTCCTATACTTGTGTTTTGTTGCAGACATGATTATTTGAAATTCGGTATTATTGCTTCTTGTTTCATGTAATCTTGATGATTCAGTTATGCATGCGTGGTTGACTATTTCTCTTGTATATCTCTTGTTTATACTTGTGGTTGTTGTAAAGATCCTGACAGCTTATGGTTGATGAAAATCATTCGCTGGACTTGCTCACGTATCCGTATTCCGTATCTCCTTTTTGGGAAGCGGGGCGTGACATTTAAACCCCGGCTTGTTAATTATTTTATTAATGTAACAATACAATATACAATTTGAGACAGAAGATGAACAATAGTATCAATAAGAGAGCAATAGATGATAACTTAGATAGGACAATTAGAATGATGAAAATGGGGCATTAGGATCACGCAATGCAACATACACATTTTAATTCATGCAATACTATGATATAGAAACAATAAATTTATTCAAAACTAGAAGATTAAATTCTGGACAACAAGAGTAGTCTGTACAAAAATACAATTTCCCGCTGTTTTAGAATTGGAAACTGAATCCGTCAGAAGTTCTAGAAACTAGACTTTTACACATTTCCAATGCATATTTATAGTTCAAAATTCGACACCAGTAGCTAGGTCAAACACATCATTCTTTAAAGATTTCATGTTCAAGTAGAAATTCGTCATCATGTTATTATATTTTTAGAAACAGCAAAAACTCAATATTAAATTCATTAAAAATACTTATTAGACTCCTAAACATAATAACTAACATTCTGAAAATTTTCAAAGTAATATTTTTGTTAGAATAGCCTTTTAACAGTTTAAACATGAAACGTACAAGAATCGGAGAATCTGAAATTGAAAACACATGTGTAGTAAAACAGGCATAACTTTTGCAACATAACTCGGAATTCAATAAGTCAAGATGTTTTGTAAACTAGAAAGATAATGCTACAATTCTTATTCAGAAAGTAATTCATTTAGAGATCATTTACTAGGTCGAAAAGTTTTGGGTATTTTTCATGAAATAATCTAATTAAACATGATGGGTATCAATTTTTTAGTCAATAGATTGTATAATCAACATGATGGGTGCAATAAAAAGATGAATAAAATTAGAATACACGCATACATCAATTTATCTTCAACAAACATCAATCAATAACCACATATAACCTAGCAATTCTCTCTCCAATAATTTATTAGTGTGACAATTATATAAACAACCCTATTAACAATTCTATATGCACACATGAAAGATTCAATCTTTGGAGTCAAAAGTGGCACGATGGCAAGTAAATTGGGGTTAGCTCGTCTAAACCCTTAATATACCCAACGAAAGAGATGAATAATGTATAATACGATAAACGAAGAGATCTAATTGCAAAAGTTTTAACAAAACTTGAATTTGATACAATTAACAATTCAAAAGGAAGTGACTTTCCTTATGGACGATTAGTTCGAATACCAAAGAATAACGGGATGAGAATCCCAGAGCAACGAACCCACGAACACACGAATCCACAAAATAGCACGTGTATAATATGTGCAAGAGGAGAGACAAGCAATAACAGCAAGATCAAAAAGGCAGCAACAGTAAAAGGCAGCAAGGGGGTCTGACGTTGCTGGCGGCCGGCGTTGATTGGCGGAACAGCGACTGGAGGTGGACTAGGTGTCGGGGGATGGTGCTGCCGTTCTTCGATCGAAAACAAGGGACAGGGCAGAGGGGATCGACTGGGGTTGAGTGTCTGGCCGTCGCTGAGCTCGACGGTGGGGTTGCTTGGAGGGTGGGGCATCGACTGGATCGGTGGTCGACGGATTTGGGTGGTTCGAAGACCGAAGGGGGAGTTGATCGGAGGGGGTGGCGGAGGAGAAGGTTGGAAATTTTGGGCAGGATTTTCTGAGGTCGGGGAGAGAGAAAATGGGAGGAGAGAGAATGACGGCTAGAAATTGTGTTATGTATTTTTAGGGTTTGTATTAGGGTTGTATTTATAGATTACAAGTAGATTATTCGGTTAATGGGTTAGGATCCAATAATAATGGGTTTGGGTTGAGAACAAACTGCAATTGAATTTTAGGGTTCAATAAGAGATGGGTTTGAAGACAATAGTGTTCAAATAAAATACTCACAATAAATAAATAGGATCGACAAGAAAAATAGCCCAACAAGAAGAATAAAGAATTTCATGAACAAAAATTTAAATCCAAATAGATAAATAAATAATACAAATGAAAATAACATAAATTGGATTGAAAATAAATTGGAATTCGCCTAAAAAATTAGATCAAGTACGAAAATAAAATAATTCAATAAATGACTTTAAATGGATAATCAAAAAATAACAATTAATAATCATAATCATAATAATTATAAAATTATATAATAAAATAGTATCCAGGCTTAACAACTTTATTAAAATAAACCAAAAATAATAATATATTTAATTTGGGCTCAAATATAATTAACCGATCAATAAGAAATAGAAAGTAAGATTAAAATACAGCATTATTTGAAATGAATTAAATTTTCTATTAGAAAACACTTTAATAAAAGATTCGAAATGAATTTAGCAACAAATCAATTTATGAAAATCTAATTATAGAAAATGCACGGAAAATACTTATTAGTGGGAATGGGGGTTACATAGAGGCATGTTTATGTTTGGATAGTATGAGTAATCAAATGTGCCCCTGATTCCTCTATAACCGGAACTAAACCTATGTATGTTTTGCAGGATGGTGTTCGAAGATATCTTCATCAATGATGTGTCAGTGGCAGCGGATGAACCAATACCTATAAGGGGACTGATGACAGTGGATGAAGAAATGAGGGAAATACTACAGCATACCGAAAATGATGAGAACTCACCTCCACTATCACCCAACCTAGTCACGGAGCAGCAGATAACAGCCACCATATATCTCGAAATAAGTAAGTTAAAGGAGCACAAGGACAAGGTGATCTGCCAGGCCAAGCAACAGATCCACACTTCCAGACACAGACCGCATGCCTAAAACAAGAATGAAGGAAACTTCAATCTGATATGGCACTCTTCCCAAATCATTGGTGGGGACTCCAGGAAAACACCAAGCCAAGATCAGCTGGGAAAATTACCAAAAATTCTAAAGGAAAACACCCCAAGAAAGCACTTACAGCTAAGAGTTGTTTCGAATGCGGAAAAATCGGACGTCAGGTCAAACTGCCCAACAATTATTAGGACTTGTTACAACTATGGAAGAGTTGGGCACCTCAAGACAACATGCCCACAACTACACGAAGGATGCTCAGCGAACAAGTAGCAGAACATCAGTAACAGGGTGTAATAATATGTGAACTAACTATGTTTTGGTATGTTTTGGAAGTCGAAGTGTGGTGTAATCTACCTTGTATTATGAATGTTCAACTCAGCTATGAATGATATTATATTTTGCAAAAGTTTTCGATGTACTACTTCCTAGATGAATGACTTTTTCCTTGTAATTGTGGTGCAACTGAATGTTAGAAAGGTGAGTTTGCAACCGAATATCCAGAAGACAGTCTGAAGCCAAACAACAATGAAGGTGAGTCGCAACACGGGAAGCGAGGAAGAACAATAAGGCTGCACCAACGACCAAATAATGAGACCAGAATTTGCGATGTACGAAGGAAGGCACTGGTGGAAATCAGCAGAAACCAGATGCCATCACCAAGAACTAATGAAGACCAGGCTCGAGGTAGGATCTGTCGACGACTAACTCAATCATTCTCCAGAAGCAGCAAAGATCTCCAAGGTCAACCTATAGTCAAACAACCGCTAGGAGCACACCAAGAAGGAAATCTCGCCAGTATAGAGCACGACCAAGTCAAACATTCGGCAAAATCACCAAAGGAACTTCTAAGGGCTGAAGCGGTAATTCATGTGTCACGCCCCGCTTTCCAAAAAGGAATACGAAATACGAGTACGTGATAAATCCCAGCGAATGATTTTCGTCATTCATAAGCTGTAGGATCGACTCAGCATCATAACAAGAAATATAGCAAATATACTCAACCACGCATGCATGAATAATTTATTAATCAACATAAAATATTTGAAACAAGTATAAATATCCCAAATAAGTTAAAGATCTGGATCAAAAGTAAAAACTTCGGGACTACAAGCCCGTTAAAAGTTTTAAGTAGCAAAAGAAATTAAATAAACTCGAATATAAAATAACGAAAGCAAGTTTTCCTAAGCGAAGCTTAGAATGTCTGCTCACCCACTCCTTCTGGCAGCTCGTCTCAAAAGTTTGTATATATATATATATATATAGCAATAGAAAGAAACAAAGAAATAGAAAGAATAATCTGCCTATTAGTGCAAGTTACGAGCCGCATGCAGTACAAGCAATGGGTATGAAAACAAGTCCAAGAAAATATGAAACAAGATTTAAAATCAAGAGTATACAACACGATTTAACAAGGATGCAACAAGTAGTGAAGTTTAAGAGACTAACTAGCAAGTGAAACAAATCAAGTAACTGGATTGGGTAACAACTACAAGTGGCAGGAATAGGTAACAAGTGAGCATGTAATCGGTATCAAGTATCGAGTAACAAGTAGCATGCGAGGCAGATGTCAAGTGTGTAGAAGTAACAAGTTTTCTTAAGACTATTGTTTAATTCTATCTAGGTGGCACTTCATGCATCCCATTTATTTACCACATGGTTGCTACATATAAACAAGTTATATTTAGATTTTGTAGTGGACTCTAGAGGGCGGTGTACTCAGGCATCAAGTATCAAGTAAGCATGTTCATGAATCGGGTAATCATATAACTAGTTCATGAGTCAAGTAATAACTTGACAAGTCAAGAATCAAATAATAGTATACTAGTCCATGAATTAAGTGTTAATATAACCAGTCCATGAATCGAATAATCACATAACTAGTTCATGAAACAAGTATCAAGTGGGAAACACGGGCCCCCTTCTGAGTACACTTACCTATATTGTCCATTACTATGGTCTTTCCCATAAACCTTGGCATGTTACTCACTATTATTATCAAGAAAAGTATGAAAGTGTGCGAAACAGGGCAAGTAAATAAAATCAAGAACAGGGAACTAGTTTAATCTAGGTAGGAAGTACATTCGAGGGTCAAAACAAATTAAAATTATCAAGAACAACGAGAATTCCAATTATGGACAGCATGATGTTGCTAAACCAAAAATGAGATTCCCGTGGCTACAGAAATGAAAATTAGATCCGTCAGAAAATCTAGAAACTAGACTACCTGCCGGTTCCAGCGCATACAATGTAACCTCTGTTTTTCACTTTTGGTATTTTTGAGAATATTTTTTTTTCTTTTGTGGATTATTATATTCCATTGTATTTTTCGGAACAATATATTTAATTATTTTTATTTTATATTATTTTTCTGGCAATTTGATCTCTGTGTGCTATTTGTGCGCCGATCGTCCGTTTTCACCATTTTGAGATATTTTTCTCATTTTCTTGGTCCCGTTCATGTTTAAATATTATTTTTGGGTCATGGTGGACTTTTAGAGGAGTTTTGGTCAATTTGAGATTTTTGGCCCTTAAGGAGATTTTTAGGAGCCATAGGGTTCATTGCATCTTGTATCTTCATTTGAAATCTACTCAATATCCATTATCCAATTGTACACCCATTTAATCCTACTGATATCCACTACCTATTAAACCACATTTGATCTCCTATATATACCCCTAAACACTAAATAATCCCTAACCCTAATATTATTTCTCTCTCCCTCTCCTATCTAAAACCGGCCTCCCCTACCTTGCTGCTCCCGGCCTGCCTTCAAAAACCCCAGGCCGACACCTCCCCTCTCCTCTCTTGCCTTGGCCGATCACCAAAAACCCTTCCATCCATTATTCTATACTACTTCGCACCATTAATACTTCGTCTCTCCTCCTTCGAGTGGCCGGCAAGCACCATGGCTGCACCCAACCATCCCAAAACAGCACCCCCTCGCTGTTTTGAGTTGTGGGCATCTCCGACTTTGGTTCGTGAGTTAAAGAGATCCATCGTTGGCGCGTTTTGTTCGTGGGTTTCGTTCGAAATCGTGTTAGAAGGCGTCTTGCACGTGGGTTTTCTTTTCTAGGCTTGGATTCATCACTATCGTCGTCACAACAAGGCAAGTAACTTGTACTTAACTTCATTAGTAAGATACAAGTAGAAAATTCACCTAATAGGGTAGTTGAGACTAGAGACGGCCAAAGATCATATTTTTATTTGTGGGTTTCGTCTCTATTGTTCAAAACAGGCCATAGATGACTTAGTACATGGAGTTTGATAGGTTTATGCCTTAGGATTCACCCAAACGCGATTTTGATCGCGTATGCGACATATTGTATACCCGATGTATGTTTGAACACCCATATGAGAAATATTAGATTTTGACATAATAGAAACCCTTAGATATGATATTTAGATAATGGGTAGGCTGCATTTCGAGTTTGGAAGAGTTTGGATGATTTTTGAGGAAGTTATGACGTTTTGAAGTTGGTTGAGAAATCTGGAAATTTGGGCTGTACTGGATTGATTGATGTTTTTTCCTAGGTTAGAGTCCGAATCTCAACATGGCTATTTCAGAGTAAATTGTAGAGGACTGAACCTATTATCTAACCCCACTGGTTTCGTCCCGTTTGGAGATCGTATGAATTAACTATGATTATTTTAGTGACTGTATATTGGTAGTTTTCAGTTTCAGTTCGGGGTAGAGTTTATCATCTATTTATTTTCAAGAACCAAGTTATACATGATATCATGCCACAATCTTTTGTCTAGTGTTTCACCATGATGTTAGGTAGTTCCCAGATTAATGTTGTATTTTAAAGATGAGTTTTGGGTGACGATTCGTATCCTTTTCTATGTATCACTTTTGCTGTAAATTGCGCATTGCCATATGTTGAATGCTGTTTTCACCCTAGTTCTAATTACTGTATCAATATTTCATGTGAGATATGAAAGTTGGGTAATTTTATCTACTTTCACCTCGTTTTGACGGAAGTGGATTTCGATGCGCTGTTTGCAAGATAAGTTCGATCTTGCACAGCAGTGTTGAGAGATTTCAGATCCATCAAAACCAGGACTTGTGTTGTATTCCATTTTTTGATATCATATCTATACTCTCTGGAAAATTATGAAAATGATTATTTTGAATCTATATATATAGGGGATTACCCCAGAAATTTTGTGGGTTTATTTGATGACTTTGCTTGCTGTTTTTATGTGTTGGAAGTCATTCCCCTGTTTTCTGGCTGTACAGCAAATCTGTGTTGAAATGACTTTTAAGCCGTGATGTTGTGAACTAGTGTATATCTTTATTATATTCGTTGGAAGCGTGTGGAAGTCTATTTTACAGATCTTTTGACGGATCAAGATATGCATGCCTGTACCTCTGTAAATCACTGATTTAGTGCTGACTAGTCTTGCTGTCCTGATTATGAAATTTGTATATTTTGCTCGTATATGTGGATCTTTATTAACCATGCACGCTGATTTGATAACCTGAACTTATACCTGATCCCATCATGCTTATTTGACACTAGTTTACACGTATACATGCATGTTGGATATTAATAACCAAAAGTAATCAAGTCGGGGTATATGGGACAGATCTAGTAGTGGATAGTGCAGAAATGTGTACTCGGAAGAACCTGGTTTGGTTGGAACTTGTTTACATGACATGTGGTGTCTTTGGAGTTGGATCTTGTTTACATGATATTTGGAGTGTTTGGAGTTGGAGCTTGTTTACATGATACATGGAGCTTGGAGCTCAATTACTTACTTGTACCTGCGTATTCTGCCCTGCATGGTCCCCTACGAAATCTAAAGCGAAACTGTTGTGCTGTAGCAACCATGTAGGATGGGTTGCATGTCATGCTACCTAGATAGTAATCACACAAGACTTGAACTTAATACAAGAACATGATACATGACATGACACCCACTTGACTACATGATATATGAGACATGATATATGAGACATGAATTACCTGAATATGATACATGATACCTGACCACATGACACTTGACACTCGACGCATGTTTATAGGATGCTTGATTTCTGTCGTGACACTTGACACTTTTACCATGCTAGTTTGATTAGGTTGACTTTATACCTATACCATGTGCTAGTTAGTTATCCCAATCCATGTGCTTGTATCCTACTCTATTTTGTGACCCGGACTTGCCATTGACGGGTACTTGTATTTTCTCTTTCCCCTCTCCTGCATTCTATGAATTGCAGATTATGGCGGACAAGTTCGCGATGATGCTGGAGATTTGCAGTAGTAGTTGCTTTTGGATAATTATTATCATTTCTGTTTCATGCTAGAACATTATATGTAATTGTGAGACTTGCATGTGATGTGTTGCAAGGATTTGTGATGTGTTGCAAGGATTTCTCGAAACAGCTTAAGGATGATTATAATCATTCGCTGGGCTTTTATTACGTACTCGTATTTCGTATTTTTGGGAAGCAGGGCGTGACATACAAACAAGATAAATAAAAGTTGTAGCAACAAGTGTCAAAACAACAAACTACACAGAATTTGTGTTCAGCCAGAATTTGTAAAATTGTGTTTAGAAACATGTAACAGGTCAGAATTTTTTTTTAATTAATTCTAGGAAAATTAGGGAAGGTTCTCTAGTGTGTCTGGTACTAGCATGCAAAATTTCAAGTCATTATAATATAGGTAGTATAGTTAATTTAATTTGTGAAACAAAGTGACATAGCAAAATCAAGAATCTGAAATTTTTCTGACACAACTGCACTAAAATAGTCATAATTCACAAACTATAACTCGGAATTCAATTACGTCAAAAGGTTAGTAAAGTAGACATCTGGGGCTACATTTCATGTTTAGAACTCAAGTCCATATTCTGATGTTATGAGGGTCGAAACAGCAAGCAAGAATAGGAACAACAACATAAGTGGGTTCTTTTATATGAAAAGTGTCATGATTGATAATTATTATGAGTCTAAATTAGTGTGTGATACAATCAGGGGTTCACAAGCATCAAATCAGCGCCCATGGCTATATTAAACTCAAAAGAGAGCAAAATCAACACATGTATCATACAACACACATCTACAAGTCAAGGTGATTCATAATTTTATGTGTTCAGATAACACAGATAACTAGATGATAAAATAGATCTAACAGGTTGGGAAACAAATATATCAACAAAACATTGTGACTCTTGTGATCATGGAATTGATAAGGAAGACAACAGGTAAAATGAGACCATCAAATGATAAGCCAAATAGGAGTCACAACTACAATCTACTTGCGGTATTTTCAAATAAAAGCTTGTACTAGAACAACGAATTGTACAAGAAGATACTTGCCCTGATTGGATGAGGGCATTGATCGGCGATCGAGATCGAATGGATCGGATTAGTGCGTATCTTGATGGTGATCAAGATCGAGAAAGATCGACGATTAAGATCGCCGTGATCTGATCTGATGATGATAGAGAAGATGATCAAGATCAGTTCAAGCGAACGGTCCAGATCAAGGTGATCAAGTCAGATCTGATGATGATCACGATCTTGATGCTGATGATCTAATGATGATGGGATCGGACGGCCCAGAGTTGCTGTCACCTTGATGATGATGTCTGAATCGCGAAGAGATCGGGGGCCAAGATCTGATCTGATCTGATGATGGCAACGATCGTGAGGAGATCGGACGATCGGGATTCAAACTCGCTCTCTCTCCCGATCACACGGTGGCAATGACGGGGGAAGCTTCGACTGGCGACTGTGGCGGCGTTGCGGTGGCGGCGTCGTGGTCCTCGACTGGGGAGAAGTCGACGAAGGGTGATGATCATGACGGGAGGAAGATGGAACTCTAATTTGGAGTGGAACAAGGAAGTCGACGAGGGCACAATCGATGCGACGAGGAGGTGCAGAAGGTAGATAGTCGAGATTGGAGGCGAGCGGCGGCAGCGTCGGTGTAACCCTTGTTCCCATAAATACGTAATTCCTGAACATTTTCGGTATTTTGATTATTTATAAATTTATTTTGTGCTAAACTGGTTTCGGATCTTCTACTAAGTGTTTTATAATCGACGATTACGTTTATTTTGAATAACGATGTATTTTCTATTTATAATTGATCGACTATTAATATGTTACATTATTATTATTTGGATTTTAATGAACTTGTTAATGTCCAATCATATTCTGATACATATTATTACTATTACTATTACTATTATTATTATTATTATTATTATTATTATTATTATTATTATTGTTATTATTATTTTTATTATTAATATGTATTGTTATTAGTATTATTATTATTATTTTGTTACAGTCATTAGTTTTGATCTATATTATATTACTTAGTTATTTAAATTAAAGCCCATCATCTAAAGCCCAAATTTTTATTTATGCATTATTCATTCATTTCATAACCTAAGCCCGATCCAAGCCTATCTCATATCGGATTCTAACCTAAACCCATATCCACCTCTTATTGGATCCTAGCCTACCCTAAACCCAAACCCGCATCTTATTGGATCTTTTTTTAATACCCAATACCCATAAACCCAAATCTCCCCGATCTGTTTTGACCAGAACAACCCCACATCTTCCCATATCCCCAAATTCCCTTCTCACGTCCCCCACTCTTCACATTCCTATAACTACACACCCCACTATCTCAACTACCCCTACTAATCAACCCTCCTATCATCCCTATAACTATAATCATAAATTTTTAACATTATAAAATCCGTTCCCATTCTCTCTCTCCCGTACTCTCTCTCTCTCTACTGTTCCCTCTCAAACGAAACGGAGAACCCCAACTCTCTCCTCGTCACCTGCCACCTTCGAGCGCTACGACTACACCCCGAGCCCCGCCGCTTGCTGTCCAATTTCCTCGCTTGAGCCTCACCACCCTCGTCCGCCAGCGCCATCCGCCATCATCATCTTCATCGCTTACCCTGAGTGCCATCACCCTGCCAACCATCCTGCTCGTCGACTCCCTCGCAACCAAAGTCGAGCTGCCTGCAACCTTCCTCCTCGTCGAATCCCTGCTAGTCAACTACCCCCTCGCTGCCTGCACCTCGAACTTCGAAGTCGATGTCGCCTCCTCGAAGCTCCACTGACCATCGTCACCGCTCGAGCGCCTCCTCCTCCTTTGCAAGCACCCATTGTAACATCCCGTATTGTACGATACCTGAATATATATGTATGTAGGTGTATTGCCCGTATACGGGTGCATGATTACAGTCTTTTGGGTTGATTTTTCTATCATGGTTTGTGGTTAGGGTTACGGGACAGTTCATAGGAGGATTGCATTCTAAAAGATGCATGAGAACGAGGAGAACCGATACTAGTATAAACGCTAGTTTTCGGCACGACGCCTATTCAAATATAACATTGTATGATACTACAGTGGATATATATTACGTGCGCACGATAAACCTCTCGTCTCGCACTCGTAGGAATCCATTTAAACTAAAAGAGGGCAGCCAACACATCAACCACAAACCCATGGGCTAAGCCATGGTTTTGCTACAAAACAACCTACCACCCTACACACCCCTACCCTAGGATCCGACCCTACATCCCCCCTCTCTTCTTCTTCATTTCTCCATCAAAACCACTCCATTCCACCTCCTTTGCTCTGGAAAAATCAGAACTCAACTAAGGGAAAAAGTAGAGAAAGAAGGAAAGAAGAGAGCTTGAAGACGGGATTCAAGGAAGGATTTTCAAAGGGAAAAGCTTGAGAAGATCAATTCCTCTACTACAACCAAGGTGTCACGCCCCGCTTCCCAAAAATACGGAATACGAGTACGTAACAAAAGCCCAGCGAATGATTATTATCATCCTTAAGCTGTTTCAAGAAATCCTTACAACATGTCACAGTAAAAATCAGAGTCGGAAGCCAGAAAAATCAAACACATACACACATGAACCAAATATCTACAAGAATACTTGAAATAAAATGTATTAATCTCAAATAGTCATGATCTGAAATAACACAAATAATCTTGGGTCACATTGCCCAGATACAGAAATAAATACAAGTTCAAAATACAATATTGTCCAAAATAAGTAACAGGAATAGCAATAGCCAAAATTCAGTCTCTAGCCCTTCATCTTGCCAATACCTTTAGGAACCTATCCTCCAAAATCTGCAATTCACATAATGCAGGAAAAAGGAAAAGAGAAAACACAATACCCGTCAATGACAAGTCCGGGTCACAAATAGAATAGGATACAGGCACATGGACACTATCTAACCACAGGATATACTAACAGGTATAGGTAAACATAAGTCAACAGTTAAACAGGTAACATGTATAAGTATCAGGTATTCAGGTAATCAGGTAAATATGTATCATGTATCAGGAAAACAGGTAACAGGAATATCAGGTAATCATGTAACAGGAAATCATGTAACAGGTAAACAGGTATCAGGATAATCAAAATAATCAGGAATATCAGGATAACCAGGTCACATGTATGCAGGTAACAGGTAATCATATATTAATATCTTGTATTATTAATACTATCTAGGTAACACTTCATGTGCCATACTTTTATCACATGGTTGTTACAGTCAATGCAGTTTTGCTTTATATTTTATAGTGGACCATAGAGGGCAGTATACTCAGGTACAGCAAAACAGGTTCATGAATCATAACAGGTACACGAATCATCCGATTCATGCAGCAACAGGTTCATGAAGCAACAGGTACACGACCAACAGGTACGTGCAGCAACAGGTAACAGGTACATGAACCAACAGGTCCATGCAGCAAAATGGGAAACACGAGCCCCCTTCCGAGTACATATTTCTGAATTATCCACTACTAGATCTTTCCCATAAACCCCGGCTTAGTTACTTTTATTATTAAGATCATCAACAGCCATGAGAGTGTACTAAATAATGTCAAACTAACAGGTTATAATCAGGTTTAGACTCAGGGAATTAGATCAGTAAGTATAGGTACCAAACATTCACAAATACGAGCAAAATGGTATATGTTTGTAATCAGAACAGCAAGACCAATCTGTACTAAAACAGTGATCCAAAGACCTACAAGCATGAAAATCATGATCCGTCAAAGGATCTGGAAAGTAGACTTCCACACACTTTTAACGGGTATAATAAATCCATATACTGGTTCACAACATCTCGACTCAAAACACAATTCACCACAGTTTTCATGTACAGCCAGAAAACAGGGGAATAACTTAAACCACATGAAAACAGCATACAAAGTCATTAATTAAATCCACGAAAATTCTGGGGTAATCCCCTATAAGTATAGTCTCAAAATATAGATTTTGATATTTTTCCAGAAAGTATAGATATGTTTTCAAAAATGGAAAGTAACACATAACACAGTTTTGATGGATCTGGAATTCTTCAACACTGCTGTACAAAATTGAACACATCTTGCAAAAAACGCATCGAAATCCACTTCCGTCAAAACGGGATGAAAGTAGATAAAATTACCCAACTTTCATATCTCACATGAAATATTCATACAGTAATTAGAAATAAGGTGAACACGGCATTCAACATACAATCACACGTAGTTTACAGCAAAAGCGATCTATAGAAAAGAATGTAAGGCATCACCCAAAACTCATCTTTTAATTACCAAAAAAATCATAGAACTACCTAACATCATGGTGAATCACTGGACAAAATCTTGTGGCATGAAATTATGTATAACTTGAACCTTGAAAATAAATTGGTGATAAAATCTACCCCCAAATGAATCTGGGAACTACCGGCATAGAGTTACTAAAATAATCATAACTAATTCATACAAACTCCAAACGGGGTGAAACCAGTGGGATTAGAAATTAGATTCAATTCTCTACAAATTATTTAGAAATAGCCATGTTGAGATTCAGACTCTAATTCAGGTAAAAACAGCAATCGATCCAGTTCAATCCAAATTTCCAGATTCTCAACTAAACTTCAAAACATCATAACTTCCTCAAAAATCATCAAAACTCTTCCAAATTCAAAACACTGTCTACCTAT
This sequence comes from Hemerocallis citrina, assembly GCA_017893485.1. NCBI lineage: Eukaryota > Viridiplantae > Streptophyta > Magnoliopsida > Asparagales > Asphodelaceae > Hemerocallis > Hemerocallis citrina. The sequence continues at coordinate 138,727,112 of CM030359.1, read as the reverse complement.
GGTCCAAATGTCATAATGGAGGGTATCTAACATGTCAAGATCTAGTATTTCTCATATGGGTGTTCAAACATACATCGGGTAAACAATATGTCACATACGCGATAACAATCGCGTTTGGGTGTAACCTAAGGCACAATCCTATCAAACTCCATGTCCTAAGTCATCTATGGCCTGTTTTGAAAAATATAGATGAAACCCACAATTAAAAATATGATCTTTTTCCGTCTCTAGTCTCAACCTATCCTATGTGTGAACTTTCTACTTGTATCAACCTAAGAAATTTAAGTACAAGTTACTTGTCTTGTTAATGATGAACACGGCGCTACGAAGCCTAGCAATGAAAACCCACGAGCAAAAGTCCTTCCACGTGCGATATCAAGCGAACCCATGAACCGAAACTTGCCTACGATCGTCTCCTTGAAGCACGAACTCAAACGGACGATACCCTCTTCACCAAATCAGCGAAGAGATGAAGGAGGGGCTGTTTTGGATGGATGGGTGCTGTTTTGCTGAAGGGCCGGCCACAAGGAGTGCAAGGAAGAAGGGTTTTGATGTATGGAGTGGTATAAGGATGGATTAAGAGATGTAGTAGGGTTGGAGGCTGATGGGAAGGGTCGGTTTTTGAGGAGGATGAGGGCAGGCCGGGAGCACAATATGGAGAGGGAAGGAAGAGGCCGGATTCAAAGAGTAGGGAAAAAGAGATTATGGTTAGGGATTAATAGATGTTAGGAGTATATATAGGAGATCAAATGTGGGTTAATGGTTAGTGGATATCAATAGGAAACAATAGGTATACAATTGGGTAATGGATATTTAGTAGATTTCAAATGAGGATACAAAATACAATGAATCCTATGGCTCCTAAAAATCTCCTTAAGGGCCAAAAATCTTAAATTGGTCAAAACTCTTCTAAAAATCCACCATGACCCTAAAATAATATTTATACATGAACGGAATCTAGAAATTGGGGAAAAGAGCTCAAAATATCGAAAAACGGCCAAACGGCGCACAAACAGCAAAAAGGAGGTCAAAACTGTCAGAAAAAATATTATAGAATAAAAATAATTAAATTTATTGTTCCGAAAATACAATGGAAAAATAATAATTCACAAAAATAAAAAACACCCTCAAAAATACCAAAAGTGAAAAACAGGGGTTACAATTCTACCCACCTTACAACAAAATTTCGTCCTCGAAATTTGCGTAGGCGGTACATAGGACACGGCAAAAGCAAACTGGGGAAGGGCAACAAGTAGAGACAATACCAGAAAAGAAGGAAGTTGGTATCAATGGATCAATGGCACGCAGAAAGAGAATGAACAGTATCAAAAGGAAATAATTAACACCAGATAACAAAGCAATAAAGGAGTAGTCAGAACTGAAATCAAGGAGAGAAAAGACAGGGAAGAATTAAATCAACTAATAAGTCAACGGATGAGAACAATTGCAAGAGATAGAGGGATCCAAACAATGCAAGGAAGGATAAGCACCAATATGATTCTGAGACCTGTGGGTTATGGGCCCACCACACTTCCGCTGCGCCACTCTGATGGTGATGTTCCAAGCCGCAGACATATCGTTGTAGACCACGCGACACCCAGCAACGATCCGAGCAGGAAGAAAAGAATGAGATAACAGAATACAATTAGGGTTGAGATGAGGGATTTAATTGAAATAATTAGGTCAAAACTAATGGGCATTAACAAAAATAATATTAAAAATACAAAAATCAACACATAATAAAATAATAATAACAGAAATAATAAAAATAATAATCATCATAAATATACTGGTAAAAATAATAATAATAAAATATTAACAATACTGGTAAGGATAATAATACAAGCCAGAAAATAATTTGGGGTTCATCAATTTAGTGAGAGTAATTCAACATCAACATCAAAATTAAAATAGTAAGAAAATACAACACTAATAATAGTAATAGTAATAACGAAAATAATAATAATACTAATAATAATAAGGAAAACGATAATAATAATAGTAGAAATCCTTTGATGTGAGTTCGCCTCATTTATATCCATCTGTAGTCTTGCATTCCCGACATCAAGTTGCAGGTTTGCCATCCCGACAACAGGTTGCAGCTTACCATCTGGATATTCGGTTGCATATTTTGCCTCACCGGTATCCAGTTGCAATTTGCCTCCATTGATGTCTAGTTGCATGTTTGCCATCTCGACATCCAGTTGCAACAAAATGATGAACGAAATGATGCGATCTTCCACACGTACTTAGATATTGGTTGCTCAATTTAAGTACGAAGATACGTTTTGAAAATTTGTGATATTAAAATACACAGTTATTCGAAATAATAAAATTTTAGAAAATAGTTTTATAGAAGATCCAAAATGAAATACACAAAATATTCAATAAAATATATATACAATATAAAGAAAATATAGGCAAGAGAAGGATGGATTTTATACTCAATGAAGAGTCAACAAAGGGGACAACTACAAGAGATGAAGGAAAATAAGAATCAAGGAATTGAATATGAAAGAAGAGGAACGAGAGGTACAAGCAGAATTTGAAGAGAATATGGCCGGAAAGAAATAACTAGCACGATACTCAAAATGAGTCAACAATGAAGACGAATGAAAGAATCAAAGAAATATGGGTACGAAAAGAACGAAACTATACTCAATAAAGAATCAACAAATGAGAACGACTAAAACAAACGGAAGAAACAAGGAATCAAAGAAATCGAATAAGAAGGGATTAAATGAATGGAAAAAGACTAGTATCCAGATCACTGTTGGTAATAATTCACTTATGCATGTATGGTTGGTGAAATGTTGCGCAGATTCCAGATCGAGCCAAGCTTGTCTAATATATTAGTTAACTAATACATTAGCCAAACCTGATGCTCTGATACCACAGAAAACCCTGTCATGCCCCGCTTCCTAAATATACGGAATACGAGTACGTAACAAAAGCCCAGCGAATGATTATTATCATCCTTAAGCTGTTTCAAGAAATCCTTACAACATGTCACAGTAAAAATCAAAGTCGGAAGCTAGAAAAATCAACCACATACACACATGAACCAAATATCAACAAGAATACTTGAAATAAAATGTATTAATCTCAAATAGTCATGATCTGAAATAACACAAATAATCTTGGGTCACATTGCCCAGATACAGAAATAAATACAAGTTCAAAATACAATATTGTCCAAAATAAGTAACAGGAATAGCAATAGCCAAAATTCAGTCTCTAGCCCTTCATCTTGCCAATAACTTTAGGAACCTGTCCTCCAAAATCTGCAATTCACATAATGCAGGAAAAAGGAAAAGAGAAAACACAATACCCGTCAATGGCAAGTCCGGGTCACAAATAGAATAGGATACATGCACATGGACACTATCTAACCACAGGATATACTAATAGGTATAGGTAAACATAAGTCAACAGTTAAACAGGTAACATGTATAAGTATCAGGTATTCAGGTAATCAGGTAAATATGTATCATGTATCAGGAAAACAGGTAACAGGAATATCAGGTAATCATGTAACTCGAAATCATGTAACAGGTAAACAGGTATCAGGATAATCAGGATAATCAGGATAATCAGGAATATCAGGATAACCAGGTCACATGTATGCAGGTAACAGGTAATCATATATTAATATCTTGTATTATTAATACTATCTAGGTAACACTTCATGTGCCATACTTTTATCACATGGTTGTTACAGTCAATGCAGTTTCGCTTTAGATTTTATAGTGGACCATAGAGGGCAGTATACTCAGGTACAGCAAAACAGGTTCATGAATCATAACAGGTACACGAATCATCCGATTCATGCAGCAACAGGTTCATGAAGCAACAGGTACACGACCAACAGGTACGTGCAGCAACAGGTAACAGGTACATGAACCAACAGGTCCATGCAGCAAAATGGGAAACACGGGCCCCCTTCCGAGTACACATTTCTGAATTATCCACTACTAGATCTTTCCCATAAACCCCGGCTTAGTTACTTTTATTATTAAGATCATCAACAGCCATGAGAGTGTACTAAATAATGTCAAACTAACAGGTTATAATCAGGTTTAGACTCAGGGAATTAGATCAGTAAGTATAGGTACCAAACATTCACAAATACGAGCAAAATGGTATATGTTTGTAATCAGAACAGCAAGACCAATCTGTACTAAAACAGTGATCCAAAGACCTACAAGCATGAAAATCATGATCCGTCAAAGGATCTGGAAAGTAGACTTCCACACACTTTTAACGGGTATAATAAATCCATATACTGGTTCACAACATCTCGACTCAAAACACAATTCACCACAGTTTTCATGTACAGCCAGAAAACAGGGGAATAACTTAAACCACATGAAAACAGCATACAAAGTCATTAATTAAATCCACGAAAATTCTGGGGTAATCCCCTATAAGTATAGTCTCAAAATATAGATTTTGATATTTTTCCAGAAAGTATAGATATGTTTTCAAAAATGGAAAGTAACACATAACACAGTTTTGATGGATCTGGAATTCTTCAACACTGCTGTACAAAATTGAACACATCTTGCAAAAAACGCATCGAAATCCACTTCCGTCAAAACGGGATGAAAGTAGATAAAATTACCCAACTTTCATATCTCACATGAAATATTCATACAGTAATTAGAAATAAGGTGAACACGGCATTCAACATACAATCACACGTAGTTTACAGCAAAAGCGATCTATAGAAAAGAATGTAAGGCATCACCCAAAACTCATCTTTTAATTACCAAAAAAATCATAGAACTACCTAACATCATGGTGAATCACTGGACAAAATCTTGTGGCATGAAATTATGTATAACTTGAACCTTGAAAATAAATTGGTGATAAAATCTACCCCCAAATGAATCTGGGAACTACCGGCATAGAGTTACTAAAATAATCATAACTAATTCATACAAACTCCAAACGGGGTGAAACCAGTGGGATTAGAAATTAGATTCAATTCTCTACAAATTATTCAGAAATAGCCATGTTGAGATTCGGACTCTAATTCAGGTAAAAACAGCAATCGATCCAGTTCAATCCAAATTTCCAGATTCTCAACTAAACTTCAAAACATCATAACTTCCTCAAAAATCATCAAAACTCTTCCAAATTCAAAACACTGTCTACCTATGGTCCAAATGTCATAATGGAGGGTATCTAACATGTCAAAATCTAGTATTTCTCTTATGGGTGTTCAAACATACATCGGGTATACAATATGTCACATACGCGATAACAATCACGTTTGGGTGTAACCTAAGGCACAATCCTATCAAACTCCATGTCCTAAGTCGTCTATGGCCTGTTTTGAACAATAGAGATGAAACCCACAATTAAAAATATGATCTTTGTCCGTCTCTAGTCTCAACCTATCCTATGTGTGAACTTTCTACTTGTATCAACCTAAGAAATTTAAGTACAAGTTACTTGCCTTGTTGATGATGAACACGGCGCTACGAAGCCTAGCAATGAAAACCCACGAGCAAAAGTCCTTCCACGTGCGATATCAAGCGAACCAACGAACCGAAACTTGCCTACGATCGTCTCCTTGAAGCACGAACTCAAACGGACGATACCCTCTTCACCAAATCAGCGAAGAGATGAAGGAGGGGCTGTTTTGGATGGATGGGTGCTGTTTTGGTGAAGGGCCGGCCACAAGGAGTGCAAGGAAGAAGGGTTTTGATGTATGGAGTGGTATAAGGATGGATTAGGAGATGTAGTAGGGTTGGACGCTGATGGGAAGGGTCAGTTTTGAGGAGGAAGAGGGCAGGCCGGGAGCACAATATGGAGAGGGAAGGAAGAGGCCGGATTCAAAGAGTAGGGAAAAAGAGATTAGGGTTAGGGATTAATAGATGTTAGGAGTATATATAGGAGATCAAATGTGGGTTAATGGGTAGTGGATATCAATAGGAAACAATAGGTATACAATTGGGTAATGGATATTTAGTAGATTTCAAATGAGGATACAAAATACAATGAATCCTATGGCTCCTAAAAATCTCCTTAAGGGCCAAAAATCTTAAATTGGTCAAAACTCTTCTAAAAATCCACCATGACCCTAAAATAATATTTATACATGAACGGAATCTAGAAATTGGGGAAAAGAGCTCAAAATGTCGAAAAACGACCAAACGGCGCACAAACAGCAAAAAGGAGGTCAAAACTGCCAGAAAAAATATTATAGAATAAAAATAATTAAATTTATTGTTTCGAAAATACAATGGAAAAATAATAATTCACAAAAATGAAAAATACCCTAAAAAATACCAAAAGTGAAAAACAGGGGTTACACAAGGATGGAGAGTTTCTCTAAACCTTCATTTCTTGTCTTTTAATTGATTTTGCTTGCATGCATGTATGGTAGGATGTACTAGGTGATCATCTAAGAGTTGAAAGTTGAAATTATTACTAAACTAGGAAAGCTGATTCAAAATGTCATTTTGTGCTTTTTCCGGAGAGCAAACTATAAAGACTTAGACCATGAAATTTTAAGTTTTTGTTCATGTGCATGTGTATATAGTTGGTGATTTATTTTGGAATTTTTTGAGGTCATTTGATATTTTAATAAAATTATAAGATGCAACTGTGTCGTAAGGCAGATTCAGCAAATGATAAACAGAATGGCTGATGTAATAGTAATTTTCATTATTTATTGAAGCACTCCATTGATCTGAAATATTTACCCTATGTTCCTGCATGCATGTAGTTTCTGTAAAAAAATCAGGAAATTATTTGGATGAGTTTAGAGGCTTGTGAAAAATCGAGATTTAATCAGTAGCTGAAGCTGGACTAAAGAACTTGATGGTTTCTGTGCTAAATTGAAATAGATAGAACTCACTGTATATTTGGATTTTTGACATGAGGTCTTTTGCATATTGTTTAGTATGATCTCTAGTTTCATCACCATAAATTTTGTGTCATTTGGACAAGTACGGAATTTAATATGATTTTAGGAGTATGCACTGTGCTGGTTTCAGCCAATTTTGATACCCTGTAGAGATTGGGCATTAGAGACCCATTAAGAGTACATTTTGATAACCTGATTCATTTGAGAGTTGTAGTAGAAATCTAGATCTTTCCAAAAAAAAACAGTTTGAGACAATTCTAGTAAAGGGTTGATTTATTGTGGTTTTTGTGAGACTGGACAGAGACTAGACCTAGAGTGAATCTGAGTGCTCTGAATTGGAGAGACCCATTGTGAGAATTGGTGCATCGGTGAGAGATGTGTGTTTTAGGATGACTTAATGGTATAAATTGGACTCATGATCAACTAGACAGTTGTTGAGGACACCCACACCCTTCTATAGAAATTGGGTTTGTGACGTTCTGACGAACGAGTAGAGTTTTGTGCTACTGGTATGGTGCAGCCCGTGGACAGGAAGTACGCAGGCTGAAGCTTGAGAGGCTATTTTGAGGACTTAGATGGTTGAATTTAAGTTCATGACCAACTAGGAAGTTGTAGCCTAGGATCTCACCATTCCAGATTGGGCTCGTACACTCCAATCGGAGTTGTATCGAGAGAGTTATGACCATTTTAAGTTTCAGGCAGAAACCCGTAGGTCGCTTAGTCTTAGTTTGGACTAAGTGTTGTGAGGACATTTCACTTGTGTGTTACCAGAGTCGATGACTCTTGTCTAGTGATGGTTGATGTCTGTTATTGAGGTTGTTGACTCCCAGAGTGGGATGTGTGACTCGATTTAGTCACTAGGGTAAGGGATACCCTGCACCTATCAACCTTATATTATAAACTTCTGCCGAGCGTAGGACGTCTGAGCGTGCTAGTGAGATAAGTTCACAAAGGCGAATATACATTCATAACCGGGGTCGCGGCAAGTGTAGGCCATAATTCTTGACAATTCCAAGCCGAGGAAGTGGCGAACCGGACCGATATCGCCAGGGGACCAGAGGTTGATAGGCAAGTGTGGAAGCACTTCATTCTTACCCAAAGTAATTAGAGTAAGGCAGGGGTTAGGATGGTTTATTAAGGGGTTGGGAAATTGCATTAGTCCTAATAAACCATAGTCGATGTTATACCTTCCAGTCGTAGGGATACGTTTTCGGCACTCATGAATTGAGTCTTCGGCTCGTATCTCGATCTATTGATTCCCAAAGCTTTGTCGAAGTAAGGTATGTGAGGCCCAGAGGATTTGACCTCCCGAGGTGCTCATGTCCCTATGCGCGGGTAATTGTGTTTTTGGTATATATATAAATAAGTTCATGACTCGATCTTGGGATGAACATGCATGCGTAAGTCCATAGGGGACGTTGGGAATCAAATGGTCGTGGGACTGGATTCAACGCGGCTTTCTGAGGAGGTCCGTACGCTGGTACCAACTGGCGGTGACTACTTAGGCACTACAGGGGCGGAGCTAGACCGACCCACTACAACCGCCATGGGCGACGGACAATCTATTGGGAACTGGATGGGTACAAGGGTAGGATGCATGGCGAGGGATTGAACCCTACAATTAGGAGAGGCGAACTCCTTGAAAAGTATGTAGTATATGGGATTCATACGTTTCCATTGAAGTTGATTTTGGGAAGGTATGTAGTATGGGATGCATACGTTCCCAACTGAATTGCATTAGACTAGGTGCATCGTGTGCATTCTTATTTTGTGCATTAGATTAGGCTATACTTGGGTCTGGAATGCATATCGTATGGGATGCAGGCGGATCCAGATTCCCGAGTCTTGTTTGCTCTAGAATAGGCTTGTGATTGGTGCATTTAGTGGTAAGATCATGGCATACATGAGCACTACATAATTTAGGATGCACGTCTCTCTTTCCATTTAAGATGGTTTGTAATTGTCAGTTTGGAGGATCGCTGTTATTATCAGTATTGCGTCAGTCGAAGTACTGACGTTCTCCACCTTTTAGGTACCGGTTCTACCTTTCGAGCAGGTGCAGAGATATCAGAGTCGCATAGCAGAAGACTCAAGCCGAGGAGCAAGTCTCATGAAAGCAGATTGACCATTCAGCGGAGCTTCGGCAGTAAGCCGTCGACTACCATTTCTAGGGAGAGAAGTTGTTAACTTTACAAAAGGAGCGATGTATGTTGTAATAAGATGTACTAAGTTTATGTAATTTGTATTCTTGTTAAGAACAAGACATTGGTTGTAATCAATGATGTAATGACTTTATTTGGCAATAAAAAAATTTAAAATTTTTGTGTTATTACTGTATGGAGATGCATTTGAAGGCAAAGATTCTGGTGAGTGTCACGGATGTCCGATAACGGGGATCCGGGGTGCTACACCCATCCTGCTCGTCGACGTCGAGACGTGTCTTTTCCAGCACAGTCGACCCCCTGTCTCCTCATCGTCATCATCGCCCCGCCACTGCCGCAGTCGAGCCCCCATCCTCGCCTCTATTTTTCCTTCTCGAAACAGATACCGAGAACCCATTATTCGAACTCCGTTGTCATCGCTACTCCTCCCCGATCACCACCACAGCGCACCACCTTAAGCCGCCACTGCCCAATGCCACCAGTCGCCTGCCTCACCGCTGTGCACACACCCAATCGTCGCCCTCCTCTATTTTCATCAGCATTAGGTGCTCCTTTGATCACAACCGTCTGATCATTGATCGTCATGATCTTGATGATCATCATCTTGATTTCTAGATCACGGTCGTTGATTGCATCATCATCATCATCAACATCATCAAGATCTTAATTTCAACCATCGGATCTCTTTTGATCATTGCGATCATGATCATCATCTTGATCTTCGATCTTAGCCGTCCGATCATCCGATCTTGATCCCCATAAACATCCATGCCCGATCGTGATCATCGTGATCGTTTGCTCGTCGCCGTATCGCCTAGATTCCAATCCCGTTATTATTCGCATATTTAGATTAATCTAACCGTCAAAAGCAAGTCTGTTTGAACTCGTTTATTACCCTAGTTCAAGATTATTGATCTCTACAAGTAGTTCTTTTTCGATTATCGTAATATTATATTGTGTCCCTTCCGTTCGGGATATCGAGGATTTACACGAGCTAACTCGAAGTATCCTTGACTTTGTGCCAACTTCCAGTGAATCAAACCCAAGCTTGCATGCACTCACGACATGAATAAATTGATTAGAAACTTGTATATAGAAATTATAATGATTTTATTACATGTTGATTGATTGAGATATCGTGAATCGAATCGTGACATGATTATTTGGCCTTGTGTACTGTAAAATTCATCTTGACTTGTTGTATATAATGTTAATGCATTTCATGATCCATGAATAAGTAGATTATTCGTTCTGATGAATATATATGATGACTTTTTATTACTTCTTGCTGCCTGTTCTGTTTTGCACTGAGGTTTCGATCCTGCTACAATAAGAAACAACCAAAACTATATAAAAAGAAATTGTAAACTAATGAATCTAGTTTCTAGAACACTTTACGGATCTAGATTTCGATCTGTGAGCTATGAAATATTGCAGTTTTAGTCACTACTGGTCTGTATTACCAGGATTTCAAATTAGTGAAACATCGACACAACTTTAAGTTGAAACACCATGACAATAGTAGTGTAATGACTTGAAACTCTCCAGAAACTTAGTACACATGCTTAGGATCCATTCCTAATTCTATAGATTTTTATATTGATTTTACACCTTAATTTCATACATAGAATTTTGATTATAAGCTACTGCCAGAACCCTTAAGCCGTAAAGATTAGAGTAATTGACCTAGATATAGTCAGAATCAATTGAAACTTATTGAATATGAATTGTAGCTCCAGATATCTAGTTTACAACACTTTTGACGAAATTGAATTCCGAGTTATAGTTTGTGAATTATTGATGTTTTAGTACTACTGTGTCGGCACTTTTTAGATTCACAATTACATGTATATTATCATGCATCACATCATTTTGTTGCATCCATATCATCGCCTTAATACTCTTATACACACTTGCATCCTTATCATCGCCTTATTATTTTTACTATTAATATGTGTTGTTATTAGTATTATTATTATTATTTTGTTAGAGTCATTAGTTTTGATCTATATTATGTTACTAAATTATTTAAATTGAAGTCCATCATCTAAAGCCCAAATTTTTATTATTTATTTTGCATTATTTATTTACTTGATAACCTAAGCCCGATCCAAACCCATCTCCTATCCGATTCTAACCCAAACCAATATCCACCTCTTATTGGATCCTAGCCTACCCTAAACCCAAACCCGCATCTTATTGGATCTCCTTTTAATACCCAATACCCATAAACCCAAATCTCCCCCTATCTGTTTTGACCAAACCAACCCCACATCTTCCTGTATCCCCAAATTCCCTTCTCACGTCCCCCACTCTTCACATTCCTGTAACAACACACCCCACTATCTCAACTACCCTACTAATCAGCCTTCCTATCTTCCCCATTACTGTAATCATAAATTATTAACATATTAAAATCCCTTCCCATTCTCTCTCTCCCGTACGCTCTCTCTCTACTGTTCCCTCTCAAACAAAACAGAGAACCCCAACTCTTTCCCCGTCACCGGCCACCTTCAAGTGCTGCGACTACACCCCGAGCCCCGCCGCTCGCTGTCCAATCGCCTCGCCTGAGCCCCGCCACACCCGTCCGCCAGCACCATCTGCCATCATCATCGTCATTGCTCACCCTATGCTCCGCTGTGAGCGCTATCACCTCGCCAACCATCCTGCTCGTCGACTTCCTCGCAGCCAAAGTAGAGCTGCCTACAACCTTCCTCATCGTTGACTCCCTGCTAGTCGACTACCCCCTCGCCACCTATACCTCGAACTCAAAAGTCGACGTTGCCTCCTCGAATCTCCACCGACCACCATCACCGCTCGAGCGTGTCCTCCTCTTTCGCAAGCACCCATCCTGCTCGTCAACGTCGAGATGCCTCTTCGCGAGCATAGTCGCCCCCCTGTCTCCTCATCGTCATCATCTCCCTGCCATTGTCGTAGTCGAGCCACCGTCCTTGCCACTGTTTTTCCTTCTCGAAATAGAGACCGAGAACCCACCAGTCAAACTTCGTCGCTGTTGCTACTCCTCCCCGATCACCGCCACAGCACACCACTCGAAGCCACCGCTGCCCTACGCCGCCTGTCACCTGCTTCGCCGCTATGCACAGACCCAGTCGTTGCCCTCCTCTGTTTTCATCAGGATCAGGTGCTCCTTTGATCACAGCAATCCGATCGTTAATTATCACGACCTTGATGATCATCATCTTGATCCTTTGATCTCGGCCGTTGATCCATCGTCATCAAGATCTTGATTTTGACTGTCGGTTCTCTTTTGATCATTGCGATCGTGATAATCATCTCGATCTTGATCTTCGATCAAAGCCATCTGATCATCCAATCTTGATCCCCATAAAGATCCGTGCCCGATCGTGATCATCGTGATCTTTCGCTCGTTGTCGTATCGCCGGGATTTCGATCCCATTTTTCTTTGCACATTCGGATTAATCTAATCTTCATATGAAGGAAAGTCTACTTGAACTCGTTTATTACTCTAGTTCAAAATTATTGATCTCCGCAAGTAGTATTCTTTCGATTATCAAGATATTACATTGTGTACATTCTGCTGGGGATATCGAGGGTTTACACGAGCTAAGCCGAAGTATCCTTGACTTCGTGCCAACATCCACTGATCCAAACCCATGCTTGCATGCACTCATGACATGAATAAATTGATTAGAAACTTGTATAGAAATATATAATGATTTGATTACATATTGATTGATTGAGATATCGTGGAGCAAATCATGACATGATAATTTGGCCTTGTGTACTATAAAAATTCATCTTGACTTGTTGTATATAATGTTAATGCATTTCATGATCCAAGAATAAGTAGATTGTTCGTTTTTATGAATATATATGATTTTTTATTACTTCTTGCTACCTATTCTGTTTTGTACTGAGGTTTCGAACTTGTTACAATATGAACCAACCAAAACTATACAAAAAGGAATTGTAGCCTAATGAATCTAGTTTCCAGAATACTTTACGGATCTAGATTGCAATCTGTGAGCTGTAAGATATTGCAGTTTTAGTCACTGCTGGTGTGTATTTCTAGAATTTCAGATTAGTGGAACACCAACACAACTTTCAGTTGAAACACCATGATAATTGTAGTGTAATGACTTAAAACTCTCTAGAAACTTAGTATACATGTTTAGGATCCATTCATCATTTTTATAGATTTTTTTTATTGATTTTACACCTTGATTTCATACATAGAATTTTAACTATAAGCTGCTGCCAGAACCCGTCAGCTGTAAAGATTATAGTAATTGACCTAGTTATTGTTAGAATCAATTGAAACTTACTGAATATGAATTGTAGCCCCAGATGTCTTGTTTGCAAGCCTTTTGACGGAATCAAAATCCGAGTTATAGTTTGTGAATTATTGATGTTTTAGTACTGCTGTGTCTGCTCTTTTCAGATTCACAATTACATGTATGTTATCATGCATCACATCATTCTGTTGCATTCTTATCATCACCATGATACTCTTATATACACTTGCATGATTATGAATGACATAATAAAACATTAAACAAGCAGGGGTAATGAGGGTTGACTTAGTAGTAGATAATCTCAGAAATTGTACTCGGTAGGGTCTTTCTTGTTTACATGGATTATTGACATGGAAGGTAGAGAAATACTTGTGAACTTGTTATCATGTCATCTTGTTTTATCATGTTATCTTGTTACACCGGGTACACACTCTGTAGATCCCACCACTATGTCTAAAACGAACACTATTTTGCATGCACCGAACATGTGGAATGAGACACAGTAGTACGTGCACTAGATAGGATAATAAAATGCTAATAAACCTAAGTTGACACTTGTACACTTGACCATTGTTTATTCGACATTGTTATTGCTTTTGGATATTGATCTTGCTTCATATTCCTTGATGTACCATTTTCCTTTACTCTTTGCTTCTCACTACTTGCTGTCCGTACTTGCTCTAAGGACATTTTTTTCCCACTCTATTTGATCCAACCACAGGTGCACAATGATAAATGTCAGAAGGTATTGGTAAGCAGTTCTTATAGGATTGGTGTAGGAGTTGCTTTGAAATAAATTATTTCTTCCATGTTATTTTTCATATAGCATTATTACTTTTGTTGAACTTTGTATCCCGAGCTTTGTTGACCCGTATTTGTTGTTTATTTCCAGTTTTTGGTTATTATGTTGGACTATTGCATGTTTTATCTCAGTATCGGTTTCTGTGATTGTATTTTTATGCGTTGTTGTGATTATTTCCTTTCATATTGTTGAGTTAAGACTGGTACAACTTATGGATGATGTTAAAATCATTTGCTGGGCCTTCGTCACAGCCTCGTATTCCCATATTTTGGGAAGCGGGGCGTGACAGTCGGGATACGATGGAGGACGATTATGGATGAAGAAGATGAGGGTGATGATGCTCGAGATAGTTGGCGACGATGGTGTAATGGCCAAAGGAGATGGGTTCGACGGAGCAATGGCGACATGAGCGGTAGGCTCGAGGTGGCGAGGCAATGAGCGGCAGAGTGGAGCATAGGGATGAGGATGATCGGGGCTTGATGGGCTTGCGAGGCTGAAGAGGGTGATCGAATGAGATGAGTGCAATGGATGGTGGAAAGGCGGCTCGAAGGATACGGTGGATGCACTGCAATGATGGTGAAGTCGATCGGAGGAGAGGCAATGACGGAAGGGGTGTTTGACGACGAGAGTGGAGAGCGGAGGTAGGGGAAGATGAACAGGAGCGGGGTGTTGGATGGGATCAGAGGAGAGAAAAATGAGGGAGGGAGTTTGGCGGCTGGGGGTAGAACAATCAATAGGGGTATGGTTTAGCTAGGGTTAGGGTGTAGGATTATATAGTATAGGGTTATGTGTTAATGGGTTAAATAGGATTTGGATCGAAAAAGAGAATATGGTTTTGGGTTTTGGGTTTTGGGTTATAAATAAATTTATAAGTTTAAATCCAAATGGGGGAAAAAATAATAAGCATTATAGGGGTTTATAAAATATAGACATACATATACATTAATTCAGATAATGAATACGTATAAAATAGAGTATGTTCAGTTAAAAATAAAATAATATTAATATTAATATTAATAATAAAAAAAATGATACTGCAAAATAATAACACTAAAAAAATAATACTTGTAATAGTAATAACAGTAACAATAATAATAATAACAATAACAGTAATAATATGAATATGAAAATAGGATTTGAGATAAACAAATTTAATTAAAATCCAAACAGTAATAAAAAAATTTATAAATAGTCGATCACATATAAATAGAAAAATAAAGTTAGAATATACTATAATTCAAAAAAATATAATTTTTTGTTCGAAAAGATTTTAGTAGAAGGTCCAAATCGAATTTAAAAAAAAACAGAATGAATGTACAATAGGCAAAATACAAAAAATATTCAGAAAAATATTTAATTACGGGAACGAGGGTTACATCATGACTTCGACCTTTTCTAAGGAGGGAGTGGTCATCAACCAGCAAAAGTTGCAATCAAGGCAGGAATCGGCATCACTAGTAGACAAGAACAAAGTAAAATAATGCAGCCATTATCTACTCCAGAGCAAAAGTAGAAGAATGTCAGCATCAATTTCATAATGAATCTATGTAGAAGACTGAAGAACAACAAATTCTATAGGTAGAAGACCATTTTGTCGAGAATATCACTCGAGAAAATGGAGATGGTTAAGAAAAATATCTCATGAACCATTGGTGATTGTGTTCTACTTACATCTCCACTAGCGTCGTTCTGAGGACAGAATGATTCTAAGGAGGGAGTAATGTAACACCCCGCAAAATAGTATATAGCTATTTTTCATTGTAATCAGTGCACATTTGAGAATTGCACGTGATTACATATTTTTGTAATAATTGTTGGTTTTAATTGAGAAATTTCAGAGATATTGGTTATTCTGAACACGATAATATAAACTCGGGACATCTTGTCGATTAAACTATGGATTTGCCCTGATAGTTTTGACAAGACGATCTTCGGGAAAATAATAATTTAAAAACATATATTTTTATAAATTCAAATTATTTTATTGTGAGTATATAGATAGATGTCTATATATATGTTTGATTGGATTGTATTGGATCGTATATGTTATACGATCTATAATTGTTTTGAATGAGAATGTGACCGTATATATATTCTATAATTTAAATATTTAAATGTATTTTTTTTGCTATGGATATCCATATTGATTTGAAATGTAACTGACCATACATTGTTTGAGCTAGGGTTAAGGGTAGTAATTTATGGTTACTTGACCTAACCTATTGTTAGGAAACCCTAGCATCCTAGTGATCATGGCTTGAATCTTGATGAGATCCAATGGTGGGAGACTTAGCCATGTTGATTTTTTCATGAGAAGATGAGAAGCAACTTGAAGTTTCTAAGACTTTTGTGTTGGCTCTCATCCATCAATCCATTTTCATACACCCACCCACCCTCCATCACCACCCACCACCTCATCACACACCACCCCTACCCTCCATCCAATTTCCGGCCCAAACCTTAGAAACCTCCACCTCCATTTGCTATTTAACCTCCAACACTTCACCATTTTCTCCATTTTCTTCTTTTCGTTCTTGAGTTCAAAAAAAAAATTAAAAGAAAGGATGAAAGAAAAGAAAAATAAAAGAGTGAGAAAGAAGAGTGTTTTAGCCACAAAAAAACATTTACTCTTCTATAGGTATTGAATCAAGTGGAGATAGCTTGGTGAAGGAGAAGGAGAGGTTAAAGACTAGGTTTTTTTCTCAACTTGAAGGTGGGTGTTCTCAACTCTAGTTAGTTTTTGTTTGTGTATGAATTGGTATGTAGGAGCAGAGGAAAGTAACATGAATACCATGCATGGGTTTGCTATGTTATGTAAAAAGCGAACTTATATCTTAACACAATTCATACTATGTTTCCATGTTGAGAACATAAGTGATGTTGTGCCTTAGGAAATTCCTACCATGCAAATGGCTTAAAATGTGATCATGAAATTTTTGTGGCATGTTCTAGGATGAGTTTAGAGCAAACAAAATTTATATTTTCGGAACAGAGAGCATGAAGGAAACTGTGTTTGTGCTTGATATGAAGTCATGTTTGAAAGGTCATATTGTGAAATTGGTAAAGTATTTTGAGCTGAAGATTTTACTGGAGGTACATGAATATATTAACAACATTAGTTTCAAATTTTAGATGTTTTTGAGTTTATTTGCTATATTTAAAAATTTATTTTTGACAACTGGTCCAGAGCCTAGAACTGTCTTTGTTTTGTCTCAAGGATGAAGTTTGATAAATCATTTCTAATTCATGGAGTATAATCTTACATTGAAATTTTTATTTTAGCATATACTATGTGCCTAAATTGTATATCTAATTTTTTTTGGGAAAAAATTGGATAACAATAGATGGGGTTTGAAAATTAGTTTATAACAAGAGATTTTATGCACTGATGAGAACAGAAGAAATTTTTCTATTAACTTCAAAGTACTATAACTCTGTGTATTTGGAATCTGAATAAATTTTGTTGGTATGTTAGACTTGTATATGTCTAGTTACTGAATCCAAATTTTATAAGTATTAGACTTATGGTTGAATTGATATTAAATTTTGACTGGACTATTTTCTGTTTCAGATTAGAGTGAGTTAGGCTGTAAACTTGTGAAATTCTGGAATTGTACATTTAGAATCTGCAGAACTGACTAACTAGAGATATGTAGTAAAGAGTCTTAGCTTTCCAAAACATCCTGAATCACGTAATTTCAGTTTGTAGTGTGAAGGATATGATTTTTCTAAGTTTGAGGCAGAACCAGTCTTAGTAGAAGACCCTGTTTTGATAAAGTGAGTTCATTTTTCTGTGTATAGAAATTAGGGTTTTAGAGTACTTCAATGGATGAATTTTGGGATGTGATTAAGTAGGAAGTTGTAGTCGACTCCCAGCTTTCTATAGAATCTGAAATCGCAAAATTCTGATAAGTGAGCAAGTTTTTATGTTATTAGCAAGATACAGCAGATGCAATGAGGAAGTGTACAACTGAGAACATATAGGATTTTATAGCATCTAGATGGCCGAATCTGAAGGAATAGTTAACTAGAGACTTGTAGTATAGAGTCTTAGTTTTCCAGAATGTCTAAGATCATGGAATTCCAATGTATCTTGAAAGTTATGAATTTTCTAAGTTCATAAGTTGTGTTTAAAAGTCGATATAGAATTGTGTAAACCTTGTTTTAACAGTAAACTTGTGGATTTCTGGAACCCATTGATTGAAATATGAGAAAATGATCAACATCAGAATTCAAGTAGGCACTCTTAGCTGTCCAAAGAATATTAAATTATGGAATTCCAGTATGTGGGTTAGAAGTTATGGATGTTTCAATGACTGGGACGATTCGTGTTAGTAGTAAATGTGTTTAGTAGCAATTATATGCTGAAATACATATTCTATCAGGGTTTGAGTTGTCTCATTAAGTAGGATGGTTAGCTTGATTTGAGTTATCTGAGGCATTGTCTAGGGTAAGGTATTACCCTACGACTAACAACCTTTAGGCTAAAAGTGAATTCTTTCGCCTCGAGAACTTGATGGTCATCTTTCGTGCGCCGATGAACTCTTACCTGATGGGTAATTGATCGTGGGCCGGAATACTGGATGCAATACGAGTCAGATGTGGTGACGAACGATAGAGATCGGGTCGTCGGTATTTGATTGACTCTATCAGGTCAGATCAATTACTGACCTAGGTATTACTGAATTTAATTGTGATTGGTATCTTGATACTTTGAGTTTGTCAATGGTCGGGTGTTGGTGTTGTGTATGTTTACTTTCATTCACAGACTTTCAAGCGTCCCATGGGCGCCGATATACTGCCCGCTGAGGGTCACAAGCTGGGGATATGGTCGAATTATTACGATGTTAGCAATCGATGAATGTTGATTCACCGTGATTAACTATTATTTTTTACAGACCAGTCAGGCTCAATCATTGTTTTAAAACACTGTGCATATTTTTCACTATACAACATTTTTGGTAACACTAATAATTAAAGTATTTTCCTTTCTGCTTGAGGATCGAGTTGGTATTAGGGGTGATACCCTATGATCCGATTTGTTCTAAGGGCCTGCACTAGGCGGTGATAACCAGGGATTGTCTCTTCCCGTCGTAAGGATACGTAATGAATTTTCGTACCTCACTCTGCTAATTTCCAAGATATCGGTGGTAAGAATGGGATGTTTCCTATTCTATGTTGGTGACGGACGACCATAGGGTTGTGCACTCTATGCGCCATCAGTGCCAACTTGGTGCGAGGAGTACCTTATGAATTCGTCACAACTTTTGGTGATATGATCACTCAAACTTATTCACAGTAACGGGACGGGACCCGAACTATATGCCTCACCAGCCACATTATGACGGGAACAGGATGAGTACAATAGTAGAATGCAATGCATGGCGAGGGTTCGAAATCCTAAAATGGAGAAGACGACTTGATTTGGAGCGTATGTAGTATGCAATGCATGTGTGTCCAAAGTCTCGCATACATTAGACTACGTGCATCTATTTTCTGTACATTGTGTACTATGCATTAGACTTTTGGTTATGGAATACACTGACACTAGGAAAGTAAGATGCACATTTCTGTTTTCATCAAGGGTTGTTTGTGATTGCAAGTTGTAGATCGCTGTTTTATTATCAGCATTGCGTCAGTATATGTATTGACGTGCCCACTGAATTAGGTGCAGGGAGCCAGGTTGCGAATGCAGAAAGACTCGGAACAAGTGGAGCATCCAAGGGAATTATGAACAATGCCTTCCGCCAGTAGAGCAGGTGCAGAGAGATCAAAGTAGCGCAGCAGAAGATTCGAGCTACAGGGTGCATCTCAGGGAAGCAGTTTGAAAACTCAGTGGAGTTCTAGTGGAAGATCAGTTGATCACTACCGTTCCAAAGGGCAGGCGATGGAAGATACTTAGGAGTATTTGTAACACTTAAATGTAATTTGTATTCCTTGTTTAAGAATAAGACAATGATTGTAATTGATGATGTAATGATTTCTTTTGGAAGTAAAAAGTTTTTAAATTTCCGTGTTATTACTGAGTTGAAATGTATTTGAAGGAAAAAATTTTGGTTTGTGTCACGGATTCCTGCAGTGGGATCTGGGGCGCTACAAAGTCCATCAATAAAATCTATACTAATCATATCCCATTTCCATAACGGAATTTCCCAGGGCTGTAGTAACCTAAAAGGTCTTTGATGTTCTTCTTTTACTTTCTGACAAGTGAAACATTTTGCAACAAATTCACCAATATCCTTCTTTATTCTAGGCCACCAAAAAGTCCTCCTAAGATCTCGATACATCTCCGTGGCACCGGGATTAACAGTACACTTAGTATAGTGAGTAATCTCCATCACCTGCTGCCGTAAACCATCCACATCAGGAACACAATGTCTACGATGATAACGAAGACCTCCCTCACTGTCTACTGACCAATCGGTAGGAAATTCATCAATCTCATATAGAATTAGGTCATGCATCATCTGTAACAAGTAAGAATTAGATCTGAGCTCGACTGATTAGGTGTAGGTAGACAGTTGTACTGATAAATTGTCCAAATATGAAGTCATGCCACCATCTGCTACTGAAGAAAAATCAAATTGATTCAGTATCTCTAATACCTTCCACTCATGGGACATCAGAAAAGCCAACATCTTTCTTCTACTTAAAGCCTCCGCCACCACATTTGCTTTTCTCGGGTGGTATTTTATTTCAATACCGAAACTACTAAGGAATTCGAGCCACCTTTGTTGCCTCATATTAAGCTCCCTTTGCGAGAACAAATATTCCAAACTTTTATGATCCGAGAAAAGCTAAAACTGCTCCCCAAACAAATAATGTCTCCACATCTTCAATGCATACACCACCGCCACCAATTCCGAATCATGTGTAGGATAATGCACTTTATGTCACTGCAAATGCCTAGATATATAAGCCACAGGCCTGCCTTCCTGCATTAGAACTGCATCTAAACCAATAACAAATGCATCTGTATACACTTGAAGAGGTACTCCCTTCTCAGGGGTAATCAAAAATAGGAGCTATGGTCAATCTGTCCTTTAACTCTTAAAATGCTCTTTCACACTTTTCAGACCATACAAACGGCACATTCTCAGCAATAATAGTAAAACGAGGAATAAACCTCTGATATTAGCCAGCCAAGCGCAAGAAACTCTAAATCTCTGTCACATTCGTGGGCTGTTTCCAGTCTTTTACCGCTGTAATTTTCTCCGAATCCATTGATACTCCTTCAGCAGACACAATATGCCTCAAAAACCGAACTTGACACTCCCAAAAATAGAATTTTGAAAACTTAGCATATAACTGCTAGTCTCAAAGTGTCTGCAACAAAATTCTGAGGTGCTGTCTATGCTTTTCAATCCTACAAGAATACACCAAAATATTATCTATAAACTGTGACACCTGTATTTTAAAATTCTTAAATATTTGATTTATATTATTGTTAATTATGATTTTGAGTATATTTTCTTATATTAATTGATTTTATTTTATTTTAGAATGTTTAAATTGGAATTCGGGGTTAAATGAGAAAATTTTGAAATATAGGAGTTTTGAGATGAGTTTTCTTGGAGGAGATGAATCCGATTTAACCATAAATGTTTCCTGAGTACTAGTGCATAATAGAGGGTGGAATATTTGCTAATCTGAAGGAATTGTATGGTCCTAGTAAGAAGTTAGGAATTTTGGATTTTGGAGTTGAAATAAACCTTGAAAATGTTGATTATAATTGACCTTGGGCCTTAGCCCGTGAACCTAAACCCATTCATATTAAAAACTCCCATATTTACTAGTATGCCAGTCCCCTTCTTCCCTTCATTTTCTGCTGGCCGAAACTCCCCCTACCCCATCAGACCAAAATGCAACCCATTTTCCCAAAAAAACCAAGATCGAAACCATAACCCTCATCACTATTAAAAACCTTACTAATTACACCCATGCCATTATCTTAATCCTTCTCCTTCTCCTTCAGATTTCGGCCGAAACCCATAGAAAGCTCACTTTTAGGGTTTTTTGATTCCCACCCATTTGCCACTTCAACCTTCAAATTGTTTGGGGTTTTTAGGAGATTTCTGCGAGCTCTTTCACATGGCAGCATCAGTTTTTAGGAAGAGCTTCGAGAAGTTATATCAATTAGTATCTTTAGTTATGGGATTTTGTGCTTTTAATTTCTTTTCATAAAAATCATAGTAGAAGGACGCTTAGAGTTTGTAGAACATGCTAATGAACCCAATAATATTCACATTTAGGAGCAATGATCTTAGTGCAATTAGACATTTAAATGCTCCATATGTGGTAATTTACTCTTCATTTCTCTTTTCCATAGGAAACAGCCTAAAGCAGCAAACGAAGCAGATTCAAGTCTAATACAGACTGAAAGGATGATCACACAGAAACTGCAGAGCATCAGTCGACTGGTTCTTCATACAGGCGACTGGACAGAGAGGTTGAAGCTGCTCGGAGCACGTGGTTAGCCGGAAAGGAAGAAAAGAAGAAAAGAGAAAGAAATAAAACGCAGATCAAATAAGGAAAGAAATAAACGAAAGAAGAAGACTTTTCTGCAAAAAGTGCAAACCCTAACTCTCTTCCCATGTTCTATAAATATCAACCAGGAGGCATTATTCTAGGGCACCGAAGGAAAGAGGAGATCAAGTACTCAGAAGGGAACGAGACAGTCGACGTGACAGCCAGTCGACTTATCTGGCCGAACATCATCAGTTTATTTCTTCTCTTTTCCAGTCTCTATTTTAATTATGTATTCAAAACTGTTAGTCAATAAAAGTCTTATTATGTGGAAAAAAAAAACCCAACTACTTAATAGATATTTGTGATTCAGAACTACTTGATATAGTTTTTAATCTCTTCATTTCTTTTAGAACAACACTTCAAGATTCTTATTTCTTTTTATTGGTTAGTAAGTTAATTTCTACAATCTCTGTGGGATCGACCCTTGCGAGGTTTTTAATTTGTGTCCAGATTATTTATTTATTTAGATCATCTAGATTACACAACAAGTTTTTGGCGCCGCTGCCGGGGATTGTTTAGTATTTTAACTTACAAATCAGTAAAATCTTTATCATTTTTCTTTTCTTTTATTAATAAATATTTCTCTTTTAGGATTTTGGTGAATGCACGGGAGACGATCACTTCGTCCAGAGTTACTACCTATTGACGCGGAAACAGAACGCACTTTGCACAGACTAGGTCGGCTGTCTGCAACCAACCAGTCGACTGTTACAAGGAACCAGGCGACTGCACAGAGACCCAATTCACGAGCAACAATGGCTGAGGAAGTACCAAATCGAGTACCAATGCAGGACAAATTCACGCCTAAGAATATTGAGCAACCTTCCTGCTTTGCTTATCAACCTAATGTCACAGGGAATATGCATCTATCTCCCCAATTACCTAGCATGGTTCCCCACTTTAGTGGCAAACCAGACGAGGAGCCTCACCTCCATCTGCAAGACTTCTTTGATCTTTGCAGAACACAAAGCGTCCAAGGGCTTACCCCTGAACAAATCAGGTTAATCTTGTTTCCATTCTCCTTAAAACTTAATGCTAAATTGTGGTATAATTCTTTGGAACCAGGATCAATTAATTCATGGGAGCAATTGGCAACAAAATTCTTGAAAGAATTCTTTCCATCCTAGAAAACCAAACAACTAAAAAGGGAGATTCAACTCTTCCAACAAAAAGATGGAGATTTATTCTTCGAAGCATGGAAGGACTTCAAAAACAAGCTTCTCAAGTGTTCTACGCACAACATGCCTAAGGATGATCAGGTACAAGCATTTTATGAGGGTTTAAATGATACTAACAAGGCAATTGTGGATTCAGCTTGCAACGAGATCTTGATGAGGAAAAGTGGTGAGGAGGTCATCGAATTATTTGAAGAACTCAGCGAAAACTCACAGCAATTCTCAACAAGGGGAAGAGGCATTTCTAAAAAACAGGGAGTTTACGAGATTTCTGGTAGTAATAACATACAATTAGAGATGGTAAACATGAACAAAAAAATTGATATGCTTGTTAATGCAATGACGACAATGGGCAGTGTAAAATATCAAACAAAAGAAATTTGTGCAATTTGTTCTCATTTTGGTCATACAACTGACACGTGTCCCATGTCTTCTTTCACAGATCAGGAGCATGCAAACTATGTGGGACAAGGAGTGTTTCCACCAAAGAACAACCCCTTCTCGAACACATACAACCCAGGGTGGAGGAACCATCCAAATTTCTCATGGAGCAACAATCAAGGCACTCAATCTTCGCAAGGACATGCACGGAACTTCCAGAAGGGAGGTGGGTTTGATCGGCCAGTTCAAGAACAGAAGAAGTTGGATTTTGAATCCACCATTCTTCAATTGCTCGAACAACAATATCAAACAAGCAAACAACAAGGACAAGCAATTCAGAAATTGGAAACTCAAATCGGGCAAATCGCGAAGGAGTTGAGTGAAAGAAAGGCAGGAGAACTCCCTTCACAAACCATACCAAACCCTAGAGGCCAAGAACAGCTCAAATTAGTAACAACTCTGAGAAGTGGTAAGACAATTGACAACAAGGTTGGAACACACGCAGACGAAGCAGATATACAACCATCAAAAGTTTTGGGTTCTAACAAGGTAAGTGAAAAAGAAAGGACAGTTTTGCCACCATTCTCTCAATGGTTAGTCAAGAAAAAGAAAGAACAACATTTATTTGATATCTTTGAAACTCTCAGAAAGGTAGAAATTAATATCCCCCTACTTGATGCTATTAAACAAATTCCTTCTTATGCCAAATTTTTGAAAGAATGTTGTACTCACAAAAGAACATTTCAGTTTAGGGAGGATGTGGCTTTGACAGAGGAAGTAAGCGCCGTTTTGTTAAGAAAATTACCTCCTAAACTGAAGGACCTAGGTAGTTTTACCATTCCTTGCAGGGTTGTTGAGCACTTCTTTGAAAAGGCACTGCTAGACTTGGGGGCAAGCATAAACCTTCTTCCATACACTGTTTACGAAAAGCTAGGATTGGGGGAACTCAAACCAACATCCATCACCTTGCAGTTGGCTGATCGCAGCATCAGGAGACCTAGTGGTATTTTGGAAGATATCCTAGTTCAGGTAAACGATTTCATTTAACCTGCAGATTTTTTTGTGTTAGATATGGAGGACTCTTCAATGCCATCTTCTTTACCGATCATCCTAGGTAGGCCCTTTATGAGTACGGCTGATATAAAAATTTGTGTTAAAAATGGTACTATAAGTATGAAGATAAACGGAGAAAAGGTTGAATTGAAAATGTTTGATACACTCAAATTACCACATGATGATCATGAATGCTATAATATTGATGTGGTACAGGAGATTGTTGATCAAACATTTCAGGTACATACGATTGAACCTCTACAAGCCGCAATTACACAATCTCTAACATTATCTCATGTTGAACAGGAATACGATTATTGGAGGATTGCAGAGACAGTACATTACCTTGAAACTCCAAAATCATATTCAGGTAAGCTTGCACCTGCATTTGAAAATTTTGTGTCCGATAACACTTGTGTTTCCTCAGACCAGTCGACTGGTGAACGGAACAAGTCGACTGCTACCAGGACACCAGACGTGGAGCTTAAGCCGTTGCCTGAACACTTGAAGCATTCATATTTGGGCGAGAACCAGACGCTACCTGTGATAGTTGCTGCAAACTTGAGTGCGCAAGAAGAAGATAAGCTGCTGAGGGTACTGCGAGAACACAAAGGTGCAATAGGATGGACCATTGCAGACATAAAGGGAATGAGTCCATCCAAATGCATGCATAAAATACTTCTTGAAGACAATACAAAACCTAGCAGGGAAGCACAGAGGAGACTCAATCCACACATGAAGGAAGTGGTAAGAACAGAGGTCTTGAAGCTACTAGATGTTGGCATCATCTACCCTATCTCAGATAGCAAATGGGTGAGTCCTATACATGTAGTGCCTAAGAAAAGTGGAGTCACAGTGGTGAAGAATGAAGAGAATGAGCTTATTCCTACAAGAATGACCACAGGATGGAGGGTATGCATAGACTACAGGAAGCTGAACAACGAAACCAGGAAAGATCACTTCCCTCTTCCTTTTATTGATCAAATGTTAGAAAGATTAGCAGGATATAGTCATTATTGTATTTTAGATGGCTATAATGGCTATAATCAAATTGCTATTGCACCAGAAGATCAAGAAAAAACCACTTTTACATGTCCTTTTGGTACTTTTGCATACAGGAGGATGCCATTTAGATTGTGCAACGCACCAGCTACATTTCGGAGATGCATGATGAGTATACTTTCAGACATGGTGGAAAGGTTCATCGAGGTATTTATGGATAATTTCAGTATTTTTGGGTCTTGTTTTGATGAATGCCTTAACCATTTGCAGCTTGTACTTAAGAGATGTGAAGAATGCAATTTAGTGCTGAATTGGGAAAAGTGCCATTTTATGGTACAACAAGGTATTGTCTTGGGACATGTGGTGTCAAAAAGAGGCATAAAGGTGGACAAGGCAAAAATTGACATCATATCAAAGCTACCCCCTCCCACTACTGTCAAGGGGATGAGGAGTTTTCTTGGACATGCAGGGTTCTATAGAAGATTTATAAAAGATTTCTCCAAAATCTCGCGACCTCTTTGTGAATTGTTAGCTAAGGATGTTGAGTTTGCATGAACAGAAGAGTGCACAAATGCTTTCATTACATTAAAAAAGCTTCTCATTTCTGCACCTGTCATCATGGCACCAGATTGGAACCATCCTTTCGAGCTTATGTGTGATGCAAGTGATTATGCTTTGGGAGCTGTCTTGGGTCAGAGAATAAATAAGGTTCCCCATGCTATTTACTATGCTTCTCGAACTTTAAATGATGCACAGCTTAATTATTCCACTACTGAAAAAGAAATGTTAGGTGTCATTTTTGCTGTAGAAAAGTTTAGATCATATTTGATTGGTTCTAAAGTCATTGTTTTCACTGACCATGCTACTTTGAGATATTTGTTTGCTAAAAAGGATGCTAAGCCTAGGTTGATCAGATGGGTGCTGTTGCTCGAAGAATTCGACCTTGAGGTTAGAGAAAAGAAAGGAAGTGACAATGTTGTGGCGGATCACTTGTCCAGATTACTACATGATGAAGAAAGAATTGTGCCTCCACTGAATGAAAATTTCCCAGATGAAAATTTATTTGAAATAAATATACAACTTCCATGGTTTGTAGATATTGTAAATTATCTCACTGCTCATGTTTTCCCTCTAGGTATGACAAGTCAAGAAAGAAAGAGATTGGTCGCCATGTGCAAGCACTATTATTGGGACGATCCTTATTTGTTCAAATTCAGCCCTGATCAAATTATAAGAAGATGTGTGGCAGAAGAAGAGCAAATGAGTATTCTACAATATTGCCACCAATATGCGTGTGGAGGACATTTTGGACCAAAAATAACAGCACTTAATGTATTACAATCTGGTTTTTATTGGCCTAATGTATTCAAAGATGCTTTTTCTTTTTGTTGGACTTGTGACAAATGCCAAAGGACAGGCAACATCTCTTCTAGAAATCAAATTCCACTGCAAAACATCCAAGTAATCGAGCTTTTTGATGTTTGGGGAATCGACTTCATGGGTCCCTTTCCTAACTCATTTGGTTATTTATATATTCTTGTGGGTGTGGATTATGTGTCTAAATGGGTCGAGGCTGTCCCCTCAAAAACTAATGATCACAAAGTTGTTGTCAAGTTTTTGCAGGAAAACATCTTCACCAGGTTTGGTACACCACGAGCAATAATTAGTGATGGAGGGAGCCACTTCAATAATTTCCCATTTACCTCTTTGATGAAGAAATATGAGATTACACATAGAGTGGGTACTCCATATCATCCTCAAACCAGTGGGCAGGTGGAGATTAGCAACAGAGAGATCAAGAGCATTTTGGAAAAGACAATAAATACAAGGAGAAAGGATTGGTCGCTACGCTTGAATGATACATTATGTGCCTACCGAACGACATACAAGACACCCATCGGTATGTCACCATACCGTTTGGTTTTTTTAAAAGCCTGTCAGTTGCCAGTGGAGTTGGAACACAAAGCCTATTGGGCCATTAAAAGGTTCAATTTTGATATGAAACAAGCAGGCGACAAAAGAAGACTGCAACTGAACGAGCTTGAAGAGTTGAGGCACGATGCATATGAAAATGCAAAGTTGTACAAAGAAATGACCAAGATATACCATGATAAACAGCTAGCAAGGAAGGAGTTTTATGAAGGACAGAAGGTATTAATATACAACTCAAGATTAAGACTCTTTCCAGGCAAGCTTATGTCACGATGGTATGGCCCATACATTGTTACAAAAGTCTTTCCACATGGAGCATTGGAGGTTCATAGCAAAGAGAAAAATCAAACATTCAAGGTGAACGGGCATAGGGCGAAGCCGTACATTGAGATGAGTCTAGAGCCGCAAGAGGAAGATGTGAATCTTCAAACCATTCAATACATTGCATGAACTCATCAAGTCTAGCTGAAGACAGGAAACACAGCGCTTATTGGGAGGCAACCCAATTTTTTAGGGGAGTACTTACACTCTCTCTTTATTCATTTCTTTAATCATTTCTTTATTTCTTTTATTGCATTTAGATTTGAGTTATCTTTTAGTTTATTTTATTTTAATTTTTGATTTTATCTTGTAGGATTGCAGAAAATTTGAAGTCCCCGGGGCGGAGCTGTTTTGAATACTTGTATTGACGGCTGTTTTTGAGCAATTTGGAGTCAAAATCTAGAAAAGTAATTCAAAGAGAAGTTGTAGCCTATCTTCTTAGCTTTCCAGCAAAAAACAATTCAGCCCATTTGGACATCTACAGCTCCAGATATCGCCAAAATACCGAACGCTGCGCGTGCAGAAATTTCAAGAGGAATCAGGGGAGAATTTCTGAACTTTTGCATTCTTTTTGTTTTTCTTTTTCCTTTCCCATTGAGGACAATGTGATATTTATGTTTGGGGGGGAAGGTTTACAAATTTATGATTTATTTTTAGAAAGGAAAACAAAATTTATTAAAAAAAAATAAAATAAAAAAAATAAAAAGAGGATTTAAATTAATCTCACCATTACACTTTTGAGTTCTTCATTTAGATAATCAATGAAATATTTTTTTTGGGATAAACAATTTCTTATAAAGTAAGAGTAAGTATACTTATTTACTTTAGGATTGTTGAGTTTCATAATTCCCTACAAAATTGTATGAGTCATGCGATTATACATAAAAGACAAATGTGATGCTTTTTCTGGTGATTATCCCCTTTGATCTAGTCCTAAACAGAGTTTAAGTAAATAGAGTAATAAAAAAAAAATATATATTGAATAAAGTCAATCTACTCCAATGTTTTGAGTTGCTTAGTAACTAGGGGTATTCATCACCAATGTTTACTTTTACGTCAAACGGCAACTTGAAATATGAGTATGCAAAGCACTTTAAAGTTTGTGACTTGTTGGGTAACCGGGTGAATTCATCACAAATGTTTTGCATTCGCGTAAAAAGGCAAGTGACAACTTAGAGAAAAGACTTTTAAAATATGAAAAAAAAAAAACTCTAGTTTGCTACTCGGTTTGTAGTTGTGAAAATGGATAATCACAGATTGAGTTGTTACATACTATAACTAAAATAATTGCATGACGAATATGATTGGGTTTGGAGCTATGAATAAATAATTGCACTGGAGAAAGTGGGTATGCTTGTTTTTACTTTATTTGCAATTGTTTATATTTTTAATTGCAATTTTGATGCTTGCTTAATGAGAATTTTTGGTGTGATGGGTTGAGTCTACTATTTTTCCCTTGTTCATAGTTTCACTTTTTGCTTGAGGACAAGCAAAAGCTAAGTTTGGGGGTATTTGATGAACCCAATAATATTCACATTTAGGAGCAATGATCTTAGTGCAATTAGACATTTAAATGCTCTATATGTGGTAATTTACTCTTCATTTCTCCTTTCCATAGGAAACAGCCTAAAGCAGCAAACGAAGCAGATTCAAGTCTAATACAGACTGAAAGGATGATCACACAGAAACTGCAGAGCATCAGTCGACTGGTTCTTCAAACAGGCAACTGGACAGAGAGGTTGAAGCTGCTCGGAGCACGTGGTTAGCAGAAAAGGAAGAAAAGAAGAAAAGAGAAAGAAATAAAACGCAGATCAAATAAGGAAAGAAATAAAGGAAAGAAGAAGACTTTTCTGCAAAAAGTGCAAACCCTAACTCTCTTCCCGTGTTCTATAAATATCAACCAAGAGGCATTATTCTAGGGCACCGAAGGAAAGAGGAGATCAAGTACTTAGAAGGGAACGAGACAGTCGACTGTGTGACAGCCAGTCGACTTATCTGGCCGAACATCATCAGTTTATTTCTTCTCTTTTCCAGTCTCTATTTTAATTATGTATTCAAAACTGTTAGTCAATAAAAGTCTTATTATGTGAAAAAAAAAAACCCAACTACTTAATAGATATTTGTGATTCAGAACTACTTGATATAGTTTTTAATCTCTTCATTTCTTTTAGAACAACACTTCAAGATTCTTATTTCTTTTTATTGGTTAGTAAGTTAATTTCTACAATCTCTGTGGGATCGACCCTTGCTTGTCACTACGCTTCTATAAACGATTTGTACACTTGCGAGGTTTTTAATTTGTGTCCAGATTATCTATTTATTTAGATCATCTAGATTACACAACAAGTTTTTGGCGCCGCTGCCGGGGATTGTTTAGTATTTTAACTTACAAATCAGTAAAATCTTTATCATTTTTCTTTTCTTTTATTAATAAATATTTCTCTTTTAGGATTTTGGTGAATGCACGGGAGACGATCACTTCGTCCAGAGTTACTACCTATTGACGCAGAAACAGAACGCACTTTGCACAGACTAGGTCGGCTGTCTGCAACCAACCAGTCGACTGTTACAAGGAACCAGGCGACTGCACAGAGACCCAATTCACGAGCAACAATGGCTGAGGAAGTACCAAATCGAGTACCAATGCAGGACA
Organism: Hemerocallis citrina; assembly: GCA_017893485.1. Taxonomy (NCBI): domain Eukaryota; kingdom Viridiplantae; phylum Streptophyta; class Magnoliopsida; order Asparagales; family Asphodelaceae; genus Hemerocallis; species Hemerocallis citrina. The sequence goes on along the minus strand of CM030359.1, from coordinate 138,695,945 downwards.
AATTCACGCCTAAGAATATTGAGCAACCTTCCTGCTTTGCTTATCAACCTAATGTCACAGGGAATATGCATCTATCTCCCCAATTACCTAGCATGGTTCCCCACTTTAGTGGCAAACCAGACGAGGAGCCTCACCTCCATCTGCAAGACTTCATTGATCTTTGCAGAACACAAAGCGTCCAAGGGCTTACCCCTGAACAAATCAGGTTAATCTTGTTTCCATTCTCCTTAAAACTTAATGCTAAATTGTGGTATAATTCTTTGGAACCAGGATCAATTAATTCATGGGAGCAATTGGCAACAAAATTCTTGAAAGAATTCTTTCCAGCCCAGAAAACCAAACAACTAAAAAGGGAGATTCAACTCTTCCAACAAAAAGATGGAGATTTATTCTTCGAAGCATGGAAGGACTTCCAAAACAAGCTTCTCAAGTGTCCTACGCACAACATGCCTAAGGATGATCAGGTACAAGCATTTTATGAGGGTTTAAATGATACTAACAAGGCAATTGTGGATTCAGCTTGCAACGGGATCTTGATGAGGAAAAGTGGTGAGGAGGCCATCGAATTATTTGAAGAACTCAGCGAAAACTCACAGCAATTCTCAACAAGGAGAAGAGACATTTCTAAAAAAACAGGGAGTTTACGAGATTTCTGGTAGTAATAACATACAATTAGAGATGGTAAACATGAACAAAAAAATTGATATGCTTGTTAATGCAATGACGACAATGGGCGGTGTAAAAAATCAAACAAAAGAAATTTGTGCAATTTGTTCTCATTTTGATTATACAACTGACACGTGTCCCATGTCTTCTTTCACAGATTAGGAGCATGCAAACTATGTGGGACAAGGAGTGTTTCCACCAAAGAACAATCCCTTCTCGAACACATACAACCCAGGGTGGAGGAACCATCCAAATTTCTCATGGAGCAACAATCAAGGCACTCAATCTTCGCAAGGACATGCACGGAACTTCCAGATGGGAGGTGGGTTTGATCGGCCAGTTCAAGAACAGAAGAAGTTGGATTTTGAATCCACCGTTCTTCAATTGCTCCAACAACAACATCAAACAAGTAAACAACAAGGACAAGCAATTCAGAAATTGGAAACTCAAATTGGGCAAATTGCGAAGGAGTTGAGTGAAAGAAATGCAGGAGAACTCCCTTCACAAACCATACCAAACCCTAGAGGCCAAGAACAGCTCAAATTAGTAACAACTTTGAGAAGTGGTAAGACAATTGACAACAATGTTGGAACACACGCAGACGAAGTAGATACACAACGATCAAAAGTTTTGGGTTCCAACAAGGTAAGTGAAAAAGAAAGGACAGTTTTGCCACAATTTCCTCAAAGGTTAGTCAAGCAAAAGAAAGAACAACATTTTTTTGATATCTTTGAAACTCTCAGAAAGGTAGAAATTAATATCCCCCTACTTGATGCTATTAAACAAATTCCTTCTTATGCCAAATTTTTGAAAGAATGTTGTACTCACAAAAGAACATTTCAGGTTAGGGAGGATGTGGCTTTGACAGAGGAAGTAAGCGCCGTTTTGTTAAGAAAATTACCTCCTAAACTGAAGGACCTAGATAGTTTTACCATTCCTTGCAGGGTTGTTGAGCACTTCTTTGAAAAGGCACTGCTAGACTTGGGGGCAAGCATAAACCTTCTTCCATACACTGTTTACGAAAAGCTAGGATTGGGGGAACTCAAACCAACATCCATCACCTTGCAGTTGGCTGATCGCAACATCAGGAGACCTAGAGGTATTTTGGAAGATGTCCTAGTTCAGGTAAACGATTTCATTTTACCTGCAGATTTTGTTGTGTTAGAGATGGAGGACTCTTCAATGCCATCTTCTTTACCGATCTTCCTAGGTAGGCCCTTTATGAGTACGGCTGATATAAAAATTTGTGTTAAAAATGGTACTATAAGTATGAAGATAAACGGAGAAAAGGTTGAATTTAAAATGTTTGATACACTCAAATTACCACATGATGATCATGAATGCTATAATATTGATGTGGTACAGGAGATTGTTGATCAAACATTTCAGGGGCATAGCATTGAACCCTACAAGCCGCAATTACACAATCTCTAACATTATCTCATGTTGAACAGGAATACGATGACTGGAGGATTGTAGAGACAGTACATTACCTTGAAACTCCAAAATCATATTCAGGTAAGCTTGCACCTGCATTTGAAAATTTTGTGTCCGATAACACTTGTGTTTCCTCAGACCAGTCGACTGGTGAACGGAACAAGTCGACTGCTACCAGGACACCAGACATGGAGCTTAAGCTGTTGCCTAAACACTTGAAGCATGCATATTTGGGCGAGAACCAGACGCTACCTGTGATAGTTGCTGCAAACTTGAGTGCGCAAGAACAAGATAAGCTGCTGAGGGTACTGCGAGAACACAATGGTGCAATAGGATGGACCTTTGCAGACATAAAGGGAATAAGTCCATCCAAATGCATACATAAAATACTTCTTGAAGACAATGCAAAACCTAGCAGGGAAGCACAGAGGAGACTCAATCCACACATGAAGGAAGTGGTAAGAACAGAGGTCTTGAAGCTACTACATGTTGGCATCATCTACCCTATCTCAGATAGCAAATGGGTGAGTCCTATACATGTAGTGCCTAAGAAAAGTGGAGTCACAGTGGTGAAGAATGAAGAGAATGAGCTTATTCCTACAAGAATGACCACAGGATGGAGGGTATGCATAGACTACAGGAAGCTGAACAACGAAACCAGGAAAGATCACTTCCCTCTTCCTTTTATTGATCAAATGTTAGAAAGATTAGCAGGATATAGTCATTATTGTATTTTAGATGGCTATAATGGCTATAATCAAATTGCTATTGCACCAGAAGATCAAGAAAAAACCACTTTTACATGTCCTTTTGGTACTTTTGCATACAGGAGGATGCCCTTTGGATTGTGCAACGCACCAGCTACATTTCAGAGATGCATGATGAGTATATTTTCAGACATGATGGAAAGGTTCATCGAGGTATTTATGGATGATTTCAGTGTTTTTGGGTCTTGTTTCGATGAATGCCTTAACCATTTGCAGCATGTACTTAAGAGATGTGAACAATGCAATTTAGTGTGGGAAAAGTACCATTTTATGGTACAACAAGGTATTGTCTTGGGACATGTGGTGTCAAAAAGAGGCATAGAGGTGGACAAGGCAAAAATTGACATCATATCAAAGCTACCCCCTCACACTACTGTCAAGGGGATAAGGAGTTTTCTTGGACATGCAGGGTTCTATAGAAGATTTATAAAAGATTTCTCCAAAATCTCCAGACCCCTTTGTGAATTGTTAGCTAAGGATGTTGAGTTTGCATGGACAGAAGAGTGCACAAATGCTTTCATTACATTAAAAAAGCTTCTCATTTCTGCACCTGTCATCATGGCACCAGATTGGAACCATCCTTTCGAGCTTATGTGTGATGCAAGTGATTATGCTTTGGGAGCTGTCTTGGGTCAGAGAATAAATAAGGTACCCCATACTATTTACTATGTTTCTCGAACTTTAAATGATGCATAGCTTAATTATTCCACTACTGAAAAAGAAATGTTAGCTGTCATTTTTGCTGTAGAGAAGTTTAGATCATATTTGATTGGTTCTAAAGTCATTGTTTTCACTGACCATGCAACTTTGAGATATTTGTTTGCTAAAAAGGATGCTAAGCCTAGGTTGATCAGATGGGTGCTGTTGCTCCAAGAATTCGACCTTGAGATTAGAGACAAGAAAGGAAGTGACAATGTTGTGGCGGATCACTTGTCCAGATTACTACATGATGAAGAAAGAATTGTGCCCCCACTGAATGAAAATTTCCCAGATGAAAATTTATTTGAAATAAATATACAACTTCCATGGTTTGTAGATATTGTAAATTATCTCACTGCTCATGTTTTCCCTCCAGGTATGACAAGTCAAGAAAGAAAGAGAATGGTGGCCATGTGCAAGCACTATTATTGGGACGATCCTTATTTGTTCAAATTCAGCCCTGATCAAATTATAAGAAGATGTGTGGCAGAAGAAGAGCAAATGAGTATTCTACAATATTGCCACCAATATGCCTGTGGAGGATATTTTGGACCAAATAGAACAGCACTTAAGGTATTACAATCTGGTATTTATTGGCCTAATGTATTCAAAGATGCTTTTTCTTTTTGTAGGACTTGTGACAAATGCCAAAGGACAGGCAACATCTCTTCTAGAAATCAAATGCCACTGCAAAACATCCAAGTAATCGAGCTTTTTGATGTTTGGGAAATCGACTTCATGGGTCCCTTTCCTAACTCATTTGGTTATTTATATATTCTTGTGGGTGTGGATTATGTGTCTAAATGGGTCGAGGCTGTCCCCTCAAAAACTAATGATCAAAAAGTTGTTGTCAAGTTTTTGCAGAAAAACATCTTCACCAGGTTTGGTACACCACGAGCAATAATTAGTGATGGAGGGAGCCACTTCAATAATTTCTCATTTGCCTCTTTGATGAAGAAATATGGGATTACACATAGAGTGGGTACTCCATATCATCCTCAAACCAGTGGGCAAGTGGAGATTAGCAACAGAGAGATCAAGAGCATTTTGGAAAAGACAGTAAATACAAGGAGAAAGGATTGGTCGCTACGCTTGAATGATGCATTATGGGCCTACCGAACGGCATACAAGACACCCATCGGCATGTCACCATACCGTTTGGTTTTTTTAAAAGCCTGTCAGTTGCCAGTGGAGTTGGAACACAAAGCCTATTGGGCCATTAAAAGATTCAATTTTGATATGAAACAAGCAGGCGACAAAAGAAGACTGCAACTGAACGAGCTTGAAGAGTTGAGGCACGATGCATATGAAAATGCAAAGTTGTACAAAGAAAGGACCAAGATATACCATGATAAACAACTAGCAAGGAAGGAGTTTTATGAAGGACAGAAGGTATTAATATACAACTCAAGATTAAGACTCTTTCCAGGCAAGCTTATGTCACGATGGTATGGCCCATACATTGTTACAAAAGTCTTTCCACATGGAGCATTGGAGGTTCATAGCAAAGAGAAAAATCAAACATTCAAGGTGAACGGGCATAGGGCGAAGCCGTACATTGAGATGAGTCTAGATCCGCAAGAGGAAGATGTGAATCTTCAAACCATTCAATACATTGCATGAATTCATCAAGTCTAGCTGAAGACAGGAAACACAGCGCTTATTGGGAGGGAACCCAATTTTTCAGGGGAGTACTTACACTCTCTCTTTATTCATTTCTTTAATCATTTCTTTATTTCTTTTATTGCATTCAGATTTGAGTTATCTTTTAGTTTATTTTATTTTAATTTTGATTTTATCTTGTAGGATTGCAGAAAATTTGAAGTCCCCGGGGCGGAGCTGTTTTGAATACATGTATTGACGGCTGTTTTTGAGCAATTTGGAGTCAAAATCTAGAAAACTAATTCAAAGATAAGTTGTAGCCTATCTTCTTAGCTTTCCAGCAAAAAACAATTCAGCCCATTTGGACATCTACAGCTCCAGATATCGCCAAAATACCGAACGCTGCGCGTGTAGAAATTTCAAGACGAATCAGGGGAGAATTTCTGAACTTTTGCATTCTTTTTGTTTTTCTTTTTCCTTTCCCATTGAGGACAATGTGATATTTAAGTTTGGGGGGGAAGGTTTACAAATTTATGATTTATTTTTATAAAGAAAAACAAAATTTATTAAAAAAAAAAAGAAAAGAAAAGAAAGAGGATTTAAATTAATCTCACCATTACACTTTTGAGTTCTTCATTTAGATAAGCATTGAAATATTTTTTTTTGGGATAAACAATTTCTTATAAAGTATGAGTAAGTATACTTATTTACTTTAGGATTGTTGAGTTTCATAATTCCCTACAAAATTGTATGAGTCATGCGATTATACCTAAAAGACAAATGTGATGCTTTTTCTGGTGATTATCCCCTTTGATCTAGTCCTAAACAGAGTTTAAGTAAATAGGGTAATAAAAAAAATAAAATTATTGAATAAAGTCAATCTACTCCAATGTTTTGAGTTGCTTAGTAACTAGGGGTATTCATCACCAATGTTTACTTTTACGTCAAACGGCAACTTGAAATATGAGTATGCAAAGCACTTTAAAGTTTGTGACTTGTTGAGTAACCGGGTGAATTCATCACAAATGTTTTGTATTCGCGTAAAAAGGCAAGTGACAACTTAGAGAAAAGACTTTTAAAATATGAAAAAAAAAAAACTCTAGTTTGCTACTCGGTTTGTAGTGGTGAAAATGGATAATCACAGATTGAGTTGTTACATACTATAATTAAAATAATTGCATGACGAATATGATTGGGTTTGGAGCTATGAATAAATAATTGCACTGGAAAAAGTGGGTATGCTTGTTTTTACTTTATTTGCAATTGTTTATATTTTAAATTGCAATTTTGATGCTTGCATAATGAGAATTTTTGGTGTGATGGGTTGAGTCTACTATTTTTCCCTTGTTCATAGTTTTACTTTTTGCTTGAGGACAAGCAAAAGCTAAGTTTGCGGGTATTTGATGAACCCAATAATATTCACATTTAGGAGCAATGATCTTAGTGCAATTAGACATTTAAATGCTCTATATGTGGTAATTTACTCTTCTTTTCTCTTTTCCATAGGAAACAGCCTAAAGCAGCAAACGAAGCAGATTCAAGTCTAATACAGACTGAAAGGATGATCACACAGAAACTGCAGAGCATCAGTCGACTGGTTCTTCAAACAGGCAACTGGACAGAGAGGTTGAAGCTGCTCGGAGCACGTGGTTAGCAGAAAAGGAAGAAAAGAAGAAAAGAGAAAGAAATAAAACGCAGATCAAATAAGGAAAGAAATAAACGAAAGAAGAAGACTTTTCTGCAAAAAGTGCAAACCCTAACTCTCTTCCCGTGTTCTATAAATATCAACCAAGAGGCATTATTCTAGGGCACCAAAGGAAAGAGGAGATCAAGTACTCAGACGGGAATGAGATAGTCGACTGTGTGACAGCCAGTCGACTTATCTGGCCGAACATCATCAGTTTACTTTCTTCTCTTTTCCAGTCTCTATTTTAATTATGTATTCAAAACTGTTAGTCAATAAAAGTCTTATTATGTGGAAAAAAAAACCCCAACTACTTAATAGATATTTGTGATTCAGTACTACTTGATATAGTTTTTAATCTCTTCATTTCTTTTAGAACAACACTTCAAGATTCTTATTTCTTTTTATTAGTTAGTAAGTTGATTTCTACAATCTCTGTGGGATCGACCCTTACTTGTCACTACACTTCTATAAACGATTCGTACACTTGCGAGGTTTTTAATTTGTGTCCAGATTATCTATTTATTTAGATCATCTAGATTACACAACACATGCTGTAGGTGAAAGATTTCGATTTCTATAGTAATAAAAAGGAAATTTCATTAAACCTAGGGTTTGAATTTAGGAAGGGTGTGGAGAATTTCATCAATAGAATGCTAATAATTATTTTGGATGATGTAGAATATTATGAGATAATTTAGGAGCATTTATGATAAATTTTAATAATTGTTTGACAATTATATGGAATATTCCCAGTATCAGGCATTTGTAAAAAAATAGGGTTTATTGATATGAAAATATGATAAGTATGGGAAAATATGTATAAATAATAGACTTTATTCTCGAGATGCATATATGAGTTAATATTGGGATATATAAGTAATTTGGGGTATTTTAACCATAAAATATAAAATATTGATTAGAACTCCTCCGGTCAAGGGCCAAAATTGGGATTTGGTCAATAGATTAGAGAATAGTTGATTTGATATGCTTAGGTATGTTGTATATGATGTATGAGTATGTGGGATGTGAATTAGGGGGATAGATAATGTGTAGTTGAGTAAATAGCTTATGGGATCGATAATTTTCTTAATGTGTTAAAAAGTGAAGTTCGATAGGCGACCGAGCGAGCGAGGAGTATCTTCTTGCCGTTTCGTCAAGAGAGTATGATTGTATTAGGTATACATTATGTTGTGACAAAATTTTATACGGATTTGATGTGATTTGTGTGAGTTATAGCCAAATGAAGATTTAATAGAAAATACAGAATTTTAATAAGTTGAAATTGTGTTATATGGTGAATTTGCATGGTTTTGAATATTTGGTGTTATGGGTGATATATGGTGTATATGTATGATAATGTGAAGTAATTGGGATCGATACACGTATAATATACGGATGATATATAGAAATGACATATATATGTTGCTATGATGTTTTACCAATATAGTGCATGTTTATGATATATGGTATTTATGATACATGGCAAACTTCAAAGTAGAAAGGATTCTGGTGGATAATGGCAGTTCTGTCAACATCCTCTTCCTAGCGGCCTTCCAAGGGCTCAAATTATCGCGAGACAGGCTCAAGCCCACCGGCTATACACTCCATGGGTTCACGGGAGTGCCAATGACGATCGAAGGTGTTATAATCCTCGACGTAACCGCTGGCAAAACTCCTACTATCCGAACGTGGCCAACGGACTTCATGGTAGTCGACGTCCCCGTAGCTTACAATGTGATCCTAGGTCGACCTGGCCTAGCTGCTTTAGAAGCCATCAATTAATGAGTTTGTTATATGTATGATAAAGAGATATTCAAGGTAAAATTAAAGGGCGATAATATGATATAATCAATTACATAACTTGGCTTATTCATAATATATTATAATGTGACAAAATAAATACTCTGGTGCATTCATGATATGAAATAATATGATGTAATAATCTTATAAATTAAACAACCAGGTATATGGAACATGGGATAAAATGAGATAATAAATAGCATGGTATACGCATAATGTGTGATGTTGTGACAAAATAAATAATATGGTGCATTCATGATATGCAATAATTTGATGTGATGATTTTATATGTTAAATAACATGGTGTATGCAAATATGTGATAGAATGAGAAGATAAACAATATGGTGGACACCGAATATGTGTTAATAAGTTAAGATGAAAAATGGGATGATATGTGTTAATAAAAGAAGGTAATAGTTCTCATGGTAAATGTCCAAGATGTGACAATTCATTGAAATAAAAGATGAGATGGTATGTGAGATGGTATGTGGTGATATTATGAGATATTAAGCTGAAGTGAAAGTGATAATAACAAATAAATTTGGTTGACCTGTACCTACAGAAATCTTGGGGGTTTGGGTTAGATCTCCTAACACCAAGGACCGGCTTAGGTGGTTATTATGCAAACTATGTTTAGGGTGCGTATTTTTATCGCCCAAGCTATCTGCTTGAGGTCTGGTTATTATCCAGCTTGTCTACGGTGCGTGATTTTTACCCAGGCCATCTGCCTTGGGGTGTAGTGTTTCCCTCGCTGGCTTCGGCTGGGAGGAAGTACCCCAGTTCTACTTGGGGTGCGTGTTTTTCCCTTGTTGGCTTCGGCTGGGAGGAAGTACCCAAGTTCTACTTGGGGTGTGTGTTAACCTTGCTGGCATAGGCTGGGAGGAAGACATAGCCTTGGACGCGTAAGACCCAAGAGGGCAAAGGTTTGTGTGTTTACTGGGCTGTCGACTTTCAGTATGTTGGGAAACTGTAGCTCTGTAACTACCGTTTCCATTCTTTTTTTTTCTCATCATTGTAATATTTTATTTGCATTTGAATGAACTTTTTTTCTTTTAGTATCTTAAATAAATTTGTCCATGAATTAATCTTGTTCTTCTTTTTGACCTATTTTCTTATTGATCTCATTTTTATTTGATTGTGAGTATTTTATTTGAACCCTATTGTATTTAAATCCATTTCTTTTTGAACCCAAAACCCAATTCCAAGTATTTCTAGGACCCAAACCCATTGTTATTGGATCCTAGCCCATTAACACAATAACCTAATTGTACTCTATAAATACAACCCTATTGCAAACCCTAAAAACACAAAATACAAACCCTAAACCTAGCTGTCTTTCTCTCCTCTCTCCTCTCTCTTTCCCATTCAGCCGTCGACCCAACTTTTCATGCCCAAACCCATCATCATCTTCCTCGACCTCACCTTCAGCGACCATCAGCGTCGTCAGCCCTCCGGCAACCCCCCAATCATCAACCTCCCTATCGTCAAGCCGCCCTACACCAACGATGCCAGGCCCCCGACGTCCCCCTCTGCTGTACCTTTGTTTCCGCTCGATGATAACTGCCCTGACGGCGCTCAATGCCTCCAGTCACCGTGCGATCGTCGTTGACCGCCAGTCGACGACCTACCCCAGTCGCCTCGCTGCCGTGGCCCTTGCTTTTGCTGTTGCCGCCCGTTACTGTTGCTGCTCTTTTCTGTTGTTGCTTGGTTTCTTTGTGCACGTAATTGTTCGTGGGTTCATTGCTCTGGTATTCTCATTCCGTTATTCTTCGGTATTCAAATTAATCGTCAATAAGGCAAGTCACTTTCCTCTCGAATTGAATATTGTATCAAATTCAAGTTTTTATTGAAATTCTTGCAAGTAGATATGATTGTTCAACGTATCGTATATTGTTCTTCTCTTTCGTTGAGTATATTGAAGGTTTACACGAGCTAACCCAAACATTCTCGGCTTCGTGCCCTTGTTGACTCTAATTATCGAATCTTTCATGCATTCATATAGTATTGGTAATAGGAGTTGTTCATATAATCATCCCATAAAGATACTATTGTAGAATCGAATACTAGGTTGATTACTTGAATAATTAATTGATGAATTGTGTGGTTAATCTAGTGTATATGTGTGTATTCTTAATTGTATTTACCAAGCTATGTACCTACCATGCAGATTATGAGATTTGTTCACTATAGAATTGTCACACTCCCCTTCCCAAAAAGAGAATATGGAATACAGATACGTGATTAAGCTCAGCGAATGATTTTCATCATCCATAAGCTGTCAGGATCTTTACAACATTTCACAGGAATAATTAGAGTAGGAAGTAAGAGAAGTCAACCACGCATGCATATGTGAATCAATATACGAACATGAATTAACTTGAAACAAAATTTAATAATCTCAAATAAACCTGATCTGAAGAAGTTAATAATTCTGGGCTACATTGCCCAATACAAATAATCCAAGTAACAGATACAATTATTCAAATAAGCAACAGGAACAATAATAGTAAAAACATCAGAATCTAAAATCTCAGATTACCTACTCCATCTAGCAGCTGATCTCCAAAATCTGCAATTTAGCAAAATTGTAAGAAGAAGAAAAGAAAACAAAACTCCCGTCAATGCAAGTTACGGGTCGCTTGTAGTGCAGGCATAAGTAAATGGGAAAGAATAACAAATATAGAGTAACAGCAGAAAACAACATAGCAGGGAATAGGCATGTCAGCAAAGCAGGATAATTAACATGAATCAGGAAAATTAAGTAATATGATATGCTAACAGGTACAAGTAACATGAATCAAGTGTCAAGTGTCATGCAAGCAGGTAAACTAGGTAAACAGGTAATCATGTCATGTCAAGTATTGTATTATTACTATCTAGGTAGCACTTCATGCGTCCCAAACTTTTACCACATGGTTGCTACATACATGCAATTTCATTTAGGCCTAGTGGTGGATTTCCATAGGGCCGTGTACTCAGGCATCATGTAACAGTTAACAGAAACAGGTTCATGAATCAAATAGTAAACAGGTACACGAATCAACTGATTCATGCATCAACATGTTCATGAATCAACAGGTAACAGGTACAAGAACCAACAGGTCCATGCATCAAAGCATAAAGTACAGCAGGTTCACGAATCCACAGATTCCTGAATCAAACATAAAGTGCAATAGGTCCATATGTCAACATGGATCAAATATAAAATGGGAAACCAGGGCCCCCTTCTAAGTACACATACCTATATTGTCGACTACTATGGTCTTTCCTTTAACCCCGGACATGGTTATTTATTATTATTATCATGTAGGCATATACATGTACAAAACATGGTAAGAATAACATGGTATGAACAAGTAATAGGTTCAGGTCGGAAGATAAATATGCACAGGTGATAGATAACTCATAAAAGATTAGGAAAACAAAAATTCTAGTTCAGGACAGCAAGACAGTACTTCACTGAATCTGGAATTACCGTTGCTCTAAATGTGCAAATCTGGATCCGTCAGAAAATCTGGAAAATAGACTCTCGATCAAATCCAACAAATATATATAAGTCATATAGTATTTCACAAAAACAAGCCTCAAAATAGATTTGTATCCAAAAAACATGTTCATCCAGATTTCAGAAGTGTGTATTCAAAAATAAAAAAACAGCATAAAAACTCACTGATTAAGTCAAGAAAAATCTGAGGTATTCCCTAGTATTTTTAGTAAAAGAAAAAAAAGTTTCATAATTTTCCAACATAGATATAACAGCCAAGTAAAATCAGAAAGCAGCAAGATACAGTAGTTTTGTAAATCTGGAATCATAAACACAGCAGTACCAAAACAAGCAGTATCTCATAAAATATAAATCGAACTACAGATCCGTCAAAAGGGTGATAAAATAGATAAAGTAGGATATAATTCATATTCACAAAGTTTTATAGATAGCAAATAGAATCAGGTTGAAATTATGTATCTTTACTGAACAACATGAAAATTCTGCATGTATAGTAATTGTCCACAAGCACAAAATGGTTTATAAATTTTATCAATTAAATCCATAAAAATTAGGGGTTAATCCCAATCAAGTTTAGTTGTACTTTGAAATGTATTGGATCAAAATATTATCTTTAGTATCAGTATAAAAATAATTTATCATATAGAATTTATATAAAACTGGATCTGGAATTTTAAACACAACTGTAGTAAAATAGACATAAATTGCAACTCATAAATCGAAACTGAGATCTATCTGAAAATCTAGAAAGTCAACTAAATTCTCTATAATTCATATTCACAAATAATTTTCATATACTAACCTTAATAGGGTCTAAATTACTGAACAAAAATAGAGAATCGACAAAACAGAAAATATCCTTCATGCACAAAATCAACTAGTTCATATGAAACTCATCCAAAACATAACCAAACATAAAATAGGGTATTCTGGATGTCCAAGCAACATGGTATAGGGTAATTAGCAAGTCTAAAACAAGCTATACTACAACGAACACATCATGCATACAAGATCATACAACAAGCCATGAATCACGAACAACATACATGTATACACAAGAAGTGGTTATTGCTAAGTTATTTCATGTCATGTGTATAATGAGGCAACAACGGGCGGATCAGCACATTAGAGACAAGATACAACAGGAGTATTGCACAAGGATTGTCTCTCGAACAAACCTACACTACATGCGGTATTCAGTACTTGTATTACACAAAGAAAAGAATACAAGTTACTTGCCTTAGAGACGACAAAACGAAGAAGCAAAAACAAGAATAACGGGAATGGATTCCCGACACAAACTCAATGAACGAACACCGAACCACGAACACATCTCACGAATAACGAACCACGAGCCACCAACGAACACACTATCATACGCACACAATACCCACGAACTCATAAGATCACGTAAGCACACCAAGACAGAGAAAGAGACAGATGGTGTACGGGGAACGAACGACACAATGGCGCGGGCAGCGAAGTGCTGCTGTTGCCGTTGCTGTCTGCCGTCAAAGGGGGAGACAGGCACCGGGGGCTGGCTGCACCTCTGCTGGCATCGCTCGACAGGAAGGAGGAGCACGGCACAGGGTGGCTGCTGGCGTCGGGGGATAGCAAGAGGAGGAGGCAATCTGGGTTGTCATGGCGTCTGTGCTGTGGTCGATGCAGGGAGGCAAGGAGAGGGAAGGCGCGACTGGGATAGGGGGTTGTGCGATGCTCTTGCGCTGCTGTCTGCGGCGCGTCAAGAGGAGTACAGGGAGCCTGGTGGTCGGGCGTCGGCAGTGCAATGGGGAGAAGGGTGGCGTTGTGGAGGTCGCTGTCGAGAGGGGGTCACGACAGGAGGAGAAGAGGCAGGGCACTGAAGAGGTGCGTCAGGGACTGCTGGTCGCGAAGGAAATAGGGGCTGGCAACGGCTACTAGGGCGGAGCGACACAGGGACGAGGGGGAGACAAGGGATGAGAGATCGGGATGGGTTGAAGAAGTGGCTGTGGGTTTTGGCATGAACAGAGGGGGGTTATGCATGGGTTGAATAGGAGAGTAGTTAGGGTTTTAGTATTAGGGTAGGTTAACATGGTAGGTGGCTGATAGATTGGGTATAGGTAAACAGATATTTGGGTAACGGGTAGGATATCTAATGAATGGGTTATAGGGTTTTCGGGTGTTTAATGGGTTTAAAGAAGGTAGGATCCAATAGGGTAATTAAAATAATCAATAAAAAGTAGGTTTATATAACAAAAATATATTTTGTACTACAATATGGAAATAATTTGAAATAACTACTAATACAATTAACAATATAAACAAATTTTTAAATAGAAAATCATTGTTATAATAATAATAACAATAATAACAATAATCATAATAATAAGAATAATAATAAAAATAACCGTAATGATAATAATTTTGATGAATAGTAATAATAACAATACTAATAGGGTTTGTATTTCAATATAAAAATCACTGATTAAAATTATTGATTAAAAATAGACTTTAATAGGAAATCCAACAATATATTTTAACAAAAGAAATTGAAAATGGAAAAAAATAATTTACAAAAATTTTAAATACAAAAAATACGTATTTACAAAAACAGGGGTTACAAATCCTACCCACCTTACAACAAAATTTCGTTCTCAAAATTTACTTAGGCGGTACATAGGACAAGGCAGAAACAAACTGGGGGATAACAAAATAGAGAATTAAAGGGAAAGCAACAAAGTAGTGGCAATACCAGAAAAAGAATGGAGTAGATAACAATGAGGTCAAATGAAATGCATGAAAGAGAATACACAGTATCAAAAGGAAAGAAACAACACAAGATAACAAAGCAAGATAAGGGAGTAGGTAGAACTGGAATCAAAGAGATAATGGACAGGGAAGAATTGAATCAAATAATGAATTGGTGCATGATGGCAAAATATAATGCAAGAAAGAAGTAACCGTTATAAAAAATGAAGAAGAAACACCACAAGACTTGGAAGATGACGAAGCAAAGAGATGAAGAAATATATACAACTGGAATCGAAGAAAGGATCGACAAGGAAGAGATGAACCAAGTAATGAGTCAACGGATGAAAACGTGTACAATGGATGGAGAGAAACAAACAATGTGGGGAAGGAGAAACAACAAGAGAATCCTGGGACCTGTGGGTTATGGGCCCACCATGCTTCCGCTGTGCCACTCTGATCGGGAAGACTCCGCTAATAGAATCCATTAGTTCCAGCAATCTGCTTAGTGGCTCACCATATCCTCGACATGTACAAACAACATCTCTCTTGCACGATGTCCGAACTCCTGGAAACTTCATATTCTTAACACTTCTTGAGATCCTTCGACTCTGCATGAACATCTTGGAGCAAAAGAGGACACTTCCTCTTCTAGTGATGATCCAAGTTGCTGACAAATCGAATTAGAACCAGCGATGCCGACCGAAGTACCAAGCAGGAAGAAAAGAATGGATAACACCATAATCAAAGGGATACAGGTATGAAAAGAATGAATTCACACCCAAGAAGAAATCAATCAAAGAGGACGACTGAAAAAGACGAAAGAATCAATGAAACAAGGGATCAAAATGAACGGAACAAGATTAGTATCTAGATAAATGTTGATTATAATTCATTCATGTATGAACGGTCTGTGTACTGTTGAGCCAATCCCAGATCGAGCCAAGCTTGTCTAATATTTCAGTTAAACTAATACATTAGCCAATCCTGGGCTCTGATACCACTAAAAACCATCTCACGCCTCGCTTCCCAAAAAGAGAATACGGAATACGGATACGTGACTAAGCCCAGCGAAAGGTTTTCGTCATCCATAAGCTGTCAGGATCTTTACAACATTTCACAGGAGTAATCAGAATAGGAAGCAAGAGAAGTCAACCACGCATGTATAGATGAATCAATATACCAAAAAGAATTTACTTGAAACAAAATTTAATAATCTCAAATAAACCAGATCTGAACAAGTTAATAATTCTGGGTCACATTGCTCAATACAAATAATCCAAGTAACAAATACAATTATTCAAATAAGCAACAGGAAATAATAATAGCAAAAACTCCAGAATCTAAAATCTCAGATCACCTACTCCATCTGGCAGCTGATCTCCAAAATCTGCAATTTAGCAAAATTGCAGGAAGAGGAAAAGAAATTAAAACTTCCGGCAATGCTTGTAGTGCAGGCAAAAGTACATGGGAAACAATAACAAATATAGTGTAACAGCGGAAAACAATATAGCATGGAATAGGCATGTCAACAAAGCAAGATAATTAACATGAATCAGAAAACAAAATTAAGTAATATGATATACTAACAGGCATAGGTAACATGTATCAAGTGTCATGCAAGTAGGTAAACAGGTAAATAAGTAAACAGGTAATCATGTCGTGTCATGTCTTGTATTATTACTATCTAGGTACCACTTCATGCGTCCCAAACTTTTACCACATGGTTGCAACATAAATGTTATTTCGTTTAGGCCTAGTGGTGGGTTTCTATAGGGCTGTGTACTCAGGCATCATGTAGTAGGTAACAGGAATAGTTCATGAATCAAATAGTAAACAGGTACACGAATCAACCTATTCATGCATCAACAGGTTCATGAATCAACAAGTAACAAGTACATGAATCAATAGGTCCATGCATCAAAGCATAAAGTACAACAGGTTAATGAATCCACAAATTCATGAATCAAACATAAAATGCAACAGGTTCATGTATCAACATGAATCAAATATAAAATGGAAAACCAGGGCCCCCTTCTGAGTACACATGCCTATATTGTTCACAACTATAGTCTTTCCCTTAATTCCGGCTTGGTTATTTATTATTATTATTATGTAGGCATATATGTGTACAAAACATGGCAAGAATAACATGGCATGAACTAGTAACAGGTTCAGGTCGGAAGATAAATATGTATAGCTGATAGACAACTCATAAAAGATTAGGACAATGAGAATTCTAGTTCAGGACATCAAGACAGTACTGCACTAAATCTGGAATTCCCATTGCTCTAAATGTGCAAATCTGGATCCGTCAGAAAATCTGGAAAATAGACTCTCGACTGAATCCAGCAAATATATGTAAGTCATATAGTATTTCACAAAAAACAAGCCTCAAAAGAGATTTGTATCAAGAAAACATGTTCAGCTAGAAATCAGAAGTTTGTATTTACAAATAGGAAAACAGCATAAAAACTCACTGACTAAATCCACAAAAAAAATATGGGGTGTTTCGTAGAATGTTTAGTAACAGAAAATAAATTTTTATAATTTTTCAACATAGATAAAAGAGTCAAGTAAAATCAGAAAGCAGCAAGATACACTAGTTTTGTAAATCTGGAATCATAAACAGAGCAGTACCAAAACAGCAGTATCTCACAAAATATAAATCAAAATCTAGATCCGTAAAAAGGGTGATAAAATAAATACAGTAGGCTATAATTCATATTCACAAAGTTTTTTAAGACAACAAATAGAATCAGGTCGAAATTATGTATCTTTACTAAACAACATGAAAAAAATTTCATGTATAATAATTGTTCACAAGCACAAAATGGTTTATAAAAGTTATCAATTAAATCCATAAAAATTATGGGTTAATCCCAATCAAGTCTAGTTGTACTCAGAAAAATATTTTCTGGATCAAAAATAATTTATCATACAGAATTCATATAAAACTTGATCTGGAATTTTAAATACAACTGTAGTAAAATAGTCATAACTTGCAACTCATAAATCAAAATAGAGATCTGTCAGAAAATATGGAAAGTAGACAGAATTCTTTATAGTTCATATTCACAAATAATTTTAATATACTAACCTTAATAGGGTCTAAATTACTGAACAAAAATGGGGAATCGACAAAAGAGAAAATATCCTTCAAGCACAAAATCAACTAGTTCGTATGAAACTCATCCAAAACATAACCAAACGTGAAATAGGGTATCCTAGATGTCCAAGCAACATGGTATAGGGTAATTAGCAAGTCTAAAACAAGTTATACTACAACGAACACATCATGCATACAAAATCATACAACAAGTCATGAATCACGAGTAACATGCATGTATACAACAAGAAGTGGTTATTCCTAAGTTATTTCATGTCATGTGTGTAATAAGGTAACTACGGACAGATCAGGACAATAGAGACAACATATAACTGCGGTTTTGCACAAGGATTGTCTCTAGAACAAACCTACACTACATGCGGTATTTAGTACTTGTATTACACAAAAAAAAGAATACAAGTTACTTACCTGAGAGACGACGAAACGACGAAGCAAAAACAAGAATAGCGGGAAAGGATTGCCGGCACGAACTCAACGAACGAACGATAAATCACGAACACAAATCACAAATAATGAACCACGAGCCACCAACGAACACATGATCACACGCACACAATACCCACAAACTCATAAGATCACGCACGCACACCAAGAGAGAAAGAGACGGATGGTGTACGTGGAAGCAAAGGCACAATGGCGCGAGCGGCGCAGTGCTGCTATTGCCATTGCTGTGTGCCATCGAATGGCGAGACAGGCACCGAGGGCTGGCTGCACCTCTACTGGCGTCGCTCGACATGAAGGATGAGCATGACACAGGGTGGCTGCTGGCATCGGGGGATAGCAAGAAGAGGAAGAGCTTCGGGCTATCGCTGCGTTGGTGCTGTGGTCGATGTAGGGAGGTAGGGAGAGGGAAGGCGCGACTGGGAGAGGGGGTTGTGCGTCGCTCTGGCACTACTGTCTGCGGCACGTTGAGAGGAGCACAGGGTGCCTGGTGGTTGGTTGTCGGCAGTGCAAGGTGGAGCAGGGTGGCGTTGCAAAGGTTGTTGCCGAGGGGGGGTCGCGATAGGAGGAGAAGAGGCGTAGCACTGAAAAGGTGCGTCGGGGGGCTGCTGGTCATGATGGAGGCAGGGGAGCGCCGAAGGGTCGCAGCGGGGGCTAGCGACGGCTGCTAGGGTAGAGAGACACAGGGACGAGTGGGAGACAAGGATGAGAGATCGGGATGGGTTGAAGAGGCAGCTGTGGGTTTTAGCGTGAACAGAAGGGGGGGGGGGTTATGCATGGGTTAAATAGGAGAGTAGTTAGGGTTTTAGTATTAGGGTAGGTGAACAGGGTAGGTGGCTGATAGATTGAGTATAGGTAAATGGATATTTCGATAATGGGTAGGATAGCTAATAAATGGGTTATAGGGTTTTGGGCTGTTTAATGGGTTTAAAGAAGGTAGGATCAAATAGGGTTATTAAAATAACCAATAAAAAAGTAGGTTTATATAACAAAAATATATATTGGAAATAAATTGAAATAACTACAAATACAATTAACAATATAAATGGATTTTTAAATAGACAATCAAAGTTATAATAATAATTTTTAAATAGACAATCAAAGTTATAATAATAATAACAATAATAACAATAATTATAACAATAATAATAAAAATAAAAATAACCGTAATAATAATAATACTGAAGAATAGTAATAACAACAATACTAATAGGATTTGTATTTCAATATAAAAATCATTGATTAAAATTATTGATTAAAAATAGACTTTAATAGGAGATACAATAATATAATTTAACAAAAGAATTTGAAAGCGAAAAAAATAATTTACAAAAATTTTAAATACAGAAAATATGCATTTGTGAAAACAGGGGTTACAAGAATTGAAATCCATCATGTTTAATTGCTTTATTTTATGAAAAATATCAAAAATCTGCATGTTTACTTACTGTCTAGATTTTTCCTATTATTTTCAACCCAGTAATTGATCTCAAAATAAGTGACCTTCGGAATAAGAGTTGTAGCCCTATGTATCTAGTTTCCTGAACATCTAAGATCTTTAAATTCTGCGTTGTATTGCAAAAGTTATGATAATTTTACTAATGCTACATTTTATTCCCAGAATATTAGATTCATGTATGTTTTCATGTTTAAACTATTAAAAATCTATTTTAATGTTAGAATAATGCTCTGATAATTTCCAGAATGATCCTTAACATGTTTAGGAGTCTAAAGAATATTTTTGATGAATTTATAATTGAGTTTTCGCTAATTCTAAAGATATAACAACTTGATGTCAATTTTATGTTTGAACTTGTAATCTGTAAAGAATGATTTATTTGACCTAGCTACTGTTGTCGGGTTTTGTATTTTAAATATACGTTGGAATCATGTGGAGTCTAATTTTCAGAATTTCTAACGGTTTCAGTTTTCGATTTATGTGGCAGCGGGAAAACAGATTTTTGTATAGTGACCTCTTGCTGTCCAGAAATTTATTTTCCACTTTTTCTTAATATAAATATATATATTATCATGTATTGCATGAATTAAAGTGTATATGTTGCATTGCATGATCCTAATGCACTATTGTCATCTTTCTATTTGTCTCATCCAAATTTATCATCCTATTTTTCTCACTGTAAGGGATTGACTTGATTGTTGGAGCGCTTACTATGGCAGCCCAATCATTCTTGTATCGTATCAGTGAATTAGTGTATCAATGTAACAGTGTATCAGTATATCGTTATAATGTATCGAACAACAATATTGTTATCGTATCAGTAATTATCGTACCGACACATGATCTATAGAGTTCACCACTAGAGTCTAAACGAAATTAATTATATGCATTGAACCTGTGGTATGGAACATATAGGACACAGTAGTACGTGCAATAGTTAGGATTAAAATAATAATTAGACTTAAAAATTGAAACAACATTGACATTGCATATTGTACATCATTGTTTCTATTGATATCGGAAATTGTCTAAGTGTTATTGACATCAACCATTGTACATTGTTATCAAATATTGAATAATTGTTTATAACCATTGCATCGATTTCCATGATATTGATTATTGCTATTGTCCCATGTTATTCATTCCTATTGATCTATTGAATTCTTTGTAATATTGTTATTCCATTGTTCTTTGCATTCTTTACTTACTGTCCATGACTTGCTCTAAGGACAATTTTTCTCCTCTTTTTAGATGAAGTGTTCACCGGTGATCATGGAGAATTACCTGCAGGATTGGAGAACAAGATTTCTAAAGATTTATGCTTTCTAGTCTATTATTATTGCATTAGACTTATTGTATTGAGACTTATTATTACTGTGATTGGATTTATTATTGTATTGGACATATGACCCGGATATTATTATTTATTTCTAGATGTTGGATTATTGTATTTGGATATTTCATATTGTCTTATTCCAAGTATTATTGTTCATGTGATGGATATTATTGCTTGCGCAATTATTTTGTATTGTTTATATTGTTGAATTGAATGGGTAAACAACTTATGGATGACGCAAGTCATTCGCTGGGCAAATATCACGTTTTTTCGTTCCGTATTTTTTGGGAAGTGGGGCGTGACAACGTTTTAGTGATATCAGATCCTAGGTTTGGATGATATATCAGTCAAACGTGACTAACATATGGAGGTTTGGCTTTGAATGATATATTAGTCTGATTTGGATTTTACCGGTTTGACTCAACAGTATGTGTAATACAACAATCACATGGATAATTGATAACCAACTATTGATCTGGATGCTAACCAATTATTTTTTTGTTGCAGACCATGGTTAGGAAAGGTGCTTCATCTTCCCGAGCTGGAGAAGATAAGTCTAATTAGCCTACTCTTGCACCGATGATGCAAATGCAGCGTGAGCACAACGAGCTGATGATGCGGGTGCAGCAGGAACATAACGAATTGATGGGGGTGGATTTCGATGATGCTAATAGGGAACCCATTGTTCCGACACCCGGATTGCTGCCACCGAGACCTGGTAATGTGGCAGATTTCATGAGGCTCCATCCAAATAATGTCTCGGGCACTGAGGGTCCACTTAAATCCGAGAAATGGCTTATCAGGACTGAGCAGCTATTGACCACAGCACGGATCTCAGATGTCGACCGTGTGAATGTTGTGAGCATCCAAATTTTTGATCATGCCCACATCTGGTAGCAAGCTGAGGCTGAACGGTTGGGTCGACCCATCTACTGGGCCATCTTCACTAAGTGCTTCCTTACGAAGTTCATCCGTAATGCCACCAAGAATGAAATGGAACGACAGTTTGTCTCATTAACTCAGGTTTGTCATATGGTATTTAATCATACTTTTTTATTGTTATTTCATAAAGTACCGACGTTAAACTAAACAATGTATTGAATCAGGAGAGTCGGACCGTAGACGAATATGCTGCAGAATTCACCCGACTAAGTTGTTTCGCTACTTCAATGGTGGCGAATGATGATGATAGAGGTCGTCGATTCTTGTTGGACTTGGATATTGAGATTCAGGATCATCTTGCTGCCCTGGGACTTCGTTCTTATATTGATATCATGGATGCTGCTAGAATTCAGGAGTAGACTAGTACGAGGAAGCATGCCATTTAGTAGTCTATTCTGCACCTTGTTACTGCCAGGTCTTTTGGAGGGCCTATAAGGAGGCCAGTTCTGACCCTTCCTGCTAGGGCATGGTCTTACCCACTTGTTTTTCAGAGGACACACTTGATCTGTTCGTACTTTCACAAGACTGGGCACTTGCGCTAGGACTGTCGAATAGTGAATCTCTAATGCCTTCTGTGTGGAGGCAATGATCACATGGTTCGTGAGTGCCCTAAGTGCAGATCCCTTGCACCAATTGGAGGTCCCTCTCCACAGGGAGTGCTTGCTCATGTTCATGGCGGACCACCACTCCCACCTCAGAGGCAGATTTTTTATCAGAGGAGAGCTGCTCCTAGGGGTAATCTTCCTGCAGGTCGTGGTCAAGCCTACAACCTGACTACGCAAGATGCTGAAACCACTTTGTGCGTTGTTGCATGTATATCTTTAGTTTTGTTTATTTGGAGTTTATTTTCATTCTTCCTTTCTATCTTGTTATTTTATTTCTATTACTTTATCATGCTATCCTTCCATTCATGCATGTTTCTTGCATTTTGCTTCTCCATGTTGTATTCTCATCTTTGACTTCTTGCTAGGCAATATCCTTGTTCACTCCTTTTTCGTTGATGTTCTTTTTGACTCTGGCACCACTCATTACTTTGTTTCTTCCTGCTTTGTCGACCTGCATCACTTGGCTAGAAGTGCTATGCCAGTAGCATGGCATATTACTACAGGTGGAGGTGTTGTCGTGTGTTCTCAGTATTGTGAGCAGAGTCCTTTGGTTATTGGTGGTGTTAATTTTGTTGCCGATCTGATTGTCATCAACAATTCTGGTTTTGATGTTATCTTGGTGATCGATTTGCTTGGTGTCACTCATACTGTAATTTACTATCGTGTGAAGAAGGTGGTGTTTCGAATGCCAGGACGTTAGGAATTTAAATTCTGTGATGGTGAAACACCGCTTGCTTGTGTGGAGAAGTTGGCAAGTCAGGAAGTTGGAGTGATGGAAGAGGTGTGTGCAAATGGTGATGCTGCACCGTTTGTTGTGCGAGACTTTCTAGATGTTTTTCTTGAGGAATTATCGGGATTATCACTAGATCGTGAAGTGGTGTTCTATA
Organism: Hemerocallis citrina; assembly: GCA_017893485.1. Lineage (NCBI taxonomy): Eukaryota > Viridiplantae > Streptophyta > Magnoliopsida > Asparagales > Asphodelaceae > Hemerocallis > Hemerocallis citrina. The sequence continues at coordinate 138,672,254 of CM030359.1, read as the reverse complement.
TTGATGTTCAGCCGGGTACAGCTCCGATCTCTAAGAGTCTATACAGAGTGGCTCCTATTGAGATGGCTGAGTTAATGGAGAAGATTCAGGAGTTGCCAAATAAAGGTTTTATAAGACCGAGTGTCTCGCCTTGGGGAGCACCTGTACTGTTCTTCAATAAGAATGATGGTAGTCGCAGGTTGTGTATTGACTACCGTGAGCTGAATAATGTCACACAGAAGAATTTGTATTCGTTGCTAAGGATTGATAACTTATTTGATCAATTGGGAGGCACTTCTGTATTTTCGAAGCTGGATGTTCGTTCTAGTTACCACCAGGTCAAGGTGAAAGCCGAGGATGGATAGAAGACTACTTTTCATACAAGATATGGGCAATATGAATTCTTGGTGATGCCTTCTGGAGTTACTAATGCTCCAGCTGTGTTCATAATCTTGATGAATCGAGTTTTCTCTCCCATTCTGGAAAAGTTTGTTATGGTGTTCATTGATGATATCGTCTATTTTCGGAACCGTGATGAGCATGCTGAGCACTTGAAGGCTGTTTAACAAACATTGAGGGAGAATCAGCTGTGTAGGAAGCTTAGCAAGTGTGAGTTTTGACTAGATAGTGTGGCATTCTTGGGCCATATCATTTCTGGTGATGGAGTTTCTGTTGATCCATCCAAGATTTATGCAGTTAAGGATTTGCCGACGCCGAAGTGAGTATCAGATGTTTAGAGTTTTCTTGGTCTAGCGGAATACTACAGGAAGTTTGTTCAGGATTTCTCGAAGATTGCCAGGTCGTTGACCAAGTTGACTGTGAAGGATCAAAAGTTTGTGTGCGATGAGTTCTGTGATGAAGCCTTCGCTGAATTGAAGAATCGGTTGACATCAACACCTGTGCTGAATATACTGGATGGATCAAGAGGTTTTGTAATTCAATGTGATGCTTCAGGAAGAGGTTTCAGTGCTGTTTTGATGGAACGAGACAAGGTTGTCGCATATGCATCTAGAAAATTGAGGCCACATGAGAAGAATTATCCCACACATGATTTGGAGCTTGAAGCTGTGATTTTTTGATTTGAAGCTTTGGAGGCATAATTTACTAGGAGACCGAGTGGAGATCTTCACTGACCACAAAAGTCTCGAATATGTGTTCACTCGGATGGAGCGGAATATGTGGTAGAGACGATGGTTGGAATTGATGGCAGATTATGGTATAAGTTTGCAGTATAATCCTGACAAGATTAATTTGGTTCCGGATGCTTTGAACAGAAGACCGGTTGTGATTTTTCTGACTGAGCAGGATGAGCTTGTGAAAGCTATGAGGAGATTAGATTTGGAAGTGGTTTTGCCTAGTTTCGAGCAGAGTTGTATGGTGCTTCAGTTGCTGTTGTAATTGGTGGATCAGATTAAGGAAGCATAGTCTGGTGATGTGTAGTTGCAGAAGTTTCGAGCTGAAGTCGAAGCTGGTTCAAGGATTGATATGGTGATTCATGAGGATGGATCCCTCCATTTTGGGACCTGTTTATTGTTCCGAAGGGAGAAGTCAGGCAGAATTTACTCGAAGAAGCTTACCGTTCACCATATTCTATTCATCCCAGTGGTACAAAAATGTACCAGGATTTGAACTTGCATTTCTGGTGGCATGGTATGAAGAAAGCTGTTGCAAGATTTGTTTCGCAGTGTCTGATCTGTCAGCAAGTGAAAGCAGAACATCAGAGGTCTACTGGATTTCTTTAACCGCTTCCTATTCCGAAGTGGAAGTGGGAGAATATTACAATGGATTTTGTGACTGCTTTGATAGAAGTCCCAAGTCTCACAA